>JAPDVU010000009.1:35826079-37029829 GCA_026230045.1 Corynorhinus townsendii
CAGTTCAGTCCTTCTCTATTTTCCCACTCACACAAGATCCTGGACTCAGAGCTGTTTGAACTGATGCATCAGAATGGAGATTACACCCATTTCTACTTCTGTTACCGCTGGTTCCTGCTGGATTTTAAGAGAGGTAAGAGGAGGGTTGGATGGCGGGCCTGGGGTCAGGGGCTATGGGTGACCCTTTTGCCCCAAAGTCATTGGTCCTGGACCCTAACTGAACTTTAGAACCACTTGGGGAACTTTTTATTTTTTAGTATATTTCCTTCAGAGAGGAAGGGAGAAAGAGAGAGAAACATCAATGATGAGAGAATCATTGATCAGCTGCTTCCTGCATGCCCCCTACTGGGGATCGAGCCCACAACCCAGGCATGTGCCCTTGGCCGGAATCAAACCTGGGACCCTTCAGTCTGCAGGCTGACACTTTATCCACTAAGCCAAGCCAGCTAGGGCAACTTGGGGAACTTTTTAGAAACACCAATGCTCTAGGCTCTACCTGGCCTCAGACTACTAGTGTGACTGGCTGCCTGGGCATCGATATTTTATTTTTTTAAATTATTTTATTGATTTTTTACAAAGATGAAGGGAGAGGGATAGAGAGTTAGAAACATCGATGAGAGAGAAACATCAATCAGCTGCCTCCTGCACACCTCCTACTGGGGATGTGCCCGCAACCAAGGTACATGTCCTTGATTGGAATTGAACCTGGGACCCTTGAGTCCGCAGGTCGACGCTCTATCCACTGAGCGAAACCAGTTAGGGCTGGGCATCGATATTTTAAAAGCTCTTTAGGTGAATCCAAAGTGAAGACAGAGTGGAAAATCACCCTCAGGCAATGGCTTTTGGAACTGTTTTTCCAACCAAATCTCCCCTGTGCACCAAGGTTTCTAAAAGCAGAGCTGCTGTAGCTGAAGAGAAGAGTCTGCAGGAGCCTCATGTGCAGGAATTACCAAGGAGAAGGGCAGGGTCTTGGCCTGAGGCATGGAACCCACCCCCTCTTGGAACTGGCTGTGTAATGGAGAGAACCCCAGAACTTTGGCCCTTGGAGCTCTGTCTCCATATGTGGCCCCATTGGAGGCCATGGGCGGCCAGACTCAGCCTTAGCCCCTTTTCGTCCCCAGAGCTGCTATATGAGGATGTGTTTGCTGTGTGGGAGGTGATCTGGGCGGCCCAGCACATCTCATCAGAGCACTTTGTCCTATTCATTGCCCTGGCCCTGGTGGAGGCCTACCGTGAGATTATCCGTGACAACAACATGGACTTCACCGACATCATCAAGTTCTTCAATGGTAGGAGCTTGTCCAGCCGTCTGGCTGTACCCAGCAAGGGGATAGGGGCTTCCACTCCTGGCCTGGGCTGGGTTGGAGAGGCTCAGAAATACCGGGTCCCCTCCCTGTACACACACGTCAGGAGTCCTGTAGGTGGAAATGGAGTAGGGTGGGCAGCCATAGGGCTCCTCCCAGACTCTTGCCCTCACTCCAGCATCCCCACAGTTACCCATGTTTCCTCCAGAACGAGCTGAGCATCACGATGCCCAGGAGATCCTGCGGATTGCCCGGGACCTCGTCCACAAGGTGCAGATGCTCATAGAGAACAAGTGAGGGCCAGGAGGCAGCAGCCAGCCAGAGCCTAGGCTCCCAGCCCTGGCTCCACAGGGAGAGGTGCAGGGGTGCACAGCAGAGACTTCCCCACCTCTCAGCCAACCCTGCCTGCCCAGCTGTGTTCCTAACAAAGTGTGAGCCTGGGATCTGACTTTGGGCAGTTCTGACCCTGAAGGGCAAGTCAGGGGCCAGGGTACCCTCAGGTCAGGGCCAGGAGGGGAAAGGGCAGCCTCAGGGAGCAGCTGACCTGGGGAACACCTACTCTGCTCCCCTCTCAAACACCTGGAAATAGCCCCACTGCCCCTGCAGCCTCAGCCTGAGTGCCCCATGCTCTCTCCTGGATCAGCCTGGGGCCTTGTAGAGTCACCAGGGCTATAGTTGCCTGGGCCGCACTGGTGAGGGTTGTGTGAGACAAGGGGACTCTGTTGTATTTCTTCTGATAGTCCCTTTGTAGGCCCAGTGCATGTGTGTGCACCAATCCCAGTCGGGGCAGCCAGAATGGCTGCGAGTTTGGGTGTCTTTCCTGGGCCACCTTCCAGGCCCTCCTCTGAGACTGGGGCAGAGCAGCCCACTTCAGCAGCACTGCCACTGCCTTTGGCCACCGGAGGTGACCCCATGCCCTCCCCTAGCCCGTACAGTACACCGACGTGTATCTGTATAGTCTCACTCCTGCCACCTTGCTCTTGCTTTATGCATTAGATGCATCCCTGAAAACTGTATACATGACACTTTGCCAGCCGGAGGATCTGGGATGTGATTGGAGCACTACCTCTCGAGGAATCGTAGGTGATTCCTTAGGGAGGGGATCCTGTCACAGCCTCCTCTCAACGGTGGCCCCAAAACTTGGGGGCAGCTCATCGTCCATCCCAGGCATCTGTTGAGTCCTAAGGCTGGAAGGAGGAGGTGCCTGGGTCTCCCTTGTTTGTTGCTGGTGAAAAGCAAGGTTAGCTCTGCCTTCCACATGCTTCTCAGGATGTCCAGAGGCCTAAGGACCCAGGAATCCCCATGGAAGAGCCTCACTCATGAGGGGAGGTGTTATGCTGCTTGTTCTGCCATCCCCACCCCCACCCCCAACACATGCCCCAGGGCCAGGAGGCTACTCTGCCACAGGGGCTGGGGCCTGCCCAGCAACCACTAAGGTCTGGAGACTTCCTGCATTTAAGAAACAAAAACAGGACCCAGCAGCCTTTTTGCATCCAGCACAGCCCCCCCACCCCACCCCTGTCCCAGGCACTGCACGGCCTGTTTGGGGGCCAGTCCGCCCCATTGCCCACTCTTGTTGTCTGTGAGTCCTCAGCCTCCACCAAGCACGGTGGCCATTGTGTGCCTGCCTTAGTGACTCAGTGGTTTTGTGAGGAGCAAAGTGTGTATGATTTTTGGCTCAGAAACTATACTCTTCAGTGTAACAAACCAATAAACAGCATTTGGCAATGCTTGAGGCTCTGGGGGCTGCTTGTGGGCTGGTGCTGGACGGCGAGTGACTGTGTGGGAACACTATCATCTCCACAATAGAACAGTAAAGAAAGTCAACCCCACGAGGCAAGGATGGCGAAAAGAGAGAACCAAATTTCCAAAAGGGGGGGACTCGGCTATGGGCTGGTTGGGGTGGGGAATAATAGGTAGGCCCAGAGAGAACCCTTAGAGCCAGCAATCCCATCTCAGACTGACAAATGGCTTCTTGCATCCTCTGGATTAGTGTAGGTCCCTGTCCCACGCCTTCCACAGTCTGACCTCCTGAATAGCTATAATGATAAGCTGGAGCCTCCCCCCCCGCCCCCCCCCCCTGCCAATGGGGAAGGACCCTGCTCACTGAGCAGTCTTTGAAATATCTGCTTCAAACTTGCGGGGGGGGGGGGAGGGGAGGCTCAAGAAGTCAAACCTGCTGAGGCATGGAAAGGGCCCCTGACACCCATGGTCCCAGGTAGAGGCTCCCGTCACCAGCGTGTGGTCTTGCCTGGAAGACACTGACAATAGGCGTTAGGGCCTATTGTCAACTCACTCCTAGCTGCCCATGCAAGGAAACCAATTGACACAGGGAGCTCTGGGGCCAGGGAACCTTATAAGCCCCTCAAAGAACACCCCTTTCCCAAGTTGATCTTGGTGCCTGGAGCAATCAGAATTCCCTCTGCTGTGACTCCTCCTGCAAGTTCACTGAAGGCCCTGGTACATTACTCTGGATGTGGCCTGGTTCCTTCACACACTCTCACCCAGAAGTGCTGGCACTCCCCAGGCCCTGAATGGGCTTCTAGAACTAGAAGGATGGGTCAACTGAAGGTAATGTGTGTGTGGATAGGAGGAGCAGGGACTGTGAAGAGAGCAAACATCATCCCTCCAACTCTAGTAAGGCTTCCTCTTTCACAGAGCGAGCAGAGCTGCTAAATGGAAGCTCCTGGATTCTTACTTGGGATTTTTGTTTTCCATTGCCTTGGCCATAGGCCCGTCTTGCAGGTTCCAGCTGAGCTGGGGTGGGAGTCTGTGCTTTGAGTGCAGGGAGGGGAGTTCCTGCCAACCCTTATGATAGTGATAGCTCTCAGATGATACTGGGTCATCATTACTAGTGGCAGTCTTCATCTTTGTCCCAGTGCTGGGCATGGTGTCTGACACTGAGAGGGTGCGCAGGAAAAATTAAGTTTTGGTTTTCCCTTAATTGAAGGCACCCATCTCTCCCTGGAGCTACCAGTAGAGGGAGCCAGCATCTCACCAGTGAAAAGGGCTGGCAGAATTATGGGGCAGTCTGGCCTTTTGAGGCTGGCTTTTCTTCAAATAATGGAACCCCAATACATTCGTGGCCACCACTACCTTCCCTGAGGATGACATCACATACACACACACACACATGTACACTACATCCCTGACTCACCCTTGAAAGAGAAACTGAGTCAGTACCCCTGGCTGGGGCTGGGAGTGGGGCAGGTGTCAGGGATTTAAGAAAGGCAGGATGAAGCAGCCTGTCTGGTCTGTAGTTAGGCCCTGCTAATTGCTCCCTCACCCCCCCCACTTATTCCTGAGACAGCCTGCCAAAAGGCCAGTTTCCCCTAAACTGGGAAGATGTAGTTACAGAGAAAAGGTTTTCCAAAACTTGGTTTGCAGGCCACCTTAGAACATGGCTTTGACCTATTCCTCTTGTTCCTTCCCCTGAAAGGACAGCCATACGGACTGGACTCCCCAGTTGACCTGTCCTAACTTCTCTACCCCATGAATGCATTCCTTCCTCACCTTTTCCATTGGAACTTTCATAAGTGTAAGATCCCCCAATTCTATAGCAGGCCCCAGGGCAGGATGGCACGTGCTCAGGGAGAACCCTGCACAAGTCGAGGTCTGACTGAACCTACACAAGGTCCCAGGCTAGCTGTGTCTCTAACGTCACTTAGCCATCTCAAACCTGTTACTTTTCCTGCCAGAACGGGGCTAGTTCTTGGCTTCACTTCACTGTTGTTATGAGATAAAACAAGATAGTGTTTGTAAAAATGGTTTGAGGAAGTACTGTAAAAGCATAAGACCAGAACTGCAGTTCTGGGAGCTGGATGATGATTCAACACTGGCATCAGAACAGCAAGGTCTAACCTTCTTCTAAAATTGACCAGTACCAAAGCTGCTTGAAGACCATCCCCACACACCCACAGGGAAAGGGCTCTGGTGCTTCTTGCTGGAGGTCTCTGCCTCCTTTTGCAACAAAAGGACCCAGATGCTGCGGGCTTGCAGCTCCATCTCAGGTTTCAGTGCAGGTTTATTTCAATTTTATATTTTATTCCAGGCAAGTGCTTATTACATGGATAGTATTCATGTCTCAATACCTAAAGTCTTGGAGCATGAACAGCCACTAGAATACAGTTCAATAGTAAAAATACAATATGTACAAAAGTAGGGTTTTTTGTAGTTTTTTTCCCACACAGCAGATGTATCCAAACACATAAAAATCTCTACAGTCTGGGGTCGCTACGATTTATATTTCAGGAAACGGAGACACAGTGACCGAGTCCTCACTGTAAACAAGGGCCACCTCTTTGGGGGTGGGGGTGGGACCCTGGGATGGGGGAGCAGCAGCTGTTCCTGGAGAGAGCAAGGGTTCTGGTGACCCCCGCCCCGGTTTCCCTCCAGGCATTCCCTGCCCTTCTTTGGCCCCCCCACCCCCACCCAGGAACCAACCTCCCCCTCTCCCCGAGGTAAAGATTCCCAGCCAGTGAGCCACTCTGAACATCAAAAAGTAAAACACGCATGAGAGGTAAGATGTGTGTGTGCGCATGTCCCCCAGGCTGGAAGGGCTGGGGAGGGGAGGGCAGGGGCAGGTGGTCCCACAGGGTGAGGACAGATGTGGTCCTGATAGCTCTCAGAAGGGAGATGCCCAAAGGGCTGGGCGACTGCCCTCTCGGGCACACAGAGTCACAGCATTCACAAACAGCAACAGCAACACCCATCGTCACCAGTCTGGACATAGTCATTCGGCACTAGATTCAGAGCCCCCACTGCTGGGGACAGAGAGGGGCATGGGCAGCGGGCGGATGAGGTATCTGTGCAGGCCCAAGGGGCGACTGGCTGACACAAGTTTTAACTCTGGACCAGCCTCAGGATGTAGGGAGGTGAACGGAGCTGAGGAGAGGCGGTTCACCATTTTGACTATTCCCTGGGCACCAGGCCTGCCCTTCTCCCTGTTCTTTCCATTGTAATCACATCGGGGGTGGAACTGGCTCCACAGAGAACCGGGGTGGTGCTGGCGGCTGCAAGTGCAGGAAGGCAGCAAGCTTGTGAGGTGGGAGTGCTGCGTGGGGCTGGGGTTAGTATGGGACTCTCCTGGAGGCCTCTAAGGCATCTGAAAGGCCTCCCCCAGGAGAGATACAGGAGAAAGTCCCCTGGGAGGTCTCCAGGACCAGGGAGGAACTGAAAGGGAGTTCTTAGGCATATAAATCTATCCAAGACCTCTGCTGGGGCCAGTCCAAAAGATCCTGGGCCCCAACACTTACCCCACCCCCAGTCTGTCAGTGCAAACTTCACACCTAGGGACACTCTCGTCCTCTCTCCACACCGAAAGGCCATTGGTGTGTCCAGGTGGGGAGCCAAGTGTGCACGTGTGTGTAACGGTGTGTCTGACACAAGGCCACTTGTAATAAATACCTACATAAAAAGAGAACCCACCCAGCCAGAGTGGCTCAGTGGTTGAGCATCGACCTATGGACCAGGTCACGGTTCGATTCCCAGTCAGGGCACATGCCTGGGTTGGGGCTCAATCCCCAGTTGGGGTGTGGAGGCAGCCTATCAATGATTCTCTCTCATCATTGATGTTTCTGTCTCTCCCTCCCTCTCCAAAATCAATAAAAATAGTTTTTTGTTTTTAAAAAAAAGAGAAGTCAAAGTCTGCCAAGGTGGAGGCAGGGAAAACAGCATCCCCAGCTCCTTCCTCTTTCATCCCAAGCTCAGCCTGCCCTTGGCCCAACTAAGGACTTTTCCTCAGAGGAAGGCAGTGGCACAAAGAAGCCCCACCAGGGAGTGTACACGTAGTGACGCCACTGGAGAAGGGCAACGAGATGATACTAGAGGCAGAGCTGTTGGGGCAGAAGCAGCAGCCCTGCCCTGGGCTCTGCTCCTTCTATAGGTGCCCAGGGCCTAGTTGGGAAAGGGTTGGGAGCCTAGAGGAACCCCTGCCATTTCACTTCCTAATTGCCTCAACAGTGTGGCTTCAGGCTCCTGGAACCCAGACCAGATGCTGGTCCATGTCTCCCAGGTGGCACCCCAGGCACCCATCCCTCAGGGGAGTGCAGAGCATTAAGCAGAGGCCAGGGAATCGGGGGAGCGACAGCCTTCTGAAAGCCACGCCTAGGGATGGGAACAGGGGTCGATGGGGACAGCGAAGCCCCTCCTTTCCCACCCACCCCACCCTCAGCCTGCCCTCTTGAGGTCAGGAGCCCAGCAGTAAGGGGTGAAAGGCTCAGAAGCTTGGCAACATCTTGGGTTTGGTTTACTGTTGGTAGAAAATCCTAACTAGTTTCTGCTGTAAAGAATCACAGTGACTGCAACTGGGTTGGCAAGCCCCAGGCTGGGGCACCCACCTGTCTGCATAGGCCTCCAGACCAGCCACTTCCTAGGACTTCTCACCTGTACTCAGAATAGGGCCCACAGTACTCCCCAACTTTCTGAGCCAAGTTGCTTCAGTTCAGCTCCTCCTTTCCCCTCCATAGGCCTGGGAAGAGAGGCTGAGGCTCAGGAGGGAAGGCCCAGATCCTCAGCCACATCACCAGACAGAGCAATAGCAGCAGCAGCAGCACAGGAAGGCAGCAGGGGAGGGAGAAGGCAGAGAACACAACATCCACATCAAACTGTTTCAGGGGACAGGACAGGGAGGCAGGAACAGCACCAGGCTGAATCGGCAGCACATCCACCAGGGCGTCTCTCATCACTTTATCAAGTCCTAGTGCAGTGGGCTAACCCCTGCCCTGTGCCCACCTCCCTGGGGTGGCCCCTCCCTCCCCTGGCTCAGAGTCTCTGCACCCCCTTCCCCTAGGAGGCCTGGGGGTGGGTGTGGGTGGGGTGGGCCTGGGCCGGACTGGAATGTGTGGAGCTGGTGGGAGAGTGTGGGGACAGGTCCCCCTCTTTGCCCCCACTGGGGGCCTCTGAGTGGCCTCATCCTCAAGCCAGCTTGAGTGTGCTGACTGGGAAGGAGGGCATGGTGACCATGGTCACAGGGTTGAGCACTGTCTGGCCTACCAGCTGGGGGTGGTGCACCACCTGAGCCCCCACGGCTGGCTTTGCCATCACGGTGGTGGGGGGCCCCAGTCCAGCTGTGCCATTCACTTGCTGGTGCGAGAGGGTGTGGGCAATGTGGCTCACCGCCACGGGCTGGCTCACTGCCACAGGCTGTGGGTATAGGGGAAGCTGGGAGCCAAGGTGGGCCACGTGGTTAAGGGTGGCAGGGTGCACTGTGATGTGGCCAATAGGGGGTGTGGCAGGTGCCAGCTGCACAGCAGGGCTAGGGGCTGAGGGGGCAATGTGGGCGATGTGCTTCCCGCCTGGCCCCTGGAGAACGTGGTTCACAGTCTGGATGACTGAGGCGTGGGTGGTGGCTGTGTGGGCGATGACTGTGGAGCCTCCCCCAGATGCAGCCACCAAATGGGCTGGAGCTGGCACCAGCGTCTGGGCAGGGGCAGCTGGTGGGGGAGGAGGAGCCGGCAGAGGTGTCTTCTGCTGTGGCAGCGGCTGCTGCCCAGGCAGATGGGCAGGAGATAGGGCCACAGGCTGGGTGTGGGGGTGTGGGTGGGGAGGCAGAGGCGCAGGGGCAGTGCTGGGCGGTGGCTTCGGCAGCTCCGGGTGGGGGCGATGGCTCAGCTTGGGTAGGCCCAGGCCGGCCTGGTCCTCCTCCATATCCTCGTCTATGTTGTCCTCACCCTCTGTGGGGACATGAGGACAGGGATAGGTCAGAGGGCTTGGAAACACGAGGCTGGAGAAATAAAAGCCCCGGGGGTCTGGGGA
Source organism: Corynorhinus townsendii (assembly GCA_026230045.1). Lineage (NCBI taxonomy): Eukaryota > Metazoa > Chordata > Mammalia > Chiroptera > Vespertilionidae > Corynorhinus > Corynorhinus townsendii. The sequence continues at coordinate 35,835,139 of JAPDVU010000009.1, forward strand.
CCTCATGGGGCTGGAGTGGGAGGGCATCTTTTCCAGCAGGCAAACGCCTGGCCAGGAAGCCTGACATTTGAGAGGTGGGGCTCACCAGAGGCAGTAGAGGTGGAAGCCTGGTCGTCCTCGGGCTGGCCTGTCTGTCGGAGCACACGGTCAATCTCTAGCACATCCATCCACTGGCTCAGCTCATGTTTGAGCTCCGCTAACCGCTGCTGCGTGGCAATCTTCTCCCGCGCCAGCCGCTCCATCTCATGCTCATATTCCTTCTCCTTCCTCTTCAGGGACTGGAGAGCAAGGCAAGGAAAAGCAGAATACCCTGAGCAGCAACCTCGGGGCCCACAGTACTGCGAACATCCCACCACAGCCACCCTTGCTTCCAGATCACCTGGTCCACAGGGGCAGGTCTGCAGTGACTAGGGGGCTGATGGGGGCTGCTGGAGACCACACCTGCCTCCTGGGCCATCGCTCTGCCCAGTGAGGCTCAGTGTCCCAGGGACTGTGGGCTCTCCGGCAGGCGTCATTAAAAGAAATCATAGATCCAGGTCAGCGACTTCCCCTTCTCCACATCAACTCTGTCCTGAAGGGCTTAGCTGCCTCTTGCCCCACCCACCCTCCTGGCAGCACCTCCCTCCATTCTGCAGATGACAAAAGGTGTAACAGATTTCTCAGGTATTGCCCAAGGCCTGTACATACCACCATTCATACTATTATGTCACCCACTGATGCTGTAAGCTACCCTCCTTGGAACCCATTCCCCATAGGAACCCAAATGGGTCAGCCCTTTTCTCCACTCATTATTCACTAGTCTACTTCAGTGTTCTTAGAGGATGACCCCTAGACTTTGTAAAACCCCCACATTTCATCTTCTTGATCTGCCTCTATCTGCGGCTGCTGGCTATGCACCTCCTCTCTGACCTCCTAGGTTACTCCCTGAGGTGCCCACCTGGGACTCCTCCCCAGCCTCTGTTTTCACACTGCCAGCAGCCCCTAGACTCCCCAGGCTATTGAACCACCCTCAGCCCTGGAATGTGCTCCTCCTTTATACCTGTACCTGAGTTGCAATGATCAACGAGAAATGGCTTTGGGGTGCTGGACAGCATCTGCTGACTTGACTGAGCACCCCTGGAGAGGCTTCAGTCTTTCACCACAGGTTCCAGGTCACTCTCACCTGAGAAGCTGATGTCACCCACTTCGCTAAGAACACCCTTATGCAAGGGCCATCTCTTCCTCGAGTTCTCCAGGGCCACAGGTGACCTTGTGCCCCTTAGGCTGACCCCTCATATAGGGGCTGGATGCCCCATCTCTCAGACTGTGACACTGCTCCCTATCAGAAGGGTCTCCAGTTTCCCTTTGCATGAGGCTTAATAGCAGCTCCAAAATGCCAGCTCATGTTCTATTTCTTGGCTGCCTTCCACCCCAAGTCTCACCCATCCTCCATGACCTCCTGACTCTGAAGCCATTAAACCAACCTAAGTTTCACAGGCCTCCCTGTTGCTGGCTTCTCCTCAGCCCAGGAATGTCATGACTGCTGGGTCAACCAGGTGACACAGACAGTCCTGCCCTGCTACCTCCTGGGTCTCTTACCTGAACTGCTCTTGAGCTTCTAGCTTCCAAGGCTTGCCAGTCACAGAGCTCACTGGCTCTTCATATACCAAACTCACCACTTTGTCTTATTTTGCCTCTCCCAACCTTATGTATCCAGATGCTCACATGTGGATCCTCCCTTCTCACCCTTCTCAGTATACCTGCTCGTGCTCCAAGACCACACTTGGGCCCCACCTCCTCCACTGCCCTCAACAATACATCCTCCTGACATCCACCACGTACCTGAGCATTTAATGAAACTGTCAGGTTACACTTAATCAGACGATGACTCATATCACAAAATATTTCATGTTTAGTTTCCACCGCATACACACTGTCCTGTTTGACCCTGTGAGAGAAGGCAAGGACTCTTCCATAGTTAGCTCATAGCCCCTGACTCTACCAGTGGCCAGGACAGAGCTATGGACAATGTCTCACTTGGCCCCAGGGGAAGAATCTGTGAGGATGAGCGTGTGTTAGCTCCCACCTCTATCCTGTCTCTCCCTTCATCTCAGGAGAATCACAGTCACCCATTAGACTTGAGTTTCCCCTGATTTCATTTCCTAAGGGCAGCCTCTCTTGACTGTTCACCTGCCCCTCTTGGGCATAGCAATGTCTTCAACTCTACATACCAACTAGGCCCATCTTCCCCACACTCCCTCCTATAGCCCTTAATTCCTTACCTGACCAGTGAGACATACCTCAAACCATTAGTGCCTGCAACACAAAGCTCAGACACAGCCATGCTCTGTAGTAGCCTGAAACCTGGTAGCTTTACACTTCTATAGCCTGTCCCAGGCCACACAGCTCCCTCTATCTTCCTGGCTTTGAGATTAACCTGCTTCTCCCCATATTTCTGCCAGAAAGACCCCCTCCTCTTACCCACACACACCCCTCTGGCTTCTCACCCAAAGAGGCTACTGCTAGACATGACATCAGTAGAGGCCTCATAAATGACAGGGCCTGTGGTGAGTCAACCCTCACTCCAACCGGGCTACTGTGGGCTGGAAGTGGCCCTCCTGATCTCTACCTGCTAGCAGGAAAGGTAGACTTCTGGCTCAGGGAGAGAGAACATCAGGGGCCCACACCTCCATTTCTCACCCAGCCCAGTTCCCCACAGGCCTAAAAGCCCCTGAAAGTTTTCCCAGGGTATAACTTTAGCCTGCTTCATTTTAATATTTTTTAAGTTGACTTAAGAGAGAGAGAGAGAAACATCAATGATGAAAGAGAATTATAGATCAGTTGCCTCCTACACACGCTCTATTGGGGATCGAGCCCGAAGCCCAGGCATGTGCCCTGACCAGGAATCGAAACCTGTGACCTCCTGGTTCACGGGTTGAGGCTCAACCACTGAGCAACACCAGCTGGACACACAGTGCTTCATTTTAAACCCAGTTCCTTTCTAAGACTACCTGGATATGTGGTTTGGTACCTGTCTACTCCTCCTCTTCCTGGCTCTGTCCACTTAACTGTCATTTTTCAAATACTTTACCACCTCCAAGCTACTCTGGGTCTGGCTGGGGACTAATCTTCCATGGCTTCCTGCCTCAGCACACTACCAAAGCCCAGTGCACACGCCCTACGTGGTCTCCAGTTTTCTCTCAACTCCCGTCTCGCACCCTGCTGCCTCCCATCTCTGTATGGCAGTCTCCTTGCTGGAGAAACTTTGGCCTGTGTTGTGCTCTCTGCCCTCTACTTTGCTTAGGTCAGTCTGAGACCTTCGGGTCTCAAGCCAAATGCTCTGTCCTCAGCAACATCTCCCCAGAACGAATCCTGCAATCCCCATCCTTATTACGCCCTCATGGCACAGTCCTCTGTTTGGTTTATTTCTTTATAATCTAACACAAGACCAAACCAATGAGGACAGAGACCCATACTTTTTTCTTTGCGCCCTGCTTTATCCTCAGAATCAGACACAGGACTGTCCATAAGTGCTTGAATGAATAAACAAATGAGTCAAGTTGAGGATTTAGACAGCCTTGTTAAGTTTCTGCTTCCATTGCCAGCCCCAGGACAAGTATCTCTATGGACAGCCTGTATCCAACTTGCTTCCAATTCAGCCCGAGCAAATATCCCGAGTTTGCTGGTTCCACTGAATCTCTATGATATACTTTCAAACCCACACGTCAAGCCTGCAAGACTTCCTTCCCTAAGTATGTGTCTATAAAGAGGAACCTTCCCATTTCTCAATAACTGCTATTAAGTTAATATTTATAGAAGGCCAATCCTCCTCACATTCCCATGATGAAGACACTTTTTTTCCTATTTAGCGTCACAACAGTACAGAAAAAACTGGTATTCATTCACACACACACAGCATTTGAACAGGGATTTGCTCCCAGGCTACATGACTGAAAGACCAGTAGCTTACATTCAAGCCCAAATTCTGCAAAAACAACCCAGAAATAAGTCTCCGGGGTACAGTCTTAAAACCACCGCCCGGCCGCTTTCCCCCCCCTCCCGAGCCTTTCCGGACGCTGGCGCTCCGCCCCGCCCCTCCAGGAGCACGCGCACACCCACGCGGACCGGGCTTTGCTGTGTCACCCCGGGGGCCGCACCCCACCTCCGCGCGCTCAGGAGCTCCGCCCCCACCCGGCCCGACCAATCCCCGGGTCCGGCCCCGCCCTTCCCGAGTGCTGGGAAGCGCGCCAGCCCCGCCCCTTCGGGCAGAGGGCGGGCGGAAGGGCGCGCGCTTATGAGAGAGCGCAGGCTGGGGGCAGTCGAGCAGCAGTGCGTCCGCTCTTCAACAAGTCAGGCAGCGGTTACCTCAGGGCTGTGACCCCGCAGCTGAGGCCGAGGGAAGGGGTGGTGCTCCCCCGCTGGCCTCTAGCCCAGCTCTCAGGCTTCCCGAGCCCGCTGACAGGGAGACCCGCGACGCTTCCACCCCCGCCCCGCGCGGGCAGGGAGTCCTAGGCCCTCCCACTCCCCCAACGGCCGATTCCGACTCCGTCTCTGCAGCAGCCGTGCGTGGCGGGCCGCCCCACCCCCACAGCCTCCTTCCCCGCACGCGAACCTACGGCTGGTTTCCAAGGAAACCGAAACTCGGGCCGTCATGGCAACAGTCTTATCTGACGGGCGCCCCCCCTCCCCCAGTACTGAGGACCAATGCCCGAAGGGAGGGGACACAGCCAGGAGGGCGGCTTGGAAAGGGCTTTTTAACAATCCTGAGGAAAGGGAAGCGTCATCTTTAAGGGTTCGGTGCCACAGGGCTATTTGTCACCGCACTTCCCAAACCCCAGGTTTAATGGGTCGTGCACCTCGGTTGATCTTAATCCTTCTGGGGTGAAAATGGGGGGTTTCATCGGCGCGCCGCCGAGTGGAAGGAGCCACGCCCAGGGGACCCCACCCACGAGACGGGTGGAATCCGGTTCCGCCCCGGCACTGCGGGCGGGCGGAGGCGCGGGCCACCCCACGCCCTTTCCACCCGCGGCGTCAGGCGGCAGAGCGGGACGGGCACGGGTTAGTCACAGAGCTCGAAGCCCGGCAGTTGGCTGGGCTCGCTGGGCTGTCCGGCGGGGCCGCCCTCCCTGCGCAGGCGCACGCGTCCTCCCGTCCCTTCCCGGGCGGGGAGCCCCGCTGACGTCAGCCGGCCATGTGCTCGGCGCCCGCGTGGAGGCGGGCGGAGCTGCGCGAGGGGCGGAGGGCCGCGCAAGTGGGGAGGAAGCTGGCGCTGCGCGGCGGCTGGCGCCACCGCCCGCCTCTCCCCCGCTAGGCTTCCCTCCACCATACCTGGATGTACCGCAGTGCCGTCCGCAGCACGCTCAGATTCGAGGTCTTCTTGTCGTCCACGTTGGGAATATTGCGCTTCAGGGTCTCAAAGCATTCCTTCAGATGGGCCCTCCTGAGGAGAGGAGGGCGAGCATCCCTGGTCAGCCAGTGCTAGGGAGAGTGGGGGCGCGGTGGGGGTGGGGAGGGAAGGCCCAAGGAGAGCTTGGGGGACCAAGGGTAGAACCAGATCACACACACGCACGCACACACACCTGTTCTTCTCCAATTTGTTGTGGACTTCTCTGGTTCCGATCCTGCAACCCAGACAGACAGGAGGCTCAGGGAGGAGGGCCCGACTAGGCGGCCTTCCTGCCCCCTACCCCCACAGCCCAAATGCCACAGGCTTTTTCTCCGGATTTTCTCTCTCTATAAAAGCAGCAAGGGGAGATGTTCACCCCGTGGAGAGCACATGTATGCTCATAATTCACAACCCCTTTAACCCGCCATCCCACCTCTGAGACGGAGGGCTCCTTGGGCTCAAAGAAATATCCCAGTCGATCCCAGCCCTCTCCCAGGAGACCCATAATGCAACACTTTCCAAAGGCCTACAAATACTATCAGCTCCAAACTTGGACAGAATCAGAGAACACAGACGCCCCAGAGCTGAGGGCAATACTCATTCCCCACTGTCCGATGGGCATGGCACAGTGAGGATGTGTGCAAATACAGGAGGGTGCATTTTTGGTTGGAGAGGTAGGGAGGGCATAGTTCTGAAGGGCTAGCTTGGGAGGGTACTTTCTCTTGCACACACAGCCCATGGGGGCAGGCAGTTCTTTCCATTCCACCAGCCCAACTCGGCCACACCTCACTTACCCCCCAGGCCTCTTCTTCTGTTCGCTGGATTTGACTTCTTCAGTTGGTGCCAACTTCAGGGTCCCAAGAGTGGGTGGGGGTGGCTGCTGGGGGGCCAGCTGGGGCTGGACTCCAGGGTGTGGTGCTATGGTCAGGATGGGTGTGGGGAGGGGCTGCAAAGGCTTGGGGCTGCCAGTGGGCTTGGAGTCTGGCAGTAGAGGTGCAGGGGTGGGCATCTGTGGCCTGGTGGGCAGGGGAGCAGAATCCTTAATGCTGAGTCCAGGGGTGTTAACCAGCGTGGGTTGGCGAGGTGCCAGGGGCAGAGGCTGGGCTGCAGGGGGTAGTGGTGGGGGTGGGGGCAGAGGCTGAGGGGAATTGGTCACTACTGGAATAGGAATGACAGTCAGTGGGGTGGGGGTGGCAAGTGCTGGTGGGGGTGCTGGTGGGGGTGCTGGTGGCGACAGAGGCAGGGGTGGTGCCTCGATGCGGGGTTCCTCCACAGGCAGGGCATGGGCCAGCCTGGCCAGGCTGCTGGCCTTCTTCTGCTCCTGTTCCCGCTCCAAGCGAAGACGCTCCTGCTCCTCTACGCAGAGGGAACACAAGGATTGTCTCAGCAGGACCAACACTCCTGGGCTCCAGCTTCACCTGTCCTTCACCAGCAGAGCATAACCCATCCTCTGACCTTGGGCCAGTCAGGCTCAGTGACACCTCTGCTCAGCTTGAGATGCCACAAATATCCATCCATACCCAGCTTGGCTCTGGGCTAAATGCTGGTGGCACGGCAATGAGCAAATGAAACAGACCCAGTCCCTGCCTTTGGGGAGTTCAAGGCCTGGAGGGTGGCGGAAGGGGCAAGTAACGGGATAATCATCCAGGCTACGAGAGAAGACAGGCCTTGGTGGAGTGGGAGCTGTCAGAGAGGATGCTGGAGGCTTAGCCACTTGAAGGTTGAAAGGTTAGGCAGTTGATGAGCAAGGGTCAGGAGCAAAAGGGTGATAGATGAGCTGGGCAGAGGCCAGTCCATGACAGATCATAGCTTCTGGGCAAGACCTTCAACAGTGTTTACCAATAGAAGGCAAGCAGTACCGCCCTAGCTGGTTTGGCTCAGTGGATACAGTGTTGGTCTGCAGACTGAAGGGTCCCGGGTTCAATTCCAGTCAGGGCACATGCCTGGGTTGTGGGCTCCATCCCCGGTGGGGGACAGGGGGGCGTGCAGGAGGCAGCCTATCGGTGATTCTCATCAGAGATGTTTCTCTCTTTCCCTCTCCCTTCCTCTCTGAAAGCCATAATGTATATATATAAAAGAAGGCAAGCAGTACCTTCATTTCACAGATTGAGATAAATTAGTTCAGAGAGGCAAAGTGATTTGTTGAGGGTCCACAGCAAGTCACAGGTAAAATGGGTAGACCCAGCTAGATCTCTTTGACACAGGGTGGATGCCTGGCACTTACTGTGCCAACATATGCTCACCAGGTGTCTACACACACACCTGGGTTCTCACAAGAGCCCCCCAACACAGGTGGGGCAGAGAGACATCACCTTCAGCTCACACATGAGGAAAATAGGCTCAGGACTCGGGACTCCTAAGGCTACGTCCCAATGCCTCTGGTTACCTCAGGGACCCTACAAAACATAAATTGGTCCTTCTGTCCTTTGTCATGCTGAAACTCATTTCCCTCAAATCCCACCCACCTCACCCAGCAGCATAAACCAGAAAGGTACAAGGCAGGCAGAAAGGAAAGCCATGGTCTTTTTAATAGAGGCTGAACAAAGCAACGAGCTCAGGCAACATTGCACTATCGTCCACCATCTCTGCTGAAAGAAAGCCCTGCAGGAAAGGGAGGCCTGTTCAGCAGCTGGCTGGGAACAGGGTTAGGGAAGCGGCCCATGCTGCTCTGCCCCGTTTTAGGGCCCCTGGCTACAGAGCTGGGCCAGGACCCTGGGGAGCGCTGCAGCCCCCAGGCCAGGGAGCAGGCTGGTCAACCTGCCCTCCCTCCTGCAGGGATTCACCACACTGCAGACTAACCCAGCTGACAGCATGACACGCCCCAAACAGGCCACCCCACAAGGGGTGGGGCTGAGGGATGAGGTTGGCAAACCGCCTCCCTCAGCAGGAGGGCATCAACCCCCACTTGTCTGTCAGACTCCCCGGCCCCAGAAAAACCTTAGAGCTCAGGGCCCTTTAGCCAATCAACAACTTGAGTGAGCCAGGCCTGCTCTGAGCCCCTCCCCCCACAAAGAGGCAAAGGAGGAAGTAGAGGGGGATGTGCTCTGAGAGGGGAAGCACTCAGTGGTTTCCCAGCAGCCAGAGCTCAGGAGCTGGACAGGTCAGCACCGGCCTCTTCCGCATCTGTCTCCCCTGCCCTTCAGGAGGGGGAGCTGCCAGGCCAGAGCAGGCCTACTCCAATTAGGGGAGGCCTTCCCAACCAGCACTGACTTATGTTACAGCCCCAAAGAAAACCACTGGGAAAGAAACCTGCTGAGTTCCAGTTATGGAGCCTTTCTCAGGCCCAGCCTGGGACACCCCTAGTCCACTTCTCTGCACCCATCTTCACCTCTCCACACTCAAGACAAGACCCTGGAACTCATAGCCCAACACAGTCCCCACCTCCATTCCTTTGAACCAGGACCCAAATTTTCATGGCCTTGGGTCAAGTATTCCACTCTCCCATATTTAGGGGGAGAGACAGGGCCCCAATCCCCAGGATAGGTGACCTGGAAACTCAGATTGAAGGCAAACCTCATATTTCCCATTTTTTAAAGCAACTCCAAAGTTCATCCAGGACAGTGGTTGGCACATGTGGCTCTTTGGCCCCTTGATTGTGGCTCTTCCACAAAATACCACAACCTGGGCGAGTCTTTTGAAGAAGTGATGTTAGAAGAAGTATAAAACGTTTAAAAAATTGGGCTCCCAAAAGAAATTTCAATCGTTGTACTGTTGATATTTGGCTCTGTTGGCTAATGAGTTTGCCGACCACTGACCCAGGAGATGGCAACCTCCTCACCTATGCTTTCTCTTCCAAAGCCAAGGAGGTATGCCTCACAGGTGCCAGAAAGGACCCACATGAAAGGCCAAACTATCACACCTGGGTCAGCACAGAAAAGCTTAACTGGTGGTAAAGAAGGGATAGCCCAGGCCAGATCCATCCCACCAAAGCTTCCTGCCTCCTCCCCACCAGCTCTGAATCCCAACCCAGTGGCTACCCTCTCCTAGTGTACTGTTGAGGGGAAGACAGTCTAGGGGAAGCAAGCTGGCAGTCCCTCGGGGCCTCCCTCAGGAGCATATGGGTTTAGGCTCTTTAAAATAATGCCCATGGGTGCACTCACTTGTCACTCCCACATACTCTGATAACTTCTCTGTGCTCTGCCCAGAGGCTGTACCCCACCCCACCCCGGGGAATTTAGCATGACCACTATGGGGTAATCCCCAGGGGTCAGTGGAGTGTATCGGCATTATGCTCCCTTCAGCCATCCCCAGGGACTGTGACCCAGGGGCTCAGCTGGCACAGGGCTGGAGCTTGAGACATCCACACCTGGTGGCCCCAAATGTTCAGGGTCATTCTCCCCTCCTGCATGCTAACAGTGAGCTTGGCATATAAGGCAGGTCCAGGGTGCAACTAGGTCAGAAGCCTTGGACACCTGGCCAGCTTCCTCCCATCAAGGTAGAAAAGGGTCCCCCAATGGAGCCATCTCCATGAATGTGGGAAATGACCAACCCCTCTTGCTAACACCAGGATGACCTTGCCCTTCCCTCTCCTCTCTCTCATACACACAGGCACACACATCCTCAGGTTCATCATGTGAGCAATCTGGCTGCTCTAGGTCAGGAAACTGACCCTTGAGTTTAAATGGGGGCATGCATAAGAGGCTCCCTGTTCAGAGCTGCTCATCAGGTACATAACCTGGGACAGCATTTCTGATCAGAAGGTTCATGCACCATTCCCTCCTGTCCCATTCTTCCCATTCCCAGTCTGAGGACAGGCCATCAAGGAAAAAATGAACAGTGGAGATTAAATTGCCATGGCCTGATCTAGCCATCTATACATGAGTTTTTGGTGTAGATTTGGCTTTCCAGCATCCACTAAGAACCTGCCCCACCAACAAACTGTGACTGGGCAGCTAAACGAGGGTTCAACTCACCTCCAGGTCTCACCATGTGGGGGAGAGGGCAGGCCTCTGCAACTTCTTAGGAGAGAACCATTCCCAGGTTCCTTCACAGAGTTGCACACATCCTCCCTGTCCTTACTGGTCAGCTGTGGACTTACTTATTTTGGAAAGGGTGGACAGACAATAGTGGGGGTCTTCTCCCTTTTCCCATATGACCAACTAGCCTGCAGGTAAAGTAAAGGTGAAGTGAGTGTTTCCTTGAGACAAGGTCAGGGTCAATCCTGTTCACCTCTAGCACAGTGCCTGGTACACAATGGGGACACAATAGGTATTCTTGAATTGTATTGATGGTGGCAGCAGGTGACTCAGTCTCTCCAAATCGTGTGCAAGCTCCTCCCCCTGCGTCTAGGCACCCAGTTCTTAGTCACCACCACCACTACTATCCACCGCCTGACCCTACTCTGGACCCCAAAGACAAGGGGGAGGGGCGTTTGGGTTGATGTCTTAGACTTAACCCATCAGTTCTGAAAAACCCAAGCATCTCAGTCTCACATATCTGGAGTGACTTTTGATCTTGAGAGATCCGTGGAGCCAACTAGGCCATCCGACCCGCTGCTCCCGGTCCCTGGGCGGCTGTGACTCCCCGCACTGGCCGCAGCATTGGCGGCGCGGCAGCAGGCGCGCGCGCAAATGCGCGCACACACAACACACACTACTACCTCCTGCATGACTCATCATTGAAGCAACAATAGGCAGAGAGAAAGGAAAGGAGGGCGAAGCGAAATCTCCACCAACAACAACCCGTCTGAAGGGTTGGGAGGGGGAGGGTTAAGGAGGGCAGGAGTCCCCAGATGCTGCACACACCGACTGATGAGGGATGAAGCCCTAGCAGCAGTACGGAAAACGGAGGTCTTTCCCCAGCCCCTTTTTCTGCAGCACCCTGCAGCTAGGGGTCATCAGCAAGGGCGAATGGGGATAGGGGGCATCTGAAATCTTCGTCTTCCCCCTGTCCAGGAAACGCCAAAGTTTGCCCCTTCTTAGTCCGGCTCATTCCACAATGTGACCGGGGATGTTGCCAGGAGATCCCGGTGAGAACGTTTTGGGATCAGTGGGAATGTGTGAGCTCTAAATATCCTGTTGCTCTGCAATTCTGAGGGCTCCCCTCGTCTCATGATGAAAAACAGGAGGTTGGGGCGAGAACCGACAGGTAAGCCCAGCTCCTCCTTCGCAGGGAAAAGGCTCTCCTGGAGAGATACTCAGCAACCAGAGCCAGGGCCCAACCGGGCGCCAGGCCTCTGGCCAGCCCCGCCCAGACCCCGCCTCCGGTCGAGCGCGAGGCAGCGAGGAGGGGCCCGGCCGCGCAGTCCCTAGCGGGAGTGTCCCCCGTGCACGTGGTCGGGGGCGGGGTCCGTCCACGTCACCAGCCGGTGTAACCAACGGGCTTGGTACGCAGACACACGCAACATTCCAGCCGAAAGCGGGTATGGAACGCGCAGACACGCCACATTCCACACCGGCTAAAGTGGGGCGCAGAAAGGGGGGCCCAGTGGCTGCCCCCAGCGACCTGCAGGCCGTTTTTCAAACACCCAATCAGCCGGCTCTCACCCAAACCCCTGACGCTAGACCCAGCCCAAGCTCTGGGAGGCGGGGTCAGGCGGGGCTGGCCAGGATCATAAGACACGCGATGTCATTTCATTCTGCAAAGGCCGCCTCCGCCCCAGTGGCGCGTAGATCTGCCAGGAGTGCCCTCCACACCCGCCCCATAAGGCGAGGGGAGCTGGGGAGTTGCTCCGCGTAGAGTAATTTCTACCCCACACTCCGTTACACACACGCCCACTCGTGTGCACTGTACACTTGCCCATGTACACGTCCGTTCATCTGCTCTTCTCCAGGCTCCCATCACACATCCCCCGTGCACACACGCACGCACACACAGGTCTGCCACCCCCACGCAACACCATGGCTTACCCCACCCCCGACTCTCACATATTCAAAGCTACCGAGGGCGCGCTGACACACGCGAAAGGAGCCCTACAAAAGGTGCACAAGGGGTGGCAGGCAGCTGGGGTGGCGCTCACAGGAGCCGGGTCCCTCGCTGCATGCTAATGAAGTCATTAATTAATTTCCCTGCCCACAACACTCCTCCCTCCCCGGGCGGCGGCTCTTGCGACGAGCCTTGCACTGCTGGCTTCGCGGGCCGCCCGGGAGAGGGTCTTGTCCGAGGTTTCGGCGTGGGTTCGGGGACCCGGGTCGCTCGCCTCCCCTTCCCGGGTGCCCCAGGGGCCCAGCCCCGCCGCTCACCACGTGCTCTCTGTTGTTGCTGCGCTTGCCATTCCAGGAAGCGGGCCGCCTCCAGTAGCGTCTCTATGCTCATCGCGCTGAGAGCTGCCGGGGGCGCGCCGGGGCCAAGACTGCGGCCCGCGAGCCAGGCACAGGACAGGCTGGCGGGCAGGCAGGAGGGAGGGATCACCTCCGGTGGGCGACAGGGCTGGGCGGCGCAGCGCACTCGGCAGGCAAGAACGGGGGAGCACGGGCAGGAAAATCAATGTCTTCCAAAATGTTTGCAAAATATAATTTGCAAATTTAAAATAATTTGATGCAAAGGAAAAAAAAAGGCGGCACTGCCTTCTTCCTTCCCCTCCCTCTCTTCCTTCCTTCTATTGCCTCCCGCCCCGCGGCCCCCGGGAGTCCCGCCGACAAGAAAAGGCTTTGCAACAAGATGGCGAGGAGGCACCGACACACACAACAAGGGAAGGAGCCGCGCTACCCCCGGCCGCCGCCCCCGCTACTACACCGGGGCCGCAGCCAAAGCCCGGACCGGAGCCCCCACCCGCAGGGCCGCGGCGTCTCACGGAGGGAGGGGCGGGGTCGGGAGCCAGCTGTCCCCACCCACTTACGGCGCGAGCACACGTGGCCTGGGTGGGGGTGGAAGCTCGGGCCGGGTTCGCGCCCTTCATTTCCGCTTTTCCGCCTCGCCCCGCCCCGATTGTATGCCACAAGTTGAACAAGGGTTGTGGCTGTGTGTTTGGATCGTTCACAACGTAATTTGTCCTGCTGGAGGGAAGGAAAGGTGGAAAATTCATCACTTAAGTAGCTCAAATAAGGACATTTTAGGTCAGGGAAACATTAGGATGGTAGAGACCGGCCTGATATTTGGGTCTCCGCTCCCTACCCACACGTGACCTAATTCCTGCAACCACCCGGCTGTCGCAATTGGCCCCGGGATCCGCCCCTGGGCGGAGCTGACAGCCGGAGGCTGCCAGAGAACTTGGAGGGAGCGGAGTGGCGATCCCATTCCGCGTTTTGTTTCCATTCCTCCCCCCGCAGTGCGTTAGCATTCTATTAGGCGACGTCATCGGGCCATGGGCCAATGGGCGGGCAGGACAACACGGCATGGAGCAGCTCCACATGGACACCCCGCACCGCCGGCCGTCTGTTTAAAGGGCCAGTGGTTAGCAGGGTCACTTTTGCAGGTGCGGATGGGGCTACTGTGTGAACAGGAGATGGGACGTTAGAGTGAAAATCTGCAGTTGTACCCTGAGGGCTAGCCTTGACTTTTCACTAGCCTTCCTTTAAAACAAAGTATCTCCTTTCCTTCCCCTTAACTCTGTCCACTGGTCTCTGATGTGGGTAGAGGCTCAAACTGTGCCAACCCAGAAGTCACCCATTACTCTGGGACCCGGGCGGGGCGGTTATGGCAAGGCATCCCAGCCCGGACCAAGGGGGGCGTGGTCCAAATCGGGAACAACAACGTGGAGGGCGGAAGCCCGGCCCTCCTGGTGGCTGGGCCACAGGCCGCGGGCGGGGCGTGGGGGCGGGGCCTCTTGGCCGGCCTCAACCAGGGTCGTCCAAAGGGCTGGCCTTCCCCCGTCTGCCCCCCCTCTCCACAACCCATCCAGTGGGCACCCTTCTTACCGCCGCTTCTTGCTCTAGTGTTTAGGGGTGCAATCAGAAAGTTAGAACTTGAGTTCAGCTTGGTCAAATCCTCATCTTGCAGGTAAGGAAACAGGCCTAGAAACTAGAAAGGACTCAGTATTCCAGTTGCTCCGTAAGGAGCATTTATTCCTGACCCCAAGATGACTCTTTTGAAGGCAGTTCTAGGGCAGGGTCCCCAATTAGAAAAAAAGTCCTGGAGGAATACCAAATTGCTCCCATGGGAAGGAGTTTGACCATTTAATATGTGATTAGAACCACGAAAATCTTTACCTGAAACCCTGCTGTTCTGCTTTGGAGGAAGTTGAGAAACCCAGGTAGTTTGTAGTCACTCGCAAAGGCCTGCTGAAGGCATATTTGGAGTACCCTGGTGCACATTCAGCTCTGTTGTCCCAATGCCAGCAGGCCTGGGGCCCTCTCAGCCCTGGCCAGATTTCTTTGTTAACCAGTGCAGTAGGACAATGCTTTTGGTTGTAAGATCCCATGGCTGGGCATCACCATCATACAAAACAAAAAAGCAAACCTTTATGAGGAGGTCTCTTTGGACAACCACCCTGCCAATCCATTCCCTTTCATCCCTACTGTACCTTAGAGGGATAAATTCTTAATTTGGGGACTAGAGGAGGGCTAGACCCATTGAAAGCTGGTACATAGGCTTTGCTCCTTACCTTTGAGGGAAATAAAATCTGCACATGCTCTGACGAAGTAGCTCACTTGGTTAGAGCTTCCTCCAATATGCCAAGATTGTGGGTTCGATCCCCAGTCCGGACACATATAAGAATCAATGAATGCATAAATAAGAGGGACAATAAATCAATGTCTCTCTCAAATCAATCAATCAATAAAAGAAAAAAATCTACACAGATCTTGGTAAATGAGAGGAAAGGGGTTGTTTCCCAGCACATCTACAAAGGGCTCTGACGTTTCCACAGTTAATGTCCCAGCATCTACACCTGAACATGGAGAGGCCATTATACGCAAAAATGCCTGGATGCCACTGGCTCTGTTTATGATGAAGCTGGAAATGAACAGGTATTAAACATACCAGTTCTTCTCCATGGGATGGATAAATACCCTTTTCCTGGAAGGGCTGGATCTGTGCTGGTTTTGACATTGCTTCCTTTGAGGTGCCTGCAACCTGCTACCAGTGTTATTGGGCCTGGCCAACTGCAAAACCGAAGAAAATGGCAAGTTTAAAGACAATATATAGGTGTGTATGATGGGGGAGGAGGGAGGGTACACAGTATATTTAATAGTGGACTGAAATACTGTTGTTGACCAAGTTCTCATTTTGTTTGGGGTAAGCACTGGGCCATTCTGCCCAGTGACCCAGGATGCTCAGAGCTACATCCTGCCATACCCTTCTGTCCTCAAGTAGTCATGGCACACATACAGTTCTTGAAGTCTCTTCTAGAGGCTAAAGTCCAATTTTCCTGACTCTTCTTGTCAGGGCCAGCTCTATCATATTTAGAAGGCACCACTTTGCAAAGTAATATTCTAAAGACACTTTTTCTTTAGTGGGGAAGCAGGAGATAAAAGTGAACAGATTCAAATGCCAGCCTCTCCCTTGCCCCCAATACCCCATCTGCTCCAGAGCTTAGTGGAGATGCTTGCTATTTAAAACAAACAGCCTTACTGGCTTCACATGATCATCTGTTTATTTGGGTCATGTGGGGACAGCAGCCAGGGGATGTTAGGCAAAAGCAAGAGTTCAGAAAGGAGGCTCTTTCTGGGCCTGTAGTTGCCTACAGAAGCCTGAAAATGGTCAAACAGATTTTTTTTTCCATCAACTAAGATTTCCCTAGTTGGGGAATGGGCAGATATCTCTGTCAAGGTGATGGATGAGGAATAAAAGGAGAAGGGAATGAACAGAAGGGCTGATTAATGTTTTAGCCTCAGCTTCCTGTTCCAAGGGGGTGGAACTAAGGTAGAAGCTGCCAATTGTATTCATTCAACGGAATGGGAAAAGAAATATTTTTTATGTTTTAACAGAAAGGTTAGCACATTTTGGGAATGATCCAAAGCCCAGGCATCTCAAAAAGTTGTTCTAAAGTTTCTTTGTGCCTTCTAGGTGCTTAATACCTTTGAGGCAGAAGAAACCTGGGCCATCATCCATCAAGGAATGCTTTTTCATGAGATTTCTATTTTCAGTCTTCCTTCTCCAGGTGTGTGCACCCTAACGCCCAGATCAAATCCTTCAGCTTTTTAATATGCTGAGCTAGAGACATTTCCTAATGAGACTATCTTCCATGCCCCCCACTTACCACAACAAAGCCATATATATAGGCATTCAGACTAGATCCCAAATGTCCTAACATTCCATGCCTGACCTCTGAAATTTTGCAAGTGACTTTAGGGAGCTTTTCACCTATCATAATTAAAACAGGACCAGAAAGTCAGCTATGAAATAAAGAGGAAGGAGCAGACGACTAGTCCACCCAGACACACACCAGACACTATTCATTTAACAAATCTTTATTGTGTGCCTAACATGTGCCACCACTGGGCTGGGTATCCTTGTAGCCAAGGCCAGGTGACCCTTTGGTAAGCCAGAGTGGGGTAAAGGTCACAGAGCAGAACTCCATATAATACCTGCAAAAGGTTAGCTTTGCTCTTTACCATAGCGCTGGATGTAGCACAAAATCATGATTACATAAGGACTCATAGAGTACTGAGATACTCATTTTAGAAGGTTAGGGTCCCCAATAATAATATTTTTTGTAAGAAGGAATAAGAAAAATTAAGTGGATTTAAAGTAGGGTTAGCCAGCTGAACCTGATTCCTGATAAGCCTACCCTGAATGATGACCAGGGTTTTGAATTAGTTTAATAGAGGTGAATCCTATAGGGTACTCATTCAATCATCAGTGAAGTGGGCTCTCTAGAGCCCTAAGTTTCTATCTAAGTCTTTACCTACCATCCTCCACTCCTGGTGAGTTGTCAAAGGACCTTTCCTGAACCTACGAAACAGGTACAATCAAGTTCCACCTTGCCATTCATGTACTTTCCCCTCTTCATTGCCTCACACGTTGTCATAGCTGGAAGAGTTGAGATCACTGAGTCCAAACTCCCAAGAGAAGGTACCCAAGGTCTCAAAGCTGCTTAGTGTCAGCTGGGATGAGAGGTGGCCTGGCTCTCCTTTGACTGTGTGAAACAGGCCAGCTGGGGTAGTGAGTCCAGAGTCCTGAAGACCTCACAGAAATGGGTGATGGTAGGGAAATAACCTCTTCCTTCCAGGCTAAAGACAGGAATACTCATTAACTCTGCTCAGTAGTGCTCAATAAACAAGCTTAGCAAATGAGTGAGAAGGCAAAGCAGAGGATCTCAGAGGACACTGCACTGCCTTAGGCCACTCTGAGGAATTAAGAGTTTCTTACTGGGCCTGGGTAGGCAGGGATACTTCAGGGGGAGCTGGCCTAAAAAGGTGACTGGGGGAAGGGGCAGATTTTTATCCAGGCAACCGCCCTGGGTGTGGACACTGAGTAATAAGGAAAGATATGCAGTTCAAAAGCAAAAAGGGAGGAGCAAGGCACTATGAGCTTTTCTGAGAAACCAAAGAGGCTAGCCACTATGCAGCCAGAGAGACTTAGGATGTGGATGACTTAGGAAGGAGGAAACTGATAAAGTGGGAAAAGGCAAAAGGGAAAGGATGAGGGCTTCAGTTAGTCCTCTGGAGGCGTGTGGGGAAGGAAGTTGTGGCTTTAGAGTAAACTAATTCAGGTTATGGGAGTGAGACTGGACAAAGTTAGTAGAGAAAGGTAAAGTCTTACAAAATGAGTCAAGAGCCAGCTGGATCAGTTGGGGTGGGGGGATGTTGATGATAGGCAAGGCCCCTCCGAGGGTTCAGGGCTGGAATGCAATCAGTGCCCCCCAGAAAGGACTAAGTTCTACTGTCCCAGTAATCCAAGCTCATACCTAAAAGCAGGGCTGCAGGATCAAGTCTTTAAAACCCAAGAGATCAGCTACCTGCACTCTAACTGATTCCCTTTCAGAAGACTATGCAAAGTCCAGAGCAGTGGCCTGTCACTGAACAGACTGCCTGGATCCAGGGTTCAGTTCCATGCCTGCAACCAGAATTCTTACCAAGGCCCCAGGTCCCATTGGGAGAGTCTATACTGGGTAGTGCTAGGGATACTCCAGGACACTCCAGGAGCCACACCCCTCCAGGCTGGGGGCTGGGGTAGTATATCCACCCAGCCTCACAGTCTGCTCACGTCCCCATACCCATCAAAGACATCTCAGATGGCAGTGGTGGAGCTTACCAGTCATCTCTCTAATGTGTTACTCTGTGATAACTGAACCATTTGTTAAACAGGTCCTTAAACCTCAAACCATAAACCAACATCAATTCAAGTGTTAAATGTAAAAAATAATGCCAAAAAGAGCCATCATAAAATATAGGCAGACATTTTTGTTGCTCCTAGGGTGAAGGAGGTATCTACCCATAAAGGCAAACAAAGGAAATATAAAGGAACAGCCTGACAGATTTGATTACATAAACCCTCTAAAAGCTCCTTAACTGTAAAAACAAACAAAATACCATAAATAAAAGGAAAAGGTTAATGACAAAATGGAGGAAAATATTGGTAAGATGTGCCTTTGCAATTCAATAAAAAGAACACCTGGATAGAAAAATGAACACAGGACGTAATTTAAAATTTATAAAACAATATAGGAAGTAATATATACAACATAAATATGTGTAAATATATGAAAATGTTTGAACTTGCCAATATCACAATAAAATTAAAACAATGAAAATATTCTTGCCTATATATTAAAATGGTTTCTAAAAATTAGTCTTCTATCAAACGTGTGGTAAGCACAAGCACTTAGAAAAATGTAAACTAGTACAACCATTTCAGTGAGCAAATTAGCAAAGTATATAAAGAACCTTTAAAAGCCCGGCCAGTGTTGCTCAGTGGTTGGACCTCGACCTATGAACCAGTAGGTCACAGTTCGTTTCCCAGTCAGGGCACATGCCTGGGTTGAGGGCTAGATCCCCAGTAGGGGGTGTGCAGGAGGCAGCCGATCCATGATTCTCATCATTGATGTTTCTCTCTCTCTCCCTCTCCCTTCTTCTCTGAAATCAATAAAAATATTTATTTTTTAAAAAGAACCTTTAAAAGAATCATATCTTCTGCTTCAGTGATTTTTAAAAAACATTTTAAATGGATTTTTAGAGAGACAGGGAGAGGGAGAAACATCGATGTGAGAGCAAGACATTGACTGGTTGCCTCCTTCATGCCCTACCAGGGATTGAGCCCAAAACCTGGGCATGTGCCCTGACCAGGAATTGGACAGGCAACCCTCCAGTGCAGGGAATGATGCCCAACCAACTGAGCAATACTGGCCAGGGCTGCTTCAGTGATTCTTACATAAACTTATACTAAAGCAGTAAGAAAACATAAATATTTGTATAAAGATATTCACTAAAGCATTATTTAATACAATAGTGAAAAGCAGGAAACCTAAATTTCCAACAAGGAACAACTGGTTTAGTGAAGTAACAATCAGAATACGGCATGTGAAGAAAACAAGGTTGTCAATAAACCAAAATATTAATGATGATTGTCTTTGGGCAGTGTGATTACTGGTAATTTTTATTTTCACAAGTTTTCTGACACAGACTAATTTTATAATTAGCAAAGGTTATCATATGTTGCTAAATGCAAAAGATTATGAAATAGTAATATACAATATGATCCCACATTTACTATTTAAAAATATATACATATATAAAAATACTAAGATAGGTAAAATGTAAAATAATTCCATTTGAGTAATGGAATTGTAAATTTTTATACATTATAAATTTCGAATAGTGACAATGCATTACTTTTATAAAATGAAATTATGTCAAAGGGGGGAAAAGTTTTCCTGTGCTTTATCAGAAAAGGCCTCATACTTTTTTTTTTTAATCCTCACCTGAGGATATGCTTTTATTGATTTTAAGCGTCTGTAAATTCAAAGGACCTTCCCCACACGCCACGCATGTCTATAAAAAAATATATTTTCCCTAAGTGGCAGCCCTGACCAACTTTAAAGTCATTTTTCATGAGAATTTTCAGCTAAAAATATTCAAGAACACCTGAATTGTAATATATTTATTTTTATAATATTCATTGCAAATTGATTTTTTAAATTAAATTCAAAATATCGTGGGGATGGTTTCTGTTTTGGATGTGTGGCAGTTAACTAATTATTGATTCCAGAGAAAGGAAAGGAGAGGGAGAGAGACAGAAACATCAATAATGAGAGAGTATCATCGATTGGCTACCTCCTGCACACCCCTCACTGGAGATTGAGCCTGCAATGCAGGCATGGGCCCTGATGGCTTGACCGTGACCTCCTTCCTGGTCAACGCTCAACCACTGTTTTTATTGATTTTAGAGAGAGAGAAAAGGAGAGAGAGAAACAATGATCAGTTGCCTCTCATATGTGCCCCACAACCTAGATATGTGTCCTGACCGGAAATTGAACCTGAAGCCTTTTGTTATACAGGACAATGCTCCAACCAACTGAACTACCTGGTCAGGGGCTCATACTTCCTGTTCTCAACTAATCTGACCTATTGCTGTGGGTCTACTTCCCATAAGTCTTTATTTTGAAAGATGTCCCATTTTACCCCCAAAAGCAGATTTCATCTCCCCATCTCAAACCTATCTAAACTGATCTTTCTGATGCTTAGCTCTGAAATTCCCCAGAAATGGTTCAGACTACCCTTCCAGTTCAGGTGAGATGAACAGCACTAAGGCAGGGGAACTAGGGATGAAGAGGCTGAGCTAGATTTGGAAGATATTTCTGAGGGGAAGATTTTAGTCCCTGGTATTGAAGGAGAGGGAGGAGCAGAGATAATTGAACAGCTGGGAGGATGTATAGTGATCAAGACTATAGCAGCACAAGTTATAATAGCTAAGATCTGGAAACAGCCCAAGTACCCATCAATAGATGAGTGGATAAAAAAAAATCTGTGAAACATTCACATCATGGAATACTATGCAGCAGTAAAAAAAAGAAGGATCTCTTACCCTTTGCGACAGCATGAAGAGACCTGGGAGAGTATTATGCTAAGTGAAATAAGCCAGTCAGAGAAAGACAAGTACCACATGATCTCACTCATGTGGAATCTGCGCCGCCCCCCCCCCCCCCAAATATATATAGAAGAGATGAGAACTCTAGCCCTAGCCAATTTTGCTCCATGGTTAGAGCATCGGCCCTTGAACTGAAGGGTCCTGGGTTTGATTCCGTAAAGGGCACATACTTCACTTGCAGGCTCGATTCCTGGACCCAACAGTGCGTGTCGGGGAGGTAACCAATCAATGTGTCTCTCTCATATCCATGGTTCTCTCTCTCTCTGTCCCTCCCCCTCCCTTTCACTCTCTCACCCAAGGATATTTCCCCCACTGATTTTAGAGAGTGAAAACTCTAAAAAAAAGGAGGGTGGGCAGGAACTAGACTTCAATAGTTGAAGTAAGTGAGAGTTAGGACAGTGAAGGCTGCAAATATTTACAGTTCTAACACCTGCAGGTAGAAAAGGTTCTACTAGGGTTTTCCTAAAATACTGAATTAGGATTCATAATTAGGTAAATTTCTCACAAATCTGGATTTCTGACTTCCCTCAAAGAAATGAAAAGATCCAGGATAGGTAAGAGACTTATATGCATGCATATAAGCAATGGACACAGACACTAAGGGGGTGAGGACATGTGCTGGGGGGTGGAGTTGTCAGGAGGGAGGTCAATGGGGGAAAAAGACATTTGTAATACAGTATGTAATTCTTTAAACAATAAAAAAATATATATATATATTCTAAATTTAAAAAAATGAAAAGATCCAACAACACTGGGCACCTATTTTTACATGGCAATAACCAACAGGAACTGAATGAAAGCTACTTCCTTCTAGTCAGAGCACGAGCTATCCCTTGTTGCCTGGCCCCTGGGGTAGAAGATGAGGAAGAACTGTACTTCCCTTTGTGAATGAAAAAGTCCTTATTAGTGCTTATCTAGGTCACTGAAATACAGGCCAGAGTTTGATCCATAATGCCCACTTTTGGCTCTCAAAGCAAGAATCCTGGGACAAGCCAGTTGGAACTGAGGATCCTGTCAGACCAGACTAGGAACCCCCCTTTTCCAGCCAATTTATGGGAGCAGGTCTGCCTCACCCAGGCCCAGGCCCAGGCCCAGCAGTGCTCTCTGGATGGCCTTCTCTTTCGGACAGCAGCAGCAGCAGCAGCACATTTCCCTAGGGGCTGACTGGCTGCTAGAGCCAGCCAAGTCCCCCAGCTGAGAATTTCCTGGCTCTAGTTTCTAGACTCTCAGGCCACACTCCCTGAATGGCTCCACCAGATGGCAGGCAGCCTTTTCTTTTCTTCAGATTTCTTCATTCATTCACCATACCCGGGGAAGACAAGTTGCTAGTTTTCTGACAATTACTGCCCTCTCCAGCAAGATTAAAAAGCACATCAGTTTTGTGTTCTGCATTTGAAATATTTAGTGCTGTCTACTAAAATATTTTAAAAACCCTTCTTCAATTATTATACAATTAGGTATTGTGTAGGAGTCATTACCTAATTATCAGTTATTTAGTTATTTTACATTGATTTTGATCCAACATGTACACGCTCTAGAATTTTGTGGTTTTACTAACTACTTAATGATCTGCACTACTGCCAAATACAAAATTCTATGAAAATTTGGTAGCATAAATTAAGAACTAATCACAAGTGATTCCATTTATTAAATCTTGCTCATTGATCATAGGCTGGAAAATAATATAACCTTAAAGTGCTAAATGGTTAGAATGGGTAAGAGATGATTTTTATCTCTTCCCTGTGTCAAACAATTGACATCCCCTTCCCTAGAGGTGGGTCAAATTAACCTGGAACTTTATTTCTAAATCTTGAGATTATCTTGGGTCTTTGGGCCTGAGTTCAAATCCCATTTCTTTGACTTAGCTCTATGAATAAACTGAGGACAAGTCGCTTTAAGTTCTCTGAGCTTTCATCTCTTTAGCCTATCACACAAGGACACCATACCACTTTGCAGGGTTACTAAATGATACAATTTATATAAAGACAGACAATCAATATTGTTCACTTCTGCAGTACATGGAAGCTTCACTTTTGCTCTTGTTCAAAAAGTGATAGTATACACCTGCAATTTTATACTTGAGACCTTAGGACTTTTCACTTGAGTGTACTGGAAGATTTTCTGCCTAGAAATTGAAAACTCAAAAGAATACGAAGAAATGAACAAGTTGAGAAGCCCACTCTTCGTTTGCCCTTCCAGATGTTTTCATAGTTCTCTCATTTAACTGCTGCTATAACCCTGGGAAGCAAGAATTCCTCATCTTTTGAATGAGGAAGCCAAGGCTTAGTGAAATTGACTTATCCTGTAAGTGGAACTGGAATGTAAACTGAGGTCTGATAAACTGTGAGGCCTGTGCTCTTTTGTTTTTCATTCCCGTAGGGTGGCTAAATAGCCTAGGATTTAAACATCCTTTGCCCTCTTAAGAACTTCATATAAAGCCAATTATGCCAAGTTCACTTGCACTTTCTAGTTCATTCCTTCTTATCTCATTTCCCTGGCTCTTCCATTTCCCAGAGGAGAGCCCAGAGTCCCTGATATTTTTGCATGAGCTGAGACAGGTGGGTAGGTTACACCTCAAAGGGCATTTGGCGGTGCAAGGCCTTCTCTCAGTCACAACGTAGTCGCTGGAATAAAAGCACATCTCCAAAAGGCAGCATTAGCTGTTCCAACCAGTAATTAAAATAATAAACCGCTGCTTTAGTCATTTGGGTGAGTCACAGCAGAGAATCTGAATGCTTTTACAGAGCAGAGTGGGAACTCTCTGGCATGTATGTGAGGCCCTGCTGCTAGTGGGATGAGACCCATGTAGGGCTAATACTGTGCTGGCACGAGCACCAGAGATTTGTACTGGGGAGCATTAGAAAGGTTCGGGACCTTGAATGCCCTGCTCCAGGAGGCAGAAGCCAATTTGTTCTACTAGCAAGCCACCTATGAGTTTTACTGAGGTTACTGCCCATTCAGCAAATCCAATCTCCCAAGCACCATCTTCCCTAAAAAAATGTGGCCAGGTTCCTTTCCTAGGGGTAGTTCCTGGATGGCTATAAAACTGCTGCTATCTTTGAGACTTTCTTACTCCCAGAGGGCTCTTTTGGTTTTCCAAAATGAACCTTCTTCCTCCTAATGTGCAGATCTGTTGGGTGGCCACTTAGAACATCTGATCCTGTGCCATAAAAATAAAGGTGGATGGAACTTCTTCTTGAGCCCAAACAGACTCCAGGATTAGTAATATACATGTTGTACACAGAAACAGCCCTTGTGGGAAAGAAGGCCCAGTCAACCTATAAAATACATACCAACACAGAACCAACTGTGCCATCTATTGATGTAAACAACACATTACATGCATGCTAGTCAGCCAGCCAGATAAACCAAAAGAATGAAAAGACAAAAGAACATTGAAAACAGTTTCTTTCTTAGAACTCTCTGTATTACTCTTCGTATAACATAACACTTTTGAAAAGTTACTGTTTAAGCTCACTAATCATCCCCCTATAGCATCCTAATTAACTAGATAGCAAAAAAAGTTTGATCCAAAGGACTGACCCTACTTGGAAATATTCTAGAGTAGCAGGACAGATGGAAAGAAAGAAAAAATAGTCAACTGTGACCATAAACATAAAAAGTTGAAAAATTATGTCCAGATAAAAAGACCATAGGGTAATTGATTTTTCTCTTCTTTCTACCTTTATTTTTCAAATTTTATGTTGGGTAGCAAATGGGTATTTCAAGAAAATACCAAGCACACAATTTGATCCAATCCCACAGTGCAGTTAAGGTGCTTGAAAAAGGGGCCAAAGGTGCCCCCGTGTGGCCACAGAGGAAAATGCTGTGGTTTATGGTGGAGGGGCTACCTTTTTCTTTTTAAGTTGATTTGAGAGAGAGGGAGAGGGACAGAGAGTTAGAAACATCAATGATGAAAGAGAATCATCGGCGCTCTCCTGAATGCCCCCTACTGGGGATCAAGCCCACAACCTGGGCATGTGCCCTGACCAGGAATCAAACTGTGACCTCCTGGTTCATAGGTCACTGAGCCACGCTAGCCGGGTGCTATTACCACTTTTTAAGAGGCCTTGGGTTTTCCACACCTTGCAGTTTTATTACTTGTAGAAGTTGGTGTAATCACATCATAGTTATCAATATGAACCCTTAAGATTAGCTGAAACTCTACCACAGAGATGCCAACCCTGCTAGGACATGGAACATTGCTCTGGTAAGTGAAAAATCAGGCAAGGATGTGGGGTGAGGGAAGCAAACTGTTGGAAACAAAACAGATTCCAAAGAACAAAAGCAGCTTTAGTCCTCCTTGGGAAACAAGTTCAGCTTCTGTTCCCATTTGAGTTGTAGAAGATCAGAAGCCAGTGCCAGGGACCAGAATAGAATTTAAGATCATACTACAAAGATTTAATTCCATACCAACCCATCAATATGAACTTGACCTCCAGACATTTAAGGCAAGTATCATTCAACACCATACATGGGTCAATAACCTTTAAAAAAAAAAAAAAGGTTTTTATTGGTTTTGTTAGAGAGAAAAGGAGAGAGAGAGAGAAACATCAGATTGGCTGCCTCCCACATGCACCGGGACCAGGGAATTAAGTCCACAACATGAGCATGTGCCCTGATTGGAAATCGAACTAGTGACCTTTCAGTGCACAAGACAAAGCCCAACCAACTGAGCCACCCAGTCAGGGCAATAACCTATTTCTTTAAAGAAAATAAATTCCCTTTCCCCCATACCAAAGGTATATGCTATCACATCACATATCACACAATTATAAAGTACATGCATACCTAAAAGAATTTTTAGATGTCTTTTAAAAATGTTTTCAATGGCCCAGCCAGCATGGCTCAGTGGTTGAGCATCAACCTATGAACAGGAAGTCATGGTTCAATTCCTGGTCAGGGCACATGCCCAGTTTGTGGGCTCAATTCCCAGTGTGGGGCGTGCAGGAGGCAGCCGATCAATGATTTTCTCTCATCGTTGATGTTTTTATTTCTTTCCCTCTCCCTTCCTCTCTGAAATCAATAAAAATATATTTTTTAAAATGTTTTCAATGTTCTCATTAGATATCCAAATGCAAAGGCACTCACAGCTCTAGCAGTGGAAGCTTCCCTTGTCACATACCTTTTAAACTCTAAGTGCATTGACAACACCTATAAAACCTCCTCCATGACACCAACCCTAAAACCTGGGGCAATGAAACTTGCACACATCTTTGGTCCTCCAGTTACATAGCTTATTCTCTGGGAATCTCTAAGTACTAGATCTAAACAAAGGCTAATACTGTGCCTGAAATATATTTTGATCAGGCAAGGAGTATAAATAAATGCACTACTGTTTAACATGGAAAAATACTTACAAGGTATTAAATGAAAAAAGCATAATGTAAATTACACAGCATGAATACAACCAAAGTTAAACCCAATCACACACCCCATCTACAGAAAGAGAGACTAGAAGGAAATACTAAAATACCATTAGTGGTTGTGTTTGAGAAGGTTGAGACTAGGAGTGACTTCATTGCTGTTTTCTTTCACTTTTCCAAATCTTTTATTATTATTATTTTAAAATATATTTTATTGATTTTTTACAGAGAGGAAGGAAGAGGGATAGAGAGCTAGAAAAATTGATGAGAGAGAAACATTGATCAGCTGCCTCCTGCACACTCCCCACTGGGTATGTGCCCGCAACCAAGGTACATGCCCTTGACCGGAATCGAACCCGGGACCCTTCAGTCCGCAGGCCGATGCTCTATCCACTGAGCCAAACTGGTTTTGGCTTTTCCAAATCTTTTAATGAGCACATGCTAGATTCTTTTTTAAATGACACAAACAAGCAAAAAATACTTATTGGCCACTAGTTGCCACCTAACTCAATTACCCTAAAATTCTATCAAGATAGAAATTTACCTTGCTTTGGGTATGGCATATGAGTCAAATGTGTCATCAGAGGTCAATACAGCAGGCTGGTATGGGTGAGCACAGGAGATTATTGGACCAGAGGAATCCAAGACTATGCATTAAATCTTGGTTTTGTGTGACCCTAGGCCAAGACTGGTCTCCTCATCCTGTCAAATGAGAGGTTGGACTAGAACAGGGGTTCCTAATTCTGAGGGGGTTACTGACTCCTCTCTCTTAAGTCAGGAACCCTTCTCTCCAAGAACAAAACAAAGCAAAACACATATGCTCACAGAGCTTTTAAAAACAACCCAGGCTCGGCTCAGTGATTGAGTGTCAACCTATGAACAAGGAGGTCATGGTTTGATTCCTGGTGTGGGCACATTGCCGGGTTGCAGGCTCGATCCCCAGTGAGGGGCATGCAGGAGGCAGCCGATCAATGTTTTTTTCTCATCATTGAAGTTTCTATCTCTCTCTCCCTCTCCCTTCCTCTCTGACATCAATAAAAATATATTAAAAAAAATTTTTGAATTAAGTAAAAACAACCCAGGAGGTTTATGATTCTCTTGAGGCTCATGGACCAGGTTAAGAACACTGATGGGTTAATATGGTATCTTTTGCAGCTGTTTCCATCGCTACAGGGAGGTATAACATAATCCTATTTTCATTTCCTGTATCTTTGCTGAGGTCCTGGCCTAGCTGCTGCCAAAATATGCCAAGGTCATCAGTATTCTGCCCTAACCAATAGCCATCTTTCTAAAGTGTGGCTTAACTACTCTGCTCCGGTCTTCTTTGTAGGTAACAAGGGACTCCGTCTGGCACCATACTCAAAAAATTTCAGTCTAAATAGAACACTACGCTGCTGAAAGTGAAACTCAGCAGAGAGTACCCAAAACATCAAGAGAACAAAAAAAAGAACCTTTTTCCAGAGGCATTCCTGCTGAGCTCTGACATTCCAATTAGAAACGTGTTTTAAGAACATGGCTATCCTGGCCTCAGAATTCTCCTATGCTAACAGGTAGGTAAGTACAGAGGGGATTACTAAGGTACCAACACAAAAGTCGTAATTGATCAGCTACAACTGATCTGCCAATAGATGCGAATTTCTTAAGCAACCTACTGCTTACTCCATTTCTTATTTTTATCATCATTTACCCATTCAAATTCAAGAATATATTTCCCCAACCCCAGGATTCAAACAGGATGGACAGTTTTCAATTCAGAATTACTCTGATATTAAAAACAAAACAAAGCTCCATTTCAGATGTCAGATACTTAGTAAAACTACTACAAACAGTACTTTCAACAGGTTGGAGGTAGTGGTACGGCTTCATTCTGTTGTGTCTCAGTCACTTACGTCTGGGAGTTTTGCTTACCTAATTATTTCTGGAATAAGCAACATCAAAACGGACATGAGTCAGGAATGTGACGTTTCCAGGCACTCCCCAAATCAGCCCCTCTTCTGGCATTACTAAGCTTCCCCTCCCTGACTCTCCCATCACCTACCATCAGGCCAGTTCTTTTCCTAGGACTGACTCAGAGGCAGTCAATCATATGTACCCAGAGAAAGTCTTGAGTCTTGAAGGTGACTCTAGAAGAGGGTACAGAGCCTATCTGCCCAGGTGTACTGCCTCCATTTGGGGGATGAGAAAGCACGATGCTCTGTACAGTTCTGACCCAGACCAGATTCCAAAAATAATCCTTTTGGCCTCAGAGAAGCAGTCTAAAGCTAAGGTAATCAGTTTAAATCAGGTTTAAATCCATTATGAGTTTTCTGATGGCTTTTTGTTGATGCTGATAATCACAATTCTTCCTCCTGAACTACCATACTACAATGCCCTGTAAATTAAAAAAAGGGGACTGGGGGGAGGTCTAAAAATGAATTAATTTGTTTTTGTTTTTAAAGGTAATTCCACATAATGCTACCAACAGGCCCATGGCAGAGTTCCTCTTGCCACCCCACAGGCCACTCCAAGCAAGCTGCTTTATAGAACTTTTCCAACTGTGCAAGAAGTTTGGAGTTAACTGGCAACAAGCCTAAAAATCTGGTTACGTATATAGGTACAAAGCTGGTTCATCAAATCCCTATTCTGACCCTCAACCCAGTGCATTTCAACTAAGGCATCATCGACCTCCTTCTTAATGTTTATCAAACACTTGAAAAGGTAATGTCCAGCCACTCCTTGGAGAGGGGTCTCTTTTTCAGACACTGGGCTGATGAGCTGCTCAGAAGCCTCTCGGTCCTGGGCTCCATTGCTAGAGCCCTTACAACTTTCCAAAACCTCCATGTCTCCCTTTTCCTCACTCCTTTCATCCTCCATGGGTCCTGGGTTTCCTTCCTGGGAAAGCGAATCCTGGATTGGGCCATGGCCCTCAACAGTGGCTGACTCGCCTTCCTGTAGAACAGGCCCACACAGAACACTCTCCCGGGGGCCCTGGGCCAAATCTTGGCTATTGCCAGACTCTTCGGGGGTGAACTTTTTCTCTTCCAAAGCTTGGATGACGTCCTCAGGAGCTCGAGGAACTTCTCTCAATTGTCTCACTCGTTCTCTTTTCTTTCTCCTTAAATGAATCCAGGAGTTTTCTATGGCTGTTAGGAAAAGGCTAATTTCCCCCTTTCCACACGGAACTCGTTTATGCTGGACCTATTTAGAGGGAAAAAACAGAATTTTATATGAAAACACTTTTTTTGCTCTCAAAACATTCCCCCCCCCCCCCTTTTTAAAGGAAAATAAAATATATAAGTACTTCTTCAATGTATATAACCAGGCACCTTAAGATCAGTGAGAATTTTTTCAATCCATGTCATTACAACTACTATGCCTTCTTCCATTGTCTCAGAGCCCAAAGATGATGCTTTGAGGGATAATTCTTTCATCACAGACTCCAACACTACAAATGTGATGGGTTTCCTTGGCTTCTCTAATTTTCTTCGCTTACTTGGGGGTGACTGAAAGAAAAAGAAGGAATGGAAAAAGTTATAGAAATAATTGAATGCATTGGAATGAACTCAGGGAAATTTCCATGACTTCTGCTATCAATCATCAAGCACTCAAAACACAAAGGTTTTTCTTTGGCATGTTTGTGTGTGTGTGTGTGTGTGTTTGTCCAGTCTCTTCCTGCACGTCCCCCATACCCTTTTCCCCCTGAGAATTATCAGTCCACTCCCTTTCTATGCCCCTGATTCTATTATATTCACCAGTTTATTCTGTTCCTCAGATTTTTAATTCACTTGATTTTTAGGTTCACTTGTTGACAGATATGTATTTGTTGTTCATAATTTTTATCTTCACTTTTTTCTTCTCTCCTCTTCTTAAAGAATACCTTTCAGCATTTCATATATTTGTGTGTTTTTTTAAAATTAATTTTCACCCAATGCTATGTTTCCATTGATTTTTAGAAAGAGGGTAAGGGAGAGAGATAGAGAGAGAAAAACATCAATGTGAGAGAGAAACACCAATCTGTTGTTTTCCTCATATGCCCCAACTGCGGATCAAACCAAAACCCTTTGGTGTACAGGATGACACCCAACCAACCAAGCCACCTGCCTAGGGCTGCATGTTTATTTTTAATACTTAACCCTGGAAAATAGGTTTAACACCTCTCCATTTTACAGAAGGGAAAACTAAGACAGAGAGGCTACATAACCAGCTCAAGGTCACATAGGTAGTAACTGCAAAGTTAGGATGTGAATCCCAAACCCAGGTTCCTTCTGCTGCCATACCATGCTTCTGGCTATCAGTATGTAACAACTCCTCTAATAAGTAAATGTCCTTAATCTACTTGTGCCCCAAATGGGCCTGTATGATTACTTCCTTCAAGGCAACTCAAAGACCCGGGAGGCACTGTGTTCTTTTCTATAAAGAACTGCATGGCTTAAAAGCACCAACTTGTAATCTGAGTTTAAACTTGCTGAGGCTTGAAAGAAAGAAGCTGGTGAGGCACAGGTTGTGAGATCACATGCTAGAAATGACCAGGGTACCAGGATCACATGGGCAGATGAGAAGGACTGGTGCATCTTGTCTAATGTTCAAGCCAATCAAGTGACCAACTAAGCACTGCCTCTTATTTGGGGAAAGGGAACACCAGCACAGATGGGAACAGTGTTTGAAAGCTGGTTCATCTTCCTGTTTCAAGCTTGGAAAGTGAATTACTCTATCCACTAGAGGGACTCAAGTTCCACTTTATAAGCCAAAGACATGGCTAGGAATTATTTCTTTAAAGTAAATGCTTACTAAATGTGTTGTTGCTTTTTAAACGACTCAGCTAAGACCAGATATATTATGGATACTTTATTTTAAGAGACAGACTCCTACTTGTTGACAAAATTTATCAAAACTTTAGAAAAATTAAGATAATTCTAAGGTCATGGTAAAAATGAACAGGTGAGGAGTATAAGGAAAAAGGCTCAAAAAGAAACAATAGTTTAGCTTTGCAGATCTTTTCCTACAAAAAGGAGCCCCTGATAATTGTGCTACTAACTCCAGTTCTACCTAGAAACAGTGACAGAGCACATGCATATACACATACAGAAAGGTCTAAGTATTGGGTGAGGTCTTATAAGAACTAACCAGCAACACCATACCCCATACATATACAACAAAATAAGCAGCTTATTCTATGCTATAAAACTACTAGACAGTATTTTAAGTAACAATCTGTATTTTTCTCTATTATTCAATCATCCAGCATAAGAAACAATTTCTAGTCTACGGAGAGCCTAACACTTTGCACTAAGAAGCTTAAAATAAAATTATTAAACTGGGGAGGAAGAAAGATGGTGGTGTGTAGGAGGATGAGGCACAAGAATTGGATTCCAATAAACAAATGGAAAAGGACTCACAGATACAGGGAACAGACTGATGGTTGCCAGAGCGAAGGGGGGTTAGAGACTGGTAGAAAAGGTGAAGGGATTAAGTACAAATTGGTAGTTACAGAATAGTCACTGGGATGTAAAGTATAGCACAGGGAATACAGTTAGAGAGGAAGAAAGAGAGATAGAAACAACAATGATGAGAATCATTGTTTGGCTGCCTCCTGCACGCCTCACACTGGGGATTGAGCCCGCAACCCTGGCATGTGCCCTGACAAGGAATCAATCATGATCTCCTAATTCACGGTCGATGCTCAACCACTGAGCAACACTGGCTGGGCAGGTGTATTTCCTTATATTAAAAAATAAACAATGGAAGGATAAGTTATAAAACTGTTAAACCCATGGAGCAGTGAAGGATTAGGGTGAGACAAGAGAAAGAAGCCAAACTCCTGACTATATCTCCTTTTAGATATTAAAACCATGTAAATATATTTTATAATTACAAAGCAAAATTAAGTAACACAAAAAAGGCCATCCCTAAAAATATAAAGTAAAATCAAACAAATGAACCCACGAACAGGAAACATTCCAAATGACTTTAAAATCCATCATGAGATTGTCCCCAAAGGAAAAAAAAAGCTATTTTCATGAATCTTTTTGTTATTGGTAATGTTAATTTTAAGAACTGTGGTGTATCAATGGGTCAAAAGAATGAATAATTATATTAGTATGGCTAATGACTGAGATTGCTGACATGAGATTTTTGAATGGGAGACATAGATAGACAATTGGTGATATTAAGTAGAAACAGAATAGAAAGTACAGCATGAATGTACTTTCATCTTTTAGAATGTATTTCATCTTTAATTCCTAGCTCTATCCACTGGAAAAGCCTAGAAATAATACCAATTCAGTAATGACCAACCTAGTGCCCAGATAGCTCTAAATACCATTTCCCACTAAAATAAACCAGTGGTACTTGGAGAAATGGTTGATTCCAGGTCTGGGATAGAAAAAGATATGAGCCAGAACAACCTGTCACACTACAAAGCAAGGAAGCTACCAAAGCCTACAATGGTCTCAATAAGAAGACTCAGGAGTCAACTTGAGCAAACTTCCCATGGCCAAAGATGGACATCCTGTGCATCCATAAAAATAGTAAGTGTAATGGATTGAAAAATATTCAAAGTGTAAATCCATGATTATAATACTTTCAAAACAAAAACTAAACCACCCTCTTTGGTCACTTTTGGAGATGCTGAGAAAACACCAACTCATCATTCTTAAAATTGAAAACTAAAGCAAAATAATCAAGCATTTATCTTGCCTTTACTAGATGAACTTTCAGGTAATAACATAATTGATAAAGGCAAGTTTCTCTTTAGATCATCAGTGACTGTTCACATTACAAAAGGACATAAGCAAACATTATGTGCCTCCTGATGGAAGTATATACCACACACCACCTAAAAAATAGTCTTGCCCTTTCACTCTCCCAAATCAAACCTGTATATGAGCAACTCCCTAGATCTAACTACCAATTTACAGGAAAGACAAGGTCTGAGGAACATATTAGCACCATGAAAACCTACTGAGAAAAATCCAGATGTAAAGAACTCCATAGGACAAATAGGCTAGTTTCTTCAAAAAACAAGGGAGAGCAGAAGATAAGGGGGGGGGGGGAGAGAAGGAGAAAAGGGAGGGGAGGACGCACTACAGAGTAAAATCAATTTAAGGATGTATCAATCAACTGTATAAAATGTAAGATTCTAGTTTGACAAATTTTACAACATCGGATCAACTATAGAGCTGAAATGACGAATTACTGTTAATATTTTATGTATGATTATGGTATTATGGTTATCTTTTAAATCTTTACCTTTAGAGATAAATATGAAAATAGTTATAGATAAAATAACTATGCTTCAGAATATCAGGGCAGAGGAAAGGAGTACAAATGAAACAAGAATGGGCATAAACAGTTCGATTCCCACTTAGGGCACATGACTGGATTGTGGACTCAATCCCCAGTGTGGGGTGTGCAGGAGGCAGCCGATCAATGATTTTCTCTCATCAGTGATGTTTCTATCTCTCTCCCTCCCCTTCCTTTCTGAAATCAATACAAATATATTTAAAAATAAATAAGACACCAAAACCATAAAGGAAAAGAGGGGTACATTGGGTTAATTAAAAGTATGATATTTTTAAAATAAAAAGGTGTTGGCTAGCTAACACCTGGGAGAAAACATTAGCAACATACAGGGTGGGGCAAAAATAGGTTTACTACAGTTTATTGTATGGAAAATAATCTCTTATTGTATGGAATATAAAAGCCTAAGAGACCATTACAACCGGATGACCAACCAGTAGCTATGATGTGCACTGACCACCAGGGGGGCAGACGCTCAACACAGGAGCTGCCTCCTGGTGGTCAGTGCGCTCCCACAGCCAACCTCCCATGGTCTAAGGGGCCCCCCCCAAACCGGCCAGCCAACCTTCCATGGTCCCTCCCCCCCTGCTAGCCAACCTCCCTCAGTCCCTCCCCCCCTGCTAGCCAACCTCCCGCAGTCCCTCCCCCTGGACTGGGAGAGATGGCCCCGATAGGCCCTGATCGCCAGCCAGGCTGAGGGACCCCACCCTTGCACGAATTCATGCACCAGACCTCTAGTACAATAAAAAAAATGTAGTTAATAAAATAGACAAGAAATGCAGACACCTAACATAAAGAGAATATCTAAATAGCGGATATCTAAAAAGATGTTAAACTTCATTAATTACCAGGGAAATGCAAATTAAAAACACAATGATTTAACTGCTAGAATATTAAGTGCTGGGTGTAAACAACCCCTTTAGGACCATATACTAAAGTATAACTTACTCATACCCCAAAACCCATGACCCAACAGTTCCACTTCTACGTTTATACTCAATTGAAATGTAAAATCATGCATAAGAATGTTCAGAGAAGATTATTCATAACTAGAGGCCTGGTGCATGAAATTTGTGCACGGAGGGAGGTTCCTCAGCCAGGCCTGCACCCTCTCCAATCTGGGATCCCTCTCACAATCTGGGAAGAATGGCTCCTAACCACTCGCCTGCCTGCCTGCCTGACTGCCCCAACCCCTCTGCCTGCCGGCCTGATCGCCCCTACCTTGTCCCCCCTGCCGGCCTGATTGCCCTTTCCTTGCCCCCCTGACAGCATGATCGCCCCCAACTGCCCTCCCCTGTCAGCCTGATCTCACCCCCAACTGCCCTCCCCTGCCGGCTTGATCACCCCTAACTGCCTCTGCCCCAGCCCCCACCACCATGGCTTTGTCTGGAAGGAAGTTGGACGTCTGGAAGATGGCCAGTCGACCTGGTCTAAGTAGCATATTACCCTTTTATTAGTATAGATTATATATGACAGGATTGCTTAAATGGTTGGGAAAAGCCTTTTTTAGCAGGAGGAGATGTTCTTGGCAGATAAAAACACGTAATCCCTATATCTGGACTGATAGCCAGCCATATGCACTATACTGACAAACCAGTCATTAAAAAATTGAATCACTTTCTTACACCTTACACCAAACAGCTGTTGCCCTTAAAACCCCTCTTTCGCCACCACCTTAGGTTCTGCCTTTGCAGTTCACCCAGAGTAGGTTCTGACAGGTTGGTTTCTATGCCAGTGAGGCGTCAAAAGCTCCGCCTCCTAGGCAGCCATTGGCTCCTCGCAGTTCACTCAGATTTGGTTCTGATTGGTCGGTTTCTATGCCAGTCAGCACCGCCGGGCCTATCTCCAGGCCTGATCATAGAGGCGGGGCTTATCAGCAGCTGCCCCAGGCTGCTGGCAAGCAGGCTTGAACTGCTGACCTGTGGAAGAGAGAGAGAGGCTTGGTTGCTGGCGAGGCCCGCAGAGAGAAGCAGACCCTGCCTCTCTCTGCGGGCCTCGCCAGTAGCCGCTGCCACTGCTGATCAGTCCCGCCTCCCTCTCTCTCCAAGAGGTCAGCAGTTCAGCCCGCTCACCTACTGCGCGCACAGCCTGGCGTTCAGTTGAGCCTTCAATCGTTTTGGATGTTACAACCCTGGCTCTTTATATATATAGATACCTGCACACGGGAAACAACTCAAATGTCTCTAAATAGTAGAATGGATAAATTGTAGTATATTCAAATGATATAGTAATACTGTTCCAAAGGACAAACTCTGTTCAGCACCAATGTGGATGAATCCATTTGCATAAAACAAACCAGATACTATAGATAAACAGGAGGTAGGGTTTAGTAATTAGGAGTGAGCATGAGAGGAATTTGGGTTACTGGTAAATAAGTCATTAAAATTTAAATCTACACAGATATGACCTTATAAAAGCACATATCTTTTAATTTTCTTAAGTTTACCAAATTATTTATGAATAGAAACAGAACCAAGGCAATTAAAACTGTCTAAAGTTGACAAATGAAGAAGTAAAGATAAAACCACATTTTTATCTAGAGCACTGTTATCCAACAGAACTTTCTGTGATGATAGAAATGTTCTGTATCTGTGCTGGTCACTATGGTAGCTTAGCCACGTGTGGTGATTGGAACACTTGAAATGTAGCTGGTGAGACTGAGTTGAGAAACTAAATTTTTAATTTAACTTAATTTAAATTTAAAGTCAATGTGCTTGTGGCCAGCATATTGGACAGCACAAATCAAGAGAGATGGGGGCACCCCCATAGGAAACAGAATCCACTAAAATATGTTCTCTCTGGGGAGTGGGATGTTATAAAAAAGTTGTGATAGGGCTAAGTTTGCTTTTACTATAAATTCTTTTGTACTATTTGCTGTGTAACTTTATGAATTTAAATTTAAAGAAGAAACTACTCTTTCTTTTCAGCATGTAAAGCACATACTTAAAATTGTTAACGGTGGTTATCTATGGGTGGTAGGGATTATGGTAATTTTCTTTTCTTCCTTAAAAAAATTAACCATATTTTCTAAAATGTTGACCAAAATGAAACATTTAAAAAGAACAACAACAACAACACACACATACACACACACACACACACAAACAGCCCTGGTCAGGTAGCTCTCCGGTCAAGGCACATACAAGAACAACCAATGTGCCCTGACCGGTTTGGTTCAGTGGACAGAGCATCGGCCTGCAGACTGAAAAGTCCCAAGTTCAATTCTGGTCAAGGGCATGTACCTTGGTTGCAGGCACATCCCAGTAGGTGGTGTGCAGGAGGCAGCTGATTGATGTTTCTCTTTCATCGATGTTTTTAACTCTCTATCCCTCTCCTCTCCTCTCTCTCTAAAAAAAAAAAGCTGAAACAAAACAGTACCTTGAATTTAATTCCCTCTTCTCTAATGAAGGAAGGGAGATAGGAAAAAAGCATAGTAGTTTAGACATACATCTGTTCAGTAAATATTAAGTGTCAACTACCATATACTGCTCAAAAAAATTATAGAATAAATGAATGAATGTATGATTCCTGCCCTCAGGAAACTTCAAAATTAATAGATAAATCAAGATGTCTGTGGCATAAATAAATGACACGAGCTTGATTTTTTTAAATGTTTTTATTGATATTTTAGAGAGAGAGGAAGGGAGAGACATAGAGAGATGTAAATATCAATGAGAGAGGAACATCATCAATCGACTGCCGTCTGCACACCCCCTACTGGGGATCGAGCCTGCAACCCAGGCATGTGCCCTGAATGGGACTCGGACCCTCCACCTCTTGGTTCCTGAGTCGATGCTCAACTGTTGAGCCACACTGGCTGGGTAAACTTGATTTTTAAATAAACATTTAAGTCAAGCAATATGTTCACATTCAAGGGAAGGCCTTTGCCTTAAAATAGTCACCTTGAAGGGCCAGTTATTACATTAAGAAATCATGTAATAGTTTTAAGAAATACCTTCCAGCTATTTAAAAAAAAAAAAAATGAAACCCACTTTTAAAGAACAGAGGTATTCTATTTTGGATAATATTTCAAATTAGCTATGTGGGCTTTGAAAGCAATTTTGATAAAACTCCTAAACTCCAAAAAGAGAGTTCCTTTAGGAATAAAAAATAATTAGAAACTGAAACCCAAATAAAATGGTTTGATAAACAGCAATAGAATAAATGTAAGACCTACCACCTTGGGGGAGGGTTTGGGGTCACTGGTGCCAATGAACTTGCACATGTCAAGTTATCCGATCTAATAAAGAGGGAATATGCTAATTGACCCTCGCACCATGGCAAAGATGGTGGCACCCAAAGCCAATAAGGAAGGAATATGCTAATTGACTGCCCTGCCCTCAAAGATGGTAGCACCCATAGCCAATAAGGAGGGAATATGCTAATTGACTGCCACGCCCTCAAAGGTGGTGGCACACACAGCCATAAGATTGCAGTGCCCAGTCCCCTCAGCTCCTCGCGCCTGCCTCTGGAGTCCCCCATTCCCATCAGCCCCCCAGGGCCGGCCTGAGGCACAGGCAAGCCTCGGATGGTGGCTGTCCAGCCGCCCAGGGCCACCCATGGCTCAGGTAACCAGGGCCGGCCGAGGCTTGTGCTGCCAGCAGTGGCAGCAGCAGAGGCGTGATAGGGTGTTGCCTTCCCCTGATCGCCGGGTCGCCTTCCGCCCCTGAGGGCTCCCAGACTTTTGAGAGGGGGCAGGCTGGGCTGAGGGACTCCCCCTCCAGAGCCTGAATTTTCATGCACTGGGCCTCTAGTAACTCAATAAAAAGTGACAATCCAAGAAGAAGAAAACAAATGATTACATACTAATGTAGCATTGTAGTTAATTCTGTAAGCTGCATTTTGGGAAGAGAAAGGTAAAACTAAAAAAAAAAAAAAAAAAAAAAAAAAAAAGAAATAATTCTATAAAAAGTAGAATTAACCTTTTTTATTATTTATAAAATTAACCTTATTACTCATCATACTTTGTAAAAATAGCAATGGAACCAAATGATAAATATAGTGTATCTTCTCAGATTGTCAATTTGACTCAGTATTAAAAGTACTTAACTTTTAAAAAGTGAAAATAAAAACATATATTATGGAATAGAATACAAAATTTAAATAGATTTTATTTTATTAAAAAAATTATTTTTATTGATTTTTAGAGAGAGAGAAAGGGAGAGGGATAGAGATAGAAGAAACATTGATGAGGGAGGAAGTCATCGACTGGCTGCCTCCTGCAATACCCTACTGGGGATAGAGCTCACAACCCGGGTATGTGCCCTGACTGGTAATCAAACTGGTGACCCTCTTGATTCCTAGGTCAACACTCAACTGCTGAGCAACACCAGCCCGGCCAAAATTCAAATAGATTTTAAAAAGAGGAGATTTCATGAACATTGAATGCTTCCTGGGAACTTCTTTATTGCCACCTGGATGCTCAGGGGGTTGTTAGTAACTGTTTTCTGCTATAGCTGGTACCTCAGTCTGAGAATCACTTTACCACATCACTTGTTCCTTTATTTTCATTCATTTAACAATTATTTGAGGAGCAGACACTATGCTAGGTTGGTGCCACATAAAAGATACAATGACGGGAATATGGACAAAGTACTACAATGAAAACAGGAGAAGGATCCCAATAGCAGCTTAGGAAGAGTCAGAGCAAACCTTACAGAAGGTAGTATCCGAACTAACTTGATAGATGAGGAGCCTGATGGTCAGAGAGGAATCTCCAGGCAATTTTTAGTTATGTAGTGACTATCTGGACATTCTCTCTCTCTCTCTCTTTTTTTTTTTTAATAAATCTTTATTGTTCAGATTATTACAGGTGTTCCTCTATTTTTTCCCCCATAGCTCCCCTCCACCTGATTCCCCACCCCACCACATGCCCTTACCCCCCACCACTGTCTTCATCCATAGGAGTAAGATTTTTGTCCAATCTCTTCCCGCACCCCTCACACCTGCTTCCCCTGAGAATCGTCAGTCCACTCCCTTTCTATGTCCCTGATTCTATTATATTCACCAGTCCATTCTGTTCTTCAGATTTTTATTCACTTGATTTTTAGATTCACTTGTTGGTAGGTATGCGTTTGATGTCATTTTGTTGTTCATAATTTTTATCTTTACTTTTTTCTTCTTCTTCCTCTTCTTAAAGAATACCCTTCAGCATTTCATGTAGTCCTGGTTTGGCGGTGATGAACTCCTTTAGCTTTTTCTTGTCTGTGAAGCTCTTTATCTGACCTTCAACTCTGAATGATAGCTTTGCTGGGTAGAGTAATCTTGGTTGTAGGTTCTTGCTGTTCATCACTTTGAATATTTCTTGCCACTCCCTTCTGGCCTGCATAGTTTCTGTTGAGAAATCAGCTGACAGTCGTATGGGTACTCCCTTGTAGGTAATTAACTGTTTTTCTCTTGCTGCTTTTAATATTCTCTCTTTGTCTTTTGCCCTTGGTATTTTAATTATGATGTGTCTTGGTGTGGTCCTCTTTGGATTCCTCTTGTATGGGGTTCTGTGCGCTTCCTGAACTTGTATGTCTATTTCTTTCACCAGGTAGGGAAAGTTTTCTGTCATTATTTCTTCTAATAGGTTTTCAATATTTTGCTCTCTCCCTTCTTCTGGCACCCCAAAAATTCGGATGTTGGTTCGCTTAAAGTTGTCCCAGAGGCTCCTTACACTATCTTCATATTTTTGGATTCTTTTTTCTTTTTGTTTTTCTGGTTGGATGTTTTTTGTTTCCACATATTTCAGATCTTTGGTTTGATTCTTGGGGTACGTTGATCTACAGTTGAGTTTCTGTATATTCTTTATTTCAGACAGTGTATGCTTCATTTCTGACTGATCCTTTTCCATTTTTTTGGCATTCTCATTAAGATCCTTGAAGGTCTCATCAAGTTTCTCAGCGGTTTTAAGAAGATTCTTGAGTAACCTTATAAATGTGGTTCTGAACTCTATGTCATCCAGTAGTTTGCTTTCCTCCGTTTCTTTCATTCGTGATATGTTTCTTTGTCTCCACATTTTGGCTGCTTCCCTGTGTTGATGGAGTAGCTTTGTGTGGTAGGTGACCTATCGGGGGCAGTAGCTCAGCCTCCCCAATCACCTGATGTGGATGCTCTTGGTACACCCCTTTGTGGGCTGAGTGCAAAGACTTGGTGTTAGTTAAGCTTTAATTGCTGTTGGTATACTGGGAGGAATTGACCTCCAGGCCAATTAGCTGTGAGCACTCACTGTGTCTATATTGGAAGAACTGCTGCGCTGAAGACACACTTATGGGGCAGGACTTGTTTCTGTGGGGCTTTGGTGCTCCCTGAGTCTGCCTCTTGAATGTGTCACTTATGGATGTGAGGAGTTGAAATCTGGTGTCTCACTCTGACCACTAGGTACACTGGCTTCTGGATCTCCAATGGGGTGCAGGTCAGCTACTGTCTGAGGCCACTCAGCAGGAGCTACAGTGAGAGCTGCAGTTTTCTCCTCTTTGCTTGGGGTTTGGAGGTTTTGGAGCTGTCTGACCCTGGCTGCAAGTTTTCTAGGTTAAGCTGCGATAGGGCAGGCTTTCTTATGCTAATTGAGCTGCTTGGAGCTTGGGTGGGTTTGTAGGTTGTGTGGGGCGGGGTCTCAGGGCGTCACTAGGTTAGGGCGTGGCAAACAGCAATGGCTGCTAGTAAGCCGGCTCTGTGTCCCCACTGTGTCCTGGAATCCTGTGCCCCAGTGCCGTAAACAATTATTCCTGCGCGCAGCTCTGCTAGCAAGCCACTCTCACTGGCAGACAGTCCAGCTTCTCCCCGTAGGAGTTTGGGTCCCCCGTGTCTCCCCAGAAACTGGATTTCAGAGTAGTCGGGGCCTTGTCTCCCTTTGGGTTGAAAAAAGCAACGCCAGCCGCCAGCCCTGATCACGCGCCTCCGTACCTCAGCTTTTCAGCGCTCGTGCACGTCTCAATGCTCTTTTCTCTTTCCTTCTAGTTGTAGAACTTCCACTCAGCCAGCTTTCCCGTGGTTCTGGGTGATAGACGTTTTGTCTTTTAGTTGAATTTTTGAAATTGTTGCGCAAGGCAGCAGTTTAGGTGTTTACCTGTGCCGCCATCTTGGATTCTCTCCTCCATTCTCTCTCTTTTTAAAAAAATATTTTTATTGATTTCAGAGAGGAAGAAAGATAGAAACATCAATGATGAGATAGAATCATTGACTGGCCGCCTCCTGCATACCCCACATTGGGATCGATCCCGCAACCCGGGCATGTGCCCCGACCAGGAATCAAACCGTGACCTCCTGGTTCCTAGGTCAACGCTCAACTGC
Organism: Corynorhinus townsendii; assembly: GCA_026230045.1. Taxonomy (NCBI): domain Eukaryota; kingdom Metazoa; phylum Chordata; class Mammalia; order Chiroptera; family Vespertilionidae; genus Corynorhinus; species Corynorhinus townsendii. The sequence continues at coordinate 35,877,328 of JAPDVU010000009.1, forward strand.
TAAACCACGCTGGATGGGCTAGACATTCTCTTTATGTTAAAAAAAAAAAAAAAAAAAGGAACCTCAGAAAATAGCAACTAAACATTACTAGAACATCAAATATGGGGTGGGGGGGTGGGGTGAGAAGAAATGGTGGGAAATGACAATACAGTATATTTTACAGGCACTGTGTTAAGTACATTTAATTCTCAAAACCCTATGTGTTAGGTATTATTATTTAACTCCCATTGTATAAGTGAGGAAATTGAAGCTTAGAGAAGTTAAGTAACCTGCTCAACATAAAGCTAGGTAGAGGCCAGCTCACAAAAGGCATTTTCTATACACCATGCAATAGTGTTGGTGTGATCCACCATGCCAGAATTAAACAAATTACCAATACAAAGTATGTCACAAAGAAGGTTATGGAGAATACAAATACAAGTCCAGAGATTTCTATGGGCTGAATGGTTGAGAAGGCTTTATGCAGAAATTGGAATTGACCTGGGCTGCAGTAGAGGGAAGTCCGAAGGAAGGGCCAGAGAGAGCAGACTGTGAGCTATGACTCTGGCATCATGAGAAGTCAGTGGAGGCCAATATAGGATAAGACAGTACAGTCCGAAAAATAGGGAGTGATTAGGATGGAAGGGAAAGTTAAGGACAGATTTGGGAAGTCCAAGGAGCCAAATGAGCCATACTTCCCACTGGCAGTAAGTAGACACTCAGGAGTTTTTGAGCAGAATGGTGAGCTAAAGGATGAGCCCAAGTGACTCTTACAAGAGAAGAGAGGCCTACAAGCAAGATGATGCAGGCCTAGATGAGCAGGTTATTACATAGCCAGACCGAAACAAAAAGCAGTACTTCGGAAAGCAGAGTACCAGAGTGACTAAGGGTATAGGCTGTGAAGTCACACTGGGTTCCAACCTGTCTTTTTAGAGCCTCCAGTTTACTCATCTAGTAAGCAGGAATAACATCACCTAATTTACTTAATTGTTGTCAGTTTTCAATAAAATGACAATGTGTGTGAAGTAAATCATTCAAACAACAAAGACTACATCTAGTGCTTCAAATCTACTAAATCTATTAACGTCCTACTTGCAATGTTGCTCCTTAGTACAAGTTCTACACCAAGCAAGTCAAACTCAAAGGCTAACACAGGCCAAATAAACAAGGTGTAAGTTTATGTGGGCCGGAAAAAATCAAAAGCTTCAATTTTCATAGAAACATAGGTTTATTTCGATAGAGATATGATGAATACAAAGGGCTGAAATAAATGAGTAATTATTAACATAAAATAGAACATTTTAATAAAAATTAATATTTTTCTTGAACATTAACTTACCGTATAACTCAAATAAATCTATTTTTTTTCTACGAAAGCAAAATATTTCCTGTTGTGCACACCAAACAAGTCAGTACAAGACCAATGACATGGCAATCGGCTACTAAAATATTCGCTGCTAATATTAGTGGAAAGAAATGGTGCACCTGCATGTAAGGCGCATAAGGGAAATGAATGCGACACGATTATAGTAATCAGTCATTAACGAATGTTGCAGTTTGTTATATAACAGGATATTGTAAAAATTAAGTCACAAAATTTTTATTAAAACGTTTCTTACATACTGTTATATTGGCTGAGCCACAAAAATATTTGTTGTGGGCCCCATGCAGCCCGTGAGCCACGAGTTTGACATGCTTGTTCTACATCATTCCTTTCCACATTCAGGAAAATACTTACTGAGCACCAACTACGAGTCAGACAACAAAAATTTCTCCTCCATGAAGTCATCTCTGATAAGCCCAGCTTGAACTGCTGCCTTTTCTGAATTCTTTCAACCATTCTGGTCCCTACCATTCATTTTTGCACTTACACACAATTCTGAATCAATCCTTCATGTTTTTCTCTCCCATAAAACTAATCATCATAAGGAATAGAAAATTGTGTCTTTGGTATTACCACAATGAATAAGAAAAGTAAATAAGAAGAGGGTCCTTAGCTTTGGTTTTGCTCAAGAGCTCAGCTCCCTAATCATCATATCTATTTTATAATGTATAACTTGGTACAGTACTGGTTTTCAAACCATTTCTTAACAGCGAATCCTTTAAACAAATATAATCGATACATAAAATTGCTAAAAGCAGATCACCTCTGGATAAAATGAGAGTGAGGCCTAAAGTACCAACCTGATGTCTGCCCCCAACTGTCATCCTCTGGGATACCTAAATAAGGAATCCCTAATCTATCTGGAACTAGTTTGAAAGTCTATGGAGCCTGGCCTCTGTGGCTCAGGCATTGAGCGTCATAGTTCGATTCCTGGTCAGGGCACATGCTGGAGTTGCAGGCGTGATCCCCCAGTAGGGGGCATGCAGGAGGCAGCTGAGTAATGATTCTTCCTCATCATTGATGTTTCTATCTCCCTCTCCCTTTCTCTCTGAAATCAATAAAAATAAAAAATTTTAAAAAGGACTTCTAAATAAAAGCCATCCCACTAACTTGGTGTGCTTATTTAAAAAAAAAAAAGTAGAGCACTGTCAAGAGACCCCACAACTCTGACACTAACAAGGCTACCTAATCAATGTGACCCCTTCCCTCCATCTGATCTCCGAAAGGTCCTCTGGTTATTACTCTCTAGAAGGGAAATTACCAGGAAATATCTTGAATGCAAAGGAAGAATTTTTTAAAACCAGAGTTGCAATGCTTATACCAAGAGTGCACAACTTGCTAGAGCCACATTATTTTTCCTTTTTCTTTTAACAAGTGTCTAGCTTCTGAAAGCTAAGCTAAAATAACGCCTGAAGCAATTAAAAGAGAATCTGGGACAAAGAGGAATTCTAAGTGGCTTGTTAAAATTCTGTAAAGAGCAGTCTTTACAAGATGCTTCCTTATATTCATCATCAGTCAAAAATGATTGTACAAAATTCTATCAACACTAGGACTCATCTTATTGTTACTAAAATAAATACAGACAAAAGCAATGGGCTTAGTGTAGGCACTGAATCAGTAGTGAATTAGAATTTTTCACCATTCAGCACCAACAGAAAGGAGTCAGTTAGGTCTGAGATAAGTGAAAACAGAAGTTGCCATAGTAACTCACACATTTACCCTAAAAAGGCCGGACTGGGGGTGGGGGGCTGGAAAGTAGGTCAATATTTCTGCCTAACTAGCTCTAGTTCTTGGCTTCCTCTCCTCATCTAAAGCAGCATCCTCTTCTTTCCCCACCCACTATAGGAGCAAGAAGGGGGAAATCAGGTGATAGAAACTCCTTTAAAAAAGCAAGGGGTGAGGAAAGGTCCAGCAGAGGGAAGGTGAACTAAGAGGACAGCCCACTAAAAACCTCAGGAGTGCCCTGGGACTACCCTTGGGAAAGCAGTTGCTGATCAAGGGCACCAGTGCTAAGAAACTGTTGCTGGGTTACCACAAATCAGAAATTGCCATTCTCCCTGTAGCAGTTTAAGTGCACCTAATGGAACACTTGGGAATGCATTATTAACAGCTTTGGGTTGGGTTAGTGCTGGGGAGGGATGAGTACTCTGGCATGGAAGAAACCTGAGACCCTTAGCAACAGGCATTCTTTGATGGTTAAAACTACAAATAAGGCTCAAGGATGGCCTAAAAGACCGAAAAGCAAAGGAGGGAAACTTAGAAGGTTCCTTTTCAAAGTCAGCTGATTTTGCTAACACAGAAACATAGTGCCCTTTAATACTCTGATCTGAAATAGCTACTACTCCAAGAAGGCGAGGGCAACCCTGGTCTCTGAGATGATGTGAAAAGTGCCAGAGCTCATTATTAGCTCTTCCACCCGCGGTGCCAACAAATGTGGGAAGCAAGTTACACAGAAAGCATTTGGGAGCAGGTGCAGTTCCACTTCCCTGCAGCTGTTAGTGTCTGCATAGGAATAACCCAAGGCATTAGTAATGATTTTTAACAATTTGGTGTTAAAGCCCTGGTATTCTAGAACATGAAAGATAAGGGAGGGAGGTCCAAAAAGCAGAAACATCTTAGTAATCAGTGAATATTTCAAACTCTAATCTCTACATATCCTGTTGTAGTCATTGTACAGAGGCAGATCTAGGCTTCCATGGCTCAGGCCATTCAAACGTGACTGGGAAACTTTTCAAACCAGCAGAATATTAGGAAGGACAAGCTCAGTTTCAAATTTGAACTCATGTATTCAGAAACATCTGCAAATTGTCTGCTTGTACTTCTGCATGTATCTACTCCTCTGCCCTATTAGAGGAGGGAAAGAGGGTCAGAGACACAGGAACATTTAAGATGACTTTAGAGACCATGAGCAGCCAACTCATTTGTAGAGGAGCACTGAGAACGACCCTATGGTATGGGCAAGGGATTAGAGACCTGAAGGACCAGGTACCAGGCCTCCATCAATACTAAGGGCAGGAGGAGCACAGACAGAGCGCATAAACGTAAGGCAGGAGGCTATAGGCAAAGAAGGCCTGGGCTGGGGGGTCGGGGGCAGGCTGGGAGAGGGTAATGGGGGCAAAAGGGGACATACATAATACTTTCAACAATAAAGAACTAACTAAATAAAAAAGATCTGAAGCAAATATGGAAAATATTAAAATCTGACAGAATTGGTAAATGAAAACAAAACAATCCCCCCCCAAAAAAACAGTAAGTCAATCACTTTATGAGGGAAATGTGAGAACAGATGCTATTCTTTTTTTAAAAAAATTATATATTTTTATTAATTTCAGAGGGGAAGGGAGAGGGACAGAGAGATAGAAACATCAATGAGGAGAGAGGGTCATTGATCAATTGCTTCCTGCACACCCCACACTGGGGATCAAGCCTGCATACCAGGCATATGCCCTGACTGGGAATCAAACCGTGACCTCCTGGTTCATAGGTCGATGCTCAACCACTGAGCCACAGCAGGCTGGGCAGATGCTATTCTATTATGACTTCTTAGTATAGCCCAGAGAATTTACTCAGTCTCATAAATTCACACTTTTCTTTTACATATAGCAGCACATAGGACAAGGAGAAGTTTGTGGAACAGATCACTTTGTAAAACATTCTACTACAAAAATGTTCAAGCTCAAGCATACACAAAGTAGAAAAAATAGGATAATGACCTATCACCTAGATTCAAAATTGATCAATATTCTAGTGCAAATCTTAAAGCCAAGATAGGGATCACTTTAGTGAAGGGTTCTAAGTGTTACAAATCAAACCCCAAATGGCAAATTTCTATATTCAACCAGGAACCTGAAGAGATAGGTACTGTAGGAAAGCAGCAGCGAGTAAAGGAAAACAGACTTCTATTTAAATTTTTTTGTTGTTGTTAGTCCTTACCTCAGGATATTTATTTTTTTCCATCGATTTTTTAGAGTAGAAGGGAGGGAGCAGGAGGGGGGGAGGGAGAGAGGGAGAGAAGGAGAGAGAAAGAGAGGGAAAGGGAGTGGGAAGGGGAGAGAGAACAAAATCATCAACCTCAGAGAGACACATCGATTGGTTACCTCCTGCACACACCTCAACCAGGGGTAGGTATTAAACCTGCAACCCAGGTACATGCCCTTGACTGGGAATCGAACCCATAGCCCTTTGGTACATGGTCTAAACGCTCTAATCATTGCTCAACCAGCCAGGGCCCATTAAATTTATGTCCAACAGAATACTTATATCCACAAGGTATTTCTACAAGTTATAATATCTGCATTTTTAATTCCTAAAAAATGCATTTCCAGTTAATTTGTTCACTGAGCAAGAATCACTGTCTTACACCAAACCATGAAAAAGGCTCCACAGTTACCATCATCAGCCTTCCAGGACTGTGTCATGTTTATAACCACTTTTCATTCTGATGCAAACATTTGGAGCAAAGTTAAGAAAAACAGAAAAGCAAAGATTTAGTTCATTTATGAACTACTAAAACCCACCATGTGCTGGCATTTGGAGAAGCTAAAACAAGGTCTGTACTTACTGGTACTGTTACGTCATCATAAAAACTCCAAGCTAAGGCCCATCTCATTGTCCGACCTTGACAGAATTCAGTGTAGGTGACTTTAGGAACCTGAAACCAACAAACACAGCATCTCATCAAATTGAAGTCATTATACCAATATGTTTCTGGCTGCTGCTTCATGTGAAACTGTGTCCCAAAACAATTATGCATAGCTGCTTAATAATCAATGAATAAATTATATATCAACGAAGTTGTGGCATTTTTCCCTCCCATAAAACATTAGAAAAAATTTATAGTTCTGGCTTGAGATCTAAATATATGAAACATCCAAAACACAGCTCTTCAAAGAAGCATTGGTAAAATGATTTGAATGTTTTTTTGTTTTCTTTTTGTAAGAAAGAAAGCCACCAAATGACTAGACACACCTATATAGTGTCCCTTTTGTCTATCAGATTTTAAGAAAGAAAATGAAACGACTTTGTAGCTGTTATAATTTTAACAAAGAAAAAGTGTGGTAGGGAACATAGGATAAGTAGAATGTTAGAGAGAAACCAGAAATCAGAAACAGCTTCTACCACTGACCCCACATCTGATCTCTCTGGGAAGTCATCCTGCTCAGGCTTACTCATGCCAAAATACCATAAACTGGGACAGGTGATGAGAGGGGTAGGAGAGTATTTATTCGTCACATCCTTTTTAAAACAGAAGCAAGGGGCTGCAAGCATGTGAATTGCACCAGAGGGACACAAACTGTACTGAGGATCGTCTGTTCCTAGGTGTTTTTTGATAACTAGACGCATAACCCAGACTTAATTTTCTTAAGGTACACAGCCTTGAGTTTCTGTAGTTATAAAGGAGTCAGATGTGGCAGTTAGACACCGGGTTTATATATTTTTTAAAATTTATTTTAGAGAGGAAGGAGAGGAAAAGAGAGATAGAAAGATTGATGGGAGAGAAACATCAATTGGCTGCCTCCTGCACGCCCTCATTGAGGATCAAGCCTGGAACCTGCATGTGCCCTGGCCAGGAATCGAACCAGTGACCTCCTGGTGCATGGGACGATGCTCAATCCACTGAGCAACACCAGCCAGGCAACACCAGGTTTTTAAACTTTTTAGTTTCTCTCTTGACATTCTACTCATCCTGTTTTCCCACTTTTTCTTTGTTATAAGCAATTGACAAATAAGGTCTTATTTAAATAATTTGTGAAAAGTCCCTTTTGGCCCCCAAATTAAAAAATAAGCAAAACCAAAAAACCCATTTAAAGATTTAAGGTGTAAAGGAAAATCTTATACTCCAACTACCATCAACAGTAGATACACAAGAACAGTAATGAGGAAGGTTTACCCCTTGTACTCGAAGTTCTTCCTTCAGAGGAGCAAGGCTGCATTTCTTTCCCAGCATACAGCTATACCACCTGAAGGGGAAAGTCAGACAAGTAAAACACTGTTTATGTGGTTACTTTTTTAAATCCTCACCTAAGGATATCTTTATTGATTTTAGACCAAGAGGAAGGAGCGAGAAAGGGAGGGAGAAAACATTGATGTGAGAGAGAAACACTGATTGGTTGCCCGGACCAGGGATGGAACCTGAAACAATTTTTGGGTGTACAGGAAGACGCTCCAACCAACTGAGCCATCCAGCCAGGGCTATGTGGTTATATTTTTAAATTACGCATTATTCAAGTGAACAAGACGAGAACAGCAACAAACAAATACTGAGTTAAGTTACAAGTGACAACAACAAGAATTATATGTAGACAAAGAACAAATCTAGCCAAGGAAAATAAGCACAAAGCAACTGAAAAAAAACAAAACAAAACACTAAAAAACCCCAATAACACATGAATCCACTAAGCCTCTCCAGTGATTCAGGGCTGTTATATATAGGGTGTTCACAAAAATGTATACACACTTAACAGCTGATAGCTCAATTTTGAAAATGAAATGTATTTTAATAAACACTGCCTCTATAATCATTCAAAGTATGTGCATACACTTTTTGGGACACCCTATATTTGTTTTTTCAATTTATTTTGTTTTAATATATTTTTATTGATTTCAAAGAGGAAGGGAAAGAGAAAGAGAGAGAGAGAATCATTGATCGGCTGCCTAGAGCCTGCAACCCAGGCATGTGCCCTGACCGGGAATCAAACCATGATCTCCTGGTTTGTAGGTCAACACTCAACCACTGAGCCACGCCAACCGGGCAGAATACTCTATTATTTGTAAGGCGAGTGAAAGAGAGAGAGGTCTGTCCCAGCTGGGTGATTCAGTTAGCATCGTCCCATACACCAAAAAGGTATGTGCCTTGATTCCGGATCAGGGCACATACTTAGGTTGTGGTTTTGATACCCGGTCAGGATGCACCCGGAAGCAACTGATTGATGTTTCTCTCATACTTGTCTCTCTCTGTCTTTTCCTAAAGTCAATAACATATCCTCGGGTGAGGATTAAAAAAAAAAAAAGGGAGAGTGAGAGAGGTCTCACCTGTAATGCTCAAAAAACAGGCCATTTAGCCTTAGGACAGAAATTAGTTAATAAATAACAATAAAGACATGTATACCTGAAACTAATACAATGTGTATCAATTATACCTCAATAATAATATTAAAAAAAAACACATGTACTGTATAAACACCCTTCCCACTATTAAGAGAAATTGTAAAATCTAGCATGAACCTATATTTTGAGATGCTCTAACTGGTAAATAAATTAAGGATACATGCTATATTAGAGTTCTAACAGAACATGAAATCAATTTCTTCTATAATAAATACAAATTCAGAAAAGGGAGTGCAGAGAAAATGGAGTGAACTAGTTAAAAGTTAAAAGAACAAAATTTATTTCTTCTGATTATTCTAAAAAAGTATGAAAAGTATAAACTTTATACCAGATTTCTCTTTAGCCTATGAAGAATTAATTACTATGGAAATTGCCCTTTAAACATAAACAACTAGGAACTGGACAAAATATATGAAAGAACTGTTTTTCAGACACTGGACAACTGCATTAAGACCTATGATCTCAGAGAGAAACAATCCAGATGAGGCCTACATTTGCCAGAGCTTACTGACTGAAGGAAATTTCCAAGCTGCAATGCAGGGTAAGGAAATTCAAACAGAGCCCAAGAATTTTGCTGAATTGATGAGCTAGATATTGGAGTTCAGAAAGGCCGAAGTGGTAAGGATCTGAAAAGCAAAATACAAAAGAGGAAGGAGCTGCACAGAAACAGAATTCTGGGCATCTGTAGAGGAGTTCCCTGGAATATTTTGCAGAATAGTTACTATCTGCACATGTGGGTTGGAACTCTATGAAGCTAGAGAACGAACTCTCAGACAGCCGTAAACTGAACAGAGCCCAGACAGAGCTGGGACTAGTTTGTGGTTCTACTACAGTGAGTAGAAAGCCTTTCTTAATAAAAGGGGTATCTAGTAGAGTTCTGGAAAGCATACTGGTTTTGTAATGGGGCTAAGAGGCTATTCTATACACCCCACTGAAGCTTAAAAGCAAGACTCAAAAGGATCAAACTAATCACAAGTAACTTAAGAAAGCATAAAAATAATCCTCACTGGTTTGTCTCAGTGGATAGAGCATGGGCCTGCAGACTGAAGGGTCCCAGTTTCAATTCTGGTCAAGGGCACATACCCAGGTTGTGAGCTCAATCCCCAGTAGTGGCATGCAGGAGGCAACCGATCAATGTATGTGCCCAGTCTGGGAATCAAACCCCCAATATTCTGGTGTCCAGGAAGACACTCCAATCACTGAGCCACCCAGCTAGGGCAGTCCAACATTCTTTTAAAGTAACAAAATGAAACACAATATCCTAAATCATAAGATTTGCAATATGTAGCATCCATTAAAAATTATGAGGTATTAAAAGTAGCAGGAAAATAACTCACAACCAGGACTAAAAAAATCAATCATTAGAAACAGACCAAGACTTATTTCACTTAGCATAATACCCTTTAGGTCCATACATGTTGCCAGTGGCAAGACTTCATTCTTTTTTATGGCTGAGTAATAGCCTATCTAATAAAAGAATAATATGCAAATTGACTGTCACTCCAACACACAAGATGGCTGCCCCCATGTGGACACAATATGGCCAGCAGGGGAGGGCAGTTGGGAGGGACAATGCAAGGGAGGGCAGTTGGGGGCGATCAGGCCAGCAGGGAAGGGCAGTTGGGAGGGACCAGGCCTGCAAAGGAGGGCAGTTAGGAGCGATCAAGCCTACAGGGGAGGGCAGTTAGGGGTGACCAGGCCTGCAGGGGAGGGCAATTAGGGCAACCGGGCTGGCATGGGAGCAGTTAGGCATCAATCAGGCTACCAGGGCAGTGGTTAGGGGGTGATCAGGCTGGCAGGCAGAAGTGGTTAGGGGCAATCAGGAAGGCAGGCAGGTGAGCAGTTGGGAGCCAGCAGTCCTAGATTGTGAGTCCCGGTAGGATTGGGCCTAAACAGGCAGTCGGACATCCCTCAAGGGGTCTCAGATTGGAGAGGGTGCAGGTTGGGCTGAGGGACACACACCCCCATGCACGAATTTTGTTCACTGGGCCTCTAGTTCCATTATAAATACCATATCGTCTTTAGTTTGCATATCAAAGGCAGGCTCAATCTGGGTCCTTTGCTATCTCTAAAAATTGGCTAGCCCAGGGAGGGGCAGTCTCTCTTCACCCAGAAAGATTTTCAAGACGTCAAAACTTCATAATATATAGAAAATTAAAAGCATTTACAATACAAAGCCAGACACAAAAATCTACATTCCATATGATTCATTTATATGAAAGTCTAGAACAGGCCAAAAGGCTATGACAAAATGATCAGTAGTCACTAGAGGCTGGGATGGGGTAAAGGAGCACCAGGGAACCTTTTATGGTAATGGAAATGTTCTATATCTTGATTGTGGAGGTGGTTACATACACATGTCAAAATTCATGAAATTGTACACTTAAAATTGAAGAATTTTACTATATGCAAGTTATACCTCAATAAAGCACTTAAGTACATAAATTTCTAAATGTGCTATATCTTATACCTTCAAATATACATAAAGAATAGTTAATATAGTAATGTTTCACACATTTCTTTCTAGTTTATAACAGTTTAGTTATAGTAGCAATAAATACTCTGTATCCTGCATTTTTTAAAGCATCACAATTACTGCTATGTCATTTGAAATTCATCTAACTGCACATTTATCTTTTTAATCCTCTCCCAAGGAGTGAGGATATTTCCCCCATTGATTTTTAAAGAGTGTGGAAGAGGAGGAAGGGTAGAGAGAGGAGAAAGAGAAACATTGACGTGAGAGATCAGTTGACGTGATATGAATCAGTTGCCTCCCACAGTATGCGCTCTTGCCCAGCAATCGAACCCCCTTGACCCTCTGGTGCAAAGACCAACCCTCTAACCACTGAGTAACACAGGTCAGGGCCACATTATTTTTAAAGAGAAATTACAGATTAAGGAGATATATTATTATATTGCTTTAGAAATAGAGTATATTAACCAATATTTTGTTTTCATTGTTTGTGGGTTCAACAACAAGTGACTGCCTCTATTTTTGTTTCATCAATCAATCCTTTTCCCTTTGAAAATACAAAGAAATAATTGGTTCTACCTAAACTATTTTAAACATAAAACCTGGGTAAATTTACCTACAGCATAATCAGTTTCATTTGGTGGTTTTAAAATGTTTGGACGATAAATAATATGCACCCTTTAAGACAGTGTATAAATAGAGAATCAAAATGAATTTAAAAGCTTTTGGTATGTCAGGAACAAGATGAAGAAAAATAAATTAAGAGCAATTAGTGCTCACACAGTAATGTATAAAATAGGTTAATTAACACCTTTCCTTTTAAATTAACATTCCTTAATAGATTAGATCAGTCACCAGAAGCCAAGAAATAGGCTAGAACAGAGGCAAAAGAAAGATACTATAAATTTCCTCAGGAGATGAAGAAAAGCCAATAATGCCCGTCTGGCGTCCAGCCAGCGTGGCTCAGTGGTTGAGCGTGGACCTATGAGCCAGGAAGTCACAGTTTGATTTCTGATAGGGGCACATGCCCGGGTTTCGGGCTTAATCCCCAGTGTGGGGGTCTACAGGAGGCAGCTGATCAATGATTGTCTTTCATTGATGTTTCTGTCTCTCTCTACCTCTCCCTTCCTCTCTGAAATCAATAAAGATATATTTTAAAAGAAATAAAACCAGGTTGTATGACCATGCTTTAAAAAAAAAGCCACTATTTAAGTAAATCCTTGGTGTAAGGTGAATACTATATTACGAATATTTTAAGATTTAATATCATCAATATACTTAACTGTTTTCTGCAACAGAATTATAGAAAAAGCAGAGGTAACTGGGTGTATTAAAAATTCTAATAGATCCTAGCTACTTTCAACAGGCATCCTGTGACAACTAATCAAAATGCAAGTAGAAAAAAAATGAACAAAAGAAAGATCTAGTTACCCAGGAGATTTTGAACCCATTATACTATTTTAATGATGAAAGTAGCATTCTACTCTTTATAGAATTTAGCAATTCCTCTGAAAAAGCAGGTTTCAAAAAAAGTATTTTGAGCCCTGGTCAGTGTGGTTCATTCAGTTGAGCATATTCCTGTGCACCAAGGGGTCGCGCAGGTGCCATACCTGGTCAGGCCACATGCCGGGGTTGTGGGCTCAGTCCCCAGTAGGGTATGTCCAGGAGGCAAGCTGATAGATGTTTCCCTCTCACCAATGTTTCTCCCTCCCCCTTCTCCCTTCCTCTCTCTCTCAAATCAATAAAAACGTATTTTTTAAATTTTTTAAAATTTTATCTTTATTGTGAAAGTATTATAAATGTTCCCCTCACCCCCCTGCACCCCCCCCCCAACTCCCACTGACTACCTCTACCCCACTCCCTTCTTCTCTCCAGGCCTTCCCCAACTTTTGTCTGTTCATCCATGAGCTATGCATATATGCGTATAAGTTCATTGTTTAATCTTTTCCCGCCCACTCCACCCCCTTGCCTCTGAAATACATACATCTATTGCATGCTTCAATGTCTCTGGATATTTTTTGTTCATCAGTTTATTCTGTTCACTAGATTCCACACATAAGTGAGATCATATACTTGTCTTTCTCTAACTGGCTTATTTCACTTAGCATAATACTCTCTAGGTCCCTCCATGCTGTCTCAAAGGTTAAGAGATCTTTCCTTTTTACAGCTGCATAATATTCCACAGTGTAAATGTACATTTTTAAAATCCATTCATTGACTGATGGGCATTTGGGCTGTTCCCAGATCTTAGCTATTATAAATAATGCTGCTATTGTTTTTATTGACTTTAGAGAGAGGGGAAGGGAGAGGGATAGATAGAAACATCAATGAGAGAGAAACATCATTCAGCTGCCTCCTGCATGCCCCCTATTGGAGATCAAGCTCTTTTAAAAAAGGGAAAAGAAAAAGTATTTTGAAATACTTTCAAATGTACAGGAGTTGCAAGATTAGTACAAATGATTCCAGTATACTCTTCACCCAGATTCAACAATTAACATTTTCCTCCATTTGCTTGCTCTGTATCTTTTTCTAAACCATTTGAGACTGAGTTACAGATATCATTGTGTCCCTTGAATCCTAAATATTTTGGCATGTACATTTTTATTTTACTTATTTATTTTAAATTTTTTTTTTTTTTTTTTTTACAGAGAGGAAGGGAGAGGGATAAAGAGTCAGAAACATCGATGAGAGAGAAACATCGATCAGCTGCCGATGTGCCCGCAACAAAGGTACATGCCCTTGACCGGAATCGAACCTGGGACTCTTCAGTCCGCAGGTTGACACTCTACCCACTAAGCCAAACCAGTCAGGGCGGCATGTACATTTTTAAAACAAGGACAGTTTCTTTCACAACCACAAAACAATGGTCAAATTGAAAAAATTTAACACTCATACAATACTATTATCTGGAATACAGTCTGTATTCAAATTTCACTAATTATCCCAGTAACGTGTTTCATGACAATTTTCTCCCTTGATGCAAGACCCAATCTAGGATCATGCATTTCATTTACATGTCAAGTCTTTTTAGTCTCTCAATCTAAAAACAGTTTGGGTCTATTTTTTACTTTCACAACCTTAATATTTTTGAAGAACTGTCTTACAAAATTCCTTGAGTTGGTTTAACGTTTCCTCATAGTTAGATTCAGATTACATATATGTGTACATATATATATGAAGAGCACAGAGGTGCTGCTCTGCCCTTCTAGGCACCTCACATCAGGAGGTGGTCACCTAGTCAAGGAGGTATTCCCCCAGCTTTCTCCACTGTAAAGCTACCATATTTCTCTTTGTAATTATAAGTAATCTGTGGGGAGATGCTTTGAAACTATGTAAATATCCTGTTACTCTTCAAATTTTCCATTGTTGATTCTTCCACAAATCAATTATTACTATAAAGATTATAAAATGATTTTTTCTAACTTTATTATTCCTTCTACATTTATTAGTTGGCATTCTTCTGTAATGAAGAACATTTCCTCTATTCCCCTGATGCATTTTACTTGCTTATTTTATGCAGTAACTTATAAGGCATTCTGAACTCACATTGTCCTATATTTGGCTTGAGCTAGATCCTATGTTCTTCTGACATTTAATACCATAAAAAGGTATTCCACCAATCTTATAGACAAGAAAAATAAAGTGGCTTACCCTTTTATAAAAGCAAGTCAAAGTTCACAGTAGAACTGGACAGTCTTTCAGCTGGAGCATTAACTACAATCTCAGTTATCAAATCTACAATTGTTCTCTGCGGTATTACTTACAGCACCTTACAACTATACTAGCTCCTAGTTTAAAAAACAGAAAGGGAGGGAAAACTCTATATTAACATAAAATAACAAAGTAGTTGTAACGTTTCCTTTCTACACCATTTACCTTAGCATTTAAATCTACTGGAGTCCTAAAACAGTCAAGAATTATAATAATGGTATTTAATATTCATTATTATTAATTATATCAAATATATACTCATTTAATTCTATGACCACTCTGTGAGGTAGTTATTGTTACCCCATTTTACCAGTGAGAAAACAAAATTAAAATATGTCAAAGAATCACATTTCAAAAGGCCCAGACAAATTTATTGCCCATCACCAAATATGTGGATTATACCAAAACATAAGAAGTAGCCACCATCTGGCAGGGGGTAGAGAATGAAAAGGAAAAAGCAAAAAGAGGGAGTTTGGGTGAAAGCAATATTAAGATGTGACTGTTAGATACAGATCTTTGGTTCCTGGAAAAATTGTAAAATCATTGCCATAAAGGGCATCAACTATAGACTGACTGACCAATGACAGAGTGAATTCAGGCCATGAGAAGTCTGATAAAGTCTGTTAATTTATTTAAAAAGTTAGTAGAGTGAGTCTCTAAAAAAGAAATGCTAGTAAACTCAAACCATAGGCTCAGAAAGTGAAAGGATGACAGGCACCTGCAAATCATCAATGATAGAGGGGCTGTCTAATAATGTTATATGTAAATTATACCAATTAATATAAAGAGAAGGCTGTCTAACTAGAAATCCAATTGCAGGCTGGGTGCAGAGGCTGCATGGGTGGTAGAAAGAGCACTGGACCAGAATCAGGACATATAAGGTCCAAGTCTCTAACATGTACAACTAAGAGGCTGTATATACCTCCCAAGGGCCTTCCAGCTGCAAAATTCCTTAAGATACAAAACAAAACTGCAGTTGCTGCAGGTGAGGTATCTTGAGTGCCATCACTGAAATCAGTCTAATAATCTGAACTTATTTCATCCCATAATGTTACAAATTCTGCTTAGTTCTGCATTTTACTAGCAAAAAGAAAAAAATTAGATAAGAAGCAGATGGGTTAAAATACTTGTTTTAATCCCTTATTTTTCAGAGCTTTAAAATATGCAGCTTCCACAACATTCTAAAATGTGAGAATTGCATAGTAGTATAAACAATATGTCAACTATAAAAATATGAGGGAGGACATGAACAGGTAATATGTACAAGTGAAAGTTGTCATGGTATGATGTCAAACTGTAAACAACATTTGCAAGTAATACTTTCAAGAAACACTGCTCTATTTTGGTTTCAAAAAAGCACTTCATGCCCTGGCTGGTGTTGTTCAATGGTTAGAGCACCAGCCTGTGCATCCGAGGGTCTCAGGTTCTATTCCTGGTCAAGGGTATGCACCTGGGTTGCAAGTTTGATTCCTAGCCCCTTTGGGGTGCATGGAGGAGACAACCAATTGATGGTCTTTCTTCTCCCCCCTCCTTTCCACTCTCTAAAAATCAATGGAAAAAATATCCTCTGGTGAGGATTAACAAAACAAAAACAAAAGTATTTCATTTCCTCTATTCTTCCTATTATCATTCCTTCTCTCAATTTGCCAGAGTCCTAACAGCAGACAAGACTGCTGAAGCCTGTTTTTAATAAATCATAACCAGATAAGGTGACACCAACCTCAAAATAGTCAACTCTCTAGAGACATGACAAGCTCTAGTAAGTTACCCTTCCTAGAGGGCTACCAGAGCCAGGTACAGGCAGACTTGAAACATACTGACCAATTTCTCTCCCTAAGGATGGTGTTCCTTTACAACATATTTTTGTAGGTCAAATAGGACTTTGGAAATAATAATAATTGACTGGTTAAAAGCCTCCTGAAAATAACCTTCCCCATTTTCCTGGTTAGCACCAGTCCCCTCAAAAGATGACAGATACGGAAATGGCCACATAGCCCTGGTTACCTCTTTTCATGAGTTTCAGACTCTGCTACCTTTCTTTAAGTCTATTTTACTTACTCACACTCTTCCCAATGCTCAGTATTACTTAAGTTTCTTTTTTCTACATACCCTCATGGATCTTTTAATAAATCAATTTAAAACAACAATTTATTAACTTTTGGCTTCAACAATTTGTAAATTTCTATGACAGACCATCCAATAATCCAGTTGCTTTTCACAAATATTTAAATAAACTCACATTTAACAAATCAGGATATATGATTCTAAAACTGGCCTTTTAGCCCAGCAAGTGTGGCTCAGTGGTTGAACCTATGAACTAGGAGGTCACAGTTCAATTCCCAGTCAGGGCACATGCCCAGATTTCGGGCTCCATCCCCAGTGTAGGGAATGCAGGAGGACAGCCAATCAATTATTC
Source organism: Corynorhinus townsendii (assembly GCA_026230045.1). Classification (NCBI taxonomy): domain Eukaryota; kingdom Metazoa; phylum Chordata; class Mammalia; order Chiroptera; family Vespertilionidae; genus Corynorhinus; species Corynorhinus townsendii. Next base: position 35,894,398 of record JAPDVU010000009.1, read on the forward strand.
TCTCTCATCACTGATGTTCCTATTTCTCTCTCCTTTTTCCTTCCTCTCTGAAATCAATAAAAATCTATTTAAAAAAAGAAAAGAAATTGGCCTTCTACTAAAATATGCAGCTTTAAATACCTATAAATCCTAAAAAGTAAAAAGAAAAAATGTCTTCCCTATCCAGCAATTCTACTTCTGAGAATATCCCCAAAGGAATTGAAAGCAGGGAATTAAGAGATACTTGAACACCCTGTTCATAGCAACATTATCCACAACAGCCAAAGCAACCCAACTGTCCATCAACAGATGAATGGGATAAAAAAAAGTATATACATACAATAAGATATTATTCAACCTTAAAAAGGAAATTCTAAAAAAAAAAAAAAAAAAAAAAGCCCAGCCAGTATGGCTCATTGGTTGAGCATAGATATATCAACCAGGAAGTCACAGTTTGATTCCTGGTCAGGGCCCGTGCCTGGGTTGTGAGCTCGATTTCCAGTGTGGGGCATGCAGGAAGCAGCCAATCAATGATTCTCTCTTACATTGATGTTTCTATCTTTCTCTCCCTTCCTCTCTGAAATCAGTAAAAATATATTAAAAAAAAAAAAAAAAAAGGAAATTCTGACACACTCTATAACATGGATGAACACTGAGGACATGATGCTAAGTGAAAGAAGCCAGTCACAAAAGGACAAAAACTATCTGACTCTATTTATATAAGGTACCTAGAATAGTCAAATTCATAGAGATAAAAAGTAGAATACTGCCCTAGCCGGTTTGGCTCAGTGGATAGAGCGTCGGCCTGCAGACTGAGGGGCCCCAGGTTCGATTCCGGTTAGGGGCACATGCCTGGGTTGCGGGCTTGATCCCCATTAGGGGACATGCAAGAGGCGGCTGATCAATGATTTTCTCTGAACGTTGATGTTTCTCTTTCCCTCTCCCTTCCTCTCTGAAATCAATAAAGATATATATATTAAAAAAAAAGTAGAATGCTGGTTGCCAGGAGTTGGGGAGAAAGAGGAATGGGAAGTTGCTGTTTAATGTGTATAGAGTTTTACTTTTCCAAGAAGAAAGAGTTCTGGAGATTAGTTGCACAACAATATGAATGTACTTAACACTACTAAACTGTACACTTTAAAAATGGTTAAGATGTTAAATTTTGTTATGTACATTTTATCACAATTTAAAAAAAAATTCTTCTGTATGTCCCACAGCTAAATTCTAGGGTTGAAAACCTTTTAGTTTTGAATACTGCGTTATCTATCATTCCAACAACACTTAGCAGGGTGAGAATTCAAGTGAGACAAATAGCTCTTCTTGAGTACCTTATGCTGCTTAATAACAGGTGTGTTGCCCGAAATAATTAGCTTTTAAAGAGGAATAGCCTTAACTCTCCTTTGGAACTGGTTAGTCATCTCAGTTTCTCTTTATTAAGTTCTTGATAGCTCAATGTCCTCACATCTGTCATTGTTTGGGAGACTTGATTCTAAGAACATAATTGCTTCAAGGACTAGGCAACTAATTTATCTGGTTCATGGGGCAGATTTGAAACCATGTTTTCTAATCAAAAGCCATATTTGAATCTGTTTTATTCCATCACAGTACTGAAATAAAAGCAATACAATCATACGGTATTTTCTTCCTTTCTATCCATGTAGTATAGATGACTACAGGAAATGCAAATCAATTTAAGGCATGAGAGCATCCTTAGAAACAGGGTCTCTGCATACTGTAAGATGTGCTACCTTTCCAATTTTTGTTTGTTCTTTAGACAACTGTGATTACATTTACTCTAAGTGACATGGTTTCCTTTGGAATTACACAGGGGGGAAATATTCCCATATTGTAATAACCAACTTACCGTAATCTTTTTTTAAGTTGTAAACTGTCATGGATGATTCTTTTAACGAACTCTAATTCACCTCCTTCTGCCATGATCTCTGTGATACCTCCTGTATTTACCGAACTAGGTGGAGGTCTTCGAGGATTTCGAGAGTTTACTCCCTGAAATACAACAAAAAACATTGGTGAAAAATTTTACACCTTAAGACCAAATCTTTGACTATAATCTAGTTCTAAATAAAAATGCTTAGGCAAAATTTTAGTTTCCAACTGTCATGCTAGCTTTAGGATTTAAAAATCATATAATCATTCCAATATTACATTTTAAAAACTGCATTCATGCAAATATTCCTTCCTAGGATCTTTTACCTTCCATCTTTGTTTGTGATTAAACATACAAAAATTTTACCTTTTTATGTACTCAATTCTGTCACTTTTTTTTGTTTTCTATCTTGATATCATGTACAGCAAATATTCCACCCAAAGATTAGATAAATATTTATTTGTTTTCTTCTAGTACTTTCGTGGTTTTACCTTTTAAATTTAATTCACTCCTACACCTCAGACCATATTAAAAAAAATAACTCAAATGGATCTAAGGTCTAAATATAAAAGCTAAAACTATAAAACTCTTAGAAGAAAAAATAACAATACATCTTCATGATCTTAGATTAAGCAATGGTTTCTTAAATGATTTCAAAAGCATAAGCAACAACAAAAACAACAAAATAGATAAACTGGACTGCCTAAACATTAAAAAACTTTTGATCTGCAAAGTACATCACCAAGAAAGTAAAAAAAGCCTTAGCCAGTTTGGCTTAGTTGATAGAACGTTGGCCTGCAGACTGAAGGGTCCTGGGTTCAATTCCAGTAAAGGGTACTTGACCAGGTTGCAGGCTCGATCCCCAGTAGGGGTCTTGCAGGAGGCAGCCAATCAATGATTCTCTCACATCATTGATGTTTCTCTCTCTCTCTCTCTCTCTCTCTCTCTCTCTCTCTCTCTCTCTCTTCCCCCCTTCCTTTCTGAAATCAATAAAAATATACTTTTTTAAAAAAAGTAAGAAAGACAAGCCACAGAATGGAAGGATATATTTTTTAATATATTTCATTGATTTTTTATAGAGAGGAAGGGAGAGGGATAGAGAGCGAGAAACATCTATGAGAGAGAAACATTGATCAACTGCCTCCTGCACACCTCCCACTGGGGATGTGCCTGCAACCAAGGTACACGCCCTTGATCGGAATCGAACATGGGACCTTTCAGTCCGCACGCTGATGCTCTATCCACTTAGCTAAACCGGTTAAAGCTGGAAGGATATTTTTACAAATAATATATCTAATAAGAGATTTGTATCTAGAATACACAAAGCATTATTACAATAATAAAAAACAAACATTTTTTTAATGGGCAAAGGATCTGAATAGTTATTTCTCCAAAGAAGATACACAAATGGCCAATAAGCACATGAAAAAATTTTCAATATCATTAGCTATCAGAGAAATGCATCGCAAAACTAAATGAGATACCACTTAATACCCATTAGGATGGCCATAATTAAGATAATTAATAACAAGTGTTAAGTGAAGCGAAAGAAGGTTTACAGTTGTTCATATGGAAAATAACACAATAATTAAATAATAATACAAAAATAAATACTAGATGAAAGAAAATAGGTTAAATCAGTATTTTATAGTACTGTTTTTATTAGGTTCTTTGTTTTTAATTCAATGTATCTTTCCATATTCATAAGCAAATATATTTTTCATTTGAAGTTAGAAAGACTAAATTGGACGTTTGTTTACTATCAAATGATAGGTGGCAGTAAAAACAGTTGAGCTCCTCCCTAAGCCAATAAACACAATGCAGGACTATATTGTGACCTAAATTGGTCCAATCAGAAGAAACCCAAAGGTGTACTGGTCTGGGGAAGAAAAGAGCTCTCTCTTTCCCCTTACCCCCTCCACAAATATTACTCTGCCACAAGTAAACCAGCCTGAGAACAAAAACAACCAAAGGTCAGGTCAGAGCCAAGAGAAACCTGGAAAAACTGAGCCTTAGTTTTGATACTATTTTGATCCCCTTGATCAAATTATTCCTAAAGTCGACAGTACTGCTGGATTTCTCAGATACATGAGCCAATAAGCTTTCTTTCTTGTTAAGTCAATATGAATTGGGTTTTCAGGTGCTTGATTACAAAAGCATCCAAATACAGCTTCCAAAACAAAAGCTGCTCTTTGCTCTTATTTTTGCAAACAAGGTAAACTTAGATAAATATTCAATTACTTTAAAGGAGAGGATATTTTACCTTGGCTTCCAACTGATTGGCAAAAAAGGGAGGATTGCACATGCAAAAGTCATAGATTATCTCAGATTCTTCTTTAAGAGCATCCATCAGAAGTGTCTTCTGTGGTACTTTTACAACTAGGAGAAAAAAATAGAAACTGTTAACCAATATTAATGCTGTGGTAGTTTTCAAATATGTCCACAAATTCTTCGATAATAGTTCCTTCAAAAGTTGGAGTTTGATTTCCCTCTCCTTAAGTATAGGTTGCACTCACTGAGTCGCTTTTATTGAATATAATATGATGGAAGTGACAGACAGGGTGTCACTTCTGAGGCTCGATCATAAAAAGTAATATGGCTTCTTCCTTGTCCCATCTCCTGAATTACTTGCTCTAGGAGAAGCCAGTAATACAGGCTTCAGTATCTCTCCTTATAATAATATGTTGACTTTGTGGAATCTCTTTATGGGAGTCTCTTAAATAAATCAAAAACACAAATAAACCCCTGCCCTTTATATATAAGGCTAGAGGCCCATTGCATGAAAATTTGTGTACTGGAGGTGGGGGGGGGGGGGGGGGGAGAGGGTCCCCTCAGTACCTCTGCGGGAGGTGACCAGGCGGCCCATCAGGGAACAGCGCCCACAGGCACACCCCGCCCCTTCCCTCATTGCCCCTCTGCTGCCGCTGGTCACTGCTGCCCCACCCCCATCGCCGTCCCCTTCCTCTGCCTTGGCTGGCCTGGCGCCACCTGCTCACAGGCCCTGCTCCCTTCTGCCGTTTGATTGATTTGCATATTATGCTTTTATTATATAGGATAAACACAAAAGTAAAAAGTAATGATTAAGGGAATTCAACTATTTGTAGCAGAGTTCCATGTACTGAAATAAAAAAAAAGATGGTATAATTTAATCAACAGTGGGGTTTCTTACTTTTAAAATCTTGGTGACTAAAAAAAATAAAACAAAATAAAAAACACCCAGCTGGGGTGGCTCAATGGTTGAGAATTGAACTATGAACCAGGAGGTCAAAGTATGACTTCCAGTCATGGCACAGGCCAGGTTTCGGACTTGGTCCCCAGCAGGGGGCATGCAGGAGGCAGCCAGTCAATGATTCTCATCACTGATGTTTCTCTCTCTCTTTCCCTCTCCCTTTCTCTCTAAAATCAATAAAAATATATTTTAAAAATAAATAAAATCTTGGTTACCAGGTTACTTCATATACAATTAATTCTATTATTTACAGTATCTGAACATATATTTATGTTCTATAAAGTCATCACAACCACTGAATTAGTGAATACTGAACTATTGGCTCTGGGGAGAAATACAGGGTGTGTTAGATAACTGTAAGCCTCCTGCCCAACATTTTCATCAACCAATCAATATAAATCTTATTTTATGTTTTTGTTTAAAGGTACTTTATTTAATATATATTGTTGCTTCATTAATACTGAACTCATGGTCAACAGCACTATAACTCATGTCTGAATGAAGCTTATCTAACACACGTATTTTCTCTGCAAGGCACATCACAGCCTTCTTGCACTCAGGAACACTAGATAGCACTTAAGCACTATATTTAGGGGCCATTTTAAACAATAAAATCACCAAGAAAAAGCACAAAAGTGCAAAGAAAATGGCACTAAATAGAACATGAAAAGGACACTTTACAGTGTGAAAGCTGAAACAAGAAGGCAGAGCATCACCTTGTTCAACTTCAGCTGGGAACATGCATGTTGGGTGACTCAAATTTTTTGCTGCTCTGTACATGTCTATGGATAACTACCAAAGTACCACAAGTATTGATTTTGGAGTTAAGAATAACCCCATGTAGGCAAATTTTAGCAAGTAGGCAAATTCAAAATACAGAATCCACAGATTATGAGGCTTGATTGTATTTACTATACCTCTTTCTGAATTAATTTTGATAACAAAACAGTAAATTCAACTACAATGTACCAGATTTTTTAAATTACCAAAGTTTGTATATTAAAGCAAAAGAATAAGATGTGTTAAATTAGAAAAAAAAAGGTTAATAAAACAAAGCTTAATAGAGATATTTACTCTGCAGAGCTAACCTTTTATAAGATCAGATAAGTTATTCTGTTCCACATTTTTCTTTGCATAGTTGAAGCACATATCATCTACTTCTGTTGCAAGAAAATACCAGCCATTTAAGGTACTTCCAAGTAAAGGATAGATGCAGGATGCTCCAGTACCTAGTAAAATAAAAATTCAAAACAAATTGCATATACCTGAGGGCGAAGTGAGAATAATAAGCAAAAACACCATTCTTTTCTTAGAATTTTTATAGCCTTGACAGTGGCTTCTGGGTTCTCTAGTCTATAAATATAAAAGGCTAAGTAACCGACCATATGAACGTCCGATCATCCAACCGGCTGGTACATATGACGCACACTGGCAATTTAAAAATAAACGTTGACTCGCACATGTGGGATATATATAAAGCTCTCACTGGTGCCAATGGTATGCGTTTGTTTCGATCTGTCATTGTCGATTGTGAATTTGGTTGACACTTCTATTATAGAGAAAGGGCAAATAGTGCTATTAAAATGTCTTCTAATTGATTTTCTTTCAATGTGCACAAATCTGTGCACCAAGCCACTAGTTATTTCATGTGTTTGTCTTATCCAATAATTAGATTCACATTTCTTAAGAGTTTAGAAATCTTACTAACCTCTTTTTTGTATGTTTGTTGTATGTAAAATGAAGTATGTATAAATGGCTGGTGATCAAGGAATACATGACTGATTAACTGAAAATTGTCAAAACAATTTAATTTGCTTTATAAAATGTCTTCATTTTAAAATCTCACACAAATCTTTATTTTCTTAAAAGAAATCAATGCTAATAGTTAAATCACTACAGTACTAAAATAGATCAATGGCCACTCTAGACCCCTAAAGTAGAAAAAAATACATAAGGAATAGAAATGTTATATTAAACCCCTCTAGTTCCCCACATATCTGTGAATTGTTACTTGAAGGAAACCAGAATTAAAAGAGGGGAAAAATTTAAAGAGAAAATTCATATCTTAGATGTGGAGACATGGAAACACATTTGATCCAGACCTAAAACATCACTCAGCCAGCATGGCTCAGTTGTTGAGCATCAACCTATGAACCAGGAGGTCACGATTTGATTCCCAGTCAAGGCACATGCCAGGGTTGCAAGCTCAATCCCCAATGTGGGGCATGTAGGAGGCAGCCAATCAATGATTCTCTCTCATCATTGATGTTTCTCTCTCTCCTTTGCCCTTCCTCTCTGAAATCAATAAAAATATATTTTAAAAAAATACATCTTATAAAAACAAAAAACACATCAATCACTGGCTTGACCACCAAAGTTTCAAAGGGACATTCATAGGCAAATGCTCCAGGCAAGGATAATTCTTTGACAACTAGGGTTGGGTCCTAAATTTGTATGTAGAATCTCTAACTATACACTAATCTCAAATATTGCTTTCACAACCATTGACTAATCTTGGCCAATAAGATCTTAGAGTGAAAAAAAGCCAGTGTTTCTCCCAAAGGCCTAAGTAGTTAGCTCATACCAGCCACTCCAGGCCTGTTTTCCTCTGGTCATATCCTGGCACAGGAAGAGTGGAGGCTAGAATTCCTCCTAACCCAGAGGAAACCCAGGCTCATCTTACAGCTTCCTCATTAAGTATTCTGAACAGTCTAGTAAAAATCAGGGCAACTGATGGCCAGAACATTTAAGCTCTTTGACAGACATAGTGATTGCTAAACTTCCTATCATGTTTACCTAGTAACATCCAGGCCCTGATGCTACTGGACCAACACCTCCTTGGAGACATGTGATGTGGTAAGGGAAAGGATGGTAAAGGGTCCTCAAGCTCCTCTCAGAAGCCACAGTTATTTACCCCTCCTAGCCACTGTGGTAAAAGAGTCATGCAGAATAAGAAATTTCAAGCAGCACTTTCATCTATGCAGGGGGAAAAAAAATCCAGACCACATCCCCAAGCTCTTGATCTTACACAACTGTCTCTCTCTTCATATTTCAATTTTTTTAAAGCAAAAAAAAACAAACCAAAAAAAGAAAAAGTACACTTTCCTTCAGTTGCCCAACGATAAAGAGGTAAAAGTCCTGTCCTTCGCCAAAAAAATCAAGTTTCTCAATTCTTAAGACCAAAGACTTGCATTTTAACACCCAAACCCCCTCAGAAAGCTGAATGACATTCTTAAATGATAAAAAATCTTGTAATGATAAATAAAAAATGTAAAGTGTATAATCATGGAATTAGAGCAAACTGATGGAGTCTGGGGGAAGAATTTATATAGAACCCTAATTAGAATGAATGTGATTTCAGCACCAGTGCCCCTTATGAAAAGCTAAAATCCATTAACCTCCTATATCCCCAAGTGTTATTTTAGAAGGTTTAGGGCATAATTAAAATAAATTAGTACCAAATAAGCTCTCAAGCTTTTTAAGCTTTCTATAACCCACCAGCCAGAATCTTTTATATAGGACTTAGCTTATATGGGGTGTTCAGATTTTTTAAAGTCAAAAGAATAACATATTTATCAATATTCAATGAATTATTAACTAGATACCTACTACTAGGCACCAGACCGTTTTTAGTCCTTGGTAGTAAGCAAAAAGGTAATAGGCTCTGCACTTTGCAAGCTAGTGGTAGAGAAAGACATTAATCAATCAGGTAAGTGAATGTGTAGTTAAAAACTAAAAAAAAACCCACAACAACTTTGGCTGTGTTTGCTCGGTGGTTAGAGCATCAACCCTAGGCCCTCATTCAGTGACTAAAAGAAGAAAGAGTAAAATAAGTTTCAGTGGTTCGCATAAACAGGCATTAGTTGTTCCTGACAGTATTCAGTAATATAATCAGATCTTTCCTTTTCTTTTTTAAATTATTCAAGTTCTATATATTATTTTTCCAAGTTAACATATAACTACCTTTTTTGTTTGTTTAACTATCTTTTTTAAGAGATTCTTAAAACCTTTTTCTGTATAGCTTGACTCATGGTATGTTATTTTTAAATGGCACTGTTGAGATCAGCCATTCAGATGGAAAAGTTGAAAATCTCTTTATGGGAAATAGTTTTGGAATTACTCCCACTATGGATAAGCAGTACATGCATGGAGTAGTTAGGACTAAAATAGATGATTGTCAGGTAAGATGATCTCTTTGGTCATGCACTCTTGTTTGTTGACTTAAAATGAATGAGACTGTTCTTCCTTAAAATAAAATGCCAAAGGATCTTGGGTTCAATTCCTGAGCAAGTGCATGTACCTCGGGCTGCAGGTTCCCTAGCCCCTATAAGGGTGTGCGTAGGAGGCAACCAATGAATGTGTCTCTCTCATGTTGACATTTCTCTCTCTCTTCCCCCTCTTCCTTCCTCCCTTCCACTCTCTCTAGAAATCAATGGAAAAAATATCCTAGGTGAGGATTAAAAAAAATTTAAAAATGCCATCATGGAAGAAACATAAAAATGTCGGCCATTACAAACATATATTTATAATTGCTAAATATACTTTCACTTCATTTCCTTCTGTATATCCACTTGCTCTCCTAAATTAATCAAAATGAACAGTTTTATCCATTGTAGATGTTTGTAATTAAGAGAATATCTTACTTTGACTCATGATTTTCCCCACCTTTAATTTTTGGATTAAATACTCTACAAATAACCAAGAGGTTCTAAAAGTACTCAGGGCCTACACGATCTTTTATCAAATGGCCATTATCACAAAAATCACAATATGGAGATTCTGTTACTAATATCAAATAATTCAGAGTAAAAATAATACCCAGTAGACATAGATACCAACATGGTAATCCGAAAAACTAAGAAAACAAGAGCCTCACTCATTTTGCCTCTCTTACCCATTTGCTCCCTATTTGGTGTTCAAAAGCAATTAATGGCAGAAAAGCCCACATGTAGCAAATAAGAGCAGTAATATCCATAGTTAGGTTCTTTCACGCAATACAAGACAAGTTTATAAAGAATTCGACCTTGAAAATTTTATAAAACTTACATGTAGTCAAAAGAAGAACTTAAAACCACTTACCTATGTCAATCCCTCTTCGGAGAGTATTTCTGTCAGAGTCCTGATGACCAATCAGATCTTCTACCCAATGAATATAGTTGAGTCTCAAGGGAACCGTGGGAATTAGTCTCTCCAATGGAATATCAATAGACAGTCCAAAATCTTCCCTTAGGAGAGTACAAGTCAGAGCTCTGACTGCTTCGGGATCTTTAAAATTAAGACTGTGGGGTGGAGAAAAAAAAGTAAAATGGATTAATAAGATTCAATATGCTGTACTAGCTCTATAGCAGCCAGGCAAGACCGAACACCCACTTGAATTTCCTACTATATCACACATAAATAGCTGTGCAGCAGGGGTCCTCAAACTTTTTAAACAGGGGGCCAGTTCACTGTCCCTCAGACCGTTGGAGGGCCGGACTACAGTTTAAAAAAAAAACTATGAACAAATTCCTATGCGCACTGCGGGCCCGGGACAAGTCAGCTGCTAAGCAGGACAGGCAGCGGCACCCGGCGGGCCGCATGTGGCCTGCGGGCTGTAGTTTGAGGACCCCTGGAGCATGTCAAACTTGCAGCTCAAGGGCTGCATGTGGCACACAATGAATATTTTTGCAGCCCATCTAATATAATGGTATGTAAGAAATGTTTTAATAAACATTTCATAACTTAATTTTTACAATATCCTGTTATACATAATCTATAATAATAAAAGCATAACATGCTAATTAGACCGGGCGTCCTTCTGGACGAAGCTGGGGCTGCGAGGGAAGCCCGGGTCCCAGATGCCTGCTGGCAGCCCGGAGGGAAGCCTGGGTCCCAGAGGGAAGCCCGGGTCCCAGGTGCTAGCGGGAAGCTGGTGACGGCAGTCAGGGGAAGGAAGAACTACTCTTGCACAAATTTCATGCATCAGGCCTCTACTTATTAATAATGAACTACAACATTCACTAATGACTGATTACTATAATTGAGTTGCATTCATTTCCCTTACATGCTGGTGCACCATTTCTCTCCACTAATTCTAGCAGCAAATATTTTAGCAGCCAATTGCCATGCCATTCAGTCTTGGACTGATTTGTTTGGTGTGTGCAACAGGAAATATTTCACTTTCAGAGAACAAGAAAAATAGGTTTGAGTTATGCTTACTAATTTGTGCAGTTATTCAGTGCCTGGTAAGTTAATGTTCAAGAAAAATATTAATTTTTATTAAAATGTTCTATTATTTTATGTTAACAATTCCTCATTTATTTCAGCCCTTAGTATTCAGCATGTCTCTATCGAAATAAACCTATGTTTCTATGAAAATTGAAGCTTTTGTTTTTTTGCGGCCCACATAAACTTACACCTTATTTGGCCCGTGTTAGACTTTGAGTTTGACATGCTTGGTGTAGAGTATCCACACAAGGGTGTTTAACACACAGTATACAAATGGCAGTATAAATTCCCATCAACGACAATGCATTTTCATACATGAAAGATAAAGGACAAATGTTTCTATTCCAATTCCTGTCTGATTGACTCCTTACCCAGCTATGTGACTTAGGACAAGTTGAGGACATGTTTCCTCAGCTGTAAAATAGGGATAATGGTACATATATCATAGTGTTTCTGAGAGATAATCTTGAAAAGTACTTAGCATAATGCCCAGGACATAGTAGCTATTTTAGAAATGCTGGCCATTTTTACTATTATCAATTAACATGATGTGACATTAGCACATTCTATGAAAATTAAACTTAAAGGTAGAAAGCAGAAAAAATGTTTAATAATGAAAATAGAATATGATACTTAAATATGACAAATATTACATCAAATTTAAAATTTGACTATTTTTAGCAGCCTTACTGAGGTACAATTCGCATACAATAAAATTCACCTATACAATTCAATAGTTTTTAGCATATTCACAAAGTTGCGCAACCATCACCACAATCCAATTTTTAGAACACTTCCACCAGCCCCAAAAAGAGGCCTTAAGCCTATCTGCAAGTCATTCCTTGTTTCTACCCTCAGATCTAGGCAACCACTAATTACTTTGTCTCCATAGATTTGCCTTTTGTGGACACTTCATATAAATAAAAATCACACAATAAGCAATGAGAGTCCATTTTTACACATGGAAAGAAATTTACACATCTGCGTGTCATACTACAGCATTCAAATAAATTCACATTCTCTTTTTATTTTTAATTTATTGATTCGAGGGGGGGAGGAGAGGGGATAGGAGGGAAAGGGAGACAGAGAGAGAAAAAAACACCCATAGACTTGTTGTTTCCTTTATTTATGCATTCATTATTGACTCCTGTATGTGCTCTAACTGGGATTGAACCCAAAACCTTGGTGTTTCAAGATGACGCTCTAACCAACAGAGCTACTTGGGCTAAATTCACATTCTTTATTCTATAATAGTAGCTTAACCTACTTCTAAACATACAGAAATATATACCAATATAATGTCTATGTTCAAAGCCTTAAAATCTAAAATGTCAAATCTCAGAATTTTCCTATTGAAAAACTTAACCTATATACATTATAAAATTAATTTGAACAATATTACCTAAGAGCAGCATATATTGACTTATTTACTGTCCCACAACTTCTGAATGTTATTTCATATTGGCGTTTAAATCAAATTGTGGCCCAGATAGTGTTGCTCAGTGGTTGAGCATCGACCTATGAACCATGAGGTCACGGTTCAATTCCTGGTCAGGAAATATGCCTGGGTTGCAGACTTGATCCCCAATAGGGGGCGTGCAGGAGGCAGGCAATCAATGACTCTCTCATCATTGATGTGTCTATCTTTCTCTCCCCCTTCCTCTCTGAAACCAATAAAAATATAAATTTTTTTAAAAGTCAAAGGGAAGAAGTTAGTTGACAGTGATTAAATATTTAAGAGAAGGAATACTGAGCTGTGTAAAGTTCCTAAGATGAGGGGAGGATATGAGATCCAGAGCACAGATGGAGTACTTAACTGAATTAGAATATAATAGTAGTAGTAGTAATAGTAATATTTGGTTGTTGAACAAAACCAAAAGCCAAACCCATGGCCTTCTATTGTGTTTTCCACCAACTCATTCTTCTCTACAACTGAGTTCAAGAATTAAAAAACAAAACAAAACAAAAGATTAACATCTCCATTGGTTAAATAAGCAATTAGATAGTAACATACAAAAGCAAAGATCCTAAAACAATGGAAATGACAATGACCATTACTGATAACCCTAAATTAACCAAAGAACCCAAAATCCTACTTGCAAAATATTAATAAAATGTCTGGATTAATCTCTTACATGTAGATTCCCAAGCTAGCTAAAGAGCAAATGACAAGAAAAAAAAAACTTGGTCATCCAAGCACCTCCTTATCCTTTCTAGCACCTCCTTATCCTTTCTAATACAGTTAACAGTATATCAATTTTCTAACAAAACCCAATGCCTTACCCTAAATGCAGTAAAACTTAAAAAAAAAAAAAGAAGTCTGGGGGAATGTGGTGGTGGGAGGATGGAGATGGAAGAGGGCATAGGAAAATAAATTGTGATGGGAAAAGAAAATAGAGAAAAAAAGACCAACAGTAAGTGAAACAGTTAAATAAATCTGTTCTGTATTACAAAAAATTTAGGAATGACCTAAAAGTAAACAATAGTGAGTTGATTGAAATAGTTATAATACATCCACACAAGAGAATACTCTGCAGTCATTGAAAGAAATAAGACTGGGCTGATTCACATATTCTTGTTTCAAGAAGATTTCGTGATTAAAAAAAAAAAAAAGGCCAAAGTTTGACATTATGATCACATTCTTTTTTTTTTTTAATAAATCTTTATTGTTCAGATTATTTCAGGTGTTCCTCTTTTTCCCCCCCATAGTTCCCCTACACCTGATTCCCCACCCCACTCCATGCCCTTAGCCCCCGCCACTGTCTTCATCCTATAGGTGTAAGATTTTTGTCCAATCTCTTCCCGCACCACTCACACCTCCTTCCCCCTGAGAATTGTCAGTCCACTCCCTTTCTATGTCCCTGATTCTATTATATTCACCAGTCCGTTCTGTTCTTCAGATTTTTTATTCACTTGATTTTTAGATTCACTTGTTGGTAGGTATGTATTTGATGTCATTTTGTTGTTCATAATTTTTATCTTTACTTTTTTCTTCTTCTTCCTCTTCTTAAAGAATACCCTTCAGCATTTCATGTAATCCTGGTTTGGTGGTGATGAAGTCCTTTAGCTTTTTCTTGTCTGTGAAGCTCTTTATCTGACCTTCAACTCTGAATGATAGCTTTGCTGGGTAGAGTAATTTTGGTTGTAGGTTCTTGCTGTTCATCACTTTGAATATTTCTTGCCACTCCCTTCTGGCTTGCTTAGTTTCTGCTGAGAAATCAGCTGAGAGTCGTATGGGTACTCCCTTGTAGGTAACTAACCGTTTTTCTCTTGCTGCTTTCAAGATTCTTTGTCTTTTGCCCTTGGTATTTTAATTATGATGTGTCTTGGTGTGGTCCTCTTTGGATGCCTCTTATATGGGGTTCTGTGCGCTTCCTGAACTTGTAAGTCTATTTCTTTCACCAGGTGGGGAAAGTTTTCTGTCATTATTTCTTCTAATAGATTTTCAATATTTTGCTCTCTCTCTTCTTCTGGCACCCCAAAAATTCGGATGCTGGTACGCTTAAAGTTGTCCCAGAGGCCCCTTACACTATCTTCATATTTTTGGATTATTTTTCTTTTTTTCTGGTTGGGTGTTTTTTGTTTCCTCATATTTCAGATCTTTGGTTTGAATCTTGGGGTACGTTGATCTACAGTTGAGTTTCTGTATATTCTTTATTTCAGACAGTGTATGCTTCATTTCTGACTGGTCCTTTTCCATTTTTTTGGCATTCTCATTAAGATCCTTAAAGGTCTCATCAAGTTTCTCAGTGGTTTTTAGAAGATTCTTGAGTAACCTTATAAATGTGGTTCTGAGCTCTGTCGTCCAGTAGTTTGCTTTCCTCCGTTTCTTTCATTCGTGACATGTTTCTTTGTCTCCACATTTTGGCTGCTTCCCTGTGTTGATGGGCTGGTTTTTCTGTGGTAGGTGACCTATAGGGGGCAGTAGCTCAGCCTCTCCAATCACCTGAGGTGGACGCTCTTGGTACACCCCTTTGTGGGCTGAGTGCAAAGTCTTGGTGTAGTTAAGCCTTGATTGCTGTTGGTACACTGGGAGGAACTGACCTCCAGGCCAACTGGCTGTGAGCACTCGCTGTGTCTATAATGGAAGAACTGCTGCGCTGCAGACACGCTTATGGTGCAGGACCTGTTTCAGTGGGGCTTTGGTGCTCACTGAGTCTGCCTCTTGAATGTGTCACTTATGGATGTGAGGAGTTGAAATCTGGTGTCTCACACTGACCACTAGGTACACTGGCTTCTGGATCTCCAATGGGGTGCAAGTCAGCTACTGTCTGAGGCCACCCAGCAGGAGCTACAGCGAGAGCTACAGTTTTCTCCTCTTTGCTTGGGGTTTGGAGGTTTTGGAGCTGTCTGACCTGGGCTGCAAGTTTGCTAGGTTAAGCTGCGATAGGGCAGGCCTTTCTTATGCTAAATCTGCTGCCTGGAGCTTGGGTGGGTTTGTAGGTTGTGCGGGGCGGGGTCTCAGGGCATCACTAGGCTAGGGCGTGGCAAACAGTGATGGCTGCCAGTTAGCCGGCTCTGCATCTCTGACCGCGGACCCGTGTCCCACGCCCCAGCGCAGTAAACAATTATTAACAATTAAGCTCTGCAAGCAAGCCACCCTCACTTTCCGACCCAATGGCAGACAGTCTAGCTTCTCCCCGTAGGAGTTTGGGTCCCCCGTGTCTCCCCAGAAACTGGATTTCAGAGTAATCGGGGGCTTGTCTCCCTTCGGGTTGAAAAAAGCAATGCCTGCCACCAGCCCGGAACACGCGCCTCTGCACCTCAGCTTTTCAGTGCTTGTGCACGTCTCAATGCTCTTTTCTCTTTCCTTCTAGTTGTCGAACTTCCACTCAGCCAGCTTTCCCGTGGTCCTGGGTGATGGACGTTTTGTCTTTTAGTTGTAGTTTTGAAATTGTTGTGCGAGGCAGCAGTTTAGGTGTTTACCTATGCCGCCATCTTGGATTCCTCCCCCATGATCACATTCTTGTAAAAATAAAACAAAAACAAAGCAAAAAAGACCCTGTATATATAGTGGTTGGGTAAATGAGTACGAATAGAGACTTTCAATCTCCCCAAATTTTTATATTATCTAAATACATTTCATATAACGTCACCTTCATAATAGTGTTTTATAACTATATGGAAAATGTTTATAATATCATCAAGCGGTGATAAAAATAAGTCCAATGATTGTATCTGTATCAAAACTACAACCACAAAAATTACTAAATAAGGACAAGGGCTTAAACACAAATAGATTTTTACAGTAGAAGAACTGTGACATTTTTTTTTTTTTTTATTTTTTTTTTTATTTTATTTTTCTTAATTAAATCTTTATTGTTCAGATTATTACAGGTGTTCCACTTTTTTTCCCCCCATAGCTCCCCTCCACCTGATTCCCCACCCCACCCCATGCCCTTACCCCCCGCCACTGTCTTCATCCATAGGAGTAAGATTTTTGTCCAATCTCTTCCCGCAACCCTCACACTTGCTTCCCCTGAGAATCGTCAGTCCACTCCCTTTCTATGTCCCTGATTCTATTATATTCACCAGTCCATTCTGTTCTTCAGATTTTTTATTCACTTGATTTTTAGATTCACTTGTTGGTAGGTATGTATTTGATGTCATTTTGTTGTTCATAATTTTTATCTTTACCTTTTTCTTCTTCTTCTTCTTCTTAAAGAATACCCTTCAGCATTTCATGTAATCCTGGTTTGGTGGCGATGAACTCCTTTAGCTTTTTCTTGTCTGTGAAGCTCTTTATCTGACCTTCAACTCTGAATGATAGCTTTGCTGGGTAGAGTAATCTTGGTTGTAGGTTCTTGCTGTTCATCACTTTGAATATTTCTTGCCACTCCCTTCTGGCCTGCATAGTTTCTGCCGAGAAATCAGCTGACAGTCGTATGGGTACTCCCTTGTAGGTAATTAACTGTTTTTCTCTTGCTGCTTTTAATATTCTCTCTTTGTCTTTTGCCCTTGGCATTTTAATTATGATGTGTCTTGGTGTGGTCCTCTTTGGGTTCCTCTTGTATGCGGTTCTGTGCGCTTCCTGAACTTGTAAGTCTATTTCTTTCACCAGGTAGGGAAAGTTTTCTGTCTGACATTTTTCTTTTATGTCTGTAATATTACCAATATAAATGTAGTCAGGAAAAATTTATTTATGTCCTTTTCCCATTAAGGGCTCTATAATGTCTGTACAATAAAAAACAATTTCAAAAAAGGAAAACAGGTCCTTGGTTCCAGAGTACTTTGTTTCCATGAAAGGAGGACAAGTCTGTTGGAGACCAAACAGGGACCTTTCTCACAGTGATAGCAATCGCCAAAAAATAGTACTGCAGTTGAGCATTATTACATAGCTTCATCAAACACCTGGAGCAAAGAAACAGCAATATAATTTTTTCTTAGTGTCTTCAAACAGTTTATAGAAACAGTTCTGCTACTCAATATATATATGTATATATATGTATTCACTTCGATGGACTAGAGCAGAGGTCAGCAAACTCATCAGTCAACAGAGCCAAATATCAACAGTACAACGACTGAAATTTCTTTTGAGAGCCGAAAACCGACTTCTGCACATGGGCCACGCAGTTTCAATTGCACTGTATGTGCGCACCGGCATGTGGTATTTTATGGAAGAGCCACACTCAAGGAGCCAAAGAGCCACATGTGGCTCGTGAGCCGCAGTTTGCCGACCACTGGACTAGAGCATGCAATTTATCAATAAGTTAATCTCCAAAAAGCAAAATACACAAAGCAGAGGCTAGTCTAATTGAAGAAAGTAAGCTGAAAAATCAAGTAAGAGTTGATTTTTAGAGTTCTTTAGAAAAACAAGTATTCATTTTCTTCTAAGAAAATACAGACACTAATCTTAGGGTTGGAAATCTTTTTGTAGGACAAAGTCTAGTGACCCGACTTTACTAGTTCAATATCTAGGTCACTTTAGCATTCTGGGACATTAAAAAAATCCTGAACACAGGCAAGATCTTTTTCATTCTCATTTCTGAGATCACAGGAACTAAAATTAGCTCTCACGTGGAAATTAGCAATTTATTCTATCAGTCTTTGTTGTTTAATACACCCAGCTTCACAAAATAGCCTATTGTCAACAGGCTCATGTCAGATTTCCCCAGAATGACTCCTGCACAGATACTGATGAATACAGTATTACCATTACAGACAGCATTTGGAAGGATACGTTCTGTGACCCATGGTTAAAATATCAATCATTCTAACACTGGACCTGATGTAACAACAAAGGCCTAAGCCTTCCAATTTTACTACAACATTAGTTTCAGTTCATTAGATCTTCACTGAGATGCTAAAAATGGTATAGTCACAAGATATGACAAAGCCCCTCAATTCTGGGTCTTTGATCGAAAACCAAACCAGTTAAGTGTCACATTCTATTCAAACTCAACTGGCAGGGCTGGAGTAAATTGCAAAATGTCTCTATGGGGCTGGTAACTATAACAAGCACAAACTAAAATCTAATTGCAATGGTCAGAAATGATTATAACAAAGCAGTGAAAGATGCAAGGAAGAAAAACAGAGTGATATCAATCACACCAGCAATCCTCGTCACCTTATCAATTATACCAGGCTTAATAATGATAAAAGTACCTATCATTTATTGAGTACAATGTGCCAGTCACTTTGCATGCATTATTACTAACCTGTGTGACAACCATCCAAACTGCCCTAGCCAGTTTGGCTCAGTGAATAGTGTCCACCTGCGGACAGAAGGGTCCCAGGTTCGCTTCTGGTGGGGAGCACATGACCGGGTTGCGGGCTCGATGCCCAGTAAGGGGCGTGCAGGAGGCAGCTGATCAGTGTTTCTCTCTCATCACTGATGTTTCTCTCTCTCTCCCCCTCTCCCTTCCTCTCTGAAATCAATAAAAATATATTAAAAACAAAAACAAAGTATAGCCTTTATCCCTCTTTTTTAGATGAGGAAATTCAATCTCAGTAAAGCTAAGAATATTATCTAAAACCTCACAGCTGGTTAGTGGCACTGTTAAGACTGGTCCTTAGGATGACTAAGAATGCCCCTTCTTCCTATACCACACCCTGCATCCCATACGAGACCACTTCAGAGTTGAACAAACAAATGACACTTCAATCCATCTCAAGTCTAATGTTTTGTCTGATATTCCTTTCCCATCATTTGGCTGGGTTTATATTTTGGCCATTCTTTTTCTTATATCTCATGGAGTTAATTTAAAAAACATTATAAAAATAAAGACTATTCTATCGAAGAGACAATCATCAAAGTCTCCTACCTAAATAAGCAGGATGGAAAATGATGCCTCAGAGCAGCAAGGTCATTGGCATTTAAAAATTTTAAAAGTACATCTCCTCTCTCCTACACCTACCCTCCTAAATATATTATATGGCTAACTAATAAATAAGCTCATGTTGCTCCTATCTTTAAAGAGATGAGGAAGTTCTCCTCGAGCTTGCCTCACCCTTTTCCTATCCCTTCATAGACAAATTTGCTTTTTCCTGAAAAAAAAAAACAAAATAAGTTACTTTGCCCTATTACAAAACAACCGCTCTCAACATCCCAGCTCATAACTTTTCAGTCCCTTTCAATGCACAACATATCAATGCAGATATTTTAGTTTGAAACAAAAGTATAATGTTTTATAATCTGCAACATCCATTCAGAACTTCATCATTCTAAGAACCTACACACTGGATATGTAGATTATTTCCAATTTTCCTTGTTATAAACATCTTCAAATACAAGGTGTCACACAAAAATGTATACACACTTTTAACAGCTGATAACTCAATTTTCACTCCTTTTCAGATTTAACTGATTTGAAATAATGGGTGAAGCCAGACTAAGCTTTGAACAAAGAAAATTTATCTAAAAGTACTACTAGACTGTCTTTTAACAGGGATACATAAAAGTTTAAGTTTATGGTACAAAACTGGCAACAGTCAACAAATTGAGGACACTCAAATATCGAAGAAAATGATTCTTTTTTTCTTATCTTTTTTCATAATATATTTTTATTGATTTCATAAAGGAAGAGAGAGATAGAAACATCAATGATGAGAGAATCATTGATTGGCTGCCTCCTGCATGCCCCCCTCCACTGGGTTTCGAGCCCGCAACCCAGGCATGTGCTCTTGACCAGAATTGAACCCGGACCCTTCAGTCTACAGGCTGATGCTCTACCCACTGAACCACACCAGCTAGGGCTCGGAATGATTCTTGATGTTTGCAATTCCATTGCTTGGCATTATCAGCAGTGCCTGGACCAGAATGGTCATCAGTTTGAAAACAGGCAGTAACCCCCCAAAATTATTCATTTCTGTAGATAAATTTTGAAACTGAACTGTATGTTAACAAACACTTTATGGGGACACCCTGTATATATCGTTTCACTTAAGTATGCTATTTAGAACTTTCAAGGTTACAATTCTACTAACATTTTATCACTGTGTCACTTGACATTTTTATCACTGGTGGATACTGTAATATTTTGTCTTTGCTAATTTAGTCCATTCCCCCCCCTTTTTGTCATACACTTTAAATATTTATAGTTTCATCACCTTTTACTTTAGCATTTCCTGATATGTAAAAGTTTTTACTTCCTATGTAGTTAAATCCATCTTTTTATTATTAATTCTACCTTTAGAGTATGCTTAGAAAGACCATCCCTACACCCAAAGTTATAAAGACATTCACCTATATTTTTTCTAGTAATTAAAAAAATAAATATATTGAAATAATTAAACCATCAGGAATTCCTTTTAATCACATATAGGAAAGATAATATGGGATAGTCTTCCCATGGCTATACCAACTGCTTCTATTAAAAATCCATTATTGGAGAGGATCCAAGATGGCGGCATAGGTAAACACCTAAACTGCGAGCTGGGGCCCAATCTCTGCAGGCCACCCCAAGGGACCCCACCCATGCACAAATTCATGCACTGGGCCTCTAGTAATAAAATATGCATTCATTTTGTTAGTTTAGGACAGTGGTTGGCAAACTGCGGCTCACAAGCCACATGTGGCTCTTTGGCCCCTTGAGTGTGACTCTTCCACAAAATACCATGTGTGGGCGCGCACATACAGTGCAATCAAAACTTTGTGGCCCATGTGCAGAAGTCGGTTTTCGGCTCTCAAAAGAAATTTCAATCATTGTACTGTTGATATTTGGCTCTGTTGAGTAATGAGTTTGCCAACCACTGGTTTAGGAGAATATAGGGGGGATAAGTGGTGATGGATGGAGATTTGACTTGGGGTGAACACACAATACAGTGTACAGACCTGAAACCTGTATAATTTTGTTAACCAGTGTCACCCCAATAAATTTTATAAAAAGAGGAAAAAAGCACTGGCCAGTTTTCTCAGTGGTTAGAACGTTGACTCAGGGATTCCTGGTCAAGGGCCCCATACCTTATACCTTGGTAGCAGGTTCGCCAGCCCCAGTAGGGGAGTGTGCAGGAGGCAACCAATCGATGTGTTTCTCTCACATCAATGTTTCTGTCTTTCCCTCTCTCTTCCACCCTCTCTAAAAAGATCAATGGAAAAATATCGTCGGGTGAGGATTAAAAAAAAAAAGTATTTTTATCTAATTATCTTTGAACATTCACGGATCCTCTGGAGTTTATTTTTGGTTACAGTATTGACCAAATACTGTTTGGTATTAACCAAAATATTGTTTTGATATTAACTAAGATAATGTTTGGTTAACAGTTAACAATATTTCTAGCCAAGTATTTCTATTTGGTTAGAAATACAGAGAGAAATGTCTCCAAATTGTCAAACACTTTTTAAAAGATATTTCTGCTACATTTTTTAACACACTAAAAATCTTCATTTTTAAATTTTCATTGAAAATTATTTCTTTCATTAATATAAACAAGCACCTTTTCCAATTTCATGCTTTTTTGCCTTGTATTTTAATTTTGCAGATTTGGAAGGAACTCTCATTTGCCTTATCCCTTTTTCATTTATCTGTAATTTTATTTTAGGTATGCCCTATGTCCGTGGTCGACAAACTGCGGCTCGCGAGCCACTTGCGGCTCTTTGGCCCCTTGAGTGTGGCTCTTCCACAAAATACCATGGCCTGGGCAAGTCTATTTTGAAGAAGTGGCGTTAGAAGAAGTTTAAGTTTTAAACATTTGGCTCTCAAAAGAAATTTTAATCACTGTACTGTTGACATTTGGCTCTGTTGACTAATGAGTTTGTAGACCACTGCCCTTATGTAAATGGCAAATAGATTTTATAGAGAAATTATTCTCATGATTGAACAAATATTCATTGAATGTCTATTCAGAAATGTATTAACAGATCTGTTTGGTCTGCTCTGAGTGATTTTTTTAAAAAATATTTTTTTTATTTCAGAGAGGAAAGGAGAGGGAGAGAGAGATAAAAACATCAATGATGAGAGAGAATCACTGATCAGCAGCCGACTGCACGCCCACACTGAGGATCAAATCCACAACCCGGGCATGTGACCTGACCAGGAATCAAACCAGGACCTCCTGGTTCATAGGTTGATGCTCAACCACTGAGCCACACCAGCTGGGCTTGAGTGATTTAAAAAATAAAAATCTTAAACCATTTACAAATTCTAACCATCTTAAAAATCCTCTTCTGGTTCCTCAATGTCTAAGCAATCAAGGCCATTCTATTTGTATGCTACGAAAGGCTCTTTGTGACTTGTTCTGTTTTCTTTTTAATCTCTTTTCTTCCCCAATCTGCTATCCTATATTCACTTTAGCCCTATCTACCTGCAATTCTCCAAACTTACCAGGCCTTACACAGAATTCTGTTCTCTATATTTGGAATTCTTCCCCCTGCTTCTATTTATCCTTCAGCATTCAGTTCAAAGACCCAGGACCTTCACTAATAACACCCCCACATTCCTGGTGTCCTTCTTCAGATTTCTGTTTTCAATTGCCTACGAAATACTCCACTTGAATATCCCAGAGACTTCTCATATTCTGTATGTTGGAAACTGAAAACATCACCTCCCCCAAAACAGCTCATTCCCCCTTACTCTCTACTTCAGCAAATGGCACTACCACCTATCCTCTTGCTAATTTGAAATCCTAAGCACCATACTGGGCTCCTACTTCTTAATTTCCAACATGTCCTGCTAATTCTATCCCTGAATTTCTCTCAAATCCATCCAGTAATCTCTATCCCTACTGCCTCTACCTAGTTAGGCCACTAACGTATCTAATCTGGATTATTAAAACCATTTTCTACTTACGTCTCTGTACCTCCAGTCTTAATTCCCCCTGCAATCCATCCTCCACAATACTCCTAGAATACATCTGCCTAAACACAATTCTGAATATGTTATTCCCCTACTTTAAAACTTTAGTGAATAAGTACAGAAATGGGTAACTCTGAAGACACAAGAACTCTCCACACCATGTCCTTAAGATAAATTCCAAACTCCTCACTAGGCCTTATAAAGTACTACAAGCATAATCCTCCCAGCCCTATCTCCTGTCACTTGTCCACCACATCTTAGGCATGTTCAACTTTGCAGTTCCCCTACTACTCGGTGCTCTTTGCACATGCTGCTCCTTCTGCCTGTGATATTCTTCTTTCTACCTGGCTAACTTC
This sequence comes from Corynorhinus townsendii, assembly GCA_026230045.1. Taxonomy (NCBI): domain Eukaryota; kingdom Metazoa; phylum Chordata; class Mammalia; order Chiroptera; family Vespertilionidae; genus Corynorhinus; species Corynorhinus townsendii. Next base: position 35,918,290 of record JAPDVU010000009.1, read on the forward strand.
TACTCATTCTTCAGAACTCAACTATAAGATACCACTTCTGTTTCAAATGATTCTCTAAATCCCAAAGCTGGGGTCAGATTCTATGTGATTCTATCTACATGCAATTCTCCAAACTTACCATGCCTTCTATGTGATTCCACTGCACACCCCACAGATTCTGACACACTGAGGCAAACAAGGTTAATTGCTTATTTATTTGTCCACTTTCCCCACTAGTGTGTAAACTGCAAAGATAGCAGTGACTATTGACTACGCCTTTCTTCCTTTTTTTTTTTTTTGTCTTTTCCTATTCTAATCTGTAGGCAAAACATATATGAAAAACTGGGCCAGACTCAGGGGGAGGAGTGAAAATTGGTGGAAGTACTGTGAATAACTTAAGATGTGCAGATGACACCATCTTACTGGCAGAAAGTAGCAATGATTTGAAACAACTTCCAATGAAAACGAAAGAAGAAAGTGCCAAAGCAGGACTGTATTTGAACATCAAGACAGAAATCACAACTGCAGAAGAAATACACAACTTTAACTTTGAAAGAAGACCTTGGAATTGTTAAATATTTTGCTTATATTGGTTCAGTCATCAATTCAAATTGAGACTGCAGCCAAGAAATCAGGAGAAGACTGAGACTCAAAAGGGCAGAAATGGAAGAATTAGGAAAAATCACCAATAGCAAAATGTGTCATTAGAGACCACACCCTTGTATTCCCAATTAATACATATGGATGTGAAAGTTGGACAGAAAAAAATTGATTCATTTGAAATATGGTGTTAGAGGAAAGCTCTAAAGACCCTGGACCACCAGAAAGATGAACAAGTGGGTCCTAGAGCAAGTTAAGCCTGAAACATCGCTGGAAGCAAACACGACAAAATTGAAGCTGTCTTACTTTGGGCACATCCTGAGAAGGCAAGGTTCTTTGGAAAAGACAATATTGCTGGGCAGGAAAAGAGGAGACCAAATATGAGATGGACTGACTCTATAAAAGCCACAGAAATTAGTATATGGAGTTGAGCAGGGCTTGTTGAGGACAGGACATTGTTGACATCACTCATTCATAGGGTCACCAGGAATCAGAGCCAACTCAACAGCATGTAACACATATCCACATGTCTTTCTTATTTATTATGGCTTTTCTAGAACTTAGCACAGAACGCTTCATCAATAAATATTAAGTAGTACAAGCATTCATAATTGGGGCTGCGCTCAACTTTTTACTGAATGAAGTAGACAAATGAAAACTAAGAATTCTTAACCAGATAAATGAACATAAATATATTTTTAAAATACTTTTATATGATTTCTAAGGTATCTTGGTCTCCAGGTTAAGTCCTGCCCTACGACCTCTATTTCTAGTCATAAGAAGACTGCTAGGAGAAAGGAAGGGGTCAGCACAATGATCGTATTATTCCTTACCTTGCCTCTTCTCCACAAAAATTCTGTTCCTCCTTCTCCGGCACCCATAGTTAAATCACCACACCTTTCCCCAGGCTGACTTGGAATTTCCATCCCCTCTGTTAACTCCCATAGAATTTAGGAATGCAGTCAAACATCTTCTTCTCAAGGGTGTATCATGCACATCAGTTATTATAATCTCCCATACCATTATCATAATCTTGGTCACTTCCTGAAGCAGTCATACTATTATTTTCTAAATTTTTAAAAGTCAACTTAACTTAAATGTAGTTACATTCTAAGTAATAATATCTGTGAAATCACAGTTTTGATGCCATGGCTACTATTTTCCTACTTCAAAGTAACACACACTTAAAAAAAAGAAGATTTTAGACCCTCACCAGCCACCAAGTTTGATTTTATTTCAATAGATTTTTAAAAATTGATTTTTACAGAGAGAGGAAGGGAGAGAGAGAAACATCAATGTGAGAGCAACATCAATCGACTGCCTGCTGCACGTCCCCTACCACGGATTGAGCCCACAACCTGGGCATGTGCCCTGACTGGGAATCAAACCAGCAACTTTTGCATGCACGGGACAATGTCCAACCGAGCCACACTAGCAGGGCACTAGCTACCAAGTTTCAGAGAATAATTTTAAGTTTTATGCAGTTACTCTGGGATCTCTGATGAATAAGTAATAATTTGGACATTTAGAGGGTTGTTTTTTTTTAAAGCCAGGGGAAACTAAAAAACCCTTGGTCCAATCCTCTCATCTTATACATTAAAAAAGTTGAAACCCAAAGCAGGTACATGATTTGTCCAAGGTCAGATGAGATGTTTAATAAAATGTCTAGGATTAGTATTCAGGTCTACTACCAGTCCAGTACACTTTCCACTACACTGTATCCATTCAGATTACACTAGAATAATACAGTATCCAGAATTCTTCATCTGTTACCTACCTCACTCTTCCATTCAGATTTATATGAATATGTTGCTTAAAATCTGGATATTTGGATGCCAGATATGCAAAGTCAGGAGGTTTGTCCTTGTATCTATTTCTTGCATGCATTGATTTACTCAGAGCCATCTTTAAAAAGAAAAAAATGAACATATTTAGTTTAAAAATATATTAATGGGGGAAAACTGTGGTTGCCAAGTCAACAGTTACAGTAAACACATCCTTACCAATCAAGTGAGAAAGTAGAAGACATATTTTTTAAATGTATATAACAAATAAGAATATGAAAGATGCTCATCATCATCTATCATTAGAGAAATGCAAATCAAAACCACAATAAGATACCACTTTACCCATTAGGATGGATGGCTATTATTTAAAAATTTTTAGAAGAAAATAATAAACGTTGGAAAGGATATGAAGAAATTAGAGCCCTCATGTATTGCAGGTGGGAACATAAAAAGGTACAACTACTGTGGAAAACAGTTTGGTGGTTTTTAAAAAGTTAAAACACAGAACCACCTTAAGATCCAGCATTTTCACTCCAAAGTATGCACAAAAAAACTAAAAGCAGGGACTCCAAGATATATTTGTTTACAATGTTCATAGCATCATGTTCACAACAGCCAAAAGGTGGAAACAACCCCAAGTATCCATATACAGATGAATAAACAGAATGTGGTATATGCATACAATGGAATATTATCTGTATATATAAAACCCTAAGTGACCATTTGATCGGTAGACAGTTTGACTGGTCGCTATGATGCGCACTGACCACCAGGGGGCAGGTGCTCAACACAGGAACTGCTCCCTGGTGGTCAGTGCAATCCCACAGTGGGAGTGCTGCTCAGCTGACTGACGGGCGCCAGATGCTGGGCTCATGGCTGGCAAGCCTCTCTGGCCTCCATGGCAGTGCTACCAAGCAGTGGAGGAGGCAGGCACCGCAGGGCTGGGATGAGCGGGGAGCAGCACAGCACCCGGTCTGGGTTCCCAGTCTGCATTCGGGTTCCTCCCCAGCCCAGCTGCCTGCCACTTTGCGCACTACTACATCCCTTGGGGGATATCAGACTGCTGGGTTTCAGCCTGATACCGGCAGTCTGACATCCCCTGAGGGGTCATGGATTGCAAGAGGGTGCAGGGCAGGCTAAGGGACCGCAACAGTGCACAAATCCGTGCACCGGGCCTCTAGTTTAACCATAAAAAGAATGAAATTCTGATACATGCTAAGCATGGACAAATTTTAAAAACAAGAGAAACAAGCCACATCCAAAAGGAATATTGCATTATATTAAATATCATATTATCCCCTTTATATGAGGTACCAAGACTAGGAAAATTCATACAGGTAGAGTAGCATAGAGGTTTCTGAGGGTTTGGGAGAGGGAAGAATGATGAGTCATTCTTTAATGGGTACATGGTTTCTGTTTAGGATTAAAAACTTCTAGAAATGGATAGTGTTGATGGTTGCACAACACTATGAATGTATTTAACTGTCACTGAATAGTATACTTAAAAGTAGTTAAAATGGTAATTTTGTTATATATATTTTGCCACAATAATATCACAGCATATGATGAATCTTTTTTTTTTTGAACCAAGGGAAAAAAATTGGAAATTATGCCTTTAAAAACATCAAAGTAGCAGAAAGTACTATAATCTACCATCAAGCATATTATAATCAGAGGTTAGTTTTTACAGTAGCCTTGCATGGACTGATAATTTGTAGTGTGCCAAAAATCACTTATTTCAAAAATTATCTTCTATTCCAACTTCCTTTATAAATGTCAGCCTTGTCACTCCTAGGTAGCTAAAACCAAATGAAAACAAACAAACATAATTTGACTTCTACCAGATTATAAAGAGGAAAAAAATTAATGTATCTATAGCAATAAATTAAAACTAGAAGAAAGGCCAGTGGTTTAGTAAATCTCTAAGTAGTTGGTAATTTAAAAATATTTTAGAATATTACATCGCTCTACATGGTAGGTGATTTTCCTTTTCTTTATACCATTCTGCATTTTCCATTCTTTTTTATAATGAGCATTCATCTAAACAGTATTATGTAAGCCAGAAACCTATAAGTCACCTGATGGCTCTCTATCCCTCTCATATTCCAAGAAATAAGTCGTGTGGATTTAATCTACTAAAAACCTCCTAAATCCATCAATTTTTCTCTGTTTCCAACAATATAAGCCAAATACAAGTAACCTAGATTGTTATAACAGTCTCTTAACTTTTATTCTCTCCATTCATTTTGCCACTTTGCAGTGATCATTTCTAAACACAAATCTCATTACATCCTCCTCATATGCCCACTTGCTCAAAACCTTACTCTTAGGATAAAAACAAAAAACCTTACTTCAGCATACAAATAAGGTCCAACCTGGTGTGGGCTCACCTATTTCTTCACTATCAGCTTAAGTCGCACACACCCCTGAGCTCATTTTCTATTCCACCACTCTGGCAATAGGGTCTTTACACACAGATTACTCCTTCTGTCTATAAAAGTGATTTCAACCTTTTTCACCTCATGGCACTTAAACTAATTACTAAAATTCTGCGGTACACCAAAAAATCTATTATATTTCTTACCGATTTGACAAAAAATTATTTATTTATTTATTCACACAGGACAGCTATTGTTGTGTTGGCTGCTGCCTTTTTTTCAACCTGACTAAATTAGTTAGGTATTACATGTTTTAAAAATTCTCGCGGCACACCAATTAAAAATCGCTGACCTATAATGTCCTCCCCCTGCCCCATATCATCCCACCCCTCCTCACTCACTCATCCTTACTGTCACACTTCAAGCATTTCTTCTTCAGGAACGACTTTCCTTCCCTTGATCTCCCCGGTTAAGCCATAGCCCCTATTAAGCCATATCCCCTAGCAACAAGCACCTTTTCTTTGCAAGCTTTGTTTGAGATGTAATTTTACATAGTCGTAAATCTGTTCACTCTATTTCAGAAGGTTTTTTGACAGCTTTCTACACTGCAAATTTAACCACCATTTTCAAAAAAGAACTGTCTTCACCCCAGACCTTTCCAAATCATATATCCAACTGCCCACTAGACTTCTCATTTGAATGGCTCAAAAGTACACATGTCCAAAATTAAATAATTTCCATCCATCCCAAAATGGTCCTCATCTGATCTTCCCTATTTCACTGAATGACACCACTATCTTTCTTGCGGTGCACAATCCAGAAATCTTTAGTATCTTCTCCACCCCACCTCCCCAATTCCAAACACACCATGTCCTGAATATTCTCTATCTCCTAATTATTTCTTGATAACTTTTCACCCTTCACAATTACACATCTGTAACCCAGGTCATTTTCGTCTTTCTTGGATTACATTAACTGATCTCTCTATAACCACTCTTGCCCCTACAATCCACTTTTCACATAACAGACAAGTCTTCTCTCCCCTATCCCACACAAATCTGAATATTCTTTGCTAAATCCCTTCAGTGGCTTCTAAAGCTATTAGGCTGATCAAGTCCAAAATTATTAACAAGGTATAGATAATCTAGGCCTTGCCTATCCCTCCAGTCTCATTTGTTGCCACTTCCCCTTCCAGCACTGTGCTCCAGACATACTGGTCTTCTCATTTTTCTTCATTCACGCTGACATTTTAAAGGTATGTTATCCTAAATGCATAAGACCAATGGACAGGGCTCTCTTAAGATAAAGACTGACCTTTGCTAAGAGAGCTACAGGCCTGGGATGTAACTACCCACTATGACCTGCCCAATTGGAATTTATGATCAGACCATGGTGTGTGGTTATTTTGGTGACTGGGCTTATCAGGCCTGCAACGTGGCCCCCATGAGCCTGTCAGGTTTATTACATAGACCCTTTTTCGTCCACATATGGCAGATTCAATTCATTTCCTACATTACTCAATCTTTTTGGTCGATAAAGCCACTTCTTTGCTAATCAAGCTCCTCATACAGGCAATGGGTTCTTAGCTAAATCTATCATGTTCCTCAATTTAGTTCAGTGTCACCTCTTACCTGCCATCAGCATTGTCACTTCCTTCTCTCTAACCTAATCTACTTTCCTCTTCCTGGCTCATCCTGCTCTTAGCTACACTGGCCTCCTTGTTGTTTATCAATTCTGGTATACTCTTGCCTCAGGACTTTTGTATTTGCTGTTTGGTCTGCGTGGACTTTTTTTCAAACAGAAATACACACATGCAAGATACCCTGGCCTTGTTCAGGTCTTTGAATCAGATGTCACCTCACTGATGCCTCTCCTACTATCTTTACTTAAGACTGCAGTAGTGACGCACTCCTGGTTTCCCTTACTTGCTTCTAACTTCTACACAGAACTTACCCATTTGACATTCCATACATTCCAGATATTTCACTTTTTTTTCTTTTCTTTTTTAATCTGTCATGCCAGTGGGCTTCATGAGGGAAAATCTTTTGCCTGTCTTGTTCACTGTGATTTCCCAGCACCAAATTAGGCAATCAGGTCCTGGGAGAGTAAGCACTCAATATTCGTTGACTGAAAACACTGATGTGTAACTCTTTTCACTATCCAAACCACTGAAACACAGCACATCATTCGTGGTGAAGAGTCGCCTATCTTGACTCCCAAAGAGACTTAGTCCTAAGGTTGGGGCTTTTTCTTCTGGGCTGACCGAGTCGGTCGTAAAAAACCAAAGTAGTCGAACCCTGAAGCTACTGTTTTCTTGGTTTCTCTTGACCCTTAAATAATCTTCTTCAACTACCACGCACCTTAACGCAATCTAAATTTCGCTTTCAGAATTTAGTATCCCTTCTTAACAAATTCCTCACACTTCAACCCCAATCTCCCTTTTACCTCGTTGCCTTCCTTCATAAACCCGACTTTTTCTTTTAGTCCCGCCACGGCCAGTTCTCCATCTCTTCCACAGTTCCACACCATCTTATCCATTCAGTTTGCCTTCCCGCCTCAGTTTCCGATCTCTCTGAACCTCCTCAGCCCCAGGGGCCTTCCCTACTTTAGTCGTAGTCTCCATTCTATTAGTCAACTCCTCACCCCCCACACCTCAACCCCTATCGGATCTCTCTCCCTAGACCCCCGAAGTCCAGCACCCGAGAATGAGGAACCTGGGTGATACATGAACTAAGTGAACTCGTAACCATCGTGAAAGATAATAAGTGACTTACCTCTGTGGGCCAAGTTCCAACCAAACCACCAAACTGGAGTGGGCCTCTAACCCCTAGTCTTAAACCATAAGCAGCGCGAAGCTGCTAGAAACGCAGATGCTACGCTCCCAGCGCGCCGCCATCTTGGGCAGCCATCCAGCTTCGCGATTGGACAATGAACACCTCGCGCGATCTGTAGTAGATTCTGAAGAAAGAATAAACTGTCGCGAGACCTGGACTCTGCGGCTCCTCTGACCAAAAAAAAAAAGGGGGTGGGGGTGGGTTAGGGTCCTTGGTGGAGGTACCTGCGTTAGAATCTGCTAGGTAACTTTTGACAAATGTAGATTATTTTTTTAAAGTTGCTTTCCGGACCTCACTCCAGACTTACTAAATCATAGTCTCTGGGACTGGTCAGGAAATATGGGGATCGACGTGGGGCGGGGGAGACGGCTTTTAGATTTGGTGGCAGGCAATTATCGTTTGTTGTGCAACAGGTCTCTACTGTGATGTCTCATTTAAACATCACAGATAATCTGTGAGGTTAGAAAGAGTAGTTTCATTTCCAGAGGAGAAACTGGGGATCGTTTGTTCAAGGTCTTACACCCAGATCACATCAAATCCACGTTCTTTGTATTTCTTCACCTGCCTCGAGCAGGCAGCACTATTAAATGTATTTCATTTTTATTTTCAATGCGGTTGTACTAATTTTTACCCTCTAGTAAGTAGAGTGAGCATTAGTTTCCCAATTTTACAATAGAAGGAAAAAGGTCAATTACTTGCCCAGATCGGTGTGGCTCAGTTGGCTGGAGCGCCGACCTGGAAACCGAAAGGTCGCAGTTCCTGGTCAGGGCACGTATCTAAGTTGCAGTTGGATCCCAGGTCAGGCAGCCCATCGATGTTTCTCTCTCAAACTGATGCTTTTCTCTTTCTCTCCCTCTCCCTTCCTGTTTCTATAAAATCAATGAAAGCCTATCCTTGGATGAGGATGAAAAGAAAAAGAATGTAAGAAATTTCCTGAAGCTGAGAAAGATACAAGTCTTCAAATTAAAAGAGTTCACTGTGTACCAAACTGAATGAATTTTAAGACCCACACCAAGTCAATTTTTCAGAGTAGTCCCTAATACAATATGACTGGTGTTCTTATAAGGAGAGAAGATTAGGTCACAGACAACACAGAGGGATAGCCAAGGAAGGACACAGCAAGAAGATGCCCATCTGGAGCCAAGGAGAGACCTCAGAAGAAACCACACCTGCTGATGCCTTGATCTTGAACTTCCAAGCCTCCAGAATTGTGAGAAAATAAATCTCTGTTGTTTAAGCTACCTAGCCTGTGGTAGTTTGTTGTGGAAGCCCTAGCAAACTAATACAAACCTCTTTGGTTATGTTTATTCAAAAGTATTTTATGCTTTTTGATGCTATTGTAAATGGAACTGATTTTTGTGTATTGATTTTGCATCCTGCAACTTGGCAGAATTTGTTTATTCTACCTCTTTTTGTTGGACTCTTGGAGGCTTTCTACATATAAGATCATGTCATCTGTGAACAGAGGTAATTTTACTTCTTCCTTTCCAATTTTGATGCTTTTTATTTCTTTTCCTTGCCTAACTGATCTGGCTAGAACTTCCAGTACTATGTTGAACAGAAGTGGCGTAAGCGGCGGGCCTTCTTGTTTTACTGCTGCTGATCTTAAAGAAAAAGCTTTTCATCTTTCACACTTGAGTATGCCATTAGCTGAGGCTTTTCATTTATGTATACCCTTTATTATCTTGAGGTAGTTTCCTTCTGTTCCTAATTTGTTGAGTGTTTTTATTAAAAAATGGTACTAAACTTTGTCAAATGCTTTGTCTCCATCAGTTGAGATAATCATTTGGTTTTTCCCCCTTCATTCGATTTATGTAGTATATTAATTGATTTTCATATGTTAAACTTTCCTTGCATTACAAGAGTAGACCCACTTGGTCATAGTGTATTTTAATATGCTGTTGAATTCAGTTTGCTAGTATTTTGTTGAGGACTTTGCATTAATATTAATAAGGGATATTGGTATAGATTTCTTTTTTTTGTAATATCATTGTCTGATTTTTGCTTCAGGGTAATCTAGAGTGAGTGTGAAAGTGTTCCTTCCTCTTCAATTTTTTGGGAAGAGTATGAAGAGGATTGGTGTTCATCCTTTAAATATTCACTATTGTTATATCTAATCTGTCTGGAATCTAGTGAGTTATGGACCTTTTCTAAATGGCTAGCTGAATGTTTCACTACCATTAAGGTGTTTTTATTTTAGTAAAATACACATAACATAAAGTTTACTGTCCTAACGATTTTTTTAAAATATTTTTTTATTGATTTCAGAAAGGAAGAGAGAGAGAAAAACATCAATGATGAGAGAGAATTATTGATTGGCTGCCTCTTGCACACCCCACACTGGGGATTGAGCCAGCAACCCAGGCATGTGCCCTAACCAGGAATCAAACCATGACCTTCTGGTTCATAGGTTGATACTCAACCACTGAGCCATGTTGGCCAGGCGTCTTAACCATTTTTAACTATACACTTTGGTAGTGTTAGTTTGAACATTGTTGTGAAACAGATTTCCATAACTTTTAACTTGCAAAACTAAAACTCTATATCCATTAAACAACAATTCCCCTTGTCTCTCTCCCCCTAGGCCCTGGTAACCACAATTCCATTTTGTGTTCCTATGAATTTGACTATTTTAAATAGCTTATATAAGTGGAATCATACAGCATTTACCTTTTTGTGACTGGCTTATTTCTTTTGAACACCATTTTGAACCCATCAATTTGAATTGTCTTCTTTGTAATTTATGTAGTTCCCATATATGCTTGGGTTTATTTCTAGGCTTGTTTCATTGATCTGTCTGCCTATTTCTATACATGTACACATTTGTTTTAATTACCATAGATTTTTTTTGTTTTTGTTTTTTGTTCATCTTCACTTGAGCATATTTTTCCATTGATCTTTAGAGAGAGTGGGAGAGGGAAAGACAGAAACATCGATGTGAGAGAACCACATCCATTGGTTGCCTCATGCACGTGCCCCAACCAGGCCCCGGGCTGGGGAGGAGCCTGCAGCTGAGGTACCTGCCCTTGACCGGAATCAAACCCAGAACGCTTTGGTCCCCGGGCCATCGCCCCATCCACTGAGCCAGACCGGCTAGGGCACCATAGCTTTTTATTGTCTAACTCTCCTCACAAGTTTATGTTTCCAGATAAACTCAGGAACCATTTTACTAAGTTTTCTACAAAAATCCTTTCGAGATGTTTTATTGTTATTACATTAAATATAAAGATCAATTCTGAGAGAATTGGCATCTCTACAATATTGACTCTTCCATTTATATTTAATATGACTTCACCCTAGCATACAGGAAAGACGATTCAGAACAGAGTCCCACTCTTTTCTTCCCATGTTTAGCCACCCTCCAGCCAAACTCACTATCTCACTATGATCTGGTCCCTGAACATTATTTGTGTTCTCTCTCTCTCTCTCTCTCTCTCTCTCTCTCTCTTTCCCCTCCCCCCTCGCCTTCCCCTCCTTTGCTCTCTCCTCAAACTGGCCTCTCTTACTGAAATGCCCCTCTTCTCTGTCCCACTGTTTCAACTGTCCATAACCTATGTATACTTTATGTTCCATCACAAATTGTCACTTTACCCATTCTTCCTGAGTCCTCCATCCGTGACTTCTCCCTCCTTTGAAACTCCATAATATTTGGTTTGTCATTTTTTAAAAATATATATTTTATTGCTTTTTTACAGAGAAGAAGGGAGAGGGATAGAGAGTTAGAAACATCGATGAGAGAGAAACATCGATCAGCTGCCTCCTGCACACCTCCTACTGGGGATGTGCCCGCAACCCAGGTACATGCCCTTGACCGGAATCGAACCTGGGACCTTTCAGTCCGCAAGCCGACGTTCTATCCACTGAGCCAAACCGGTTAGGGCTGGTTTGTCATTGTAATAAGGTTCTCACCCCAATTTGTTCTTTGTTGTTATTTGTATGCATCTCTTATTGGTCCACAATCAATAATTTTGCATGAGAACAACAGGTCTCAACAATTTTGGATTAGAACAAATTGATGCTCAACCACTGAGCCACTGCAGCTGGGCATCAATCATTCCTTTTTATGGCTGAATAATATTCCACTATAGGATATATAAACCACATTTTACTTATCCATTCATCAGTTGGTGGACATTTGGATTGTTTCTGCTTTTTGGCTATTGTGAACTATTTGTGTATATGTTGTTTGAACACTTGTTTTCAATTCTCTTGAATATATTCATAGGAGTGGAATTGCCAGGTCATATGGTAACACTATGTTTAACTTTTTAAATTAATGACTGCATCATTTTGCATTCCATCAGCAGGGTATGTGTGTTCCAACTTTTATTATAAAAATAATGAGTGTGCATAGTTTTAAAAAAACACTGCTACAAGGCTAATGGCAAAATACAACAGTCTTTTAGCCATACCTCTGTCCCATTCCCCAGAGGCAATTACTTTCAATTCCTTTAACTTTTCCCCTTGTTTTTAACCATATTTCTAAATAATATGCATATGTTCCAATTTCATTTTATCAATTTAGGCATTACATTATGCTGACTTCAGTACTCTAATTATGTTTTACTAGAGGCCCGGTGCACGAAATTCATGCACGGGGGAGTAGGGGTGTCCTTCAGCCCAGCCTGCACCCTCTCCAATCTGGGACCCCCTCAAGGGATGTCTGACAGCCTGTTTAGGCCCAATCCCAGTAAACGGGCAGTCAGACATCCCTCTCACAATCCAGGACTGCTGGCTCCCAACTGCTCACCTGCTTGCCTTCCTGATTGCCCCTAACTGCTTCTGTCTGCCAGCCTGATCATCCCCTAACCACTCCCCTGCCAGCCTGTTTGCCCCTAACTGCCCTCCCCTGCAGGCCTGGTCACCCCTAACTGCCCTCCCCTGCAGGCCTGGGGCTCCCCCAACTGCCCTTCCCTGCAGACCCAGTCACCCCCAACTTCCCTCCTCTGCTGGCCAGGTCATCCCTAACTGCCCTCCCCTGCAGGCTTGATCGCCCCCAACTGCCCTCCCTTGCAGGCCTGGTCCCTCCCAATTGCCCTCCCCTGCTGGCCATCATGTAGTGGCCATCTTGTGTCCACATGGGGGCAGCCATCTTTGACCACATGGGGGCAGCCATCTTGTGTGTTGGAGTAATGGTCAATCTGCATATTACTCTTTTATTAGATAGGCTAGAGGCCTGGTGCATGGGTGGGGGCCAGCTGGTTTGCCCTAAAGGGTGTCCCGGATCAGGGTGGGGGTTCCCTTGGGGTGTGGGAGGCCTGGGTGAGGGGCCTGTGGTGGTTTGCAGGCTGGCCACACCCCCCTGCGACCCAAGCAGAGGCCCTGGGATCTGGGATTTATTTATCTTCTACAATTGAAACTTTGTAGCCTGGAGTGGAGCTAAGCCTTCTGCTCACTCACTCAGTGGCGGCAGCCATTTCTGTTGGGATTTATTTATCTTCTATAATTGAAACTTTGTAGCCTTAAGCGGAGGCCAAAGCAGGCCAGGGCTGCAGAAGCTTGGCTCCCTCCATCGCCATGGGCAACCCTAGCCTCCTGCTCTCTCCAGCTCGTGGCTGCCGCCATTTCTGTTGGGATTTATCTTCTATAATTGAAACTTTGTAGCATTGAGTGGAGGCCTGGGCCGGCAAGGGCAAGTGGAAAGCTTGGCTTCCTCCATTGCCAGGGAAACCCAAGCCTCCCTCCTGCTCTCTGTGGCTGCAGCCATCTTGGTTTGGTTTATTTGCACATTCCCTCCTGATTGGCTGGTGGGCGTGACTGGTGGGCATGGCTTGCTGGTGTAGTGGAGATAAAGTCAATTTGCATATTACTCTTTTATTAGATAGGATGTCTTTTTTTATTTTTTATTTCTTGAACAACTGTTTGGTTTCCCTGAAATTATAATTTGTCATTTTTTACTTGCTTAGTTTTCTGTGTGCTTATCTCTATTTCACTACTTTTTCCCAAATGATCCAAACACCACTCTGATTCTTTTTATTTTTTTTAAAGGGGGGGTTTACAGAGAGGAAGGAAGAGGAATAGAAAGATGGAAACATCAATGAGAGAGAAACATTGATCAGCTGCCTCCTGCACACTCCCTACTGGGTATGTGCCCACAACCAAGGTACATGTCCTTGATCAGAATTGAACCTGGGACCCTTGAGTCTGCAGGCCAACGCTGTATCCACTGAGCCAAACCGGTTAGGGCACCACTCTGATTCTTGATACTTCGTATTTGGCCTGTTTTTCCTGTTTTCTCTTTGGAAGTGCTTAGGATCTTCTTTTTATTCCTTGTGTTCTGAAATTTAATGACAAACATCTGCATTTTTGTGTGTGTGTGCTAGCCTTTTGATGAGCTCTTTTAATCTGGAAACTCAGGCCCTTAGATCTAGAAAAATTTTTTATAGTATTTCCTTGGATAATTTAAAGATATTTGTTAACAGGACTTGTTGAATAATCTAAACCAGCTCCTTAAAAAAAAAATCCCGCAAATGCTTCTAGATGTTTCTGTATTTTGTATTTCACTGTGTTTTTTTAATTATAAAGATAACTAGAGGCCTGATGCAAGAATTCATGTACGAGTGGGTCTGGCCACCCGCCCTGATCAGGTGGGGGGGCCGATCGGGGACAAGGTTGGCCAGGGGGAGTGATTAGTGTCAAAGATCTTTGCAGGGTGTATGCATGTTTGCTGTTGGCTTTCAGATGAGTTGAAGCTTCAGAGGTATTTTAGTGTCAGGGACACTTACAGCTTCTGTTTCTAAGCCTCTCCCTAGACAGGTAATGTGGTTTAGTTCCCTGCTGACAAACCCTCTAAAGAGAGGCTGTGGTGTGATGTGGCTGCCCTCTTTGGCAGTAAGCAGTGGAGAGAGAACGCAGGAAGATGGTGGTTGTGCTGCGCACCTCTCCTGGACACCTGACTGCATTGGGGTAGGAAGGCTGATCAGGGGCGGGGAAGATGGTGGTTGTGCTGGGCACCACTCCTGGACACCTGACTAACGGTCCAGACCGTGAGCAGTTTTCCACCTGATCACTCATCATTCAGGTTCCTAGTCTATGAAGACTGGAGAGCGTTTACTTACTTAGAATCACTGAAGGTCACACTTCAGTGATTGGAGTTTGGGGGGCCAACTGGGGGTGGGGCCAGCAAGACGGAGGGCCTACCAGCGGTTGGCTGGCCAGCCCCGCCCCCGATCGGGCCAGTTGGTTGCCACAATGCGCGTCATAGCCACCGGTCTTTCTGGTCGTTCCGCCCTTCGGTCGCTTGGCTTTTATATATATAGCTGCCTACTTATGTAGAAAATTCAAACAAAAGTAGAAACTGTATAATTTAACATACTTTATAAAGATTGAGTGAAAACAGAAATGCAGATTCCCTGGCAATGGGCAAGGAGACACCTGATTTGTGGTGTCGCCCTTAAAACAGTCAGGGGCAAGACAGATGTACTGTCCTAAGTCTATCCTACCATGTGCCAATGTTGGTGACCAGAGCTATTTCCTGCCTGGGGCACATTAAAAAAAATAAAAAAATTTTAAAAAGCCCTGGACAGTGTGGCTCAGTTGGTTGAAGTGTGAAACCGTATATACGAGAAGGTGGGTTTGATTCCTGGTCAGGGCACATACCCAGGTTGTAGGTTTGATCCCTAGTCGGGGGGCATTCAAGGGGCAGCCAATCGATGCTTCCCCCCACCCTCAAATCAATTAAAAAAAAGAAAGGAAGAAGGAAGTGGAGATGCAATAATAAAAATATATGATAAATGGGAACATGGGCTCCTTCGCATGTTCCAACTCTTCCTTCCACCCTGTGGAAATATAATGAAGGGCACCTGTAAATGGACTGTGAGAGTTTGGGAAACTGGCAAGCAACTCAGTCTAAGAAAGGCCAAAGAGAAACTGCTTCTAGATGTGAACTGGATTGTAAATAGCTAGAGTTTTGATCTCACACAGTTTGTGCACAGGCACATCCCCTCCCCCTGCATGCCCTGATTTTCTGTTTTCAGTACTTGCATTGGGAAATTCTGAGCAATGGCAAAACAATAGCATCGGCAGGCTGCCACCAGTGTGACCCATCCACAAACCAGATGGGACTTTAGTGGGACAAATTCACTGGTGGCAGCCAGTAAACTTCACAGTTGGTTGCTAACGGTGCACATGTAAGTCCTAATAAAACCATGTCTTTCACAGCCAGTCCTCCCGGTTATTTCTTTGGAATCCACAGACAACACGCTGAGGCTTTCTAGGACCTCATCACTTTGCATAACAAAAAGCAAAAAGTCACTTTGAATAGTTACGGAACATTCCATTGGAAAGATAAACCATTATATTATTGGAGCAAAGTTCACTGGCAGGCAGTTGTTTTGTTTTTCTTTACTGTAAACAATGCTGAGATGCACATCTTATGTACACAGATGCTACAATATAAGTGGTCTTCTTATCCCTGCTGGGGGATGGTGGAGATGGTGGAAGTAGGGGAAAGGTCATGAGAAGATGGGATTTGACTTGTTCCTTAAGGGGAACTGTTGGGAGAGTGTCTGAATGTACCTGGAGATGACCTTAGCCTGAGCTCCCTAATGGCAGTGCTTAGAGCAAGAGCTCCCCAACACCAATGAGCACACGGATCATCTGGGGAACTTGGTAAGCATCAGGTTCCAGAGCTGCACCCCAGAGTCCGATTCAGTCTGAGGGGAGGTCTGAGAATCTGCATTTTTAACAAGCACCCTAGCTGATTCTCATATGGGTGGTGGACCACACTGGGAGAGATACTGACTTAGAGAGTTCAAGAGAGAGCAGAGACAGGTAAATTGTGTTCGCGAGTGGGGCGGAGGGGGTGTTGATAGGGAAGAAAATTAATTAGGCATCTTCCTGACCTAGAGAGACCAGGCTCCAGTGTGCTTTGGATTAGGATAGAACTAACAAATCTGCCTTCAAATAACACAAAATAATATTGAATGTGAACTGTAATTGAAAATAGAAGAGCCCTAGCTGTTTGGCTCAGTGGATAGAATGTTGAGCTGCGGACTGAAAGGTCCCAGGTTCCATTCCCATCAGGGGCACATGCCCGGGTTGCGGGCTTGATCCCTGGTGGGGGGCATGCAGGAGGCAGCCGATCAATGGTTCTCTCTCATCGTGGATGTTTCTAGCTCTCTTTCCCTTTCCCTTCCTCTCTAAAATCAATAAAAATATTTTTTAAAAAAGAAAATAGAAGAAAAACATTTTTTTTTAAATCTGCCTTCATTCTCTAAAAGGATCCGATGATGCTGATAGTCACATAAAAAGATACCAAGTCTCCTAGTCATCCCTAAACTGTCATTTCCTCCTCTTCCTGTGTCCAATGTTATTTAGTTATGACTGTAGGTACATAAAAACAGCTCAGCACGTTCACTGGGGCATTAAAAAAGCCATAGGCGCTGGCTGGGGAAGGTGGGAGCATACCTCAGAGACACTGGCAGAGGTACCCAAGGTTAGGGGAAGTGGGAGAACAATCCCAAGTCTTGGTGAGGATGCAGCACAGCAGGAACTCTGATGGGTGAAACATAAATTGATCCAATCATTCTGAAAAACAGTTTGAGCCAATAATTCTACCTCAGGGTGAATATCCCAGAGAAATTCTTATACTTGGGCTCTAGGAAACACAGACATCAAAACAGCAAAAAATTGGAAAGAATCCAAATGCCCTTGGACAAAAGAATGGATAAATTAATTGTGGTATACTCACACAATGAAATACTAATATAAATGAATGATTTCTACACACATCATTATGGGTGAATTAGAGAAATATGAGTGAAAAAAGTAATTCACAAAATACATTCTTGTTAAATTTAAAAATAACCCAAACTAGAGAAAACCAAGATGGCGGCATAGGTAAACACCTAAACTGCTGCCTCACACAACAATTTCAAAACTACAACTAAAAGACAAAACGGACACCATCCAGAACCACAGGAAGGCTGGCTGAGTGGAAATTCTACAACTAGAAGGAAAGAGAAAAGCACACTGAGACTCAGAGAAGCTGCAGGAAGCAGAGGTACTGAGCCGCGCGTGCGAAGAGGACTGGCAACTGAGTGCACGGCTGGCTTTCTGAAGCGGGAGGGAGACAAAAGCTCCTGACTGCGCCGAACTCCAGTTCCGGGCGAGACTCTGGGAACCCAGACTCATACAGGGTGAAACTGGACTGTCAGGAAAGAGAAAAGCACACTGAGACTCAGAGCAACTGTGGAAGGCAGAGGTACCAAAGCGCACGCACAGAGAGGGCGGGAAACTGAGTACGTGGCTGGCTTTCTCAAATGGGAGGGAGACAAAAGCTCCCAACTGCAGTGAACTCCAGTTCCGGGTGAGACACTGGGAACCCAGACTCATTCGGGGAGAAACTGGTCTGTCTGGCAGCAGGTGGAACTCAAGGGTGGCTTTCTCTAAGAGGTGCTTGCAGTAATTACCACGGGACACTGAGACACAGGGGCCTGACGGGAAACCAATGCTGTCTGCTCTGCCCTGAGACTCTGCCCCATTCAAGCTGAGCACAGAGGCTTTTGCAAGTCTTCTCCCATAAGGGTGTCTCCAGCACAGAAGTTCTCCCAGAGTATACACAGCTGATCCTCACAGCCAATTGGCCTGGAGGTCAATTCCTCCCAGTGATACCAACAACAATCAAGGCTTAACTACAACAACACTGTGCACACAGCTCACAAAGGGGTGCACCAAGAGTGTCCACCTCAGGTAACTGGGGAGGCTGAGCCACTGGGTCCTATAGGACACCTAGCACACAAAGCCACTCTATCAACTCAAGGAAGCAGCCAAAATGTGGAGACAAAGAAACAGATCACAAATAAAAGAAATGGAGGAAAGCAAATGACTGGATATAGAGTTCAAAACCACGGTTATAAGGTTTTTCAAGAATTTTCTAGAAAAGGCCGATAAATTTAGTGAGACCCTCGAGGATATGAAAAAGGACCAACTAGAAATTAAGCATACACTGACTGAAATAAAAAATATTATACAGAGATCTAACAGCAGACTAGAGGACTGCAAGAATCAAGTCAAAGATTTGAAATACAAAGAAGCAAAAAACACTCAACCAGAAAAGAAAAAAGAATCCAAAAACTTGAAGATAGTGTAAGGAGCCTCTGGGACAACCTCAAGCGTACCAACATCCGAATTATGAGGGTTCCAGAAGAAGAGAGAGAGCAAGATACTGAAAACCTATTTGAAGAAATAATGACTGAAAACTTCCCCCACCTGGTGAAAGAAATAGACTTACAAGTTCAGGAAGCGCACAGAACCCCAAACAAAATGAATCCAAAGAGGACCACACCAAGACACATCATAATTAAAATGCCAAGAGCAAAAGACAAAGAGAATATTAAAACAGCAAGAGAAAAACTGTTAGTTACCTACAAGGGAGTACCCATACGACTGTCAGCTGATTTCACAACAGAAACTATGCAGGCCAGAAGGGAGTGGCAAGAAATATTCAAAGTGATGAACAGCAAGAACCTACAACCAAGATTATTCTACCCAGCAAAGCTATCATTCAGAATTGAAGGGCAGATAAAGAGCTTCACAGATAAGAAATAGCTAAAGGAGTTCATCACTACCAGACCAGTATTATATGAAATGCCAAAAGGTATTCTTTAAGAAGAGGAAGAAGAAGAAAAAGGTAAAGATAAAAATTATGAACAACAAATACATATCTATTAACAAGTGAATCTAAAAATCAAGTGAATAAAAAAGTCTGATGAACAGAATAAACTAGAGAATATAATAGATTCAGGGGCATAGAAAGAGAGTGGACTGACAATTCTCGTGGGGGGTGAAAAGGGGTATGGGGGGTGCAGGAAGAGACTGGACAAAAATCGTACACCTATGAATGAGGACAATGCGGGGGTGGTAAGGGCTGAGGGTGGGGTGGGAATCGGGTGGAGAGGAGCTATGGCGGGGGGTGGGGAAGAGGAACAATTGTAATAATCTGAACAATAAAGATTTATTAAATTTTTAAAAAGAAGTAATAAAAAAAAACCAAACTAAATTTATTGTTTGGTGCTTTATGTATGGAAAAATATAAAGAAACGCAAAATATTGTGGGACAAATTTAGAATAGCAGTCACCTTTGGCTAGGGATGAGATCTTTGACCATAGGTAGTGGTGTTGTAGTTATTAAGTGGGGCCACAGGTGTTTGTTTTATTATTAGGCACATGACTACATATGCATAGCATATATTCTTTTTTTTTAATAAATCTTTATTGTTCAGATTATTACAGGTGTTCCTCTTTTTTTTTTCCACCATAGCTCCCCTCCACCTGATTCCCCACCCCACCCCATGACCTTACCCCCTGCCACCGTCTTCATCCATAGGAGTAAGATTTTTGTCCAGTCTCTTCCCGCACTCCTCACACCTGCTTCCCCTGAGAATCGTCAGTCCACTCCCTTTCTATGTCCCTGATTCTATTATATTCACCAGTCCATTCTGTTCTTCAGATTTTTTATTCACTTGATTTTTAGATTCACTTGTTGGTAGGTATGTATTTGATGTCATTTTGTTGTTCATAATTTTTATCTTTACCTTTTTCTTCTTCAGCATTTCATCTAATCCTGGTTTGGTGGTGATGAACTCCTTTAGCTTTTTCTTATCTGTGAAGCTCTTTATCTGACCTTCAACTCTGAATGATAGCTTTGCTGGGTAGAGTAATCTTGGTTGTAGATTCTTGCTGTTCATCACTTTGAATATTTCTTGCCACTCCCTTCTGGCCTGCATAGTTTCTGTTGAGAAATCAGCTGACAGTCGTATGGGTACTCCCTTGTAGGTAATTAACTGTTTTTCTCTTGCTGCTTTTAATATTTTCTCTTTGTCTTTTGCCCTTGGCATTTTAATTGTGATGTGTCTTGGTGTGGTCCTCTTTGGATTCCTCTTGTATGGGGTTTTGTGCGCTTCCTGAACTTGTAAGTCTATTTCTTTCACCAGGTAGGGAAAGTTTTCTGTCATTATTTCTTCTAATAGGTTTTCAATATTTTGCTCTCTCCCTTCTTCTGGCACCCCAAAAATTCGGATGTTGGTTCGCTTAAAGTTGTCCCAGAGGCTCCTTACACTATCTTCATATTTTTGGATTATTTTTTCTTTTTGTTTTTCTGGTTGGATGTTTTTTGTTTCCACATATTTCAGATCTTTGGTTTGGTTCTTGGGGTATGTTGAGTTTCTGTATATTCTTTATTTCAGACAGTGTATGCTTCATTTCTGACTGACCCTTTTCCATTTTTTTTGGCATTCTCATTAATATCCTTAAAGGTCTCATCAAGTTTCTCAGCGGTTTTAAGAAGATTCTTGAGTAACCTTATAAATGTGGTTCTGAACTCTATGTCATCCAGTAGTTTGCTTTCCTCCGTTTCTTTCATTCGTGACATGTTTCTTTGTCTCCACATTTTGGCTGCTTCCCTGTGTTGATGGAGTAGCTTTGTGCGGTAGGTGATCTATAGGTGGCAGTAGCTCAGCCTCCTCAATCACATGAGGTGGATGCTCTTGGTACACCCCTTTGTGGGCTGAGGGCAAAGTCTTGGTATAGTTAAGCCTTGATTGCTGTTGGTGCACTGGGAGGAATTGACCTCCAGGCCAATTAGCTGTGAGCACTCGCTGTGTCTATAATGGAAGAACTGCTGCGCTGAAGGCAGGCTTATGGAGCAGGACTTGTTTCAGTGGGGCTTTGGTGCTCACTGAGTCTGCCTCTTGAATGTGTCACTTATGGATGTGAGGAGTTGAAATCTGGTGTCTCACACTGACCACTAGGTACACTGGCTTCTGGATCTCCAATGGGGTGCAGGTCAGCTACTGTCTGAGGCCACCCAGCAGGAGCTACAGTGAGAGCTACAGTTTTCTCCTCTTTGCTTGGGGTTTGGAGGTTTTGGAGCTGTCTGACCCAGGCTGCAAGTTTGCTAGGTTAAGCTGCGATAGGGCAGGCCTTTCTAATGCTAAATCCGCTGTTTGGAGCTTGGGTGGGTTTGTAGGTTGTACAGGGCGGGGTCTCAGGGCGTCACTAGGCTAGGGCGTAGCAAACAGCAATGGCTGCCAGTTAGCCGGCTCTGCGTCCCCACAGCATCCCCGAGTCCCGTGCCCCAGTGCAGTAAACAATTATTCCTGCGTGCAGCTCTGCAAGCAAGCCACCCTCACTGGCAGACAGTCCAGCTTCTCCCCGTAGGAGTTTGGGTCCCCCGCGTCTCCCCAGAAACTGTATTTCAGAGTAATCGGGGGCTTGTCTCCCTTCGGGTTGAAAAAAGCAACGCCTGCCACCAGCCTGGATCACGTGCCTCTGTACCTCAGCTTTTCAGCGCTTGTGCACATCTCAATGCTCTTTTCTCTTTCCTTCTAGTTGTAGAACTTCCACTCAGCCAGCTTTCCCGTGGTTCTGGGTGATAGACGTTTTGTCTTTGAGTTGTAGTTTTGAAATTGTGCGAGGCAGCAGTTTAGGTGTTTACCTGTGCCGCCATCTTGGATTCCTCTCTAGTATATATTCTTTTGACTATATCAAGTATTGCAAAATTTTAAAAAGTAAAGAGAGAGAACGATGAAATGCCTAGCCACTACTGTGGTCTCAAGGTTATTTATCCTTTGAACTCCATCTTTGTGGAGTTCCAACAGACATAGTGGATCAGGAAGCAAGGTCAGGCCTGAACAGACCAATGGCAACTTGTAAAAGTCCACCTTCCTCTCACCATGCAGAGAAAGAGGCATGCCTCTGTTCTGCCCCCTTCCAACTCTTTTTCATAGACTGTATCTGTCACTAAGTAATGGCTTCTTTTCCCAGACAAACTGATTGCATGTTTAGATAATGTGGCATTTTTCTCTGACAACAACAGGGCGATGCTTGGGACATTGTTTTCTGAACAAACAAGCTATTCTAGCACCCATTTTTTTTCTTATCCTAATGCATCCCTAGCACATATTCTTTTCCATCTGCCAGTCTCACATCTGACTGGGCCTCCATGCTTCCTTTTGCGTCCCAGGTCATGAGCTTCTTTGGATCCCTTCCTCACTGACTGTGAACTCAGCAGCAGGAGGAGGGCTGTCCTGGGCCTTGAATGTTCTCCCTCTTGCATGTATCTTTAGAAGAGAGGTAGAGCGTCTGAGGTGAAGTTTAGACTTGACCAATGCAGTTAGTGGATTGAGAGCCTAAATAGTTGAGTTCCAATTTCCTCTTCCCCCTGCCTAACTGTGTGGCTTGGGATAGGCCCTTCATCACAATGGAACCTATTGGTTTGCCTAAGAGAGAGAGTATTGTTTTGTGGGATGTAGATAATAGGTAAGGACCATTAAAAGATGAAAAAGACATTAACAATCATCTAGTTTCACCCATTTGTATTAAAAATCAAGAAGAGACTTGGATGGACTAGGGATGCGTTGCTGGCAGATATTGGACTAGAACCCAGGTCTCCTGTCTCTCCGTCACCTTGCTTCCCTGTTGCTTGCTGAGGCCTAGAGATGAGGGAGAAGGATCTATAGCCACTAGCTTAATCCTGTCCTGAGCTTCATCCAAGTACAAGACATTCAACCTTAGAAGATGTTGCCTTTGAAATTGCTGACACTCTCTGGGGGTGGGGAGGAGCCTGCCTCAGCTGATCCATTGCGCAGTCTGGCAAGTTGAGGCCTAAGACTCTTCTTCCCACACCAGGCTCAGCTATAGATGGCCAAAATCAGGGTTCAGGGAATAACAAAAATTTGGGCACTACCCCTACCTCTCCCGCATACTCTCCCCCCCTCCCTGCAGAGGTTGGGTTACATTGAAGGTAAGAAAGGCCTGAGGAGGGGACACACCAGTGGGAAAGCAAGCTCTTCCTAAGAGTTGAAGGAGAGCAGAGCTAGTCCTCCTCACCCCAAATGGGTATTTAATTTTGGGGAGGGAATTTGTGGACAAGGTAGAAAGGAGGAGGAAGAATCTTTAGCCTGGTCCTTCTGTCAGCCCATGAGTTGAGAATTTATCTTTGAAATGGAGAAATGGGAGAAAGTCAGACAGAGAACTGAGTTGGTCCATGAGGGTGGAGTATAGACTCTAATGGAGGCAATGGAGACTGGACTCAGCGTAAAGATGTCTGGGATCCCATTTTTGTCCCCTCAGCAGTGAGGCAGGCAACAAATGGAGAGACCAGAACTACACATGGCCTCTCCCAGCCCTGGCACACACGCAGACTGCCATACGTCAGCTCCCATCGGAAGCTGGGAGCCACTCACTGCTCAGGAATTCCATCAAAGGTCCCTGAGCAATCTGATTACAGCTGTTTTTTAAAAAGTACTCAATTGTCATATATGAGACTGCATGGCTATAACACAAAGGGGAGTTCACTTTCATTTAACTTCCATACGTACACGGCAAGTCCAGGCTAGACCTTACAGTCTGAGACAGATGCTTGACCTTTTCCATGCTGCTGATGTTTACAATGCACAGAAATCCTGTAATTGACGCTATGCCTTTTAGTAACTAGAGGAGCCTTCCCAATTGCCATAGAGTCCAGTTGTCAAACTCAGTTGTATAGAACATGGCTTTTGGGGGAGTCCCCTATGAGTTATGCACAGTTTTGGGAGAGCTTTTGTTGGAGGCAGGGCATCAGGACCTCAGGCATTGATCCCCACAGGGCACAGTGGCTCTGTCAACTGTTTCCATTCCCAACTTGGTGACCTGGGACATAGTCCCTGGATGCTGTGAGTAGCCATGCCCTCCCCAGGACCCAGTGCTCCTGCTCTCACTCTCACAGCCCTCTCTGCTCTTGCTTTTTTTCCTTCCACCAGCCTGTGGGGAAATATTGATGTACGATTATAAAAATACTTCAAAAAACAGACATGATATAGTAATAATGTATGGTGATTGCTTTTTTAAAAAATTGAATACTAGGATCTAGTGATGGATCAAATAACTTCATACTTTTGAAGTAGTGATAAATGTAAACAATGTTTCAACATATTGCAACAACCATAATAGGATATGAAAAATAGCTGATTTCTGCTTATGAGAAGGGCATGGGTACTGTTAATACAACAGTGGTTGGTTGCCTACATTCATAACTGAAAGAAATGCTACATTTCAGATACAGGTTAATGAAAATAAAAATGTAATTTTCCCCCATTCAAGTTCAAGGGCTAGGTCATAAAAAAACCCTGGTGAGCCCTAGCTGGTTTGACTTATTGGTTAGAGTGTCAGCTTGTGGACTGAAAGGTCCCAGGTTCGGTTCCGGTCAAGGGCACATGTCCAGGTTGCGGACTTGATCCCCAGTAGGGGCGTGCAGGAGGTAGCCAATCAATGATTCTCTATCATCATTGTTGTTTCTATCTCTCTCTCCCTCTCCCTTCCTCTCTGAAATCAATAAAAATATATTAAAAAAACAACAACACCCTGGTAAGAGGAAATTCACCTCTCTCAGTCCCTATTTCTTCAACAGGAGCTACAAATTCTCCCTGAGACTAGTAGCACAAGACCTATTATCTGCTGGGATGAAAGGGGAGAAATTGTGTACATAGGTTAATATCTAACCTTAAAACTTTTCTACCTTCAGTGGCATTTATTTACTCCTAGTTTACACACAAAATTAACATGTCTGATAATCTCTTTTTTTTTTAACTCACAGAAAAATAGAAGCAGCACACATTAGAAAAGAGATCTGCAGCTGCTAAGAAAACATTTATAATACCTAAAGTGATTGCAAACAGCCTGAAATGTAGGGAGAACATTATTTTTAAAGGCAGATAAGAGCCCTTGATGGTGTTGACCCGAGCAACAAAGGGTCACAGGTTGGATTCCAGGTCAAGGGCATGTACCTCGGTTGCAGGTTCAATCCCCAGTCCTGGTTGGGGCACATGCAGGAGGCAACCTGCAGTCAATGTGTCTCTCTCACATCAATTTTCTCTCTCTCTCTCCCTCTCTTTTCCTCCATCCCTCCCTTCCTCCCCTGGGTCCTTCCTTTCCTTCCACTCTCTTTAAAATCAATGGAGCCGAAACCGGTTTGGCTCAGTGGATGGAGCATCGGCCTGCGGACTGAAGGGTCCTGGGTTCGATTCCGGTCAAGAGCATGTACCTTGGTTGCGGGCACATCCCCAGTAGGGGGTGTGTAGGAGGCAGCTGATCGATGTTTCTCTCTCATCGATGTTTCTAGCTCTATCCCTCTTCCTTCCTCTCTGTAAAAAATCAATAAAATATATTTTAAAAATAAATAAAATAAAATTATGGGGAAAAAATAGCCTCTGGTGAGGATTAACAGCAACAGCAAAAAAAGGTAGACAAGAATTCAAACATCATAGAAAATTAGAAAGATTTAGTTGGTGTAGGAGGGAATAACTATATATGTGCTTTAATTTCCATGATTGCTTCTCTGTGATTACAATAACTGATATTCATCACTATAACCCCATACTCTGAAGAAAGAACGAAAGAATGTATGCTTGTGAATCTATACTTAGGAAGAAGTACTGGATATAATATCCTTAGCACCATTTCTTAGCAAGATGGTTAAAACAAAGTTTTGATGCTTTTAAAGGGGCAAATCTGAGGTGTTATATTTTAATCTGAGGTTTTACCCTATGCACCCTTATTCCTGGGGTTCTTCTTACAGGACACTTTAAAGTTTCCTATGCTCCCCTGGGAGTAAAGGGCAGTGGTGAGTATTATGGGACCACTGGAAGAGAACCCATTTCAGTTCCAATGGCAACATTGATAGCAAATTACAGAGCTGGAGAACAGGACCCAGGTGACTCCCATTCATCCAATGATGGTCAGTAGGGCCTAAACCATAGAATTGTGAAATAGTTTCCCGTTAAAGCCAAATATCTTCAACTTCACCCTGAGACCAGAGCCTGCCAGAAGGGGCTCTGAGAGATATCAAGGACAGACACTGAACTTGGCTGATCCAACACCTGCCTTTTACAGATGAGGAAACTGAGGCCTAGAGATGAAGTTAGTGTAAAATTAACATTGTTTCCTCCTTAAATATTTTGATAGAGTTCAATGATAAAGCCATCTGGGCCTAGAGTTACTTGTAGAAATGTTTTTAAGTGTTAATTTCATTTCATTCCTAACTATAGCACCATTCATATTTTCTATTTCTTCTTGTATTTATTTTAGAAAGTTTTATTTTTATCATATTTGCTCATTCCAACAAAATGTAGAAATGATTGGGATAAAGTTTTCTTTCTACCTCATTAAGTTCTGCTCTTATCTTAATTATGTACTCTTTCATGTTCTTTGGGTTTAATTTGTCATTTAAAAAAATTTATTGAGCCTGGCTGGGGTGGCTCAGTGGTTGAGCAGCAACCTATGAACCAGAAGGTCACGGTTCCATTCCTGGTCAGGGCAAATGCCCGGGCTGTGGGCTCAGTCCCCAGTGTGGGGCATGCAAGAGGCAGCTGATCAATGATTCTCTCTCATCACTGATGTTTCTTATCTTTCTCTCCCTCTCCCTTCCTCTCTGAAATCAATAAAAAAAATTGTTTTAAATGTATTGACATGGCTGCTTCGAACATTAATTCTTAGCCTTTCTTCCTTTTTGATATATGCAATTAAAACTATAAACCTTCCTTTAGCACAGTTACATCCCACAAACAACAGATCAAATCTGCAGGTCATACAGCTGAAGCATGCGCAGAGAAGAGAAGTTTGACCTCCAGCTGCATCAAGAAACAAAGTCTTGCTCCCCCCACAAGGAAACAAAGGACCGGGACATAACTGGAACTTGAACATCTGAATCCTTTCAGAAGCCAAGGGTCTGCTTTGTCCAGGAAAAACTGGTATTGACACCTTTTTATCATAAAAAGGCAAGTTCCAAGTTCCTCCAATGAAAACTTGCCCCACCAGCACCTCTGCCTACCTCTAGCCCCTTAAAATCCCTTAACCTACTTCAGTGAGCAAGATGGATTTAAGGCACTCTTCTCATTTGGTGTTCCATAACCTTTCCGTACTCCAAATTCAAAAATCATTGTTTTGAGTTTTGGCCTTTCAAAGCATTGGGCACACAAACAAGGCTGATGTCTTCATGTCTGACACTGAACCTGAAGTCCACAGAGCAGGCAACTGGGAATAGAAAATGGATATAAAGTAGAGGAGAACACAAATAAGCTGGGACTCATATGCCCATGAGGGTCGTCTGGAGCCTGTGTCAGTTCTTGTGGCCTCTAGTGTTGATGGTGTGGGTGTCCTGCAGAAGCCAGGACTCTTTGCATGACGCTAAACACCCATACCTGGCCCAGAAGTCAGAGAAACTGAAGGAAGATTCAGGAGAAGGTGAGACAGTTATATGCATGGCTGCTGCCTCATGTCAGTGAGGTGAGGCAGTGGATAATCCGCAACATATGTCAGCTACAAAGTTGCAGCTGCTTCATTTCTGTCTTCCTAAACTCCCACAAGAAACTCTTTCCTGGCTCATGCTAACTGGAAACATACTAAAAAGGGAACTCTGGGAAATGTAACTTAGTTTAGCCAAGCTGAAATATTTCAAAGGCATCATATTTTATAGCTGGATGGTTATGAAAATCTCCCCCAGAGTCAGACTTCGCAGGCTTGAATTGCAGTTTCCTTTATTTAAAGCTTATCCATCTGAAACTATCTATAATAATAAAAGCATAATATGCTAATTAGACCGGACGTCCTTCCGGACATCCTTCTCTCCTTTTGGACAAAGCTGAGACTGTGAGGGGAGCCCAGGTCCCGGGTGCCTGCCGGCGGCTGGAGAGAAGCCCGGGTCCCAGGTGCCAGAGGGAAGCCGGTATTGGCAGCTGGGGGAAGGAAGGCCTACTTTGCACGAATTTCGTGCATCAGGCCTCTAGTTACAAAATAATATTGTGGATGTAAACTGTAAAACGAACAAATAAACACTATTTGAATCTTTGTGTCCAACAGTAAGTTACTTAGTCTTTCTGTGCCTCCATTTCACTGACTATAAAATGAAGATATAATAGAGGTACTTACCTTATAAGATTTATGTGGAGATTTAAATGAGATAATATATACTTGCTATTCATATATTATTGATAAGAC
Organism: Corynorhinus townsendii; assembly: GCA_026230045.1. Lineage (NCBI taxonomy): Eukaryota > Metazoa > Chordata > Mammalia > Chiroptera > Vespertilionidae > Corynorhinus > Corynorhinus townsendii. The sequence continues at coordinate 35,946,841 of JAPDVU010000009.1, forward strand.
TTGGTTTATTAGAAAAGTACAATAAATATCAGTTATTAAAGGCAAATCATTTAATTTTGTCTTCAGGAATTTTTAAATCTGTAAAGTGGAAATAAATTTTTTAGCTTATTTCAAAGGCATCTACTGAGGATAAAATGAAATAACCCATTTTAAAGTCTTATTCAAATGTGAACAGAGGTGATGATGGTGGTCATAGCACCTCTCGCAGCTCCTTCCAGCCTCAGTACTGATACCTACCCCAGTGACTTATCTAAAGTGAACTCATCAGGTCCTAGCTGGTTTGGATTAGTGGATGGAGTGTCGGCCTGAGGACTGAAGGGTCCCAGGTTCGATTCCAGTTAAGGGCATATGCCCAGGTTGTGGGCTCGATCCCCAATGGGGGACATGCAGCAGGTGGCCGATAGATGATTCTCTCTCATCATTGATGTTTTTCTCTCTTTCTCCTTCTCCCTTCCTCTCTGAAATCAATAAAAATATATTTTAAAAGAAATAAAAATAAAGTGAGCTCATCAGTGATTATTCATTAAAAGAGTGGTTCTCCAAATGAACCATATTAATGAAAAATGTGAATAATAGGAAAAACTGGGGTGAGTATATGGAATTCTCTGTACTATATTTGAAATTTTTCTTTAATTCTAGAATTGTTAAAAATAAAACATTTGCCTGGCTGGTGTGGCTCAATGGTTAAACATCGACCCATGAACCAAGGGGTCAGGATTCCATTCCCTGTCAGGGCACATGCCCGGGTTGCAGGCTCAATCCCCAGTAAGTGGCATGCAGGAAGCAGCTGATCAATGATTCTCATCATTGATGTTTCACTCTCTTCCTCTCTCTGAAATCAATAAAAATATATTTGGGGGGAAAATAAAACATTTATTTTTTAAAAACTTAATCTTAAAAATAAATTAACCTTTTTATCCGACATTTCATCAAGGCAGCAGTGGTAGCAACTGATCTTTAAGTTTCTCTACGCCGCCCCAGGACCCCAGGACGACAAGAAGAAGAAAGCTGCTGGAAAGTCGGCCAAGAAAGACAAAGGCCCAGTGAACAAATCTGGGGCCAGGCCACAAAGAAGGCGTGGTCCAAAGGAAAGTTCGGGGCAAGCTCAATAACCAAGTCTTGTCTGACAAAGCAACACATGACAAACTGTAAGGAAGTTCCCAACAATAGGCTTATCATGACCCCAGCTGCTGTCTCTGAGAGACGGAAGACCCCCGTTCCTTGGCCAGGACAGCCCTAGGAGCTCCTTAGTAAGGACTTGCTAAACTAGCTTCAAAGCACAGAGCTGAAGCCATGTACACCAGAAACACCGAGGGAGGGGACGCCCCAGCTGCTGGCGAAGATGCATGAGCACCAGGTCCCACCAGCTGTACATTTTGAAAAATAAAATTTTACTAAATGAAAAATGAATAAATTAAAATAAAACTTAGAAAAAGAAAATGGTTCTCAAACTTTGGCAGGCATCAGAATCCCTTGGAGGGGGCTTGTTAGAATATATCTTGCTGGGTTCCTCTCTAAGGAGTATCATCAAGTAGGTCTGGAAAGGGGCCAGACAAGTTGCATCTCTAACAAGCAATGCTGAGACTGCTGACCTGAAAATCACACTTTGAGAACCACTGACATAAAATTTAAACTACATGACTTTTCCTGTATTCTCATGAACACAGGCTCCCATTCATTCAGCATGGTTGGTCATTTCTTGGCTCATTCTGTCCATGACATCACCCAACATTAATTTACCAGGAAGGAAGAAGGAGACAACTGATGTCCAACTCAGTCACTGAGTGGAACAAGGTTCAACAGGGCCTGGAAAAATCCCTTTTACCTTCCTCCCGCTTTTCTTCAACCTCTTCAAAGCTCTAGGCCATGGATCAAGCTATGCTTAAAATAATATACACACATATATATTTAAATGCATAAATTTCATTATAAAAAATATGCTCATGGAGGAGAATTCAGAAAAAATAAAGGGAAGAAAAAATTACCCACAGCTTTCTCATCCAAAGACAACCACTGAATGTCTGTGTACGTTTATTTCCTAGTTTTTATTTCAACTATATTTTTTAAGTTTTCCTTTTTTCTTTTAAGTTTTTCTTTTAAACATTGTGGTAATCAGGAAGGACACACATTTTTGTATTCTGCTTTTTCACTTAACATATTTTTATATTGCTGTATAGTACTTGTGAACATTAGAGGACTGTATAACACTGCAACTCTTCCCCTCTGTTGGATGCGCCAGTGTTTTCACTATTGTAAAAGGAAGTTCAAATTCCAGAGTTGCATGAATTCAGGTGTGGGAAAAAAATCTTCCTTTATTTTTCTATAACTGAATTAATTTCCTTCTTATGCCCCAGATTTCTAGAAGCAAGAAAACATAATCAGGTACTTCTAGGTAAACTCAATTATAATCAGGATGTTTCTGCTCTTCCCAGCTCTTCACCTCTCTATTGCTGAGGGAGTAAATGGGGAGGTGACAACCACTTCTTGAGCTTTCTCTGCCTTGTCTCATGGTAGCCTTCTGTTGTAGCATAGCCGGTGAGTCATCCCTGTCTGGCTCCTAGAAATCGGTAGTGGTGGTGTGTGTGTGGAAGTTGGGCAGGGACCCTTCTCTATGCTGACAATCTGCTGATGTGTAGCCACATCCTCATCTGTCCATGTGGTACCCTCCTAACTCAGCCAGGAGAGTCCCCTTCCCACCCTCCCATCCCCAGAAGCTGGGAGAATCTGTTTCTGATCTCAAGCCTAGACATGCCAAGCTGTCGTTTCTGCTACATAGAATCTGCACCATAAAAGGGGGAGATTCGCCGGTGAGGCTTGCTGCCTGCCTAGGCCTTGCCTAGAATCAAGGTCTTTTCAATCCCCAGTTAAAGGGGGTTTATTAAACTTAAGATGGAACCAGGTGCACAGTTCCTGCTGTTTTGCTTCCTCCTCAAACTCTCCACCTATCTTCCCTCTCTAATAACTCTTATCTTTTCAGAGTGGAGGTGGGGAAAATTGTTTTATTTTTTTATTTTTATTGTTTTGACATGTCTCTTCCTACCTCACTCAGTATTATACTTGAATACATAGTTTGTGAATTTAAAAACTGAGATTTTGTTGATTTTCTTCTCTGGTTGAGCCTCACAATCCAAAAGGAGGAATGTGGAGGTTTTGGATTTAAAGGGATTTTGAGAAGGGGAAAGATCACCCTGGTTATCATCTTATTATCCTTTCTTATAACTAATGCTGCAAAAAGACTTGGGCACATGTCACCAGCGACCTTTGACAGACAGGGTAGGGCTGTCAACCCTATGTATGAGCCAAGGCCTGATCTCATTAGGGAAGGTGAGGGGAGGTTCTTGAGGCTAGAGAGGGAATAAACAGGTGGGCCACCTTATATACAGCAGTGGCACTGTCCAAGCAACTGAGTGTAATTGCCTCCCCTCCTCCTTCAGTGAGCAAAGACAGGGAGAAGGCCCTGACAATTAAGGGTGCCCTTTCCAATCCACAGGTACAATCATTATCCAAAGCAATTGGCTTACTCAGATATAGCCCCACCCCCTCAATCTATCTATCTACCCCCTTTATGTATGTATAATTTAGATATTTTCTTTAAGTATTTGCCCAGGGTCAAATGTTTACTGAGTCAAAGAATTACTGAGTCAAAGAATAAAATTTGTATAATTTTTAAAAACTATTTTTTTTAGCCCTGATCAATTTGGCTCAGTGGCTAGAGCATTGGCCTGCAGACTGAAGGGTCCCAGGTTCAATTCCAGTCAAGAGCATGTACCTTGGTTGCAGGTACATTCCCAGTAGGGAGTGTGCAGGAGGCAGCTGTTCAATGTTTCTCTCTCATCGATGTTTCTAACTCTCTCTCCCTCTCCCTTCCTCTCTGTAAAAAATCAAAAGAATATACTTTAAAATATATATATTTTTTTATTGATTTCAGATAGAAAGGGAGAGAGAGATAGGAACATCAGTGATGAGAGGGAATCATTGATTGGCTGCCTCCTGCACGCCCCCTACTGGGAATCAAGCCCACAACCCAAGCATGTGCCCTTAACCAGAATCAAACCTGGTACCCTTCAGTCCCCAGGCTGACGCTCTATCCACTGAGCCAAACCAGCTAGGGCAAAATTTGTATAATTTTGATGTTAAAGAATAGATGTACACCAATGTCACTGCAATAAATTTAATTTAAAAAAAAAGAGAGAGATGTACAGCCATAGTTTAAATACAGAAAGTGCCAAAGCTGTTAACTCAGAGTGGTCAAGCATCAGACACTGGTGGTAGAGAATAAATTGCTACAATCTTTCTGCAGGGAAATTTGTCAGTATGTCAATATGTGTAATACACTTTGACCTAGCACCTCCACTCTTGGGAATTTATCTAAAGGAAATAACTGGACACATGAGCAAGGATATATGTGCCAAGAGGTTCAAAGAAGCATGTCTATAATGGTTAAAAATAGACATGATTTAAATACCTAGCGATAAAAGATTATTAAATTAAAAAATAGTACTTCTTCTGCCAAAACCGGTTTGGCTCAGTGGATAGAGCATCAGCCTGCGGACTGAAAGGTCCCAGGTTCGATTCCGGTCAAGGGCATGTACCTTGGTTGCGGGCACATCCCCAGTAGGAGGTGTGCAGGAGGCAGCCGATCGATGTTTCTCTCTCATTGATGTTTCTGGCTCTCTGTCTCTCTTCCTTCCTCTCTGTAGAAGATCAATGAAATATATATATTTTTTAAAATAGTACTTCTATATGATGCAATAGTGTGCAGTCACTAAAAATGATGACAAGCATCAATATTGATTGAGAAGAAGAAATATTCAGTGAAAAGAGCAAATTAGAAAAAAATACATACAATATTGTCCCTTTAAAAATTATATTGTATACATATGCAAAAAAGGCCAGAAGAAAACATACCAAAATATTAATAGTGGTTATCACTAGGTGGTGGAATTAATAGTTGCTTTCTTGTTCTCAGTTATTCTTTTTCATATTTTTTACCTTATATTACACTAGAGGCCCGGTGCACAAAATTCATGCACAGGTAGGGTCCCTAGGCCTGGCCGGTGATCAGGGCCAGTCTGTGGGGTGACCAGCAGGGCGACTGGGGGATCCCCACTGGCACCTGCCTTGGCTGGCCTGGCGCCACCCGCTTGCCGGCCCCACCCCCCACCCCTCAACTGCCACCACCAGTCACCTCCCTCTGCGGGCCGACCGGCAGGGCGATCAGGGGTCCCTGCTGGCACCTGCCTTGGCTGGCCTGGGGCCTGCGGGCTGGGGTCAGCTCCTGCATTAAGTGTCTGCCCCCTGGTGGTCAGTGTGCATCATAGCAACTGGTCATTCCACCATTCTGTCAATTTCCATATTAGGCTTTTATTATATAGGATTACTTTTAAAATCAGGGGGGAAAACATGGAAAGGTAGCATATGTAATTAGGCTAGTTGGAATGTTATTTTATACATTTTAACCTGTTACTCACATGAAGATCTAGCTGCACTGAAATAGCTTTCTTAGACTTCAGGCCTGTTTCACTTCACTCAGCTCAAGCCTTGCTCTTCCTTGTGGATAACTCCAGAATTCCTCACTCTTTATTCACCCACCCCCCATTGTCTGTGCTTCCTCCCACAAGCCCCTACGCCATTCCCACTAGGCTTCCTTAGTCCACATTCTTTTCAAAAGTGCCCCTGTGACAGCTCTCTGAAATGTCACAGCCTGGCAGATCTCCAAGGACAGTTTCCCTTTATTGACTTTCAGCCAGACTTGGAGGTCACAAGTCCCCTGCAGCATGGGGCCTGGTATGGATGAGGGTGTCAGCCAAAGTGGCACTTCTGGTACACTTAATAGATCAAACAAAGTCCACTGCCAAGTAGTCACCTGGGCTGGGCCAGTAATGTACCCTGATAAGCTGCTTGAAAGGTCTGGTCTTCAACCCTTGGACTCCGGCCATGGGAGGACTCAGCAGAACTCAAGGTCCTGCTCATTTTGCTGGTTTGAGCCTCAGATGTGCCATCTTCTGCCCTTAAACCTGGACATTGGAAGTGAGGGAGACACAAAAGGCAGGGAATACTCCAACGAATGCCTGAGAAGGACAAACCTCTCAAGTACAGTCCCTTCACCCACTGAGGGCATTCACATTTCCCTCTGATTTATTTCCCCCGCAAAACATTATGGTGCGTGGGCTCATCTAGGCCCTCAGAGCTGGAGAGGCCATTAGACATGATCTGCTCCAAGTATCTTCCTTTATAGCACACAGAAGCCAAGTGACTTGCCCACTGATGGAGAGTTTATGATGTAGCAAGCACCAGAGCCCAGGTTTCCTGACTCCTAGCTCAGAGCTCTTTAATACTGTTTATCTTCTTCACAAGTGGGGTATTTCTAAAGCAAACTGTCTTGTGTCTTTTGTCATCTTACCTTCAAATCAACAGTGACCCAATGTATGACTGTAAATCATCAAAACTAGAACATAAGTGGGCCTGGCCCATTTGTTTTACCAATGAGAAACTGAGGCCTAGAGAGATTACTCAGGGTCATTTGACCAGGTTCAGAGCCAAACTGCTATTCTCATTCACAGCTGCTTTCATTATAGGTGGCCCAGGCCCACAGCCAAACAAGACTAAACACCATAGAAAGCAGGTTTGTGTCTCTAGGCACATACAGTCACCGGGAACTTCTTAGGCAGATAACTATCTCTACCTCTTTCCTCTTTTTTTTTTTTTTTTCAATTGAGTGTTCTTGTGTTCAATTCCTGGAGAGATAGTGACCCAGCATCTGTGGATGTTGATGCTGAGGAACAGAGCTCCCAACCTAAAAAAGAATAGATTAAGAGAAAGTGAGAGGTAGAGCTAGAGTGTGTGTGTGTGTGTGTGTGTGTGTATGTGTGTGTGTGTGTGTGTGTGTGTGTGTGTTTACGCCCACACACGCAGGCTGGGGGCTGTTTAGGCTGAGTGTGAAAGTGTTATAGAGACCATATTTTCCAAATAAAATATTGAGACTGTGATCTAGTGCTTCATTTAATTAAAGGGCAGAATATTTCAAATCAGGATTGTCTTTTCTTGTAGACATCACACAGGCCAGGCAATTGCCAAATCTTAGAGCAGAAAGTGACAGTGAATCATAGTACTCTGCCCCCAGCTTCTAAGTTGGTAAGTGTCTCAACAGTCCAAGATAACTATCTGTCCCTTCTGTAACCGATGTGTCCAGGGGGATGGTATCCATCCTTCACATATTCTCTGAGGGATAACACATTGAGCAAGAATAGGAGATGGAGTGTTCTAGTTGCCCAGGGCTGGGACATGGGTCCTCCCCTGGGACTGGTATGGGCTCAGCCTCATCCAATGGCATGGAGTGCAAGTGAGAAGGGTGGTTCTCCAAAGAAAAATCAGGGGACTATTATTAGAAAAAGAGGACATGGATCGCAGGGAGGAAAAAATAGCTCTGCGCATAACAGAGACAATGATTTCCTAGAGGCGACATACCGGAATGGTTGATGGATTGTCAGCATTGATCCCGGTGGTCTTCCTGTGCTACAGAGACTGAAAAGATAAAGCTCCGTTTCCCAGGTTGCATGCAGCTAGGATTCTGGGTGCAAATTAGGTTCTGCCACTTAGATGCATTTCTGCAAGATTTGAAAAGGGGAAGTGAGGTAGAGGTCATGCCATATATATATATATATATATAAAATTCCAAAGAGGAAGGGGGGGGGGGGGCGGCATAGGAACATCAATGATGAGAGAGAAGCATTGATTGGCTGCCTCCTGCACGTCCCCTACTGGGGATCGAGCCTGCAACCCAGGCATGTGCCCTGACCAGAAATTGAACTGTGGCCTCCTGGTTCATAGGTGGACGTTCAACCACTAAGCCATGCTGGCCAGGAGGTCATGCCATATTCTTGAGATGAGATTGCCAATGTCCTATCTCCAGGTTCAAGGATGTTGAGAGGAAATTCTGGCAGCAGCCATGGCAGCAACCCACATTCCAGTGTCCAGGTTGGGCTGGCGGCAGCAGCCTCCCATTTTAGCTTTCTGGTACCTGGATTGTAGCTAGAGCAGCATGTCTTGGAACGCAACCTTCCTCAAGGTCATAAAGGGAATGGCTTCCCTGGGAGCGTTCTGGGAGTTATTTGTAAAAGCCTACTCCTCCTGCCCTTCCAGGGGTTTGGTCATTGCCTAATCTTTGTGTTTAATTCATTCTGTTTTTAAACCCTGGAAGGGATTTTGTTCTCTCACCTGATTCCTGACCTATAATACGTTGGTGTGCTTTGAAGAAGCACCTGGGTGATTTGATTCTGATATGACCTCTCTTCTCCTTGAGAATCACTGATGTAAGAGAAGAATGACATGAAAAGATGTCTGTGACATACTAAGAAATGAAAGGAAATTACAAAGTTGCAAATTGTCTGATTCTCTGCTCCCTTTCCTCAAGGTGTATGAGTCTATAACCCAGATATCTGCCTCGGGAGATTGCCGATATTTCCAGCCTCAGAGTTCCTAATTATTCAAATACAAGGATTCTGGCCTCTATTCCCCATACTCTGGTATCCACCCTCAAATAAGATTTTTCAAGGGGCTCATTGTTCCAGAGACTGCAAAATGTTCAGCCTTCAGTGTGTTTTCATTATCATCTTTTGTTCCTTGCTGTACTACTCACCCCTATCTTTGTGTGCAGCAGACCTTATTGAAGATATGAAACACTGAATCACAACACTTCACCGTTTGAGTGACAGCTTACCACTGAACATTAGATATCAGTGCCCTTGATAACTACCTGCCATTCTCCCTCCTTAAGACAGTGCTTGATGTCCCTGTGTTTGCCACCTTTCCCAGGGCTGCCCACTAGCCTACGCTGTGCCTTAGAGCAAATTAGAAAAAGATGCCTGCTCTGAATGATGCTGATGCAACACCTGCCCCAAAAGAACATGTGGGCAACTAAGGAGTTTATGCTCCATCTTTACTGGGCAGCTGCCACTCTGTTCTGGCCAATTGAAGTATATCAGGAACAATGTGAGCCAGGCTTGCAGGCCTTGTAAAAGGGGGAAAAAAAGCCAGAAACCCAGATTTTAATTTTATTGTTGTTGTTAATCCTCACCCAAGAATATTTTTCCATTGATCTTTTTAGAGAGAGGGAAGGACAGAGAGAAACATCAATGTGAGAGAAATACATTGATTGGTTGCCCCTTGCACACGCCCCAACCAGGGCCCAGGATAAAGAGGAGCCTGCAACCAAGGTACGTGCCCTGGACTGGAATCGAACCCGGGACCCTTTGGTCTGCAGGCTCTATCCACTGAGCCAAACCTGCTAGGGCTCAGATTTTAATTTTTATTTTAATTTCATTTGTTAGTAACTAACAGGCAAACCAAAATATTTAATAAGTATGTATTATGTGTCAGGTACTTTCCTCAGCACTTTATAAGTATCAATTATTTGGTCTATATAACAACCTGTATAGTAGTTACTATCATTTCTTCACTTTACAGATGAGGAAACTGAAGCAAGAAGATTAAGTTGTCCAAAATCCTCTGATTAATAAGTGGCAGAGCAGGATTTGAACTCAGGCATCTGCCTCTAGAGACTACACTCTTAATCATCATGTTTTACTGCTATGAACTAAATTTGGCGCAGGCATTGCAAATTTTTTATCTGTGTTAGAGCCAGGTACAATCCAATAGAGCTTTCTCTGATGACAGAGATGTTCTATATTCTGCTATCCAATGAGGTAATCACTAGCCACATGTGTCTGTTGAGTACTTGAAATGTGGCTAGTGCATATAAGGAACTGAATTTTTAATTTTATGACATTTAAATAGCTTCATGAGACTAGTGCCTATTACATTGGGCAACATGGCTATAGACCCTTCTCTGTCAGTTTTTTCAATGCCTTAATTTTTTTAATGATTAGCATTAAAAAAAATTATTTATTTTTTAATCCTCTCCTGAGGACATGCTTAGAGAAAAGAAAGCAGAGAGAGAGAGAGAAACATTGATTGATTGTCTTCCTTATGTGCCTTGCCTGGGAATGGAACCAGCAACCCATGTATGTGCTCTGACTAGGAGGACACTCAACTAACTGAGCCACTCCCACTGGGCTCAGTTCCTTAATTTTTTAAATTTCATTTTTCAATGCCTTATTTCCTATCACCTCCAACTGACAGTGTTTTATTGTAGTCTTTGTTTTTTTTTTAATCTTTGCCCAAGGATATTTTTTTCTGTTGATTTTTAAAGAGAGCAAAACATTAATTGTGAGAGAGATATATTGATGGGTTGCCTCATGAACGCAAGTGCCCTTGACTGAGAATCACACCCTCCACCCTTTGGCGCATGGCCAGTGCTCTACCATTGAGCCACATCAGCCAGGCTGTAGTCTTTGTTTTTTTAAAAACACATTTTCTCTCCTGTCTTTTTTTTTTAAATATATTTTATTGATTTTTTTACAGAGAGGAAGGGAAAGAGATAGAGAGTTAGAAACATCAATGAGAAAGAAACATTGATCAGCTGCCTCCTGCACGCTCCCTCCTGGGAATGTGCCTGCAACCCAGGTACATGCCCTTGATCGGAATCAAACCCGGGACCCTTCAGTCCACAGGCTGACGCTCTATCCACTGAGCCAAACCGGTTTTGGCTCCTGTCTTTTTAAAACATGTTCTGGGGGAGAACTTTTTTAAAAATATATATATTTTTTTTTATTGATTTTGAGAGAGAGAGGGAGGAAGAGGGAGAGACAGAAATATGGATGAGAGAGAAGCATCGATTGGCTGCCTCCTGCATGTCCCCTAATGGGCACTGAGCCCACAACCCAGGCATATGCCCGACCGGGAATGAAACCAGCAATCTTCTGGTTCATGGGTCGATGCTCAACCACTGAGCCACACTGGCTGGGCTGGGGGAGGATTTTTGATATTCTTTAACTCATGGGGCCTAACAGCTATTTTCCTCCACAGGAGAATCCTGGCTCCGATAGGAATCATGCTACTCTCTCCCAGGGTCAGAAATGCAGCAGCCACGGATTTTGTTTTCCAGATTGCATTTCCCCCTCTTTGATGTATATTAATATGTATAAAAAAGATTGGAAAGATACATGCCAAAATGTTAATGGTTATGTTTGTGCAGATGAATAATAAATACATCACCTTATGTTCTTGCTCGTGCCTTTACGTTTTTTCTACAGTGAACAAGTAGAAATCATATAAAAATTTTAAATCAGATAAAAATAGTTATAAAACAATTCTCTTTAATTCCCAGGAGGTCAGCAAAGGAAAGCCTCAGGAAGGGAGCCTTGCAGAGGACCAGAGAGCCACCTGTCCAGGTGGGGGGAGGGGTTGAACAAGGAAAAATAAAATTGAGGGATTATCTGTGCGGAAAATTGGATTACGAGGGGTTTACAGAGTCCTGGGAGGGTATGGGAAACTCATAGTTTCAAACAAAGCTGAGCTGAGACAAAAAGAGTAAATTAACTCAAAGGACATGTACTTGGGTGTGTGCTCATTGATATTTACATTGTCATAATATTAAAAGCTTGAAGTATGACTTTTAACCAAACTTGTGTTAAAAGACATTGAGAAGGGAGTGAAGACATCAATCCTCCAGTTCCATAATAGGAAGCCCATGGGTAATGTCTGCAAATGAAAATTTAAGGAATACCATTATAAATTTGTTATTAGTCATGGCGGGGGGTGATGGGTGTAAATACAGAAAAAGCAGCTAAAAGGAGTTAAAAGTGTTGGATCTGAAGAGCTGGATTTGGGCTAGGATGGGGGAACAGAGGGCTTCTGTTTTTCCTTAGCCTTTTTCTTCTATTTTACTTTTTAGATTTTAGGAAAAAATCTGTACCTATATTATTTACTAAAGATAACTTTTAAAAAATATATGAAATGCTTCATGAATTTGGGTGTCATCCTCGTGCAAGGGCCATGCTAATCTTCTCTGTATCATTCCAATTTTAATATTTGTGCTACCAAAGTGAGCGCAATAACATTTTAAATAGAGTTTTAAAAAATTCCTTTTACTGACCAAAAAATAGGTGTGGCACTAACTTGGCTTTCTCTTCTCCTGGTGATGTCAAGTGTATCCCTGCTTCCTGGTCTAGTCTAGGTTGGGCCACATTTTTGTCAGGCACTATGACCAGGATGCACACCTTGCCCACACAGGTTGAATGACTACAGGACTTCCCAACACCTTCCTTTGGCCTTGACAGTCTCATCTTCCTCAGGCAGTCACTTCACAGAGGTTTGCTCCCCAATTGAATGGCTGAGGCTGATCAGCAGCATGAACCCTAAGGCCAGAGGATGGAGCTGGCAATGTAGAGAAGGAAAGGAGCCCAGGGTATGGTTCTGTCCATTCATTATCCTGTCCAGGCACATCCCACTGGGGCCCAGCAGTGCCCTAACCACAGCTGGAGGTGGGAGAGGTACAGGAGACAGACAGGACCTGGTGTTTGCATGGGCTCTCTGCTAAAGAATCCAGGGATCAGGACAAACGCACAATATCTATTCTAGCCAGTTTGGCTCAGTGGATAGAGCGTCAGCCTGTGGACTGAAAGGTCCCAGGTTCAATTCTGATCAGGGGCATGTGCCTTGATTGCGGGCATATCCCCAGAGGGAGTTGTGCAGGAGGCAGCTGATCGATGTTTCTCTCTCATCGATGTTTCTAACCCTCTATCCCTCTCTCTTCCTCTCTGTAAAAAAATCAATAAAATATGTTTAAAAAATTCTAAATTTAAATATATATATATATATATATATATATACATATATATATCTATTCTAGACAATCCAGGACCTTCTCCCCACCCGACCCCATTGGAGGGAGACGGCCTAAGGAAGACAAGATAAACTGCTTGGGCAAATCCCCTCTTCCTTCTTCTCTCCTATGAGCCCAGCCAAGAGACTGAAGAGTCCCAGGTTCGATTCCAGTCAAAGTTGCGGGCTCGATCCCCTGTAGGGAGCATGCAGGAGGCAACCAATCAATGATTCTCTCTCACCATTGATGTTTCTCTCTCTCTCTCTCTCTCTCTCTCTCTCTCTTCCTCTCCCCCTCTCTCTCCTCTCTCTTTCTCTCTCTCTTTGCCCTCCTCTCCCCCTGTTCTTTCCTCTCTCAAATCAATATATATGTACATATATATATATATAGAGAGAGAAAAACATCAATGATGAGAGAAAATATATATCCTATCTAATAAAAGAGTAATATGCAAAATGACCATCACTCCAACACACAAGATGGCTACCCCCATGTGGTCAAAGATCCTGCCCCCATGTGGACACAAGATGGCCAGCAGGGGAGAGCAGTTGGGAGGGACCAGGCCTGCAAGGGAGGGCAGTTGGGGGTGATCAAGCCTGCAGGGGAGGGCAGTTATGGGTGACCCGGCTGGCAGAGGAGGGAAGTTGGAGGTGACCGGGCCTGCAGGGAAGGGCAATTGGGGGGGCCCCAGGCCTGCAGTGGAGGGCAGTTAGGGGTGACCAGGCCTGCAGGGGAGGGCAGTTAGGGGTGACCAGGCCTGCAGGGGAGGGCAGTTAGGGGCAAATAGGCTGGTAGGGGAGCAGTTAGGCATCAATCAGGCTGGCAGGGGAGTGGTTAGGGGGTGATCAGGCTGGCAAGCAGAAGCAGTTAGGGGCAATCAGAAAGGCAAGCAGTTGGGAGCCAGCAGTCCTGGATTGTGAGAGGGCAGTCAGACATCCCTCGAGGGGTCCCAGATTGGAGAGGGTGCAAGTTGGGCTGACAGACACATACCCCCGTGCACGAATTTCGTGCACCGGGCCTCTAGTGTGTGTGTGTGTGTGTGTGTGTGTGTATGATAGCCTGCTTTCCACATTTAGTCCACAAATCTTTGTGGAATGCCTATTGTGCAAGCACCATGCTAGGCACAGGGGATATGATGATAAACAAAAGCAGACAAGGCCCAGCTCTCATAAAGGTTATAATCTAATGAGGGAAAATACTTCAGTTGAATAATCACCTTAAATAAATGTATGATTACAAAATAAGATTAATGCTATTGTGATAGATACTTTAGTAGTCCCTCAATGTCCATTCTCCCTTTATGAGTGGCTTAGGTAAATGTCCACTTTCTAGGTATGGTTACCTAGAATAACAAATACATTTATCAGCCTTCTTGCATCTAGATGTGTTCATGTGGCTAAATTCTGGCCAATAGTAACAGAAATGGTATGTATAACTTCCAGAAAATGTCTTTAAAGGAGGAGGCTTGCCCTTTTCTCCTCTTTCTTCTTCTTGATTGTGGGAATGTGGACATAATGGCTGGAGCTCCAGCTGCTTTCTTGGATCAGAAGGTGACTTTGGGAATGAAAACCATGTGTAGTGGAGCAAGACTGAAGGAAACCTGGATTCCAGGCACCATGGGTTAGCCCATGTGAAAGAGAAATGACCTTTAGTTTTATTTAAGCCACTGTGACTTGGAGTTGTTTTTTTTTTTGTGATTTTTCAGTTACAACAGGGAGATATATGGTTTTATCAGTGTATATAACATGGAATCTGACCCATACTGGGGGGCTTCTTTGAGGAAGTGATGCTTTAGTTGAGTGAGCCAAGAATGAAGTGGGATGTAAAGGGGTTTCAAGCAAAAGGGGAAAAGTCCCTTTGCAATGGCCATGAGGTGGAAGGGAGCTTGGCATGTTGAAAGGAAGAGAAGGAAGGCCAGGTGGCTGTGACAGGAAAAGCAAGGAGAGAAGTGGCACAAAATGAAACCAGAAAGATGACCACATAGGGCCTCATAGGCTTATTAAGACTTTTGGTCTTTATCCCAAGAATAATGGGGAGCCACTGAAGGGGTTTCAGCAAGGCGTTACCAGGTTAGATTTGCTCTCCCCTTGGCTAATAGTTCCATTCATCTGAAACAGTTACCATGCCCCACCCCAGAATATCCTTGAGGCCCAGACAAAATACTGTTTACCTGTGGATAAATTTGTTGTTGTTTTTTTTAAATCATTTTATTGCTGTGGTAGAATATGTAACACAAAATTTGCCACTTTAACTTTTTAATTGTGCAATTCAGTGGCTTTAATTACATTCACAATATTGTGCAACCATTACCACTATCTATCCCCCACTTTTTTTTTGTGGATGAACTTTTGCACTTACTAAACATTTAACAACTGTGTGTGGGATTGAACTGTATCGTTGCAGCAGTCACTGTGTGTGAATTCCTAGAAAGTGGGCTGTGGGCTGTGAGGAACAGTTGACCAAGTCAGGGTCAGCTGGGGCCAGCCTGAGGAATGTCATACCCTGGCCAGCAGGTCCGCCAATCTGTCAGCTGTCACCAGTGAGGTCATTTGGTATGCTTTACTTAAGAGGAAGAATATATCCCATGAACTGGAACAGGGATGAGACCAGAGTTAACTGATGTTTGATGTCTTTCAGGATATTAGGAAAACGTTCTGACCTAGTTGATCCACCAGAGAATGCCAGAAGCAACGGGGATTTTTGTCTGTGATTCTCAACCAGGGGCAAACAGTTCTCTGTGGATATACACAGTGATGTGGCCAGGATACATGAAGCCCCAGGAGAGACACGGGGCATTCTCCTGGAGCATTCATTTAACTTGATGGGAAATAACTCACATGCTTTTATTTTCAAACAAATGTACATGCATTATGAGACAGAAAGTGACATAATGAAGTTGAAGTGTAAAATATAAAGTTTAAAGAGATTACACTTGCTGGTTTGGACTTTACTCTCAGATTTCCAGGAATATTTGTCCCTTTCCCCAGCTGATAGTAGTATTTTGGTATAGCATAGTGATTATGAATAGACTCTCAAGCCAAAGACCCAGAGTCAACCTCTCACTCTGACATTTCTTAGCTGTGTCACCTTGGACAAATTATACAACCTAGCTGAGTCTCAGTTTCCTAATCTGTTAAACAAGAAAAATGATTGTACCTTGTTATGTGTTAAATATTTATAAAATGCTTAGCACACACCAAGTATGCACTAGGAGTTCTTTTTAAAAAATATATTTTTATTGATTTCAGAGAGGAGAGAAGAGGGAGAGAGAGATAAAAACATCCATGATGAGAGAGAATCATTGATCGGCTGCCTCCTGCATGCCCCACACTGGAGATCAAGCCCGCAACCCTTGGCCGGAATCAAACCTGGGACCTTTCAGTGGATGCTCTATCCACTGAGCCACACCAGCTAGGGCTGGGCACCACTTTTAATATTCGAGATGACTACCACCAGTTTCTGAACTGAACACTTGTGTAACCAATCTTTTAGTTGTTCCATCACATTATTTAGGTATTTCATGAACTCAGGATCAGTTACTAGCAAGGTGAGTCACATTTCTGCATTTGAACAAAGGTTCCAGATGGATATATGGGCTTTATGCCACACTAATATACAATGTTGTTGATGCCAAATGAAAAGAACTCCCAGGAGTACTGCCCCCCCATGGCCAGGCCCACAGATGCAGCCCACGCCCACAGGAGATGCCATCCACAAGGCTCCGCGCAGCTGCTTCCTGCCACTGGTTTCAAATGTCTAAACATAAAATTTAATACTTCTAGCATGCACATCTTATCATATGTCAATTGTGCCTCAATAAAATGGTCAAAAATTTAATAGGAAAAATCAATATAATCTAGGATTTTACTAATACAATGGCAGTGGTGTGCTGGAACTGGCTTGTCCAGCTTGTGAAAGCTGATAGTTAAGTTTTGAACAAGCCAGTTGTTAACTACAGCCATCATTAAAACATAATTTATGCACTTTTACAATTAAACTAATTATATATTTTTTAAAGTAATAACTACTTGCCCTGGCCAGGTGGTTCAGTTGGTTGGAGCTCTGAAGTGAAGTCATTCCACACCAAAAGGTTGCAGGTTCGATTCCTGGTCAGGGCACATACCTAAGTTGCAGGTTCCATCCCTGGTCAGGGCACCTACAGGAGGCAACGGATTGATGTTTCTCTTTTACATTGATGATTCTCTCTCTCCCCCTTTCTCTCTCTCTCAAATCAATTGGGGGGAAAACCACATATCCTTGAGTGAGAATTAAAAAGAAAAAAACATTTTTTTTTTCTTGATTTTTTTACAGAGAGGAAGAGAGAGGGAGAGGGCTAGAGAGATAGACACATCGTTGCGATAGAAACATCAATCAGCTGCCTCTTGCACACTCCCTACTGGGGTTGTGCCCGCAACCAAGGTACATGCCCTTGACCAGAATTGAACCCGGGACCCTTCAGTCCACAGGCCGATGCTCTATCCACTGAGCCAAACCGGCTAGGGCAGGAACATTTTTTTAAAATAAATACTCAAGATGCATTGTAACTATATTTTACTATTATCTATGTTTGTGAGGTTATTCATATCTACTATGTCTGTATGCTAGAAATCCTTTCTAATAAAGATGGAATATGCTAATTGACCATCACTCCATCGCAAAGATGGCTGCACCCACACCTGAGGCCAAGTTCCCATAAGGAGCCTTAATGAGCAATCAGCAGGGACCTGAGGCTATGCCCTCCCCCACCCCGTGGGGCTTGTCAGGGGACCTCAGGCCACGCCCCCCACCCAGCAGGGCTGACAGGGGAACTCAGGCCCTGCCCCCACCCCAGTGCTAGGCCAGGGGACCTGAGGCCATGCCCCCCACCTGGCAGGGCTTGACTGGGGACCTCAAGGTGCACTTTCCATTCTGGTGCTGGGTTAGGGGACCTCAGGCTGTGTCCCCCACCAGGTGGGGCTTGACGGGGGACTTCAGGCCACGCCCTCCACCCTGGCACCAGGCCAGGGGACTTCAGACCGAACCCCCGGCCCAGCGGGGCTTGACGGGAACTCAGGCCGTGGCCCCATCCTGGCCCCGTGCCAGGGGACCTGAGGCTATGTCCCCTGCCTGGAAGGGCTTGACAAGGGTGGGTCTGGCTGGGTCTGGATCTAGCCCATTGGGCGGGGGGCGGGGGGGGTGGCTGGGTCTGGGTCTCAGGAGATTTTGAGGTGCATGTGGGTGGGCGGGGATTTGACTCTGGGTCCCATGGTGAGCCCCAGACTCTGACAGGAGGAAGGTTTTCATATACATTTTACTAATTTTCTTTCATCTCTGACACTTCTATTATAGAGAAAGGGCAAATAGCAATATTAAATTATTTCCTCTAATTAATCCCCTTTTAATGTGCATGAAATTTTGTGCACCGGGCCACTGGTATTATATAATGGTGTGCTGCTGCCCCTCTATTTCCAACTCCAGATTCAGTGATTCTACCTTGGAGGTTTGAAATTGGTCATGATGGGAGTATTTGTACCATGAAAATTGGCAAACACTACAAATCAGGGTGTGTTTTTTCCCCCTCAGAGAACTAATCAGTAAACATTTACCAGCACTGTACTATTTAGGAATAACCACAAGGAGAATGAAAAAATAGGTGTATCTTTTAAATCAACAATAGAGAATTTAGCCTACCCAATATAAAGCACTAAAGGAGAAAAAAAAAGGTATGATAAATAGAAAACGTAATGGATGCCTGGTTAATCATGCCAATTAAATCTAAAGGTTTATATGGCCCTGGTTTGGCTCACTGGATAGAGTGTCAGCCTATGGACTGAAGGGTCCCAGGTCCGATTCTAGTCAGGGGCATGTGCCTGGGTTGCGGGCTTGATCTCCAGTAGGGGACAGGCAGGAGGCAGCCAATCAATAATTCTCTCGCATCATTGATGTTTCTATCTCTCTTTCATTCTCCCTTCCTCTCTGAAATCAACAAAGATATTTTTTTTTTTAAAAAAGAACTTTAAAAAAAATAAATAAAGGTTTATATGGTTCCTCCTGTTACCCTATTAAAGTCATAGGAAAGAACTAAAACTATGATAAGCCCATAGGTCAAAGAGAATAGTAGCAGAGGAAACATATAAAATGTCAACTACATTTTGGAAGATGGAAAGAGAATGAATAAGTAATAATTGATTTAGATTTCAGCTGTCTCTGTTCTGCTAAGTCCTCCAGAGAAATAAGGCCACAAGAAGGAAGAAGCAGTAGATTCATTTTGAACAATGGCTGTAGAAAGCCTCAGAAGTTGGAAGCTGGAAGCATTGAATACCTCTCAAGGTGGGAGTGGAAGTTAGAGCTAAGCTGAAGGGTCCCAGGTTTGATTCCGGTCAAGGGCACATGCCCGGATTGCTCAATCCCCGGTGGAGGGCATGCAGGAGGGGGCCAATCAATGATTCTCTCTCATCATTGATGTTTCTATGTCTCTCTCCTCCCTTCCTCTCTGAAGTTAGTAAAATATATATATATATATATATATATATATATATATGTATGTATATATATATATATATATTTTTTAAAGACCACACAAGCCCCAGCTGGTTTGGCTCAGTGGATAGAGCGTCGGCCTGTGGACTGAAGGGTCCCAGGTTCAATTCCAGTCAAGGGCACATACCCAGGTTGCAGGCTTGATCCCCAGTAGGGTGCCTGCAGGAGGCAGCCAACCAATGTTTCTCTCTCAATATTTATGTTTCTATCTCTCCCTCTCCCTTCCTCTCTGAAACCAATAAAAACATTAAAAAAAAAAAAAAAGACCACACAAAAGAAGGGGAAGTCCACTAGAGAAATGGGCAAAGGCTATCAATAGGTAATTCACAGAAGGAAAAATGCAAATGACTCACCAGCATAAGAAGAAATGTTCAAATTCACAATTAAATGCAAATTAAAACAATGAGATATTATTTTATTCCTATCAGGGTGTATCCTGTATAATGCTCCTCAGCGGTAGAACCTATGAGCTAGATTTTTACATGCAGGAGCATAAATAGGTCAAATAGGTCATAAAAACAGTGTTGAATTTTTAAAACAGAAAAAGATCCTTGGACCAATTAGGAATTTAAAACATAGGCTGGAAATAGCAGTATATATTTACAAGAATACATATGTATCCAAGGGTAGATTTCAAACATGTTTGTTTATGAAGGAGGGGAAGGAGAACGTAGGCCAAGACTAAGGGAGGGGTTAAGATAAGTGAAGGGCCTTACACAGACCAAATATGCTATGACTGAGGAATCTGATGAACTCAATTCTCAGCAAGCAAGGCATCCCCAGCCCCCCACTTTTATTCAGCAAAAATCTCAATGGAATTTCTTGGGGACTTTGCAACAAAGCTGTAAAGTTTTTCTGGAAGTATAAATAATGAAGAGAAGATCAGAAAACTTTGAAAAAGAAGAGCATTTACGGATGACTTGGCCTTCCAGATAATAGAATGTATAAATAATTCAGCAGTCACTAGAACAGTATGTCACTGGCACATGAATAGA
This sequence comes from Corynorhinus townsendii, assembly GCA_026230045.1. Classification (NCBI taxonomy): domain Eukaryota; kingdom Metazoa; phylum Chordata; class Mammalia; order Chiroptera; family Vespertilionidae; genus Corynorhinus; species Corynorhinus townsendii. The sequence goes on from JAPDVU010000009.1 coordinate 35,967,079, forward strand.
CAAAAGAATCAATAGAATAGAAAAGGGCAGAAATAAACCCAAGAACTTAGCAAAAGCTACTAGATGATAAGAGAGGCATTCTGATCAGTGATGGATTTTATAACAGGATATTTGAAAATTTGACTCATGATATTTGTGGAAGGAAGAAAATACATACAGCAAGTAAGATCTTTTGAGAGTAAAGAGACTTAGGGTTTGAATGCCAGTTTTGACACTGATTAGTTATGTAATTGCAGGCAAGGTACTTAACCTTCCTAAGCCTCATTTCTCCCATATTTATAAACAAGGTAGTAAAAGTGCCTACTTCATTTGTTATAAGGACTAAAAGAGATAATGGATGCTAAAAAGTAAGAACATGGTACCTATTACACAAACTGTGCCCCACAAATATTAGCTATTATTATTATACCATATACAAAGTAATGTGTAAAATAAAACCATAAATGTTCCAGAAAGAAAAAAATGAATATTATTATAATCTTGGGGAGCAGAAGGAATTTCTAAATATGGCCTTAAGGTAGAAAACATGAAGAAAAGAAAACAGTTCTGATTGAAAAAAACAACAAAAAATTTATGTCAAATCCCACCACAAAGTTAAAATGCCATTGGCAAACTGGGGAAAATATTTGTAAAATATGCATAACAAACAATATCTCTTACTAATCAACAAGGAAAGGATAAATGTAGCAATAGAAAAATGCACCAAGTCCTAGCTGGTTTGTCTTAGTGAATAAAGCATTGGCCTGCCGACTGAAAGGTCCCAGGTTCGATTCCAGTCAAGGGCATATACCCGGGTTGTGGGCTTGATCCCCAGTAGGGGTCATGCAGGAGGCAGCCAATCAATGATTCTCTCTTATCATCAATGTTTCTATCTCTCTCTTCCTCTCCCTTCCTCTCTCTGAAATCAATCAATAAAAATGTATTTTTTAAAAAAGAAAAATGCAACAAGAACATTACCAAACAAACAAAAAAAGTGATTACAAATTCATAGAGGGGCTATGAAGTCCCATTCTTCATATATCAAATTAGCACAATAGACTTTTTAATAATATTTATTTAATATAATATGATATTCCTTTTGTGTGTGGCTTATTTCACTTAGCATAATGTTTTCAAGGGTTATCCATGTTGTAGCATGTATTAGAATTTCACTTTTTATAGTTGAATGAAATTCCATTGAATGTACAGACCACTTTATTTTTTTAATCCTCATCCTAACGTGTGTTTTTAATGCTTTTATTTCTCTTTCGTTCTTTCTTTTCTTTCTTTCTTTCTTTCTTTCTTTCTTTCTTTCTTTCTTTCTTTCTTTCTTTCTCTTTCTTTCTTTCTTTCTTTCTTTCCTTCTTTCCTTCTTTCCTTCTTTCCTTCTTTCCTTCCGTCAAGAGAAACATTGATATGAGAGAGAAACATTGATAAAAGAAATATTGATCGGTTTCCTCCTGAACATGCCCTGACTGGGGATGGAACCCACAACCTTTTTGGTGTATGGGACGACTCTCCAACCAACTGAGCCACCCCGTCAGAGCTATACCACATTTTTTTTATCCATTAATGCTTTTTTATTTTTAAATATATTTTTATTAATTTCAGGGAAGGGAGAGGGAGAGAGAAATAGAAACATCAATGATGAGAGAGAATCATTGATTGGCTGCCTCCTGCAGGCCCCCTACTGGGGATCAAGCCCGCAACCCAGCATGTGCCCTTGACCCAAATCGAACCCTGGACTCCTCAATATGCAGGCTGACACTCTATCCACTGAGCCAAACCAACTTGGGCTATCCATTAATCTTCTGATGAACATTTGGGTTGTTTCCAACTTTTGGCTATTGTGAATAATGCTGCTATGTCTGTTTGAGTACCTGCTTTCACTTTTTTGGAGTGTACTAATATACGTAGGAGTGGAATTGTCAGATCATATGCTAATTCTATACTTACCTTTCTTTTTTTAATGTGTTTATTTATTTATTTATTTCAGAGAGAGAGAGGAAGGAAGATGGAGAGGGAGAGAAACATTCACTTGGCTGCCTCCCACATACACCCTGACCAGGAAATTGAGCCCACAACCCAGGCATGTACCCTGACCAGGAATTAAACTCGCCACCTTTTGGTGCATGGGATGATGCTCAACCAACTGAACCACATGGGCCAGGGCTATGTTTAACTTTTTGAGGACCTGCTAAACTGTTCTTTTTTTAAAAGTCAGATTTATTAAGGAATCATTTACATATTTTTTAGGTGCACAGTTCTATGACTTTTGTCCAACATATGCAGTCACATAAATACCACCACAATGAAGATATCACCCCAAAAAGTTCCCACATTCTCTTCTGCAGCCTGTTCCAAACTCTTACCCTTAGCACCTAGCAACTGCTGATCTGATTTCTGTTCCTACAGTACTGACTTTTCCAGAATGTCCAACAATAAAATCATTGGAGCCTGGTCTCTTTCATTGAACACAATTTATCTAAGATTCATCAATGTCAGTATATCAATAATTTGCTCCTTGTTATTGCTGAATAGTATTTCACTGTATGGCTGTACCAGACATCTTTATCTATACACCAGTTGATGAACACTTGGTTTGTTTTAACCTTTTGACAATTATAAATTATGCTGATACAGGCATTTGCATACAGGTCTTTGTGCAGAGATATATTTTTATTCATCTGTAAGGACTCCATACCTAGGAGTAGGATTTTTTGCCTCATGTGATAAATGTATGTTTAACTATTCTAAACTGCCTATTTGTTTTCCAAAGCAGCTGTACTATTTTTTAAAAATATATTTTATTGATTTTTTTTTACAGAGAGGAAGGTGGAGGGATAGAGAGTTAGAAACATTGATGAGAGAGAAACATCAATCGGCTGCCTCCTGCACACCCCCTACTGGGGATGTGCCTGCAACCAAGGTACATGCCCTTGCCTGGAATTGAACCTGGGACCTTTCAGTCCGCAGGCCGATGCTCTATCCACTGAGCCAAACCGGTTAGGGCTGTACTATTTTTTCATTCCCACCAGCATGCATGAGAGTTCATTCCAGTTGTTCTTTATCCTCTATAAATTTGATATGGTCAATTTGTTTATTTTTATTTTAGCCATTGTAATAGATATGTGGTGTGATAGCTCATACTTTTTCATGTACCTAATGGATAGTGATGCTGAAGTTTTTCCTATGTGCTTACTTACTATCTTTTCCTCTTCACTGGTGAAGTGTCTGTTCAAATCTTTTGCCCTGACTGGTTTGGGTCAGTGGATAGAGCGTCAGCCTGCAGACTGAAGGGTCCAAGGTTCGATTCCAGTCAAGGACATGTACCTGGGTTGCAGGCACATCCCTACTAGGGAGTGTGCAGGAGGCAGCTGAATCGATGTTTCTCTCTCATAGATGTTTCTAACTCTCTATCCCTCTACCTTCCTCTCTGCAAAAAAATCAATAAGATATTTTTTTTAAAAAAAATCTTTTGCCCATTTTTTAATTGGGCTGTTTTTTATATTATTGAGTGTGAGAGTTCTTTATATATTCTGGATACAAATCTTTTATCAGATGTGTGTTTTGCAGTATATTCTTCCAGTCTGTGTCTTGTATTTTCATTTTCTTAACAGTGTCCTTTCAAGAACAGAACTTTTTATTTTAGTGAGTCTAATTTATCATTTTTTTTCTTTTGTGGTTCATGCTGTATGTGTCTTCTCTATGAAATTTCTGTCTAAGTCACAAATATTTTCTCCTCTACTTTATTCTAGAAGGCTTATAATTTTAGGTTTATATTTAGGTCTATGATTCATTTCATGCTCATTTTTATACTTTGTTTTGGCATATTGATGTCCAATTGTTCCAGTGCCATTTGTTGCAATGAACTTGTTCTTAACTTAACTGCTATGAAATAGTTCTTTGTACCAAAGCTTGATGAGTCTTGGAATATACAGGTAACATACTTGTAGTATTCTTTATAGTTTACAAAGTATTTGTCATTATATAATCTCATTTGACCCACAATCAACCGTATGAGATAGGAATAAAAATGTTATTCCTCCCATTTTACAGATGAAGAAGCCAAGATAAGCTAGCACTTGGCCAAGAAGACAAAGCTTTCAGTAAGTACTATTGTCAACATTCATTATTGAACTTCAATAAACCTCGAGTAGCCTTTTCCAAGATCCAAGTTATTCCCATAAATCTGTCCAGTACTCAGGATCAAGTCAGTATTTACTACTTAATTTTGAGCTTACTGATCCTTGAAAATTGGAAAGGCTGAGAGTTGGTGCAACAGGGATCCAAGAGCATGGTTATTTGTCCTAACCATGAGAAGTGGTCACACGTCTCAACTCTGCTATGTGAACTGGCCATGGTCCTGCAAACTTTATTCTGTAAAAATGTAATTAGAAATCTTTTCTTTGGAATATTCTTGAGCTTCAACAAGAAAAAACTCTGTTACCAAACAGTCCAAATATCCAGGTTAAACTATCATTTGTTTCCAACTGGGAAGGAGCAGGGAGGAGGAGGATGGAGAAAAGAAACTTGGATGAAAGGGAAGCCAGTGGAGGAAGAAAGGATAAGTCTGACATGGATGGGTGCCCAGAAAATTTGTATACATTCACATTTGGAGACTCCTTTACCTTTGAGTTAAAAAACATACTGATCAACTGCCAAGTATTATTTTGTTAATTAGGTTTTCTCCATGAAATTACTCTTCTGACACATTTCCAACCATTTCTCTGAAGCAGACCCTCTGCAATCCTGACTCTTTACAAGCAAGATTAAATGTTATGGCCCTGCGTTCTCCTCCTCACCCAGAGTCTCAAGTTTCTTTGCCTTGTTCCTGCCTTTGTCATTCGCTGTGAAGAGCATAATGCGGGATGCACAGAGGCTGGTAGGACAATGGGGCTGATTCATGGTTTGGGAAAACAGGGAATTGTCTCAGAGCAAACACTGACCCTCCTTTTTGCTGGGGGTACTACAATGTTTAGCTGACAGCAGCTTGTTTGGATTTGTCCAACCAGTGAATAAGCATCTAAATAACAGGAGCAATGTGGGGTTCCTAAGGTTCCTGGGGGCACTTAAAATAATCTTGGAAGATGCTGGCAGAGTTTGTGCTCTTTATAAACAAACAGAGAGAGATTATTCAAACAGCTGCCAATTTCATTAAGAAGCCTCTTTTAAGGTCCCAGAACAGGCATTTCTTTTTGTCAGGATTATCTCTGAGTTTTATATTTGCATTTACTCCTGGTAGCTTAGCTGAGATGTCAGATACTAAGCTTACATTTGGATAGCTGTATTGCTTTGCCTTCAAGAAAGAGTTTACCTTTAGAGGAGACTAAATTCGACAAAAATAAATTTGATAGGTAATTTAGGACTATTTATACACATTTTTATTGGTATCATATTGTATATATTATTTTGTGATCTTTTAAACTGAGCACTATAATATGAAAACATTAACTTGCCAACAAATTTTGATCTACATTATCACTTCTAATGGATGTGTAGTGTGTAACTGTATGAATGAACCATCACTTAACTAGTGCCTTGTTTTTGGATATATAGGTTGTTTGCAAGCTATAAGCCATGCTTCAGTAAAAATTATTATTGCAGCTAAATCTTTGCATGTTTCCTTATTTCTCCAGGAAAAAAATCATGGGTTTTGATTGCTGGGTCGGAAGAGATGCATGTTTTTAATGTTTTTGACTCAGACTGAGAAACTGCCCTCCAAAGTACAATTTATACTTCCTGTAGGTATGAAAGTGCTTTCCTTCTCACACATCTGGTTCTTTGGTCAAAACTTAATGTTGTTGTTGTTTTTTAGTTAATTTTCTTGTTTTTTTCCCAGGTAGGTAATCATATAACCTACAAATAATTACTTTAGTTTTTTTGTTTTGTTTTTAAACATATTTTATTGATCTTTTACAGAGAGGAAGAGAGAGGGATAGAGAGTTAGAAACATCAATGAGAGAGAAATATCAGCTGCCTCCTGCACACCTCCTACACTGGGGATGTGCCCACAACCAAGGTACATGCCCTTGACCAGAATCGAACCTGGGACCTTTCAGTCCGCAGGCCGACGCTTTATCCACTGAGCCAAACTGGTTAGGGCTGACTTTTAGTTTTTATTTCATTTCCCAAATAGTAAAAAGTTGCAAGAATTTATATTTCATTGTTGGTGAGAAAATGGATAAATGGATGTTCTCAAATCCTATGATTGTAAATTGGTAAGTAAATTTGAAGGATAATCTGAGAGCATCTGCGACATATTTTAAATTGCAAACCCTTTGACCTAGCTATTTCAACTCTAAAAGAAAGGTATTCATTGAAATAGTTTGTTTATAATAGCAAAAAATTTTAAAATAACTTAATTCATCAGTAGGATATAGTTAAGTAAATTATGGCACATTTCTGCTATGAAATACTGTGCGGCCATTAAAGAGAATAAAGTAGATCTCTAGTACCAACTTGGACATCAGTCCATGCAATTTTATTAATTCTAGAAAATATTTTGCAGGATAATAATATATTATGATCCCAATTTTATTTTTCAAAATCCAAGTATATACACTCAGAAATATATATACCTGAATATACATAGAGAAGTTTGTGTTGAAGGTGCTTACCTCTGAGTGTCTTCCCATGCACCAAGAGGTCGCCAGTTCAATTCCAGTCAGGACACATGCGTGAGTTGTAGGCTCAATCCCCAGTGGGGAGTGTGCAGGAGGCAGCTGATCCATGTTTCTTTCTCTCTCCCTTTACCTTCCTCTCTCTCTCTCAAATCAATAAAAACATATTAAAGAAGAAAAAGGAAATAAATGACTGAATATACCCAACAACCTAGATCAATCTCCAGATAATTATGCTGAGTGAAAAAAAGCCAATCTTCAAAGGACTGGCTTACATACTGTTTGATTCCATTTAAATAATATTCTTAAATTGACAAAATTCTAGAAAATAAAGAAGAGGTTAGTGGTTGTCAGGGGTTAAGAAAGGCGTGGGATGGGAGGGAAGTAGATGTGACTGGTTATGGAAGGACAAGGTGAGGGGTCCTGTTGATTGAAATATTTTATATGTTAATTGTATCAATGTCAATATCCTAGTTAGGATATTGTATTATAGTTTTGAAAGATGTTACTATTGGGGTATAGGGGTATAAAGAATCTTTCTATTATTTCTTATATCAATCTATAATTATGTCAAAATTAAAAGTTCAATTCAAAAATAAAAAAGACTGTTCCATCCAAAATAACTATAGAGGCCCTGTGAAAAACAAATACAATGAGATTTTATAAAATATATTTTTTATTGTTGATAGTATTACAGATATCTCCCATTCCCCCTCCTCCAATGAGATATTTATCAACCATTAAAAGTTGGCGCTTTTGAAGATTGTTTAATGACATGGGAAAATTCAGACTTTTAACCTTCAGTTAAAAACTATTAACATTTAGGCCCTGGCAAGGTAGCTCAGTTGGTTAGGGTGTGATTTCCAGTCAGGGCACATACAAGAAGCAACCAATGAATGCATAAATAAGTGGAACAACAAATCGATGTTTCTCTTTCTTTCCCTTTGTCTCTCTCTAAAATCAATAAATAGAAATTAAAAGAACAAAGACAGTAAAAAACAGGGAAGTTCTGTTTTTATTTGTTTTTGTTTTTTTAAAAAAACACACGTATGTGGCATTTTGTACAATATTTTATTTGGAAAACTAAGCTTTCGAAAAAAAAAAAGGAAAGTATGAAAACCATGATTTAGGGTGTTTTATATAACTTAGCATTAGTGGTTTTCTGGACCATCATTTGGAGGCCTAGAATTCAGTCCTTCCTTTCTCTGTACAGTCAATAGTGGAAGGAGGGACAGTAGAAATAGCAACTGGGAGGGGAAAGGAGTATGTTATTGAAGGGAATAGAGAAAGTTCTCTTTGGAAGAAGAAGGTTATTAGTTTATGTCTGGTCTTACACAAAGATAATATAGGCAGCTCCATAGCAAAGAGGGCAGACTAGCTTCAAGATCATCAAAACCTTCCAGTCCAGATGATCTTCCCAGTCATACAGCCCCCTCCACAACCCTCCATCTACCTCCACACTCTCTCATACACTCTTTTTCAGCCACTATACTGGAGCCATTTCTTTTTTTTTAATTTAATAAAATCTTTATTTTTCAGATTATTACAATTGTCCCTCTTTTTCCCCCCCATAGCTCCCCTCCACCCGGTTCACACCCCACCTTCTGCCCTTACCTCCCCACCACTGTCCTCATCCAGAGGTGTATGATTTTTGTCCAGTCTCTTCCCGCACCCACCACACCTCTTTCCCCCCTCCCCCGAGAACTGTCAGTCCACTCCCTTTCTATGCCCCTGATTCTATTATATTCACCAGTTTATTCTGTTCATCAGATTTTTTATTCACTTGATTTTTAGATTCACTTGTTGATAGACATGTATTTGTTGTTCATAATTTTTATCTTTACCTTTTTCTTCTTCTTCCTCTTCTTAAAGAATACCTTTCAGCATTTCATATAATACTGGTTTGGCGGTGATGAACTCCTTTAGCTTTTTCTTATCTGTGAAGCTGTTTATCTGATCTTCAATTCTGAATGATAGCTTTGCTGGGTAGAATAATCTTAGTTGTAGGTTCTTGCTATTCATCACTTTGAATATTTCTTAACATTCCTGTCTGGCCTGCATAGTTTCTGTTGAGAAATCAGCTGACAATCGTACGGGTGCTCCCTTGTAGGTAACTGTTTTTCTCTTCTGCTTTTAATATTCTCTCTTTGTCTTTTGCTCTCGGCATTTTAATTATGATGTGTCTTGGTGTGGTCCTCTTTGGATTCCTTTTGTTTGGGGTTCTGTGTGCTTCCTGGACTTGTAAGTCTATTTCTTTCACCAGGTGGGGGAAGCTTTCTGTCATTATTTCTTCAAATAGGTTTTCAGTATCTTGCGCTCTCTCTTCTTCTGGCACCCACATAATTCAGATGTTGGTATGCTTGAGATTGTCCTAGAGGCTCCTTACACTATCTTCAAGTTTTTGAATTCTTTTTGCTTTTTGATTTTTCGGTTGAGTGTTTTTTGCTTCTTTGTATTTCAAATGTTTGACTTGGTTCTTGTGGTCCTCTAGTCTGCTGTTAGGTCTCTGTATAATATTTTTTATTTCAGTCAGTATATGTTTAATTTCTAGTTGGTCCTTTTTCATATCCCCGAGGGTCTCGCTAAATTTATCGGCCTTTTCTAGAAAATTCTTGAAAAACCTTATAACGGTGGTTTTGAACTCTATATCCAGTTATTTGGTTTTGAACTCTATATCCAATCATTTGCTTTCCTCTATTTCTTTCATTTGTGATCTTTTTCTTTGTCTCCGCATTTTTGCTGCTTCCCTGAGTTGGTAGAGTAGCTTTGTGTGGTAGGTGTCCCATAGGGCCCAGTGGCTCAGCCTCCCCCAGTTACCTGAGGTGGACACTTTTGGTGCACCTCTTTGTGGACTGTGTGCACAGCCTTGTAGTTAAGTCTTGATTGTTGTTGGTATCACTGGGAGGAATTGACCTCCAGGCCAATTGGCTGTGAGGATCAGCTGTGTCTATTCTGGGAGAACTTCTGTGCTGGAGACACTCTTATGAGACAAGACTTGAAAATTGCAAAAGCCTCTGTGCTCAGCTTGGATGGGGTGGAGTCTCAGGGCGGAGCAGACAGCCTTGGCTTCCCGTCAGCCCTGCCTTATGAGGCCCCTGGGTCTCAGTGTCCCTTGGAAATTGCTGCAAGCACCTCTGAGAGAAAGCCACCCTCGAGTTTCGCCCGCTGCCAGACAGTCCAGTTTCTCCCCAAATGAGTCTGGGTTCCCAAAGTCTCGCCCGGAACTGGAACTCAGTGCAGTCGGGAGCTTCTGTCTCCCTCCTGCTTTAGAAAGCCAGCCGCTTACTCAGCCTCCCATGCATTCAGCAGTCAGTCCTCTCCACATGTGCGCGTCTCCGTACCTCAGCCTTTTGCAGCTCCTCCTAATCTCAATGTGCTTTCCTCTTTCCTTCTAGTTGTAGAATTTCCACTCAGCCAGCTTTCCTGTGGTTCTGGATGGTGTCTGTTTTGTCTTTTAGTTGTAGTTTTGATATTGTTGTGCGAGGCAGCAGTTTAGGTGTTTACCTATGCCGCCATCTTGGTTTCTCCTGAAGCCATTTCTTGTTCCCAGAACATGCCTTCCACATTTTTAACTTCATACCTTTGCTCAAACCATTCTTTCTATCTGCATTGCCTTCCCCCAGACCTGTACTATCCAGTCTGGTAGCCACTAGTCACATGGGTTATTAAATACTTGAAATATGGTTAGTGTGGATTTGGATATGCTGTAAGTGTAAAATGTATACATTGGATTTTAAAAGAATATAAAAATGAAAGTTTCACCCTTTTCCCTTTAAAAATGTGGCTATTACAAAATTTCAAATTATAGTACATTCATGTTTCATAATATATGTCTATTGGACAGTGGTGCCTATGTTACGAAACATAGTTTTACTCTTATGTATTGACCTCAAGGACATGTTGACTCATCATTTGTGAATCCAAATTTTAAAAAATATTTTTTATTGATTTCAGAGAGGAAGGGAGAGGGAGAGAGAGATAGGAACATCAAGGATGAGAGAGAATCACCTCCTGCATGCCCCCTACTGGGGATCGAGGCTACAACCTGGGCATGTGCCCTTGGCTGGAATTGAACCCTGGACCCTTCAGTCCTCAGGTCAATGCTCTATTCACAGAGCCAGACCAGTTAGGGTGAAAAGTTTTAATCAGAATTATACTAACTTCAGTGAATTTTTAGGGATATGTATTTATTAGCAGTTATACCACTTCCAATTTTCATTTTTATTTTAACTAAATTATTCTCATTGAGATTGACTTTCTTCTTGTAGTAATTTTACAGAGGAAATTTGAAATATTTATCATGTTTTCTTAAGTCTCTTTTTTATGGTTTCTGTTACTGTGAAAGCCTTTTGTGGTCATGATTTTGACTACATGCAATTTTCCTGGGTTAAGTTTTGCAGAGAAAACATTTTACTGTGTGAAATTTTAGCTATTGACACTTATATGTGGTGCAAATCAGTTATAATAGTAATATTAATGTTAATTGAATAAAAGATCAATTGGCCTTGGCCGGTTTGGCTCAGTGGATAGAGTGTCGGCCTGTGGACTCAGGGGTCCTGGGTTCGATTCTGGTTAAGGGCATGTACCTTGGTTGCGGGCACATCCCCATAGGGGGTGTGCGGGAGGCAGCTGATTGATATTTCTCTCTCATTGATGTTTCTAACTCTCTCTCCCTTTCCTTCTCCCTTCCTCTCTGTAAAAAATCAACAATATATATATATTTTTAAAAGATCAATTGTTTATATTAATTTTGTATATTAAAATATCACTGGAGGATATTTTTTTTTCCATTGACTTTCAGGGAGTGGGAGGGGAGAGAGACACACACACACATAGACTGGTTGCCTCCTTCATCAAAACCCAGGTACGTGTCCTTGACTGAGAATCAAACTTGCGACCCTTCGGTCTGCAGGACCTTCATTCTAACCACTGAGCAACACTAGCCAGAGCTATGTTAATCTTTTAATTTATCCATAAGAAAATTGTGGGTCAATCTCAAATAATCCAGGATAGTTCTATTACCCAAGATTGCTTAATTATATTGCTTGTCCAATTTTCCCAAGTCTTCTTATCACTCAATGTCTTTGATGAGGCAAAGATGAAAGGGCAGGGCCAAATATCCTTAAGAAATTATTGTTATCCTTTTAGGTGTAATTATGGTGCTGTGATTGTTTTTAAAGTTTTTTTAAAGAGAGGTATATACTAAACTATTAATGAGTGAAATAATGTGATATCTGGCATGTGCTTCAACCTAAGGAGGGGAGCCCTGGCTGGTGTGGCTCAGTTGCTCAGGCATTGTTCTGTGAACTAAAAGGTTCTCAGTTCAATTCCCGGTTAGGGCACATGCTTGGGTGGTGGTTTTGATCCCCGGTTAGGGGTATGCAGGAGGCAGTCGATCAATATTTATCACGTTGATGTTTCTATTATCCTCTCTCTTCCTCTCTCTCTAAAAATTAATTAAGTAATCTTTAAAAAAATAATGAGGGGGGCCCTAACCGGTTTGGCTCAGTGGACAGAGCGTCGGCCTGCAGACTAAAGGGTCCCAGGTTCGATTCCAGTCAAGGGCATATACCTTGGTTGCGGGCACATCCCCAGTAGGAGGTGTGCAGGAGGCAGCTGATCGATGTTTCTCTCTCATGGATGTTTCTAACTCTCTCTCCCTCTCCCTTCTTCTCTGTAAAAAAATCAATAAATTAAAAAAATAATAATGAGGGGGAAATGAGTGGGAATATAGATTAAACAAATTAGGCATGAGTTTATAATTGTGAAATCTGATGATGGGTATATGAGGTTTTATTGTTTAACTAGAGGTCTGGTGCACAAATTCTTGTATGGGTTAATTTATTTTTAAGATTAAGTTTTAAAAAAATAAATGTTTTATTTTCCCCCCAAAATATATTTTTATTGATTTCAGAGAGAGGAAAGGAGTGAAACATCAATGATGAGAATCATTGATCAGCTGCTTCTTGCATACCACCTACTGGGGACTGAGCCTGCAACCCGGGCATGTGCCCTGAGAGGGAATGGAACCCTGACCCCTTGGTTCATGGGTTGACGATCAGGCTGGCAGGCAGAAGCGGTTAGGAACCAGTGGTTCCAGATTGTGCCTAGGTGGGGTCCTTTGGCCTGGCTGGCAATCAGGGCCGATTGGGGCCAATTGGGGTCAGGCAGCCAAGGAACCATGGGAGGTTGGCCAGTTGTGGGAGGTTGGCTATGGGAGCACACTGACCACCAGGGGGAAGCTCCTGGGTTGAGCTCCTGTGGTCAGTGCACGTCATAGCGACTGGTCGATAGGTCATTTGGTCGCTTAGGCTTTTATATACATAGACTAGAGGCTGGTGCATGAAATTTGTGCATGGGGGGGGTGTCTCTCAGCCCAGCCTGCACCCTCTCCAATCTGGGACCCCTCGGGGGATGTCCGACTGCTGGTCCTAAACCGGCAGTCAGACATCCCTCTCACAATCTGGGGCCACTGGCTCCTAACCGCTCACCTGCCTGCCTGCCTGATTGCCCCTAACCGCTTCTGCCTGGCAGCCTGATCGCCCCCTAACCACTCCCCTGCCGGCCTGATTGACACCTAACTGCTCCCCTGCTGGCCTGATCACCCCCAACTGCCCTCCCCTGCCACGACCCGCCTCCTCCGGGATCCGCCTCCTTCATGCGAGGCAGTGGAGACACCAGGACTGGCCTCCTCCAAGCCACGTGGAGTCACAGGACCCCCAGGCCTCACCGCACAGCAGCCATAGGACCCTCCCTCCGCTGTGCACACAGCCATCTTGTGGTGGCCATCTTGTGATGACATCGTGCGTGAGGGTTCGAGGACCACCTAGACTTTTATTAGTATAGATTTTGCCTACTTTCTTATATACTTGAAATTTTCCATATTAAAAAGGTAAAACAATATAACTATTTGTTAAAAGTCCCTTCTTTCCTCATCATTTGTGAATCCGTCCCTCCCTTTCTTTGTTTTTTTTTCTTTTCTTTCTGTCCTTCCTTCCTTCCTTCCTTCCTCTCCCCCTCTCCCCCTCCTTCCCTCAACTATAAAAATGAAATCCAAACTCCTTACTGTTTTCAAGGCCCTGCATTATCTGATTCCTACCTGTCTCTCTGATCTTATCTCCTGCTTTTTTCTCTGCTGGGTTTTTCAAGGAATAGAATATGAATGATGTCTCCTGGACCATGGCAGTCATGAGGCCTCCTTCCTCACCATCATTTCACTCCATCTGCCTGGGCATTCTTTCATTTCCTGCCTCAAGGCCTTTGCACTTGCTGTTCCTTAATCTGGAATCCCTTGGCTACTGAAATATCAGCTTAAATGTCACTCATTCCTCAAAAATGTCCCTTACTACTAAGGTAGTCCCTGTTTTTCTCTACCTTATTACTGTTTATTGCTTTTATAGCTTTGTCTCCTTTTCCCCCTGTCTTCTGCCAGAATATAAATGCCATGAGCTCAGGGATTCTGTTTGTTTTGTTCATTGTGTATACTCAGCACCCAGCACAGGGTCTGGTACTTAGAAGGCAATCAATAAATATACACTGAATGAGTTAATAAAAATTTTAGTCATTTAAAAAAATGTAGTCATTTTTAAAGATCTGCTTTAAACTACTTCCTTCATAAAACCTTCTTTAAGTCCTTTAAGTAAGAGTTAATCTTTTACTTTACTAGGTATACAGGCACAAAAGGGAAGAAAGTTTGTTTTACTCCTTCGCCTGTTCTACTGTAGTGAAATCTAGAATGAATTTGATACATCTATTTAAAAAATATTTTTAATTGATTTTGGAGAGAAATGGAGAGGGAGAAACATCAATCATCAATCAGTTGCCTCCTGTACATGACCCAACTGGAGACTGAAACCATAACCTGGGCATGTGCCCTCACCAGGAATCAAACCAGTCACCTTTCAGTGCACTGGACGATGCTCAACCTATTGAGCCACACTGGCCAGGGTTGATATATCTTTTTGTATTGTTTCCTTAAGTTAGCACTTTAAATTTATTTCTCTCTCTATATATATATTTATTTATTTATTTTAGATTACAAGCTGCTGCTTCTAAATATTGCTTCTGTGTCCAGGCTGGGAGTTTCACCTCTATTCTTGTTTTTTATTTTTTAATGTTTTTATTTATTTCAGAGAGAGGAAGGGAGGGGGAGAGATAGAAACATCAATGATGAGAATCATTGATTGGCTGCCTCCTACACAACCCCTACTGGGGGTTGAGGCCAAAACCCTAGGATGTGCCCTGACTGGGAATCTAACAGTGACTTTTTGGTTCATAGGCAAATAGATGCTCAACCACCGAGCCACATCGGCCAGGCTCACCTCTTTTAATATCCTTTGTTTCTATGGCCTCCCAATGTTTATGACACATAAGGATGTCATCATGCTGAGATGGAAGAATGACTGATTTAGTTGGACTTGCCCTCATTTACATGTCCATGCTTTGGGAAAATGCAAGTACATAATCAATTAGCTAAAATCTCCTGGAGTGAGTCTCTTACCAGTTGGGTCATGGCTCTCTTTCAAATGATACACATAACTTGTAGGCCTGAAAGCTACCTTCTCACCATTTGCTAATTGCTTGCTATCAAATATACACACACAACAATGTATTTGCCTATAAACAGAAGACAGTTTAATTATCAAAACAATATTTTAACATTTGTGTTCACTGTAAACAGATTTTAGCTCTGGAGCTACTTTTAGAAGACATTTTGTCCTCTCCCCAGTAGCAATATTTTTGGAGTGTTTCTTCCAATCAGCTTCTTTGCAGAACTGTTTAAACTAACACCAACTTTACTGCAACAATTAAAACAAATGTTTCCATTTTGGAAATGTTTACTTGAAAAATACAGATTTGCAATTCAAATAAATGGGGAGATTGTTAGTTTCAGATGTTTCCTTGGGCTGTAAGTAAAATGGATATTTATACTTTTTTTCAAGAAACATCATCTAAAATATTCATTATTAAATGTTTCCTGGGTGGATGGATGTATTCTTATAGGACCTGTGTAAGTCCTTATGAATTATGATTGATAGCATAGATGTCCTAATTCTTCATTCTCAATAGACAAGTGTTTATTAAGATGGATCTATTATTTTAGCTACTGAAAAGAAAGTGCACAGAACCAGAGCACATCATTCCATATCAAGCATATAACAGTTTTATTTCTGTTTTGAAAAATTATTATTGAGGAAGAAAGTTTTTATACATTCCTTCCAAGCAGGTTTATTGGTGTTTTGTTGTTTTTTTTTTGAAGGACTGCTATAAAAATAAAACCTGGTCACTATTTAGCACATAATTACATAATACAGATTTTAAAATATTCTAAACATATGAGTCTATGAGCTCAAGGTTTATAGGGATTAGTGCTACCAATTTGTATTAAAACAGTGTTTATTAATGTGATTCTAATTTCATTCTGGATAATTTTGTTGGCGTTTGGAACATTCATTTAAAACAATAAAGAACTCAATGGGGGGATAAGGACACATATGTAATACCTTAATCAATAAAGAAAAAAATGTATGTATTATGGCTTAAAAAATAAAACAATAAAGAACTGATTTATTGCCACCATGTGCCCACCATCCAGATATCATTGCTGACATGTACACATAAGGAACTGTTTGACATTGAAACGGGGACTCAGAACTGTTGGACATTGAACTGGGACTCAAACGTTTTTTTTGTTATTATAAGTTTATTTCTAGTCTGCAGGGTCAAGATTTTTTAAAGGAAAGAAATGGGGAGGAAAATAGATACAGAGGCAAAGAAGCATTGAACACACTGTCAAACTACAGCGGGAAGGCAGGGGAGGTTGGGTGGCGGGGGGGCTGTAAGAGATCAACCGAAGGACTTGCACGCATGCATAACCAATGGATATAAGACACTGGGTGGGGGGGGGGGGGGGCGGGCAGGTGAAGGCATGTACTGGGGGGTAGGGGAGGCCGGGGGAAGGTCAATAGGGAAAAGAAAGGAGACATATGTACTACTACTTGTAATACTTCAAACAAACAAACAAAAAAAGAACTGATTTACTCAGCCAATTAAATATTAAGAAGTGTGTTATCAGACAACAATAAATAATATTTTTAAAAGACAGAAATGAACCAAAGGTAGATTCTTAGAACAAGAGATGTTAATGTATTTCATGTTTATTTCCTGTTACTGGCTATAGCACAGACCTCTCTATGCCTCCTCTTGTCCTTATCTAACTAGAGAGTCCCTTAACTGTAAATCTGAAAAAGACCTTCCAGAGACCATTTGATTTCCTTCTCTGCCTTCAGCAAGGAGTAAACCCAAACCCTCCAGGCAATTCACTCATGTTCCTCTTGAACACCTCAGGGATAGAGACAACCTTTTCTGACAAAAGGAAACCTGTTTTGGTACCAAGCTACAGTAATGGTTACAGGAGTTACCTATGATTCCCAACTAAGGCAGTCTACTTTACACATGCAGCATACCCTAATTCTCACAAAAGCTTTACAAATTAGTTCTTCATTAAGTCTGCTTTATGAGAAGCCCAGGCCAGAGAGAGTAATTTGGCCAAGGTCATATTTCTGATAAGTGGCTCATTCAGGATTCATACCCAAATTATTTCTTTCATTAATTCAGCGGCTTCTCCAAAGGCAGTGTATTTACCGACATAAAGGGAAGTAATAAAATCAATGAACAAAACCTTAAACTTATGTTTCAGGAAAAGAGTTTCCTTGCACAATGAAAATTAATGATGAAATAACTACACTAGATACCTGTTATTAAAAGAATATCCCATGTTAAATGATTCAGAACCTCCAATCTGGCCTCTTTTAAATCATACGTCTGTGTGAATAAACTGACTACAAATTCCCCAGACTTCTTTGTTATCAGTATTTCAGCCCATAATTTAGCAAACACACACACACACACACACACACACACACACACACACACGCCTTGTAGGAGTAAAGTTTCAGATCTTTCCTTGGGCTTCAGTTTTGAGACTTCCAGATTCTCAGGTGTGTGTGTGTGTGTGTGTGTGTGTGTGTGTGTGTGAGAGAGAGAGAGAGAGAGAGAGAGAGAGAGAGAGAGAGAATGAGAGAGAGACTAAGGAAAAGAATAGCTGAATCACATCTAAAAGCAAATTGTCCCAATTAAAAATCTATAACAACAGTGAGGACAATTGGGCATTCCATCAGCCTTTTAACCTCAACGGCTCTTCTCCCCAAGCGAACCCAACCTACTTCCAACCCACACCCCCAAACAAGGTAATAAACTCGAAAGTTGGAGGTAGAAGAGCCGACAGCTTGGCCCAGGGTCCGCTTTATTCTGAAATCTATCGGGGCACCGGAATCCATGGATGCTAGAGGGTCCCACTGTTGATTGGCGCAACTGGGGAGAGCGTTGTTTATCGGCAAGAGCTGGGCGGGAGTCCGTAATGGGCCCGAACAATCACACCAGGGTCCAGGGAAAGAGAACCGAGAGACTATTTCGAAGGTTACAGAGGCGCGCAGAGCGCGAGAAGTAGCGACTCGTGCGCCAACTTGCTCACCGGCTCCAGGGTACCGCCACCCGAACTGGCCGGCCGCCCGCAGGCTCAGCGGAAGGCAGCGCTGCTCAGAGTCGGGCCCAGGCCGGCGCATGCGCCGCAGCTCCTCCTCCCCTCTCCCGCCCCCCTCCTTCCCGACGGGTCTGGGGCGGCGGCGGCGGCGGCGGCGGCGGCGGCCGCGGCAGCGCGGTGACGTCAGGGCGTTGGGGCAGCTCCTGTGACAGACGGAGCTAGAGCGGCGGGGCGGCGGCGGCGGCGTCTGGCGGCCGAGATAGCGAGTGAGCGAGCGAACGAGTAGCGACCCCGGGGTCTAGGGAGCGAAAAAGAAAAGAAGGGGAGCGCTCGGGCGCGAGCGAGAGAAACCGCGAGCGCCGGGCCTGGGTTCGCGCCCCGGAACGGCTGAGGAGCTGCCGTTCCCCCTCCCCCTCCCGGGCCCGGGCCCAGCGCGCCATCCTCCCCTCCCTCCTTCCCTCCCTCCCTCCTTCCTCCCTTCCCTCTCCCTCTCCCCCTCCCCCGCCGGTGGATGGGAGTGAAGGACGGAAGAGGCCCTGCGGAGGCGGCGGTGCAGCGCTTGGGTAAGGCGACGTGTGTCTCCGCCCTTCTTTCTGTCTTCTCCGCTGCGCTCGGGCGGCTGCGGGCCGAGCCCGGCGGCCTGACGATGTGGCTGCGCCGGTCCCCTCCCTCCCATTCTCCCCTCCCCCTGCCGCCGCCTCCTTCTTCTTCTCTCCTCGCTCTCAAAATGGCGGCCGCGGCGGCCGTTGAGTGAGACACTCGAGAGGAGGGGAACAGGCCCGGGAGGGCGCTGCCCTCGCTCCCCTCCTCCCCGACCCGGGTTCTGGGGTGCCCGGCCGCCGCTGCTCCACCCGCGGCCCTCCCCGGGGAGGGATCGCACTCCTCCCTCGGTGACTTAGCAAGAAAAGTATTCTTGGGTAGGAAGGGTGTGGAGAGCAGGTCGCCCTCGGATCCTGGAGAAAGGGTTCGGCCCTCGTTTCCCCGGCCACGGAGAGCCAACTCTGCTTTCCCCACGCTACCCGCGGTGGGCGACGGGGACCGGGCCCGGCCCCGGGCGCCTCGACACCCACAGGCTTCCCAGGAGTTCCGTCCCCACCTGTCCTCAGGATGGGGTTGAGGATGACCAGCAAGCCCTTCCCTGGCCTCCCGGTGCAGTGGTCCAGCCTTTGCATCCACTGAGGAGAAGCGGCCCGACCCACCGAGCCATCTGCAGCATCCACCCACCAAATCAGGCAGGAATTCCCCCCCCCCCCCCGCCCCTGCCACTGGCTCCTCAAACGGGAGTTGCCTTTTGACGTTGTAACCCTGAGCTTCGAGGCCCTCAGCTATTCCCCTTCATCCGGCCTCCCCATTCCTTTGAGCGAACGCAGAGCCTTCTTCCTTAGCCTCCCAGGTGAGAAATGCTTAAGAGGCGGTGGGCAAATTTTAACACTTATCTCTCTAAGCATTCGAGTGGATAGGAGGAGGAGGTTTTCAGTATCTGAGATGAGAGAGCAAAGTGCCCCGGCTTTATTTGTTATTTTGCCTTTCTCAGTGACTTAGCAAGAAACTCCTTTGGAGGAGGGCAGGAAATTTTCTTTTGGGGTTGGGATTTGGGTCCAATTTATATCCATTGGTTAAGATAAGAAATTGTACTTTTTAAGAGAAGAACCAGATTTGTTGTCTCGTTCTCAATGGGCGATGTCATGCCAAGGTCTCCCCCTCCCCCTTTCCTTAAGAGGCAATCGGGAGAGAATAAAGATATTACTGTTATTCCGACCGCTGCTTAAACACACAATCCTCGAGATTCATAACGTTTTAAAGGCTAACAAAAAAATGTGTGCCATTTTTGGTAATTATATTTTTGATGGGAGGTGGATTGTTTTGTGTGATTTTCATTTTGAGGCTAGGGCGGAGGAGACAGTGCTTGGGCCTTTCATACCAGTAATGTCATCTCCCCCCCCCCCCCCCATTTGCCACAGTAGTATTTGCTTAATTTTTATATTTTTATTTATTTATTTTATAGCGGGGCTTGATTGCTGCAGGGTCGTCTCTTAATCAGGAACATTTCCTGCTTATGTATGTCGGTGGTAATATGTTGAATATATAAAAAGCTTTTACTTAATTTCTGATTTGGACCTAAGGCATTAGCTAGCTTTTAATCTCATGGGGCTCTTTCAGGACACAGTTTTGAAAAAATAATTGGCAGTTGCAAATTGCAGTTTTTATTAAAGCAGAAGAGCAATTTGTATTTAGGGAGATTTATTCTTTTATGTTCTATAATACATTGTTTGGATTGTTCAGAAGGGGAGGATCTAAAACAAGTTTGAAGCTGTTATTTTTTAAAAATATGAATCAGAGAATAGAACCCAAATTTTCACAAAATATTCCTGTATATATTGATTTTGATGGAGCTAGCCCTATGTTGGTACCCTCCTGACCCCTTTCTAAAAAATGGGCTAATATTTGTGGATGCTATGAACAGCCATTGAGCCGAGGAGACTGGGTGGAGTAAGAACAGAAGCTGTGAAATGCTAGATTTAGGTTGCCCTTTCATAGCATTTTGTCTCTTCCTTATGTTTCTAAGGTTATTTGGTACTAATTTATGCTACCACAAAGGCATTTCTCTGAAGTAAATCTTAAAATCCCATGATTTTAGTTTCCACCTTTTTGGCAAGGTGGGAATTGAATAATTGAGGTAAAAAGCAATGTCTTTGCTCTAGATATACATATACACACATATATACACCCTTACAAATGTTTTTATTGTTTTAGTTAAGTATAAACTAATGAATGCTAGAAATATTTGGCAAGAATTAGTGGAAATATTGCAGAAATCTAATAATACTAGTTGTTTTCTTTTACTTTAGTTTGCATTAAAACAGTAAAGCTTTGATTTAAAAAAAATAATGAACATCAAAGAGGAGTAAAAAAGGATAAGATAATTTGTGTTAAAGGCTCTTGTGTTGTCCCCTTGAAAGGGTCCTTTCTGTAAGATGCTACCATTAGAGAGGGTCGGTTACTTTAATGTTTTGTATCAAGCATTCCTATGAATTTACATCTTCAGAAGGTCAAATTCATGTAATTGTGATTTTGGTGAGCCTTATAACTGTCAGTGTGTGTTATATTTTTATGCTTTTGTTATTTTTAATGTGATTAGAAAGTAGGAGGGTTCATATAGTGAAGAATGAGTAAGTTAATGGCAAATCACTGTTATATGTCTGACATATTACTATCCCCAGTATTTATAGTTATAAAAGTGCACCAAGAGCAGTGTTTTTCTTGGTAGATTATTAGTGTATCTGATATTTGTGGAAACTTTTGCTTAATGTGGTGATCCATTTTAAAAATTCTTCATAATCCTATATTCATAAACTTTTAATGAGATTGGGATAGATTTCATTTTTTAGTAGAATTACTTTTTGTCTGTTTCTCCAGATAAAGTAACTCTAGTATATAAGCGATTTGGATATGTATCATCATTTTTTGTTTTCTAGCTAGAACATCCATATTTCATAATCTATACTTTATTTTTTAATGTATATGTTTCATATGTACTGAATTACATATGTAAAAAAGACAAAATATATATCAACTATATATGACTACTTTTTGTTTACATGTGGTTCATATTATTCATAATTTATCTTTTTTTTTTCTTTTAATCCTCACCCAAGGATATTTTTCCATTGATTTTAGAGAGAGTGTAAGAGAGAAGGAAAGACAGAAATATCGATGTGAGAAAAACACCGATTGCCTCCTGCACATGTCTTGCGGGGCCTGGGCCAGGGAGGAGCCTGCAACTGAAGTACTTTCCCTTAGCTAGAATTGAACCAGGGACCCTTTGGGCCACAGGCGGACACTCTTATCCACTGAGCCAAACCGACTAAGGCAATTTATCTTAAGCCTTGGAAAACTATGGAAGTTGTCAACATTAGGATGGAGATGTCTTAACAAACCCCAAACAAAATATTAGTGCAATCAGAGTGAATTTTCCAATCCTTCCAGTTGAGTTCTAAAGCAGTGAATCATGCACACTGTTGCCAAAGGGACTTGAGACTTGGTTTTAAACTCAGCTGGCCATGTTGGCTGTGGTTCTAAAAGAGATTTTTTTTTAACTTGTTTTTAAGTCTCTGTTGTGAAAATATTTCATAATGACAGTAACCTGTTTTTGTACATTGAAAAGAGAAATAGTTAAGTTTGAATTGGAAATTCTTTGCCACTGTTCTGTCTTGTACAACTATATTTTTTTACTTAAAAAGTTCTCTATTTAAAACTAATGGTATACAATATATAAGTTTTGAAAAGAAAAAGAAAATCAGTTCCTGAAGATACTTAGTTGTAGAAGGCCAAATGTTTTGAGAATGTTTCTTCATGAAGAAAGATGCTGTGTTATATATAAGCCTAATAGCTATTTGCACTGAAGGCTTTTTGCATTGTTTTAGCTTTGTTGCTGGTTTGGTATGACACTTTGGGCTAGTCATTTAAATGGAACTTTAATTTAGCTTCTGTTATGGGTATAATTTTTAAACTTGCCATGGCAGTTATAGCCTTAATTGATATTTGTAAAATGTTTCATACTCATTGGATATGTACTTAATAAGTACTTATTATTTTGATTTTTTTTCTCTTTAAAAGATTGTGGCTTTTGGTGAAATTTACCTAGTTAGCATTGATATGTGCATTTGTCAAGGATACTTCTGGAAAGGTATCCTCTGAAGTTGTTATTTAACATTGTAATAAAAATTTCTCTAGAACTTCGTAAATATATTTACTAGTAATTTGGTACTCGTTTTCATTTGTTATGTCAGCTACTTTTTGAGGTAGGTTAGTATTTTTATGGATGAAACTACTGAAACTCAGAATTTGTTTTCCTAAGGTCTTGAGAATTGGTTAGTAGCTAGAATGAGGTAAATATTACAGGCACTGAACCACTTGGGTATTGCCTTGTATGATCAAGGAAACATTCTTTTTTGTTTTGACAAAATGAACTCTTTTTATGACTATTCATATGTTAATTTCTTTTCTAAAATGGTGAATCAGTGGCATTTATTACTTGCATCATTTAAATTGGCATTTTTCTTAAACATATGGTCTTGTATTAACTATTTTGCCTGCATAGGCTTTAGACATTTGAGTAGGAACTCTCAGAAAGAGCCTAATGTTGCTTTATAGTAGTATTAAGTAAATATTTGTTGCATGCATACAGTGGTATTCAGATAGTGTGAATAAAATATTAATATTAAATTAATATTTAAATAAGAGTAGTGTTATTAAGTAGATACTTGTTGCATTTGATTGAGTGCAGGGTTATGTGAAAGGAAATGTGCTATCCTGTAGTTCTTTGCAAAAGCTAATTTCCAGTGATCTCTTGTCAAGTAAAGTGAAGGAGGGAAAAGTGTTTATACTTCCTTTACGGAGACTTAATGTTGTCCCAGGGAGCAGCAGCACACTTCTGACATAGTTATATCAAGACCACACAATTCCCAAAGTTATAAAAAATTAATTAATCCAACTGGACAAGTTACATTTGCATTTTATAATTATTTGCTCTTTGCATTTTGATTATTTGCTCTTGAGCTCTTACATGTTGACAATCATTTTTTTAAAATTTTCATTTATTGATTTTATTTATGCATTCATTGGTTGTTTTTTGTATGTGCCCTGAGCAGGGATTGAACCTGCAACCTTGCCGTATTGGGACACTGGTATAAACAACTGAGCTACCTGGCAGGGCCTTGACAAGAATTATTATTATTAAACTTTTTACAAAATTGATTGAGAGAGGAAGGTGGGAGTGGGGGGAGAGGAGAAGAGAAACATTGATGGGAATTATTGACAGTTAAGTAAGGCTGTTAAGAAATTTTCTGTTGAGACCATCTTTTGATAAGAGTGAAATTAAGAATCAGAAAAAATTTTAAAGAATTTGATTTTTTGAAGGCATTATACAAAGTTTTATGTTTAAGATTTTGCACTTTTTAAAAAATATACTTTATTTTTTACGGAGAGGAAGGGAGAGGGATAGAGAGTTAGAAACATTGATGAGAGAGAAACATTGATCAGCTGCCTCCTGTACACTCCCTACTGGGTATGTGCCTGCAACCAAGGTACATGCCCTTGACCGGAATCGAACCTGGGACCCTTGAGTCTGCAGGCCGACGCTCTATCCACTGAGCCAAACTGGTTAGGGCTGCACATTGTTGATTAATCCACTACTTTTTAAAAATGTTGAATCTTTTTTTTTTTAAATAGTTTGTTTTTTAGAGAGAGATAAAGGGGAAGGGGGAGAGAAAGAGAGAGAAAACCATCCATATGAGAGCTTAACATCCATCAGCTACCTCCTGCATCTCTCACCAGGGATGGAGCCAGCAACCTGGGCATGTGCCGTGACTGAGAATTGGACTGACAACCTTTTGGTGCACAGCACAACATCCAACCAACTGCCCAGGGTGATTAATCCACTTTTAATCTGTGGCAAAGATAGGATATTTTATACTAGTGTTTTGTGTGCATAAGGAATATATTTTTATTCATCTTTGCAAAAGAAAGAAAGGTATGGATAATGAGTCAAGTTTATTGATTAGTTTTGTTAACTTTTTTTTAAATTATTTTTTTGATTTTTTACAGAAAGGAAGGGAAATAGTTAGAAACATTGATGAGAGAGAAACATCAATCAGCTGCCTCCTGCACACGTCCTACTGGGGATGTACCCGCAACCAAGATACATGCCCTTGATCGGAATTGAACCCAGGACCCTTGAGTCCGCAGGCCGACGCTCTTTCCACTGAGCCAAACCAGTTAGGGCAACTTATTTTTTTAAGAGTAAGAAAAAGCTATAGATTTTGCATCATCTGAAAATTAAAGCTGTTGACTAAAACTGTATATGAATATTTTAGATTCTAATCCTAACTCCACAATATAGCAGCTATATGCTTTGAGGCAAAGCCTCAATTTTGTTATCTGTAAATGGATAATGTTGACAATATCTAAGTTATAGGGTGGTTACAACTACTGCATGATAAAAGGTCTGTAAATCCTTCAGTAAATGTTTTCTACTGTTAGAGACTTTTTTAAGGAAGAGAATGTAGCACACAGTTTTAAGCATATAAATATGGTTCTTACAGTTTTAAGTATATTTCTTAAGAATTAGTATTGGGGATTCTTTCCCCTTTGGTATCAATTATATGTATCCCAGTGATGGCTTCAAAGTTTCTTAGTAGACAAGAAGTTCTATATAAATCAATGCCAAATGGAAAAATTCCATCTATATATATAAAACCCTAATATGCAAATAGACCGAATAGCGGAACAGCTGAACTGCTGGTCACTATGATATGCGCTGACCACCAGGGGATGTGCGTGGAACATGGCGGGTGTTGGCAGCATGCAGCAGAGCGCGGAACATGGCGGGTGTCGGCCACAGCGGGATGGTAGAGCAGGTCAGCGGGGGTGCCAGACCAAGGCGGGGCGCTGGTTGCTGTCATCAGGGTGAGCCTCTGGTGGTTACTGAAAATTCTTTGCTGCAGCGCACTATGGTCCCACCTGGCACTCATACCTGCTGTTGGTGCCAGAGTTGCCGCTTGCACCCGCTGCCGGCACCTGGTGCCAGCCCCGATCACTTGGTGCCATCAGCGGGTGTGAGCGGTGGCTGCTGGCCCTGATTGCCCCTCAGGGCTTCTCTACCTCCTCCTGCTCCTGAGGGGTGATCAGGGCTGGCAGATGCCTCTTGTACCTACTGCTAGTGCTGGAGCTGCTGGTGCCCAGCACCAGTCCTGATCGTTCGGCGCCGTCTGTGGGTGTGAGTGGTGGCTGCCGGCCCTGATCACCCATGAGGGCTTCTCTACCTTCCCCTGCTCCTGAAGACAATCGGGACAGCAGTTGCCGCTTGCACCCGCTGCTGGCGCTGGCCTTTTCCCTCCCATGGTCCCTCCCACAGTCCCTCCCCTCAATCGGTCCCGATCGGGACTGGGTGAGACAGCCACAATCGGCCACAATCACCTGCCAGGCTGAGGGACCCCACCTATGCACGAATTTGTGCACCGGGCCTCTAGTTTTTTAAATATTTTTATTGATTTCAGAGAGGAAGAAAGAGGGAGAGATAGAAACATCAATGATGAGAATCATTAATTGGCTGCCTCCTGCACGCCCCCTGGAGATTGAGCCTGCGACCTGGGCATATGCCCTTGACTGGAATCGAACCTGGGACCCTTCAGTCCACAGGCCGACGCTCTATCCACTGAGCTAAACCAGGTAGGGCTAGTTTTAAATATAAAATTATACTGCAAATAAGCATTTATTTAGACTCCAAAGTACAATTTACAGTTTTATTTTAGCAATCAGAAAATTTTTGTTTATACTTTTAAATATTATTAGGAATCACATTTTGCTGTTTAGTTTTTTAAAAAACAGATGTATGATTTAATGAATGGTTGCAAAATGAATATCTGTTGTGCTATTACCCAGGTCAAATAATACAAGATTGCCAGCACCCAAGAAACCCCTCACATTTCCCTTCTAGTCACAGTCCTCACCCATGGTGACCACTCACCTAACTTTTATGTATTAATTTCTTTGTGTTTGAAAAAAAACTTTATTGATGAAACTATTACATAGAAAAATTTTTAAATCTTTTATTTTGGAATAATTTTAGATTTACAGACAGGTTGAAAAAATAAGACAGTTCTTGTATATACTTGGCACCCAATTTTCCCCATTCTTACAATCTTACATTTCTGTGGTACATTTACAAATCTTGGTATTTAGTGTTAGCTAAACTCCAGACTTTATATGGGTTTCACTAGTTTTTCCATTAATGTCCTCTTTCTGTTCCATATCTGACCCAGGGTACCACATTGCATTTTGGTTATGTCTCCTCATTCTTTTCTAGTCTGTGACAGTTTATCTTTTCTTGTTTTTTATTACCTTAACAGTCTTGAGTAGTACTTACTGGTCAGGTAAGCTATAAAATGTCCCTTAAACTGGGTTTGTCTGGGTTTTTTTCTTTACTTTTATTTTTTTTTCCCATGATTAGACGGGGGTTATGGCTTTTTGGAAAAACTATTCTAGAGGTGAAGTGCACTTCTCATCATATCATGGCAGGGGCTATATGATACCTACAGAACATCACTGGTGTTATTAACCTTTATCACTTGATTAATGTAGTGTGGCCATTTTCTCAATTATAAAATTACTATTTTCCCTTTCTCCTATTTTATCCTTTGAAAGTGAGTCAAGTTCTATGTCCCAGAGGGGAGCATTTACATACATTATTTAGAATTCTTCAGTAAGACAGACTCATCTCCTCATCCCCATTTATTAACACAATTTACATCTTTATTGTCAGAAAATTTTCACTTAGAATTTTAAATATTAAATTAAATAACCCCAAGATTTTTCTAGTTTATAATAGTTTGGAAAATAAAGATCAGAGAAAGTCTTTGAAGAAGCTTATCTAATTGAATTCTATATCCCTCTAGATTATTCTGAGAGTATTTAGTGTTGGTATTTTAAAGAAAAGCTCCCTATATTGGGGCTTGTTTAGATGGTGACTGCTGTGATCTGAGAAGCAAAGTAAATAGTGTATCTTACTCATTGGTTCAGATCTAGTATTTGAACATACTTCGTTCTTCCCTTCAAAAAGTTTGAAATACTAAAACAGGAAACAGTGTTTTGATTGATTAGACTCTTCTTTTAAAAACAACTGGTAGGTACGTTAGGTGGTTTTTTTGTTTAGAAGGCATTATTATAGTTACAAGTCTTTCCAATCCCATTCCCCTCCCTCCATCTCCCAGTGATAAAGTTCCTCTTAAAATTTGTATATTTCGCCCTGTTGAGTGTTGCTTGGTTGTTAAGAGCGTCAGCTGTGTTTCCAATCCCATTCCCCTCCCTCCATCTCCCAGTGATAAAGTTCCTCTTAAAATTTGTATATTTCGCCCTGTTGAGTGTTGCTTGGTTGTTAAGAGCGTCAGCTGCCCGCTGAAGGGTTTGGGTTTGATTCAAGGGCACGTACCTGGGTTGCAGGTTCCACCCCCACTTGAGGCAACCAATTGATGTATCTCTCTCACATGGATGTATCTCACATCGATGTTTCTCTCCCTGTTTCCCTCTCCCTTTAGCCCTCCCTCTCTTAAAAAAAAAAAAAAAGGAAAAAATAGCTTTGGGTGAGGATTAACAACAACAAAATTTGTGCATTTCCCTTTTGTTCTGTTTTTGTACTTTTTTACTATACATATGTATCCGTAAACAATGTATAATAATGCTTAAAATTTACAGGAATGTTACACTCTGTAATTTTACCGCTTGATTTTTTTTTCACTTAAAATGTTTTCTAGATATATTATTGATAATGGTAGATATAGCTTGTTCTGTTGTATGGTTCCTTACTAGCATATATGGTATCTGAGGAAAGATGATAAAATTGTTTTTGCATTGCAGAATTCATTCTAAGGTTAATTAGTAATTTTTATGCTTTGAATTGATTAAATAGAAAGGATAATATTGTTGACATCCATTTTAGACCATAAATTCAGTCTCTTCAATTATTCAAAAACCTGTACATATTTACTCAGTACTGAGCCAGGATTTGCATATGGGCAATCTGCAGGCCAAACTAAGTCTGTAAATGCATTTCTCTTGGTCTTGCATAGTTAAAAATTTTTTTGAGTCAATATTTAAAAATTAGATATTTAAGTCTCTATTTTTGGATTATCCTGAAAAATTAGAAGCTTTAGCAACAGTATGTCCCACTTTTTGCCATGGGAACTGTTGGCCCAACCTGAGTCACAGCTGCCCTCTTATAGATGGGCACAAACTCTCCAGGGAAACAAAGCCTTACCATTCCCTGTTACTTTTATTGATTGTCCTTCCACTGTTTATAGTGAAGAAATACTTCTTTATAGACATTTCTATAAAAATGGAAAAAAGTACAGCTGAGCAATTGTAATTTTCAAGGAAAGGAGAACATATTTCTCTGCAGATGAAGAATATTGTAATATGATTAGTATGCAAACAAAATGAGTCCTGTATAGAAAGACTACAACCTTGTCTGCTTTGCTCATTTATATCCCCTGTATTGTTTTCTGTAGGTAATTTGTAATCTCTACATTTTTGTGAAAGTAGGTCTGAGGGATTCCACAAAGTGCAATTGAAGATCAAAAAGATAGGAAGAGAGTTTGTAAATTAAGAAGTTCTGTGCAAATGCAAGATATTTACCTGCCCTCGATGGTTTGGCTAAGTGGATAGAGTGTCAGCCTGGGGACTGAAGGGTTCCGGTTTCGATTCTGGCCAAGGGCACATGCCCGGGTTGCTGGCTTGATCCCCAGTAAGGGCCGTGCAGGAGGTAGCAGATGAGTGATTCTCTCTCATCATTGATGTTTTTCTCTCTCCCTCTCCCTTTCTCTCTGAAATAAAAAAAGTAATAATAAAATAAAAAGATGTTTATCTGTTCTTTTAGCTGTGATATGAATCCTTGTTCCAGAAAAGTTTTAAGCAGAGGGGGTTAAACACTGGTGTAATCTCCATACAATGGTTTAATCTCCTCAACCATCCTACCTTTTAGCACTGTATTTTTTATTTTTACATTTTTTATTGATTTTTGAGGCGGGGAGAGAGAAACATTCAATACTATATTTAAAAATGTTTTTAAATCCCTAGCTGGTTTGACTCAGAGGGTCCCGGTTTTGATTACAGTCAAGTGCACGTACCTGTACTTTGGTTACAGGCTCCCTCCCTGGCTCTGGTTGGGGCCCATGTGAGAGGCAACCAATCGATGTGTCTCTCACATCAATGCTTCTCTTTCTCTGTCTCTCCCTCTCCCTTCCACTCTCTCTAAAAATCAGTGGAAAAGTATCCTCGTGTGAGGATTATCCAAAAAAAAAAAAAATAATGTTTTTAAATTGATTTTTTAGAGTGAAAGAAACCTCAATTTGTTGTTTGACTTATTTATGCATTCATCGGTTGCTTATTGTATATTCCCTGACTGGAGATCAAACCCCCAACCTTGGCATGTCGGGACAACGCTCTAACCAACTGAGCTACCCGGCCAATGCGCAACACTGTATTTAAGTACCTTATCCAGAGGCTACAAGTGGATGGTGCAGAATTCAGACCGCAAATAAGTTTTGTTTGCTTAGTGATTTTGTTTTTAATTGAATTCACTTAAAAAACTGAGTTCTACCACTGTTGTCTTATTTTAGCTGATTCATACTTTTACTTGCCAAGTTAGTCTCTGTATTTGATTTGTTACCCTTTATTTAAGGCAATTTATAAGTATAAACTACAAAATGCCACAGATTAAAAGTGAAGAGAAAGAAGAAACAAAAAGGGCAAGGCTAAAATGGAGTTAGAATCTAGGCCGAATATCAATATTCTTGCTACAGGCATAGCACAAATTTGACTGAGTTTTCTATGAGCTAGCAAGAGGGAAAAAACCTGTTAGGTTGTTTTTCACCATGTTCTTTAAGGTAAAAAGAAACCAGGTAGTTCAGAAAAACAGATACCCACTTGGCACTATAGACTAGAATTTTCATAAGAGTCCTCATAAAGAGGATTATGTGAAACTATTATTACCTTCATTAATATTTCTAAGGTAAATGGATGTCTAGTATTTAACAACCCTCAATATGGAAAGACCAACCACATCATGTGAGGGTCAGTCTGAAAGAGTAGGTAGATTGTCCTGTGATGTCTGACCAGTGGATATAATTTCCCTCAACCCAGTTCTTGATATAAATTGAAATTACGCTCCTTGGCAAGTACCTAAAGTCTGTACATCAAGTACAGACCATTTATATATTTTTTGTGAAAACCTAGTTTTACTCAAATAGAATTTGTGAAAGTGCTTATAAGATTCTTGTTAAAAAACTAGAGGCCCAGTGCACAAATTTCATGCACGGTGCGGTCCCTAGGCCTGGCTGGCAATTGAAGCATGAGCATCTGGCATGGAAGGGCAGGTCCCAGGTAACCTCTGGGCCCTGGGCAGCACCTGGGCCCCTGGGCCCCCGCGTGCCCCCTTCTGCCTGAGTCATCTGGCCCCTGCCCAGCTCCCTCAGCACCTCTGGCTGTTCACTGTCTGCAGGGCTATTGGTGGGGCAGTTGGGCCCCACTTGCACCCGCCTTGGACTGGCACCGCCTGCTCACCTGCTCCACCATCTCGCCGCAGTTCCGGGTCCCACTCTTGTCGGGTCCATTGGGACTGGCAGCAGCTCCACTGCTGCCCGCTGCCAGCAACACGTTGCTGACACCCACCATGTTCCACGCTCCCCCTGGTAATCAGTGCATGTCATAGCAAGCGGTCAAACTCCTGGTCAAGGGGACAGTTTGCATATTAGGCTTTTATTGTATAGGATAATTTTGACCATAGCCAGTTTTCCTCAGTGGTTGGAGGGTTGGCCTGTGGACTGAAGGTTTGCGGGTTCGATTCCAGTCAGAGTGTACATACCTCGGGTTGAAGGCTAGGCCTCTGTCCCAGTTGGGGCACTTGCAAGAGGCAACCAATTGATGTGTATTTCTCACATCCATGGTTCTCTATCTCTCCCCCTCCCTTTTCTCTAAAAAATAAATAGAAATATATTTTGGGGTGAGGAGTAACAAAAACAAAAATTTTTTTTTGAATTTTGAATCTGCTACATCCCTGTCTTCTTATTTTTCTTCTTACCCATAATGGTAAAGTCATTAAGAAATAGATTTTAAAGAAAAAAAGGGGCCACTACACAATCCTGTTTTATGCTCCTGGAAATTAATCGCTTCAGTAGAAGATTGTTTCTATGCATCATGACTCATGGTAGTTTTCAGCATAGATTAATTGTAAGGAGGTATTTTTATTTATGTCTATAATAGAACTGGTCTCTATCCTCAAGAAGCATACTAATATATGGCTCTGCCTCTTCTTTCTTCACATTGTGCTCAGGACTCCCCTTTATTTAAAAGTAAGGAAGAGCCGAAACCGGTTTGGCTCAGTGGATAGAGCGTCAGCCTGAGGACTGAAGGGTCCCAGGTTTGATTTCGGTCAAGGGCATGTACCTTGGTTGCGGGCACATCCCCAGTAGGGGGCGTGCAGGAGGCAGCTGATCGATGCTACTCTTTCATTGATGTTTCTAGCTCTCTATCCCTCTTCCTTTCTCTCTGTAAAAAATCAATAAAATATATTAAAAAAAAAAAGTAAGGGAGATTTTTTTCTTTAGTCCTACTAGAACTACAGCTCTTTATCTTATTGATGTCTGCTTTTTTTTTAATTTCTCAGTTTGCCATCCTTAGCCTCAACTCTTCAGCAATATTGTATTTTCCAACTAATTAAAATAATTTTGTGCCCTGGTTGGTGTGGCTCAGTTGGTTGAGTATCATCCCATGCATGGAAAGTTTGCAGGTTTGATTCCTGATCAGGGTACATATGGGAGGCAACTGATCGGTGTTTCTCAAATCCATGTTTCTCTTCCTATCCCTTCATAGCTCTCTTAAAAAAATCAAAAACATTTTTTTAAAAAAAGGAAAAATTATTTTGTATTTGAATATTTTGTCACGTTATATTCATTATTATTTTCTCTTTATCCAAAACCTGCCTCAAAAAAATTGCCAATTGTTTGTTTCCATCTTTCTTAGTCTTTCAGTCTAAAGTTGACTTGATTAGTGCTCAGTTCATGTTATATTCTATTTGTCACCTTCTTTCTAGTCCCTACCCTCCCACCTCACTCTAACTAGATTGTATATTTTCATAGGGGTGAATTACATTGTATACATTTTTTACTTATTTTAAAACCTTACAGACAGAGCCTATCAAAATAGT
Organism: Corynorhinus townsendii; assembly: GCA_026230045.1. NCBI lineage: Eukaryota > Metazoa > Chordata > Mammalia > Chiroptera > Vespertilionidae > Corynorhinus > Corynorhinus townsendii. The sequence continues at coordinate 35,999,981 of JAPDVU010000009.1, forward strand.
CAATGAATGAAAGGATATGTAAAGCTCACATCTTTTACTATATTGTAAGTTTCTTATGGACAGAGACTAAACATTGTTTCTATGTCAGATATCGCTTTCCATAGATGAGGCATATGGTATGCAGATATGCTTTCTTTGGATGAATACTGGGTACTTGGTACATCCTCAGTAAATAAATTGAATAATTGAGGCCAAGAGTATAGTTATTTCTCAGTTATTTGTTTCATTGGAGGTAATATTGGTGTGGATAATAGTATAAACTAGAAATTAGTTCAGTTGAGATATTGCAGGTTTTCCATTTGGGTTGTCGTAATAAACTGGTCAGTTGTCCTTAGATATAAACAAGAAATCTGCCTTTAGGACCAAGATCAAATCCTAGAGAAAGCCATCTTACATGAGCAACTAGTGAACTCTGTCAAAAATAATTCAGCCTTGGCTGGGTAGCTGAGTTGGTGAGTGCTGTCCCTATACACCAAGGTTGTGGGTTCAGTCTCTGGTAAGGACACATAAATAAGAAGCAACTGTTGAATGCATAAATAAGTGGAATACAAATTGATGTTTCTCTCCAACTCTCTCTCTCTTTAAAATCAATAAAATTTTAGAAATTCCACTTGTGCATAATTGCTATTTGACTATAAAGCTTTCCCCCCCAAAGTCATTCCAAATGCTTCCATCCTAGTCCAAGCCACTGTCATCTTCTGTTTCCAGCCTCCCCATGCTTTAATAACGCATATATTATTTCCAAAACAATCACCATGAGCCCTAGCTGGTTTGGCTCAGTGGATAGAGCATTGGCCTACAGGCTGAAGGGTCCTGGGTTCCATTCTGGTCAAGGGCACATGCCTGGGTTGCGGGGCTCAATTCCCAGTAGGGGGTGTGCAGAAGGCAGCCAACCAATGATTCTCTATCATTGATGTTTCTATCTCTCCCTCTCCCTCTCTGAAATAAGTAAAAAATATTTTTAAAAAATCACCATGAAATAACCAGTTTTCGGACATTGTTCCCTTTTTTAAGAATTACAGTGATTTCTGCCTTGTAATTCCTTTGGGCTAACTGCATCAGTATTCACCATACCTTATGCTTTAAAAAATATCCATAGGACAGTATGTCTTCTATTATTGTTTGTATGCTTGGAAATATTAGCAAGCTTCTTTTTCTTGTTTTAAGGCAATGGATTTTTTTGTGTGACCTGGTTTGACTAAAAAAAAAATCAAATCTAAAAAATTTAAAATAAAATAATAAATAAATATCAGATCTAAGGGCTGTTATAACTATGTATGTTTGTCATTTGAAAATATGTAGCATTTGTAGGCAGAAACCAGAAGGGTAATATCAATGTTAAAGGAGGCTAAAAGTTCTTTAATTTTTTTTTTTAAATTTCAGTGTCAAGTTAAGACAGCCAAAATTGGCTTACTTTCTCTGATATGTTAATTGGTGTTCAATCTGTATGGGGTTTTTTTTGCTTGTTTTTTTCATTTCGGAGAGAGGAAGGGAGAGGGAGATAGAGATAAAAACATTAGTAATGAGAATCATCAGATGGCTGCCTCCTATATACCCCGCGCTGGGGATGGAGCCCGCTACCCAGGCATGTGACCTGACTGGGAATCGAACTGTGACCTCCTGGTTCATGGGTCGACACTCAACCACTGAACCACACCAGCCTGATGGTGTTCATTCTTTAAAAAGAAAAAAATTATATCAAAACCAGCCTCATACAGCTGGACTTGGATGTTTGCCCATATTTCAGATTTTGATTTTTTTTTTTAATTTAAAAGAGGATGAGTATAAAGTGATACTTTGCATCTTTAGTTCTGAAAACACAGTAAACTTAGTTTTACTATGATGCCTATTGTAGTCATTTAAAAAAACTAGATACCTACTGTGTGTTAATTACCATGATATTTGCTAGAAATACAACAAGGAATAAATATGTGTAGCTTTGGAGACGGTTGTTGAGGAGACACTATTCAGGCAGATAGGTAATTACAGTGTAGTGTGAGAAGTTTTAAATATGTGTACGTACAAAGAACTATGAAATCATAGGAGGGAGTTACTCTGCTTAATTTTTTTGTCAAAACTATGTAAATAAATCCCAGTTCTGCTATTTATGCTAGCTGCTGAGAACTTAGCTAATGCTGTTTAAATACCATTGATAAGTATGAGGTTGAACCTTTGCATTTACCATTATTGGCAGTTATATATGTTTAACCCTAATAGTGTTTCAGTATGGCAGTTAAAACAAGAAAATAAAACATTGTTAATTTCTTTTGCCAATACTATATGTCATTGTTGGATAATATTTTATTAAAATCAAGCTTTGTGTTGACTAAATGTACTATTTTCGGAAAACATTTTTAAAAGTTTAGCTTGGTCCCTAACTGGTTTGGCTCAGTGGACAGAGCGTTGGCCTGCGGACTCAAGGGTCCCAGGTTCTATTCCAGTCAAGGGCATGTACCTTGGTTGTGGGCACATCCCCAGTGGGGGGTGTGCAGGAGGCAGCTGATCGATGTTTCTCTCATCGATGTTTCTACCTCTATCCCTCTCCCTTCCTCTCTGTAAAAAAATCAATAAAATATATATTTTTAAAAAGTTTGACTTGGCTTCTCTTTTTAAGAAGATAATATATATGAAAGAATTTATTAACTAGAAATTGCTATGCCCTTATAAGTTATTTATTAATTCCCTATAATTGTGGAAATACAATTATTTGGAAAGTCTTGCTTTCAAAGTTTGATTCCTTACAAACATTTATTGAGTTCCAGAACAACAAAGAAATTCAGTTTAGTGTTTGCTCCTAAGGAGGTCAGTCTGGTACTAGGGATAGCCTGTATCTAGTTACAAAGAATGTGGGAGGCAGCACAGGATAGAATCATGATTTTCCAAATTTATCTTAGCACTGTAAACTTTTACTCAAAAACTCGTGAACAGAAACCCAATACATAAACAGATGAAAAGGGAGTCCTGCCTGTTTGGCCTCCCTTCTGTTCTCATTCCTGCTGTTTGAAACCATTGATGTGGGAGCAAAAACCAAAGCTGGCTTGAATCTGGGCCCTGCTACTACCTAGCTATTTGACCTTGGATACATGACCTGACCTTAGTGAACTTGTTTCCTCATCTGTTAAATGAGGATATTAGTTTCTTTGCTGGGTGTTGGAAGAATTGAACATTGTAGAAGAGGGACTTAGGATGTAATGGCATTCAGTAAACGAAGCTATTAGGATTATATGGACATGACACAATGAGACTAAAGAAGAGGGTGCCTAGGGGCCTCTTCCCCCTTCCTAAATGGGAGTCAGTTCTGTGGGACTCTTTCCCTCTCCCCATGTGGGAGTCTGTACTTGTGCCTCAATAAATTTCCACCTTTGCTATAAAAAAAAGAAGAAGAAGAAGAAGAAGAAGAGGAGGAGGGTGCCTACCTCTTCCAAGGGGAATGGGCTTGCCAAAGAGGGCTTCACAGGGTGGTGATTGGCCTTCAGGCAGAATCTTAAAGGGGGATGGAAAATTGCAAGATACGAGGTGTACCGGTTAATAATGGCAGATTTTGTAATAAAAGAAAACACGATAATTTCACAAGAAACATCAAAAGTGCTTTATTCAAAGTAATGCCCATCGCTAGCTACACATTTCCCCATCTTTCAGGTAATTTGTGGGTACTGTCCCAATAGAACTTTTCTTGTTTTGAGGCAAACCATTCAGAGACCCAATTTTCCACTCCTTCGTATGTTTTGAAGTGCTACTCAGAAAGTGCGTGTGCCACCGACCAGAACAAGTGATAATCTGAAAGAGCAAGGTCTGGTAAATACAGCGGGTGGGTTAATACTTCCCAGGCAAGATCTTTTAACGTGTCTTTAACTGTTTTTTTTCTTTTCTTTTCTTTTCCTTTAACTGGTTTTGAAATGTGTGATGGTGCGTCATCATGAAGCAAAATTACTTTGCCATGTCTTCTGGCCCATTCTGGTCGTTTCAAAGCATGGTTCAAATTGATTATTTGTTGTCGGTAGCGATCAGTATTAACAGTTTCACCTGGTTTTAGAAGCTCATAATACACCACACCTTCCTCATCCCACCAAACGCAGAGCATTGTCTTCTTTCCAAAGCGATTTGGCCTTGCAGTTGATGTTGATGGTTGACCTGGATCAATCCATGATATATTGTGCATTTGGGATTCTCAAAATAAATCCAGTTTTCATCGCCAGTCACAATTCGATGCAAAAAAGACTTTCGTGCCATTGAAGCAACATTTTACTGATGACTTAGGTTTTCTATTTGTCTTTCCTTCAGTTGATGTGGCACCCATTTTCCTTCCTTTAAAATCTTTCCCATTGCTTGTAAATGGTCAGAAATTGTTTGCTGAGCAACGTTTAATCTTTCTGCAAGTGGTTTTTGAGTTTGACATGCATCTTCATCCAATAATGTTTGTAATTGTTGGTCTTCAAACTTTTTCGGTTGACCTGGACATTCTTTGTCTTTCACATAGAAATCATCACTTTCAAAGCATATAAACCAGCATTCACAAGTATCTTGAGATGGAGCGTGTTCACCATAAGCTTCCCGAAGTATTCAGCAGCACTTCTCTTCAAAATAAAGTAATGAATTATAACTTCCCGCAAATGCTCTTTTTTTGGCACAAAATTCGACATTTTTAAGTGTAAAAATATCTATGATGTTAACACCTTCAGCAAATTTGACATATGAAGTTTTGAAGCTTGTCAATACAACAAAATAGCATATCAAATCGCATATATATCAACAAATGTGTAACTCCATCTATTGAAAAAATCCGCATTATTAACGGGTACACGTAGTATATGGATGAGGAATATGGATACCAAAGTAAAACATTTTAGTAATGAAATGGTATAATCAAGTAATGAAAGGTATAATCAAGTAGCATGTGGAATGCTACTTGATTATACCTTTCTGGAGATAAATGGCCTCCCCAGCATTCAGTGTAGCTTTTCCTTAACATTCTTTGACTCTCACTTTAGTACTAGGCTAGGCCAGGCTGGGTGAGGGTCTCTACTTACTTTGATTAATTAAATTGACTAGTTACCTAAAGAAAAGGTACTCTAAATCTGAATTTGTGAGCTGTCTTGGTTTTAATGTAATGATGCATTTATAGACAAGTCCTTCCTAAAAGCAGTTGCATTCGTGTGTTGAAAATTAGGAATCTTTATGTCCGCCTCTGAGGTCTTAGTAAGTAAGTGTTTTTGTTTGTTATTTTAATGCCCGAGGTTCAGGGTAACAGTACTAATGCTATGGTACATTACCTTTTTTGTTTTTAATCCTCACCCAAGAATATGTTTTTAATCCTCACCCAAGAATATGTTTTTATTGATTTTTTAGAGGGGGTGGGCAGAGAAAGAGAGAGAAACATTACTTGGTTGCCTCCCGTATGGATCCTGACTAGGGATCAAACCCACAACCTAGGTATGTGCCATGATCCAGAATTGAGCCTGCAGCCTTTTAGTGTACGGAACGATGCTCCAACCAACTTAAGCCACCAGGCTAGGGCTACTTTGAATTTTTGAGAGAGCTAGAAAGTTGGTTTCTAGGAAAAGCTAATGAATCACAATTGCATATTTTTTCTGCCACAACAATGACATATCTTTTCTTCTTATAACAATAAAATTTTAGGCAAAACATTTCAATGTGTTAGGCTAACACATGAAGGAATCCTATATAATAAAAGCCTAATATACTAAGTGTTCAGTTGTCAGGTCGTCTATTCAATCAAAGCGTGATATGCTAATGATATGCTAAGGCTGCTCAACTGCTCGTGCACTGCCCACCAGGGGGCAGGTGCTCTGACTGGTAGGTTAGCTTGGACTGAGCAAGATGGGCAGGTCATGCCCTGGAGCCCTCCCGCAGTCCCCTCCTGTTCCTGCTAGTGCACCAGTGCGGTTTCTCAGCCTGGCCTGCACCTTCTCGCAATCCGGGACCCCTCTGGGGATGTCGGAGAGCCAGTTCTGGCCCGATCCCGCAGGCCAGGCCAAGGGACCCCACTGGCGCAAGACTTCGTGCACCGGGCCTCTAGTATTAAATAAAATGGATGAGACATAGAAAGTAAGAGTGATGTATATGCATAAAATTAGATAGTACTATGTACCAGGCACTCTTCTAAGTACATGGGTCAACTCATTTAATCTGCCTGGCAAACTGAAATAAATATTACTATTACCTTTTTTGTCTAGTTTAAGGGTTTGGCAAACTATGGCTGGCAAGCCAGATCCTGCCTGCTACTTGTTTTTGTACAGCCTGTGAGCTAAGAATGATTTTTTACAATTTTAGTGGTTGAAGAAAAGCAAAAAAATATATTTTTGTACAATTTCACTTTATAAGATTTTTATAGAATCTATTTTGTAAAATAGTTTGTAAAGTTAAAATTATAACTTACTAATTTCTAAAAATGATATGAAATTTGGGCCTGGCTGGTGGGGTTAGTGGTTAGAGCGTCATCTTGCGGTGCACTGGTGGGTCCCGGGTTCCATTCTCTGGTCAAGGCACATACTCCGGTTGTAGGTTCTATCTCTGGTCCAGGTGCTAACAGGAGGCAACTGAATCTCTCTCACATTATGTTTCTCTCCCTTCTTCTCTAGAATTAATGGAAAAACATAACCTTGGGTGAGGATTAAAAAAAATAATATGAAATTCAAATTTTAGTGTCCATAAAGTTTTATTGGTACAGAGACACACCTGTTACTTTACATATTGTTTATTGTTGTTTTCTTGCTACAGAAATTGCAAGGTTGTCAAAACCAGGAATATTTACTGTCTAGCTTTTTATAGAAAGTTTTGTTGACCCCTGGCCTAGATACACAGGGGAGAAGATAAAAGCAACAAAGTTACTATTACATGTAAATACATGTAAAAGAATGCATCTTTATTAGTATACTAGAGGCCCGTTGCATGATATTTGTGCAAGAATAGGCCCCTGGCTTCACTCCCAGCTGCCCGAGACCCAGCAAGTCCCAGCTCCCCGGCTGTCCCAAAGCCGGCACATCCCTGCTCCTGGGCCGCCCGGGAGCCGGCACGTCCTCGCTTCTGTCCGGAGCACCACTCTGGTAGCTCCCTCCATTGCTCCGCTTCCCCTCATAGCCGGCTTCGCACCGCCCTGCACCTGCATATGCAAATTAACCTCTATCTTTGTTGGGTAATTTGCATACTCACTCTGATTGGCTGTGGGCATAGCGAAGTGATGGTTAATTTGCATGTTTCTCTTTTATTAGGTAAGATACCAGGAAGACTAGATAATTATATAATGAGAAAGCCAACTGTATTTTCTTGAAGGATTAAAAAAACTGTTAATAAAAGCTTAATTGTAATGGTAAATGCTTATTTATATCATAATGCTGGGTTGACCTCTTTTTCCTGTTAATAATCTCTTTAAGATATACTTGCGTTATAAATATTTCTTTGAATTTGAGTGACAGTTGTAATTACCATTGAAATCTTAGTACCTTGGCCTCACAATTCGATATTTGTCTATGGATCCCAGTTAATACTTTCTGACACTGTCCCTTTGTAATATTGCTTTTGACCCTTTAGGACCAGTTATAATTTGAGCACATGCATCAAAATCACCTGGAGAAATTTTAAAATTTAGATGCCTCCTCAGAACCTCTGAGGGTAAGGCCCCATCTAAAACTATTTTAGTAAATCCAGTTTGCACAAAATACACATGTTCTCAGAGGTGTTTTTCCTTTTTTTAAAAATATATATTTTATTGATTTCAGAGAAGCGGGGGAGGGAGAGAGAAACAGAAACATCAATGATGATAGAGAATCATTGATCGGCTGCCTCCTGCACACACACCCCACACTGGGTATAGAGCCAGCAACCTGGGCATGTGCCCTGACCAGGAATCAAACTGTTACCTCCTGGTTCATTGGTTGATGATCAGCCACTGAGCCACACTGGCCAGGTGAGACCTGCTTTCTTGATCCTTCTACTCTTCCATTTTTCTTTCCTGTTTTCACTTCTCTGCATAATGCAGTTTAGGTTTTGTTTGATCCATTATTTCACCTCTGATTATGCATTCCTCACACATACCTTACAAATCCTCAGCCCAACCCTAGATCTCTAAATATGCATATTTTCTGTGTCTGCTTAGTAAAGAAAAACCACATGTCTTTGTACATTGGTACCACTAAAATTTCAGTTTCCCATCTAAAAAATGTTCTTCCTATTGAATTTCTTTGCTCTCCATAGCAGCTATTTCAAGCCTCTTAAAGCCTTTTTCCTTACCCTGCCTGCTCAGCAAATGACCTTACCTCCTATTTTCCCGAAATATAAAAACACTAGAGGCCTGGTGCACGAATTCGTGCATGGGTGGTGACCCTTGGGCTGGTCAGCAATTGAGGCCTATTGGAGGGCTGGCCAGCCCAGGGGACGGACTGTTGGAGGTTGGCGGGGGGGGGGGGGGGGGGGGAGGGGCCATGGGAGGTTGGCTGGCCATTCCCCCTAAGAGGGTGCCAGCTGGCTGGGGGGAGAGGCCATGGGAGGTTGGCTGTGGGAGCACACTGACCACCAGAGGGAGCTCCTGCCTTAAGCGTCTGTTGGTCAGCATGCATCATAGTGACTGGTCGACCAGTTGTTGCGTTAATTCAGTCGTAACAGTCACTTAGGCTTTTATATATATAGATATTTGTGCCCTAGCCAGTGTGGCTTGGTTAGGTGTCATCCCATGCACTGAAGGGTTGTTGGTTCTATACCCAGTCAGGGCATGTGTTTAGGTTGCAGGCTTGATTCCTGGTTAGGGGGTGCAGGAGGCAGCTGGTCAATGTTTCTCTCTCTTTTTCCCCCTCTCCCTTCCTCTTTCTCTAAAAATCAATTAAAAATACACACATATTTGCATCTTTTTTTCTTTCTAACACAGTGGAAGAGGTGACCCATCTTTATGTGTAAGACTTGTACATGTGGATCATATTCCTTTCTCTTCCTCTTCCCTTAGGTACTTGTTTCATTTTTTAAAAATGTATTGATTGATTTGAGAGAGAGAGAGAATATGAGAGATTATTTGTTCCACTTATTTATGCATTCATTGGTTGATTCTTATATGGAACCTGACTAGAGATCAAACCTGCAACCTTGGCTTATCAGGAGAACACACTAACTAACTGAGCTACTCGGCCAGGGCCTCCCTCTGATTTAAAAAAAAAAAAAAAAAGACTTTATTATAGAAAATACCAGACCCATAAACAAAATTAGAGAATAGTGTGATGAACCCTCTTTGTACCCATTACCTAGTTATCAACTCAAAGCCAATCTTATTTCATATATTTCCCACCATCTACTCTTTCCATCCATAATTTTGAAGCAAATTCAGGCATATAATTTAACTGATAAATTTTTAAAATATGTATTTTTATTGATTTTAGAGAAGAGGGGAGAGAGAGATAGAAACATCAATAATGAGAGAGGATCATTGATCAGCTGCCTCCTGCATGCCTCACCCTGTGGATTGAACCCACAGCCCGTGGAATCTTAACTGTGACTTCCTGGTTCATAGGTCAATGCTCAACCACTGAGCCACGCCGGCCAGCTTAGCTGATAAACTTTTTGTGTGTATTTCTAAAAGACTTAAAATAACCACACTACTATTAATACTCTTGGAAAGTTCACAATTATTCTGACACTGTCCCTTTGTAATGTTGCTTTTGACCCTTTAGGACCAGTTATAATTTGAGCACGTGCATCAAAATCACCTGGAGATATCATTAGATATCTGGTCAGTGTTCAAATTTCCCCAAATGTTGATTCACTGGTTTGTTTATTTTACAAATAATTATTTTACAAGTGTTTTTTTTTTTTTTAATCCAGATCTAAATAAGATCTATAAATTGCAATTGTTTGATATGTCACTTCTCTTTTAATATATAGGTTTGCCTTTTTCTTCAATTTATTTAAAGAAATTGGGTAATTTATAGGGCTCTTCACAATCTGGATATTGCTGGATATATCCCATGGTGTCCTTAACATATTTTTCTGCCCTCTATACTTCATTCAAATTGGTAGTTGAAGCCAGATATTTGAACAGATTCAAATTTGATTTTCTGGCAAGAATACTTTATAGGTTGTATAGTGTTATTTTATCAAAGGGTAGATAAATCATGTCTAGTTGTCTGCCTTTAGTTGATTAGGGTGAGAAAATGGTGATTTAAAAATTCTTAATTCCTTTCTTCATTTTCCCTATGTCCTTTTTTTCTTTCCACCATTACCATTTAAGCATCTTGTTTGGTTGAAATGGGGGGGAAAAACAACCACACACAGCAACAACCACCAGAAAAATGGCTTTTCTACATTTCCACCTCTTTGTGAGATAATTTATTTATGGTATCATCTTTAATACCTCTCATTGTATTAGTCAACCCACTTAAATATGGTTTTTGCCATGTAAATCCATGTCCCTACCATTTTACTAAATCCGTCCTCATCAAAGCTATCAGTGAGCTCTATACTTAATGAAGCAGACCCATTTCATACCTCATTTTGCTTAATAAATAGTTGGATAACTTAGGATACTATGGATTGTCTCTCCTTCTTGAAATACTTCCTTGGCTTCTGGGACATATTCTCTCCTGTTTTTATTTTTACCTCTTTAGTTGCTTTCTCTTAGTCTCAATTGTAAATTCGAGGTTTTTTGTTGTGTTTAAGTGTTGGTGTTGCTCTGCCTGGCTCTGCTGCTCTTGCTGTATACATTCTCCATGGGACAATCTCATCCATTGTCATGGCTTCAATTATTTCATCTCTCAGTCAATAAGTACTAAACCTTAAATTGGGTCTCTTCATACCTGACTTGTTTGTACAACTTCCTACTAGAAATCTCACAGGCACCTTGGAGTTAACATATCTAAAATGGAATGAATCATACTTTCCTCATCCCCTCATACATTTTTTGTTCAACTTAGTTCTAAGCCAGAAATCTCTGGAAATTACCTTAGACTCCTTGGCTGACTTTTCTCTCTCACTTTCTTGCCCACATCTAGTCACCAACCTTGTACGATTTCCCTGGTAAATAACTTAAATTCATCTAATTCTCCATATATTGCTACTATTCTAGTGTGAATCCCTATCATCTGTCATCTTCATTACTGCAAGCCTCCTATCTGGTCTCTTCCTTTCCAGTCTTTGTGGTCCATTCTTCATTATAAAAGTGAGAATGATTTCATGTAAAGACTCCCCATTGCTCCTAGGACAAATTGTAAAGACCTAAGCTTGTTTTGCCATCAAGCCCCTGCTAACCTGCTCAGTTTCATCCTGAGTCATCACCCCCTGTGCAGTAACACTTGTCACACTTTTCACACTGTTTCAATTGCTCATTCTTGGGTTACTCTTCCAGTAGACTGTAACTGCCAGTGTTCCCCCCATGTCCCGTGTGGTTCAGGGTTCAGATTCAGGGTTCGGGCTCTGGAGGAGGCCGCACGCAAATGAAAGAGACTAGAAAATATTAATTGGGAAATATTGGGGGCCAGGCGGGAGCCCAGCTCAAGAGGAAGGACTCTGCTTTGCTCCGGCCTAGCATCCCTTTTATTCAGGTTTTAGGATACACCCATAGCCCTTAGGCAGGCAATTCCAATGACAGCCCATCAGTAAGGATTTACATAAAACTAAGAGGTGGACCGTTGCTTTAGCTACCATTGTCTCAACTAAACAGTGGGTGGTTGGCTCTGACCTTTCAGAGCCTTCAAGGTTAACCAGCCTTCCGGGTTCCTTGTCCACACCTCTGCTAGTGAAGGCAATGGGCAGCTCCCAACATGTAACTTCTTGAGTGTAAAGACCAAGTTTCCCTCTTCATTTAACCTGGTGTCTGGCGCATACATAGTACCTATTTTGTAAATGTTTGCTGAATTAATAAATTAACTTATGCAGTGGTTGAGAATCGACCTATGAACTAGCAGGTCATGGTGCGATTCTGGTTGGGCCATATGTCCAGGTTGTGGGCTCAATTCCTAATGTGGGGCATGCAGGAGACAGCTCTTCAATGATTCTCTCTCATCATTGATGTTTCTATCTCTTTCCCTCTCCCTTCCTCTCTGAAATCAATTTTTTTTAAAAACTTAAAAATTTTTAACATGCAATAGTACATCAGTATACATTCGGTGATTTGTTTATATCTTGTTTTTATTGTTATTAGATCACCCCTGTATTCTGGTACTGCTAATTTTGTACATTGATTTGCTTTTTTGGTGAGAAGCAGTCTCTCCATAATTAAATTAGACCATGTAATGTACAAACATAGTGGATTTTTGCATGTTCCTTTTTTCACTTTGATTTATATTAATTAATTCTCTGTCAGTGTATTACCACTGTCCCAGTTAATAGAAACCTGTAGACAGTTCAAATAATCACCACCATCAAATTATTCTTACCCTATTGTGACCTTTGTCAGAGTGTATGAAACCCTAGATGCTTTAACTTGGTTACAATTCAGGATTTAAAAAGTGAGGCTTAAATAACTAGGAATTGTTAAATAATAAAGAGGAATGGTTTTCTGGGTTGTCCATTGTGTTTGGTTCTCAATCCCCTAATTTATTACTAATTTATTGGTGATTTAGACATACTAGTAGTGGTAGTGATGGTTTTTAGCTATCATTTTGAGCTAGCTGGCCTTCAGGTCGGAAGAATCACTAAAGACAATAAAATCCCTGATTATATTTACTAGAGTTGCTCAATGAAGAAGGATCTCCATTTAAATGGAAGCTGCCATTGGGAATATCTGAGCGATCACTTCGTGATTCAGGATTCGTATTTAAAACCTGGGTTTGCTCATTTTTCCTGGAGTAGCTTATATACCACTGTATCCTTGGTGCTTGGAATAGTGCCTGCTAAGGCTTGAAAAATGTAGTAAAGAAGTGTTCTTTGTCTCCTCTGTCCATGTTTTGTCTCTTGATATATTGATGGAACTAGAGAACCTCTATTAGATGTTAATTTCATTTCATTTAGAGGATGATTTTCTATTTCTTTAAAGTGTCTCTTCCAATTAAATTTTGTATATACCAGTTCTCTGGATTTTAAGTAAGATTGCCTCAGATATATTTCCTAATACAATAAAAATTCTACCCAGCTATTTTTGTACATAAGACAAACTATTTTTTTTTTTTTGTAAATTGGGAGATTTGAAGAATAATTCTTTAAGAAAGCTTGATTTTTCTTACTTTTACCTACATTTACTCTAATTAAACTAATCACAATACATTGATTTTATAGCGTTATAAATATAAAAAAAGGGCTCTGAAATACTAAGTAATATCTAAAAAATAGGTTAGAGAATTAGATTACTGTCAGTACATAAAATCTAGGGTAGTTCATTCAGTTTTTTCTTTTCTTTTTAAAACATGCTTCTAAAGGACACAATAAAAATAATATTAACTTATTTCTTAATTATATGTATTAGTTAACAGGGCGTTTGATTACTAAATAGTTTATTTACATTGTAAATATCAGCTATTATAAGATTATTGATGACTAATATTTAATCTTGTAGGTTACTTCAGGTTGGTACCTTTTAACACTTAATGAAATTATCTGTCATACCTTTTTCAGATTATAGCTTTTTTGTAAATTAGAATCTTAATTTTTTTGGTCTTTTTTAAAAATTAAATTTATTGCAGTGACATTGGTCAGTATGAACATATAGGTTTAAGGTGTGGGTTTCTATGTTATAAGATCTGTATATTGCACATGTGCCCACCACCCAAAGTCAAATCTCTTGTCACCATCCCCCTTGACCCCCAACCCCTTTCCTCTGGCAACCACTACAGTGCTGTTTGTGTTCACGAGTTTCAGTTTTATATCCCACACTAGAGGCCCGGTACATGGATTCATGCACCGGTGGGGTCCCTTGGCCTGGCCTGTAGGGATCGGGCCGAAACCGGCAGTCCGACATCCCCTGAGGGGTCCCAGATTGCGAGAAGGCACAGGCATGTTTCCATGCCTCTGCGTTGAATGTCTGCCCCCTGGTAGTCAATGTGCATCATAGTTACCAAATAGTCGCTTAGGAGAAGTGAAATATGGTTCTTAGCCTTTTCTGACTGACTTATTTCCCTTAGCATAATGTTCTCAAAGTCCATCCATGTTGTTGCAAATGGCACTATTTCATCCTTTCTTATGGCTGAGTAGTATTCCATTTTATATATGTACCACATCTTTATTATTTTACTTAAAGTGAAAATTAAAATTATAGTCTTCTAGAGAACTTACACGTTTTGTTTTTCTTAACAATATATTTATTGATTTCAGAGAGTCAGGGAGAGGAAGAGAGAGATAGAAACATCAGTGATAAGAGAATCATTAATTGGCTGCTTCCTGTACACCCCCTACAGATGATTGAACCTGCATCCTGGGCATGTGCCCTGACCGACTAGGAATCAAACCACGACCCAGAAGTTGACACTTAACCAGTGGGCCACACTGGCCAGGCAGAGAAGTTATATGTTAATATTTGAAATTTAATAAGATTAGTATCAAAATCTGGTGGGTGACTGGTAGGGACTGGGTAAATTTAAAAATAGTGCTTCCCTAGCCAGTTTGGCTCAGTGGATAGAGTATGGGCCTGCGGACTGAAGGGTCCTGGATTAAATTCTGGCCAAGGGCATGTGCCTGGTTGCAAGTTTGATCCCTGGCCCTGGGGGTGTGTGTAGAAGGCAGCCAATCGACATATCTCTCTCACATCAATGTTTCTCTCTTTCTGTGTCTCCCCCTCCTTTCTGTTCTCTCTAAAAATCAATGGAAAATTATCCTCGAGTGAGGATTAACAAAAAAGTAAATAATAAATAAAAATAGTGCTGAAAACTATTAAAGATAATTTAAAATGCATAAAATACTATATATTTTTGGCATTGATTTTCATAGTAGGCTGAAAATATCACCTAAAATTCATATTAGCATCACAATAAACCTTTGAAAGTGTGTTATAAGTAATAATTTAGAAGTAATTTAAATTCTAAATGAAAGAAATAATATTTTTCCTCTTTTTCCTTAGGTGGAATGAATCTAACTTGCTGAATATCTCCTGGTCACTGGTTGAACTCACTTATAAAAGAATCATCTTCCCCTGCGTGGAAGTCACTTAGTGGAATATTTTACAAATCCAGGGATTGCAAAGCCTTTTGATTTCCCAAAGGAAGGGGACATACCACTATATCAAATAAGCTTGACATTACAGCCAAAATGGTGCTGTCCCAAAGACAACGAGATGAACTGTAAGTTTCTCTGTGTGTGTGTGTGTTAAAATATTCTCTCATAAAGAACAAAGTAGTAAATTAAAATACAGCTTTAGGAGATCTACTTTACTTTCATACTAAAACTATTGTTAGGAGTGTTCAAATATTGATGTGGGCATTTAGGTCTGATTTTAAAACTGGGTCTTACTTTGACAGCACTATTTACTCTTGTGACCTTATTGTATATAAATTTAAAGCAAATCAAGTTAGTTGGGATAAGTTTTATCTCAAATTTGTCTTAAACATATTATGTTCATTTGGAAGATAGGTGCTTCAAAACACTACTTCTAAATTATTTTGTCTGGAACCATGTGTTAGAAAAATGAAAGCTTTTTTTGTTGTTGTTACTGCTAAGGCCTTTCCTTTGCCTTACTGTATTTTTTATCATCCTTTGACTCTTACAGGATTTGAACTTTATGAGGTGGCTAACATGATAGTTAATGCAAATGCATTAACTAGATAGACATGAAAACGATTTGATCATTGCTATATAGGATTTTATAGCATTCTATTTTTGTAGGTGAAGAATTAGTAGAAAATATTTAGTTTTGTGTTCTAGGCTTTTAAAATTTACTGTGGCTTTTTTAAAAACTGCATAATTGGGAATAATTTCAAATTTATAGATTAGTAAAATTAGTACAAAGAATATTTATGTACATTTTATCCAGATTAGCCTATTGGTAACATTTTGTATCATTTGCGCTCTGTAGCTCTGTGTGTGTGTGTGGGGGGGGGGTTGTTGTGTGTTGGTGTGTGTGTATGTAGAGAGAGTAAGTTGCATACATCAAGGTCCTTTCTCTGAGATACTTTCGTACACAGTTCCTAAGAATTAAGGATATTCTTGTATAAAACCAAGTACAGTTAGCAATTTCAGTAAATTGAAAACTTTGAAATAATACTTTTATTTAATCTCTCTTTCATACTTGAATTTTGTCAGTTGATCCAATAATATCCTTTATGGCAATATTTTAATCCTCTCTAGTACACCATCCAGTCCAGGATTAGGTATTGTGGTCAGTTGTCATAAGAGTCATTTAATCTGAAACATTTCCGCAACCTTTCTTGCTTTGAAGACAATTAGATAAAAATACATGTGTGTTTTTTGTATACTCCTCACCCGAGGATATTTTTCTTTTTTTTAATTTAATAAATCTTTATTGTTCAGATTATTACAATTGTTCCTCTTTTTTCCCCCCCATAACTCCCCTCCACCTGGTTCCCACCCCACCCTCTGCTCTTACCTCCCCCCCACTGTCCTCCAGTCTCTTCCCGCACCTCCCACACCCCTTTCCCCCCCAGGAAAATTGTCAGTCCACTCCCTTTCTATGCTCCTGATTCTGTTATATTCACCAGTTTATTCTGCTCATCAGGTTTTTTATTCACTTGATTTTTAGATTCACTTGTTGATAGACATGTATTTGTTGTTCATCATTTTTATCTTTACCTTCTTCCTCTTCTTAAAGAATACCTTTCAGCATTTCATATAATACTGGTTTGGCGGTGATGAACTCCTTTAGCTTTTTCTTATCTGTGAAGCTCTTTATCTGACCTTCAATTCTGAATGATAGCTTTGCTAGGTAGAGTAATCTTGGTTGTAGGTTCTTGCTATTCATCACTTTGAATATTTCTTGCCACTCCCGTCTGGCCTGCATAGTTTCTGTTGAGAAATCAGCTGACAATCGTTGGGTGCTCCCTTGTAGGTAATAAACTGTTTTTGTCTTCCTGCTTTTAATATGCTCTCTTTGTTTTTTGCTCTTGGCATTTTAATTATGATGTGTTTTGGTGTGGTCCTCTTTGGATTCCTTTTGTTTGGGGTTCTCTGTGCTTCCTGGACACTTAAGTCTATTTCTTTCACCAGGTGAGGAAGTTTTCAGTCATTATTTCTTCAAATAGGTTTTCAGTATCTTGCTCTCTCTCTTTTTCTGGCACCCCCATAATTCAGATGTTGGTATGCTTGAGGTTGTCCCAGAGGCTCCTTATACTATCTTTAAGTTTTTGGATTCTTTTTGCTTTTTGCTTTTCTGGTTGAGTATTTTTTGCTTCTTTGTATTTCAAATGTTTGACTTGATTCTTGGAGTCCTCTAGTCTGCTGTTAGGTCTCTGTATAATTTTTTTTTTTTTTTTTTTTAGTCAGTGTATGTTTAATTTCTAGTTGGTTCTTTTTCATTTCCTCGAGGGTCTCACTAAATTTATCGGCCTTTTCTAGAAAATTCTTGAAAAACCTTATAACGGTGGTTTTGAACTCTATATCCAGTCATTTGCTTTCCTCCATTTCTTTCATTTGTGATCTTTTTCTTTGTCTCCACATTTTTGCTGCTTCCCTGAGTTGGTAGAGTAACTTTGTGTGGTAGGTGTCCTCTAGGGCACAGTGGCTCAGCCTCCCCAGTTACCTGAGGTGCACCCCTTTGTGGGCTGTGTGTACAGTCTTGTTGTAGTTAAGTCTTGATTGTTGTTGGTATCACTGGGAGGAATTGACCTCCAGGCCAATTGGCTGTGAGGATCAGCTGTGTCTGCTCTGGGAGAACTTCTGTGCTGGAGACACTCTTATGAGACAAGACTTGAAAATTGCAAAAGCCTCTGTGCTCAGCTTGGATGGGGTGGAGTCTCAGGGTGGAGCAGACAGCCTTGGCTTCCCGTCAGCCCTGCCTTATGAGGCCCCTGGGTCTCAGTGTCCCTTGGAAATTGCTGCAAGCACCTCTGAGAGAAAGCCACCCTCGAGTTTCGCCCGCTGCCAGACAGTCCAGTTTCTCCCTGAATGAGTCTCGTTTCCCAGAGTCTCGCCCGGAACTGGAATTCAGTGCAGTCGGGAGCTTCTGTCTCCCTCCTGCTTTAGAAAGCCAGCCTGCTTTACTCAGCCTCCCATGCATTCAGCAGTCAGTCCTCTCTGCGTGCGCGCGTATGCCTGCGCCTCCAGACCTCTGCCTTCCGCAGCTCCCAGGTCTCAGTGTGCTTTCTTTTTCCTGACAGTCCAGATTCCCCCCGAATGAGTCTGGTTTCTCAGCATCTCACTGGGGACTGGAGTTCAGTGCAGTTGGGAGTTTACTTCTCCTTCCCACTTCAGAAAGCCAGCCACGCACTCAGCTGCCCGTGCACACAGCCGCCCGTCCTCTCGGCGTGCGAGTCTCCATATCTCAGCTTTTTGTAGCTCCTCTGAGTCTCAATGTGCCTTCCTCTTTTCTTCTAGTTGTAGAATTTGCACTCAGTCAGCTTTCCTGTGGTTCTGGATGGTGTCCGTTTTGTCTTTTAGTTGTAGTTTGGATATTGTTGTGCGAGGCAGCAGTTTAGGTGTTTACCTATGCCACCATCTTGGTTTCTCCCCAAGGATATTTTTCCATTGATTTTTAGAGAGAGGGGAAAAGACAGAAATAGCAGTGTGAGAGAAACAATGATTGGTTGCCTCCTGCAGGCACCCCCACCAGGGCCCAGCCAGGGAGGAGCCTGCAACTGAGGTACGTGCCCTTGACTGGAATCAAAACTGGGACCCTTGGCTCTAGAGGCTGGTGCTCTGTCCACTGAGCCAAACTAGCCAGGGCTCAACACTTTCATTCTTTCTACATTTGCTAGTCAGCACTAAGTATTTTACTCTATTCAAAGGATCTTTTTCTTCTTTTTGTTGATGTTTCATTATTGGTATGAACTCATGGGTTCTTATATTTTCAATAGTTTCATCATTCACTATTATACTTACTGCTTTGGTGTGTAGATTGTTCTAGGTTGTACTCTAGGACAGGGGAGAGACATCAATGTGAGAGAAACACATCGATTGGTTGCCTCCCACATAGGCCCCGACTAGGGCCAGGTATGGGGCTTGCAGTCCGGGTATTTACCCTTGACCAAACTTGAGACCCTTCAGTCTGCAGTCCAACACTCTATCCACTGAGCCAAACCAACTAAGGGCTTATCTATCATCTTGACCCCAAGCTGATACTCTAGAGACCTTCAGATTTTAAAAGTAGCTCTTAAGTTGAAGAAAGGTCATTTTTTCACAGTTCACTTCTCTGAAAACTTCCATCTCACACTGAAAGTCATAGTCCAGGAGTAAAGCAATCATATGCTAGACCTTCAGGGCCAATTAGAAAGTCATCATGCACACTTGCATTGGTTAACCTTATTTACCACAAGGCTGAAAATGCAGTCCTGAAAAAGGTGGCTTCTCTATGCATACATGTAACATTCAAAAGGAGGGGGCAATCTCAAGGAGGCTGAGGTTTGATCACCAAAAGTCAGCACAGTGAAAACAAACAATAATGAATAATGGGCACTAGAATTCAAATTACTAGATGTTTTAAAGCAGGGGTGGGGAACCTTGTTTCTGCCAAGGGCCATTTGGGTATTTATAACATTATTCGCAGGCCATACAAAATTATCAACTTAAAAGCTTGGTGTGGCTCAGTGGTTAAGTGTTGACCTATGAACTAGGAGGTTAGGGTTCAATTCCGGGTCAGGGCACAGGCCTTGGTTGTGGGCTTGATCCCCAGTGGGGGGCAGTGTGTAGGAGCCCGCTGATCAATGATTCTCTCTCATCATTGATGTTTCCCTCTCCCTTTCCTTTCCTCTCTGAAATCAATAAAAATGTTTAAAAATAAAAAAGTAGCCTGCTATATTTGGCCAAACATTTAATTAACTCACCCCTAATGCCTTGGCAGAGCCAGACCAAATGATTTACCGGCAGTATATGACCCTCTGGCTGGAAAGTTCCCACCCTTGTTTTAAAGAGATGGAAGGTGGGGGGGTGTCAGTTTTCAATTTCATTTTGAATACCACATTACAAAAGAACTATTTTTAAAAATAAATGATTGAGGGAAAGTAAAATAAAAAGAATATCTAAACCATTGAATGACTCTCCCTGTTCTTTTTTTAAAAATAAATCTTTATTCAGATTATTACAGATGTTCCTCTTTTTTCCCCCCATAGCTCCCCTCCACCTGATTTCCCCCCCACCCCATGCCCTTACCCCTCGCCACTGTCCTCATCTGTAGGTGTAAGATTTTTGTCCAGTCTCTTCCCGCACCTCTCATGCCCCCTTCCCCCATGAGAATTGTCAGTCCATTCCCTTTCTATGCCCCTGATTCTATTATATTCACCAGTTTATTCTGTTCATCAGATTTTTTATTGACTTGATTTTTAGATTCACTTGTTGATAGATACGTATTTGTTGTCACTTTGTTCATAATTTTTATCTTTACCTTTTTCTTCTTCTTCCTCTTCTTAAAGAATATCTTTCAGCATTTCATATAATCCTTATTTGGCGGTGATGAACTCCTTTATCTTTTTCTTATCTGTGAAGCTCTTTATCTGACCTTCAATTCTAAATGATAGATTTGCTGGGTAGAGTAATCTTGGTTGTAGGTTCTTGCTGTTCATCACTTTGAATATTTCTTGCCACTTTTTTCTGGCCTGCATAGTTTCTGTTGAGAAATCAGCTGGTAGTCGTATGGGTGCTCCCTGGTAGGTAACTATTTTTCTTTTGCTGCTTTTAATATTCTCTCTTTGTCTTTGCCCTTGGCATTTTAATTAGGATGTGTCTTGGTGTGGTCCTCTTTGGTGTTCTTTTTTTTTATTAAACAAGGGTGGGAACTTTCCAGCCAGAGGGTCATATACGGCCGGTAAATCATTTGATCAGCTGCCTCCTGCACACCCCCTACTGGGGATGTGCCTGTAACCAAGGTACATGCCGTTGACCGGAATTGAACATGGGACCCTTCAGTCTGCAGGCCGATGCTTTATCCACTGAGCCAAACTGACTAGGGCTCCCTATTTGTTCTTGATAAAACTTCAATCACATCTTCTAGCTCTGTTCCCAGTTCTTTTGGAGTGTGTTTATCAGCAATTCTCTGATCTTCAAAGAGAGAAACTTGAGTGAATTATTTGGAAATCCCTGTCTTTGACACTGTGAATCTTTGCGTTACTTGAGATTTGTTGTCATTTTTACTTTGAAGTGAATCTCACTGGTATACTGTCCAATTACTTCGAGTTTAATGTATTCTTCTTATCCCACAAGTCCTCAGTTGAAGGTTTGCCTCCTGATCAGACATGGTTGATGGTGGCTTCACCCAGGGTCTTCACACAGTTGCAGCCTCGGGTAGTCAAACCTCACTCCAGGATTTACAAATCCATCTCTTTTCCCCATGGCACAACACTGAGTCTGGAAGGACTTCTGCTATGTCTCCTATGAGATTACTTGTTTTAAGGGATCTTCACTTGTATTCTTTAGGGCTTTACTTACTATGTGATGATTTTTCTTTATTTTGTTACTATCTCATCTAATCTGCTTGTATGCTCCTGACAAAATATGTCTTTTTAAAATACCACTTTCATTAAACTGCTGTTTCTTAAGAATGCTTCTGTCCTGTCTTTCCAGCCATTTCTCTCATCTTAATCTCATTTTTAATATTTATAGATATTAAATAGATGGATTGCTTTTGAAACAATTTAAAATAACAACTGTTTATAGGGGTCCTTGTCTTGTTCTTGACAGTGCAGATATTTCTAGGATTTTACTACTGACTATTATATTTGGTTGAAGTTTTGAGAGTTTTTTTATTCCTTTTGAGATTTCTTTATAAATTATTAATGAGGCAGTATCTTTTTTTTTTTTTAAAGCAGTTAACTTCTTTTTTTTTTAAATATATTTTATTGATTTTTTACGGAGAGGAAGGAAGAGAGAGATAGAGAGTTAGAAACATCAATGAGAGAGAAACATCGATCAGCTGCCTCCTGCACGCCCCTACTGGGGATGTGCCCGCAACCCATGTACATGCCCTTGACCGGAATCGAACCTGGGACCCTTCAGTCTGCAGGCTGACGCTCTATCCACTGAGCCAAACCGGTTTCGGCGAGGCAGTATCTTTTGAAATCTTTTTTAATGTTAATAACGACCTTTCCATTGTTAAGAAATGTTTTAAAATCAAGAATGTTGAAGAATTTGATCAGGTGTACATTGAGATCTCCATCATGTACTATTCTCATTTCCTTTCTCCCCCTGCCTATAATGCCTTCTCTCTCTCTTTTTTTTTCTTTTCATTTTTCTTTAAGGCCCAATTCACATCTTGCCTTTATAAAAAGATTCTTCCATTGAATCTCATTTCTCTCTTTTTAAATTAGGTTTCACACACTTTGGTAACTTTGGTTTTGCTCCTCAGATCAATTTTCAAGTTCCTCCTGGATGGCAAGGGACAAACCTAATCGTTTTTTATTTTTCCTGGTATGAAGCTGGGAATATAATAGACATTCATCCGTTCCTCCTTCCTAGTTTTATAGTGAAAATTTGCTTTACATTTTAAAAAATGTAAATTTTCAACTTTCTCAATACATGATAGTATATTGGCTATTCTTCCTATTGTACTTTAAAAGCTTAACTTTTCCTTATGGGTTTTTTGAGTTTGCAAAGTAATTTTTTATTGAATTCTAAATGGATCTCACAGTTAAATAAAGTAAATGTCTTATAATTACTGTAGACTTACATTAAGTTAGAGGGAAAGGGATAATATGTTTTAAAAGTTACAAATTGTACTGAGGCACTGAGGCAAAGTCTCCACCTCTCTGCAGACATTGCTGACCTTTGACTAATACTAAATCATGCAACTTCTTTTTAAATGTCAGTCAGTATATGTATATCATTAACTTGAAACAACATAATTGGGAGTCTTAGTCCAATTAGAGTGAAGTCATGTAATATCTTCATTTATCTTAGTTTACAATTTAAAAAAGTAAAGAAGTAAACATAAATAAGAAGGGAGTGGATCAAAACTGAACTGTTCAGTGGTGCCCTCTGTTTTGTGGTTTCACTACTCAAAAAATTTCGTCTAAATAGAGGAGAATGTCCCTAGCTAGTTTGACTCAGTGGATAGAACATTGGCTTGTAGACTGGAGGGGCCCGGTTTGATTCCAGTCCAGGGCACATGCTGGCTCGATCCCCAGTAGGGGGCATGCAGGAGGCAGCCAATCAGTGATTCTCTCTCATCATTGATGTTTTTATCTCTGTCTTCCTCTTCCTTTCTCTCTGAAACAATAAAAATATAATTTAAAAAGGTAAATATGAGAATGAATAACAGTAATGCATATTTTTGTATTCTTTTTTTGGTTTTGCTTTAAAAATGCAACGTGGTATACTTACTTGGTAGATAGTTTTTGTTGCTGCTGTGGTGTGGAGAGTGAGGGGTAGATGTCTGCCAAAGAGAAGTGGTAACTAATAGGCTAGAATACCAGGCACATTTAACAAATACAGTCTCATTTGTTACTGTAATAGTTTAAAAGGATAGCGGTAGAATATTTCCAGTGTGTTGCTGTTCCATATGTCAGCTGAAGCTCTATCTAATTAGTGCATGGATAAAAGTCCTTGATCTTAGGTTTCTTTAAATTTAATTTTAACCATTTTCTTTGATTCTATATACATTTACTGGTTTTGGTGTACTCAGAATGATCTATTTACACTTCTGCATCGATTATTATTTTATTCTAGTGATTAGTTGCTTTTCTTTATCTCCTGAGGCTTAATAGATTAATTTAAATCAGTAGATTAATTTAAATCATTAAGTTAAACCTTTGAGAGATTGTTATAAACTTGTGCCTTGATGTCCATTTGTTTCCAAAGAGATAATCTTCTCTCCTTAATAAAACTAATGAAAATAAGCTCTGGGTCAACACCTGAAGTTAGCAAACCCTAAAAGCATCCTTTTAGGCTGCTAGAACCAAGGGATTATTTAGTCTTACTTATTCTTACGTTAAGTGATAATGATACTCCTTACCTGACTTCAGTGGTACTTTTTCACTGGTCAGTTGTTGGCTTAGATATTGAGTGGTGAGGCAATGTCAGTGATGGTGCCAAAATTATCTATCCATGGGAATCTGACTCCTGTTTCTTGACTTTTTCAACATTACTAACCTCACATGTGACTTAAGAAGTCTGACTAAATTGTTTTTGATATGGAAAAAGAATTGACGCCCTAGCTGGTTTGGATCAGTGGCTAGAGTGTTGGCCTAGGGACTGAAGGGTCCGGGTTCAATTCCTGTCAAGGGCACATGCCCAGGTTGCAGGCTCAGTTCCCAGTAGGCCATGTGTTGGAGGCAGCCAATCAGTGATTCCCTCTCATTGATATTTCTCTCTCTCCTTTACTCTCTGAAATCAATAAAAAAAAAAAAAAAATATATATATATATATATATATATATATATTTTTTTTTTTAAGGAAATAGAATTGACTAGACTTTTCTGGGACTGAGTTGTAGACTTTATACAACACCATTATGTTGTACAACTATCCCTAATGGTATCAGACTTATTTAAATTTTAGTTCTAGCCCGGCCAGCATGGCTCAGTGGTTGAGCACCGACCTATGAACTAGGAGGTCACGGTTCGATGCCTGGTCAAGGCTTATGCCTGGGTTTTGGGCCGGATTCCCTACTGTGGGTTGTGCAGCAGGCAGCCTATCAATGATTCTCTCTTATCATTGACTAGAGGCCCAGTGCACAAAATTCGTGCACTGCGGGGGTGGGGGGGTTCCCCAGCCTGGCCTGTGCCCTCTCACAGTGTGTGAGCCCCACAATCGATCTCCCCAAAGAGGTAGGCCCTGCCCACCCATTCAGGGCTCCTCGATGGATTGCCCCAAAGAGGTAGGCCGGAGCTGGGGGTCCTGCCTCTGCGCTGCACAAACAGCATCAAGTCCCCGCCCAACTGCTCGCACCCGCTGCGCATGCAGCCTCCTGGTGATGGATTGTTATGGTGTAAGGGTGTGACGACCACATAGGATTTTATTAGTGTAGATATTTCTATCTCTCTCTCTCCCTCTCCCTTCTCTGAAATCAATAAAATATTTTTAATTATTAAATTTTAATTCTAATTTATTTGCTTTATTTTTCTACATATATCTTGCTTTGGGGGGGATTCAGTATTGATCCCATGTGATATCTCTTTTCTTTTTCTAAACTTTCACATGTCATAGTGTTATTAACTAACGTTCACCTTCAATATAGAGAAAGTGGTCCATCACTGATATTTTTTATTTTTAAATTATAGTTGAAGTACATTATTACATTCATTTCTGGTGTACAACCCTGTGATTAGGTATTTATTTAACTTAAGAAGTGTTCATGCCCAATAAATTGAGTGCCCATCTGGCAACATTATTGACTGCTATACTTTATGTCCCCATGATTATTCTATAACTCCATTTTTTACCTCTAAATCTCTTCACCTTTCTCACCCATTTCCCCAACCCATCACCCATCTGGCAACTGTTAAAATGTTCTCTGTAGCTAAGAGTTTGTTTCTGTTCTGCTGGTTCTGTGTATTTTATTTTTTAGATTCCACATATAAGTGAAATTATGTGGCATTTGTCTTTGTCTGACTTACTTCACTTTGCACAATACCCTTTTAGGTCCATACATGTTGTTGCTTCTGGCAAGATTTCATTCCTTGGCATGGCTGAATCATATACATTGTATATATGCACCACTTCTTTATCCATTCATCTACTGATGGACACTTAAGTTGCTTCCATATCTTGGCTATTGTAAATAATACTGCAATAAAATAAACATAGATGTATATATTTTTGATTTAGTGTTTTGAGTTTCTTTGGGTAAATACCCAGAAGTGGGTGGAGTTGCTGAGTTTTTTTTATCTCGTTTTCGTTTCTGTTTTACTAGTAATGTCTACTTTGTCTGTTACCCAGCTTTTTTATTTTCGGTCTTGTTTCTATTTTCATGATTTATCTTTTTTCATCCCTTTACTTTCAGTCTGTGTGTCCTGTAGACAGCATATGTAAGGTCTTATTTTAAGTAATTGTTGATAGATATATTTATTGCCATATTCTTCTTCTTCTTCTTCTTTTTTTTAATCCTCACCTGAGGATATGCTTATTGATTTTTTAGAGAGAGGGTAAATGAGAAAGCGAGAAAGATAGAAACATCAATGTGAGAGAGAACATCAATTGGTTGTCTTCCATATATGTTCCAATTAAGGATGGAACTTGCAATCTAAATATGTGCCCTGACGGGAAATCGATCATGCAACCTTTGGTTATACAGGATGACACCACAACCAATTGAGCCACATCAGCCAGGGCTTATTATTCATATTTTGATTTTTTTCTTTTTAAAGACCCTTTAACATTTCTTGTAAGACCAGTTTAGTGGTGATGGACTCTTTTATCTTTTTCTTGTCTGGGAAGTGCTTTATATGCCCTTCAATTCTAAATGATAGTTTTCGCTGGGTAGAGTAATCTTGGTTGTAGATCCTTATTTTTCATCACTTTGACTATTTCATGCCAATCCCTTGTGGCCTGCTGAGAAGTTCCTGTTGAGAAATCAGTTGACAATCTTCTGAGAGCTCCTGTGTATGTAACTATTTGCTTTCCTCTTGCTGCTTTTAAGATTCTCTCTTTGTCTTTAGCATTTTAATTAAGATGTGTCTTGGTGTGGACCTCTTCGGTTCATCTTGTTTGGGACTCTCTATGCTTCCTGAACTTTTATGTTTATTTCCTTCATCACATTAGGGAAGTTTTCCATCATTTTTTCAAATAGGTTTTCAATTTCTTGCTCTCTCTCTTCTCCCAGTATTCCTATGATGTGAATGTTAGTACGCTTGAATTTGGCCCAGAGGCTCCTTACACTGTCTTTATTTAAAAAATTTTTTTTCCTATTCCGATTCGATGTTTTTTGCTTCCTAATTCCAAATTGCTGATTTGTTTTCTGCTTCATGTACTCTATTGTTGATTCCCAGTAATTTATTCTTCATTTCAGTTCATATATACTTTATTTCTGACAGGTTCTTTTTTATGGTTTCCATGTCTTTTTTTTTTTTAATTCTTACCCAAGGATGTATTTCTATTGATTTGTGAGAAGCAGAGGGAGGGAGGGAGGAAGGGAGGAAGGGGAGGGAGGGAGGAAGGGAGGAAGGGGAGAGAAGAAAGACAGAGAGAGACATTGATTGGTTGCCTCCCATATGCACCTTGACTTGGAGTCAAACCCACAGCCTTTCGGTGTACAGGATGACTCTCCAACCAACTGAGCCACACCAGCCAGGGCTCTGTGTCCTTTTTTATGCTATTGAAGTTCTCACTAAATTGTTTGAGTATCCTTGTAACCTATATTGACTTCTATATCTGTTTTGAATTCTACATCTGACTAGAGGCCCAGTGCACTAAATTCGTGAACTGGGTGGGGGGTGTCCCTCAGCCTAGCCTGCACCCTTTCCAATCTGGGACCCCTCGGGGGATGTCTGACTGTGGGTTTAGGCCCGATCCCACAGGCAGTTGGACATCCCTTTCACAATCTGGAACTGCTGGCTCCTAACCACTCACCTGCCTGCCAGCCTAATTGCCCCTAACCGCTTCTGCCTGCCAGCCTGATCATTCCCTAACTGCTCCCCTGCCAGCCCAATCACCCCCAACTGCTCTCCCCTGCAGGCCTGGTTGCCCCCAACTGCCCTCCCCTGCCAGCCTGGTGCCCCCCCCCCTCCAACTGCCCTCCCCTGCTGGCCATCTTGTGACAACGTGGGGGTGGCCATCTTGTGCGGGTGTGAGGGTCAGTTTGCATATTGCCTCTTTATTATATAGGATAGGATAGTTTGCTTGTCTCCATTTCGTGCAGTTCTTTTTCTAGGGATTTTTCCTGTTCTTTCATATGGGACCTATTTCTTTGTCTTTTCATTTTGGCTGCTTCCCTATGTTTGTTTCTATGTGTTAGGTAGAGCTCCTGCCTTTCCTGGACTTGGTAGAGTGGCCTCGTAGGAGTCCTATAGGGCCCAGTGATAAAGCCTCCCTGGTCACTGGAGCTAGGTGCTCCAGATGCACCCCTTTGTGGGCTGTATGCACTGTCCTATTGTAGTTGTAGTTGAGCCTTGGTTTCTCTTGGCACATTACTGGGAGGGATCCTCCCCTGCCTCCCCCCATACACACAGCCTGATCGGCTGTGAGGACCAGCTGCTACTTTTGTGGAGGAGCCTGCTGTGCAGGGGCTGACCCCATGGAGCAGAACCCACTTTAGTAGGGCTTTGTTGCTCAGCGAGTTCACCCCTTGAATGTGTCACTCATGGAGATGGTTGGGTTATAATCGGTGTGGTCTGAAGCTGTCTATCAAGTGCATTGGCTCTGGGGCCTTCCAGAGGGTGCAAGGTCAGCCACCATCTGTGCCCTGTCCTGGGCCACCTGGTGACCTGTAAATGGCTGTTACTTGTGCTGGGTTTAGAAGTGCCCAGGAGAGGCCAAGCTATGAATTGAAACTGGCTGCCACTAGTGCCAGGCCTGGAGCCACCTTAGTCAGAGGTATGGGACATGCTGAGGCCAGATGCTGCTTGTTTGAAAGATTATAGGAAAGTCAGAAGCATGATCCAAGCAAAAGAGGCCATTTGTATTAAAAGCCATTGGAAACAGCTTGGGTGGGCCCACAAGTTAGATCTCAGAATCACAAGGGTGGGAGAGCAATGTTGGCCAAGTTGGTGCTCTTTGCGGGGGTGGAGGTGGCGGAGAGCTCAGCAAAGGAACAATGGACTCTGCCAATACTTCTGTCTGAGAGAAAGCTTTCCCTCCAGCCCTTGTCCTGAAGCCAGACAATTCAGGTCCTTCCCATATGTCCCTGGCTCTTTTCCAGCTGCTGTCCTGTGCTGGAATTCAGAGTGAGTCCAAGTAACTCAGTACACAGGCAAATTTTATTTATTGATTTTTGAGAGAGAGAGAAAGTTGATTTGTTCCACTGATTTATACATTCATTGGTTGCTGCTTTTGTATGTGCCCTGGCCGGAGTTCAAAATCACAACCTTGGTTCATCTGGAACAGCATTCGCCAACCTTTCGGGCCTCGTGAACCACCAGTGGTCCGTGGACCACTGTTTGGCAACCACTGATCTGGAGGATGCTCTAACCCCATGGTTGGCAAACGGCGGCTCGCGAGCCACATGCGGCTCTTTGGCCCCTTGAGTGTGGCTCTTCCACAAAATACCATGGCCTGGGCAAGTCTATTTTGAAGAAGTGGCATTAAAAGAAGTTTAAGTTTAAAAAATTTGGCTCTCAAAAGAAATGTCAGTTGTTGTACTGTTGATATTTGGCTCTGTTGACTAATGATTAGTTTGCCGACCACTGCTCTAACCAAGCTACTTGGCCAGGGCTCTCCCTTTTGAAACTCCACACATAGGTGTGGGGCCAGCCCTTTCTGAGTCTCCACCCCTCCTACCAGTCTACCAGTCTCCATGTGGTTTCTTCTTTATAGCCTTTGTTATAGGACTTCTCTTCAGCTAGATTTCAGGCATTCTAAATGATGGCAGTTCTATAATTTAGTTGTAAGTTTGATGTGGTTGTGCAAGGTTCTGAGCAGGGTTTTTACCTACACCTCCATTGTTTCTTGGTGTGTGTGTGTTTTTTTAATCCTTACCTGAAAATGTTTTTATTAACTTTAGAGAGAGAGAAACATCAGTGTGAGAGGAAAAACATAGATCAGTTGCCTCCCATATGTGCCCCAACTGGGGATTGAACCCACAACCTATGTATGTGCCCTGAATGGGAATCAAAACTGCCATCTTTTGGTGCATGGGATGACACTCCAACCGACTGAACGGTGCACCGGGTCAGTGCTATGCCGCCATCTTGACCGGAACTTCCCAACTGCACCTTCCCAACTCCAATGTTTTGCAGTGCTCATTGGGAACCTTATTGTAGAATGGAATATTGAGGCTTTTTTAAGTTCTGGAAATGTACTTGTTAAATTCAACAGGGACCTCTTAGTAGCCAGATTGCTTGGATACTTTGTTGTGGTTGTTAATCCTCACCAGAGGATTTTATTTTATTTTTTTATAGAGAGGAGATGAGAGACATAGATGTTTCTCTCTTTCTAAAATAAAAGCATTTTTAAAAAAAGTTGTGCATGTGCATACATGATGATGTGAACATATGGACAAAGAACATGGTATGAGAAGACGGTACTGAAAGAATTTAGCAGTGGCAGTTTCAAATCATTGGAATTTCTTTTTTAATCCTCAACTGGATATCTTTTATTGATTTTTAGATAGGACGGGAGAGAGCGAGAGAGAGAAACATCAATATAAGAGAGAAACACTGCTTGGTTACCTTCCACAAATGCCCAAATGGGGATTGAACCCAAAACCTTTAAGTTTACAGGATGAAGCTCCAACCAACTGTGCTATGGGGACAGGGCAAAAAAAAAATTTTTTTAAGCCCATTAAGATTATAATCGCTATAATTTGTGCAGTATGTTCAGGCAAAGTGTCAGGCATTAGGGCTTGATTGACCCTGAAGGTAGGAGAGGGGCTAAGGAGGAATATTAAATATTTACAAGTACCATATAAGATTTGTTTACCCTTGACATTTTGCCCCTAATTGCTTGCTGTTGATTTTTTAGATTAAAAGAAGAAAATAAAGCTAAGAGATAGATATCACTTGTTTCTCTTATTATTTGGGGTATTCTAACCAATAGGAAATTTATTTTTGTTTAAGGTTTATAATACAGGTTTTGGCAACACAATATTTGATGGAATGTTTTGAGAAAGCCATTGCATTACTATTTTGTATTGTTTTAGAAGGTCCAAGTAGAACTACCTGGTAGAAATTAAGAAGTAGATCTCAACTCTGTGTAAAGAATTTATTTTTTAATGAATCAAATGATCTTAGTAGAGTAGGCCAGAAGGCATAGGCTGTGACATGAGCAGCACATAGGTATAGACTCACAATAATAGTAAGAATTTACATTTCCTCAACTCCTTTATCCAGGAATATGATGTGCTGACCTTGTCTTCCACTAGTTATTGTGCTTTAATCATTGTTATGCTAATAATTACTTGGAAAATAAAAAAATATAATTTCCTGTTACCTTTATTCACTTTTTTATTTTTGTTTTTAACATGCCATTGAATTAAAACTTAGTCTTAGCAATTCTATGATACTACTAGAGTGTTTTTATTTCCTTAAAGCATTAGGTGGCAATGGCATTTATATTTATACAAGGGTGGTCATAGCAGCATTGTTTGTAGTAGTAAATGCATATTTCCATAATGGAGTATAATATAGAAGAAGGCAGCTTTACATTTGATAAAGAATGATTGCTACACTGGCCAGTGTGGCTTTTGGTTGGAGCATCATCCCATACCAAAGGGTCTTTGGTTCGATTCCTGGTCATGGCACATACCCAGGTTGCAGTTTTTGGAGATATCTTCAAGCCAGTAACAGTGGGTGAGCCCTGGCCTGTGTGTTCAGTGGTTAGAACACCCCACACACCAAAGGGTCTGGGGGTCAATCCCCGGCTCTGTCAGGGTGCATACAAAAGATCCGATCGATGTGTTTCTAACATTAATGTTTGTCTCTCCCTCTCCCCCTCTTTCCTTTACTCTCTCTAAAATCAATAAAAGCATATACTTGGGTGAGGATTAAAAAAAGAATGATAGCTGCCCTAACCGGGTTGGCTCAGTGGATAGAGCATCGGCCTGCGGACTGAAAGGTCCCAGGTTCAATTCCGGACAAGGGCATGTACCTTGGTTGCGGGTACATTCCCAGTAGGAGGTGTGCAGGAGGCAGCTGATCGATGTTTCTCTCTCATCGATGTTTCTACCTCTCTACCCTCTCCCTTCCTCTCTGTAAAATATCAATAAAATATATTTTTTAAAAAGAATGATAGCTAAGATTAAGTGAGTTTATATAACATTGTAAGACATACTAGTATGTAATGTACTGCAGTTTGTTTTAAAAACAAGTATTGATTATCTCTAGAAAACTACTACTCAGGGATAGTATTTCCTTTCAGAGATAACACACGTTAATAGGTGGGTTATCTCTGAAAGGAAACACAAAACACTGGTAAAGTAATTGCCTCAGGGATGGAATATTGGGGGGTCAGTGGTGGAAAGAACATTTTATTGTGTAAGATATGTAAAATTAGTTTAACCTTTTATATATATTAGTTTTTAAAATAATTTAGATTGCTTTAAAGGAAATCCCAACCAACTATTATATTACAGTGGAGTTAAGGCTCAAAAATTGATAGAGGAGTAGGTTGTCTTAGGAGGGAGGTAGCTGGTTTTCTCTTTGAAGGAATATAAGGAGAACCTGAAAAGGCGTCTGCTGATTCAGCTTCAGTTATTTTCTAAATGAATGTTTTAGTCTGTGATGGTATACTAAGTTTATAGCTTATGCTCTTTTTTGCACCCACTCTTTTTTGTTTTATTAATCCTCACCTGGGTATATTTTTTCCATTGATTTTTTTTTTTTTAAGACAAAATGAAAGGGGGAGGGTAAGAGATAGAGAAACATTGATGTGAGAGACACATGATCAGTTGCCTCCCACATGTGCCCCAACTGGGGCCGGAGATTGACCCTGCAACCCAGATATGTGCTCTTCATCAGGAATTGAATCCCAGGCTCCAGTGTGTGGACCGACACGCTAACCACTGAACAACACCAACTAGGGCTCTCCCACTCTGAATGGTTTAAAGATGTTTCTAATATTAAAATACTTACTAATTATAATTTTATCAGAACAAGTCTTTCTGAAAAACTAAACTTCATTTACTAGTTTTTTTTTCCTTGACTTTAAAATAAGTATGTCTTTTTTAAATTTCTTTTTATTGTTTAAAGTATTACATATAGTAGTACATATATCCTTTTTTTTCCCATTTATCTTCCCCTGGCCTCCCCTAACCCCTGTCGCATGCCCTCATCCCACCCCAGTGTCTTGTGTCCATTTGTTGTGCTTATATGCATGCATACAAGTCTTTTGGTTGATCTCTTCCCTTCCCCCTCCAACACTCCCCAGCCTTCCCGCTGTAATTTGACAGTCTGTTTGGTGCTTTACTGCCTCTGTATCTATCTTTTTGTTCATCAGGTTATAATGTTCTTTATTTTCCATAAATGAGTGAGAGCATGCGGTATTTTTCTTTCATTGCCTGGCTTATTTCACTTGACATAATGCTCTCCAGGTCCATCCATGCTGCTGCAAATGGTAAAAGTTCCTTTTTTTTTATAGCAGCGTGGCATTCTATTGTGTAGATGTACCATAGTTTTCTAAACCACTCATCTGCTGATGGGCATTTAGGCTGTTTCTAATTCTTAGCTATGGTGAATTGTGCTGCTGTGAACATAGGGGTGCATATATCCTTTCTGATTGGTGTTTCTAGTTTCTTGGGATATATTCCTAGAAGTGGGATTACTGGGTCAAATGTCAGTTCCATTTTTAGTTTTTTGAGGAAACTCCATACCGTTCTCCACAGTAGCTGCACCAGTCTGCATTCCCACCAGCAGTGCACGAGGGTTCCTTTTTCTCTGCATCCTCGCCAGCACTTGTCGTTTGTTGATTTGTTGCATTGTCATTTTGATTTGCATCTCTTGGACAATTAGTGACTTTGAGCATGTTTTCAAGTGTCTCTTGGCCTTCCTTCTGTCTTCTTTTGAAAAGATTCTATTTAGGTCCGTTGCCCGTGTTTTTATTGGATCATTTCTCTTCCTTTTATTAAGTTGTATAAGTTCCCTGTAGATGTTAGAGATTAAACCTTTATCAGTGATAACATTTGCAAATATGTTCTCCCATACAGTGGGCTTTCTTGTTGTTTGGTTGATGGTTTCTTTTGCTGTGCATTTGCTAGTTCTTGAGTGTCTATAACAAGTAGTAAGGGAAGGCTAAATGTAAACATGAACAAAATTGATGATTACTTTTACAAATTGATACCTATTAATGTAAGCCATATCTTGACCTCTATAGAATGCCCACAGTTTGTAGAGTAAGCAACACATTAGAAACTTAAAGCAAAAAGCTCAAGAATAATATAACATATATTATTAAAGCTGTACTTTGACAAAGCTAAATGTTTTAGAGGCTTAGGTGGATCAGGTCCTTTTAAGTCATTTGAATTTGTTTTCTTTCAGAAATCGGGCTATAGCAGATTATCTTCGTTCAAATGGTTATGAAGAGGCATATTCAGTTTTTAAAAAAGAAGCTGAATTAGATATGGTATGTTTTACTTTTTACAGTTGTAAGTGGGTTTTACTCAAGTATCAGCAATTAACAGTCACCTCAGTTATTCACAGATCTTATCATTTGTTATTTACGTGGCACTAAACTTGGTTTTCAACCTTTTTTTAGTATAAGATTTTTAGTAATCTTTAGTTAGACTCAGGGACAAATGGTCTGTATGGCTTGAACTATCATAGTTGAGCCATTTTTTAAAAGGTTCTCATTTTTTCCTCTAGAATGAAGAATTAGATAAGAAATATGCTGGTCTTTTGGAAAAAAAATGGACATCTGTTATTAGATTACAAAAGAAGGTAACTAAATTTTTCCTTTAAAGTTGGTTGGTTATATTTGGAATGTTCTTAAACTTTCTGAAAACATTAACATAACTTTCTGAAAATATTAACATAATTAATAATTATATTTAATGTTGAAAAGGCAAATAATATGTTTTCTATGCATTAAAAATATTTTGACTCAAAAAGATTATAGCTGATGCATGCTGACTTGTGCAGTCTGGGTACTGGCTGGGTTGAATTTACATAAACCTGACTTCAGGGAATTGATACTTAAGAACTTGGTCTTATTTAGATGGGAAGAACTAATGGAGCCAATGTGATGCTGAGAAAAGAACACTAAAATGTGCTCTTAGACAAGTTATTTTTATCTCTGAGCTTTTATTTTTATGTGTAAAGTGAAGGCAATAAATAATATTCTGGTCCTAAAATTTATATTTTTACTAGGCAAAGCTAGAATGAATAAATAAATTGTTGCAAAATGAATTAATGCATCAAAATCTCTTAGAAAAGTATCTAAAACATAGATATTAAATAAATATTGGCTTTTATTATAAATATTACTAGCATGTATAATGTAAACTTGGTTTGGGAAGAGTTTACTAAGAGTAACAGACTTCGAGAGACCGACACAAGTGCACTGCTCTTCCTCTAAATAGTAGATATAAATTGAAATTTTTATTTGAGTTAAGTAGTTAAGACACAAATTGTACTGAATTTTTCTCAATTTTCGGTGTTGTGTTTTGTTTTGAATATATTTTATTGAATTTTTACAGAGAGGAAGGGAGAGAGATAGAGAGTTAGAAACATCGATGAGAGAGAAACATCGATCAGCTGCCTCCTGCACACTCCCTACTGTGTATGTGCCCGCAAGCAAGGTACATGCCCTTGACCGGAATCGAATATGGGACCCTTGAGTCCATAGGCTGATGCTCTATCTACTAAGCCAAACCGGTTATGGCTCAATTTTTGGTTTTTATATCACTAAAGTTTTGATGGTAGATAATGAAGATAATTTTTATTAAATGATGAATGCTTTGTAATTTAATGATTTTTTAAAGTATTCTGCATATATAAACACAAAATAAAAGCAATTTTTTAAAATGTGAAATAAAATTAGAGTCTATCTGAATATGTAACTATGTGTTCATTTTCAAGGTTATGGAATTAGAATCAAAACTAAATGAAGCAAAAGAAGAATTTACATCAGGTGGACCTCTTGGTCAGAAACGAGACCCAAAAGAATGGATTCCCCGTCCACCAGAAAAATATGCATTGAGTGGTCATAGGAGTCCAGTCACTCGAGTTATTTTCCACCCTGTGTTCAGTGTTATGGTCTCTGCTTCAGAGGATGCTACAATTAAGGTAATTGTTAAAAATGAAAGATTTGCAATAGGGTAATTGTTAAAAGCAGATTTAAATTTAATTGGGTGAAAGAAATAAAAACATACTGAAAATGAGGAACTAGAAAGAGGGAAAGTGTTACCTTTCAAGCAAAGGTAATAGATAAAAATACAGGATTACAACACTAGTAATTCAGCAGATGAGTATGTTCTGCAAAAAAAAAAATTTTTTTCAATAGAGACTTTATTTAAATTGGACTTTTCTTGATAGCATATCTAACAAAAGAGTAATATGCAAATTAAACACCACTCCACTGCACCCACCAGCCAATCAGGAGCGAGTATGCAAATTAACCCAACCAAGGTGGCTGCGGCCACAGAGAGCAGGAGGGAGGCTTGGGTTTCCCTGGTGATGGAGGAAGCCAAGCTTTCTGCACACTCTGGCTGTCCCAGGCCTCCGCTTAAGGCTACAAAGTTTCATTTATTGAAGAAAAATTAATCCCAACAGAAATGGCAGCAGCCACGGAGCTGGAGACAGCAGGAGGCTAGGGTTGCCCTCGGCAATGGAGGAAGCCAAGTTTCTGCAGCCCTGGCCTGCTTTGGCTTCTGCTTAAAGCTACAAAGTTTCAATTATGGAAGATAAATAAATCCCAACAGAAATGGCTGCTGCCACAGAGCGAGCAGGAAGGCTTGGCTCCGCTCCAGGCTACAAAGTTTCAATTGTAGAAGATAAATAAATCCCAGATACCAGGGCTTCCACTTGGGTCACCAGGGGTCGTTGCCAGCCTGCAAACCACCACAGGCCGCCCATGCCCCAAGGGAACCCCCACTCTGATCCAGGACACCCTTCAGGTCAAACCAGCTGGCTCCCACCCAAACAGCAGGCCTCTATCCTATCTAATAAAAGAGTAATATGCAGATTGACCATCACTCCAACACACAAGATGGCTGCCCCCATGTGGACACAAGATGGCTACCACAAGATGGCCAGCAGGGGAGGGCAGTTGGGAGGGACCAGGCCTGCAAGGGAGGGCAGTTGTGGAGGATCAGGGCAGCAGGGGAGGGCAGTTGGGAGGGACCAGTCCTGTAAGGGAGGGCAGTTAGGGGTGACCAGGCCGGCAGAGGAGTTGGGGGCAAACAGGCTGGCAGGGGAGCAGTTATACATCAATCAGGCTGGCAGGGGAGTGGTTAGAGGGTGGTCAGGCTGGCAGGCAGAAGCTGTTAGGGGCAATCAGGAAGGCAGGCAGACGAGCAGTTGGGAGCCAGCAGTATTCCAAACTAAATAGTAATTCTCTCCATGGGTGTAAGAATATAGGTGCTTATCACTTTATAAGTTATGTATTTCTTTCATTCCTCCCCCCATAATAATCATAATACATTTTAATATTTTATCCTTTAATCAGAGAAAAGGTTGTTTTTGTAATTCCCTTTAATCCAGGCAATGGCAGTTGCATAAAGCACCTGCAAAAATACAAGTAAAGTGTACTTAAAAGGTTTGGTAGGTTTCTCTGTTTTAAGGCTTATTTCAGTTTAAGTTTCATTTGAGAGGTTTAAGAGAATGTGGTTTAAGAATGTACATATCACACAGCCGCAGTCTAACATAAAATGGAAGAAA
Organism: Corynorhinus townsendii; assembly: GCA_026230045.1. NCBI lineage: Eukaryota > Metazoa > Chordata > Mammalia > Chiroptera > Vespertilionidae > Corynorhinus > Corynorhinus townsendii. Next base: position 36,037,402 of record JAPDVU010000009.1, read on the forward strand.
CAGTTATACTTAACTTGTTCTTCATATTAAGCATTATTTTATGTTTCACTTATGTGGTTTCTTTAGTTTCTAAATCAGTGGCTTCCTTTTATCCTTTAGGCTGGCCATCCATGGGGCAGGCTGCAGAGTCATTGGAAGAGAGTCTTAAATTCACATGTGCATCATATACTTCCATAGGCTGAGATGATTACATACCTAAAATCCTTAATATATTGCTAATTTTTCAGATGTATGTAGATGTGTATTTAAATGATTGATTTAATGATAGTCTTGTGTACTAAAAAACTGCACTGCTATCATGAGACATAGGGGTAAAAGTAAACCTTTTGTAATAGATTGAACCCAGTCCTTTTTGTTGTTGCTGTTGTTCCTTACCCCAGGATATTTTTTCCATTGATTTTTTTTTTTGAGAGTAGAAGGGTGGGGTGTGGGAGAGAAAGAGCAACATCGATGTGAGAGAGACACATTGATTGGTTGCTTCCTGCATGCGCCCCGGCCCAGGATCAGGCCTGCAACCCAGGTACATGCCCTTGACCAGGAATCCAATCTGGGCTCTGGTCCTCAAGGTGATGCTCTAACCATTAGGAAACCCAACTGGTGTTCAGCATTTACTATTAATTTTGCAGTGGTAGTTGAAAACCATAAACAAAACTGTAAATGTGCCATCTTAAAGTATATCTGTGGAGTCAACTTTAAAATATTACAAATGGCACATACTTATTTGTTTCCCTTTACTTACCAGATAATTTTATATAAGTCCTGTTGTTTTTAGATGGCCAAGGTTTATGTTATTTATATCTGTTTTATAATTGTGAAGAAGTTTTCAATGCTTTGATTATAAAAATGGAGAACCTGCCTGGTTGGTGTGGTTGAGTATCAACCTAAGAACCAGGAGGTCACTGTTCGATTCCCCGACAGGGCACATGCCTGGGTTGCGGGCTCAATACCCAGTTAGGGGCAAGCAGGAGGCAGCTGATGGATGATTCTCTCATCATTGATGTTTCTATCTCTCTCTCCCTCCCTTCCTCTCTGAAATTAAGAAAAAGAAAATGGAGAACCAACAAACACCATTTACTCCATGAACAAAATACTACAAATAGAAGTTTTTAAATTTTTATCGGTAATCAAACCACGTATCTCAGCAACTACTTAACTTCCCTTCCATTTAGTCTTTATTTAATGTGCACAAATGTTTATTTCATTAATGAAAAGCATTTGTATTTAGTTTTATTTCCTTTTTTGATTAAACTTATTTTAGAAACACCTTTCTTTGTTTCTAATGAATGGTGATATTTAATGATTTAAAACTGATTGTTTTATTTGTATATGGAGGTATTATAGGGTAGTTAATGGTCCAGAGCACAGGTTGTAGGTTCAAGTACTGATGCAGCCATTTAATAATTAATGTGATCATGGGCAAATACACTTTTTGTGCTTACCTTTTTTCATCTGTGAAATGAAGATAATATCTATCTCAGGGTTTTAGGGAGGATTAAATGTGTTATTACGGAGAAACTGCTTACCTACCACAGTGCTGGTCAGATACTAAAGGAGTACTTCGTGTCAGCAGTGTTTCAGCAACATTAACAGATCTTCCTTTGGATTTTAAGTTACTTTTAGTCATCTACTGTCATAAATATTGTTCTGTTTATTTTTATTCATAAAGGCTTTTTTTCTCAAAATTACTTCCTTTGATAATTTGTGGAATGAAAACAAAAAACTTACTCTCCTTCTATATCTTTTCTTTCTTCAATTGTGTTCAAGTTAGGTGATTTCTAAGTGTGCTGGTTGTGATAGAACTACTTTCCAAAAAACACAAAGGGTGCATAGTCAGAGCGCATGCAAGAGGCAACCATTCTTGTGACTATGTTGGGCAAAGGGATTATGTTTAAGGCTCAGTTATCTCATTTGTTGGGAAGGGGGATTAAAAATATGTCATAAGATTCTATTTCTTAAAGTAAAATAACATATACATAATAATGTATGTGGTATAGTGCCTGGCAAACTTCAATAGATAGATGGTAAGGGCTCAAAAAGCTGTAGCTAATGTTACAGTTACCAATAACAAAATTAAAATTATATTATGTAATTTCTCTTGTGCATCTGGTAAATACAGCAAGTTTGTATTGGTTTATTAATGTCAGGAATTTCCTTTTAGAATCACTCATTTACATCAACATTTAAACTATAATAATTTAGAAAAACTGATAGAGGGTAGATATTTGGAATAGTTTATGATTAATTAATTTTAATTCTCACCTGAGTATATGTTTATTGATTTTAGAGAGAGAGGAAGGGGGGGAGAGAGAGAAAGTACGTGAGAGAGAGAGGGAGAGAGAAAGAAAGAAATATCTATGTGAGAGAGAAACATGGATCAGTTGACTTCCATATACACTCTGGGGATTAAACCTTCAATCTAGGTAATTGCACTGGCACTGACTGGAAGTCAAACCTACAACTTTTTTTGGTGCACAGGAATATGCTCCAACCAACTGAGCCACCCAGCCAGGGACTTCATAACAATATTTTTAATTGCACATTTAAAATTTTGAAATATTTCCGGTTGTCATTTAGAACTAATTCTTAAATGTTTTAAAAAATGAACAGCAACACAATAAAATACATTAAACTAATAAAGCAGGTTAAGGATTGCCAACTTTAATATATAAACAGTTCAGTCAAATATGAAAAACAGAAACATCTCTAAAAATGGACTGTAGGACATGAAGAGATAATTCATAGAGAAAAAAAATAGCTAACTAACAATAACAAGTTTGGCCTCACTACTAATAGAAGAAATGCAAATTAAAATGATCCTATATAACAAAGCGGTAATATGCAAATTAACCCTCACGCCCTCACAAGATGGCTGCCTACAACCAGGCTGGCAGCAGGGGTTAATGAGGGACAACCAAACGACTGAACAAGCAGGCTGTGTAGAGTGACCAGGCCGGCGGGGGGAGGGGGGGGAGTTGGAGGCAATCAGGCCAGCAGGGAGAGCAGTTGGGGGCAACCAGGCCAGTGAAAGGGGTGCAGTTGGGGGCAATCAGGCCAGCAGGGGGTGCAGTTGGGGTTGACCTGGCTGGCAGCGGGGGGCAGTTAGGGGCAACCAGGCAGGCAGGCAGGTGAGCAATTAGGAGTTAGCGGTCCAGGATTGTGAGAGGAATGTCCGATTGCCAGTTTAGACTCGATCCCCGGGATTGGGCCTAAACTAGCAGTCAGACATCCCCCGAGGGGTCCTGGATTGGAGAGGGTGTAGGCTGGGCTGAGGGGACCCCCACCCTCCCATACACGATTTTCGTGCACCAGGCCTTTTGTAATATGTATAAAACCTGTCAAGATATTTTGCTTTTTCAAATGAGAATTCCCAGTGGTTATAAGAATTTGATGAAGCAGGCATTCTCATTATTTTGATAAATCTAATGAGAAAACAATTTAGCAAAATATATGAAGAGAGTGCCGAAACTTGTTTGGCTCAGAAGATAGAGCGTCAGCCTGCGGACTGAAAGGTCCCGGGTTCGATTCCGGTTGGGGGCATGTACCTGGGTTTCGGGCACATCCCCAGTGGGGGGCGTGCAGGAGGCAGCTGATCGATGTTTCTCATCGATGTTTCTGACTCTCTATCTCTCTCTCCCTTCCTCTCTGTAAAAAAATCAATAAAATATATTTTAAAATATATATATATGAAGAGCTTAAAAAGTTTATATTTTTTGACCCAATTTTCCTTTTCCCATTATTGTGTGACCCTAAGTATTGCAAAAATGAGGACAGATATTTTTCATTAATCAAAGATTTTCTCTTAATGTTTCCTATAATAAAAAAAAATTTTAGCCAACAATAGGAATTATTTTTTAAAGAATGCTAAGGTTTTTTGTTGTTGTTTTAAGAATGCTGTTTTCTGTTTTAGAGAGAGAGAGAGAAACATCAGTTTGTTTTTCCACTTATTTATGTTTTCATTGGTTAGTCTTTGTATGTGCCCTGACTGGAGATTGAACCTACAAACATGTCCATATTGGGATGATGCTCTAACCAACTGAGTTACCCAGCCAGGGCAAGTATGCTATAAGTTTTTAACAACATGGAAAAATTCATATCATAAGAAGAAATGGGAAAAATTGAATAATGAAATATACACAATCACTATACTTAAAAGGGCATAGAAAAAAATGGGAAAAACCCATGCTATTGTTAGGATAAGGGATATTTTTTATTTCTTTTATTTGAAGTACATTATAGTTTTTTTTATCATGAGCATTTTATAATCTTACAAAAGGTAAATATAAAGTAAACTTAATTCTTATTCTTGACATTTATAAACTAACAAATGCCGTTTGCTCACCATTTGTGAAGAAACAGTTTGTTTTCTGGCTATATTTATTTTAGAGAAAATGTTTTAGTGTTATTTAATGAATACATGGAAAGAAAATTAACTGAAATTGGAGTGAACTTCAAGATCACACCTTGCCCTAGCCAGTTTGGCTCAGTGGATAGAGTGTCCGCCCATGGATTGAAGTGTCACGGGTTTGATTCCAGTCAAGGGCACATACCTCAGTTGCAGGCTCAGTCCCCAGCCCTGGTTGGAGTGCATGCGAGAGGCAACCAGTTGATGTGTCCCTCTCACATCGATGTTTCTCTCTGTGTCTCTCTCCCTCCCACTCTCTCAAAAAAAATAAGATCACACCTTAAGTGTTCCTCTGAACTCTTGGTGTCAAAATTAAATACTTAGATAACAAAATAAGACAAAGGTATTACAAAAAACAAACTATAGACCAATACAGTATGAGCACAGACGTAAAATCCCTTACACATTATAAACAAATTGAAACCAGCCATTTATTAAAAGGATAATTATAACCAAGTAGGTGCACCCAGTATGCAAGGAATGGTTCCACATTTGAAAATTAATCAATATGATACAGCAACAACAACAAAAATAGCCCAGCTGTCAGTTGGTTGAGCCTCGTCCCATACACACAGGTTCAGTTCTCGGTCAGGGCCCATGCCCGGGTTACGGGCTCTATCCCCAGTAGGGGGCAGGAGGCAGCCGAGCAAATACTTCTCTCACTGACGTTTCTCTCTCTCCCTTTCTCTGAAATCAATAAAAACATTTAAAAAAATAGATTCAGGAAAAGTGTTTGAAAAATGCCAATATCCATTCATGAGAAAAACTGAACAAGCTAGAAAGAGAGGTAACCTGATGAAAGGTAAAGGTATCTGAAAAAACCTACAGTGGTGCTAATACTTAATGGTGGAAACTGAATGGTTTCCTCTGAGATCAGGAACCAAGGCCAGGCAGGATGTCCAATCTCAACCACTTACATTCACCTTTATACTAGAGTGCCTAGCCAGTGCATTAAGGAAGAAGAAGGAATAAAAGGCATGCAGATTTGAAAGAAAGAAATGAACTTCTTTATTTGCAGACACGATCTATGTAGAAAATTCCAAAGAACGTACAAAAAAGCTACTAGAACTGTGACTGAATTTAACGACTCACAGGATACAAGGTCAATATACAAAATGTAATTACATTTCTTTAAACTAGCAATAAATAATTGAAATTTGAAATTTAAAAATGCAACTTACAGTAGTATCAAGAAACCACAATTAAGGATAAGTCTAGCAAAGTTACACAAAATTAAACACATGTAGGAGTGCTTAAAACATTTACATGGAAAAAATTTTGTTTATATTGGGAAGGGTACAGAAGTTTTCTGTTAAATTTTTTCAAAGATAGTTCATTTTTCTTAGGTTCTTTTTTTATGTAATGATCACGTGTAATTTTTTTCTTTTTTTTTGCATAACATTGTATGCATGTCATAAATTCATTACAGTTGCAAATTTTCTATCTTAGCCATTTTGCCAATGTTGGTTATTTGTTTCTAAGTTTTCAAAATGCAGTTTCTACATTTCTCTAAATTAGTTGGTATATACCCTACCACAGATAAATTTGAAATTATGGGAAGAATGGAATTAATCATTTGACTTTAGAGCAGTATAATTTGTATTGGTGAAAGATTAAACTTCACACTTGCATTTGACCACCAGAATGAAAGTTTAGTATGTTCTTGAGATCCGTTTCTAATATTTATTCTTGATAGCTCATTATTTCTATTATCTTAGAAATGTTATCTTTAAAATATGTGACTGACTTTTTTACATCAGAATGACATTCTTTTGTTAATCTGCTTTTCATGGACAGTTACATCATGTGAAGTCTTTTCTTGGCCTTTTAGATATCTGAATTCCACTTATCTATTACAATTGAGTACTCCTTCATTGTTACTTTCATTCTACATATGAATGCCTGTCATAGCCCCCTGAAACTCTTTGTACTAAAATTTACTTATTAACATATCTGTTGCCTACTGTCACATTGGGAAGGGACTTTGTCTTGTGGCTTTATATACTTAATCACTAGTATAATTAGGAGCATGGTAGATAATGTGGTATTAGAAGTCCATTTTAATAATTGCACCATCAATTTTCTCTATTAGAGGAAAGACCAATTTATACTTGAAGATGTGCTAATTTCTAAGACGGTGACCCTTTATCACTTTCTCAGTTAATTAGTAAGGTGCCAGACTGGCCTGCTGAGTGCAAATGTGAAACAAAGTGATGGGTTGATATTAACCAATTTTTTGTTCATGTGACAGGTGTGGGATTATGAGACTGGAGATTTTGAACGAACTCTTAAGGGGCATACAGACTCTGTACAGGATATTTCATTTGACCACAGTGGCAAACTTCTGGCTTCCTGTTCTGCAGATATGACCATTAAACTATGGGATTTTCAGGGCTTTGAATGCATCAGAACCATGCACGGTAAGGAATAGAAGGTGGTGTTTTGATACTGATTTCTCACATGGCATTCCATAATTAAGAATATTGTTTTCTAACCATGTGCAGGTTCCCTTCATTCAATTCTTAATTGTCTGTGTCGTTGAAGGACTATATGATGTAGATAGTCAGTCCATGGATAAGCCATAGTTGCAAGTTTTTTTTGTCATGATGCTTTAAGTATCTATTTCTTAGTGGTTTATATAAAGTATGAAAATTGTTTTCACAAATATTTTTTAATAAGAAAAACTGCTAGGACATCTATCTGTTTTTGAGAAAATGAAGTTGTTGGTAGGGTGTTTTTATTTATCTTTTTTTAGATCATTTTTCTCAATTGGGAAACGGAAGTTGAGAGAGAGTTGGTATAGTAAAAGCTGGAAACCGTATTTCCTTGCTTACTTTTCAATATTTCACATATATTATAGTCTCATTGTTAGGTTGTTGTCTGGGTTTTGTCACGGAGACTATTCTGAGGCAGTTTAGCTTTGTGGAAAGAGCTTTGGAATCAGATATCTGGGTTCATATTCCTACTTGTTTACTTACGGCATTAGGAAGTTTTAACCTCTTTCATCTGCAAGATAGAGGTAATAATACCTAAGTCATAGGCTTGTTGTGAGGATAAAGTGAGACCACATACAGGCATACCTTGGAGATACTGTGGGTTTAATTCCAGACCACCACAATAAAGCAAATATCACAATATAGTGAGTCATAAATATTTTGGTTTCAGGGCATATAGAAGTTGTGTTTGTACTATACAGTTCTATCAAGTGTATTGTAGTATTCTGTATTTTTAAAAACTCAGTGTACATACCTTTAATTTTAAAAAACGTATTGCTAAAAAAAATGCTGCTCATCAATCTGAGCTTTCAGCGAATTGTGATTTATTTATTTTTTTGCTGGTGGAGGGTCTTTCTTTGATGTTTATGAAAACGCTTTATCGGTGAAGCACAATGTAGCAAAGCACAGTAAAACAGGTTTTCTCTACTTGATTATCTTGGTTTAATACCTGGCACGTAGAAGCTGCTCAGTAAAGAAGGGTTTTGTTTCTTTGTGGGTTTTTTATTATTATTATTATTGTTTGTTTTGTTTAAAATATATTTTTATTGATTTTAGAAAGTAGGAAGGGGGAGGGGTGGGGAGATAGAAACATTAATCAGCTGCCTGCTACACGCCCCTCTTGGGATCTTGAGCCCACAACCCAGGCATGTTCCCTGACCAGGAATCGAACCAGTGACCTCCTAGTCCATGAGTTAAAGCTCAACCACTGAAGGACACCAGCCAGACTTGTTTCTTTAAACACGATGAAATTTAAATGTTTGTATTTTATATAAGGAACGCATACTGTGTTAGTAATAAAATATTTTTCTAAATATATTATTCAGAGATGCTGGCACATGAGTAAGCTACATGATTACATAGACTGTGTAATTTGAAGAGTGTGTTTTCTTCCCTAATTAAATGCATTTGAGAAGCTTACCAAGTAGAGGAATTCTGTTGAATCCTTTCATAAAATCTTTGGACTCCCTGGGGCTCTTTCCTTCAAGGATAACTGATAAGTTAGGATTGTGAGTAATGTATATGGAATAATGCATTTTTTACCACCATGAATATCAACAAAAGACCATTTCGACCACTATTTTAAATATAGAATCATATCCCCATTTTTCTTACCTAGTCTTTTTAGCTTTATTTCTATTTTATATTGTAAAATATGAACAATGGAAATATTTGTGTATTTTTCTAGTGTTCATACATAAACATTCAGTGTATTAATACAGGGGTGGGCAAAAGTAAGTTAAATTACCAGCCATCCATTTATTTAGTTCTTACAATATAGTGTGACTGTTTCACACTTTATGTACACTGTTTTTGTATGAATGGGATAGGTGTTTATATATAAAGATCATGATACTCTTTTATCCATGTGCCAAATGGGAATAATGATTACTTGACAATCATTGTGAAGCCTTATGTTACCAAAACATTTAGTAAAAAATAAAAAAGTAGAAATTTATGGGGGGAAAAAATTACCAGTCATCATTACCTAAAAGATAAATTAGAAGTAACATATGAAATAACAACGATAAAAAGATATAATACAATATTAATAAAGAATAATATAAGAATAAACTGTGTTTCGCATACTCGGAGCTATAAACCTACTTTTGCTCCATACCTATATATTCAGATACTGATGATAACTGGCACCTTATGGTTTTAAAACAGTTGTGAAGTTTGAAATTTATTCATAAATTGAGTTGGCTATTTATTGTGGGTTATTTTATTGGTTGGTACTAGTTCCTTTTTGGTGTAAATCCAAGTTTTTAATCAAATTTATAATAAAGCCCAGTGTATTTAAAGTTGCTGTGTTATTTAAAATCCCATGGTGAAATCTTGTGGTAAACAGGTTTAATTGCTCTTGGTGGCATATTATTTAATATGTTGCTGTGTTATGTATTTTAGGCCATGATCACAATGTTTCTTCAGTAGCCATCATGCCCAATGGAGATCATATAGTGTCTGCTTCAAGAGATAAAACTATAAAAATGTGGGAAGTGCAAACTGGGTAAGTAGATTTAGTTGAATATCTGGTAAAGAGATATTAAACAAAATTGTATTCTGAATGTTCCAATAATTTTAGCTTTTACCCATAATGATCATCATGGCAATTTTATTATGTACTTTAAAACTAAGTTTTGATATCTAAATGTATCTTCCCCCCAAAACAGAGAAATTATAAAAGAAAATATATGTCCTTCAAAGCCATTTTCTATGTAATGGCTTATTTTCTCTGTGGTCTTCTTTTAGGTTATCTCTCTGTGGGTTGAAATAAAATGTAGATAACATTTGTACAGGTATGCCCCTATTAGGTTTAATTTGGTTGTGCTTAGAATTACACGATTGTTAAAATAGAACCTTAACCTACTGGTTTTACCCAGATTAGTAGAGCATGCTTTTCCCCCAACATGGCTAGAAATATTTTTGTTAGGTTTATTGTGTGTGTTTAATTTTGAAAAGATTTTCTCTCTATATTTTACTTTTTAAATTTTGTTGATTTGGTTAGCTCCTTAATGATTCTCCCATAAGCTTATTTTAACTGTTGTTTGATTTTCCAGCCTGTCCCCATCTTTTATTAACCAGGAATGTACATTTATTCTGTTGACTTGCATATGATTTCACTAACTTGGTGTCATTCTCTTCATTCCAGTACACATAGTAAGTTTTGCATTGTTTCTGGGAAGTGTCCCAATGGATTACCATTCACAACATAAATCATTATTTATTTTGACAGCTACTGTGTGAAGACATTCACAGGACATAGAGAGTGGGTACGTATGGTGCGGCCAAATCAGGATGGCACTCTGATAGCCAGCTGTTCCAATGACCAGACTGTGCGAGTATGGGTTGTAGCAACAAAGGAATGCAAGGCTGAGCTTCGAGAACATGAGCATGTAGTAGAATGCATTTCCTGGGCTCCAGAAAGCTCATATTCTTCCATCTCTGAAGCAACAGGATCTGAGGTACTATGATTTATGTATCATTTCATGATTTTATTGCTGATAGCTCAGAACCTTAGATAACTTTTCTGATGCTCCATTTCAAAGCCATTAATGCATTTAAAAATCTGTATTCCAGAATTATGAATTTTGTCATTTTTTTACTCTTTAACTTGCAGGTGATTATGTGTGTGTGTGTATATATATATAATTTTTTTTTTAATTTTTTTTATTGATTTCAGGAGGAAGGGACAGGGAGAGAGAGAGAAGCATCACTGATGAGAGTCATTGATTGGCTGCCTCCTGCACGAACCCTACTGGGGATTGAGCCTACAGTCCGGATTTGTGCCCTTGAATTGAACTCTGACCTCCTGGTTAATAGGTCAATATTCATTCACTGAGCTAGGGGGGCCAGTCGTGTTTATATTTTTAAACCAGTTTTTATTATTGCTATCAGCTGACCTGTGTTGTGTAATGGGGATGGGGATTCTCCTAAAGAGGGAAAGTGGTTATTCACCTGAGGGTATGTTTTATTTTATTTATAAAATAATTTTTGGTGGAATGCAGTTTAATATTTCTCACTCGCTCTCCCTTTCTCTCTGAAATCAATAAAAATATATTTTTAAAAAATATTTGTTTAAATGAAGAATATTTCATATGGAGGTCTCTGATAACCCTTGATCAGACTTTTCTATTACAGATTTTTTCCTTAGAGAGAGAGATCAATGTGACAGAAGCATGAATCAGTTGCCTTCCATATGCACCTCGACCCAGATAGCCTGCAAACTGGGCATGTGCCCTGACCGGGTAATGAACTGCCAACCTTTTGGCGGGTGCACAGGGCAATCGATGCTCAACCAATTAAGCCACACCAGCCAGGACACTATTGTGGATTTTTAAAAATTACATTTTAATAAGTGAAGGAGGAGAATCTTTCCTCTTCCCCACCCTTCTCTCCATTGTATTTCTAAATGAAGCTTCTATTGTAATCTGTTTTGGCTGGCTGATTGCATTTTCGAATTCTTTTTACTGCCCTCTGGTGGTAGTTACATAAAATATGTCATAAATTTGATTCTATCTGGACTTTAGATATAAATGCTAAATTGTAAAGTTTTTTTTGTGGTTTTTTTTTTTTTTTTTTTATAGCAAAGGTGGAAATTTATTGAGGAACAAGTACACACTCCCACATGGGGAGAGGGAAAGAGTCCCACAGAACTGACTCCCATGTAGGGAGGGGGAAGAGTCCCTAAATTGTATAGTTTTAAGATCCTTCTTGATTATGGAAGTTTTTTTTTTTTAATTTAATAAATCTTTATTCAGATTATTACAATTGTTTCTCCTTTTTCCCCCCATAGCTCCCCTCCACCCGGTTCCCACCCCACCTTCTGCCCTTACCTCCCCCCCACTGTCCTCATCCATAGGTGTACGATTTTTCTCCAGTCTCTTCCTGCACCCCCCCATACCCCTTTCCCTCTGAGAATTGTCAGTCCATTCCCTTTCTATTCCCCTGATTCTATTCACCAGTTTATTCTGTTCATCAGGTTTTTAATTCACTTGATTTTTTAGGTTCACTTGTTGATACATACGTATTTGTTGTTCATAATTTTTATCTTTACTTTTTTCTTCTTCCTCTTCTTAAAGAATACCTTTCAGCATTTCATATAATACTGGTTTGGTGGTGATGAACTCCTTTAGCTTTTTCTTATCTGTGAAGCTCTTTATCTGCCCTTCAATTTTGAATGATAACTTTGCTGGGTAGAGTAATCTTGGTTGTAGGTTCTTGCTATTCATCACTTTGAATATTTCTTGCCACTCCCGTCTGGCCTGCATAGTTTCTGTTGAGAAATCAGCTGACAATCTTATGGGTGCTCCCTTGTAGGTAATTAACTGTTTTTGTCTTGCTGCTTTTAATATTCTCTCTTTTCTTTTGCTCTTGGCATTTTAATTATGTTGTGTCTTGGTGTGGTCCTCTTTGGATTCCTTTTGTTTGGGGTTCTGTGCACTTCCTGGACTTGTAAGTCTGTTTCTTTCACCAGGTGGGGGAAGTTTTCAGTCATTATTTCTTCAAATAGGTTTTCAGTATCTTGCTCTCTCTCTTCTTCTGGCATCCCCATAATTCTGATGTTGGTACACCTGAAGTTGTCCCACAGGCTTCTTACACTATCTTCAACTTTTTGGATTCTTTTTTCTTTTTGATTTTTCGGTTGAGTGTTTTTTGCTTCTTTGTATTTCAATTCTTTGACTTGATTCTTGCGTTTCTCTAGTCTGTTGTTGGGTCTCTGTATAATATTTTTTATTTCAGTCAGTATATGTTTAATTTCTAGTTGGTCCTTTTTCATATCTTTGAGGGTCTCGTTATATTTATTGGCCTTTTCTAGGATACTTTTGAAAAGCCTTATAACCATGGTTTTGAATTCTATATCCAGTCGTTTGTTTTCCTCCATTTCTTTTGTTTGTGATCTGTTTCTTTGTTGCTGCATTTTCACTGCTTCCCTGAGTTGGTAGGGTAGCTTTGTGTGCTAGGTTTCCTATATGGCCCAGTGGGTCGGCCTCCCAGTTACCTGAGGTGGACACTCTTGGTGCACCCCTTTGTGGACTGTGTGTACAACCTTTTTGTAGTTAAGTCTTGATTGTTGTTGGTATCACTGGGAGGAATTGACCTCCAGGCCAGTTGGCTGTGAGGATCAGCTGTGTCTACACTGGGAGAAGTATGGTGCTGGAGACAGCCTTATAGGATTAGACTTGCCAAATTGCAAAAGCATCTGTGCTCAGCTTGGATGGGGTGGAGTCTCAGGACGGAGCAGACAGCCTTGGCTTCCCGTCAGCCCTGCCCTTGCGCGAGCACACGCGCCTCCAGACCTCTGGCTTCCCTGGCTCCTGAGCCTTTGCCCGAGAGTCCAGATTCCCCCCCGCAAGAACGTGGGTCCCCAGGGGCTCGCCTGGAACTGGGGTTCAGTGCAGTCAGAACTGGGGCTCCGTGCTTTCAGGAGCTCCCGACTCCCTTCTGCTAGGGAAAGCCTATGGCAACCTCTGCAGTCTTTGTGTGCACTGGCACGAGCGCGCGCCTCCAGATCCCTGCCCACCGCAGCTCTTCCCCCCCTCCCCCATCTCCGAATCTCCCAGTGCCTTTCTCTCTACCTGACAGTCCACAGACTCCCCCTGTATGAGCCTGGGTCCACGGGGTTTCGCCCGGAACTGGGGTTCAGTGCAGTCGGAACTGGGGTTCAGTGCAGTCGGGGGCTTCCTTCCCCCTCCCGCCAGAGAAAGTCAGCTAGGCTCTCAGCCGCCCTTCCTCTCTGCGCGCACAAAGACCCTTTGCCGTTCCTCTAGTTCTCCATGAGCTTTTCTCTATCCTTCTAGTTGTAGAATTTCCATTCACCCAGCTTTCCTGTGGTTCTGGATGATGTCTGTTCTGTCTTTTAGTTGTAGTTTTGAAATTGTCGTGCGAGGCAGCAGTTTAGGTGCTTACCTATGCCACCATCTTGGTTTCTTCCTTGATTACAGAAGTCTTGAACAGTAAGTTTATCATCTTGGTATTATAGAAACTGAATTTTTAAAAATTTTTATTGGTTTGATAGAGAAGAGGAAGGAAGAGAGAGAAACATCAACATTTGTATTAATTGGGTCCTTCCTGTGGAGCCTATGTAGGTTAAAAGATGTGTGCTTTTTTTGTTTTGTTTTGTGTGTGTTTTCTAATCCCCACCTGAGAGTATGTTTTACTGATTTCAGAAAGGAGAGAGAGAGAGAAAGAAGCATCGATGTATGAGAAAAACATCCTTCGATTGCCTCCCGTGGGGTGTCGAACTGGCAACATTTTGGTGCACAGGATGATGCTCCAACCGAGTTATACCAGCCAGGGCAAAACTTGTCCATTTTGATACAGTAAAACAAGATGAATAAGTCCTGGAGATGTACTGTACAGCATATTGGAAATTTGCTAAGGAGGTAGTTCTTAAGTTTTACCAGTTTTTATTTGTTAAAAAAATGTATTTTTATAAAATTGGAAATACAGATCATTAATAGATAAAAGTCATTTAAGTCCTTATATAACTTCTTGCATGGGAAACAATTTTTATATGTTTTCTACAGACTAAAAAAAGTGGCAAGCCTGGGCCATTCTTGCTATCTGGATCCAGAGACAAGACTATTAAGATGTGGGATGTCAGTACTGGCATGTGCCTTATGACCCTTGTAAGTTTGAATAATCTCACTACTTCTTTGTTTTCTTTCCTTTTTTAAGTTTTTTCTTGTTGTTTTTGTGGCTCGCTTTTTATTTTTTTAGTAATTCTTGTTGAAAGTATTACATATGTCCCCTTTTTTCTCTCATTGACACTTAGATTTCAATATGAGGAGATATAATACACACACACACACACACACACATACACACACACACATATATATATGTTAGTACAGGATTGTGGACATTCCTGTTCGCTTAAGAGATTTCCAAGAGGATCTGTGGACATTAATCCAAGTAGCAGTTTTTGTAATTTGATAAAATAACTGTGTTAGTTTTAGAGATTCCTTAGGTGCTAACTATACTTTGAAGTTTATGATAAACACATGGAAGTATCATCAAGAATTAACTAGAAATTTAAACTCTCCTCTAGTAGTGTTCTGAGCCAAGTTCAGATATACAGTATTGCTGTTAGAAAAGGTGGTCCACATTTAAAATTAAAAGCATGTGCACTCCTCTTCTGTAACAACACAGGTCACTATTAATTCCCCTGGAAGTTTCTGGCTCCTATTTTTCAGTTGAAGGTGGGGAAAGTGTTTTACCTTTTGTGCTTTATTTTGGTGCAGGCAACAAAATGTGATTTGACTTTCGTTGAGGCTTCTACCTCTAGTGATTGGTGGCTTTACTATGAGAGAATAAAGTTTTATAAATAAGGGCAGAAGCAGAGTGAACAAAGGCAAAGGACATATCATCTTGGTTGTCTTTTTTATCTGCACTATCCAATATTGTAACTATAGTAGCCTCATGCAGTTAATGAGCTAATGAAATGTTGCTAGTGAGACTGAAGAACTGAATTGTTAATTGTATTTAATTTCGGTTAGTTTATATTTAAATAGCCACATGTGATATTTTCTTACATTATTCTGTAGATGAATTTGGTGGTGTTTTTTAAATAAAAATGTTATGCTTGTACATACTGTTTTGTAGCAAACTTGTTTTATAGCAAACTTTTAATTTAGAAGGTATATGACACTTGCTCATGTCATTAGATATACTCTACATTAATTACATGCAGTGCTTTGATAAACATCTTTGTTAACTAAATCTCTGGGCCTGGTCTTAATTATTTCTTAGGCTAAATTGAAAGAAATGAAAATGCTGGGACAGGAGATTAGGTGGGTGGGTGAATAGATATACGGGTGACTATACCTTTCACCTATCTATAGTCACCAGTTTTTAGTATTTTTTCTGTGTGTGTGTGTGTGTATTTATGTACATTTTTTTGAACAATTTGAGTTACTTGACTTGTAGACATGACAACATGTATCTCCTAAGAATAAGGGTATTCTGCCATTAACCACAATACAATTATCACGCTCAAGAAATTTAACATTAATGTTTTATATGTAATTTCTCCAATTATCCCAGTAGTGTTCTTTATAACTTTATTTTGCCTCTATCTAGGAATCAGTCAAGCATCACTCATTGCATTTACTTGTTAGTTTCCAGTTTCTGTTTTTTAATCTAGAAGAATTTCCTAGACTTTTTTTTCTTTCTGTTTTTAGCTTTTTTTTATGTGTGTGTGTGCATTTAGTTTCAGTGGACTTTTAGTTACAACTTAGTATTTTCATAGATGCTATTTAAGTAATTTATTTCTTCATTAAGTCAAATACTTTTTTGTTTTTAAGGTGGGTCATGATAACTGGGTACGTGGAGTTCTGTTCCATTCTGGGGGGAAGTTTATTTTGAGTTGTGCTGATGACAAAACCCTACGTGTATGGGATTATAAGAACAAGCGATGCATGAAGACCCTCAATGCGCATGAACACTTTGTTACCTCCTTGGGTATGTATGAGTTATGAGGTTTTTTTGAGCAAATAGATTTTGGAGTGTAACAAGTTTTATTTAATAACCATGTGGGCTTTTCCAGGTAAGAAATGACCATGGCTTTTAGGGCAGAATGGATGAAAAACTTAGTGAATCCTATCATTTGTTTTAAATTATCCTTTCCTTAATTCTCTCTCGCCATTGTCAACCTTATAATACAAAAATTACTTTCTCCATTGCACAATTTTGGTTTTGGAAACTAGAATTCTGAAGAGGATGCTTACTGATGACTCTAATGGGTAATTTTTCTCTCCTACTAGTTTTAAATTTTTCAAAGGAAATATTACTCAAACTTTTACTTCTGGCAGTTATATGCTATCATGTACTAGAAACTCAGGGAATGCTATTTAAGTTTAATAAGCATCTTATAAAATATCTATATATATAAAAGCCTAATGTGCTTTTATTAGAAATTTAATAAAATTTCCCTCGGGAGTTCTACCAACCGAGAGTTCGATCGCTCGCTGTGACGTGCGCTGACCACCAGGGGGTGGCATGGAACGAAGGAAGGGCCTGGCTGGAGGCTGGCATCGGGGGAAGGAAGGCCTCAGCTGCCAGCCACTAGGGATCCTACCGGTGTACAAATTTCGTCTACTGGGCCGTGTGTGTGTGTGTGTGTGTGTGTGTGTGTGTGTGTGTGTGTGTGTGTGTGTGTCATTGATTTCAGAGAGGGAGATAGAGATGGAAGCATCAGTGATGAGAATCATTAATTGGCTGCCTCCTGCAAGCCCCCACTGGGGATGGAGCCTACAACCCAGGCATGTGCCCTGACCAGGAATCTCCAACCTTGACCTCCTGTTTCATAGGTCTATGCTCAACCACTGACCCACACAGGCTGAGCTAATAAGCATCTTTACTATCATCTGGACCTGAATCTAGAAGTGAAGAAAGTGAATACAGTAAAATATAATACATTAGGGTATGATGGATCTAATGGTGAAGGCAAAGCCTCAGCAGAATAGGACTAATCCTCTTCACAGGATGTTTACTAGGATTTAACATGAATTGAATATAAACCATTAGTATTTAGCTTTGAACATAGTATATGTTCAGTAAGTGGATACATTAAGGTTATCCTTGTAGATTTGAGTGTTTATTCAGCTTCATTTGGGATGGTGGTAGTGGAGGTAGGTTTCTTTGTGTTTTTTGTTTGTTTGTTTGTTTTAACTGTTAATACAGGTTTTAATCATTAAGTCTCAGTTTCCCTAATCTAGTTGATACCTTCCAGGGGTGGATGTGTGCGTGTGTATAGATAAAAGTAGGGTATTCCTGACCCTTGGACTTGCTTGTTTTGTGGCTTATTAAAAATTTTATCTGTCTCAACCTAATTTTACAAAAGCCTTTTCTTTTTCTTTCAGATTTCCATAAGACGGCACCATATGTGGTTACTGGCAGTGTAGATCAAACAGTAAAGGTGTGGGAGTGCCGTTGATTGAGTCTCTTTTGGCCCCTCCTCCTGATTTTCCTCTGGATGCACTCTGATGATACCATGGTTACCCTATTGAGCTCTGTTTAAATAAATATTGTCCTTTCATGTAAATTATTCTGGATGTAGATTGAGCTTATTAAATGTTACACACAAAGTATTCATGCATGGTGAATCCAAATTGTATACTGTAAATTTACATACGTTGTCTAGAAGTACCATAGGGTTTAAAAACCTGGGCTGGCATTGGTCACACCAGGCCTAAGAAGGAAGAAATTGAATAATTGAACTAGGGCACTAAACTGAATAAATTGACAGTGTCATTTTATGTTGGATTATTAATTCCTGTTTTTCTTTCTGCTATCTGTTGTTGGTGCCTGACTTAATGGCCTCATTTGGGGGGGGGAAAGTGGTGGTTATTAGAGTTTTTTCCTGAAATGTGTATTTATGTAACATCACTTAAGTGTGCTTAATAAATCTTCTTTAAGGATGTTAGATAATAAGGTTACAATTCAAAATCTTCTGAACCATCTATGTAATTATTGAGGATTACACATGGAATTTTTGTCATGACACATATGCCAAATCAATAGGATACATTTGTTTTGGCAGCCTGTCAAGCAAAGGCTAGTGGTATATTTATGTAAGAAAATGAGTGTAAATCTCAAATAAGAAAAATTTCAGCAGCTAATAGCAAATCATTTATTTCATTTGGGTCTTAATGCTTTTAGCAGATTAAAAAATACTATGATACTGTAAGCTTCTATTCTCCACATTAAACACACTTCTAGTTGTATTCTCCATACTACTAGAGACTGTGTAGTGATGTGACTTCCAAGTAGAATTTAATCTTCCCATTGAGTGTGTCATGATACAAATCACTATTCATTTTTTATATTTTTTAGAGATGTGCAATGTGCATTACATAATGACAGAAAGATTGAAAAGCTTATGTATGCTCATTTTAAGGGAGGGGGAGAAATATAGCAGTTTTGTTTTTCAACAGGAATCTGACCAATTTGAACTGTTTAACTTGCAAGTTAAAAATGACAGGGTTTAATGGAGCGTGCATAAAATGTACTGTGTTTTCACCTTTTGTTTATATATAAATGTTTATAAATATATGGACTTATCTATTAAGTGGATAAGTCTGTATATGTATATCACACACATACAACCTCCATGTCCTTGGGCCCTGGGTTTTTGAAGAAGTGCTAAAATACACAAATAGAATAAATCTTGCTGTGGAATACCATGCTTTAGAATAAACCCTTTTTGATCTTAACACTTCTGAAAACTAGGTCTGAGTCTATGGGAATTTTTCCCACTCACAGGAAAATCACTTCTGCCTAGCCAGTGTGGTTCAGTGGTTAGGCCTCAGCCTATGAACCAGGAGGTCCACCCGGGTTTGAGTCCAGGTCAGGGCACATGCCCTGGTTGTGGGCTTGATCCCCTGTGTGGGGTATACAGGGGGCTGCCGATCAATGATTCTCTCTCGTTGATGTTTCTCTCTCCCTCTCCCTTTCTCTCTGAAATCAATAAAAATATATTTTTTTTAAAAATAACTTCCATTATCTGCCTCTGCCCCCAATTTGGCAGTTCAGCATTTTACATTTCCTTGATACATAGTGTATTGTGATCCAAAGTTACTACAAGTAAATTTAAGAGAATTTTTGTCTGACTTTGGAAACAATATTCCATTACAAATTATTAATAAAAAATTTTTATTGCTTAGCTAACCAGGTTTTTTTTTAATGGTTATTTGAAAAGTTAACAATGAAATAACAAAACAGTTTAACAAAGAAATTTATTCTGAATTTCATTTTATTCATTTGTTTAATGTGGTTTTTAAAATGTTCCTTTTAGTATTTAATGGAAATTTGGTTTCTGGAAAAGACAAAGGGTTAGAGTTAACGTCCTGTAGATACACAGAGAATAGGTCGTATATTTACTAAAAGCAGTTTTATGTCTAGCTTGTGTCTTTTTGTTTGTTTGCTTGTTTGTTTTTAATTCCTGAAAAACCTCTCTGGAAGGAAAAGTGTTTTGAGAACTAATGGCTATTTTTGAGGACAAAAATTACAACTTTAAGCTAATTTCTTAAACTCAGTAGAATAACTTTCAGGACAAGACTGCCTCACAACCCTGCTCACACTGAGGTTTTTTTTGTTGTTTTCTCCTTAGCTGTTCTGACTGGATTTTTCTACAAAAGCTATTGAAAATATCTTTGTTCTTGTTTGCTGCTATTTCCTGTCCTATTTTAAGAAATATACCTAGAAATGGTGCATCTTAACATTTGTTTGTACATGTATAAATGTCTTGTATTTTAATTCATTTTTAGCATGTAGCAACACAAATTGTTTAAGGGTAAGCCACAACATCTAGAAATCATTCATAGATTTGAACAATAAAGGACAAAATGGTACCGATTTAGGCGGAAACAAAGCTGCTGTCCACTGGGTCTTTTCTCCCGCAGCGTACAGTGACTCTTGTTGACAAAGAAGGAGAGGCGTTGTTACTCTGTAAACAAAGTTACCCTTCCGTGGGAGATAGCCGCAGCCTGCTGCTTAGTTGAATTACCAGACATCCTCCATTTAAGAAGCAGCGAACATTGAATCTCAGGGATGGTCCTCAACTGGATCCAAATGTAAGGAGCCCTGTTTGAATAATGAAGTGGGTGGGGGAGAGAGATCCATCCAGAATCCGATTTTTAGAGGTTTCCTGTACTGTTGTTTGAAACTGCCCTGTTGATGCCCTTTCTTCCTGTTTTCTCTGTCTGCTGTCTAACCCTGTGCCTTGCCTGGGATAAGTACAATGATGAGGTTACTGGTTTGGATTGTAAGTAGAGGAATTTATTAATTGGTTTAGAGGTTCACTGCTGCTTTGTCACTTAATCAAATTGGCCATTTATTTATGAAATAAAAAGCTGGTAGAATTGCATCCTCAGATGATTATTGACTTGTGTCTGTGTGAAGAGACATTCCAGTGCCACCCTAATATAACGTGCCCAAGAAGTCCTCGCTGCACTCTTGGAAGTGCAAGCCACGGAAACTGGTTTAGACATCACTTGGAGAATCGTTGCTTTTTGACATGGCATCTTGCACTTTAGGAGACTAAGACCGTCCAGTTTCGTCCATGTGTGGTGTGACCAATGGTGTGCCCAGAGCACTGCTCTAAAATCACTAGTGTTAGCAAGTCGTCCGGGCCATGGGGCGCTCGCTCTAGTCTTTGGAAGCTTTGGCTCTAGACCAAGCCCAGTCTCCTTACTGTCAGTGCCCTGCTCTCCTGTTTGCCTCTTTCTGTTTCTGTGTGAACTTCCAGGTAATGTCACTCATTAAATAGTTTTTTGTAAATTTATTTAAAGAAAAACTATTTAAAAGTAAAGGATATTTTGTTTGTTGACAGTGGTGGCTTGATAATCCTTAAGCAACTGACGTTAAAAGTGTTGGATTGAAGGACAAGGCACTTAAAATGGTTCCTCTTTCTGTCCAGCTGTATATAAATCCAATGTGTTAATCTAGATGATGCAAAGAAGACTCTCCTGGTAGAGAAGCAACATGTACAAAATTGGTGGAAGGGCTTTTTTTTTTCCTGTGGGGTGGGGGGAGGGCAAGCTGGATTTACAAGTCACGACTGGACTGAAGGGGCCTTTTTATCTTTCCACTATTATCATGTAAGTAGCTGCTTTCTTGTCCTGCCTATCCTTCCATCATCCCTAAAGCTCACTCTGAAGATGACAAAAATAAACACAAAATCTTTGGGTTAGAAGTTGATTCTGACTGACACACGAAGGCAAGCATTGATTTCATGAACGCTGCAGAGATGGTGATTGGAGAAAACAGTTCCCCAGACTGTAAGAGTTAACAACTGAAGATGTTGACACAATTTTAAAAAATCAGTAAAGGAATGTATATAATATTGCTCTTGTGTTTTACAGTAAGATTTGTTGCTCTCAAACTGTGTAAAACAAAAATTTATTCATGTTTTCTGCATATTAAAAAATCTTATTGTACCAATTGGTAAACTATTAAATGCCTATAAACCTAGGTGTGCTTTTTTTTTTTTTTGTCTCCTTGTGCACAGCTTTAAAACTTTGAGTCCTCAAAGGAAGTGGGACTGTGTTAAGCCAAGTCATAGAGTAAGACAGGTGGGTGGCAGGGCCTTGATGGAAGGCTTTTTTCCTTTAATAGTGTCAGCACCGCCTTTGCTGTCTGCTTCCTTCTCACTATTTGTAGAAAGAATCTAAGAGCATCAGCTGTAGGGGCTCTTGTGGTGAATCTGTCAACTGCAGACTTTCCAAGGACCCCTCTCCTCCTTTCTGAGCACTCACCCTTCCCTCCAGCAGGCCTTTCTGATGGTGTCTCTACAGCTGAGGCCAGAAGCTGAAGCCAAGAATGACCTATTATAGCCCCTCTTAAAAAGACTTTGCCTTCTTGTCGTGATCAAGGCCCAGAGACAGGAGTTTTGTTTTAAATTTTGAATGATGTGTGCCAAAAGAGTGTTCACCCTTGCCTAGGAAACCCCAACGGCTTTCCCTGTGCTTTAAAGTGCTTTTTGTTTTATTTTAAAAAATGATTTTAGAGAGACATTGCTTTTTTTCTACTTTATGCATTTATTGCTTTATTTTTCTTTGTATTGAATTTATAGGGGTAACACTGATTAACAAAATTATATAGGCTTTAGATGCACAATTCTACAGTACATCATCTGTACACTGTATTGTGTGTTCACTCCAAATCAATGGTGGGTTTTTGTGTGTTCCCTGATCAAACCTACAACCTTGGTATATTGGGACGATGCTCTAACCCAGTGGTCAGCAAACTCATTAGTCAACAGAGCCAAATATCAACAGTACAACGATACTGTGTAGAAGTCGGTTTTCGGCCTGAGTGAGTCTTATTTTGAAGAAGTGGCGTTAGGACACTCACGCCAAAGAAACGCATGTGGCTCGCCAGGCGAGCTGCGGTTTGGTGACCACTACCCTAGGCTAAGATCCAGATGATGAGCCTGACCACTTCCTAGGGGTGGAGTTCTAGCCTTAGGGAATTTAGCAGTTCAAAACCTGTTGAGTGACTCACTGACACGTCACACACATCAAGCTTGTTTCCAAGATTCATGGTTATGTCTGTCCCTGATGAAGGATGAGGGATAGGAAAGGGGGAGACTTGGTGGAGAAATGGTGTTGCATCCATGTACATACACCAGGTGATGGCTGCTGTCCTTGTTTAGTCTGGTGAAATGACTTTCATGTAAGAATCCTCTAGCAGAGTGATTCTCCAATGTTCCCAGGCGAGCAGAATCAGCATCACCTGGGAACTTGTTAGAAACAAGTTCTTTGGCTCCATTCATACCTACTGTACCCAGAACAAGATGGGACCAAGCAAATACATCACAAGCCATCCAGGCAGCTCTGCTGCAGGCTCAAGTCTGAGAACCACTGCTCTAAATGACAGCTAACTTCTCACTGAAGGAGAGATTTGGACAAGTCACTGGTCCCTGGGCCCCATAGCTGGGGTTGGAACTCGGTTCTCTTTCACCATCACTTTGACACATGGAGTTTGTTCCTTTGTAAATACTTAGTATGGTCATCATTCCTACTTAGTCACCAGCCTTTGTTTTTTTCTTTTTAATACTTTATTGATTTCAGAGGGAGAGGGAGAGGGAGGTAGAAATATCAATGATGAGAGAGAATTGATTGGCTGCCTCCTGCACACCCCATACTGGGGGATCAAGCCCACAACCCAGGCATGTTCCCTGATGGAATCAAACCATGACCTGGTTCATAAGTCAACGCTCAACTACTGAGCTACATGGGCTGGGCCAGCCCTCTTAGGGAATTACCTGCCATTTGAATGCCTGTTAGGTGCCAACACTTACCTTATTCTCAATATACACCTTTATTCTCATTACGTCCTGGTGGTAGATATTAGCACACTTTTAGGAACTAGAAAACAGGCTCACATATTAAGTCATATGCCAAGGGTATTAAGCTAATTAAAGGATGAGTTGGCATGAACCCAAATACACCTGCTTTCTCTTACCTGGTTCTGCTTATATAAAGAATCTTATTCACTCTTTTAAGTGTAAGAAGGACCTTCTGACATCTTTTAAGCAATTTTTAAACTTAGTGATGCAAGAAAGGCCCTCATCCCATCCTTGAGAACCTTGCTCACATTACAACCCCCTGCTAACTTCACTGTGGGATGGCCATTAAGAATAAGATGGAGCCCAGCCAACGTGACTCAATTGTTGAGCCATCTACCTATGAACCAGGGTGTCACGGTTGTATTCCCGGTCAGGACACATGCCTGGGTTGCTAGCTTGATCCCCAGTGTGGGGGAGTGCAGGAGGCAGCTGATCAATGATTCTCATCAATGTTTCTAACAATCCTATAAAAATCAATAAAAACATTTTTTTTAAAAATGAGGTGGAGGCTGAGAATGCTTAAGCAAGAATCACGTTGCCCACACTTGCAATTAGGAAGACTCATCAATCATTCTACATGAAATGACTTTATTCTCAGGGTAATTGTGTATTGGTCAGCATATCTTTTTTTAAAATTATTATTTAAAGTATTACATGATTCCTTTCTCCCCCATCGACCTCTCCTTGCTCATTCCCGCTCCTCCTTTTTTAAAAAAAAATTTTTTTTATTGATTTCAGAGAGCGAGAGATAGAAACATCAATAAAAGAGAATCATTGATCTGCTGCCTCCTGTACACCTCACACTGGGGATTGGGCCCACAACCCAGGCAATGTGCCCTGACCGGGAATCAAACCATGACCTTCTGGTTATAGGTCAATGCTCAACCACTGAACCATGCCAGCTGGGCTTTTTTATCTTTTTAAAATCTATTTTATTGATTTTTTTACAGAGAGGAAGGGAGAGGGATAGTTAGAAACATCGATCAGCTGCCTCCTGCACACCTACTGGGGATGTGCCTGCAACCAAGGTACATGCCCTTGACTGGAATCGAACCTGGAATTTTTTTTTTTAATCAATAGGTTTGCCTAAATAGGGGTATTTCACTTTCCATTGAAGATGGTCACCTGCCTTCTCTAGGTGTCCTGATTATGCATGCCTTACTTGATCTGCTAATTTAGACTCCGTTAGGGATGAGGAAATACATCCAGATACCTTATTTTCAGGTTCAGGATATTTAAGAATTCCTCAGTAAAGTCTGTTTTTTCAGTATTCACAATGACAGTTGGAGGGTAGGAGTGCAGACAGATGATACCTTAAAAGTTTAATTTGGTTATAATCCTTTAAAAAATATTTTTAAGTTATAAAAGTAGTATGTGTTAAAACAGTGGTTCTCAACCTTTCTAATGCCGCAACCCTTCAATACAGTTCCTCATGTTGTGGTGACCCCCAACCATAAAATTATTTTCGTTGCTACTTCCTAACTGTAATTTTGCTACTGTTATGAATCGTAATGTAAATATCAGTGTTTTCCGATGGTCTTAGGTGACCCTGCTAGCGGTTCTCAACCTAAAGTCTTAGGCTGTACAGCAGCGATGGTCAACCGATGGCCTTAGGCTCTACAGCAGCGGTTCTCAACCTGTGGGTCACGACCCACAGGTTGAGAACCGCTAGCAGGGTCACCTAAGACCATCAGAAAACACTGATATTTACATTACGATTCATAACAGTAGCAAAATTACAGTTAGGAAGTAGCAACGAAAATAATTTTATGGTTGGGGGTCACCACAACATGAGGAACTGTATTAAAGGGTCGCAGCATTAGGAAGGTTGAGAACCACTGTGTTAAAAGAAATAAAAAACAGAAGAAAAGTCCTAGCTGGTTTGGTTCAGTGGCTACAGCGTAGGCCTGTGGACTGAAGGGTCTCGGGTTCAATTCGGTCAAGGGCCTGTACCTTGGTTGCAGGTTCCCCGGCCCTGGTTGGGGTGCATGCAGGAGGCAATCAATGTGTTTCTCTCATCGCTGTTTCTGTCTCCCCCTCTCCCTTCCATTCTCTAAAAATCAATGGAAAAATATCCTCGGTGAGGATTAATAACAAAAAAAAAACAAAAACCAGAAGAAAAGAGTGGAAAGTGAAAGGCCAGCGTGGGGGGCAGAAGAACAAATGGTGGGTATGGCTCACCAGTTAGTGAGACTTCATTTCAATCCTGAACAGCTGCCCATCCACAGACCATGATCTAAAAGGTGCCAGTTCTCTAACTCTTCTGTGTATACCACCACTCGCCCTTTTTTAAAAAAAACAAGTCTGTCGATTAGGGCAGTGGTCGGCAAACTGCGGCTTGCGAGCCACAAGCAGCTCTTTGGCCCCTTGAGTGTGGCTCTTCCACAAAATACCACGGCCTGGGTGAGTCTATTTTGAAGAAGTGGTGTTAGAAGTTTAAAAAATTTGGCTCTCAAAAGAAATTTCAATCGTACTGTTGATATTTGACTCTGTTGACTAATGAGTTTGCCGACCACTGGGCTAGGGGAAGAAGGAAGGGTTAAATTCACACCTAGAGCCTCTTGTTTCCTTGAGAAAACAACAGCCCCTTGTCACTTAGTTTGTTAAAAGGTATCTGACACCACTAATATGCTTAAGGAATCAACTGTGAAAAATGGGCCTTCTCAGGTAACTAGCAGGTCCAGGAGGAATTCAACCAGATCCATTCTCAGCTTTACAAGATGCCCCATTTCTGGAAGTGCTGTGAAGCATGTGACCAGGACAAAGGTCATAGGAAGGCATGAGATTATAAAGGGGGGCCATGGGGAGAAGGGGGTATTGGCAGCATGTCAAGGTACCCAGGGCGATCTTTAGGCATCACTTGAAAGAGAAACCTCAAGGCAGGGATGTCTTTTTTCCAGTTGGCTTAGGAAAACTAAAACATTAGGGTTGCAATTTTTTCTTTTTAGAATGTCAAAGACACAACGAATGCTCAAAGTATTAAAAAAGGCATTCAAGCCTTGCTGGTTTGCTCGGTGGATAGCGCGTTAGCCTCCAGACTGAAGGGTCCCAGGTTCAATTCTGATCAAGGGCACTTGCCTGAGTTGTGGGCTCGATCCCCAGTAGGGGATGTGCAGGAGGCAGCCAATCAATGATTCTCTCTCATCATTGATGTTTCTCTTTCCCTCCCTCTCTGAAATCAATAAAGATATATATTTTTTAAAAAAAGGCATTCAACTGTGCATGAGTCCAAGGGCTTGCCTGCTCCGGAAAGGGATGGCCAAACAGCAGCCACTACCTGTAATGAGACATCCCCTCTTCTCAGACAGGTCCTCTCTACTCCCCACACATCTTCCACCTCACAGGCTCTGCCCCTCAAGCAGCCAAGGTGCATTCTCCTTCCCCCACCTCACTAGATCTCCCGAGTCTCGCCATCCCTAAACCATACCTTAACATGGCCCTATAGACAGCCCTCCCTGCTCCTTGCTTTCCAGGACTGGGGATGCTACCCAATCCTCCCTACTCAAAGGGACAAGGACAAATGCCTAGAGTTTGGTGCTCAGTGACCTATCAGGCAAGCCCAAGGCCTGGGCCACCTTAAGCACCCTTCAGTCCAACTGGCCTTCACTCCAGCCTGTCACATTAAACTCCACGGAGGAGCGCTTCCCAGCCCTTCATCTTCTGTGACCCACAGGTGATATTCCTCTATGTGCCACTCTCATGGGTCTAGTGACTGGCAGCCAGGTAAAAACCCTAGCCAGGTGCCTGTGACTTTCCCCTTTCCTCCCACTTGAATGACATTATGATAATTTTGAATTTGACCTAATTTTTACACATTCAAGGGGTTTAAACTCTTTTACCAGTAACATTTCTGACAACAACCCTCACAACCACGTAAGACTGGAACAGATCACACAAGATGGGCTAGGGCAGTAGGTTTCAAAAACTCACTTTATTCCAATGTGAAATGAAGACGTGATGGTTTAAAAACAAGAAAAAGTTCTTGATCAGCTGTGGGGATACTTCGATTACTAGCTCACGCCCACTCCCTTTGAAACAAGGTGTTTGGACAGACCATACCCATAAGCAGCTCCCCCAGGCAGAGGTCCCCCAAGCTCACAAGGGTGGCGACCTCCCCCCTAGTCAGGGCTCCAACAGCAGGCACAGAAGCAGCACAGGCAGGCGGGAGGGAGCAGCCGGGCCTGTGGAGCCACCACCTTCAGTGCCTCCCTACCCACCACACCCAGAGGTACTCTCTGTTGAAGGTGCTTGTGTGGCCAGGACCAGGTAGGGAGCTGGGCTCCACAAACAAGTGGCAATGACCCCTGTACCTGGTAACTTACCCCCAGAATCCATGATTCAGCCCCGGTTCCCCTAGGCCCGTTCCCTACCCACTCCCACTGTGCGTTAGGCAGCTCAGGTTAATGTGGTGAGAACTATACATTCAGACTGCAGCCCCCAAGGTATCCCCAGCTGAGGAACAGGGAGGCAGACTAGTGGGGCTGGGCACAGGGGTATCTGGGAACCACCACTGTCCACCCTGCCTTCCCCAAGCACAGCCAGGCCAGGCCCAACCATGACTAGTAAAGCCACTGCAGCTCTCACCTTGCCACAGAGCTAAAGTGCACCCCAGCTCTCCAGTCCTGCCACAGAGCTGACTCCCCATCCCAGGACACAGAAAAGCACCCCTCTTTCGGCTTCAAACCTGGACTTTTAGCCAGGTTGGGGCCAGGGGTAGTGGCAGCAGAAGCAGCAGCCGTAATGTCAAACATACAAATGACCTGAGAAATCGCATCTGCACGTCACCCACTCCGAACTGACTCGGGCTATATACAAGTTAGGAAGGACGGATCAAGACGCTCACGGGCATGGACACACTTGCACACACCTGCTCGAGGAAGGGGCGCCTGAGGGGCACCTGTCCCCCAGCTGGGAACCGATGCCCATGCACTCCACTCTAGTCTTCAATTAGGCCTCTGCATCGGCATTTTCATTGAACCAGTGCAAAAACATCTCGGGTGGGGGGGGGGGGGGGGCAGACAGGCCAGGCCAGGGTCCCAGGAGGATGCTGGGGGGAGGGTTGGGGTTGGAAATGTGGAAGAATAGGGACTCGCTTCCTCTCCGGATCTGCAGGGCGTGCCCCCTCCTCCTGGAGTCTGGATCACTGGGTAATGGGGCATCTGACTGTCCATCTGTCTCTCCCTTTCTACCCCTGCAAGCTGGGGGGAGGAGGGTCCTTGGTGGCCTGGGGCTGGGAAGCCGCATCCTCGGGGGCCCCTGTGGGCTCAGGCTCGGTGGCCATGGGCTCTTCAGCCTTGTCCCTGTTTCTGCTGGCTTCCTGGAGCTGGTGCCGCCGTGCCACCTCAGCTTTCAGGTTCTCCAGGTCTTTTTGGCTGAGTAGAAGGACAGGGGTGAGGGTGGGGGGTCAGAGCGGGCCCAGGCCCTCCATTGTCTCACTGTCTCTGTTTAAACTTAAACCTGGGACAAAATCAAACTCTGAGCTTTGTTTGGTGAGAGACAGGCGTGAAACAAGTGCTTCCCTTCCCTCCCCGGAGCAGAAAGGCCCCAAAGTGCTGAAAAGCAAAGAACTCCACGCACCTGTCAGAGCCCTAGTTAAGGCCTGGCTCCCAAGCTCCTTTACACCCAGTTCAAACCTGCTGCATCTGTGGCGGCTGCCACAGGAGATTACCCACAGAAAACGAGAGCGGGGAGGGTGTGCAACACACAGAAGGTCCACTATTAGCTCCCTAGCCACTGACTGACCAACCCCATGTTCCCCATAGTAGGGAGACAGCAACGAGGGCCCAGTCATGAGGCACCGACCTATACTGGGATCGCAGGAAGCCAGAGAAAGAATGAAGCCATGCTTTACGGATTTGGTAAGAGCGCCAAGAAACATTAAGTGAAGAAAACACCCCTATGTGCATGGTTTGCTACTGTAATTTTGTGTAAAAAAAGTGGGGTGGAAGATGACAGCTGTTTGTTTGCTCAGTTATGCAGAGTATTTCCAGAAGGATTCACAGGAACTTCTCACCCCTGGCTGTTATTTCCCAATGTTGAGCCATGTCAGTGTATTGTGTTTCAAAAGACAAGAAACCAAAAAGACAAGGCCAATTCCCCAATGGGTGTGGGGACAGGAGGAGGGGCCTCACCTGAGTGGAATGAAGAGGATGCCGTTGATAACATTGAGCTGTTCCAAGACACTGGCCATGCTGGGGGCTGTGAACTGAGGGTGCCAGGGAAGATGAGCCACTGTGTGGGCACCAGGAGGCTGGGGAGGGGGCCCCCCAGCTTGTCCCGGACACACCTTGAGGGGCGGGATGTTGGCGCTAGAGCCATTGCGGTAGATCTCGTTCATGGTG
The DNA here is from genome assembly GCA_026230045.1 of Corynorhinus townsendii. Lineage (NCBI taxonomy): Eukaryota > Metazoa > Chordata > Mammalia > Chiroptera > Vespertilionidae > Corynorhinus > Corynorhinus townsendii. The sequence goes on from JAPDVU010000009.1 coordinate 36,067,495, forward strand.
CGCTGCAGGGCCACGGCCTGCTGGGTCAGGCACTTGAGGTACTCGGAGCTCTCCTTGGTCTTCTCATGGTCCTCGCCCAGCTACGGGGGCGAGAGCGGCACAGGCAGGCAGGAGTCAGGGCTGCTGAGTGCCCAGCCCCTGCCGCTTCCCAGGACCCCTGCCACCCCCCTCCTCCTGCTCTCCCCACCCGCCAGCCCCTGCTGCGGCCCACCTGGGTCTTGTAGATGGTGTAGCCATCTTTCTCATGCTGCAGGGCTGACCGGAACTCGGCTTTGCTCTCGTAGACCCGTGCGACAAGATGGTGGCTAAAGGAAGCATGGTGTGGGGGGCACAGGAAGGACAGGAGTGGGCAGGGGCAGTGGCAGCCTAACGAGGGGTGTGCAGACTAGTCTAGATCCTGCTCTGGAATCTACCTGGGGTGAACAATCAAGCCCAGGACTTGGGGTGGGGTGGGGGGGGGGGATAGAAGGTGAAAGAAACTTCCTCAGGAGACCGAGGACAGACAGCGCTGGGTCCCGTGCCCACACTCAATCCAAGTGCTTCCTGGGACCCTGTCCCTATGGCCCTGGGCCCCCCACCCCCTAACCCAAGGCAGCCTCACCTGAGGGCCACTTTGAGGGACTTGGGCCCATGGTACTTGGTGCTGACAGCCAGCGCATTCTCCAGGAAGCGCAGCGAGAGGTCATACTCCATCACCCCATGCAGCACCAGCCCGATGTTGTTCTAGGGGCAGTCGGAAGGGCCCTGGTCAGCTCCCGCTCCCCTGGGGCTGAGGCTCGCCCCGCCACCCCTCCTCAGCACTCACGTCCAGCAGTGCCATCTCAGGGTGGTCTTCCCCAAACACGAGCAGTGTGAGGTAGCGGGCACGGTACAGCAGGCTCAGGGCAGTGGAGAGCTGGCTGCTGGCAAAGCAGTACAGGGCCAGGTGCATCTGCAGGGGCAGCCATGTCAGGCCAGGGTGGCCACAGGCCCCACCCAGCTGTGCAGCCCCTGGCCCAGTGGCCACTCACATATTCCTGGATGGTGTTGGGGTGCTCGATGCCCATTACTCGCTCGCTCATCAGCACAGCCTTCTGTTGATTACTCAGGGCCTGGAGAAGTGGGGAACTGTCATCGGGTGGGGTGCCCATCCCACACCCATCTGCCTGGCCCTGGTCTCTGAGCCCCACAGTAGCTTGGTCTTGGTCCCCTCTGGCTGCACTTTCTGTTTACTTTGTGCAAAAGCAGCAGAAAAGGGGTCAAAACTCCGCTGCTATGACCATGAAGTCTACGGCCCACTCGGAGACAGTTTCATCTTTAAAAAACCTGTCTTAAACCCTTTTTTCTCCTAATAAAATCTATGTAAATACATATATATAAATCTAAAATTGTGCTAAAAGTATCGGTAATAATTTTTAAAAACCCATACATAGCCCTAGCCAGTTTGGTTCACTGGATAGAGCATCGGCCCACGGGCTGAAGGGTCCTGGATTTTATTCCAGTCAAAGGCATGTGCCTCGGGGCCTCGGTTTGCAGGCTTGATGGGAAGCAACCAAGTGATGTGTTCTCTCCCCCTTCCTTCCACTCTCTCTACAAATCAAAGGAAAAATAGCCTCAGGTGAGGAGTAACAACAACAAAACCTCGAGAGACAAAAGCCTCTGATAGCAGGGGAGTGGGATGCCTACGCCTCCCTGCCTCCCTGCCTCCCTGCCTGCCTGCCTGCCCGCCTGCCTGCCTGCCTGCCTGCCCAGGAAACCAGGCCCAGGAAACGGCTTCCTAAAGCCCTGGGGCTGACCAGGCAGGTGACCACCACCAGGCCACATGCTGGTGGAAGACAGCAGCAGGGACACTCCTAGCAGCTCCACAGAGCGCTTACAAGGTCCTAGGTGAGTCCCAGAATTCAACCTTCCCATCATCCCTGTGAAGGGAGATCCGGCCATCACCCCACTGTCATGGCAGCTCCCAAAGGATGTAACGATCCAATGGCGGAGATGGGGGAAGGAAGCCCAGGCAGAGCAAGTGACTCCGGGGCCCTCTGGTCTCTGCCTGCTCCTCCCTGTGCCCCTGCCCCTACCACGTAAGTAGGGCCTCCAGTTCTTGCTGCTCTAGGGGCTGAGAACACAGGCCTGGCTCCCTCACTTGCCAGCTCCCAATGCCAGGCCAGGCCCCACAGCCCAGTGGGTGCTCAAGGCCCACCTCGGCGTAGTCACCCATAATGTAGTGGAGACGGGCGAGGAGGCGCAAGCAGGCGCAGATCTCCACGTGCATGGCTCCATACACGTTGTTGAACAGATTCAGGGCCTCGTTGATGAGCTCACAGCCCTCCTTCAGGAAGCCTGCAGGGCACCGAGGGTGGCGAGGTCAGGGCCAAGCCAGGAAAGCCCCTCCCCCCGGCCACACCTGGCCACGCACCCTGCTGTACTTTGGCCTGTCCGCTCTGGAAGAAGTGGAAGGCATCCGACGCTTTGGGGTTGACGTGCTTGACCACGGGGAAGATGTTGAGCACATCCTCCTCGGTGAAGGCGGGTTTGTGGCGGCTGTCAAAGCTGTATTCCTTCAGCAGGATCTGGGAGACAGCCAACACCCATACCCACAGGCAGCCTCAGCCCAGGGTCAAATGGCCAGCACCTCCCACCCGCAGCACATGTGGGGAGAGCCCCCACAGGCCCTGGGGACCTTGTGGGAGCCGGTGCACGGAGGAACATGGCCCTGCTCCTACCTGGATGCCGGTTTTGAGGGAGATCTCCCGCAGCAGCGTTATCTTCTGCAGCCCGTAGATCTCCACAGCCTGGTCCACGGACTCACTAGGGAAGAAGTGGCAGATGGCTCCCAACTCTGCCCCTTCTCAACAGCTGCCACTCCACCTGAGCCACCACCTTTGCTCTCCAGGACTCACAGCTCTCAGCCCCAGTTCCCCAAACAGCTCCCTCTTTCTCCGCTCCTGTCTGCCCTTGGGCTGTCAGGGGTCCCACTGCCTGCCACCCTGCCACTCACGCACCACTCGAGGGTGAAGTCAAAGTAGTTCTTGGCCTCCTGGCAGATGTTCTTCCAGAGCTCCTGGGGGGTCATGACGGCCCAGGCGGTGTTGTCTGCTGCCCCTGGAGGCCGGTTTCTCCTCCTCCTGTTCCTCTTCTTGGAGACCAGCTCATCGGCGGGCAGATGGGCCACAGGGTTGGGGTAGGAGCTCAGGAAGCAGTTCAAGAAGTGACTGATGGCAGCCGACAGGCCTGAGAGTTCTACTCCCTGCAAGTTTGGGCCAAAGTCACGAGGGCCCTCGGGCCCCAACCCAGGGCTCTTCCTCAAGACCCCACCCTACCTGGGCTGGGGAGGGAGCGGGGGTACCTGTAAGTACGTCTTGAAAATGTGCTTGGCAGAACGGGTGATGAGCTCTCCAATGCCAATTTTCTACAAAGGTTCCGAGAGGAAAGTCCAGGTTGGCGCCAGGCCTCCAGCCAGGCACCAGCGTCTCACCTCCTGCCCTGAGCACCACTCACGTAGATGTGATCCAGCTGGTCTCGGGCCGGGCTCCGGAGCACCAGGTCCAGCACCTTGCCCAGGTAGCGCATGTTGATGCCTCGCTGGCGCATCACCTCAGACAGTGTGGCCCCATCCATGGGCAGCACCACGTGGTCTGTGCAGTCCTTCACCTGCAGGCTGCAGCATGTCAGGCTCCCCCACCCAGCCCCTGCCTCCTCCAGCCCTGGTGCTTCCTGGGGGAGCTCACACTATCACCAGGCCCCTCCAAAAGGGAAGCAGGGACAAAGACCCCAGCTCCCAGTGGGGAAGAGGGAAGGAGACAAAGCAGCAGCAAGGACCAGCAAGGTGGTGAGAATCAGCCCCCCAGCCTGTCACTCAAGCCAAGTAAAATGGGTGACTGCCAGGCCCACTTGGTGGGGAAACGGAACAAGGGAGCCCTGCTGGTGATGGACTGAGAGCTGTGTGGGCAGCAAAGGCTCCTCTCTGACCAGGAGGGAAGGAGCAGAGGTGACCCCTTGGGACCAGGGTAGCTGACACACCAGGCTCAGTTCAAGTTCTGAGACAGGGGAAGGTCAATGGGAAAAAAAAAGAAGATATATGTACTACTATATGTAATACTTTAAACAATAAAAAAATAAAAGTTAAAAAAAAAATAGTTCTGAGACAAGAGCACCATTGGTCACGTAGCTGTCTCTGTAGGAACAAACATCCCTGGCATCCACAGGGCCTACACATAAAGCTTGGGAGGGTGAAGCAGGCAGGACCCCTCACCTTCTCTCCCAGGTGCCCCCGTCTCTGTTAGCCATCCATCACACAGGGACTTAGAGGACCAGACCTCTGCTGCCAGCCAATAACGGAGGGCACGGAGGAGCAGAGCCTGTGCCTGAGGCCCCCTTTGGTTGCTTTGGGTCAGGCAGGGACAAGCACTTTGCCCCGCCTGCCTCTCAAGTCAGCAGGTCTAAAGAAGTCACTCCTGTGAAGGTCCCACAAGCCTCTAAAATCTGTACCAGCCCCGCCCCGTCCCACAGCCCCCGCCCCTTCGGCCAGTCCCTCACCAAGCCCGGGATCTGGCAGGAGAGCAGGAAGGCAGCGGCGTCTTTGAGCAGCTGTTTCTGGTCCCGCACTTCCTCCTGGCAGGACTCGGGGAAGCGGACCCCTGTGTGAGGGGGAGCACAGGCTTGAGCCAGGTGAAAGGAGGTGGGGGCAGCAAGGCAGATGCCATTGCTCAGGTCAGGGAAGGGCCCACCAGCATTGAGGTCCCAAGGTGACCCCAGATTCTGCCCACTCCGCTCTACCACCTGCCTGGTGAAAAGATGTCGGGATTGAAGCGGACGTCGAAGGCCGTGCTGCTGATGGAGCCGACTGCCTTGCACGCGTTGCGGATCACCTCCCGGCTCCGTGGGTCTGCTGTGGAGATATGGCCCGCTGGGAGGCAGCCCATCCACATCGTGGGCCAGCTGTCCCTACCCATTCTGTCAGGCTTACAAGCCTCCCCCTGTTCCCCAAAGAGATGAATGCCTGCCTCTCTTGGGACTGGGTCTGGAGCTGCCCGTGCAAGCCCACTGCCAGGACAGGTCCGGGGCTCCCCCGGCACCCACAGCAGCCCACCTGTCCCGTCATCCGAGGCGATGGTCTCTGCCAGCTCCTTCACCTTGGCCAGGCCACTAGCATTGCCTCCCTCCTCCTCACTTCCTGCCTCGGGTCCCAGAGGGTCTTCAGACTTGGACTCCAGGGAAGGTGGGCTGCCATTTTCCAATGAGGTGGAGTTCTCCATCTTGCTGGCTTTCTGCTGCATCAGCTGCAGGGCAGCCAACTTCATGAAGAGGAGGTACCTGGAGTTGCAGCACATGGGGCAGAAACAGGATGGGAAAGGGGTTGGTGGCAGCTTCCCTGGCCTTCAAGCTGCCTGCTGGGACCAGAGCCAGGCCCCAAGCTCCTCGCCTCCTGGGGTTAATGAATGTTGGGGCTGGACCCCCTGACGGCAAGGGAACACAACCTGACGTGTGCAAGTACCAACACATCCATGCACATGCCCGCCCAGCAACTCTACCAGGTGGCAACAGGTCACAGCAAAACCCGAGATCCTCCCAGACAGGAAGAGGACAGCTGGGGTGGGGTGCGGGCCAGGACTCTCAAGATTGACAGGAACCCACTGGCATGGTGAGAGGGAGAATTATTCGTGGTGTGGGACATTTGATGTGGCTCTTACGCATTAAATACCAGCAGCCTCAACAACCCCTGCCCCTCCTCACAGCGCCCCTTTCCCCCCGCAGCAGATTCAGACACCCCAGCAATTTCCACATGCTCCCTAAGGGAACAGTGCCCCTTTGGTTGAGAGCTACTGCCTAGCTGATCACTGGTCTGTGAGCCTGACAGAGTGGGTAGGGCTAGAGCTGGGTCTGTAATGACTGTGGCCAGAGCTGGCTCGTCTCCAATTTCCAAAGCCACTCCCATCAAGATCAGGCCCAGAAGCACCCACTGCTGAGAGCAGCCTGGCCCAGCCACCCTACAAGCCTCGCTCCTCACCTGTGCTCCACAAAGGCATCCACCAGCTCCTGGCGCAGGCAGCACAGCTTGTGCCGGTGAGTGCGGGGGAAGCCAGCGCGGGTGCACTCCTCGGGCAGCCGCTCACCGGGCACAGGGAGGAAGTTGAGGTCAGGGGGGAAGGTGCGGAGCAGGTCGAGGATGTAGTGGCGCCCATCGTTGCCAATGATGCCCTTGCACTCCACAGAGGAGCAGAGCTCCACCTCCTCATCGCGGTCATTGAGCACCCGGTGCCTCAGAATCTTGAGGGGCCGGCTCGTGCGTTCCAGAAGCTCCAGGTATCTCGGGTGTGACACCACTGTCTTGCCAAAGTCGATGGAGCCATAGATGACACTCTGCTCCTGGTCCCGCTCCAGGATGCCGGGGATGATGGACTGGGCCGTGACGCGATAGCCGCGGTAATCCACCACCACCGTTCCCAGCGTGTACAGCCCCTCCACGTCCACCGCGTTGTACGTGCGCACACCGTTCAGGTCATTGGCAGGTGCCACGTAGGCCGCCACGTCCCCGCCGAAGTCCTTGTAGTGGTCGCGGACATCAAAGCCCAGGCTGAAGAAGATATTGTTCCAGATGAACATCTGCATCTTGGTCTCCTCACTGGGGTTGATGGCCATCACATTGCCATCAATGACTGCCATGGCGCCCCGCGTGGCCGCTGCCGTGAAGTCACTGTGCACCTGTGGGGGAAGGGCAGAGGTTGGGAGGGTCCCATCTGGCCAAACTCACCATGGTGGAGGCCAGCAGGCTACCTTGGGGGCCGAGGGCTCTAGGCTGTTTCCTCACATTTGGAAAAGGCAAGAAACCCCTTTTTTGAAAAAACATCACTTATGCTTAAGACTTCAGAACTTTTATTAACAAGAAGAGGGAGGACTGGCACAGGTGTGGGACCCACCGTTGGTGTGCCAGGTGAACTCAGGTCACCTCTTGGACTCATTTTCTTGTCTATAAAGCAGTGACAATAAAAGTATGGAACTTTACAAGTTGTCTGAGAGATTACAGGAGATAATGCCTATGAAACACCTGGCACAGACCCTGACAAAGTTAGTATCCAAAACATTTAGATGTTATTTTCACCATTATCATCTCTAGGTGGTAAGATTATCAAAGATTTTAAATTTACCTGATTTTTGAAAGCACTATTTTTTCCTCAGTTCTCTTATCTCAGTAAAAGCACTAACAACATTATAGTAGGGTATTTGTGCCAGGCAGGAACCTGATGGCGGTTAGTGGAGGGCAGAGTGCTGGAATGACCTGGTCACTCAGCCCATGTCGAAGGACATGAGGGACATGGGTACCTTGAATATGGCTCTTTCTCGAAGTAGCCGCTCAGGCAGGTTCTTGCGGGGCAGTTCCCTCGTGGTCTGCAGCTCCTCGTTCCAGTCCCGGGTCTGGAGAGGGACCAGGGAGGGAGACACTGGCTCAGCCTGTACTCCACAATCTGCACTGGCATCTCCTCCCTCCACTTCCCTATGGACAGCCCCATAGGCTCCCAAGTGAACAATACAGAAAAGCAGATGGAGCTTCGAGGGAGGCTCATAGAATCCAGCCTGGCACCCACCAAGGGAGGGGGAGGGAGGTGCCCAGGGAGAGCAAGGCCAGGCCACAGGCACCTGTCCAGGAATGTGTTCCTCATAGCCCAGCCTTGAGGTGTAGGCATCTTCCGCGCGCACACAGTCCATGGCATGCTCTGCCTGGGGGGCCGTCCAGCTGTACACCTGGAACGGGGTGGCAATCCTCTCGAACGGGTGGCGCTGGACCCTATGGCAGGCACAGGAGGGGAAATGGGCAGCCCGCCAAACTCAGAGCCCTGACCTGGCCCCCTTGTTCTCTGCACCCCCCCACCAGCTACAGTGTCTCCCGTCCTGAGACTAGCTCCTCAAGGCCTATCTGACAGCGCCCTAAGGGAGGCTCTGGGGTTCTTGGGGGCACAGCTTCTTAGGGCAGACATGCTGGTGTTCAGGCTGGTGGGCCATGAAACTGGGGCAGAGACAAGGCAAAGGCACTACCTTTTCTTCTGCAGCACAGCAAAGTTTTTTTTGAAGGTCGGGCTGATCTGGTTGAGCAGCTCCACCAGGGAATGGCTGAGGAAGCGGGGGCTGGCAGGCTTGGGGTTGAAGTGATATGCTGTGGACCTGCAGAGAGGGTGGTCACTGTGCAGGGAGCTCCAAGCAGCTGCCCAAGGACCCAGAACGGGGTTGCACAAAGACTCACTGGTTCAGGTAGAAGCCCCGCGTGGACGCCGTGATGCTGACTTGCCGGTCCTCAGCTGTGATCACGAACAGGTACATGAGGTCCCCATGCATCTTTCGGTTCCCAGGGGGCGGATTCCAGCCACTCATGGTGAGCACTTTCAGGCACTGCAGGGGCTGTAGGAATGGCCAAGTATGAGTGGGCCAGGCCTCCTGGTGTGGCGACTCCCCACCCTGCCAGAGGCCTGTTCCCGGCTCTCTTCTGGGAATCCCACCTTCCAGTCACGATTCTGAGGCTGTAGGGGACACAGCGGCCGCTCCCGGCTCCCTGGAAGGATGTACTCGGGCGGTGTGCAGTCAATGGGGTCCATCTCCAAGCCCTTCTTCCGCTTCCCGCTGTCTGAGGGACCCGAGGCTGGTGGTCAGCACAGGGCCACCCAGGGGCCACTCATTTCCCCACCTAGATTGGCCACTCTGCATGCCTCTGACCCCGCCCCCTCCAGGTGAGATGGCCTGGCCCTCAGCCCCTCCACCAGCCTCTGGCTATCTTTTTTTTAAATATATTTTATTGATTTCAGAGAGGAAGGGAGAGGGAGAGACAGAAACATCAATGATGAGAGAGAACCATGGATTGGTTGCCTCCTGCATGCCCCACACTAGGGGACTGAGCCCACAACCGGGCATGTGCCCCGACCTGGAATTGAACCGTGGTCCCCTGGTTCCTAGGTTGACGCTCAACCACTGAGCCACACCGGCCGGACGGCCCCTGGCTATCTTGCTCCTGGCCCCTCTGCCCAACCTGAGGCCCACTGCCTCCTTCACCTCCCAGGTCACCATCAGTAAAGACACTCAGGAAGGACAAGGAGTTGCAGTCAACCCCGTTGAAGGCATCGGACGGGTCCAGGCTCTTGAGCAGATCTCGGACGTGGCGCACATGGATTCGGGCCTCGCGCACTGTGTATGGCTCTGTTGGGAGGGAAGTGGCGGGGCGTGATCAGGGCTCTGCTCCCTGCAACACCTGCCCAGCAGAGATAGCTGGCATGGTGCAACCATCATGGTCTTAATTTTTCAATTTTAGGCTTCCACTTACAAGCTCCATTATAAACACATAGTCTGGAGCTCTGGTTTCAACACACACACCTGCCTGCTGGTTGGCAGGAATCTTTGTTTGCAAAGAACCTTGTGCCAAAGGCACAAGAAATGCCTCTGGAAGTGTACACAGGCCTTGGGGAGCCCACAAAGCCCCTGCTCTGCTCAGTGTCAGGGTGAGCAGCCTGCAGACTGCTGGGTCCCGGGAGCCCTCACCCAGGGGTGCCCCGAAACCAACAGGATCCAGATCACAACACTGCTCCCCAGTATGTTTTGTGAAACATTAATGGGGGCTCTTTGGGGGGAGGAGAGAGGTTCCATGATCAAGCAAGTTTGGGTACAGCTGGGCTACATTTTTTCCACATTTCCTCTTAATAAGCTGACACACCTGGACCCTCTGAGCCACTTCTCCTCAGGAGACCCAAGTGCAAAAGAGCTTTTGTTTTTATAAACAAATCATCCTTACCACACCAGCTGATCACTCCACACTGGGCCTGACTTCCCAAACTTTAGTTACCTTAAGAGATTTAATTTTATCGCTATAGAATCTGATTGGACTGATATCAAGCCTTTGGTTGGTATTCTGTTTGTTTTTAATCACGACTCTGATATGTAAACCACAAAGTTGAAGTTGAAGGGTGCGCAGGTGACAGCCTGAGAAGCAGGCCTGTGCTCCCATACTGCCTCCACAAGTTTGATACCCCCGGAGCCTCCACGGTGACCAGCCAGCATGAGTGGAGTACTGCGTGGCCCTGCCTCTATGTGCCCTCCCTTGGCAGGCTGCCCAATTTCCAGACAAACCTTCCACCACGCGTAGCACTGAGCCCTCCTGCAGCCCCTCGACGCTGCGCAGCTCTGAAAAGTGGTCCAGCATGTTGCCATCCAGGTGCAGCGAGAAGCAGGTGCGATGACATGTGTCTTCACGGTCCATGAGCACCTGGTGGATCTCCTGTACCATCTCCTGAGGGGACACCTGTCAGAGAAAAGTCCCGATTACCCTAGTGAGGACATATCACTTTCACCAGCCTAAAGTACCTGGGTCCCTAGAATCAATGCTCCAAATATTCACTTCCCCACTGTTTGGCTTGTAAATTCCAAGCCTTGTCTGGACATAACATGCCCATCCTACACCAGTGTGCATGTGTACAGGATATATGCACATGTTCTGGACAGAATCTGGCCCCATTACCCTCAGGCCTAAACTACTCCTGCAGTTGAGCAAGCCCTGAGCAGAAGGAGATAACAGTGGGGAAAGAACACAGCAATCTTGCTTTCTCCCTTGACCAATGCCAAGGTCCCAGGGCAAACGGCTTCCCTCTTCAAGAGGTACTTTGGGTCATGGCTGGTTGCTCAGTGGTTAGAGTGCTGGCCAGAAGACGGAAGGGTCATGGGTTCAATCCCTGGCCCTGGTCGGGATGCGTGCGGGAGACAATCAATCAATGTGTCTCTCTCACATCAATGTTTCTCTCTCTCTCTCCCTTTCACTCTAAGAATCAATGGAGATAATATCCTTGGGTAAGGATTAAAAAGAAAAAAAGAAGGGGTGCTCTGGGTTCAAGCTTCTGGGTACTGAAGACTTAAAGAGGGCATTGGTTCCTCAATGGTTTAACACTCTGCAAGACCTCTGGGTTGGCTCTGCTCTTGGAGACCACCCAATACCACTCTCCTCTCAGGCAAATGGTAAAAACACAGCCAGAGAGAGGTGGATTCCCTGAGAGAAGAAAGCAGAGGATTGGGAGCCCTGGAACCCCACCACCACCCAGCCACTACCATACCTCTCCCCAATGGTCCCAGCTAGAAGCTCTCCCCCAGCAATGGGACAATGACGGGAACCTGATCCCCACATCTACCAGTCTAGCTGAGTGACCTTGGGCAAGGCACAGGTAGGTTTCCTGCCTACAACATGGGGCCAAGACGAGCAAAGGCAAGGTTTGTCTTCCCACCCTTGTCCTTCCAAAGAGACCTGGGTCTTGGTCTCCAGCTCCTCTCCACATCTCACCTGTAGGGAGAAGGGCTCAATCCCCGGAGCCAAGATCTTCACAGAAAAGCCGGTGTCCTGAATGACAATGACTTCCTGTCCAGTGGTTTCCTCTCCCGGCTCAGCCTCATCCAGCCCATTTTCCTGGGGTGGTTTGGTGGGCCCCTCTTCCTTTTTCAGGCTCTCCGGACAGTCCCCATTCAGTAGCATGACTGACGGCAGCTCTGTGGGCAACAAGAAAGGAGCTGAGAAAGATGGGCCTAGTTGGTCAAATGGGGTATCCACCTCACCCACCAAGGGTGGGCACATGTCCTAATAGGGTGGTGCCTGCCTGTTCTCCCAAGACTCAGCCCTAGTCCCATCTCACCATGGGCACACAACTTCCACCTGCAGGCCACTTCTGGAACCTTCCACACCCCGGCCCTCCTTCCCATTCGCTCCTCAGTCCACCAGCCCAGCTTTCCTCTGAGCACGCTATCCAAACCACTCTCCCCAGAGTCACTACGCCACTCTCAACCCCAGGGTCTCCTCTGGCCTTAATGTGCCCAGCTTCTCAGCAGCAGCTCCTCCCAACTCTTCCTCCTCCTCTTCCCTGATGACACCGACACTCTTGCTGCCCCTCTCTAGCCCCATCCTCTTCCAGCAGTCCAACCTGGGCTCCGCTTCACCTCATTCTCATCTCACCCTCTCCCATGCTTCAAGTGCCCTTAGGCCCCAGAGCTCACATGGCCAATTTAGGCCTTGCTCAAGCATTTCAAAGTGGCCATCCGTCAGGAATCACCAAAGACCATCTCGTTAGCATGGAATTCATCTTCCTCCACAAACCGGCCCCTCCTCCATGAATATCCTCGACCCCAATCTAGTCACCCGACCTAATCTCCATGGGTCACAGCTGTGACTCTGGCGCGGCGCTGGCACAGGCCATTTCCCCTTTTTCAGGAGCACTACTCAGAACCCTCAGTACTCCCCACTGCCCACAAGGCCCAAGCTTCTCTGGCCAACACTCTCAGGCACAGCCTTACGTCCTCAGCTCCCACCAGCTCTCCCTGTCAAGATGTAGCTACACCAAACCATTCCGAAGCCTGAAAATAGGCCACACATCTTACCTCCCACCTGTGCCTTTGTTCATTCTGCCCCCCATATCACATTCCATTGGGCAAACTCCTACTCATTCAATAAGACCTAAGTGAAATGAACCCTCTTCTCTGAAGAATTAGCACCTCTTTATCCCCACCTCCCAGGGCTCTTGATCTGCTGCACTCTGGGTGGCTGCTCACACCAGCTCTCTTATCTTCCTCCTTCTGTCTTGCCTGGGCCCAATAGAAAGGCACCAAATTAACGAATTCATTACTGTAAGCAGGTAGTCAAGTTCAATATTTGTGAAAAACTCCCAACTCACATGTTGCTGAGAGAGGGGGAAGAGGTGACAAAACCTTCCATTTGTACCCAAGTACTAATGGGGACAAAGGAGAGCCTCCTGCCTCCTGGGGAGCAGAGGCCCTCACAGAAACCCTCCAGCAAAACCCAGGACTGCCTGGGTGCTCACTGAGCCCAGGGAGCCTTTCCACCCAGGGTCTGCCTGGCAGCCAAACTGGCCCCTGGCTTGCCTGGGAGCTCCAGACAGGTCAGCTCACCCAGCCCTGCCCTGGATTCAGCCCATTCCATCCAGACACCCCCCACCCTTCCTACCCAGCTGTTAGGAATGGGGCTGGGGTGCATTTCCCCAGAGCTGTATGGACCCTACTGAGACCCACAGAAACGTGGAACAGGGCTCTTGGGAAAAGAGATAAGCCCAGCACTGAAGGGCAGGACAGGGGGACATCACAAGAAGCCACTCCTTCTTCCCTAGGTCCACTCAACTTAGTGAAAAACAGTATCACTAGGAGCTCAGATACAGTCTCCTCCTCCTTCCCCCAAATTAGGATGCATGAGGCCCAGAAAAGTTCAGAGCCTTGTCCAAGGTCAAGAGACAAGAGTGAATTCTGGATTCTTGCACCACCACACCACCACACTGCCCTCCACCCTAGCCACCTTCAATGACCATCATCACCCAGTCCCCACCCCCAGCACACCTCTCCAAACCAGAAATGAAACTCCCAAGAACCATAAGGACATAAAAGGACCTCTCCTTCCAGGGAGTGCACAGTGCAGCGAGTCCCCAAGCCCCTAGAAAGTGAGCAGCCAAAACCAAAGGGAGAACTTGGTTATGACAAAGCAGACAGGAACAGGAGGGTGGGGAGAAGGGCAGTGGTTGGTCAGCTTTCAAAAGGCAGATCGAGGGATGGCAGAAGATATCAGGAGGCACTTCCCCAAACTGAGTGCCTGAGAAAAACTTTGCAGGCTGGTGAGCCCCCAGGATGAGAAGAGATAAAGGAAGGGCTCCCCACCAAATATGGAACAGCAGCCTAGAGGTCTGAGACCCCACAAGTAGGAAATCAGGGGCCCGATCCAGACAGGTGGCCTGCACTCCCTGAGTCTAGGCTGGGGAGGACAGGGAGGAGGGCAAGGAAGACAAGGCCAGGATGGCTAAAGCTCCCACTTCTTCTGCAGCCCAGGGAGCTTGCCCAGAAGGCACCCGGCACCAGGTTCCCACCCCAGGGGGGTACCCAATCCCCTATCAGATTTCAAAGGAATGTGGCTGGTTCCCAGGGACCTCCACTCCCCAGGACAGGGAGACCTACCCTTCCTCCTTCCTTTAAGGGATCCTGAAGGTCTCCCTACCACTAGATGAAGGCCAAGTGATCTCCCCACAAGAGGCTGGCCACCTGGCTCACTGCCCCCAACAGCCCACCTGGTACAGTCAGCGGCTGACCTCTCCTCGACTCTGGAGTCTCTTGACCACCATCGCAGCGAGGCAGCCAGCTCTCCGGCTCAGGCCCGGCACTGTCTGTGTCCCTTATTCCGGCCTCTGGCACTACCCTTGCCCCCATGCAGCTGGTCGGCCTGGGACTGGAGCTCTGGCTGGCTTCGGGTTTCAGTGGGGCCAGGCCTGCCGGGGCGGCCCTGGGAAGGGCACACTCCCCCTGCCTTGAATCCTGCTCAAGGTCGGCCAGAAGGACAGCTGTGGGCCAGGAGGCCCTGGTGGCTCCAGGACCCCAGCTGGAGCTGCTACCAGCACTCAGACCCACCTCCCTGCACCCCCTAGAAAGGGGGTCACTGCTGACAAAGCTGTTAGGGGGACAGGAGAACCCAGCATTTGGGGTACCTGGGCCCCTCAGGATCAAGGGCCTTGGGGACTGGCTGGCAGGGGCAGGGCCCAGCAAGGGGGTCCTCTCTTCGGTCCTAATTCCAGTGGGGGTGGGCAGGACTGCTTCAGCCAGCTGCCGGCAACAGCTGGTGCAGACCCAGGCCCAGGCCCAGGCCATGAGGTGACCGCCCCCTGTCTACCAGTCCCAGACGCTGAGACCCTGCTTGCCTCCTGGGTCAAGGGGCAGCTGGGGCCTCTTCATGCTGCCCCCCTGCAGGTGACCCTTCCTAAGAGTCACTGGTTCTGGTGGAAGGAGGGATGGGCTCCCAATCTCCCAGAGAACAACTGCACCCGTGCCCCAGGCCTCCAGCTATACCAAGAAGCTGGCAGGCTCTGCCTTCCCTTCCCAGCAGCCCCTGCTCCGCCAGGAGAAAACCAAGTCTCTCCCGCGGGGAGGGAAACGGAGCTGGCAGCTAGAGGCCAAAGGCTGTTCAGCTATAGAGGAAACATGTGGAGAAAACATGCCCAGCCTCGCCACAGCGCCTTCCTAGGGCCTCTGACTTGTTGCTACGGCCCAGCCAGAGCTGCTCCGGCATCCATACTAACCAGGTGGGGGTGGGGAACCAGACTCACTCCAGGCCCCCTTCCCTCCAGTCCAGTCCCATCCCATGTGGTCCTGATGGCCCAGCATGGGCCAGGCCCTCAGCCTCTCCATAGTCCCCACCAAGGGTTCAGCCTACACAAACCAGATGGTACTAAGGGCCCTGGCAGAGCCCCTTCTATCCTACCCTCCTTCCCAAACACACCCTAACCCTCTGGAGAAGGGAGTGGGGCAGACGACGGCCCCTGAGTGGCAGGGACAACCACCTCCATTCTTCTGGTTACCATAAAGCCAATGCTCACTGTAGGCCCAGTCCACAGCAGTTCCCTCATCAGCTTGACCAGCCCATCTCACTTGATCAAACTGAGGTTCCAGATGACTGGTAAGCAAGCTGCCCAAGGTCACAGAGGCACAGGCAGCCAAGCCAGGTCAAAAAACACACCAAAAGCCCAGGTCGCCCAGGTCTGTCAGACGCCCAAGCTCCTGCCTCTGAGTGCAACTCCCCAAGGCTGCAGCACCCACAGGTACTCCTTTCTCCTCCAGGCCTCAGCCCAGGAGGCACATCGATCTCCAGCCATAAGCCCTCCCCACCACATCTCTACACTCCTGGGCCAGCGCTTCCTCATCACAGGGAGCATCCCTGAGTATTTGGGCTTTAGGGAAAGTGAAAAAGGTGGCCAAATGTCACTGTATACATACTCCCTCCCCATCCTCCCGTTTTCACTGGCCAGATGAGAATGAAGAGATAAAGCATAGCCCTGCCATGGCCTGGAAGCACAGGGACCCCATGGGCAGCAGAAAGGAGGGGTTAGAAAAGAAACTAGGCCATCTCGGGTGGCCTGTGTGTGCCTTCCCCAGCCTGGCATGGCCTCACTCAGTAGACTGTGCCAAGGCCAGGCCCCGCCCCAGCCAAGGCCTTAGCAGGTGAGGCTCCGGCAGGAAGTAAGGCCCCAAAAGACACAGCACTCCAACCCAGGAACCTAGGTCTTCAAGGGAATGGGGTGAGGGCAGGCAAACACCTGAAGAAGACCCCCAGGATGTGGCCACTTCTGTTTCCCCCTTCCTGTCCCCCCAGGCCAGAAGCAGGTCTGCAGGGTATGGGGATAGTGCAGTGCTTCTCAAGCTACTCTACTCTGACCTACCCAACAGAAGAACTTTGGGATCCTATCAGGGAGCTCCTCTAAGCCCCCAAACTCCTCCCCAGTCTGCCAGCCCTTCTTAGCTCCAGGCCCCAACTCCAAGGAGCCCTCCCCTAAACAGAAGGAACTAGACACACCACTGTGAACTTGAAAAACCTGCCTGTTCTCTTAACCCCTAAAAGCAGCTTTATTCCCAAGAAGGTAACTGACCTTTGCTCTCCCCAGCCCCCAAGAAAGGCCTAGATCACCTCTTCAAGGAGATTGGGGAGCCTTCCAGAGCTGGGTCCTAAGGTAAGGAGCCTGCTGGGGGTGCCCCCTCCTTCTTTGAATAGAGACAGGCAGGCTGTAATTCAAGTTCTACCTATCTATACTAGCTTCCCAGAGACTTAAGGAGCCACTGTTCCACCTGCTAGTATGCTCCCAGTTTCCCCCAAATGAACAGCTGTGCCCTTCCCCTGACTCAGGTTGCTCCAGACAGAGCCTCTCAGCACACAGCTGAGCAGGGACTTCACTCAGACCCTCAGAGAAATCCTCCAACAGACTCTCCCTCCTTAGCCCTCACATTCACAGCACCTGATCCCAATCAACATGCATGTCCCACTTTCTTCTGGGACAGGCAGGGCAGCCTTGGCATGCTGGCCTTGAGCTGCAAATCCAAATGCTCTCAACAGCTAAATCGCTGTGTGACCTTGGGCAAATCACTTCATCTCTTCAGGTCTCTTTGCTAGAGGGGAAATCAGCCAACCCCTCTAGTCAGAGCCACATCAGGGCAAAGCCTGGAAGGTTGGAGTCATCAGCATCTGTCCATTAGCCCAAACCTTGGCCATGTCTAGGCAATCAGCAAAACTGCCAAAGTACCCATCCCCTACCAAGGTAAACCAGCTGTTTCAGGTGACAGCGTCAGAGAACTTACCTAACACTGTGCCCACCCTGACTCACCAGAAGCTGGGAAGGAAAATGAAAATGACAAGTCCTGTTGAGGAGAGTTGGGAGGGGGGGGGGAGTGGGAAATAAGGGTAATTCTGCCCTCCCATGGCCACCTAGGGCAGAAAGGGACCAGAGTGCAGCCCTGTGGCTCTGAGGAAGATTTGAAGATGACAACTGACTGGTTGGGATGGAGTTTCAGCCTCAAGGCTAGACTCTGAGACATGATGGGAGGGAAGAGAGAAGTCCAGGAGAAATGGAGATTGCTGCGGCCACTCCCAAAGCCACCATCACACGGTCCCCATGGGGAAGAGCTGGGAGCTCCACTCCACACTAATGACCTTTGCCTTAAAAACTGCAACTGTGGGCCGACCCACTTTTCGCAATAAGGCGGGTTAATGATCAAGTTCTGGCACAAACACCTCTTCCTGCCAAGGAGCTTGGCTTTGGTCCCATACACAGGCAGACCCCCTGGTCCGCCGACCAGGCCATTCCCTAACCCGGCAGAGAGCAGAGCTTGAACACCTGGGGTTAAAGCCTTACCTCCGAGAATGAACCAGAGAAACCCCTTCGCAATACTCATCCTAACTACCGCTCTTCCCACAGACCAAGCCTGGAAGTCCCAAGTGGAGCCTTCTTTGCAGGACTGCAGTATGTGCACAGGGAACGCTTGGGATCCTGACGTGGAGGGGTGCCTGAAGGAGCAAGTGTCAATGACCCCAGACCAGAGGGCTCCTCAGTGCCGGGGCACAGAGGGGGTGGGGCCGCCGATTCTATCCATCTGCGGCGGCGGCGGCGCACCCCGAAACCGCGTGTGCGCGCACGTGTCCCCGCGATTTGACGCGCGTGTCCCCGCCGCCGCTGCCCTCTCTGGGACCCCACGTGCGAAGCCCGGGCCGCAGCTGGGGGCGATAGTAAAGGTGACCTTCAGGGCGGGGGCGGCCCGGTAGAGGGCCCGGCGAGATGCCACCCAGCCCGGCGCGGAAGGAAGGCGGCGGTCCCCGCGGAACCCCGAACCAGCCCGCCCGCTCGGCCCAGTACAGCCTACTCTTCCTGGCTCCCCGCTGGCCCCAGCCCCGCTCACCGGCCGAGCCCGGTCGCCCCTTGCCACCAGCTTGAGAGCTGGGCTCCCGGGCACTGTCGGCCGGGGCGGCCGCCGGCAACTCGTCCGTTTTGATGACCATGGCGGCGGGATCCGGCGTCCGGCTCAGCTGTCCGCGCCGCCCGCCGCGCCACTAACCCAAGTGCCCTGCTCGCCGCGGCCGCTGCGGGAAGGACAGAGTCACCGGCCCACGTGGTGCGCGCTGTAACCTTTGACCCCCCCGCCGCTCCCCTGCCCCGCCTACGCGCCCGACCCGGCCCACGGCGGCCCACAAGGGACAAAACGCACCGCGCCTGGTTGGCCGGCCACCAATGCGATGACTTTCCTGAGCGCCTTAAAGGGAACGTACCTTGATTCTGAGAAGAGAGAGGCTTCGGGTCCCCTGGAGGGGCGGGGCTTCGAGGAGAAGTCTTTGTGGTTCGCTGCCCGTTGAGCGGGCACCTTGACCTTGAGTGGAGACTTCTCTAAGATTGCCATTGCCAACCGTCCCCTCCCCCAATGGTCCTCTGCTTCCAATTGCAAATCTGCCAAATGACCACGCGGTCTCTAATCTGTGATGTTAGCGTGACCCTCAGTGCCCTCCTCCCCAGCTTGTCCTTTGCCGCCAAAGGGGTGGGGCTGGGGGGCCTGGCTTCTTGAGGAGGGGGTGGAGGGCAGCTGAGGGCTTGGTCACTAGCGGCAGGGGTGGGGAATGGCAAGTGGTTGATAAGTGTCAGAAATGAACCCACCAAACTTTGTCCTGTGCCACAAAGGGCTCCTTCCTGTCAGCAACTCGACACCCCCACCAGATGAGTCCGCATTTCCAGACTGGTACATTATACCCATTTTACAGTGGAGGAAGCTGAGACCAAGGTCGCAGAGAGAGCAAGAAGTAGAGCTCGGTCAGGATAAATCTACAGCCTGGACATTTAACAGTAATTCATATTTTTTCAAGTGTTTGGGGCTTGGTGGGGACTAAGACCTGAGGTAAGAAAATGCTGCCTAGAATTGGGAAGATGAAGCTGCAGAGGTGGGCTGGGGCAGGCCTTAGCGACTCAGGAAAATTGCAGAGGAACCCTGGCTTGGTTTGGCTCAGTGGATAGAGTGTCCGCCTGCGGACTAAAGGGTCCCAGATTTGATTCTGGTCAAGAGCACATGCCTGGGTTGCAGGCTCCACCCCCAGTATGGGGCGTGCAGGAGGCAGCCGATCAGTGATTCTCTCTCCTTATTGATGTTTCTCTCTCTCTCTCCCTCTCCCTTCCTCTCTGAAATCAATAAAAAATATTTTTTAAAAAAATTGCAGAGGAAAGTGGACTTTTTGGAGGACAGGTGGTGGGAAGGGGAGCCAGTGAAAGGCTTTGAGCATTTAAGCAGGAGGAAGAGAAGTGAGCAATGCTCTGGCTGCTGGGAGAGGGTGAGGGTAAGAGGGACTGAGCTAGACTAGTGTGAGATGAGTTAGGACTATTGCACAAGAAAGCTGAAAATAAAAGCAAGACCAGACTACTGGATGTACACAGAAGGCAGGCAGCAAAGGTAGTGCATGAACCTAACACTGGATTTGATTGGAACCACTACCTGCAACCACTACCTTTTCTCTTTTTGTAACCTTAAGCAAGTCTCTTGACTTTCACCCCAATGAAACTCAGGTGATTCCTCTGTCAAATAAAAATACCCAGCTGTCTAGCCTCACTAAGCTTTTGTGAAGAGATGGTGGTAGCACTTGCAAGAGCTCAGTGCTACAGGAAGATCAGAGATGAACTAGACCCACTTCCTGCCAGGAAAAGTTTCAGTCTGGTGGATAAAGTGAGATGTGCACAGCAACTTCATGCTCAAGGCTGCAGAATAAAGGCCTTTAGAGAAGGCCATTCTGAATGTGCAGAGGAGGCTATCAGGGAGGGCTTCTTGGAAGAGGCTGCTCTGAACTGAGCTTTGAAGGGTAAAAAGGATTCTATTGAGCAAATCAGTGGAACCACATGGGCAGATACAGAAGGAAGGACTCTGGAAACTTATTGACTCAGTTATTTTTTTTAACTTTTTAAAATTTTGCTTGTCATTTTGAATAGGTAATAAATTCACATGGTTGAAACTTCATTAAGTATAAAAGATTATACAGTACAATTTCTCACCTGCCCCCAGACACCTAATTTCCCTTCCCAGATCACCAAGGTTATCAAATTTTTAATATTCTTCCAGAGATGTTCTTTGCATATAAAAGAGTATGTGTATGTGTGTGTGTAAATCCCTGAGTTACACAATGGTAATATACTATACCTGCTATTCTTCACCCTAATTTTATTTTATTTTATTAAGTAAATTTATTTTTGCAGGCGCCGGGACCAACGATCACCAGCTTCCCAAGTACCAAAAAATTATGCTTCTGAAATATCTGGATGTCAATTCTGCATGTAGAGCAATCAGGCTGCTCTACATGTGTCACTCACAACAGAAGCCCTTTTTTCTCTTCTTCGCCCTAATTTGGAAAAAAATTTAATTCATTGATTTTAGAGGGAGAGAGAAATTTTTTTTGACTTGTTGTTCCACTTGTTTGTGCATTATGCATGTGTATCTGTCTCCCCATCCCCAAGCTCGCTGACCCCAGTGTTAAAACTGAGCTATGCTTCTGGTTATGAGTAATATTACCAACATGAAGGAGGCTTCCAACTTTACCTACACTGGACTTGGTACAATTCTCCAAGCTCCTTGAGTTTCCTGAATACAAACTAAGTACCCATCAGTCCAGAAACTGGTTAAGCCCTGGCCGATGTGGCTCAGTTTGTTGAGCGTCTGTCCCATGCATGAAGAGGCTGCTGATTTGATTCCTGGGGGTATGCAGGAAGCAGCTATTCAAGGTTTCTCTCTCATCCATGTTTCTCTCTTTCCCTCTCCCTTCCTCTCTTTCTGTAAAATTGAAAGCATATTTTTTTTAAATACACGAAACTGGTTAAAGAATTATGGTATAACCATACAATGGAATATTATCTAGCCATAAAATGGAATGAAAAAGCTTTTTATGTACTGATATACAACAATATCCAGAATATATTGTTAAATTTAAGAAAATCAGCACCCTAGCCAGTTTGGCTCAGTGGATAGTGCATCGGCCTGCGGACACATACCTCGGTTGCAGGTTCCTCCTCAGCCTGGGCCCTGGTCAGGGCTCATGTAGGAGGCAAC
Source organism: Corynorhinus townsendii (assembly GCA_026230045.1). NCBI lineage: Eukaryota > Metazoa > Chordata > Mammalia > Chiroptera > Vespertilionidae > Corynorhinus > Corynorhinus townsendii. The sequence continues at coordinate 36,088,858 of JAPDVU010000009.1, forward strand.
CAATTGATGTGTTTCTCTCACATTGATATTTCTCTCTGTCTTTCCCTCTCTCTTCCACTCTCTCTCTAAAAATCAATGGAAAAATATCCTCGGGTGAGGATTAATGAAAAAAAATAATAAAAAAATAAAAAAATCAGGGTGGCTCTGGCCAGGTAGTTCAGCTGGTTAAAGCATTGTCCAAAAAATAAAAATAAAAAAATAAAAATAAAGCATTGTCCAATATGCCAAGGTTGCAAGTTTGATCCCTGGTCAGGGCACATACAAGAATCAACCAATAAATGCATAAATAATAGAACAACAAAATGATGTTTGTTTCCCTTCCTCCTCCTCTAAAAATAATTAAAAATAAATAAAATAAAATAATAATAAAATCAATAAAATCTATCAATAAATTTTTTTTAACTCATCCTCTTACCACTTTCTCAGATGGTCGGACCCCTGATCACAGATTGCTTCTTGCTTTCAAGCTTCCTCCATCAATGTCGTTTCATCATAGTGTTAACAATAACTACTCCCACCATTTTGCCCATTTCTACCATTGCCTATATATTGTGCTATGGTTAAGGTGACCATGTAATTTATCATCTAAACTAGGACACGTTTATTTTAACTTTTTTTTTAAAATGCACGTTTATTTTTTTATAATCACCTGAGAATATTTTTCCATTGATTTTTTAGAGAGAGTGGAAGGGAGGGGGAGAGACACACAGAGAGAAACATCGATGTGAGAGAGACACATAGATTGGTTGACTCCTGCATGCACCCCAACCAGGGCCAGAGATCATCAACTCCTCAAGTGAGGAGTCCGGCTCATAGACTGGGTGACTTGAAGAAAAAGACCATACCTTATTTATCAGTGTATTCCCTCCACTGATTGTTTTTGACGTCATCCAGACCTTTGAGGTTAGCAAGGTACTACAACTCAACTCAAATGGCTTTAAAAATGTGTTACAGCTCGGCCCGTAGGGCTGATTCGATTCCTAGTCAGGGTAGGTGCCCAGTTTGTGAGCTTGATCGTGGGTCGATGTGCACAAGAGGAAGCTGATCAAGGATTCTCTCTCATCATTGATGTTTCTATCTCTCCCTTTCCCTTCCTCTCTTAAATCAATTAAAAAATACAGATGATCTCTGAGTTATTTGATGTTGGCACTGCACATCCTCACCCCACACTGTGATTCTGGCTGGGCTCAGCAGCGCACCCCCAGGAATATGTGGGGGGGCCCTAAGTCCAAGCCCTTCTCTCCTTCCCCTGACTGCTCTCCTTTTTCCTTTGGGTCCGCAGGCCGACACTCTATCCATAAGTCAAACTGGCTAGGGCTAAACTAGGACACGTTTGAGAGCCAGAGTGGATGCTATTAATAATGACATTGGTTCAATGGGCATAAACCAAGACTTCTTGGCCAAACTGGGATGTCTGGTTCTCAAGTGAGGAGTCCGGCTGATAGACTGGGTGACTTGAAGAAAAGGACCATACCTTATTTATCGGGGTATTCCCATTATCTTCCCAGACACTGATGTATTGTAGGTGTTTAATGCATTTGTTTGTTGAATGGATGGCCCAAGCAGTCTTTTTGAGGGCTCCACAAGATGCTAAGGGGGGAGAGTTTCTAGCAGCCCAGCCTTCACCTTTGAGCCCCATCATTATGTATAATATCTGGGCCTTCCTTGCAGATATCCCCTTTGTGTGTTGTATGCTTTGACCTTTGTATCCTAAGCTCCAGAGCATTTTCACAATGCTTGGCTGAGACCCATTAGGCTGAACCCTGGAAAGGCACTGGCCTTGCTCCTCTGTCCTCCTTCTGGTCAGGGGCTGGGAGTGCCTATGGTCAGCATGGGTGCTGGTGACTAAGCAGTCCCAGAGGCCTTAGAGCCTGTAATTGACTTCCATGGGTCCTCTTCCCCTTCCCTAGCAGGCTGTTACATAGTCCCCATCTGCAGGGCTGCCTGTGTGGTACCCTGAGCACCTCAGTTTCCCCATCTTTAGGGCCCCTGGGTAAAGACGTTAAGTGAGTACAGAGGGAGCTTTATCAAGGCTGAGACCTAGCCTACGTAATTAGCCTGCTTAAAGCCTCCCACGTCTCTAATTATTGTTATGATAGATATACCCACTCAGCCAGGCATTCCTATTCCCCCCCTCCTTTTCAGAATTCCCCACCCCCTGGATAGCAGGAGGGAACCCCTACCTCACTGGCCTTACTCTAGGGACCCATAATAGAGGAAATGTTCCACCTTCCTCAACCCCAAACCTGTGTGGGCAGAACTGCCAGGAGGGAAGGGATGACAATCAGCAAGATGCCCTCAGCCTCAGCCTCCCGATCTATAAAATGAGGGGTTGTACAGATGATCTCTGAGTTATTTGATGTTGACATTGCACATCCTCACCCCACACTGTGATTCTGGCTGGGCTCAGCAGAGCACTCCCAGGAATATGTGCGGGGGGGGGGGGGGCCCTAAGTCCAAGCCCTTCTCTCCTTTCCCTGTCTGCTCTCCTTTTTCTTGAATTGTACATGAGAACCCAGAATTCTGGGCAGATGTTTATCCTGGGCTGGGCCTTCCCTATCCTAGCTGCCTCAGGAGATAAAAGGCCAGGGACAAGTAGAGGCCCGGCCACACTTCCTGGGCTTGCTGCAAGTCTGGTCCCAGCCCATCCTGGGTTCAAACCTGATCCTCAGAGGCTAGAGCAAGGAACTGAGATGGGGCAGCCTGGGCCTGCCTGCCTGCTCCACGTTGATACACTGGTTATGTACGTGACTTCAAGTCTAGCTCCATCCCTGACTTCTTCACTATGTGACCTTGAGCAAGTCACTTGCCTCTTCTCTATGCCAGCTTCCCTGGAGAAGTGTCATGGGGAGAGATGTAGAAGCCATCCCATGTCTATGAAGTCAAATTCAGATACTGTTGTGTCTGTTGAACTTCTTAGTCGTGGCAGCTGAAAGTCCCTCCCCAGGGCTCTGTGAATATTTTATTCAATGGACTTTATTGGTTGCATCCACTTGATTTGCCTCCAAAGTCTGGATTTGACATCATCCAGACTTTTGAGGTTAGGAAGGCACTACAACTCAACTCAAAATGGCTTTAAAAATGGGTTACAGCTCGGCCCATAGGGCTGATTCGATTCCTAGTCAGGGTAGGTGCCCGGTTTGTGGGCTTGATCGGGGGTGGAGGGGGTGGGTGTGCACAAGAGGAAGCTGATCAAGGATTCTCTCTCATCATTGATGTTTCTATCTCTCTCTCCCTTTCCCTTCCTCTCTTAAATCAATTAAAAAACAAACATTAAAAAGAAGTGTGTCACAGAATGGAGGAGGCTAAAAAAAATAAAAAATAATAAATGCAATGGGATCCTGGAAAGGGTACTAGAACAGAAAGAGGACGCTAGGGGAGAAACTGATGAGATTAAAATGAGGTCTGTGGTTTAGTTAATCATCACATACCAATGTTCACTTCTTGTTTTTGATAATTATACTATGATAAAGATGTTAACATCAGGGGGAATTGTGAGGTATATATACCTCTGTATTATTATTGCAAATTTTCTCTAAGTCTAAAATTGTTTCAAATAAAATGTAGGGGAAACTCACAAATTAACGCTCACCACTTAAATACAAAAGTGGGGGAGGGGCTCACCAGTCTATGTAACTGAAAAGGGCAGGGGTGTATGGGCCGCAGGCACAGCTGGACCCAGGTGGCTTAGTTCTTAGGAACTGTCTCCAACTCAACTGATTCCGCTGCTTTGGTGGAGCTTCCTCCTCAGGCAGCCCTATCCTTTGTGGTGGCAGTCTGTCAGCCTTCAGGATGGTCTTCTGCCATGTTAGATTAATGCCCATTGGCTCAGATGGAATCAACTGCCCTTCTCCAACCCAATCATTGTGACCTGCCTTACTCCAGTCATCTGTGTGGGATCAGCCCTCCCCATCCCCAACACACAGACTGAGATGCGAGAAGGGCAGGCACCCAAAAGGAAGCAATGCGTCCTGCTCTCAGAAGGGTCGCAGACAGAACTGTGGTGCCCCCTGCAGCCTTAGAAGCAGAGCTGCTGCCCTTTCGCCTAGAGCCACAATTCATAGCTCACATACACAAATTACTAAAATGCGGCAGCACACCAAATGTATTTTTTGCTGATTTGACAAAAATAGTTATAATGTTGATTCATTCACATTGGATAGCTATTGTTGTGTTGGCTGTTGTCATTTTTTTAATGTTATCATTCCTTAATTTGACAATCTAAGGGGAAAGAGGTCAGTGCCCCTGGCTCAATAGTCAGGTATTGCACGTTTTAAAAATTCTTGGGCCTACCGGTGTGCCTGCTGTGGTACAGCGGTTGAAAATCGCTGTCCTAGAGCCACCCACAACAGGCCTACACTGAAATGTACAGGCTTGAATTCTTGTGGGTGTTGGGTGTGCTGAGCTGTCAAACTGCAGTCCCAGGATAACCATCATGAGTGGAGGATAAGAATAGGGCTCTTCCCTGGGATGCTGGCTTCTTGCAGCTGGATCAGGTGGGGATGGTGTCAGGGAAGGGGATCAGCATGGCCAAAGATGCCAGAATACCAGGATTTCCTCTGGGCCAGGACGCTGGTCAATTTCAGGCATGGAGCACTTCCAATCCATCCTTCCCAGCCCTAGCCAGGAGCCTCTGATCTAAGGTCTCATTTATTCATTTGAATTGGGGCGGCATGGAGAGAGGGACAGGGCTAGCCAAGCATTGGGACAACTCAGATGACTGCCCTCTGCCTTATGTAAGAAATATCTACTGAGCCCGGCCACCTTGGCTCAGTGGTTGAGCATCGACCTATGAACCAGGAGGTCACGGTTCAATTCCCAGTCAGGGCACATGCCTGGGTTGCGGGCTCAATCCTGGGGTGTGCAAGAGGCAGCTGACTGGTGATTCTCTCTCGTCATTGATGTCTCTCTTTCTCTCTTCCCCTTCCTTCTCTGAAATCAATAAAAATATATATTAAAAAAAGAGAGAAATATCTACTGAGGGGATTCCCAAGTCTCAGCTCCCAGTCTCATCCACCCTACTGGCTGACTCCCAAACCACTATCTCCTCCACACCTGTAGGAACAGGGTGGGGTGGGGTGCCCACAGAAAAGAGGTCTGACTTATGTATTTTTCAGATATTTTATTAAGAATAAGGCATATGACAGTCACCCCTAAAGCACAGGGCTCTATTTCTGTAGGTGAGTGAATACACTCTGAAAAGCATTGGATTAAAAAGCACAGCCAACAGAGAATTTGGAGCAGGAAGCTTCCTCTGCCCTGCCCATCCCCCATTCAAGGCTGGCACCTCAATGCTTAGAGATCCCCAGCTCTCTGCACTGAGATGCTACTCCACACCCCTGGCCTCCTTCCTCTCCACAAAGGCGGTCTCCATTCTGCTGCTTATTTGAGGAAGGCTCACCCGATTTCAGCCTTGGACTGATTCCCCAAACTGCAGGCCACTCTGGGTAGGATATGGGGAGGCAGGGCTACAGATCCTCATACTACAGTCCTCCTTCCTGGGCCCCTCCATACTTGGGGAGTGGCTGGAGCTCCAACTAGGGCCCCTGACTGTCCATGGCAACACGCCCCTCCCCCAATGGGGCCCTGTGCAGCAGAGAAGAGGGGAGAAGACACGATCCTTTCCCTTCTAGTCACCTAAACATTCCAGGGGTTGGCGGGAGGGGGTCTTCCTTTGGCAGGGTGAGCCCCCCAGGCTAGAGGATGGGGAGGACCAGAAGCTGAGGGCAGGGCCTCTCCCAGGCCCTGAGGCTGAGCTTTGGCGCCTTGAGGCCAAGGGCAGGCCACTGATTCTAGTCCCATTCTGCTGCCCTGCGGGTTTTGTTCCAAACCCAGAGCAGGGCAGAGGGGTAGAGGGAAGTCTCTAGCCCAGGAGAGGGAGGGGAAAGGGAACGTGTTAAAATTGGAACCCTGTTTCTGCCTCAGCCCCTCCTCCAGCTTGCTGAGTGGAATGGGAAGGGTTGTCTTATTTCCTTTCCCAGGCTGAGAGTTGAGTCAGCCGCCCCAGCACTCAGAACCTTTCATCTGGGGGATCTCCAAGCACCCCCACAAACAATTAAGTGTCATTATTTCTGCTTGTTAGAAGAGGGACAGGAGTTGGGAGTTGCTGACAGGGGTCCCTTGGGGAGAGGCAGGCAGGTCACCTGAGGATCCCTGGAGTGGGGGTTTGATAGGGGTCCCCAGATAGACACCTTGGGTTCAGGAGGGAAGGGGGAAGAGGGCTATTGCTATAGAGCTGGGGGGTGGGGGTGAGGCGCGGGGAGGCAAAGTGGGAACTATGGCTTTTAGTGGGTGGGTGGACCAAGTATTTCACCATCTCTGTAGAAGAATAGACGCAACAAAGTCACCCTGTTCACCCCAAAAGTGTGGTTGTGAAAGATGGAGGTTTAGGGGGGCATCTCCAAAAAGGCACCCTCTTCCTCCTCTCCACAGTCCTCTGGCTCCTTCAAGTGGGTGCAGCTGAGAGAGGAGAGGCCTTCTTCAGTCACACCATGAAAGGGAGGTGACAGGATGAGGGAACATCGAGTTATACTCGAGGGGAGATGCAGAGGGCAGAGGCACAAGCACAGAGGCTGGGGAGGGGAGGGACAAGGGCAGGCAGAGCAAGGACCCTAGGCCACTGCTGTGACCCGAGTTAGACGGGAGAGCACGGTCTGTCCCCGGGTGCCCACACCTTGGCCTCTGCATCCCAGCGGATGGACACCTAGACCAGGCTGGTTATTGCTCAGTGGTCTCAGCAGTCCCGAGTGTGATGGGCTGGGGAGGGCGCTGCGTTTGTGTGGGCTGGGAGTGTGCTCATGGGCTTTGCTTCTTGTTGATCTGCCACTCCCTCCAATGTGCAGTGAAAGAGGATGTGACTGGGGATTTCCCCTTCTCCAAGGGGCCCGTGATGGCAAAAGCATGCATCTCCCCTAGAGATTGGCTCTGCTCCTCTCATGGTTCCCTGGACACACACACACCAAGCTCGGCCTCAGCCAGGGTCAGGATCTGCCAGGATGGGGTGTTTGTGAGGGAGGCGAAGGCCTCTCCCTGCCATGGGTCCTCCCTCTGCAGTCCTTGGAAGACCTCACAGGCACTTAGGACTCGATGCAGGAACCATGACAGAGGAAGGATGGCTTGGGGTGGGGGGCTCTAGAGGTGTTTCTTTCTAGACTGGGCTTGCGGGGAGGGCAAGGAGCTGGGCTGGAAACTGCCTTTGGTCATGAGCGCGGGCAGGAGAGAAAGGCAGGGAGCAGGTGCCGCATGCCACTCTCTATCGCGCCACTCCCCACCCTAGACAGAAGGACCCCAGCGCCACACCACTGCCAGGTCTGATAGCATTGGGGGCCTCCCTGGAGGGGGCCGGCTGGAGACTTCCTCCCCAGCAAACCCAAACCTCTATCAACTGCCACTCCCAAGAAGCTGGGCAAAATTAGCACCAATAAACAGGACCAGGAACCTACCAGGGCCCAGGGTGCCTCAGATCCCCAGCTACCTTCTGAAGGCAGTTTCTGCCCCTCCATAGGTCTGGCTGCCCCTCACTTCCCCAGCACAGCTCCCAGTCTAAATCCCTCAGGTGGCACCCTGTGGAGAACTGCGCTGGAGACTGGGCTCTGCCGCCAAACCCACCCTAATCCTCTCTAAGGGTCTGTGGGTGCTGCCTGCCAGAAGTTCAAACTTCCATCGGCCATGCTTCCCCACCAGAGGCTCTGGGAGGCGGTCTTCTACTAGTAAATCTAAAGTGTTAGGTGCTCACCTGTACGGACCTATCAGCGGGTTCGGGGAGGAGAAGCGGCTCCGAGGAAAAGGTCCAGCCAGGAGCCCCTGAACCCGAGCCTCTCCTAGTTGGAAGGCTGGGAGGGAAGGGCAGCCGTGCGGGGCTGGGGAGGGTGGAGCTGGAAGGCAGAGGGGTGATAGTGCCACTCGGGCTCCTTTCCGTAGACCAGCCCAGCCTTCCCCCGGGGCCAAACGATTGTCAGCTTTCCGGGATGGGGGTGACCCCCGCTCCCTCCCCTCCCAGTGGCAGGGTGGGGACCAGATGAGGAGCAGTATTGCGAATCCTGTACAGAGAAGGTGCGCTCGCCGAGCCCCGCGGAGGAGCTTCTTCGCGGGAGGGGAAAGCTCGAAGCTTTGAAAACGTTGGGAAATACAAAAGGCGGGGCGGTTGGAAGGGATGGAGGGAGCGGGGATCCTCAGATGGATCCCTGGAATAGGACCTGCTTCCTCGCCCTTCTCCCCCCGCCGCCCCCCCCCCCAACTCCCTCCGGACCTGTCTGCAAGGCCTGGTCCGCATTTCTAGCCGGGGGCCGGCCTCCCTCCCTCCCCGACGCCCCGCCAACCCCGCGCCTACTCCGGGGCCCCGGGCGCACTGGGCGCAGCCGGTGGGTAGGCTAGGTCCGGGGGCTCCAGGGGAGGCGGCTGGCGCGGGCTGCGGCCGCTGGGCCGCGGGGGCCTCCGGGCACAGAGGAAGAGTGATGGGTCGGGCATGGGCTCGGCGTCGTCCAGGGCGCAGGCCGCGCGGTCCCAGGCGGCCCAGTCCCGGCCGGGGCCCTTCGCGGCGGCCTCCGTGGCCGGCGGGCGGTGAGCCCGCTGTGCACGCCGGCGGGGCCGGGGTTCGGCGGCGGCGCCGGGGCCGGGGCGCGGGGTCTGCAGTCTCTGGCGCGCCGCGTGCAGCTGGCAGGAGAGGTAGGCGGCCGCCTCGGTGTGCTTCTGCAGCTCGGTGCCCAGCACGGTGGCGCGGTGGCTGCGGCGGCGCAGCTCCTCCAGAAAGCGGCGCTCCTCGGCGCGCAGGCTGCAGCGCAGCGCCGTCACCAGCGCCTCGCGCTGCGCCACCTCCCGCCGCAGCTCGGAGTTGGCCGCCGCCCGCGCCGCCAGCTGCGACTCCAGAGCGCGGCACTTGCTCTCCAGCTCCCGGGACGCCTCCTCTGGAAAAGGGGAGAGAGGGAGGTGATAGTGCAGACAGTTCACCCATCCTCCGGACAAAGCCCTGCGACTCCCCAGCTACATACACGTCCGGCCCGCCCTCTCGTGCTCCCCAAGGCCTTCCTTTTTCTTCCTCAGGCCTTTGCGCCCTCTGCTTGCTCTCCCCTCTTTCTCTTTTTAAATGCAAAACTCTCCTTATTCATTTATTTACCCCACAAGTATTCGTTGAGCCTTTACTATGTGCGCTGTGTCAGACACAGGGGCTATGGTGGATAAGAAAACATCATAGCCCAGCCTGGTTGAGCATCGACCTATGAACCAGGAGGTCATGGTTCGATTCCTGGCCATGGCACATGCCTGGGTTGTGGGCTAGAACCTCGGTGAGGGGCGTGCAGGAAGCAGCCGATCAATGATTCTCTCATCATTGTTGTTTCTCTCTGCCCACCCCCCCCCCCCCCGCTCATTTCCTCTCTGAAATCAATAAAAAATTTTTTTTTAAAAAGAAAGAAAACATCATGAAGCTTACAGCAAGCATAATGGGAGAGGTATAGGACATAATTACAAATGTGAGATTCATATGTGATGTGCCAGTGCCATGACTAACTGGAGAATATGACGGAATCAGGGAAGGCTCAGTAGAAGAGTGACATGGGCTAGAATCTGAAAGCTGAATGGGAGTTAGGTACACAGTGCTGAGAGGAGAGGCGGTGCTTGGGACAGAGGAACAACTTGTACAAAAACCTTGCGGCAGGAGAGACCTGCAAGAGGCAAGGACTGTTAGAACTGGGAGGGTGGGCAGAAAAGGGGAGTGAGTGAGCCAGAACCTTGCTTCATGGAGAAAGAGTTGGTTACATTTTGTTTCCTTTATTGCTTGCTGTTGCCTACTGCATTGGGTTTCAACCCAGGATATCGGTTGGAACCATCCAGAGAGCTTTAACAAAGTTTCCAGGGCCCTGCCAAAGACCAGTGGGATCAGAATCTTTGGGACGGAACCAGGGAAGTGGCACTTCTTAAATCTTCCCAGGTGGTTCTAATGCACTTTCCGAGTTAAGGACCCCTGCTTCCTGGATTATTAGCTTCATTTCAGCTGGAACAATGGCTCAGGATTGGCACATGTGAGTGACTGTAGGGACATAGATTGATGAAAGCAACAAAAAAGTAGGTAAGCCCTAACTGGTTTGGCTCAGTGGATAGAGCGTCAGCCTGCGGACTGAAGGGTCTCAGGTTCCATTCAGGTCAAGGGCATGTACCTTGGTTTCGAGCTCATCCCCAGTAAGGGGTGTGAAGGAGGCAGCTGATCCATGTTTCTCTCTCATCGATGTTTCTAACTCTCTATCCCTCTCCCTTCCTCTCTGTAAAAAATCAATAAAATATATATTTTTAAAAAGTAGGTAAAAGGTGACTCTGGAATGGATATGAAAAGCACTTGGTGATTTTCACAGAAAAAGAGGACAAAGAGAGCTCTCAAGCCCACTGAGGGAGAAGATAAAAACTAGGACACTGGGGCAGTGCCTTGAGCCCAGATGACCCCAAAAGCTCTGCCAAAGTAAGGGCAGTAGGTGGAGTGCAAGCTGCTATTGTCAAAGAACTACCCTTCCTGGTGTCTGGGATGTGTGACCCCTGCCACCAAGTACCTAGGCACCAAGAGTTTGTCCATAGTTGCCACTTAAATGGGCAGAATTCCTGAAAATCTATAACTGATTAGATCTTTATGCACATGTACCTGAAACCATTTGTAAGGTTCCTGACATTTTGCCTTACATTTCCAGCTTTCCCACCCCTAACTCTTGATCTATAAGCAGCACATCAATATGCATGGAATCCATTCTTAACTCTCTCCTGGCTGAGAAAGACTATTTTTTGTGATTCATTTTTAGTTAAGCATTTACGGAATCCTTATCCACGTCATGTCATGTGTCTTGTACTTTGAGAGAACCGGTACCATCCAGTCCTAATTCTCAGAGATCATGGGTGCTTAAGAGCTCAACAATGCAACCCCTTCCATTTTTTTTTTTCTTAAAATATATTTTTATTGATTTCAGAGAGCAAGGGAGAGGGAGAGAGAGATAGAAACTTCAATGATGAGAATCATTGATTGGCTGCCTCCATCACACCCCCTACTGGGGATGGAGCCAGAAACCCGGCATGTGCCCTGACCACGTCCAACCATGACCTGGTTCATAGGTCAATGTTCAACGACAGAGCCACATCGGCTAGGCCCCTTCCATTAAAAAAAAAAAAAAGTTTTATTTCTGGTAAAAATAACAACATAAAATTTTTTTTACCATCCTATCAATTTCTACGTGTACAGTTCAGTATTGTTAAGTATACACATCTCTAGAACTTTTAAAATATATATATATTTTTATTGATTTCAGAGAGGAAGGGAAAGGGAGAGACAGAAACATCAATGATGAGAGAGAATCACCAATCGGCTGCCTCCTGCACAACCCCCATCGGGGATGGAGCACACAACCCAGGCATGTGCCCTTGGCTAGAATCGAACCTGGGACCCTTCGGTCTGCAGGCCGACACTGTCTACTGAGCCAAACCAGCTAAGGCATCTAGAACTTTATCTTGCAAAACTGAAACTCTATACCCCATGAATACTATCTCCCCACCTCACCTGCCATTTAATGGGTGAACTAATAACCTGTAAAAAAATCTTTTAGTGGGGGAAATATTTGGGGCTGGGGAATGGTAAAATGAAGCATTTGCTAATGTGCTTGTGTCAACTTTCTCTTCTAGACTCAGTTCCTTGAAGTCAAGGACCCCATATTGTCATTGTGTTGCATCTTGACATTCATCATCTTAGAGGATTCGGACCGTGATCATGGGAATCATTTGGTGCACGGATGGGAAGGACTGGGGAGGTAGGTCACAGAGAGGAATTAATTCAGCCAGGTGGACCTACTGGACCCCATCTCCTACCTGCTTTCATTTTCCTACTTTCGCCAGGAACACGGATACAGGGCACTGTGTATGGTGGTGCAGGCTGTTCACTGCACACGTGGGGCTGACATCCTGCGCTGTGCTCAGCAAGTCTGGACTGGGACACAGAAGGCTTGGGTCCTACTAAGTGGTGGGGAAAGGTGACCTATTGGGCCCCCACGGCACCTCCCCACCAGTCATCCTTCTCTTACCTTGCTGGTGAGATTGGGCCTCTCTCATCTCCAGGTCACGGGTCAGTTCTGGGGGAAGAGAAAAGAAAAGGCAGTTGTGTGTGTGTGTGTGTGTGTGTGTGTGTGTGTGTGTGTGTGTGAGATCAGGGAATCACAGCTCAGTAAAAGTGGCAATAAGATCCTTAGAAACCACCAAATCACACCCCCTGACCCACTGTGCTACAGCCCAGCTAGGGGAAGAGGTGAAGAGAGGCACCAAGGCATAGCCTGAGCCTGATCTGTCTCATTCTAAGCCCAGAGATCTTTCCAGTGCAAGCTTTGTGGCTTAGATTTGGGAGTTAGTTCAACCCTGGTGGGATTGAGGAGCCTGGCTGCTTTTGGGGCTGGGGAAGTATTTGCTCCTTCTCAGGGGTAATGTACAAATATTTAACTGCCACCCAATCAGAGTTGGTCTGAAGGACCCCCTACTGCGCAGGGTACAGACGTGTGTGTTTGTTTTTATAGCAAAGGTGGAAATTTGTTGTGACACAAGCACAGACTCCCACGTGGGTAGGGGGAAAGAGTTCCCGGGCTCAGACTCTTTCGTGTTTAGTTGGTAGATCCAGGAAGGCTGGAGTGTCCTGGCTGGGCTGCCACTGGAGGGGGATTCAGGTAGTGGCTATTTACCAAGAGGACACGTGTTTCACTGTTTTCACAGCCAGTACTGCTGTGCCAATGTTATTTTTTGAACATTAGCCCTGCCCCTTTCCCAACCCCCTTCTGCCAGGGTCCACATGGCAGGGAGAGGGGCTTCAAGACTGCGCCACCTGGTGATGAGAAACATGCAGGGCTCTGGGAACCACTTGTGTGGCTTGGCGCTGAAGGGGTGGGCAGCCAAGGAGCCCGCTAAGGGCGCTAGTTCAGGGGCAGTTTCCTCCTGGGCACTGGCTGGCAGCCCAGCCACACCTCTCTACCTGCCTGTCTTCCCAGCCCCATTCATTATATCCCAGAAAGCCCTATCCCTCAGCCAGCTGAGTTTGATAATTTTTCTAGCCCTATCCCAACTCCCTGACTCCCCCAGTAGCTGGGAAAGGGACACCAGGGAGCTACAGCTGCCTGTGTGAGGGCACTTTCTCAGGAGCATCTTTGTATAACTGTGAACCTGGGGGTGAGAGAAGGTAACACATCTCTGGGACCACCTCTGCAGCAGCACCTACAGAGACAGCCTTGTGGGTCCTGTGCTGCCCCTCCTCTCTGCCCTCACCTAGCTCTTCTAGAGAAATAGGGGCTTTGCTGGAGGCGCCTTCCCTGGGGAGGCCAGCTGCTGCTAGGAGACAGAGAGCTGGAGTGCCTGGGTTTTTTGCTATGACCTGAGCCTGAACCTCCTCCCTAGGGCCCTTGGAAGGACCCTGATGCCTCCATCCCCAGGGCTTCCTGGGGCCAAGTTGGCCCCTCCTCCAATGGCCCTGCACTGAAGCTCAAGGGAACCTGGAGTAGGTTCAGGGACACAGCCCAGGGATTTTGGCTCCTCTGCTAACTCCCTGTGGACTGGTTTCTCCTCCGCCCTAAACCACGGGAATTGGGGGAGAGGAGATGAATCTTAGCTGGGCCCCATGTCCCCATCCATCAATTCTCCCTGCTCATCTTCTGGTCAGAGTTCCCTCAGTTTAGATGAGCATGCTGTGAGGTCAGATACACTGTGACCTTGGGCCAGTGACACCTTTCTGAGGCTCAGTTTTCTCATCTGCAAAATGGGGACAAAATTGCTCCTGCCTCACAAGGGGCTGGTGCTGGGATTGAGAGAAACAGAGGGTTGAATATATAGGGGTAGTTCCCTTTATTGTTCCATTGCCCTGCCACCTAGAACACGCTCATCCCCCTCTCAAGCCCTTCACTCTGAGTCTTCATCTCTTTTTGGCAGGCTCTCCCCGTACTGCTTCCTTGGGTCCTACACTGGCCTCTCCATCGCCCATCCCCTTCTGGGTCCTCTAGAACAAGCATGTCAAACTCGCGGCCTAATGAGGCATGCAGCCTGCCGGCCTGAGCTTGACAGGCTGCCTCTAGAATCTCCTTTAAAAAAACAAAAAATTGGAAACCAAGATGGTGGCATAGGTAAACACCTCAACTGCTGCCTCGCACAACAATTTCAAAACTACAACTAAAGGACAAAACGGACACCATCCAGAACTACAGGAAGGCTGGCTGAGTGGAAATTCTACAACTAGAAGGAAAGAGAAAAGCACACTGAGACTCAGAGGAGCTGCAGGAGGCAGAGGTACTGAGATGCACGCGGAGAGGACTGGCAACTGAGTGCGCGGCTGGCTTTCTCAAGTGGGAGGGAGACAAAAGCTCCTGACTGCACTGAACTCCAGTTCCGGGCGAGACTCTGGGGACCCAGACTCATTCGGGGAGAAACTGGACTGTCTGGCAGTGGGCAAAACTCGAGGGCAGCTTTCTCTCAGAGGTGCTTGCAGTGATTACCGCGGGACACTGAGACACAGGGGCCTATTAGGGCAGGGCTGATGGGAATCCAATGCTGTCTGCTCTGCCCCATCCAAGCTGAGCACAGAGGCTTTTGCAAGTCTTCTTCCATAAGGGTATCTCCAGCACAGAAGTTCTCCCAGCATAGATATAGCTGATACTCACAGCCAATTGGCCTGGGAGTCAATTCCTCCCAGTGATACCAACAACAATCAAGGCTTAACTACAACAACACTGTACACACAGCCCACAAAGGGGTGCACCAAGAGTGTCCACCTCAGGTAACTGGGGAGGCTGAGCCACTGGGTCCTATAGGACACCTAGCACACAAGGCCACTCTATCAACTCAGGGAAGCAGCGAAAATGTGGAGACAAAGAAACAGATCACAAATGAAAGAAATGGAGGAAAGCAAACGACTGAATATAGAATTCAAAACCACGGTTATAAGGTTTTTAAAGAATTTTCCAGAAAAGGCCGATAAATTTAGTGACACCCTCGAGGATATGAAAAAGGACCAACTAGAAATTAAACATACACTGACTGAAATAAAAAATATTATACAGAAATCTAACAGCAGACTAGAGGATCGCAAGAATCAATTCAAAGATTTGAAATACAAAAAAGCAAAAAACACTCAACCAGAAAAGCAAAAAGAAAAAGGAATCCAAAAATATGAAGATAGTGTAAGGAGCCTCTGGGAACACTTCAAGTGTACCAACATCAGAATTATGGGGATGCCAGAAGAAGAGAGAGAGCAAGATACTGAAAATTTATTTGAAAAAATAATGACAGAAAACTTCTCCCACCTGGTGAAAGAAATAGACTTACAAGTCCAGGAAGCGCAGAGAACCCCAAACAAAAGGAATCCAAAGAGGACCACACCAAGACACATCATAATTAAAATGCCAAGAGCAAAAGACACAGAGAGAATATTAAAAACAGCAAGAGAAAAAGTTAGTTACCTACAAGGGAGCACCCATACGACTGTCAGCTGATTTCTCAACAGAAACTATGCAGGCCAGATGGGAGTGATAAGAAATATTCAAAGTGATGAATAGCAAGAACCTACAACCAAGATTACTCTGCCCAGCAAAGCTATCATTCAGAATTGAAGGACAGATAAAGAGCTTCACAGATAAGAAAAAGCTAAAGGAGTTCATCACCACCAAACCAGTATTAAATGAAATGCTGAAAGGTATTCTTTAAGAAGAGGAAGAAGAAGAAGAAGGTAAAGTAAAAAAATCTGATGAACAGAATAAACTGGTGAATATAATAGAATCAGGGGCATAGAAAGGGAGTGGACTGACAATTTTCGGGGGGAAGGGGTGTGGGGGGTGCGGGAAGAGACTGGACAAAAATTGTACACCTGTGGATGAGGGCAGTGAGGGCGGGGGAGTAAGGACAGAGGGTGGGGTGGGAGCGGGTGGAGGAGAGCTATGGGGGAAAAAAGTGGAACAATTGTAATAATATGAACAATAAAGATTTATTAAATTTAAAAAAATAAAGAAAAAATAAAGAAAAGAAAAAAAACAAAAAAAACCTCTTGTTCTGCTCTCTTCTCACTCCCCCACCCCTTGGAGGGAGGGCCTTATTCAGTCATTTCAGCCCCCAGAGTGGCTGCCCCAGGCCAGCTCAGAGTTATTTTTGTCTCCTTAATCAATAACCTAGAGGCTGCGGGCCCACACCCATCTGAGAAGGATGATGGGGGCCGAGGGCACTCTGTTCCTGCCCGTTATACTTTCTTGGATCCTGGCCTGTGTCCTGAGTGGAAGGACCCAGGTCTTTAGAATTAAGGCAAAACAAAAAGGAACTAGAGGAAGAGATGCAGGGTCTGAGGATTTGCTCATCTCAATTTTCCTTTAATGTCATTGCAATGAAAAGGGGCATCAGGCAGGGGTGAGTCTGTGTGGGGCTGGCGCTGCTGCCACGCAGGCTTTGGGGGAGACTGTGGGGAGGAGCCTGGCCTTGGACCGAGGCACATGGAGGGGGAGGAAGGAGGCTGTGGGGGCGGAGAGTCAGGACTATCAGTTTTTCCTGACAAAGTGAGAAGCCAGGCAGGTGGCTCTGGGCCTCAGTTTCCCTCTAGGGAATGAAGAACCTCCCATGAGCGGGGGCTGGAGGAGAGATAGAAGTCTGGTCATCTTGGGGAAAGAATATGCGGAAAGCTGTAGAGGCACAAAGGATGGGAAGTCTAGAGATCTGGGTTCTAGTCATAGTTCTGCCATTAACATATTGTATGTCTCTCTCTCACTCGGCCTCAATTTATCTACTTGTACTATGAGGAGGTTGGGCTGTTTTAGCTGAGACATCCTGTGAGTCACTGGCTCTGAAGCCTCGACTTGGAGACTCAGCCTGGGTGAGCACTTGGGCCAGAGCCAGGCCTCGGAGACGGCCAGGCAGGAGGTCAGGTCTGGGATTTAGCTTTGTCCTCAGTGCTTTCCTTTGTCCTGCTCACAAACCCAATCTGTTGCCAAGTCCTTTCCTTCCATCTGCTTCCCACTGGCACTCCCCTTCCGTTCCCCCTTCATCTCTCCTCTGGACCATTTCATCAGCCCTGTCACTAGTCTCCCTGTGCCCTTCTCCCACCAGTTCATCTTCCATACAACGGTTGAGTTTTGTAATGCAGCATGATGCTGCCCAAAACCTTCAGTGACTCCCGCCACACAGGACAGGCCAAACTTCTTAGCTGTGTTTGTCAAGATCCTCCGTGATCTGGCTCCAGCCCTATTTCTCACCAGGCTCCTTTAAGCTCAGCTTTATCCATGAAATAGAACTTTTCCTAAGCGTTTGGTGTCCTACCTATGGAGTTTGCCATGCTGTTCCCTTCATTTGGAATGCTCCCTCACCCCTATTCCCCTGTAACAACTCAGCATGTCTACATCTTACCCAGCCTTGTGGGAGTGGAAATGCTTCCTTCCTCTGGGGGCCTGGGGTGCCTGTCTCCTCCTTTATCACCCCCACCTCAAGCTGGACATGGTCCTGCCAAAGAACTCCCATCAGCCCTCTTTATTTTCTGTTATCTTAATACTCTCCGTGTTTGTGTGTCTCCCCAATCAGACTGAGGTTTCTTAGGGCTGGAAGGTGCTTGATGAAGACTTATTAGAAAGGGACAGGAAATTCCCAGGAATGATTCCCAGGTTTCCCTCTGCCACCACCTGAGAACCCTTTGCCCTGAAGACTCAGTTTCTTCATTGAGAAAAATGGGTGATGAACACCACCTGGCAGGACTTCTGAAGCTTGTGGGGCTCATGGTGGACACCCCATTAGAGACAATGACTGTGATGATGACAGTTGCCCCTGCCGCCATTCCGCCCCCCCTGCCCCGCCCCGCCCCGCATCCATCCCTCCTGGTCTCACCTGAGCAGCGTTTCTGCAGCCTCAGGATTTCCAGGTGCAGGTCTCGCAGCAGGGCCATCTGCTCTTTTTTCAGGAAGCTGATGTGGCGTTGCACGCTCTGGATCTGATGCTCTAGGGACACGGTATCCATGGCAACCCAGGCCTGGGACTCACCTGGGGAGGATGACAAGGTGAACACACATCTTCTGGGCCCATCTGCCCTGCCCACCCTCAGATCCCTCACAGTCGCCTCCAAGCTGGGGTCCCATTGTCACCAGGTAGACGATTTTGCCACTGAGGTAATTTCCCCTGTATTTATTCACCAAAGCTTCATAAACAAGTGGGGATGTTGGCAGGGAAGTATAGCTATTCCCATTTAGCAGAGGAAGAAACAGAGGCCCAGAGGGAAATGGCTTCACTCCCCTACCCCAAGGCCTCTTCTGCTTCTCAGAGAGGAAAACCAATGGAGCATCAAACTCAGTAAAGAGAAACAGAGTCGGGCTTTAGCTGCATTTTTTAAAAAAGATATTTTATTGATTTTTTTACAGAGAGGAAGGGAGAGGGATAAAGAGTTAGATTTTTTTACAGAGAGGAAGGGAGAGAAACATCGATCAGCTCCCTATTGCACTCCTCCTACTGGGGATGTGACCACAACCACGGTACATGCCCTTGACCAGATCGAACCTGGGACCCTTCAGTCCGCAGGCCAACGCTCTATCCACTGAGCCAAACCGGTTAGGGCTCTAGCTGCTTCTTAAGCAGCTGTGTGACTTTGGGCAAATCCTCTCCCTCCCTGGGCTCTTGGTTTTCTCTTGGCCAAACTGGGTTGTGGCGTAGAAGAACCCTGAGGTCTCTTCCAGGTCTGCCATCCTGCAAGCTATCCAGCTCACAGGTGACCATCACCTGGCAGGGCAGCAGGTGGTTCTGAGCACACCCTCTCCCAGTTCAACTCCATTTCTCTGACTTAACCTCGAGCAGGGCTCTGGGCTCTTCCAGGTCAGAGGAAGAACTGATGAGTGTTTCACCAACATTGACTCTGTGGGCTGAAGGCAGGTGGAAGAGTCCCTTTTAAGAGAGGAATAGGAGAGGGTGCTAAGGAGACGCATGTGGTGAATCCACGGTGGAACTTACGACACTGATGGGAGGGGGAGATTTGCATCCCTGAGTCCTAAGGATAGCCTGGCTCTCTTGCTGGCTCCACCCCTTTCCCAGTGTATCTCTCCTGTGGTGATGAGCATCCTGAGAAGCAGAGGCAAAGGGTAGTGGAGGCCCTGACCTCTGGAGGACTCAGAGCTCATGCCTTCCCTGCCAGGGCCTCCCTAAGCTTTTGAAGGACCTGCCCCCACCTGTCCCAGGAATTCCCTGTGCAGTGGAGAGGCAGTGGAGAGGGAGCTAGTTGATGAACGGCTCTGGTCAGCAAATAGTCCCCTCCAGACTGGCTTCCATGTAAGTCTCTGCAACTCCACACTTTTTTTTTTAATTGATTTTTTACAGATAGGAAGGGGGAGGGCTAGAGAGTTAGAAACATCGATGAGAGAGAAACACTGATCAGCTGCCTCCTGCACACCCTCTACTGGGGATATGCCTGCAACCAAGGTACATGTCCCTGAAAGGAATCGAACCTGGGACCCTTCAGTCCACAGGCCGACGCTCTATCCACTGAGCCCAGCCGGTCAGGGCTCTGCAACTCTACATTTTTATTTGTAGGGTCACACCAAGCAGGTCCACCAGACACCCTCACATTCACAGGCTTCTCTTTCTGGGCTCCCTTCCCTCGTACCCGCCTGACCCACCCTGGTCCAACCAAATAGGCCTATCATTTCAGTAGAGGTGGCCCTTTGGCCTGTGAGAATCACTGGCTATGTTTACTGACCATCTGCTAGTTTAAACAACTTTATACACATTATCTTGCTTCTGCCAACCATTCTTCAGTAGGTATGACCACACCCATTTCACAAACAAATAGACTTAGAGCTGAAGTGACCCATGCCAGTTCACATGGCCAGTAAGTTGTGGCAGACCCAGTTCTCCAATCAAATCTTTTGAATCCAAAGAAGATTCTCAATATTTAAACTGAGGACAATCTTGGGTTTGAATCATGGGTCTTTCAGTTACTTGCCATATGATTTAGAGCAAAGAAAGTTAACCTCTCTAAAGCCCCCCCCCCCCGTAAAATGAGGCTACTAATAGTACCAATGAGGATGAAATGAGATTAAAAAGGGTAGAACACGCATCACAGGACCTGGGGCAGTCAGTGCTACATCCCTTCTCGTTTCTGTTAAATGTGTGAGGAGGTTAATCCCTGTCTTGATTTATACATCTCTTCATCCTTCATTCACTCAGTGAGTTACTACTGCCAACTGCTGTACTGGTTATGGGAAACACTGATGAACAAAACAAAGTCCTTGCCCTCATGAGCTCCCAGGGCTAAGGGGAGAGAATCAAACAAACGAAAAGTGCATCACAGAAACAATAATATAGATAAGTTTACAATTACAATTTGTGGTAGGTGCCATGAAAGAAACCTACGGTGTAATATGAAAGAAGGTCCCTGAGAAAGTGATTTTAGAAGGAGACCTCATGGCAGACAGAATTCTAAAAGGGTCCTCAGTATTCCCAGGCCCAGGTGGTCATGCTCTCCTATATTATCTCCCCCCACTTGGGTGTGGGTGGGACTACGAATATGAGATTTCACCCCTGTGGTTAGGTTTATGACAGAGGTGAAAGGATTGTGTAGGTGTAATTAAGGTCTCCAATCAGTTGCTTTGAGTTAATCAAAAGGGAGATTATTCTGGGAGGGCCAGTTCAAAGGGCCCTTACTGAATGAAGGAAGAGATTTGAAGCCTGAGAAAAATACTGCTGCTGGCCTTGAAGAAGGAAATAAACTGCCGTGATGTGAGAGAGTAATGGAGAAAACCACATGCAAGGACCCGAGAGAGGCCACTAGCAGCTGGGGATGGCCCCAGGCTGACAGCTACCAAGACCAGGGGGCTCCAGTCCTACAACCACGAGGAACTAAATTCTGCTAACAACCTAAGTGATCTTAGAAGTGGCTCTCTCTCTAGTTGAGCCTTCAGATGAGGATGTAGCTGGTCTTAATTTCCGCCTTGTGAGATCCTGAGCAGGGGACCTAGGTAAAAAGTGCCAGACTCCTGATCCTTGGAGACTGTGAGAAAATTCATTTGTGTTGTTTTAAGCCACTTAGTTTGTGGTTAATTTGTTATGCAGCAACAGAAAAGTAATAGAGACTTGAAGGAGGGGTAGGAGTTAGCCAGAGGAGTACCAGGAGGAGCGTCCCAAACAGGAACAGCACTTGTGAAGGCCCTGAGGTAGGATAATGACAGCTGACATTTATTGAGTGCCTACTAAAAGCAAAGCCCTATGTGTTAAGTGCTTCACATGGCCTTTCTGAGAAACAGCAACATCGCCAACTGCTGATGAAGGCTGATGTGTAAGGTACTGGGGGGAGGGTTGCAGGAAGTGACATTAGCAAGGAAAGGATCACACAGGGTCTCGTAAACTATGTTAAGAATTGTGGATTAATACTAAGTGAATTGGGAAATTATTAAAGGAGTTTTAGGCAGTGAGGGACAGGAGTTGCATTTTTAAAAAATCACTGTGGTTGCCCTAGCTGGTTTGGCTCAGTGGATAGAGCGTTGGCCAGCGGACTGAAGGGTCTCGGATTCAATTCCAGCCAAAGGCACATGCCTGGGTTGCGGGCTCGATCCCCAGTAGGGGGCGTGCAGGAGGCAGCCGATCAATGATTCCCTCTCATCATTGATGTTTCTATCTCTCTCTCCCTCTCCCTTCCTCCCTGAAGTCAATAAAAATATGTTTTTAAAAAATCACTGTGGTTGCTGTGGGGAGGGCAGATTAGAGGGGACAAAGTGGGTACCAGGAGGGCAGCTGGGTGAATGCAGCACTGGTTCAGGTGAGAGATGAGGGAGGCCTGGGCCAGATGACGAAGATGGAGATGAAAAGAAGTTCCAGGCGTATTTTTGGGGTAGAATTGGCAGGACATGGGGACGGATTGGATTAGATCAGTGATTTTCAACATATTTTTAAGGTTTCTTTCTTTCTTTTATTTTTTTCTTAAATGGAGGGAGAGGGAGAGAGAGATAGAAACATCAGTGATGAGAGAGTCTCATTGATTGGCTGCCTCCTGCATGCCCCACACTGGGGATCGAGCCTGCAACCAGGGTACGTGCCTTGTCTGGGAATCAAACTGTGACCTCCTGGTTCATAGGTCTGTGCTCAACCACTAAGCCACACCAGCCGGGCTTCAACCTTTTCATTTCATGGCACACATAAAGTAAAATTCCGCAGCATGCCAAAACCGGTTTGGCTCAGTGGATAGAGCATCGGCCTGCGGACTGAAGGGTCGCGGGTTCGATTCCGGTAAAGAGCATGTACCTTGGTTGTGGGCACGTCCCTGGTGGGGGGCGTGCAGGAGGCAGCTGATCGATGTTTCTCTCTCATCCATGTTTCTAGCTCTCTATCCCTCTTTCTTCCTCTCTGTAAAAAATCAATAAAATATATTTTAAAAAAAATTCTGCAGCACACCAAAATATATATATTTTTGCTGATCTGACAAAACAAATAGGTATAATTTTGATTCATTCACACCATATGGCTATTGTATTGGCTGCTGTCATTTTTTTTAATTGGACAGTCTAAATAGTCAGGTATCACATGTTTGAAGCATTCTTGCGGCACACCAGTTGAAAATCGCCAAGTTAGGGCATGGTAAGAGAAATATTCAGGGTGTTCAACTGTTTTCAGCTTTGGAAAACTCAATAGGAAGGCACATTTGCTGGCTCCCCCCCCATTTCCTCACCTTTCACATTGGACGTCTTCTCTGTCTAATCACTCCTAAGGTGATCTTGTCCAATCCCATGGCTGTGAATTCTATTTCTATGTTGATCTGAACACTAGACCGACTATCTAATACATCCGTCTGGATGTCTCACAGGTCCCTCAAACTTGTGAGTCCCAGTACTGAGCTTTCATGATCACTCCTGCAAACTCGCTCTTGTCTACTGTTCGCCATCTAAATAAACAGCACTCTATTTGCCTTTCACTCAGTTGCTCAGGACAAATGACAAGGTGTCATCTTTTATTCCTTTCTTCACATTCCACAGCCAATCCTGTTGGCTCTACCTTCAAAAAACTTCCTCAATCCAACCAGTTCTCACTATCCCCATTGTGTTTCCCTAGTCCCGGTCACCACCATCCCTCGGGTGTAACCATGCAGTAGCCTCCTAAACTTCTTGCTTCCACTCTTGTCTTTGTTTTCCGTGCAGCAGCCAGAGTTCCTTTAGCAAATCTGATCTGGTCACCCCATCCCTTACTCAACTTCCCCCAAGGGCTTCCTATCACACTTAAAGCCACATCCAAAGTTCTCACCAGACTCTACACAATGGCCCCTGGCTCTGTTTACCCTCATCTCCTGCTGTTCTCCCACTGTTGGCTCCATCCCAGCCTCCTTGGCCTCCTTGCTGTTTCTTGAATATGCCAAGCACCTTGCCCCTCAGGGACTTTGCATGCACTGTCCCCTCTGCCAGGAATGCCCTTTGCCAAGATACTCTCATGGTCCGGCGCTCCCTGGGTTTAGGACTCTGTTCAAAGGTCACATAATCAGGGTCCTTCTCTGATTATTTGATTTAAAATAGACTCATCTGTCACTCTCCACTCCCTTAACCGGCATTGCTTTTTTTCCAGGAATTTATCACCTCACTTTAACCTGGGAGGTTGGGCGTCTCAGGCTGGGTGTGGGAAGAAGATGGAGCATATATTACATTTTTGTTTATTGTCTGGTTCCCCTGTCAGATTGTTGGCAACACAAGATGAAAGACTGTTTTGTTCCCTAGTACCTAGGACAGAATCTGGCAAATAGGAGATATTCTGTAAAATATCTGTAGAATGCACGAGTGAGTGAATTTGTGGAGCTGGTTTGTGAACTGATGTGGAAGGGCAGATTTACAGAGAAGGTGAAATCCAGCCAGTTAGATCTGGCATGCTCAAGAGACCTCAGACAAGGAGAAACAGATGTGAAGAGGGCAGTCAAATATACTGATGCATTACTCGGGAGGAACAGGTGAGCCGTGTCTGTGCTTTAGTCTCTCTGTGTTGGGATATGTGCCTGTGTGTCTGTATATGCCTCTGAGCCTGTGTCCATGCCTGAAGGAGTACATGTATGCGTGCATGCGTGTGTGTTGCATCTCTTGAATCTAAGTGTCTGCTGTGTGCACAACTGGAGGATGAAGGTGTGCGGGCCTGTGCTTACACTGAAGAGAGAAAATGTCGGTTCCTAGTTGCTGAAATGCAAATGTTTCAGAAGAGTCAAAGCCCTTTCCACACAGCCCTGGAGACTGGACGCTGGCCACAGTGACAGACTGAGCCAACCAGCTGTTTCCATGCCTTCCCAGAATGGCTTGACTATTTGCCTTCCAACGAGGCAGGTGCTCTTCTCAGGGCAGAAATTGGGGTCACAAACGATCTTGGCAAACTTTCTTAGACGTTATTGTTTAGTTTGTTTTGGGGAGGGTGGGAGGTGGAGGTAGGAAGGGGAAACCAGGGTCAACACGGATCTCTGTGTGTGGCTGGGGAGCCACATGTGCTTGGAAGACCCAACTCAGAAAAATGTCAGGTTTCCACACACAAATGTAGTCCTGGAACCTCCCAGCTTCGGGACCTCGTGTCTGAGGACAAGGTCCAGGCCAGCAGCAGCAGCTAAGGGGTAGGAGCTATCAGCTCCATCTTTTTCCCACACCCAGCCTGAGATGCCCAACCTCCCAGGTTAAAGTGAGGTCTCTTACCTCTGTCCACTGTCCTGACTACCTCAGGAACTTCATTGTTCCTGCTGCCCACCTTTTCCAATGCTCCTACCTCTTTAATTTTCCAGCTTGATGGAAAATGTTCATTTTACAGAACTGTCATCAAGAATAAAAAAGGACCTGTAACACAGGGTCCACAATGTATACAGTTAATTCCAAGTACTTTGGACTGGCCTCTCATCTGTCTGAAAGAAAGTTCCAGGAACATTTGAAATCTTGTTTTCCTGGCATGTCATCTGTTTGGCTCAAATAAACTCAATTCAAGAATAGGAAGAAAGGAAAGAAAGAAGAAAGGAAGGAAGGCAGACACAAACGTTTTCCATTTAGGGAAGTTGGTGGGAGGAGCCTTCTGTGTTCAGGTCCCCAACCCCAGACAGTGTCAGGTGCAGCAGACACTGCTCTCCAAAGAGCCATGCAGGAGGTGATGTCTTTTTCAGGGATCAGGAGCTTAGGCCTTAGAGCATCACAGTTATGTCACAGTTATCTGCAGAGGGGTCTCCGATGCTGTCAAAAGGGTTGGGGGAAAGGGTAGAGCTGGAGGCTTTGCTGTTTTCACCCCTCTGTTATAGGATAGGTTTGTGCATACAAATTCATTAGAGAAAAGACTTCTGCTAACCAAAAGTTTGAAAACCACTTTTATAGTCCAAACTTCTTTTGGGTGGCTAACTACTCCTTCCTTAATCTGTTCAATGTCCCCGAGCCTCTGCTGCCCCCATCTCTCCCTCAGGCAGATGCAGTGACCGGAGAGGAACCAGAGCTAAACCTCTGGCTTTTTGCTTGCACGGAGTCTGCCATGTCTGCCACCCTTACCCTTGCTGCTTCTCTTGTCCCAGTTTCTATTTCATTCTCAGGACTAAAAATATTTAGTCAGTCAACAAATATTCTTGCACTGTTCTGAATACTCACCCACATTTTGCTAAAAATTTTAAGTATGCCTTCTTGTTTCAAGGAGAATGTTAAACTTATTTTTATCATTCTTATTGCCAGGGGAGGTATATTAGATAGGGCAGTCATGGTAATAAATGAATAAGTAAATGAATTAAAATGTTCTTTACTTTTCTTCTTTTTTTAAATATATATTTTTTATTGATTTCTGAGAGGAAGGGAGAGGGAGAGATAGAACATCAATGATGAGAGAGAATCATTGATCGGCTGCTTCCTGCACACCCCCTACTGGGGATCAAGCCAGAAACCCAGGCATGTGACCAGGAAGCAAACCATGACCTCCTGGTTCATAGGTCGATACTCAAACACTGAGCCACACCAGTCAGGCTGTTCTTTACTTATATTACTTATTATTCCTCTTAACTACCTGGCTCTGAGGACTGGGGTAGGAGGGAAAGCAAGAATCAGAAAACCTTTTTCAGACATGGATGCACAGATAATAATATTTATAATAATTACTAGAGGCCCGATGCACGAAATTCGTGCACTCAGGGGGGGTCCCTCAGCCTGTCCTATGCCCTCTCACTGTCTGGGAGCCCTCGGAGGATGTCCAACTGATGGCTTAGGCCCACTCCCCTAAGCTGGCAGTCGGACATCTTTAGAGGCTCCCACCACTGCAGCTGTGCTCGCCAGCTGTGAGCCGGCTTAGGGCTTCTGGTTGAGTGGCGCTCCCCTGTGGGAGCACACTGACCACCTGGGGGGCAGCTCCTGCATTGAATGTCTGCCCCCTGGTGGTCAGTGCATGTCACAGCAACCGGTTGTTCCGCCATTCTGTCAATTTGCATATTACCCTTTTATTATATAGGATTACTGCACAGGTAATAACAATTATAGTGATAATACTATTAATAATAATAATAAATGGCTGGCACTGTTCTTAGCATTTTACATATATTAATTCATTCATCTTCATAATAGCTCTACATTGAAGGTTCTGTTAGTACTCCATAGATGAGGAAACAGAAGCTCAGAGAGGTTAAGTAGTTTGCCCCATATACTAGTACACAACTGACAGTGTCTCGCAACTTGGAGCACTCACTGGCATTTAAGGCCCTTCACAATCTAAATGTGGTCGACATTTGCAGTCTGATCCTCTCCTCTTTTGGATTCTACCTCTTGCTGCTCTCACAACAAACTCTCCTCAGACCTGTGAACATCTCTCATTTACTATTCCCCCATTCTGTCTTTACCTCCTTAAACCTCTGAAGGATGCTACCCCACTCAAATGCAGAAAGTCTTCCCTGACCCCCAAGCTGAAATGCCTCTCTCCTGCCGCTGTGTTCCCCAAGCATTCCACCAGGCATCCATGTGTGTGTGTGTGTGTCTGGCTTCTGCTCTAAGCACTAAGCTTCCTGAGGGCAGGGCTTTGTCTCTGGGAATTCCTGGCATGGAGCAGGAACACAAGGAATGTTGGTGAAACAGGCAGAAGGAGTTGAGCATTATTGGCCATCACCAGGGCAAGTAAGCGCATGTATTAAAAAATAATCACTCCCTTCATTCTCAGGTCCTTGGCTCTCCGGGGGATTTGGGTTGGGAACAAGAAGTCAGCTCTAGATAAATGTCTGAGACTCTGTAAGGTGGGGTCACTTGACTAGTTAGGGGTGGAGCCACATTCTTTAGGGGTCTCCTGGTCCTCTCCACTCCAGACACTCTTCCTCCAATACCCCTAGGTTATGGCCCTCCCCTCCACTGAAAACCGCAGGACCCTCAACCTCAGCAAAGCAGAGGACCCAGGAACACGGGAGTGGGACGTATGGGGAAACTGGAGCTCCCACCCACTTCAGTCTTGATGTTCTGCCCTGATTACGCCTCCAATATGACTCCATGAGAGAGGGGGGGCATGGAGACGGAGGGAGCCGGGAAAGAGAGGTGTCAGGGAGGACAGGGACAGGCAGGCAGAAGGAAAGATGTGTGTGGCAGGAGATGGCAAGAGGTGGTGGTGGCTTGATCTCGGCTGCTCTGGATTCTCCACCAGGGCCGGGAAGGGTCCGAGTCTGGGCGGTGGAGGACAACTTCTGCCTGCAGCCCGCGGGTCCTGTCTGCCTCCCGCGCGCTGCGGTGTCCAGCCCCACGCCAGCGCTCCCGTTAGGGAACACCTCGGCGCCCACCCCCACGCCCACCGGCCTCCTCACCTTCAAGACCTGGGAGCGACAGGCCAAAGGATCCCGGGTCCGCGGGCGGGGTGGGGGGAGGAGCTCTTCTTCCCCACGCTAGCTGCGACCCGGGTTCCGCAGCGCCCGCCCGGGCTGCGGCGCCATCAGCTGCTTCGAGGCTGCGGGGCGGTGGGGTCGGGGCTCCGGGGGTTCTGGGGCGCCGAAGGGGGTCCCGGGCTGCCTCCAGGCGTAAACACCCAGCAACGTGACCGGAACTGGCGAACGAGCAGTAGGGGGGAGCTGAGGGGGCGGGAGAGATAAGGGGGAGAGGAGGGACCTGGGCTGGCGGGGAGGGGCCATGGGCGGGGCCGGGGGGGGAAGGGAGGCTGGCGGGGAGGGGTCGGGAGAGGGGCGGGAGAACCCCGGGAACCCCAAGAACCAGGTCTAAGGACCCCGGAGGGCCGCCGAAACTGGAGGAGCTGGCTTTGGCTGGGAGCTGGAAGGGAAACCTGGGGAACCCGCCTGCCACTTGGTCAGCAAGGGCGCGGCAGGCGGATCAGCACCGCGGACAGCGCCCAGGCAGGCAGGCCGGGATCCGCCGGGCCCCTCTGCCTACCCTGGCATAGGAACCACAGACAGTGCCCCCACTGGCCCCGGGAGGAGTTGGGTGGGAGGTGAGCTGACCTGGGGTTAGGAAACCTACCTTGTGCCTAGTTGGCAGCAAAGCTGCCCCAGGCCTCTCACTAGCTGTATGACCTTGGGTGCATCACATCACCTCTGTGGGTCCCAGTTGATAAAACACCCTCTTTCTCTACGTGAAGGTCCCAAGAGCCAAGAGGAGATATTTTAAAAACTCTGAAGTCCAGAACATTGGTATTAATCCTTTTTCACTGCACATGGAAGGCTTCTAAAATCAGGCTGCTTGGCTTCTAATTCTGGCTCTGTCAATACCTTCTTCCTCCCTGGGCCTCAGTCTCCTCATCCATGGAATGGGATAATGATGGTCTATGCAGCTCATGAGATCTTTGGGTTGTTGTGAGGATTAAATGAGTTTATATATGTAAAATGCTTAAAACATGCTGAGTTCTCATTAGTATCCGTGCTCATGATGGCCAGGGACCAGGTGACAGTGTGTGAGCGGCTGGTGGCTCAGAGCTCCCTTTGGGTAAGTCATTTCAGGGAAAAGCACCGTGGACTCTGCCAACAGGATCTTTTTGTGAGTGTCATGAGGTTAGAATGAAAGGGTTTTGTAAAGTGCGTGCGAATGGGATTGTTATGACTAAGCCCCAAATGTTATTCTCCTTGATCTGTATCAAGATGGGTCCTGGGACTCCGGCTTTTCACCAATTCCAGATGCCTGTCTGAGGGGTGGCCCTGCCTGTTCTTGGGAGAGGGTCCAGCCTGGCCACAGAAGTGCTCTCAGGTAGGCATGAAAGGCCTGGCCTCTAGGGCTGCCCTCGGGACTCTTGCAACATCTTTGGCTGAAAAAATATTCATAGGTGAAACAACAAAAAGATGTGCACAAATCACTCATAGAACCACTAAAATCGATGAGCCTGCAGGGCTGAGAGATGGCCCTGTGAAGGCAGAGCTAGGGAATGGACTGGGGGGCCAGGAGACTAAAGGGTACCTCCTTAGGGGAGGTTAACAATCAGTCAGTCAACACACAGAGTTATATTGAACAAGACTGACTGCATGGCACTCTACCTGAAGTTGTGGGGAGACCCAGAGATGCATTATAAAATATGGAGGTGATGACAATAAGAACTAACATTTATCAAGTATTTTCTGTGTACCAGGAAATCTATTAACTATTGTTAAAACACCCCCCTCCCCATTTTCAACAATAAACTTATAACAAAGTCAATGCAAACTAAAATGTATAAAAAGTATACATCTCGCCCTAACCGGTTTGGCTCAGTGGATAGAGCGTCGGCCTGCGGACTGAAGGGTCCCAGGTTCGGTTCCGGTCAAGGGCATGTACCTGGGTTGCGGGCACATCCCCAGTGGTGGGCGTGCAGGAGGCAGCTGATCAATGTCTCTCTCTCATCAGTGTTTCTGGCTTTCTATCCCTCTCTCTTCCTCTCTGTAAAAAATCAATAAAATATATTTTAAAAAGTATACATCTCACCTCAGAAGTAACCATTATTTTGAGTTGAGCACTTTACCCATTTCATCTCATTGAAACTTCAGAGAAACCATATTGGAAATTTAACACCACGCAGTTTGTAAGCAGTGGAGCCAGAATTCAAATCCCAGTTCATCAGGTCCCTCAGCGAAGAGATGAATCTACTTGTGGCAGAAAACACCCAGGAGCTTTACGGGAAGGTGAGAGCCATGAACACCAGTTAAGAGAGTGAGTTTGGGGTGACAGAGAAGGCCTCGAGGCTCCCTCCGTTTCTTCATGATAGCTTGGAATACTGACTTTTTTTTTTTACTCCTCACGCGAGAATATTTTTCCATTAATTTTTAAAGAAAGTGGAAGAGAGAAGGACAGAGAGAAATATCAATGTGAGAGAGGCACATCGATTAGTTGCCTCCTGTGTGCACCCTGACCAGGGCCCAGGCTGGGGAGGAGCCTGCAATTGAGGTATGTGCCCTTGACCAGAATTGAACTCAGGACCCTTAGGTCTGCAGGCCGATGCTCTGTCCACTGAACCAAACCAGCTAGGGCAGAATACTGACTTTAAAAAAATATATATTTTTATTGATTTCAGAGAGGAAGGGAGAGATAGAAACATCAATGATGAGAGAGAATGGTTGATTGGCTGCCTCTTGCACAATCCACACTGGGGATTGAGCCTGCAATCTGGGCATGTGCCCTGACCAGGAATAGAACTGTGACCTCCTGGTTCTTGGGTTGATGTGCAACCACTGAGCCACATCAGCCGGGCTCTTCCAGATATTTCAACGAATATATGAATGTACTAGTTCTATTTGGTAACATTTTTTTCCACTTTAAAATGTCTTTTTCTAAAAATTGAGATATAATTGACATAGTTTCAAGTGTATAACACAATGATTCAATATTTATATGTTGTGAAATGATCACTATAATAAGGCTTGTTAACATCCATCACTATACAGCTAAAAATGTTTTTCTTGTGATCTGCTCTCTTAACAACTTTCAGTTATGCCAGATAGTATTATTAACTATAGTCACCATGCTTACAACAAAATACATCTTGATTTTTTTCATGCCAATAAAGTCTTTTTTAGTAGCTGTATAATATCCCATCATATGGACAAGCTTCTTTAAAAATAAAGTTTAGCCCTGACCGGTTTGGCTCAGTGATAGAGCGTCGGCCTGCAGACTGAAGGATCCCAGGTTCAGTTCCAGTCAAGGGCGTGTACCTTGGTTGCGGGCACATCCCCAGTAGAGGGTGTGCAGGAGGCAGCTGATCGATGTTTTTCTCTCATCAATATTTCTAACTCTCCCTCTCCCTTCCTCTCTGTAAAAAAGTCAATAAAATATATCTAAAAAAATAAAAATAAAGTTTAAACATTTTTAGTTGATTTTTTTTTTTGAAAAAAAAAATATTTGTTGTTCCATTTACTTATGCACTCATGGTTGATTCTTGTATGTGTCCTGACCAGGGCTGGATCCTGTAACCCTGGAGTATCAGGACAACAACCCAACCAACTACACCACCCACCCGGCCAGGGCTGGACAAGCTTCTTTACTTAACTGACCTCCAGTTTGACTTTGGTATTGTTCCCAGTTTTATTCTATTGAAAACAATGCGGCAGTAGATATCCTTCTACAGAGACCTCTTTTCACGTTTCTAATTATGCTCTTAGGATGAATTTTAAGGAGAGAAATCAAAAGACATGCACACTTGATGGCTTTTCATCATAGTGTCAAATGGCCATGCACAAGGGTTGGGCCAATTTATTCTCCAGCTTCAGTCACAATTAAGAGTGTCCATTTTCCTTCTCCATACAAACCTAGGTGGGGCAGCTAAAAAACAATCAATGGGCCCAGCTGGCATGGCTCAGTGGTTGAGCATCCACCTATGAACCAGGATTCCCTGTCAGGACACATGCCCGGATTATGAGCTCGATCCCCAATGTGGGGTGTGCAGAAGGCAGCCGATCAATGATTCTCTCTCATTATTGATGTTTCTGTCTCCCTCACACACTCCCTTCCTCTTTGAAATCAATAAAAAATATATTCAAACAAAAAACAAAAAACAAAACAAAACAAAAAACAGTCCTAGCTGGTTTGGCTCAGTGGATAGGGCGTCGGCCTGCGGACTGAAGGATCCCAGGTTGGATTCCAGTCAGGGCACATGCCCAGGTTGCTGGCTTGATCCCCAATGGGGGGCGTGCAAGAGGCAGCCAATCAATGATTCTGTCTCATCATTGATATTTCTATCTCTCCATCTCTCTTTCTTTCTGAAATCAATAAAAATATATTAAAACACACACACAAAAAAATCTATAATTCCAAATTTGACAAGTAAAAAACAGTATCACATTTAACTTTCCAAGTGTTGAACACTGGGGAGGGCACCTATGGCTATAACGACAAATGTCAGTAGCCTTTGGACTCCCCGGCACTCGCTTCCAGTGCTCCTGGGAATGGCCACAGACCCCAAGAAGAAGGCAAGCTCCCAGGTCTTCACACTGGGGCTCGGTTTTGTCCTCTCTGCATCAGTTTCCCTCTTGCAAAGGATGTGGGCTGTCCTGGTATTGGAAGCAGGTGAATTGGAAGGACAATGTTCAGACAAATGTTCACACTAATAAACGATTCTAAAACTCAGCTCCTCCAAACCAGGCTTGACATGCATGGTCCCATGATGCCTTGGGCCAGGCTGGTCTCTGCTATACTGCAGGAATGAACGGGTTCCTGGGGTGAAGTGGGGTTGAAGACTTGGGAGGAGCTGGTCCTAGTATTGGCAGCGTGCCCCGCCAATACTGTCACCTTAAAATATTTTAACCATCTGTGGGGCACATCAGTTTTTCTTTTAAGCATGTAGAGTGGTTTAATTTTTTACGCATAACTTTCTAGATAGGCAGAACGGGTGTCACAGGGAGTAAGGCAGAGGTGGATTAAGAAGATCGCCTCCAGTCACTCAGCAAGTCAGGCGTCCCTCACAGTGGAACTTGGAGAATCTGACTCCTTGCCCAGTGCTCCAGACACCAGCTCTTCTGCGCCCTCCGCCAGCGGGGCCGGGGAGAAAGCAGGGAGAGGGTAGAATGTGGCCGTTCCGGCGGCGGCGGCGGAGGCGCGCGGTGACCCAGGCCCAATCGCTTCCAGAGACCGGCGGGCTGCACCCTGGGTGGGAGTGGGGGTGGGGGTGGGGGTGAGTAGGGGAGATAAGCGCCAACGCACCGCACAGCCCGGGCTCCGGCCCGCGTCGCCTCGCGCCCGCCCCGCCCCGCTCGCCGGTCCCCGCGCCGCACCCCGCGACGGCGAGCGCGCCCTCGGCACTGGCCTGCGGCAGCCGGAGCCTCCTCCGCCGTGCGGCGCGCGGCGGGCGGGGAGAGGGCGGCCGGCCGGTCGAGGCATGGCGGGCCGCGGGACGCCGGGGGAGAAACGCTGGCAGTTGGTGCGCTGGTGAGTGGGCGCCAGGGGTGGGGGGCTTGGGGCGGGCACGGAAAGGAGCGGGGCCACAGGCGCAAAGTTTCTTCTCGAGCTGAGGCTTCGGGACCGGTTTTAAGGAGAGGCGCTGGCTGCCTGCTCACAAGCATCCTGGGTCCCCGCGCGCGCTCTTTGTGGCTCTCCAGGTAGTTAGGCGCTGGGACCCAGGACCAGGTCCCTGACGTTAGGCTTTAGAGGGTCCCGGGTCCCCCTTCCACAGGCTCCTCGTCAGGGCTTCCTCCCCCGCCCTTTGCTTTTCTATTTTTGCAATGGGGGTCCCCCGCCTACCTGCATTCCTTCTGCTGCTCGGGGTCGGGCCAAGGACTTGGGCCCCAGAGAAGCACCACCACAGTCCTCAGCTCCCCTGTTTAACGAGATGTCCTCGTCCGCCTAAACCGGGACCCCTGAGAGTGGGCACTTTGGGGGTCGCGGACTTAGAGAAGGGGGCTTGGGAGGGGAGGGGAGAGGTCCCATTGCGGGTAGTGGTTGCCCCGACCCCCTGTAGTCCTGCCTGGCGGGGAAATCAGGCCTGTGGGTGTCAGGTTACGGGACTGCAGGCTGAGAGGCTTTCAGACGCATCGCAGCCCAGTCACCTGGGTTGGGCCCAATGTCCCTGGCGTCCGGATGTTGAGGGCTGCTTCAGCCAGGGACCTGCCCCCTCCTTGTCGGGCTTAGACTGCAGTTTAGGCTGCTCAGCCCACCACATTCTCAAAGGAGACTGTCTGACTGGGACCCCTCCTCATCCCACATCATCCCACTCCCACCAGGGCCAGGAGACATTTCTGAAGTAGCACACCAGACACCTCTCATCAGTTACATTCTGTAGTGTGAATACAAACAGCAACAAAATGTTATCATCAGTAGCAACCCGAGCTTCCTGAGCGCTTCCTACTGGCTCCATCAATAGGATCCAGGTATTGACTTAGCTACTCTTCAGAGTGAAACTCAGAGGAAGGTATTAGCACCCTCATTTTACAGATAAGGAAACTGAGGCTCAGAGAAGGAAAGTGGTTAGTCAGGGTCACCCAGCAAGCAAGTAGCAGAGTCAGGTTTTGAACCCAGGTCTTGCTTAACTGATCCTTTGTTTTGCTTCCAGGCTGGCCACGCATTCAAGTGCACATTGTTAGAAAATCCCAGAATGTCAGAGCAGGAGTCACTGGGTTTGCAGCCTGCTCACCCATCCCCATCCTGGGAGGATTCCAAGAATCAAAGTCCAGATATTCAAAATTATTATTTAGCAGTGGAACCACTCTTCAAATGAAGCCCAAAATGCATAAATCAGATCAAGGTAGCGTTAATCTGTTTGAAGAGCTGGCAGTTACTTATTGTCTTCTCCCTAAAAAGGAAGCGTCACCCCAGGACCCCAGGACTTCCCAGATTAACTAAATTTGCTTAGTTTCATTCCTCCCCTCACTTCATGGAGGAAACAGGAAGAGTTTTAAAGGGATAGGGCTTGGATTTCTGCTCTGACTCTCTCTGCCTGGTGATGCACAAATCATTGTTAGTGCCTCTAATTAGGTTTTGGGTCACCTCCCCCTCCCCAGATTAAAGCCTATTGCTTTGAGAAGGTCCTGAAAGAAGTGACTTGAGTGGTGAGGCAGCCTGGCAGGGAGCATCCTTAAGGGCAAGAAACCCTCTGAACCCCATGGCATGATCCCAACATGGCCAGCCTTGGCCCCTGGTTGCAGGCTCAGGATGTCATTTCATTGGCATGATTTGGGTCACATGGGTGTCCCTGAGGCAATCACTGTGGTCAGGGTGATGGACTGCTCAGATTGGCCAGGCTGGGTCATATGTCCACCCATGGAGCTGGGGCTGTGGTCAGCTCCATCCAAATCACAGAACTTCTGAGTGGGAGAGAGGGTGACGAATGGTGGTGAATTGTTGGGCAAGAAAAACAAGTCATGCAAACCTGTAATAAAGTTAAACGGCAAACTAGAAGCTAGATAACAATATTCCCACATAGCAGGTTAAATGTTAATATGCTAAATGTAAGAAGCACTCTTATAAGAAAATTAAAAAAAATACTGCAGGCTGGTTGGATTAAACAACAGAAATTTATTTTCTCATAGTTCTGGAGGCTGGAAGTCTAAGATCAGGGTGCCAGCATGCTTGGGTTCTGGTGAGGCCTCTCTTCCCAGCTTGCAGAGCGCTGCCTTCCCATGTGTCCTCACATGATGAGGAGAGAGCACACAAGCTCTCTGGTGTCTCTCTCTTTTTTAAAAATATATTTTTATTGATTTCAGAGAGGAAGGAAGAGTGAGATAGAAATATCCATGATGAGAGAGAATCATGGATCGGCTTCCTCCTGCAAGTCCCTCACTGGGGATTGAGCCCACAACCCAGGCATGTGCCCTTGACCTGAATGGAACCTGGGACCTTTCAGTTCACAG
The DNA here is from genome assembly GCA_026230045.1 of Corynorhinus townsendii. Lineage (NCBI taxonomy): Eukaryota > Metazoa > Chordata > Mammalia > Chiroptera > Vespertilionidae > Corynorhinus > Corynorhinus townsendii. The sequence goes on from JAPDVU010000009.1 coordinate 36,124,532, forward strand.
GCCGACGCTCTATCCACTGAGCCAAACCAGCTAGGGCTCTGGTGTCTCTTTTTATAAGAACACTAATCCTGTTGGGTCAGGGAGCTACCTAACCTTAGTTTGTTCCAAAAAGGGCCTATTTCCAAATACAGTCACACGGGGGGTGGCGGGGGTTTAGGGCTTCAACATATGAATTGGGGGAGGGCAGGGACAAGGACACAAACATCAACCAGTCTATAATGCTTACCAAGAAAAACACGGGAGTGTAGGTGGTGAATGATCCAAGCTCAACACCTGAAAGCTGGTGGATGCCGCTCAGGATCTCATCTGGGAGAATAATGTCTGAACATGAAGCAAGGGAGTCAACTTTGGAGCCCAAGTGTGGGACATCAGGCAGACACAGCAGACACAGAGAGCAAGGACTTCCCCCTACAGCAGTTTAGGAGTCCAGGGGGCTGTGCAAGACTGGTGTTAAACAGTGCCACCTTGTGGTGCAGAGGTGCAAGAGCAATAGAAGGTAGTTGCAGTTTTCTTAGAATCTGGTACATATTTCAGAAGCAAGACTAAAGTAAGGTTCTGGGGCTTTGGACAATTCAAAAGCAAGATATTAAGCTTTAGACTTTGAAAGGGAGGGAGGTTTCAAGTGATTAAATAGAAAAAAGATGGCTAGATTCTCACCCTAAACTATTGTTATAGGGCATACTAGCGTCACAGGAAATGAATGTATATGCATAGCTGTTAAGCTTCTTGGTATTTTTTAGCTGTTCAGATTGGCTAATATTTTTATATATTCACGGTACATAGGAGCATAGGCACACCTAAATAACCATAAATATGGGACAAGACTTTAGTGGTTCTCTCATAAAACAAAATGCTTCACATGCTTTTTAAAAATTGATTTTAGAGAGAGAAAAAGGGAGAAGGAGAAAGAGAAACATCCATGAGAGAGAAACATTGATTAGCTGCCTCCTGCAGGTCCGGTACTGGGGATGGACCCTGCAACTCAGGCATGTGCCTTGACTGGGAATCGAACCGGCGACCTTTTGGTCCATGGGACGATGCTCAACCAACTGAGCCACACCTGCCAGGGCTCACATGCTTTTTAAAAGTGAAAAACCAAGACAGAACATTTGCCAAATGTCTAAGTGTGGTAACAATTACCATGTTTGAATTTGTGGGAGAATGGAGGTCTTTTTTAAAAAAGTAGTGGTTAAAAAAAAAAGTAGTGGTTTTAAACAACGATGGGCTACCACTACACACCTGCCAGAATGGCCAAATTCTGGAACACCGATGACACCAAGTGTTGGCGAGGATGGGGAGCAACAGGAACGCTCAAGTTCCTGAGTAACAATGGTACTGTCACTTTGGAAGACAGGTTGGTGGTTTCTTACAAAACTAAACATACTCTTCCATACGATCCAGCAATTACACGCCTCAGTATGTACCCAGAGGAGTTGAAAACTTATCTCCACACAAAAACGTGCACATGCATGTTAATCGAATCTTTATTTATAATTGTTAAAACTTGGAAGCAACCAAGACATTCTTCAGTAGGTGAGTGGACAAATACATGAGTACATCCCAACAATGGAATATTATTCAGCACTAAAAAGAAATGAGCTATCAAGTTGTGAAAAGACATGGAGGAACTTAAATGCATATCACTAAGTGAACAAAGCCAATTTGGAAAAGCTATATACTGTATGAGTCCAGCTATATGACATTCTGGGAAAGGTAAAACTGAAAAGGTTAAAAGTTCAGGGGTCTCCAGGTGTGTGTGTGTGTGTGTGTGTGTGTGTGTGTGTGTGTGTGGTGAGAGGGGAGATGAATAGACAGAGCACAGAGGATTTTTAGGGCAGTGAAAATACTCAACTATAATGATGGATTCATTAAAAAAAAAACAACCCACAAACTGCCCAGCTGGTGTGGGTCAGTGATTGAGCATCGACCTATGAACCAGGAGGTCATGGTTTGATTCCCTGTCAGGCACATGCCTGGGTTGTGGGCTTGATCCCCAGCAGGGGGCATGCAGGAGGCAGCTGTCAATGATTCTCTCTCACCATTGATGTTTCTATTTCTCTCTCCTCTCCCTTCCTCTCTGAAATCAATAAAAATATATTTAAAGAAAACCACCCAAAACCAAACAAACAGCAACGCATGTCCACTTGCCCTTGCAGAATAGCCTTCTTCCTTCGGACTTTCCTTCTCCAAACCATGAAGTACAAAAATTAAATTAGAACTTTATTGGGTTTATTAGTTCAAGATATTAAATATCTTTTCAGCATTCCTACCATATTGGAGGCCTGTGCTGAGCCTTGCCCAATTTCTGATGGTGGGCCTTCAAATCTGGGAGAAGGAGTGACAGAGGCTAGAGGCCAAGGCTGTGTGAGTGGTTAAGAGAGCGGTACAGAGCGCTCTGTCAGCGTTCTTTTAACTGGCTGTAGAGTGTTCCATTGTAGGTTGGACCATAACTTTTTACTCAGCCTCCATTATGACCTTATTGGTATTCTGCATATTTCGAGGTTACGAACATTGCTGCAGTGAACATCTCTGAAGCCGTTCCATGAAAATATATGCACAGATGATGGTCGGATATGGTCTTCAAAGTGAAATGGCAGAGTAAAAGCATGAGCACTATTGTAAAGGATTCTGCCACCCTGAGCTCCAAGAAACTGAACCATTTTATACTATCATCTTCAGTGATGTGTGAGGTGCCACTTTCCCCACAATGTTGCTCACACTGGGAATGAACAGATTTCAAAATCTTAGTCAATCTCATCAGTGAAAAATGGTCTGTATTGTTTTAATTTTCATTTTTTTTACTTAAAGAGAAATTGCTTTTTTTAAAAAAAAAGTTTAAAAAAAAATTGATTTCCCAGAGGAAGGGAGAGGGAGAGAGAGATAGAAACATCAATGATGAGAATCATTGATCAGCTGCCTCCTGCACCCCCCACTGGGGATGGAGCCCACAACCTGGGCAAATGCCCTTGACTGGAATTAAACCCGGGACCCTTCCGTCCACAGGCTGATGCTCTATCCACTGAGCCAAACCAGCCAGGGCAGAAAAATTGCTTTTTAAAACAATTATTTATTAATTGATTTTAGAGAGAGAGAAAGGGAGAGAAACATCGATTTTGTTGTTTTGTATATTTATGCATTCATGGTTGCTGTGCTCTGACCAGGGATTGAACCCATAACCTTGGTGTATTGGTTCGATGCTCTAACCAACTGAGCCACCCAGCCAGGGCAGAAGTTGCATTTTTAAATGTTTATTGGTAATTTGTGTTTCTATTGTTGTAAACTACTTATTAATTTCCTTTGTCTCCCCTTTTCCCTATTGGTTTGCACATTATATATTTTTTCATATTGCTTTGTAAAGCTCTTTGTTTACCATGGGAATTAGTCTTTTTATATTTTAGTAAATTTCATATTTCATAGCAGTTTTAGATTTACAGAAAAAATGAGATGATAGTATAGAGAATTCCCCTATACCTCACCCCTGTGTTCCCCTTATTAGCATCTTACATAAGTATGGTACATTTGTTACATGAATGAACCAACATTGACATATTATTATTATTATTTTAAAAATTTCAATATTTATTTATTTATTTAATAAATCTTTATTCAGATTATTACAATTGTTTCACCCTTTTTCCCCCCATAGCTCCCCTCCACCCGGTTCCCACCCCACCTTCTGCCCTTACCTCCTCCCCACTGTCCTCATCCAGAGGTGTACGATTTTTGTCCAGTCTCTTCCTGCACCCCCCATACCCCTTTCCCCTTGAGAATTATCAGTCCACTCCCTTTCTATGCCCCTGATTCTATTATATTCACCAGTTTATTCTGTTCCTTAGGTTTTTAATTCACTTGATTTTTAGGTTCACTTGTTGATAGATATGTACTTGTTGTTCATAATTTTTATCTTTACTTTTTTCTTCTTCCTCTTTTTAAAGAATACCTTTCAGCATTTCATATAAGACTGGTTTGGCGGTGATGAACTCCTTTAGCTTTTTCTTATCTGTGAAGCTCTTTATCTGCCCTTCAATTCTGAATGATAGCTTTGCTGGGTAGAGTAATTTTGGTTGTAGGTTCTTGCTATTCATCACTTTGAAAATTTCTTGCCACTCCCATCTGGCCTGCATAGTTTCTGTTGAGAAATCAGCTGACAGTCATATGGGTGCTCCCTTGTAGGTAACTAACTGTTTTTCTCTTGCTGCTTTTAATATTCTCTCTTTGTCTTTTGCTCTTGGCATTTTAATTATGATGTGTCTTGGTGTGGTCCTCTTTGGATTCCTTTTGTTTGGGGTTCTGTGCGATTCCTGGACTTGTAAGTCTATTTCTTTCACCAGGTGGGGGAAGTTTTCAGTCATTATTTCTTCAAATAGGTTTTCAGTATCTTGCTCTCTCTCTTCTTCTGGCACCCCCATAATTCTGATGTTGGTATGCTTGAAGTTGTCCCAGAGGCTTCTTACACTATCTTCAACTTTTTGGATTTCTTTTTCTTTTTGCTTTTTCGGTTGAGTGTTTTTTGCTTCTTTGTATTTCAATTCTTTGACTTGATTCTTGCGTTTCTCTAGTCTGTTGTTGGGTCTCTGTATAATATTTTTTATTTCAGTCAGTGTATGTTTAATTTCTAGTTGGTCCTTTTTCATATCTTTGAGGGTCTCATTATATTTATCGGCCTTTTCTAGGATATTCTTGAAAAGCCTTATAACTGTGGTTTTGAATTCTATATCCAGTCGTTTGTTTTCCTCCATTTCTTTTGTTTGAGATCTGTTTCTTTGTCGCCCCATTTTCATTGCTTCCCTGAGTTGGTAGGGTAGCTTTGTGTGCTAGGTTTCCTATATGGCCCAGTGGGTAGGTCTCCCCAGTTAACCTGGGGTGGATACTCTTGTTGCACCCCTTTGTGGACTGTGTGTACAGCCTTGTTGTAGTTAAATCTTGATTGTTGTTGGTATCACTGGGAGGAATTGACCTCCAGGCCAGTTGGCTGTGAAGATCAGCTGTGTCTACGCTGGGAGAAGTTCGGTGCTGGAGATAGCCTTATAGGATTAGACTTGCCAAATTGCATAAGCCTCTGTGCTCAGCTTGGATGGGGTGGAGTCTCAGGACAGAGCAGACAGTCTTGGCTTCCCGTCAGCCCTGCCCTTGCGCGCATGCTCCTCCAGACCTCTGACTGCCCCGCCTCCCGAGCCTCCGCCCAAGAGTCCAGATTCCCCCGGGCAAGAGGGTGGGTCCCCAGGGGCTCGCCTGGAACTGGGGTTCAGTGCAGTCAGAACTTGGGCTCAGTGGTCAGGAGCTTCCGGGAAGCCTGTGGCAACCTCTGCAGTCTTTGTGCGCACTTGCGTGCACCTCCAGACCCCTGCCCGCTGGGGCTCCCCCGGGTCTCCGAGTCTCCGAGTGCCTTTCTCTCTACCTGACAGTCCAGACTCCCCCTGTATGAGCCTGGGTCCATGGGGTTTCTCCTGGAACTGGGGTTCAGTGCAGTCAGGAACTTCCTTCCCCCTCCTGCCAGAGAAAGTCAGCAGCCCTTCCTCTCTGCGCGCACAAAGACCCTTTGCTGTACCTCAATCCTTTGCTGTTCCTCCAATTCTCCGTGAGCTTTTCTTTTTCCTTCTAGTTGTAGAATTTCTACTCAGCCAGCCTTCCTGTGGTTCTGGATGGTGTCCATTCTGTCTTTTAGTTGTAGTTTTGAAATTGTTGTGCGAGGCAGCAGTTTAGGTGCTTACCTATGCCGCCATCTTGGTTTCTCCGAGAAGAATGTGTCGACATATTATTATTAGCTACAGTCCACAGGTTATTCAGATTTCCGTAGTTTTCCCCAATATCTGTTTGGTTTGTTCTAGGGTCCCATTCGGTACCACATGATGCTTAGTGGTCACACCTCCTGAGGGTCCTCCTGGCTGTGACAGTTTCTCAGACTTTCCTTGTGTTTGCTGGCCTTGACCGTTTTGAGGAGTACTGGTCCCTCGCTTGGAATGCTGTCTTATAATTAGACGAGGGTTATGAGTTTTTGGGAGGAGGCCCACAGGGGCAGGCCTCACATCATAGGAAGGGGACACACTAGCCACAGGATTTGTCACTGCCGATGTTGACCTTGGTCTCCTCGCTGAGGGAGTGTTTGTCAGGCCTCTCCACCCTGGCCCCATTTCCTCAGCATACCCTTTGGAAGGGAGTCGCTATGTGAAACCCACATTTCAGTGGCGTGGACTTGTGAGCTGTCTCCTCGAGGGTGGGGCATTTACATACATGGCTTGGAATCCTTCTGCCTGAGAAGTCTGTCTCTTTCTTCCTCTTCATTTACTTTTCAACCATGTATGTCAGTACACACTCATGGATATTTTTTTATTTTAAACTAGGGGCCCAGGGCACAAATTTGTGCACCTTGAAAGGAACTGTGGGCACAGGGGCGGGTCTCGGCCCATCCTCTGCACCCCCTCTGGGCCCCGCCAGCCACGGCAGCCCTCTGTCTTCCAGCAGCCCTGCTCCCACCACCACCACTCCCACACACTGATGGTGTGGAGCAATCCGGGCCAGTATCAGCAGCTGGTGCGAGCATTGGCTGCTGCTGCAATCACCCCTCAAAAGCAGGGGGAGGTGGAGAAGCGCTGAGGGGAGATCAGGGCCGGCAGCCCGGCCGCCACTTGCACCCGCTGATGGGGCCGAGTGATTGGACTGGCTGTAGTGGGTGTGAGCACCAGGCGGACCGCGGTGCTTGGGAGCAAAGAATTGTCAGTAACTACCAGAGGCTCTCCCCGATAACAGCGACCAGAGCCCCACCTTGGTCTGGCGCTCACCTGCTCCACCATCCCGCCGCCTGCCATGTTCCACGGGTGCCCCTGGTAGTCAGTGCACGTCCTAGTGATTGGTTGTTCCACTGTTCAGTTTATTTCCATATTAGGGTTTTATATATATAGATTTTTTGTTGTTGATAGTATGCATATTTTTTATTACAGGTTTATTGAAATAGAATTCATATACCATGCAACTCACCCATTTAAAGTGTAAAATTAGAGGGTTTTTTATTCACTGTATATTCACCGAATTGTGCAACTATCAAAAAAATTTGTGCAACCATCACCATAATCAAGTTTAGGACATTTTCATCACCCTCAAAAGAAACCCTGTCATCTTTAGCAGTCCTTCTCCATTGCCTCTCAACCCCCACTCCCCCCAGCCTTCAGCAACCGCTAATCTACTTTCTGTCTCTATGGATTTGCCAATTCTGGACATTTCATATAAATGGTTTATTGTGACTGGCTTCTTCCTCTTAGCATAATGTTCTTAAGGCTCAGGTTTCAGTCACTGCCTGACCTACCCCTGTGTTCGACTTAAAACATGGGTGTAACCTGTGAAGTACCAGACCCTTCTCTCTTTGGTGATGGGCTGCATCCTCTGGGGGTGTCACCCACCCCCACAGCCTGGGGCCTGTTTCTATGAGCTGCTCTCACCCTTCCTCTTTTCTCCAATTCTCTTCAGTATGTTCCTGACAATGCTTCTGCTCTCCCGAGGAGAATCTGAGACGCTGGTTTTTGCTCAAGTCTGAATGGCTGATTAGTGGTCTACAAGGCTGACCCTCCGCTGTATTTAATCTCCTTCAGGGTACCGTCCACAGCATTTCAGGGACATGGCAGGTTCATGAGGGAGGTAGTTGGGGATGGGAGGTCTTCTGTTTTTCCTTGTATTCAATGTGGTCCAATTCAGCAACTACACTTATTAAGTGAAGTTGTACTTGTTAATGGAGATAATCAGAGCTTCCCGAGGATGTGAAGGGTCAGCGATCACTGTTGCAGGTGTGATTTACACGGCAGGCCGGCTCAGTCGACCAGAAGGCTGCACGAGGCTGTTGCAGGCTTTCCATGGGGTTGTTGCAGGGTTTTCAGAGGCACTCAGACACAGTCTTGCATTCTAGTGGGGAGACAGACAGGCTCATAAATAACTCACTCGCGGGCGGGCAGAGAGCAATGTTGTGAACAAGGTTACGCAGAGCATCCTGGGAACCTTGGAGCTGGCTTGGATTCTGGCTGGGGTTTGGGGACAGATGCTTAGAGGCTGGTTTGAGCAGTTGGGGCGGGTGGGCAGGTCTGGAGTAGAAATGGAGGGAGAGCAGTTCAGGTCAGAGCAGAGCGGGAGAGAGGCTCTGAGAGAAGAAAAGGCAGGCATGTTTCTAGAAAGACAGGGATGCAGGGCGTGTACGTGTAAATGTGGAGGGGGTGGCATGTAATGACGGGAGAGGCCGGAAGGGAACAGGGTTGGAAGAATCAGAGGAGCAGTTTGGGTGACAGCTGGTATGCCATGGAAGAGGTTACCCCTCTTGGGGGGGCGTGGGTGTTGGGAAGTGGAGGCAGGTGAGGAGGGGGGAGAGGATGTGGGTGGAGCAGGCTGGTTCAGATGCCTCCAGCTGAAGGTGCAAAGAAGGCCGGCCTCTGCTGCTTCCTGTGTGAACGACCTTGGACAAGTTCATTTCCCTCCCCTAGCCTCTTCTTCCCCATCTGTAAAATGGGTCCACAGGGTTTGAGGGGGGGCTTGGAGGAGAACATGCCGGGAGTGGGTGTGTCTGTCATTGGTGAAGTTGTAAGGCCGGGTAGACTGGCCGCTGAGGATGATGGGGAGGGAAGGTGACCACGTGGCAAAGAGCAGCCCTCACATCTCATTTAGTCCTGCAACAACCCTTCACAGTGGGCATTATGATTACTCCCACTTGATGGATGAAGAGTCTGGGACTCACTGTGGAAAATCACTCACCTAGAGCTGGGAAGTGGAATCCAGTCGGGGAGCCTGCAGAGAGCGGAGGACAGCCCCTGCACCTGTCTCTGGGGGAAGGGGGGAGAAGGAGAGGGGAGGGGAAGGTGGCTGGGTTTTTGGCTGCAGCAAGGACGTGGAGGTGTGCCTGTGGCTGAGGCTGAGGCTGCTTGGACTCCCCTGTGGGCAGGGGTGAGCGGTGGGTGAGGAGAGAATTTGGGTGGGGATGGTTGCTGTGTGGGCCTATTCCTCTCTCAGCCTAGGGATCTGTGTGTGCCTTGTGGGGTCAAGCCTGGGAGTGAGGAGTCACCACCATTGGCTTTGGCTCTTGCTTCCTTGACCAGTCCTGGGCCTGCTCTCATGTCCTCATGTGTAAAATGTAGCTGTTGGACCAATGAGTGACCTCCTGTGTTTGTTTTTTGCCCTAATGACCTAAGACTCCATCATCAGCAGAGTTCACACACACACACACACACACACACACACACACACACACACACGATATTTACTTCTTGAAAGCATAGTATATTTCCATGGTTCAAATTCAAAAAGCACTAAAGCATTTACAATGCTCCCCAGCTACTCACTTCTCTTCTTAAAAAAGAATTAAAAAAATTTGATTTTAAGGAGAGAGAAAGAGAGAGATAGAAACATCGATGAGAAAGAAACATCAACATTGATAGGTTGCCTCCTGCATGATCCCCAGTGATTGGAGCCCATAACCCAGGCATGTGCCCTGACCAGGAATCGAACTGGTGACTTCCTGGTGCATAGGTTGATGCTCAACCACTGAGCAACACCGGTCGGGCTCACTTCCCTTCTTTGGAGGCAGTTGGTGATATTAAGTTGCTCCCACAGAGATGGCAAGAGCGTGTCATTCAAGGCTGAGTCCTGAGGAGCCCAAGGATGGAGAAAGGCATGGAAACTTGTCATCAGAATAGGATGGGATTAACCAGGGTGGGCTTCCTGGAGGAGCTGAGTTTTGAGCTAGATTTTACAGGAGAAGTATCATCTTGGGGCAGGAAGCAGGTTACAGAGGAGAATTGTGCCCAAACATGTCCTTGTCCAGCATGAATGGCACTGAGGCCAGTGCCTGCACAAGCCAGGAACTGGGAACAACTTTGCCACCTGTCTCCCCCTCACCCAGGTCCAACCCATCACCAGGCGCGCAGCCAGCACTGCCTTCTTAGCCCACTTGAGAGCCCACCCATTTCACTCCCACTCCAGCACCATCCCCTTTACAAGGCACCACTGCCCCACCTGGACCCCTGCAACAGCATTTAACCCGTCTGCCTTGCTATTTCCCACTCAGCAGCCCGGATGGTCTTCCCACAGTGCCCATCAGGAGAGTGAAGGTAACAGGCTGGAGCCAGATGCTCTGATATGGGCGGCCTGGGAGCAAGGAAACACTCTTTTCTTTAGCAGCCGTGCCTTCTGGGAAGTCTCCTGCCCCAGCCAATAGCCTCCGCCCCGTGGGGCTGTATCAGAGCAGCTGCACAATTTTTTTTCCTCATAGCACTTTACACAGTTTGTAATTACACGCGGGCGCACACACACAAACATCTGTAATAGGTAAAACCTCTCTTGTATGAAAAGATAACATTGTTAAAAATGTCACCTCCCTCTGCCCCCACTCACCCAGTTCCCCCTTCTCCCCACCCAGGTAACTGTTTTTATTAGCTTTTGTGTCTCCAGAGTTTCTATATATAAAGATAAGCAAATACGAATTTATACTTTATTCCTTCCCTCCCCCTTTTAACATAAAGTACACATACTGCTCTTCTGCACCTGATTTTATCCTAAGATTGTGTTTTGCTGCCCTGACCGGTTTGGCTCAGTGGATAGAGCGTTGGCCTGTGGACAGAAGGGCCCCGGGTTTGATTCCCGTCAAGGGCATGTACCTTGGTTGTGGGCACATGCCCAGTAGGGGGTGTGCAGGAGGCAGCTGATCGATGTTTCTCTCTCATCGATGTTTCTAACTCTCTATCCCTCTCCCTTCCTCTCTGTAAAAAAGCAATAAAATATATTAAAGAAAAAAAAAAAGAATGTGTCTTGCAGATCTTTGCATGATAGCACTCAGGGAACACCCTCATTGAAAACATTTTTTAAAAAAAATGTGGCTGCACACTGTCTTACGATATGATGCACCACAGTTTATTTAACCAGCCCCTGACTGATGAGAGCTTGGGCTGTTTTCAGTCTTTTGTTATTATAAACAATGCCACAGACAACCTTGTCCACATGCTGGAATGAATGTCTAGAGTAATTCTCCAAAAGGCAGTTGTTGGGCTGTTGGGTAATTGTAACTTAGACATTGTCGGGTTGTCCTGTGGAAGGGTTGTTCCACTCCCTCTCCCACTCCCACTGGTAATGTATAAAGGGGCCTGCTGGTTTCTCTCCCACAAAACAGTAAACTCCAGGAGGGCAGGGATGAAGTCTCTTTTGTTCATCCTCATAGGCACGCAATAAATGTTAAATTAATCAATGGATCCATGGTTCTACCCGGAGGGGGTGGCCAGAGTGGGAGAGATTCTTTTGTGTTTGCTGTGCCCAGTCCAGCTTTCCCTGCCATTACCCTAGGCCAGTGGTCGGCAAACGGTTTGCCGCTCTGTTGACTAATGAGTTTGCTGACCACTGCCCTAGGTTGACTGTCTATCTGGAAGGTGGCTGGGACCTGGGGGTTCTGGAAGACCTAAGCCTGGCATTTGGCCCGTGACACCCTCTCTAGAGCAGCCCTTCTCCTGCTGTGAAATCAAGAAGCCCAGTGTCTCAGTACTGTAGGGGACTTGGAAAATGGACCCTTGTCTGATGTTTGAATTCCCTGCCCACACTCTGCTTACATACCTCCCGTAACAGAGAACTCACTCCTTCCAAAGGGCTCCTGTCAACTTCCGACAGCTAACTTAGAGAGCCTTTCCATCTTGTGAGTTGAAACTTGCTCTCTGTAGCTGCCCCCTCTTCAGGGAATTTTCACTGTGGCCCTCTGGAAACGGGTCTTTCCGGTGGATGAGTGGGGGGGAGGGGTAGTGGGAGACAGGTACCCCACGTCTATCTTTTTTTAGCAAGCCAGGCCAATGCCCCAAAAGAGCTCTGCAGAGCCCTGCCCACCTCCCTCCTTCTCTCTCCTGCCCTGCAGGTATGTGCAGGAAGGGCGTTTCCGAATTGAGGAGAGGACACTGACAGCCTTCCAGTGGCTCTACAGCCCACAGCAACATCGCATCCTCGGCCGTGCTGACCTCGAGTCTCCCTCCAGGTGAGTGACCCACAGCCCAGAATCTCATTCTTTGGCCCCCACAGGTGGTACTTAGGCCGCCACATGGGTCCATAAACCCACCTTGGGGAACCCTTGTGGTGGGGAGGCCTCCCAGGGTCCTGTCAAGAGTTTGTCTGGCACTGAGTGATCTGAGGCAGCTCACGACTCCTGCTTTGTCCTCTGTAAAATGGGTAGGACCCTATTTTCCCTCCCTTCTATGAGGGAGAGCATGGTTCTCAAGTGAAATGACGGCTGCAGAGACCCTCAAAGCCTGGGGATCAGCCGGTTCCTCTTTAAGAGGGAGAAGGGCTGCCAGATTTGCTGGGCAGCCCCTGCGTTGACCCAGGTGGAGACAGCCCTGCCTTCCCTGTGTCTTTCCTCCCCCCTGCTAGAGAAGCCAGCTGGGACCCGCAGTCTGGGTGACCGGCTGGGCGATGAGGGCTTTTCCGGGCCCAGATTCCTGCTCCCAGGCTCCTGCCCACTCTTCATTCATACTGTGGACAGGGATGACCCGTGCTCGTGGTCTCAACAGAGATATCCTGCGTGGCCCTGCTGCCGCCACACCCCTTCCCAAGGCTTCCGCTAGACCTGATCCTGGACCTTTCTTCCCACTTTCCCCATCAGGAACTCCTTGCACTAGATTCTAAACAAGCAGGAGCCTGGATGCCCAGGACCAACGGCCTCTTCTCCAGGGGTGGTTGAAGGGAAGAGGGACGGAAGTGATGTCGTCTGGGGGGTACGCCGTGGGCTGGCTAACTGGAAAACAGGGACGATGCTCTTACACAGCTCCCCAAACTGGCCCCAGGAATAAAGTGTAGACGTGATAGATGCCTTCACCTCAGCGGACATCTGCCAGGAATCCCAATTAGCCAAGAGCAGTGCATCTGCTCCCTCTTATCTCATTGGTGACTTCAGAAGGTACAGGAAGCAGTGAGGTGGACGTGTACTCTGGACCCAGTTCTGTCCAAAGAGAAAGAAAGGATTAAATGACAATGTGGACATGATAGGAGCCCAAGGAAAGGTGACTCAGCCACCCAGGAACTCCTGATGCTCATGGAACGGTGCCTTGGGCTCCAGAGGTGGTTTTCAAATAATGTAGAGAAAAGGCAGAAATGCCCCTAGAGCAAGCATGTCAAACTCGCGGCCCGCGGGCTGCATGCGGCCCGCAACGAATATTTTTGCGGCCCAGCCAATATAACGATATGTAAGAAACGTTTTAATAAAAATTCCGTAACTTAATTTTTACAATATCCTGTTATACCTAATTATTAACAACGAACTACAATGTTCGCTAATGACTGATTACTATAATCGTGTTGCATTCATTTCCCTTATGCGCCTTACATAAGGAGCACCATTTCTCTCCACTAATACTGGCAGCGAATATTTTAGCAGCTGATAGCCATGTCATTAGTCTTGGACTGACTTGTTTGGTGTGCGCCACAGGAAATATTTTGCTTTCGGAGAACAAGAAAAATAGGTTTATTTATGTTATGCTTATTAATTTGTGTAGTTATGCAGTGTCTGGTAAGTTAATGTTCAAGAAAAAATATTAATTTTTATTAAAATGTTCTATTATTTTATGTTAACAATTACTTATTTATTTCAGCCCTTGTATTCAGCATGTCTCTATCGGAATAAACCTACATTTCTTTTAAAATATATTTTTATTGATTTCAGAGAGGAAGGGAGAGGGAGAGAGAGATAGAAACATCAATGATGAGAGATAATCATTAATCCGCTGCCTCCTGCATGCCCCCTACTGGAGATTGAGCCCACAACCCGGGCATGTGCCCTTGACTGGAATGGAACCCGGGACCTTTCAGTCTGCAGGCTGATGCTCTAGCCACTGAGCCAAACCACCTAGGGCTAAACCTACGTTTCTATGAAAACTGAAGCTTTTGTTACTTGTGGTCCACATGAACTTAAACCTTGTTTATTTGGCCCATGTTAGCCTTTGAATTTGACATGCTTGCTCTAGAGCTTGAGACGAGAGTATTGGGAAGGGCACAGGAATGAAATTCTGAGTGTAGAGTTGTGCGTGTCTGAAGGGAAACAGAAAGAGGCATTGTGGCTGCCTTAGTAGTATCCTAGGACACCCAGATAGAAGGGGACCTGGATTCATTTTCAGGCAACCTGCGAAGCTTATTGTGTGCCAAGTGCCCTCTGACATAAAGTAGCTTCTCCCTCATCTTCTTTCCTTCAAAGCTCTCACACCAGCTGACAGGATCTCATTGGTCTATTTGTTCACTGCCCTGTGGCCCCCTGGGATGTAAGCTCCATGAGGGCAGGGCCTTTTCCACGTTGTTTTCCTCTGTCTCCTGAGGTCCTAGCCCAGAGAAGGAGCTCACTGAATGGAAGACAAATGAACAGAACATAGCTCAGAACCTGTAGGAAGGTTGGTAGAGAGGCTAGCCCAAGACTTAGGTGGGCCAGCTACATCTGCCCAAGAAAAGAGCAAAGGAAGAATAGAGGGTGAGATCTCCTGCCTGTTCAAATGGCCTGAGGCGAATGGAGCTGCTCTGTTTTCTGAGCTAAAGAACAAGGATGCTCTTTGGAATCACAGGAGCAGAGCAGAGTCCATGGATGAGGGAAGCAATCATAAGACAGGATGGAGCCATTTGAAATAACTTCAGCTTTCACACTTGGGAAGGCCGCATCCCAGGTTGCTTAAAGAGCAGGCTGCCGCCGCTCCACGACTGTACTAATTTTTATGATAGACTATTAATCGTTAATTAAAAAATATATAATTTTATTGATTTCAGAGAGGAAGGGAGATGAAGAGAGAGAGAGAAACATCAATAATAAGAGAGAATCATTGATTGGCTGCCGCCTGCATGCCCCCAACTGAGCCCACAACCTGGGTATGTGCCCTTGACCAGAATTGAACCTGGGACCCTTCAGCCCACAGGCCAACGTTCAGGCAAACCACCTTGGGCTATTTATCGTTAATTTTTGAGTGCTTATTATATGTCATGTTGTAAATGCTTTGCAGGAAAAATTGATTTACTCTTCATAACAATGCTGTGATCTTGGTGCTATTGTTCTCTCCATTTTTCAGATGACAAAACCGAGGTGCAGAGGTTACATAAAAACAGCTAGTAAGTGGCAGTGCTCACAACGACTATGCACACTGCTTCTCAGAGAATAAAGCATGTGCCAAAGGCAGGAGACAGGGAAGTTGCTTTCTACCTTTACAAAGAGGAAATAAGTCCATAGACCATAAACAAGTGAACTTAGCATCAGTTCTGGCCAAGCTTTAGAGTCTGTTATGAAAGAAATGGTGTGGGGGCACCTAGAAAAGGGGGCTGCAAGTGGATGCCATGAATCCACCCTGCTGGGGGAAGCTTACTTGCTTTTCTGATTAGTTTTCCAGACTAGAAATATGTAAGAGTTGTGAGTTTCAGCAATAAATGTTTCTTTTTTTCCTCAGCAAAGCCTTGCGGGTGACAGGCATGTGAGCTAGGGGTGGGGTGTTGATGAGTGACTGACATGGGTTGAGTCCTGCTCAATGTGTTTATGAGTGGCTTGGTGAGGAAGGATGTGGACAGCATGCTGGTGCCCTTGCGGATGGCAGGAACCTGGGCACCATCCCAACAGTCGAGATGTCAGAATTGGGACCCATACTGCCCTGGGGTCCAGATCCAGGTCTAGGAAGTTCACTTCAGCTGGGATAAAGAAGTCCATTTTGGCCTCTAATCCTGTCTGCCTGGGCAGGGGGTGAGGGAATCAGAGCTGTCTGGGGAGTTCCAGTAGACTAGAAGCTTGGGAATGGCCCTGTGTTTTAGGTTTTAAGGAAATGCTCACATCGTGGAACTGCAAGAGCTCAGGGCAGAGTCCAGAACGGGGGAGGGCAGGACCCGCGGTTTGGAGTCTCAGACTTTCAGAGGAATGTTCCTGTGTCTGTTCATTTATTTGGTGGACAGGGATGGAGCACCAGTCCTCTGCCAACACCGTGCCAGATGTTACCCTTGAACGACTGAGCAGACTGCTTTTCTGGTGATGGGCCAGGCTGCCGAAGGGACTCAGACCATGGGCTGGCCACCCGGTCTCCTTCCCATCCTGCTGTAAGCCAGGCCCTGGGGTTACAGAGCCTTGTCTCCAGGCAGACAAGGGCCCTGACCCAATGGGGCACACATTCTCGTAGGGGAGACAGACTGTAGACACATAGACAAGAAAATGTCAGAGTGAACTTTTCAGAGTGCTGAAGAAACTAAAACGGGGCATCGAGGTGACGAGGGACCAGTGGGTGTGAGGGACTTTGGGAGAAGTGGAAGTTCTCTCTGACAAGGTGACATTTGGGCTGAGCCCTGAAGGACACAAGGGGGTAGCCATGTGGAAAAGGTGCTGGTGAGGGGTGTTGAATGGATTGGGGGTGGGGGGGCGTTCAGGAGATGGGGTGGAAGAGTATTCCTGCAGGCGGAACAGCTAGTACAAGGCCCTAAGTATGTTCTAGAAGCAGAAAGCCACTGTGGCCAGAGCAGCGTGAGGCCATGGCCAACAGACAGAAGCAAGGCCGATTTGTGGTCCAGGAAAGAAAAGGTTTTCTAGCCCCCAGGGCTGCCCCAGGGCATCCAGGTCGCCCCCTTAGGGAGTGAGCTTCCTATCACCGAGGTGTGCAAGCCATATTCAGAGGCCGCCATCCGTGGAGGCTGCTGAGGAAGAGACGTGGGCAGCCCAAAGGCTGCCTAGAAGGTTCTTCCTTCCTTCACCCTTCAGGTTCAGAGTGCCCTTGGCTTGGCAGAGGCTGAGGTTTGTGTGGAGTGAGTGAATGAAAGCTCCAGGCTGCCAGGTCCGGGGCAGGGGCCGTTTCAGCGGTTCCAGCAGCCCTTGAAGCGCCCAGGTCCCAGTGCAGATAGCACTGCACCCCTCCCAGTCCCACCACTCTCAGAGCTGGAGACGGCTCCAGAGTGTCTTCAGTAGACCAGGAACCCAGGATCTTCCTGCACCCCGGTTCCCCGCAGCCCCGGGGGTCTCACCCTCCAGGAACCTCTGTGGGCAGGTGGGCTGCTCCCTCCTTTCTCCCCTGGGTCCCTGGGACGCGCCTGCCCCGCCCCGCGCCTTTGTTCCCGAGGAGCGGCCTCGGGCAGTCTCCGGGCGGCGGTGACGAGGCGTCCTCACCGAGGTCGCGGCGCTCAGGACCCGCGGTGCTCCCCCTCCCACCCCGCTCCCCCGCTCCCTCGCTCCCTCGCTCCCTCGTCTGCCGCGGTGCCCGACCTCCCACTCCCTCTCCGGCAGCTGCGCGGCGGCGGCGCTCGGTGAGTATCGTGGGCACCTCGGGCCCACTGGGGCGGTGTCGCGGGGGCGGGAGAGCGGCGTGGGTGCGACCGTAGCGCGCGGGTGGCGCGGGGGAGGGGAGGACCCCAGCCTCTGGCCCGCCAGGTGTGCGCGGCTGCGGGCGGGCGCGCCGAGTGCGTCCAGAGCCGAGCTGCCCCGCCGGGTGTGCGGTGTGCGCGTGTGCGCGCCGCGGTGACGGTGCACGCGCTGGGCGGGCGGCGAGAGCAGCCCGCCGCCGGGGAGGAGGAGGGGTCCGGGTCCGGATGGAGACGGCGGGCGCACGGGCGGAGGCAGCACGGGGCGGAGGCAGCCGCCGCGACTGACTGTTGACATTTCGTCCGCGCCGTGGAGTGAGCTTGGGCGCCGGCGTCGCAGCGGGTCAGTAGGTCCGGGGCGGGATGTGCTTCCCCCCAGTCAGCTTGGAGCAGGACGTGAGTCTCGGGTGTGACCGAACGCGGGGTTGGGGCGCATGTTGTGAGTGTCGATGCGCGTGTTTGCAAAGAGCAATCCTGCCCGTATGGAGTGTGTGCGCTCCGTGCTGCGATTCCACGGAGCGAGCCAGCTGACGGGCTGTCTGGGAGGTGGGGTGTCTGTCCTCGGAAACCCGCGCGGGTGGGGCGTTGCGCACACACGCGTGCATAGGGGTGTGTGTGCCGAGTGAGATGTGGCTCAGCCTGTCAGAGTCTCTGCTGGAGAAGCTGACTGAGGGGGTCAGAGGTGGGTGTTTACAGGTGGCGGGAGAAGGAAAAAGCCAGGAATCTCAGGAGGACCCTGTGGCTACGCTGGGTTGGTTTGTTCCCCTTGCACCGCGCCCCCCCCCCCCACTCGCCCAGAGGTCATAAACACCACCCCATCCTCACTCCAGCCCGTGCCTGTCACAGGGAAGGGAGCTGGGATTGTGAGGTGCTGGCTGCGAGGCCTTCATGGACCTTTGGGGCAGAGCCAGCCTCCAGTCTGATGCTCACCCCCGGAGGGCCTGGGTGTATGTGTGTGTGGGAGCCAGCCCCCAGAGGGGGTCCGAGACAGGTGTGTGTTCCGGGGACCTCAGGACCGTGTAGAATCCACTTGTCTTTGCCACCACCAGACGTTGAGTGTCTGGACCTGGTTGCTGGTGGAGGGGGCACCCTTCTCTCTCCTGTTTTCCGTAGCTCCCTCTACACCCTTAACAAACTGAAGGGCATTTACATGCAAGTGGGGTTTGGCTTCTGAATGCCGGGATCTGCCTCTGAGTGGCCCCCACCAGAGCAGCCTCCACAGGGGATAATAGGGTTGTCCTGGGCTGGGCGCCAGGACTCTGGCTCTTTTCATGCATCGTGACCCTGGGGTTGCCCCTTAAGCCCCACAGGCCTCAGTTTCCCATGGAGAGGGGAGAAGGCCCCGCCTCCCTGCTTTTCCTGCTGCGGTTGAGGAGTAAACAGCTCACCCAGCTGCTGGCGTTGGGAGATCCCCTGCAGTTCTTTCCCCAGGAAAGGCTCATCTTTGCAGCGTGGGCAGGAGTCCAGGGAGGCTCTGCCCTCTCCTCCAAGCAGGTGTGTTGGTTCTTCTGAGTCCAGGGGTGGGCAGGATGGGTGTCTGCTAGATCTGGCCACGGAGGCTTCAGAAAGCTACCTCAGGTGCCCTCTCCCTTTCAAGATGTTGAGAAGTGGGGATGGGTGGGGCTTGAGGGGTCTGGTGGGCAGGGGGATGGGGACTGGAGCTGAGAGCCACAGGAGTTTCTGAGCAGAGGCAGGTGCTCAACTTGGGTAGGGCCAGGGCACGTCCAGCTGGGACTGCCGCTCAGCCCAGGGTGTTGAAGCCGTTTGGTGGGAGGTGACCCCAGTTCCACAGAAGATGACCCTTGTGCTGTGGGCACTGCCATACCTCCCCTCCATCTTTTCCATGATCCTGTGGAATCAAGTGTGGTGGAACCACAGTGGTTCAAGTGACTTGGACCTTGAGGGGAAGGGAGCCCGACATGGGTGGTGGTGGCCACAGCAAGCACAGTGGTTACGCATACAGGCTCTGTTGTCACTCAGATTTGGGTTTAAATCCCAGCTCCCCATCTTCTTCCCCCCCCCCCCCCCCGCCCGGCTCGCTGTGTCTCACCTGTGTTTCCTGAAAGCAGAACCTGAGCGGTATACTTGGGAAGTGGCCCCAGGGAAGAAGGGTGGGAGCAGGAGGTGTGAAGGAGAAGAGGGAGGCAGCACAAGGATGCATTATTTTTATCACCACCCCCTCTCTGTCCTGAGCTGGTCTGCTGGGAGTCCGTGGAATGAGTTTCAACTGCCCTGTCGGAGAGAAAAACATGGGAGTGTTCATCCATTAGCTCTGTCCCCTGATGAGATTTCAGGTGCACATGTGTGAGCCCCGAGTGGGTTCCTGTGGGCGTCCCACACTGGAGCTACAAAGAAGGCTTGGTGTGGCCCTGGATGGAGCTTTGCCTCTCAGCCCACAGGGGACCAGCTGGTCATTGCTCAAGTGGCTGGAGTGAGAAATGGGGCTGAGAGGGTTGGAAGTGGTGCACTGAGGTGTCCCACACACTGCATGGCCTTGGGCAAAGGGCCCACCTTCTCTGAGCCTCTGTTTCCTTATCTGGGGTTTGTGAGTTAAAAGGAGATGTTTGTTAAATTTTTGAACATGGTGATGGGTCCATAGCAAGGGTTCCACGAATGGAGCATTTCTGTATATTTGGGAAGACGGCGCTTTACGGTGGCTCAGAGATTCATTTGTTCAAATGGAGGAGGCGGCTGGTAAAGTGACTGCTTACGACCTTCCTCCCAGTTGTAGAACCTGGGGCTCCAGGCCCGGATACCTACCTGGTCAGTTCCCCTGGAGCTGAGGCCCAGGCTCCCAGACCCCCTGGAAGGTTCTGGTTCACAGTCTGAATGGGAGCCAGCAGTGCTCTGCCCCTAGGGGCCCCCTCAGACGTGCCTCTTGCTGGAGTCTGTCCCAGGAGGACATGGAGCCCGGCAGAGGGGATGAGCAGGCAGCTCAAAAGCAGGTGCCTGAAGGAGGAGTGGAGGGAGGGCAGATGCTGGCGTTTGAAGCTGGCAGATGGTCGTGGGCACTGGTCTGGGCCACATCAGTGGGGAGGACAGGGCAGGGGGATGGGAGAGAGGGCGAGAGGAAACGGAAGGCCGGAAGGGAGGAAGGAAGAGTGGAAAGGCAGATGGTGGCCAAGAATGATGGAGGAAACAGGGCTGTGGGGTGAGTTGGGCAGCCCTGGTGCAGGGGGATTAGGGGTGTCTGGGTGGTGGGGACAGGCTGGGCCTGTGCAGGAGTGATCAGGTGGTGTGAGAGAGGGGAAGGCAGTGGTTGAGGGTTAGGGAGTCTTAGGGCATAAGCCAGAGCAGGCTTTATATTTCCGGATACAGCACCCATAAGCCTCATTCTCCTTTTCCCAGTGTGCCTACCTGTCCCTCCCAGGCCACCACCCCCTTTGGCAGGAGAGGTGTTGTCTGCAAACACTTAGGTTCTGTTGTGAGCAGTGGTTGGACAAGGCGTGGATGTGTCTCTGCTGAGGCCTGTTGCCATGGTACCATGGTGGCCCTTGTCTCCCTACCCTCTGCCATCTCTGAGCAACGTGCCAGCCCATCAGGGAGAGGTCACGCAGTGGGGAATGTGTCCAGCTGCCTCTTGCTCATGCACAGGCAGCTCAGGCTAGCATATAAAGGTCACTGTATCTGTCCCTCGGCCTAGAAGTGAGATCACACCCAGCCTGGGTTGAGGAGGGGCAGCAGCCACTGTCTCTATTTACAGTCATTTAAAGACTCCTCTGCCCTCTGTAATTTGGGACTCATTTTGTTTTTCATAAGTTTAGTGAAAAACAAAAACAGTAATGCCAGCCTATCCATCGTCTACGCTTTTCAAGAGGGCTTCTTTATGGAGCCAGGTGACACTCTCTTGTTGCCTACATCTCCTTCAAGCCTTTGGTGCTTCTCCAGTGGGAAGTTCTGCCTCATGTCTGACCTCAGCCTGCCATGCTGCACTTGCCTTTCCCCCTCAGTTTGCCATCCCCCCATCCCCTGAAGGGACTTCCAAATAGTCCTAAGGGGATTCCTCTCCACCTGCTCAAGACATGAAGCAGTTGTAAGGGCCTCCCAAGGCAGGTGGGGCGCCAAGGCAAGGATTGTGCTCTGGAGGACCTGGCCTGAGCATCCCCCACCGCCACTCCCGGGCTGGCTGGTGTCCCACCCTCTTCTCTAGTTCAGATCCACGGCTGTCAGAATCCTTCCTGAATCATGCTGGGCCTGCCAGGTCTGGGTCAACAGATGGCACCAGGCACGGGCACAGGGGACCTGCTGATTAGATGACTGGTAGTGAGCAAGAGCAGAGGGGCGTGACGGCTGTCAGGAGCAGTGAGATGTGCACATCTGTGTGCGTGTGTCCCTGGAGGATGTGCTGCTGGGTCGCTGTGTCTGCACATCTGTGTGTGGCTATGTGTGGGTCCCCTGAGCACATCTCTGTGCGCACTGTTGGGTGCTCCGGGTTGTTCCTGTTCTTTTCTCTGGGTATGTGTGATGGGCACTGGCCAGGCGCTCTCCAAGGTCCTCCAAGGGTGTGCCTGGTCAATGGCGGGTGATACTTTACCCCAGCAGGCTCTCCTGGCCCCTGGAATCCCTGAGGCTTATGCCCTGTCCAGTTCTGCCCTCTCTCCAGGCTTTCTGTCCCTGTCTCTCTCTCTGCATTGAGGAAGCTGCTTCTCCCCCAGTGGCTGTGTGGCCCACTGCCATTGGGGTGGGACCTGGGGAGGGACAATCAGTCCAACCTCCAGCCCTATTTTTTGAGCTCTGAGCTAAGGGTGACGGGTGGGTAAGCCCTGGGTTGAGGAGATGAGTCAGGGACGGCTGTAGGGGTGGGTGGAAGCTGGGCTGTATGTCAGCTGCTCCAGGAAATGTGCACCCCCACCCACTCTCAGAAGCTTGGGCACCGGTGCAGCAGTGGGGAGGCCCTGCTCCCCTCCTCTCTTCCCTGTGGCTGGCAGAGTGGTCGCTGAGGCTCTGGGCAGCACATTGGGGGCCTGGGCCTCAGCATAACTCCTGCACCACAATCACATAAATGTATGGAGCTCTTCTTGTGGCAGGTCCCGGACTGCACACTCCACATGTATTAGCTCATTGGCCCCTCAGAACAAACCTATGAGGTGGGTTCTGAAAGCATCCCCATCCTCTGAGGAAGAGGAGGCTCAGAGAGGCTGGGTTACTTCTATAAGGTCACACAGCTAGTAAGTGAACCCAGGTCTATTCTTGACACTTGCTGCTGTTCTCTCCACTCTTCACAAAGTTGGATCTGTCTCATCCTTGCAGTCTCCCCTTCAGAGAGGCCGTCCCAGATCCTCCCCTTTAAACAGGGCTCCCCACCCACCCAGACCCCTTCAATTATATCATCCTACGGCAAATACCTGTGTAAGGTTAAACCCCTATTATCCTCCACCTCCCCACACTTTATACCCCTAGGGCAAGGATTTATCCGTCTTGTTCACCTAAATAGTCACTGCCCCATCAGGGAGCCTGGAACACAGTGGGGATGCAGTAAACATTTGATGAATGAATGAATGAATACATGAAGATATGTCTGACTCCAAGCCCAAGCTCTAAATCCGTGCTCTACACTGTCCCTCACCCAGCAGGGCCCCAGGCTCTGGAGCCCGCTCACTTGGATTTAAATTCTGGCTCTTTCACGGTTCTCGCGGAAGCTGCATAATAAATCACCCAGCAGCTTATGGCCTAAAACGATGGTGACATTTATGTGGCTCAGGCATCTGTAATTTGGGCAGGGCTCAGTGGGGACACTTGTCTCAACTTGGCCATTGTCATCTGGGGTGCCTCGAAGTCTGGGGGCTGGAAGCATCTGAAGGCTCAGTCACTCTCATGTCCGGCATTTGGCTGGAGGCCTCAGTTCCCTGCCACACGAGCCTCTCCCTGTGTTCCCCGCAGCACGGTGGCTGGTACAGGATCAAGAATCCCAAGAAAGAGCGAGGCAGAAGCTGTGGCACCTTTTCTTACCCAGCCTTAGAGATGACGCAGCACCACCTCCATCATAGTCACAGATCCACACACATCCACGCCCCGCCTCCTAATGGGGGGTGTCGTGTCACACGGTGAGAAGAGCATGTGGGATGAGGGATGTATTGTGTGATGGGGTGGCCATTTTTGGGAAATATAATTTGCCGCAGCCACTTACTAGGAGTGTGAGCTTGAGCAAATTACTTATCTCTCTGTGCCCCCGTTTTCCCACCTGTAAAATGGGGACACCATCAATATGTACCTCATGGGTTATTCCTTTAGTAGTGACTCCACTTCCGTCCATGGGTCACCCTTGCCACAGGTGAGGTGTTGATCGAGATTTTCACCAAACTACGGGATCCAGCCTCAATTCCCCACTCTCTTCTGTCATACGGGAGGCACCTTATTGTGCAGAGCCCTTTTGAGGGTGGGGGCAGTGATGGGGAGAGAAGTGGAGCCCTTGAGTGGAAAAGGACTTTCCCGTCTCAGTTCACTATATCATTCTGAGTCAGCTCTTCTAAGGGGCAAGGGTTGCTGGAGATGCCACGATGCTGGGGCTCCAGCAGGATTCCTTTGGGCCTGGGGGCGGGGCAGACCCTGCCTGGACCCCCAGCTTTCTCCAGTGAAATCAGGATAAATGAATCTTGAGCAAGCTGTGTTTGAGCTGCAGGCCTTTTAAAAAAATTTAAATTTATTATTACTTTAAAATTTTTTATTGATTTCAGAGAGGAAGGGAGAGGGAGAGACTGAAACATCAATGATGAGAGAGAATCATGGATTGGCTGCCTCCTGCACGCCCCCCACTGGGGATCGAGCCCAGAACCTGGGCATGTGCCCTGGCTGGGAATCGAACCGTGACCTCCTGGTTCATAGGTCTACACTTAACTACTGCGCCACACCGGCCAGGCTGAGCTGCAGGCCTTTTTAAAAAAAGTGTCTGAGGGAGCCTTTCCTGTGTCTCCCCACTGGTCTCCCCCTGAGTCACTGCTCATCTGCCAGAGGTATGACTTCCCCAGCCCAGGTTGCCAGTGTTGGGGAGGAATCTCAAGGTTCGTTCATTCCAGCCCAGGTTGGGGCTGCTCCTTAGCTGGGCATTGGCAGGGGCCCAATGAACGTTGGGGTTGCCCTGGCCCGGCCTGGTGCTATCTCACATCTAGCACTGCCCTCATTTGGGGCCTGCTCTGCAGTAAGCCTTCCCTATAGGAATGGCAATGTGGTTAAAAGCCGTGGCCTGGATTGAGTTTGCAACATCCCTTGACTGGGAATCAAACCTGAGACTCTTCAGGGCACATTCGGGAGGCAACCAGTCGATGTCTCTCTCTCTCCCCCCCCCTCTCTCTTTGCCCCCGTTGTCTCTCTCTCTCTCCCTCCCTCCCCTCCACTCTCTCTAAGAAAATCGATGGACAATATATCCTTGGGTGAGGTTAAAAAAAACAAAACACGCCAGGGTTCTGAGTTTTAATTCTGTTGCCACCACCTACCAGCCCTGTGACCTGAGTGGGTTTCTTAATGTGTCTGAGCTCCATGTCCTCACCAGGAAGGACAAAGTTATGGAGTAAACGAAATAAGTATGGGATACCTGGTTTATGGGAGATTCTCAAGAGATGATCACAGTTATTCTTTACAGATGAAACAACTGAAGCAGAGGGAGTTTAAGTGGTTTTCCCGCAACTACGTTGCAGACCCATAGCTGAAACTCAGGTGTTCTGACCCAAGT
This sequence comes from Corynorhinus townsendii, assembly GCA_026230045.1. NCBI lineage: Eukaryota > Metazoa > Chordata > Mammalia > Chiroptera > Vespertilionidae > Corynorhinus > Corynorhinus townsendii. The sequence continues at coordinate 36,149,487 of JAPDVU010000009.1, forward strand.
GGTTGCTACTTATCTCTTGCAACACAGAGAATTTCCCCCACCCCTCAGTCCCTTTTGCTAAAGGGCAATGTGGCTGCAAACACCAGCAAGAAGACACCCCCTTTTCCTCCTTGCACTACACCAACATGCCTGTAGAGGGCGCTGATGTCCACCTTCTGGCCCATCTTGGTGAGGAAGAGGCTCTGCAATGTCAGGGAAGGGTTGGAGTGACCCAGCCTGATGGAAGGAGAGCGAACAGCTGGCTTCGGATCTCTTTTATAAGAATCCCCTTCAGACAGCAACCAGTGCCCAAGCCTTCCTACAGGTGACTCCAGTGATGGTGGCAGTATTGTAGTTGATTGTAGAATCATCTGGGGAGTTTGTTAAAGGTGCAGATTTCCTGGTCCCACCCCAGAATGATGGAGTCATAATTATAGCAGTCATACTAGCTAACACGACTAGAGATCTATACCTTGCCCTGCTCCGAAGGCTTAACATGTATTAACTCATTCACCCCTCCAAAAGCCCTAAAAGGTGGGTACTGTTAGTATCCCCATTTCATAGGTGGAGAATCTGGTCTGAGGCACAGAGAGGTTAAGTAGCTTGCCTAAGGTCACACTGCTGGCAAAGCCACAGGGCTGGTGTTGGACCCATGCTATTTAAGACCCAGGTGGTTCTCACACCCAGTGCAGTGCCTTTTAGAACCACTATTTTATAACATGGGGCCTATCCCCTTGCTTGTCTCCTTTTACTTCTTTTTATTTGTCATTTTAAATAGTGTTTGGCTTTTTTAGTTATAAAAGGAAGACTTACTTATTTCAGAAAACTTATAACATTCAGAAAAGCACAAAGAAGAAGGAAAAAAATCATGATCCTTGATCTCACCCCTTGAACAATATGGCCCTGAGTATATGAGGTGGCCTGTTTCATTTCATTCAGAAGTTTTCTGTATCTCTCTTCCCATGTCATTACTTATACTTCCACACCTACTGGTACTTTGCACTGGCTGAGAGGTACTCTGATGTTGGGAGATGCTGTCTGTCTTTAACCTGCCCCCTGCTGTGGGATATGTGGGTTGTTCCCAGTGTTTCATAGTTACTGCAACACTGTGGTGGAGGCCATTGAAAGTACAACTTGGCACACATCCCTTCAGTTTTCTTAAGATTGAAGCACAAACTTTGCTTAAAAGCAGAGTGGATGGAAGAACCATTTGGAGTCAGGCAGTGAGGGAGAGACCCTGGTCCTCCCTTTCTGGGGTAAGACAGATTCCTGACTTCCCTTTGAGGTAGAAGAGGTGGTCCCTGGTCCTAGGTCTCAGGACTGGGGTCAGTTTGAGCTCCAAACAGTCAAATAGTTTAAGGTTTGTGTGTTTTTTTAAATTGGTGTGTGTGTTTAAATTCTCACCTGAGGACATGTTTAGAGAGAGGAAGGCGGAGAGAGAAACATCAATTGATTGCCTTCCATATGGGTCCCAACCTGGGATTGAACTGAAACCTAGGTATGTGCCCTGACCTGGAATTGAACCTGCAACCTTTATGTGCACGGGATGTTGCTCCAATCAACTGAGCCACACCGGCTGGGCTAGTTTAAGAAGGTTTCAAAGACTTGTAGCTTTGTCTCCTCCTCTTCTTCTCCCCGACTCCTCCTTCTATAACAAACCATCCATGTAATTAACACTTTTTAATCTTTAAATTATGACATGATAACATGTTCATGGTAAAAAGAAAATCAAGCAGCACAGAAGGACATAGAGTAAAAGGTCCCTCTGCCCCAGATTGCCATTTCCAGTCCCATTCTTCAGGGTCACCCACCTGGGACCATTGCTTATGTCTCCTTCCGGAAATTTCTAGGCAAATATGAGAATTTACATATTTATTTAAATTCATGGGATTCTACTATATGCTCTGTTCTGTGTGTTTTTTTAAAATTCTGCATGAGTTTTTAGGATATCTTTATATAGTAACATATGAATTCTACCTTCTTTTCAGTACCTATATAGTATTTCATTGTATGCTAGTTCCACAATATAGTTTTTTAAAAAAAATATATTTTATTGATTTTTTACAGAGAGGAAAGGAGAGAGATAGAAAGTTAGAAACATCGATGAGAGAGAAACATCTATCAGCTGCCTCCTGCACGCCCCCTACTGGGGATGTGCCCGCAACCCAGGTACATGCCCTTGACCGGAATCGAACCTGGGACCTTTTAGTCCGCAGGCTGACGCTCTATCCACTGAGCCAAATCGGTACATGCCACAATATAGTTAAATGACAGTCACTTAGGTTATTAGTTTTTTTGGTATTTTGCTATGATAGTGATCTAATTAACACTTGTGTGCATAGATCTTGTCAACTCATACGAACTTGCCTGTGGAATAAATTTCTAAAAGCGTTGGCACAAAGTGTATGCGCATTTAAAATTTTGATAGCGCCAAATACCTACATACACTGGTGGGGTGCCTGTTTCCTTATATCCTCACACCATTATCAAGGTTGCTTTTTAGTTTTGTTTTGTTATGTTAATCCCCACCCAAGGAAATTTTTCCCATTGATTTTTTTTTTTTTTAGAGTGGAAGGAAGGAAGGAGGGAGAGAGGGGGAGAGAAAGAGAGAGACTCAAACATCAATATGAGAGAAACGCATCGCACCCCGACTGAGGCTGGGGCTTGAAACTGCAACCCAGGTAAACCCAGGTACATGCCCTTGACCCGGAACTGAACCCACGACCCTTTGGTGTGCGAGCAGAAGCTTTAATCACTGAACCAAAACAGCCAGGGCTCAAGGTTTTGTTTTTTTAATTTTTATAACCTTTACTATCTAATGGACAAAAGTGATACGTAATTATTATGAAAAATTTAAAAAAATGACAGAACATTTTGTAGCTGCTTTAGTCCACAGCCACGCGTTGCTAGTAGTTGTCTTGGTGGGCTGGCATCACTGGACAGATCAGAGTGCAACCCTGTGTTCGAGTCCTGCTCTTGCAGTTTTTTTTTTGTCATCGCCTTTTTTTTTCGGAACTTGCACAGTCGGAAATTCAGGCTAGCCCTTGAGATGTGAGCGTGGGAAGTGACCAGTGCACTGTAAAGCACAGTGCAGATGTTGGATGTCATTTATCTCATGCCCAGGTGTGAATTCCCACCCCCTGTGGGCTTGCTGGCTCTCCATGCCACTGTGCCCTGTTTTTCTGATGATCAGAGTGTCGTCTGCCCTTGTCCTCGGCTCTCACCTGGCTTGTAAAGGAAGCAGAGGGAAGTCAGCTGGAGCCCCCAGAGTTCATGACCTGTGCAAGGTGATTCAGTGGCCGAGCTGTGAGGAGAGCCGAGCCCCACCTGGTCAGTCCTGGTGCCAACTCACGCTGCCCGGAGTCAGGGCGGGTCTAGGTTGAATGATGTGCCCACCTCTCTAGGGGCATCTGTTTCCTGAGCTTCCGGTAACTGCTTCAGCCCCACGCCTGGGAAGGGAATCTGTCTCATCTTTCAGCCCCATTGGTGGCTATGAGGACAGAGCTGCCCACGAAGAGGAAGCCACACTATCTCTCTCTTCTCTCCTGCCCCCAAAGGCTGGCAGACACAATGGAGGGGCTGTTGGCCGGGGCCCGGGCTGCCTCGTCCCCTCTGATCCCAGCCGGCTTTCTCAGCTCTATGTTCAGAGAGCTGGGCGGGTGCCCTGGAGCTCTGCTCTGGGGCTGGGACTCTGGCTGGGACTTGCCCCTTCAGCTGGTACTAGGAGCACCCACAGGCCTCCACCAGGGAAGTCAGGGCCTTGTGCCTGGGAGATTCAAAGTCGGCTCTGAGGAATGGAAGGAGCAGCCTCGGGAGGGAAGGAGCCTGTCTGGCCAGGTGTTGGGAGGACTTTCCCACTTGACCACTGTTCTCTTCCAGCTGTTGAGCTGAGCTTTGCCTCCTCAGGGCCTCAGATCTCCATCAGTGGGCACTGCACCCACTGGGCGTCTCTGTAGGCGTCAGAATCCACGGGGCAGCGTGACTGGCTGGTCGGCCCACTGCAGCAGATTACCGTGTGGAATAGCGGTTGAGAACTTGGGCCCTGGAGTTAGACCCAACTGTGCCACCATCATGCCGGATTGATTTTGTCAGGGTCCTTGACCTCTCTGAGCCACGGTGTCCCCGTTGGTAAAATGGGGATAACAGTGGTACCATCTCACAGGTGGTTGTGAGACTGAAATGAGCTAGGCTGTTAGGTGGGTGCTGGTCCACAGTAAACCCACACACATCTCCACTCTGACCTCCCGCATGCTGACTCAGCTGAGGGCTGGGAGGAAGCTGGGCTGTGCTTAAGGGGAACTGGGTCTGGCTCACAGAGCTTCTCTTTTCTCATGATTCACAATCTCTCCTAGAGAGCCTGCGGGCCCCTCACTGGCCACCCCACGCAGAAGAGGGGCCAGAGCAGGGGTGACAAGAAGCTGAGCAGGACTGAGGGAGGCAGTGGAATCATAATAGATAATAATTATAACGGCTCCCATAATGGTGTGGGAGCCCTATGCTAAGTGTATAGGTCCACTTGTAATCTTGTGGGGTTCGTGGCAGCCACCCTATATTATACAGGAGGAAACTGAGGCCTAGAGAAGTTACATAACCTGCTGGCGGGCATGGGCCTCCAAAACTTGAAGGACTGAGTGATGAGGAGAGGAGAGTGGGGAAGGTGCTAGGATGGCTCTTGCCTCCCTCCAGAACGTGCGGAAAACAAATTGAAATCCACCTGTGGCCCTCCCTTCTCACTCTCCAGCCCCTCACTCTGGGGAGCTAGGAGGGCACGGGCTCTTCTGGCCTCTCCAAGGTTCCCAGATCTCAGTGGCCTCGAGGAAGTCCAAGATGCTGTGAAGTTTGTGCTCTCCCTCCCGTGGTTTAGCAACCCCGAGTAAGAGTGGGGGCGCATGCTGGGAGTGAGTCCTATTGGGTCTGCTTAGGTCTCCTGCCCACTCCTGAGCCAGTCTCTGTGGCCAGGAGGGTGGATGTCCTGGTTGGCCAGGCCTGGCCAGGTGTTCCGCTGGGTGGGTGGAGTGCAGAGCTGCTTTGCTGAGAGAGAGGCCAAACGGATGTAGGGCAGGCAGGACCCAAGGTGACCGTGGTACCTGTTCAGCATCCCCTGGGTGTGGGAGCCAGTGTTCTGATGCAAGCCCAGAGGGTGAGCCATGTGATCCTTTCCTTCCTGGTGGTGGGGCGAAGGGTGCGGCCTGAGCTGAGGGCCACCCGGCCCCGCTGAGAGGCCAGCTGTCCCACACTCGCCCCTCATAGCCCTGGGCTGGGTCAGGACCCCGAAGCTCTCTCACAGCCCACCCAGGCTACTGCCCATGCCCCCTGGAGGAGTCAAGAAAATAGAAATGTCTGTGCCATTTGTCCACAACCTGGGGGTCGCCCTCTGGCACCACAGCAAGGATCTGACTCCCCAAGTAGCAGCGGGCCCCAAACAGGAAGCTGCGGGGAGAGCGGGCCAGGGAGAGAGGCCATTGGTGGCAGCCACAGCAGCTTTGTTTCCCTTTCCCTCTGCTTGGGGGCGGGGCAGGGGCCTGTGTCCCCCTACCCTAGTCTGGTCCAGTGTATGTGCCACACCCCTCTATGGGCAGTTTCAGTGAGCACCTACTGTGTACCTGGCATGCTCAGCGCTGGTGCACGAGGAGGCGAGGGCCCGCCTTCAGTTCCAGCTGGAAAGAGCACAGCACACATGTGCCACCTCCCACCCTGTTGCATGAAGTGTGGCACTGCTGGCTTCTGTCTAGACACTCGAGGGGGTCTGGGAAGTGCAGATCTGTGCCTGTGTATGGTACCTGTGAATGTACGTTGAAGGCATGTGTGCAATCTGAGCGTGTGCCTGGGTTGCACATGTATGTTGATGCATGCACGTGAGCATCACATGTGATGCATGTGTGTGTATCTTCATCCGTGTGCGAGCCTGTGTCTGATGGGGAGTTATATGTATATAAGATGCATGTACATGTGTCCAGGTGTCAATGAATTTGCATGTGAGTGTGCATATCTAATGACATGCGTGAGCATACATGCACCTATATGTACAGGGAAAATCATGTGTACACATGTGCACATGTGTGTGTCTCATGCCACATGTGCACAGGGATAATTACCTATGTGAAACTGCTTTCCTGGTGTGTGCTAAGCCATGGTGGAGCAGGAAGGCAAAGGTCGCATCTTGGACAGTGGATGTGAGGGGCCCCAGTCTGCAGGGCTCCCCCAGTGTCCCAGCCAGGTCTTCCTCCCGGCCAGGCCCAGTGTAGGAATCCTCTGCCCTCCTCTGGGTTCTGGGAAGCCAGGGCTGTTTGGGGCTGAGCTGCCAGCTTGAGCTGTGGTGTAATCTGCCCACCGAGCCCCTTCCGGAGCTGCGGGTTCCTCTGGGCGTGGGGAAGCTGCCCTCTTCAACCTCCCCTGCTTGTCTCAGTGCCTCCCAGAACTCAGGACACACCTCCTGGCCCTGTGGCCTCAACCACAGGAAGTACAGGTTGTGGGGGCAGGCCATGGGGGAGGTGTCACGCTGGGCACCCCGCCCTACACTGGTGGCCCGTTGATTCTGCTGCACCAAGGCCCCCTCGCCGACAGCCCCAGGAACATCGCTTGGACCTGGGGCCCCGCGGCCACAACCATGTTTGGCAGGAAGCGCAGCGTGTCCTTTGGGGGCTTTGGATGGTGGGTGACAGGTTGGGGGTGGTTGAAGGGATGGGGGTGACTAGCTGTGCAGTCTTGTTGAGCACTATGGGTGCCTGTGGATACAGGGACCTCAGGTTATGCCTGAACCCTGGGTCAGTGGGGGGCACTTTTAGATGCCAGCTGATGGAGATGGAGGATCCTGGCCGGGGCATCAGACACTGTAAGTTTTCCTCACCCTCTGTTGGGTCTAATCTTCTAGGGAAGTTGGAAGGTTGGAGCTGGAGCCAGTGTATGTGACTGGTGACTGGTTGAGTGTGTGTGTGTGTGATGTGTTCACATTTATGTGTAGGCACCTCTGTGATGATTGTGCATGTGTGTGTGCGTGCCTGAGATTGTGCGTGAAGTGTGCCTGTCTGTGTGAGGTGTGTGCCTGGCTGGGAGGTGTGTCTATGCGTGAGCCCACGTGCACGCCCTTTGTTTCCGAGTAGGTGCCAGTCTGTACCTCTGGCAGAGGTACCTGTGTGTGTGCTTGTCTGTGCGTGTGTGTAACGCTCCTGTCTGTGTCTTCTTTGTGACTTGGTGGCATAAGGAGCCTGTGGCCTGCTGTCCTTGGGGCTGCCTCCTCTCTGCAGGGGGTGAGCTGTGAGAGGAGGGGGCAGGCCTGAATCTCCAGGTCCCTCCTCTCTGTCCCCCAGCCTGGACAGCCAGTCCTAGCTCTGTCCCAGCCTGAGCAGCTGGGTCTGTGCTAAGCCTATGGCCTGGAGCTCTGGGCCACCTCTTGCCTATAAGTTACTGTCTGGGACAAGGAATAGGCTTTTTCCTCCGCAGGGGCCAGAACATGGGGAGATGGAGGTCAAAGGCTTGTCTGGTCAGCAGCTGCTGGCAGCGTCTCCTCAGCTGGGGAGCGGGGTCTAGTGGTTTTCATTATCGGTTTCCTTTCAGCTTCTGGGCCTGGGGTGCTGTCAAAGCCAGGTTCCCGCTCTTGTAGAGAGGGTGGCTGGGGGGTGTCCTGGTTTAGAAGCTGGTGGGCTAATGGGGGGGCCCAAGAAGTGAGGGAGATGGGAAGGAGGCCTGGGGCTGGGAATAGAAGCACTCTGTTCCTTTGGCTGGTTCATTGATCCCATATGCATGCAGCTCTCCATTTCCCCTTTCTCCTCTCTGAAAGCACTTCGCCTCCCATCCTCCGGCAGGAAGGCCTATGAAGGTGCTCTGTGTTTGGCAGATGAGGCCAGAGGATACGGAGCTGCCAGGAGTGGCCCAGTGTGGCCTGATGCCTGCTCATGGCCCTTCCTGACACTCACACCAAGGGCTCCTATCCTGAGGCTGGGGTTTGTGCTCAGATCCCTAGTCTGCTTCCTAGCCAGGGACAGTGTGCAAGGATGGGCTGGAATCCATGTAGGGCTGGACCCCGGCAGTGATACGTTGTCCTCTGAGGCCCACCCTTCTGTGGGGGGCGTGCAGCAGAGAGAGGGACTGTGCTTGGCACAGCGTAGGCGCTCAGGCATTTTGTCCTGTTGAGCTTGAGAGAATGGCAGGGCTTCCTGGTAGGCTTGGAGGTTTGGGGATGGCTGTCAGCTGGGAGGGGATATCCATTGGTTGGGGGCTAATTTACAGCTTCGTGGAGCGTGGTCTACTGCAGACAGTGAGTGGAATCTCGGGGGTGGTTACTTTAAAAGCCCCCTTGAATGCCAGAGGTAGGCCAGGTGGTGGGAGTGAATGGGATGAGAAGGTCCCGGGAGAACCTGGGGTCTTTGGCTTCCGGGAAGGAAAACGTCCAGTGTCACACACTGCCCTGTCTGTCTCAGCCCTGCCAAGGCCATAGGCCCCGCCCTCCAGGGCCACGCCCCAGCGTGGGAACCCTGTATGGGTCAGGCTGCTGGGAGGTGTGGATGTGGGCAGGACGGGGTGCTGCGACCCAGAGTGCGGGCTGGTGGTGAAGTGGTTGAGTTGAGAGGGTGCCACACCAGCAGTGCAGGTTTAGTGCTGACTCCACCCTGACTCGTTGAGGAACTCAGATGGGACACTTCCCTTCTCTGGGTCTCAGTTTCTCCATGTGTAAGTGGGGGCTTTCTGCCTTGCCCACAACACAGGATGTTGGAAGAATGAAAAGAGACTCCTTGAGAAAATATAAAATATAAGGGCTTATCGTTTGGGGTTACAATTGGGTTGCTCTAGGTTACAAATATTACTGCAGAATTTGGGGATCTGACTCCTGGGTCCAACCTACCTTCCAATGGCGGGTTGAATGGGAGAGGAGGAGGGCCACATCCCAGAGTGGGTTGGGGGCCAATGAGACCCCGGGGGACCAGTTGTGAAAGCCCCACATGGGGTCCAGGAGGCACATGGAGAAGAAACTGGAGGGACCTGGGCCAGGAGCCGTGGGGTGTGGCTTGTTTTGCTGTTGGGAACTGACATCAAAAGGTGCTGGGAAAATTCTGGAACACCCCAAAGTTATTCCCAGGTCAAGACTCTTATAATTTAAATTTTAGGAAGTTTGTCAAAATATATCAAGAGGTTTAGACATTTGACTAAGTAGGATCATAAGTCATTATGAAGCAATCCTTAATCATCCATTTAACCAAAGTGGCAATGAAAGATTAAAAAAAAATACAGATGTTGACATAATTGTTAGCAAACCTTAATTCTTACTATTGAGGAGATTCAGTTTTTTTTAAAAAAAATAATCAAGGACCCAATTAAGACAACATAAAACACAAATTATTTTGATAAAATACCGAATCTTTGCTCTCTAGGCAGAAAATTTTTTCACAGTATCAGTAGCATACCAACAGCCCTTTTAGCAGAGAGAGAAAACCAAACTCTAATTTTGCTTCAGCTTACTTTTGATACCTTGCTTACCTTGGTTCACAGTGTTTTTTCCAGATAAGAAATGAAGGTTGCAAAGTAAGAAGCTCAGGATATATGGGGACCTCGAGGAGAGAGGACTTAACCCCAAATCTATTGGTACTGCAGGCGAAGTCTGATGGCAAGAACGTGGCTTAGCTTCTTAGCCTCAAGAGGACTTTTGACATTCATTCTGAAGATCCTGGAAAATTCCTGCAAAGCAGATTTAAAAGAGCCTACGTGGTTGACACTATTCTTGCTGGACTTAGACAAATAATCAGGCCAAGTTTATTGAAACTAGACTTATTTTGCAAATAAATTAGTCTGAATTTGACTGTTTTTGATAAAAATGAGCGTCATCTTAGAGAGAAAATGGTTTCAGGAGAAACTGTAATATACTTTTGTGGATATTAGGTTCTAGTGCTGTTCATTGACTTTGCAGTTAAATTATTTTTTTCTACTTGTAAATTGGACTGGATCCTGAATTTTTCTAGTTTTCTTAAGTACTTGGCTGCAGCTCTCCAAACGAACGTTTTCATTCTCCCATCCATTGGAAACATGGAACTAACACTGCCTGTTTCCCAAGACCATGCAAGCTCAGGTGGGACAGTTTGATGTAGATGTCAGAGAAATCACCACAACAGCTCCACTCTGGACAGTCTTTGTTCCAGCTGCAAAGGATCACCAGAGACATTCTCACTGAGACCAGGAGGCTCTATCAGACTATGTCTGTCAATCCATCGGAAGAGGATTATAGACAGACGTCTAGAAGTCTTGACTACCTGCTTTCAAACCTAGAAACCAAGGTTACAGTCTGCTCCAATCATTAACCTTTGCTTTTCTTTGGTTCCCATAGAAGTGCCTCTTATTATATACTAGAGGCTCAGTGCATGAAAATTCGTGGACTTGGGGGGGGGGGTTCCTCAGCCTGGCCTGCGCCCTCTCGCAGTTGGGGACCCCTCGGAGAATGTCCACCTGCCAGCTTAGGGCCACTTCCCCAGGGGATTAGGCCTAAGCTGGCAGCCAGACATCCCTTTGGCAGCCAGGGAGCCCTCGGGGGATGTCTGACCTGGGGAGCGGGCCTAAGCCATTAGTCGGACATTCTTAGCATTGCTGCCCTGGCCAGCGACGAGCCGGCTTCTGGCTGAGCCGCGCTCCCCCTGTAGAAGCACACTGATCACCAGGGGACAGCTCCTGCATTGAGCGTCTGTGCCCGCCCCCCGCCCCCTCCCCGGGGTCAGTGCACATCATAGTGACCAGTTGTTCCTCCTTAGGGTCAATTTGCATATTACCCTTTTATTATATAGGATTTGATTGCTTGCAAAAAAATTAAAAAAGGGTACTGGGAGTTCACTCAGAGTGAAACGATCCTTCCACCTTGGTGCTGATTTGTGATTGCTGGGACCTCCCTTAAAAACTTTTAGGAGCACCCCATGCCTTTCCCTTCTGAACTTTCACCACATGGCCCTGAGACCACTCCCCTGCCCCTGATGGCCCCAGCAGTCAAGTATATGGGAAGAAGCTGTGGCAGTTCTGAGCTGGATGGATGGGGATGGCTGAAAGAACTTTCCAGGGTTTCAAGCATCTTGGAGGTGTGGTGATTTTGGTGGCACTGATGGTGTTACTGATGCGGTGGTGACGTTGATGGGGTGGTGACATTGATGGTGATGGTGACATTGATGGTGATGGTGGTGACATTGATGGTGATGATGGCACCAGTGTTGATGGTGATGGTGATACTGATGAGGTGGTGACACTGATGGGGTGGTGACACTGTGGTGATGGTGGTGACATTGATGGTGACGATGGCACCAGTGTTGATGGTGATGGTGACATTGATGGTGATGGTGACATTGATGATAATGGTGACACTGGTGGTAGTGGGGACACTGATGGTGACAGTAGTGGTTGTGACCCCTAAACAAGAGGAGACACCAGCAGTGGCAATCTTGCCTACCTTTCTGTCTCTGGAGAGAGAAAGGGGCCTCTTTTCCCAGCCATAAGGGCTGACATATGTAGGGGGTAAAAATAGAAGCTTAGCAGCGCTGCCTTGTCTTCCAGAGAGGCGCAGGCTGGGCGGAGGCGCTGGCTGCCAGGACAGTCTGCCGCAGACGTGATCTTCCTTGTGCTGAGCTCCTGGGCGTGACTGGTTCCACCTGCCCGTGCACCTGGAGCCTGCTGTCGGGTCTGTCCCAGCTGTGGGGCCTGTCTCCTTGGCTGGACTGGCAGTTCCTAGAGCAGGAGGGTCCTTGGTGCTTGGAGGTATTGGGGGGGAGGGGCTGGCATCTTTTCAAAGCAGAATCCTAGGAAGTATCTATGTGTTGAATGTCCAGTTGCCAGTGACTGATGAATCTAGGTTCCAGAGTCTTCTTGTGGAATGGGGGCAATGAAGGGAGAGGCTGCCCAAAGTGCTTACTATCCCTGGGTCTGGCATTGCATACCTGGCTTCAGGCTGGGACATTGACTTTACCCTTCTGAGCCTCAGTTTCCTGACCTCTAAAAGGGAGAGAATAACTGTACCCACCTCATAGGGTCCTGTGTGGCTCCAGCCCTCCCAGAGCTCACTGCCCTCCCTTCCCGGGCTGGAGAAGAGCTCCCCGCTGGAGCAGCTGTCCCTGCAGCGCCTTCGTCGGTCTAGTGGTCTGGACCTAGCGGGGAGCCTTCAGCTCTGGCACTGACCGAAGCCCTTGCTTTTCTCTTGGCAGGATCGACAAGACCATGCTGGCAAGCCTGAAGGTCAAGTAAGTAGCCACTTCCTGTTATGTAGAGGTCAGAGGGCAGACCAGAGTTCTGCTGGGGCCCTTGTTTCCCTGTAAGTTTCGGGAAACATGGGTGGGGCTGTTGCATTTGTTAGGTTGTCCTCCTCAGTCTGGGGGCTTCTGGACGGGAGGAGGCTAGTCAGGCTCTTGCTCCCTGGGGTATCTGGGGAGCAGCTGCTGGAAAGGAAGCAGTGGCACAGCGTGGTGGGACTGTGTTTAGTGCCGTGACTTTTAGCCTACAACTTAGGGGTGTAAGAAAGAGAAATGTATTTCCTCCATCCTTAGTTTTTATGGAAAGCCCTATTCCCATAGGCTGTCTTTCTGGCATGCCCACCTACCTAAAACTGTGCTGTGTAATTCTAGGACACCATAAAACACCCTGGTGTGTGTGTGTGAACAGTAGGTTATTGAGTCATCTGGTACCAGATGGTGCCATGCTGCTTGGCCTGGCCCTGGGGCTCTCCAAGGCTTCCAACACCAGATTCTGGGACTGGGAATTATCTGCTCCGTTTACCATGTGTGTTTGCTTGTCTGTCTGGGAAGCCCTGAGCAGACACACCTCTCTGCTCGAACCTCCCACTGCTCTTCCTCACCACTGTTGTTCCTTTTCTCTCCATATTTCTGGCCAATCTTGTCTGCATCCTGTTCTTCTTTCTCCCTTGAGACTTAAACAAAAGTCACTTCCATCTGCATCCCTCCTTTGGGCAATGAGTACTGACCAGTCACCTGCCCCCATGGAGTGAATTGAAAATGAGGGAAATTCTAGGGGGGAAAAATAGCATTGGTCATAAGCTCAAAATACTATCATGCTGCACAGGAATTAGCTCACGCATGAACGTCCCCCCTTTGGAGGCAGCTCCTTCTGCCTACAACTCCCCCATCTTAGCTGAAAGGTTTCCCAGGCCAGCCTTCCTCTGCCCTGCTGTTCAGTTGCCAGCATTGCCTGCGTATCCCCTGGGTACAGGTCTCTGGGCAAAGCACAGCCAGTTTTGAGGCTTGGCATATGAAGTGGTAAAAAATGAGGCCTCCCACTCTGGTTTGTTTTGTTCAGAAAAGCGAGGGTGGGCAGTTAGGGCAAGGATGCATGGCAAATTGTTCCTGCCCTCGGAGAACTTTTAGTCTCTTTGTAGAGTTGATGTCAGAGGTGCAGTGGGAGCCAGAGGAGGTGGCATCTTTAAAAAATATTTTCATTGATTTCAGAGAGGAAAGGAGAGGGAGAGACAGATAGAAACATCAATGATGAGAGAGAATCACTGATAGACTGCCTCCTGCATACCCCACACTGGGGATCGAACCCGCAACCCAGGCATGTGTCCTGACCGGGAATCGAACCGTGACTTCCTGGTTCATAGGTCGACGCTCAACCACTGAGCCATGCTGGCTGGGCAAGGAGGTGACTTCTACTAGTAAAGCAATTTTCAAAGATGGGGCGGGACAATGGGCCCACCAGTGCATGTACATGGGATGCACACAGTACAGCCCAGTGTTCAAGGCCGGTCACTCTCAGGCAAGGCACAACTTCTCTGGACTTCAGTTTCTGTATCCTGTGTCCAAAGGGCACAACAATGTTTGGCCTTCCTAGAGCTGCTTATCTGGCTATTGAATGAGATATGAGCATGAAGTGGAGATACTAAGGGGTGTAGAGTGGTACCAGTCTATTTTGTGGTGCTGTCTTGTGACATCTTGTTCAATTTCACAAGCATATATCAAGGGCATGTTTGCTTTAACTGGTGAAGTTGATATATGTAACCTGGAAAGGAACTAGTTACAAGGCGCAGTGAAGGGCTGGGGTCAAGGGCCATCGCTGAGATTGGGACCTCAGTGGGGTCTTTAAATACTTGGGGGACAGTCTGAGGGTTTAGGCCCTGGAGAGGTGGTGTTGAGATGGTTGTTTGAGACAGTGTGTAGGACCATGTTCCTACTGTACCTGGTGATGATTCTTTTAATCGCAAGAAACAATGCCTAGTTTAATCTGATTAAGCCAAAGATGGAAATGAGAAAAAAGTATTTTTATTGATTTCAGAGAGGAAGGGAGAGTGAGAGAGATTTAGAAACATCAATGATGAGAGAGAATCATTGATTGGCTGCCCCCTGCATGCCTCCTACTGGATACTGAGCCCACAACCCAGGCATGTGTCCTTGATTGGAATCAAACCTGGGACCCTTCAGTCTGTAGGCCAATGCTCTACCCACTGAGCAAAACTGGCTAGGGCAAAGATGGAATTTATGGAAAAGATTCCAGGGTGCCTCAGGGATCCCACGGGAGGAGAGGGAGTTGAGTTTGGGAAGGGCTGAACGGGAACTGGAAACACATCCTCATCAAATCCTAGCTGGCTTCTTTGCAGTAGTTGATAAACTGATCCTAAAATTTACATGGAAATTCAAGGATAATCTTGAAAAAGAATAATATAATTTTAAAATTTACTGCAAAGCTGTAGTAATCACGACAGTTTGGTACTGGCACAAAGATAGACATACAGATAAATTGAATAGAATTTCAAGTCCAGAAATAAACCCTCACATTTGTGGTCAATTGATTTTCAATGAGTGAGCCATGACAATTCAATGGAGAAAAACAGTCTTTCCACAAATGGTGTTGGGACAACTGATAGCCCCATGCAATAGAATGAAATGGAACCCTTCTCTCACTCCTTATACAAAAATGAACTCAAAATGGATAAAAAACCTAAATGTAAGAGCTAAAACTAAAAACTCTTAGCAGAAGCATAGATAAAAATCGTTGTGACCTTAAATAAACCATTGGTTTTTTTATTTTTTAATATTTTTTTATTGTTTAAAATATTACATATATTAGTACATATATCTCCTTTTCCCCCCCATTGATCTTCCCCCAGCCTCCCCTATCTCCTGTCGCATGCCCTCATCCCACCCCCCCAGTGTCTTATGTCCATCGTTGTGCTCATATGCATGCATACAAGTCCTTTGGTTGATCTATTTCCCTCTCTCCCCAACAGTCCGCAGCCTTCCTGCTATAATTTGGCAGTCTGTTCGGTGCTTTACTGCCTCTGTATCTATCTTTTTATTCATCAGGTTATAATGTTCTTTATTTTCCATAAATGAGTGAGATCATGTGGTATTTTTCTTTCCTTGCCTGGCTTATTTCACTTAACATAATG
Organism: Corynorhinus townsendii; assembly: GCA_026230045.1. Classification (NCBI taxonomy): domain Eukaryota; kingdom Metazoa; phylum Chordata; class Mammalia; order Chiroptera; family Vespertilionidae; genus Corynorhinus; species Corynorhinus townsendii. The sequence continues at coordinate 36,164,818 of JAPDVU010000009.1, forward strand.
CTCTCAAGGTCCATCCATGCTGCTGCAAATGGTAAGAATTCCTTCTTTTTGCCCTAACTGGTTTGGCTCAGTGGATAGAGCGTTGGCCTGCGGACTGAAAGGTCCCAGGTTCGATTCCGGTCAAGGGCATGTGCCTTGGTTGCGGGCACATCCCCAGTGGGGGGTGTGCAGAAGGCAGCTGATCGATGTTTCTCTCTCATCGATGTTTCTAACTCTCTATCCCTCTCCCTTCCTCTCTGTAAAAAATCAATTAAGAAAATTCCTTCTTTTTTATAGCAGCATAGTATTCCATTGTGTAGATGTACCATAGTTTTCTAATCCACTCATCTGCTGATGGGCATTTAGGCTGTTTCCAAATCTTAGCTATGGTGAATTGTGCTGCTATGAACATAGGGGTGCATATATTCTTTCTGATTGGTGTTTCTAGTTTCTTGGGATATATTCCTAGAAATGGGATTACTGGGTCAAATGGGAGTTCCATTTTTAGTTTTTTGAGGAAACTCCATACTGTTCTCCACAGTGGCTGCACCAGTTTACATTCCCACCAGCAGTGCACGAGGGTTCCTTTTTCTCTGCATCCTCGCCAGCACTTGTTTGTTGATTTGTTGATGGTTGCCTTTCTGACAGGTGTGAGATGGTATCGCACTGTCGTTTTGATTTGCATCTCTCGGATAATTAGTGACTTTGAGCATGTTTTCATATGTCTCTTGGCCGTCCTTCTGCCTTCTTTGAAAATATTCTATTTAGGGAAACCAAGATGGCGGCATAGGTAGGCAACTAAACCGCTGCCTCACACAACAATTTCAAAACTACAACTAAAAGACGGAACGGACACCATCCAGAACCACAGGAAGGCTGGCTGAGTGGAAATTCTACAACTAGAAGGAAAGAGAGAAGCTCACAGAGAATTGGAGGAACTGCAAAGGGTTGAGGTACGGCAAAGGGTCTTTGTGCACGCAGAGAGGAAGGGTGGCTGAGAGCCTGGCTGACTTTCTCTGGCGTGAGGGGAAGGAAGCCCCTGACTGCACTGAACCCCCATTCCGACTGCACTGCACCCCAGTTCCGGGCGAAACCCCATGGACCCAGGCTCATACAGGGGGAGTCTGGACTATCAGGTAGAGAGAAAGGCACTCGGAGACTCGGAGACTCGGAGACCCAGGGGAGGGGGTCTGGAGGCGCGCATGGCGCAAGTGTGCACGAAGACTGAGAAGGTTGCCAAAGGCTTTCCCTAGCAGAAGGGAGTCGGAAGCTCCTGACTGCACTGAACCCCAGTTCCAGGCGAGCCCCTGGGGACCCACGCTCTTGCGGGGGGAATCTGGACTCTTGGGCGGAGGCTCAGGAGCTGGGGAAGGCAGAGGTCGGGAGGTGCACACGCACGCACAAGGCCAGGGCTGATGGGAAGCCAAGACTGTCTGCTCCGCCCTGAGACTCCACCCCATTTCCAAGCTGAGAACAGAGGTTTTTGCAATTTGGCAAGTCTAATCCTATAAGGCTGTCTCTAGCACCGAACTTCTCCCAGGGTAGACACAGCTGATCCTCACAGCCAACTAACCTGGAGGTCAATTCCTCCCAGTGATACCAACAACAATCAGGACTTAACTACAACAAGGCTGTACACACAGTCCACAAAGGGGTGCACCAAGAGTGTCCACTTCAGGTAACTGGGAGGCTGACCCACTGGGCCATATAGGAAACCTATCACACAAAGCCACCCTACCAACTCAGGGAAGCAGTGAAAATGCGGGGACAAAGAAACAGATCACAAATGAAAGAAATGGAGAAAAACAAACGACTGGATATAGAATTCAAAACTACAGTTATAAGGCTTTTCAAGAATATCCTAGAAAAGGCCGATAAATATAATGAGACCCTCAAAGATATGAAAAAGGACCAACTAGAAATTAAACATACACTGACTGAAATAAAAAATATTATACAGATACCCAACAACAGACTAGAGGAACCCAAGAATCAAGTCAAAGAATTGAAATACAAAGAAACAAAAAACACTCAACTGAAAAAGCAAAAAAAAAAGAAAATCCAAAAAGTTGAAGATAGTGTAAGAAGCCTCTGGGACAACTTCAAGTGTACCAACATCAGAATTATGGGGGTGCCAGAAGAAGAGAGAGAGCAAGATACTGAAAACCTATTTGAAGAAATAATGACAGAAAACTTCCCCCACCTGGTGAAAGAAATAGACTTACAAGTCCAGGCAGCACACAGAACCCCAAACAAAAGAAATCCAAAGAGGACCACACCAAGACACATCATAATTAAAATGCCAAGAGCAAAAGACAAAGAGAGAATATTAAAAGCAGCAAGAGAAAAACAGTTAATTATCTACAAGGGAGTGCCCATAAGATTGTCAGCTGATTTCTCAACAGAAACTATGCAGGCCAGACGGGAGTGGCAAGAAATTTTCAAAGTGATGAATAGCAAGAACCTACAACCAAGATTACTCTACCCAGCAAAGTTATCATTCAGAATTGAAGGTCAGATAAAGAGCTTCACAGATAAGAAAAAGCTAAAGGAGTTCATCACTGCCAAACCAGTATTATATGAAATGCTGAAAGGTATTCTTTAAGAAGAGGAAGAAGAAAAAAGTAAAGATAAAAATTATGAACAACAAATACATATCTATCAACAAGTGAACCTAAAAATCAAGTGAATTAAAAACTCGAGGAATAGAATAAACTGGTGAATATAATAGAATCAGGGGCATAGAAAGGGAGTGGACTGATAATTCTCAGGGGGAAAGGGGTATGGGGGGGTGCAGGAAGAGACTGGACAAAAATTGTACACCTATGGATGAGGACAGTGGGGGGGAGGTAAGGGCAGAAGGTGGGATGGGAACCAGGTGGAGGGGAGCTATGGGGGGAAAAAGGAAAAACAATTGTAATAATCTGAATAAAGATTTATTAAAAAAAAAAAGAAAAAAAAAAAGAAAATATTCTATTTAGGTCTGTTGCTCATTTTTTTTTTTATTGGGATCATTTCTCTTCCTTTTATTAAGTTGTATAAGTTGTCTGTAGATGTTGGAGATTAAACCTTTATCAGTGATAACATTTGCAAATATGTTCTCCCATACAGTGGGCTTTCTTGTTGTTTTGTTGATGGTTTCTTTTGCTGTGCAGAAGTTTTTTATTTTGATGTAGTCCCATTTGTTTATTTTCTCTTTAGCTTCCATTGCCCTAGGAGTGATATCGGTGAAGAAATTGCTTTGGCATATGTCTGAGATTTCTCTGCCTGTGGATTCCTCTAGTATTTTTATGGTTTTCGTCTTATGTTTAATTCTGTATCCATTTTGAGTTAATTTTTGTGTATGGTGTAAGTTGGTGGTCTACTTTCATTTTTTTGCATGTATCTGTCCAATTTTCCCAACACCATTTATTGAAGAGACTGTCCTGACTCCATTGTTATGTTCATGCCTCCTTTGTCAAATATTAATTGAACATAGTGGTTTGGGTTGATATCTGGATTCTCTATTCTATTCCATTGGTCTATATGTCTGTTCTTGTGCCAGTACCAGGCTGTTTTGAGAAGAGTGGCTTTGTAGTACAGCTTGAAAATCTGGTATTGAGAACCCACCTACTTTGTTCTTCTTTCTCAGGATTACTGTGGCTATTCGGGGTCTTTTTTTCCCCCAGATGAATTTTTGGAGAGTTCTTTCTAGGTCTGTGAAATATGCCATTGGTTGGTATTTTAATGGGGAGTGCATTGAATCTATAGATTGCTTTGGGTAGTATGGACATTTTAATGATATTGATTCTACCAATCCATGAACATGGTATGTTCTTCCATCTGTTTACGTCTTCTTCTAGCTCTTTTTTCAGTGTCCTGTAGTTTTCCGCGTGTAAGTCTTTTACCTCCTTAGTTAAGTTTATTCCTGGGTATCTTAATTTTTTTGGTGCGATGGTAAATGTGGTTGCTTTTTAAGTCTCTCTTTCTGTAAGTTCACTATTGGTGTATAGAAATGCCATAGATTTCTTGGCGTTAATTTTGTATCCTGCTACATTGCCGAATTCATTTATTAAGTCTATTAGTTTTTTGATGGAGTCTTTCGGGTTTTTTATGTACAATATCATGTCATCTGCAAATAAGGACAGTTTTACTTCTTCTTTTCCAATTTGGATGCCTTTTATTTCTTCTTCTTATCTAAGTGCAATGGCTAATACTTCCAGTACTATGTTGAACAGGAGTGGTGAGAGTGGGCATCCCTGTCTTGTTCCTGTTCTTAGGGGAAATGGTTTGAGTTTTTGCCCATTGAATATGATGTTAGCTGTGGGTTTATCATATATGGCTTTTATTATGTTGAGGTATGATCCTTCTATTCCCACCTTGTTGAGAGTTTTTATCAAGAAAGGATGTTGCATTTTGTCAAATGCTTTTTCTGCATCAATTGATGTGACTATGTGATTTTTATCTCTCAATTTGTTTATGTGATGTATCATGTTTATTGATTTGCGGATATTGTACCATCCTTGCATTCTTGGGATAAATCCTACTTGGTCATGGTGTATGATCTTTCTGATGCACTGCTGGATCCAATTTGCTAGAATTTTGTTGAGGATTTTGGCATCTATGTTCATGAGAGATATTGGCCTGTAATTCTCTTTCATTGTGTTGTCTTTATCTGGTTTTGGTATTAGGGTGATGCTGGCTTCATAGAATGAGCTTGGAGGTGTTCCTTCCTCTTGAATTTTTTGGAATAGTCTGAGGAGGACAGGTTTTAGTTTTTCCTTGAATGTTTGGTAAAACTCCCCTGTGAAACCATCTGGCCCCAGGCTTTTGTTTGTTGGAAGCTTTTTGATGACTGCTTCAATTTCTTCCATAGTTATTGGCCTATTGAGATGTTTAGATTCTTCCTGATTGAGTTTTGGAAGGTTATATTTTTCTAGGAATATGTCCATTTCCTCCAGGTTGTCCAGTTTGTTGGAATAGAGTTGTTCATAGTATTTTTTAACAATCCTTTGTATTTCGGTGTGGAACCATTGGTTTTTTAGATGTGACACCAAAAACACAAGCAACAACAATAATAACAGAGAGATAAATTGAACTTCATTAAAATGAAGAACTATAGGATGCCATTAAGAAAATGAAAAGACAACCCACAGAATGGGTGAAAATATTTGCAAATCACAGATAGGAGCTTGTACCTAAAATACATAAAGAACTCTTATAGCTCAATAATTCAAAGACAACCCAATTAAAAAATGGGCCAAGGATCTGAAGAGGCCTTTTCCCAAAGGAGATCTGCAAATGGACAATGAGCACAAGAAAAGATGCTCAGCATCACCAGCCATCAGGGACACGCAAGTCAAAGCCACAGTGAGATGCTGCTTCACACCCACTCAAATGACTATAATGAAAAAGACATAATAATGAGTGTTGGTGAGGATGTGGAGAAATTGCCACCCTTACACGTTGCTGGTGGCAATATAAAATGGTGCAGCTGCTTTGGAAAAACAATAAGGTAGTTTCTCAAAAGGTTAAACATAGGATTATCATCAGACCAGCAACTCCATTTTTAAATATAGGTCCAAGAGAAATGAAAATGTATGCTCATGCAGAAACTTGTATACGAATGTTTATAGCAGCATTATCAATAGTAGCCCAAAGTGAAAATAACCCAACTGTTCATCAGCAGATGAATGGAAAAACAAAATATGGCACATCTATGCAATGGCATATTATTTGGCCATAAGAAGGAATGAAGTACTGATACATGCTACAACATAGATGAGATGACTGTCGCCCAGGACTGGCTGCCGTGGGACTGGGTGAGCACGGGGTTGGCTCAGTGCGGCCTGTCTCCATTGCTGGGGGCACAGTGTCATGCACAGCCCCGATGATGGAGAGATCTAGAACCTCTGCCTTGTAGAAATGACATCTCTGAATAGAGAGAAAGCTTGTGATGTAGCCGAGAGGGGACGGTCCTATTACTTCTTCCTCAGGAGAGGGGTGGAGAGGGCCGGGAGGAGCTGTCTTCCCCACAGCCTGGCTGGTTTGGCCAGAAGATGACACCACACAGTCATGTTTACTCTAGCTTTCAGATTCCACCAGCTCAAAATTCAAAATCCAATTAGAAATGAGGTGACCACATAGGGCAGGAGCAGACCCCCTGGGGTCCCTGATGGCATCTGCTGGAGCCATTGTGCATGCAGGATTGGGGAGCAGGGGTTGTTGTTGCTTCTAAAAAGCTCAGATCTCTTGCCATGTCACAGCCCTTTTACACTCAGGGCTTCCATTTCCATCCTATGAGAATGATGCATAGATGATTACCTCTGCGGACATCTGCTTCTGCTGGTTCTCTCGGTGTTGTTAACAAGGTCACCTGCTCATGTTGGGGGACAAGAGCAGAACCAGTGTCATGCATCAAGTCTGTGCATCCAGCTCACCAGCCTCTTTCCTTCCAGAAAGCCCATCCCTCCACAGTCTACCTCTCAGTCCCAGTTTAATGGCTTTTTTCATGCGCTGGTTGAGGGCCATAATCACCAGTCCATCTTCCACCAGCTCTTCGTTTACTGTGGATTACAAGGATCCTTGAGGCGCCACAAAGATGTTCTAGAATCTTCTGGGAATTCTCCATCTTAGTCAACTCCTCTCTTACACACCTAGGACATGTGCTGAGAGTTTGCTGGGGTTGTTAAGGAGAGCTTGATTTTGGGGGTGGGGTGAAAGGGATGAAAAGCTGAATCAGTTCAGCTCACATTTACCTGGCACCTACATTCCAAGCCCAGTGGCAGGTCCCAGGACTGTGGGGAAGCAAAGATGAAAAAGACACTCTCTGCTATGAATCCTACATCCCTGCAGGGAGACAGACATGTAGACAGACAATTCCAATGGAATGTGACAGGTGCTCACAGAGATGTTCTCAGAGAGGATGGAGGGGGCTTCCTGGAGTCTTGGCACTGCCCAGCTGTCTCCAAGGGTGAGCGAGGTCAGGCGGGAGAAGAGAGGCACTCCCCAGCCGCAGTGTGCCCAGGCAGCGGGGCAGGAGGGATCTGGGAGCGGTTATTATCATCAGACCGAAAGCGGGTTAGAGTGCCGGGACAGGAGGGGCTATGCCTAGGAGTGTAGGAGGGCTGTGTGGAGGCCTGGGCTGGCTTCTCGGGGCCAGCAAAGGGTTTTAAGCTGGAGAATAATGTGGCCACATTTGAGTCTGGAAGCCCCCGGACTGCCCTCTGCCAACTCATTGGAGAAGCTGGCGGCCAGGGCAGGGGCTGTGGGGTTGGGGAGAGTGGACTGACTGGGAAGCCATCAGGGTGGTGGAGTCCCCAGCCTGGAGCTGGTTTGGGTGTGGGAGGTGAGGGCACGGGAGGTCAAGGTGAATACTGTCGGGTTTCCGAGTGAGCCCTTGGTCCCATCTATGGAGACTGAATATACAATCTCTGCTCCTTTTTTGCTACTATCACCTCCTGTGTGGCTGGCTTAGATCCTGACCCTTCTACCTACCTCTTCACCCCACCCCTCCAGGAGGGGACAGAGGAGGGAATGCAGGCAGGCAGAGCTGGTGGGGGTCCTGGACTCCTGCCTCCCCCTGCTTGGCTCCTGGAGTACCTTTGGCAGGTGAGCTCCAGGTCAGTAGTGGCTGCCCTTGAAACTGACAGCTGGCCAGACTGGGCCCTCAGGGAACCTACTTCCAGACACATTCCAGGTGGGGCCAAGGGGAAAGTCGGTTTCCGTCCCAAGTATCAGGCCCTGGTCCACTGGTTTTTTTAAGATGGGCCTTAAGCCTGAGAACAGTGTGTAGAAGGCGTGTGTAGTCATGTGGTATACTTGCCTGTGCAGGTGGACATGAGCTTTGAGGGCCCATGTGGGTGATTGTGTAGTGCCTTTTTTGGCTTTAGTGAGTTCCTATGGTAACCACAAACATGTCTGTTTTGGGATCTGGAGTCCGCGGGGCGTGAGTGGCTACAGGGAGAAGCAAGGCGGGCGGGTGCTTAGCTGGCAGTTGGGTTGTGGCCTGATTTCATCGCCAGGCACTGGGGAAGCACTGGAGGGGCCACTGCCAGGCAGCAAGGGCTGCAAACTCCAGGGACTTGTGTGCTCCTGGCCCGCGTCCCAGCCAGTCCCCGACATGCCCAGGAAGCCCTGGTGAGTCCCTGTTCTGATTTCTTGATGGACAAAGCTCCCTGGGTCTTCACCAGGTCTGGTGGGTTATCTGCTGATGGGCAGGCAGGGAGCCAGCTGGCATCTCTGCCCAGTAGGTGCTGGGCATTGATTGGGCTCTTCCGAGATGGGCGTGGGACTGTGGGCCAGAGGCTCCGTTTACCCTGGGGCCCTGTGTGAGCGCATCCTTGTGCTGCAGAACTGAGTGGTACTTGTTGATCCCATGGGACAAGGCTGACTGTGTTATTGTGGGAGACAAAGGCAGGGGTGCAGGAGAATAGCATGCAGCGGGTGCAGCCTGTGGCCTGCAGGCCGGGGTCAATGGTCTCTCAGCTCATCCAGCTCCTCAAAGGAGCCTTGTGGACCCCAGGTCTCTGGCCATGCATCAGCTTCTCTGCAGGTCTCACCAGGCCCAGAGGCCTACTGGCCTCGCCTGGATGGGAAGACTCAGGGGCCTGTGGAGAAGAGGCCAGAGGGCTCAACCCAGTTCACCAGGCGCTGGATCTGGCCAGGGCTGGGAAGAGGCTCCCGCTGGGCTTTGCGGAGCAGCTCAGACTCCCACATGTGCATCCCTTGTGCTTCCTTCCTGTTCACACACTATGGACCTCTGGGTGCGTTGGGATCTGCCTGGCCTGTTTGGAGAGGCTCATGATGGATAGGAGCCCCGGCAGCACTTGGAGGTGTCTGGGCGTGTGTGTAGGGTGCTTGCTTTTATTCCTTCCTTTTATTCCTGCTCCTCTAGGGCTGGGAGCAGGGAGTGTGTGTGTGTGTGGGGGAGGGTCAGGAGGGGGTGCTGGGCATTGGGCCCCTTCTGAGATGGGTGTGGGACTGAGGGCAGGAGACTCTGTTTTTCCTGGGGCCCAGCTGCTCCCTCTGCCTCTGGGGCCTTGGGACAGGGTGGGCAAGCCCAGTGGACATGAGGATGGACAGCTAGAGGTCATGGCCTCAACTTCCTTGTTCACAGATCAGCGCAGGAGACCCCAGGCAGGGACTGCCTCACTGAGATGGCCCAGCACAGAGGCGGTGGGTGCAGGATCAGGACACGAGAGGCCGGCAGCTCTTGTCTCTCTGCAGCGCCTGGCTCCTTCCTGCTCCTCCTAGTCCTCCATCTCCGCAGCCTCCTGGCTGAGGACCTCATCTTTTCTTCTGAAGACAGACCTGCTGTCTGCAAGGATCTGTCGGGCCCCGAGCACCACCGTGGTGAGGCCCCGGGTGCTGGCGAGCCACCTCAGTGCTCTGCTGAGCGCCACCTGCCTCACCAGGCCTTCCACTGAACCAGAGAAGCTGAACATTTGGAGTTTTAGCCGAATCTTGACCATTAACTCAAGAATGAAAAAACAAAGCCCTATGTGGCCTATCCTGCAGGCCCGGGTCCACCCCTGGGGTCGCCAGCATGCCACCTTGCTCCCATGCGCCTGGCATCTCTCTCCGCATCCCTCTCAGCAGGTTACCGCAGTGTCACCTTTCACCCCACGCCCAGCTCCCTCTCCCCCTGGCGACTCCCCAGTCCCTCTCCCCAGTAACCCATCCCCTGGTGCTCTCGTTCCTCAGCTGCTGACTGGTCACTTCCTGCTCTCTCCCTAGACTGGACTCACTCTCAGTGAACCTTTTCTCTCTTCCAAATCCAGTTCTTTCTCTGTCAGTGGGTTGCCATGGGGTTTGGTCCCCTTTCTGCCCTCCTCCTGGTTTAGGCCCATTATCTCCTGCCCACATGGTGATGAAGGCTATCTCATTAGCCTCCTCCTCGGGGCTGGCCAGCTCTGACTAATTCATCATCTCCAGGCCAGCTCTGGCTCTGCCCTCCGTGCTCCAAGGAGGCCCCAGCTGCCGTGTCCACTGCAGACCTTGTTCAGGCTGATTCCCCACAGGCTTGTCCCTCAGACCGTGGTGTGTGGCGGCGCCACTCCCTGTCGGTGGGGGCTGCGTAGTCTTTGGTGGTGTTGACTCCCCAGTGACTTCTCTTTCCGGCACTGGCATCACTCCCTGTCTGGTCCACACCAGATAGTTTGAGCCTCTCCCTCTCCCCCAACCAGCAGCTTCCACACCTTCCTGCCCCTTGCTGTCACCCAGGAGGCTTTGTACAAGGCCTGGTGCCCAGGTTGTACTCATTCCAGAACTGGAAGACAGAATGTCCGGGGTAGGACCAGTGTCTGTACCGTTTAAAGATCCCCTCTGCGTAGCAGTGATAATAAAAAATGTCTCCAGACATTGCCATTTCTGGGGCAAATGTAGAAGCTCCCCCACCCCACCAAGAACGGCTGAGAGCAGGCCAGGTTCACCTTGTCAGCATTCTAAAATATGCACAGAAGAAAAGGCCACCAACCGTGAATCCATCTTAGTGGCCAGGCAGCCCATGTTGAAATCCTGACTCTACCAGCTGGGTGACCTTGGGCAAATTACTTGACCTCTCTGTGCCTCAGCACAGCTCTAGTTTTTCTCTTTCTCTTCTTTATTTCTTCTAACTGTGTCTCCTGTTGACCTTTGGCTCCAGCTCGATGATGGGACTTGCTTTCTGGTACTTTGTTTTCTGGCACCTTTCAGCCTGGACATCTTTGCTTGTGCTGTTTCCTGGCGTGAAGTGCCTTTACTTCCTCTTCCTCCATCAGCACCACTGTGCCCATCCTTCCAGGATCAGCCTAGAGGCTGCCTCCTCTGTGAGCACCTCCTTCCCCGTGAGAACCAGGTGCTTCTTTCCTCATGCTCCCGGAGCAGCTAGAACCTCGGGGCTCCTGCTGGCTCTTCCTGCCTTGAGGTGTCCTTCTCCCCTGGGGGTCAGAGGCAGTGGGAGCCTCTGGGGTGCCTTGTCCGGACTGCACCACTGTTTTGTTGTGCAGGTGAGGTGCTGACCCCTCCCTCCTTGGGCTGGGCTGTGAACCAGCAGGTTACCACAGTGTCACCTTTCACCCCACGCCCAGCTCATTCTGAGAGGGTGGAGTGGGCGGAAATCCGTGCCTGGCAGGCCACAAAACCACACAACTGACTTTCGGAGCCCTGCCCTGGGAGGTGCGTGTGACACAGCGGTCATGGCTACCTTGTTGGTTGTCTTGCCACTAGCAGATGCCATCAGGAATTGAGGAACTTTGGGCTCTAGACTCTCCCAGGCCCACTTATGGGCCCAAGAGCAGGACTCATAGGGACATAGGACAGCCCTGTCCCCACCCTGCCATGCCCCATCCAGAACCCGTCAGCCCAGCCCAGGCTGGCCCAGTGATTGACCCGCCCCCCCCCCCCCCCCTCCCGCTGCAGTGCAGACCCATGCTGGAGATGCAGCTTCCTCAGGCCTGGGTGGGGCCAGGAAACCCGTGTGTTATCAGGGCCAGAGCGGGTACCTCCGAGGCAGCTGGGTTTGCAGCTGTTTGGGAACCAGTGACATTTAAAGCACTCTCTCCCCACAGTACAGGTTCAGTGGTTGGGTTCATGTGGTCTGGGTGACCTCAGGCAAGTTACACATCCTCTCTGTGCCTCAGTTTTTCTCTCTGGGGATAATAATAGTACCTACATGTAGATACCATTGTGAAGTTTAAAGGAGATAATCCAGGGGAAGCATGGAGCACAGCGCCTGGTACATAATGCTCGGTAAATGTTACCTGCCTTAATATTTCTCATATTAGTTCATATTAGTAATAATAGCGCCGGGCTGTGTGGACACATGTAACCACGTGACACAGCATGCCTGCAAGCATACCCACCCCGGCACACTGGAACGATGGGCACCCAGACCCAGGCCTGCTGCTGAGCACAGACATGTGCAGGTGGTGGTATGACTATAGGCGCACATATGAACCACGGTTACTCAATAAACATATCAGGAGGGCAGACGTGTGTGTGTGTGTGTGTGTGTGTGTGTGTGTGTGTGTGTGTGAAGCCTGGTAGATATGGGCTTTTATTTTATTCACACTCTGACATTATTCCTAGAGTTAGCAGCACCTGGGCTGAGCTCTGGGAGCCCAAGGTGCCCCTGTTTCCATAGCAACCACAATGCAGTAAAAATAGGAGGCAGAGGGAAGAGACTGGAAAGGCCTGAGCTGCTGGGAGGGGCGCCCCCGCCTGCCACGGCCTGCTTCCACATCCTGGGCAGACAGGCCGTCCCTCGTGTTGTTTGTTTGGTTTTTACAATAACAACATGGCAAACCTCTGAGTATTGATGACTCAGAACTGACAGTTGTTAACATTCTGTTGCATTTTCATCAAACATACATAACGTAAATGTACTATTTTAACCATTGTTAAGTGTACCATTTAGCGGCATTAAGTCTATTTATAATATTGCACACCTGTCACCACTCTTCATTTCTAGGACTTTTTCATTATTCCTGAGTTTGTACCCACCAAACACTAGCTCCCATTTCTCCCACCTCAGCCCTAGCAACCACCGTTCTACTTTCTGTTTCTGTGAATTTGACTCTCCTAGGAACCTCAGATAAGTGGAATCAGGCAGTATCTGCCCTTTTGTGACTGGCATATTTCACTTAGCATAATGTCAAGGTTCATCCCTGTGGTAGCATATGTCAGAATGCCCTTCCTGTTTTTAAAATATATTTTTGTTGATTTCAGAGAGGAAGCTTAGAGGGAGAGAGAGAGAAACATCGATGAGAATCATGGATTGGCTGCCTCCTGCATTCCCCTTACTGGGGATTGAGCCCGCAACTGAGACATGTGCCCTGACCTGGAATCAAACCGTGACCTCCTGATTCATAGTCAACACTCAACCACTGAGCACACGGCTGGGCAGAATGTCCTTTCTTTTTAAGGTTGAATACAATTCCACTGTATGGACATACCACATTTGTTTATCCATTCATATGGGGGTGGACACGATTTGCTCCCACCTTTGGCTGTTGTGAGTAATAATGCTATGAATGTGTGTGCACATATCTTTTTGAGACCCTGCTTTCAGTTCTTTTGGGTATTTATATTCACAGAAGCTGAATTACTGGATCACACGGTAATTCCATATTTAACTTTTTGAGCCTTATTTTTAAATAAAAGAAATAAAACATCATAAATTTAAGTTCTTAAAATCACTTTTTTGGCCCTATTACCTTGTCTCCCCATCCATGGAGGTGCACAGGAATTGGTGTGTTTTCTCAGTCCATGTTTTCAATACTTGTGCATCTACTGATAGGTGTCTAGAAACAATATCTAGCTCTCTGTGTGTATTAAAAATCCACATGCATGATGTCCTTTTGAGTCTATGTGAGTGTCAGCAGGGTGTTCTGGCATCAGACTGCTGGGGTTCAGGTCTTGGCTCTGCCACTTGCCAGCTGTAAGATCTCAGGCAGGTTACTTAATGTTTCTGCACCTCAGTTTGCTCATCTGTAAAATGGGAATAATAGTAATATCTGAAACCTTCTTGTGGGGTTATTTTGGGGACTGTGTAAGCTTACCTATGCCAAGCATTAGAACAGCGTGGGGAAGGAGCGTGCACTCGATGTGAGAGTCGGTACCCTTACAGTCCTGCCTTTGTGCCCCTCCACATGGATTTTGGAATCTGTCCATGGTGTCGAGTTCCTTCTTTTTAATTGCCATGTAGCATTTATTTGTACAAACATATCACATTTCCCTCCTTATTGCAACTCCTCTTGTTCTCATTTTCTTATATTGCAAACAGTGCTGTAGTGCAGGTCCCTCATGTGACCTTCTGCACATTTGCCCAGAGAGGTCATGTGGGGAGGCCCGGGAGCCAGGGCTGTTGGGTCCCAGCTAGGCCAGATGCAGCCAAATTGCCCTCAGAGACGGCTGACCATTTTTACTCCTGCCCGGGGTGTGTGATATTTAGTTTTCACATTGATTTGACTGACCAGAGCACATGCTGTTTTATTTTTTAGTCCAAACTCTGAACAAGCGAATGAAAGCCTCTTGGAGTCTCTCTCCACAGGCCCGGGGGATGTGCCTGTTCTCCTTTTTTCTGCCTGTATCGCATGCATTTCCCCATATTGGTGCAGTCTTTTATCCCCCTTTTAAAAATAGCTTCTTTTTATGATTATAAAAATAGTGCATGCTCTCCATGGAAGATTTAGAAAATACGTACAAATATTGAGATGAAAAAAATAAAAACCCATGGCTCACTGCCCAAAAATGTCATCATTTTGATGTGTTTCTTTACAAGTCTTTTTGTGTTTTTTAAAGTTTCCTTTAAGAACTTACTATATAATGACATTTTCATCACCATTTAATATTCTTTAAAAACATGATTTAAAAAATTGTATATCATCATTACGATGTTCCATAATTTATTTACCCATTGCTCTATTTTTAGGTATTATGGTTGTTTATAATTTCAGACTATTAATAAATAATGCTGCAAAAAATCCTTGAATATAGATCTTTGTATGGACCCTTGATTATTTCTTTTGGCTACCACTAAAGATAAAATGTTTTCACATATGTATCTTTAAAATTTTTTGAGAAAATATTTCTTAATGACTCTTGCCTATTTTTCTATTGGAATGTTCAGATTTTTCTTGTTGATTCATTAGAGCTCTCTTTTAATTAAAGCTGTGAACCCTTTGCCATTTATCTTTTTAATTTCAAATAATCTTTCTCTTTACCCTTTGCCAATAAATTTGACTCTGTTGTTTTTTAATGCAAAGGTTTTAAATTTTAAGAGAGTAAAACTGCCTATCTTTTCATTTGTGACTTCTCTTGTTACTTTTATGCATAGAAAAGTCCTTTTCCACCCAGAAAGTTGATGATTTCTTATATATTCTTTTATTTATATTTTAAACAATTTATTTGCCTTTTCACATTTAACTCTCTAATCCATTTGGAATTTAGTTTGGAGGAAGATGAGAGAAGAAATTGTAATTTTATTTTTTTCCCAAATAATCAGGCAGTTGTTCCAGCACTGCACTTTAATTTTCAATTTCTACCACTAAATTCTTACAGATCCAAAGATGTCTGCCTGGGTTTCTGTTTGATTTCATTGACCTATCTGTGAATCTTGTAAAGGCTCAGGGGTGAAAAAGAGCAAGGTTTGCCTAAGTATTGGACAAGGCCGGAGTCTCGGAAGAGTGAGGATTCAGGTTCAAGGGGTGGTGGTGGGCTTGTGGCTTGTGGTAAAGTCTTGAAGGTCAGACTTCAGAGTGTGTGTTCAGTTCATTGGGGAGATGGTTGGAGGTTTTCAGTAGAGGTGTGGAGGGATTCCATCTGAGCTTTATAGGAAGGCTACTGTGCTGCTAGGGTAGACCCAACGGCATCTTGTGGAAGCGGATGGACAAGGACCAGCAGCTGCTCAAGGGAGAGGTGAAAGTGGCTTCAAGTGTGGTGTGGAAGCAGACAGATGACCACAAGATGCTACAGGGTGGGATCTGTGAAATGTGGAAGCTGGCTGGACTTGGGTTGGAAGGAAAGGGGGGGCCAAGGCGTTGCAACTGGGTGGCCCAGAAAATTGTTCTATTAATTAGGTCTTTTTATGTTGCAAAAACTTACACGATGATGGTTTAATCTATGTATATATAAGGCTAAGCGACTGGCTGGTAGGCATGACATGCACTGACCACCAGGGGGCAGACGCTTAATGCAGGAGCTGACGAGCAATGCAACTTTGCAGAGTGCCCTCTCCAACTCCGGGACCCCTCATGGGATGTCAGACTGCCAGTTTCCACACGTTCCCCGCAGGCCAGGCCAAGGGACCCCACCTGCTGGAGGGACCCCACTCACTCTGCAGACCCTGGTGCTGCCCCAGGTGTGGCCGGTCGGGGAGGGACCATGGGAGGTTGGCTCCAGGGCATGTCCAGCTTGTCTCATCCAGTCCCGCCCCACTGACCACCTTCTAATTAATTTCCTTTCAATGTGCATAAATCCGTGCACCAGGCCTCTAGTATAAAGCTATATTGGGGAATAATAATTTTAGCAAACACTGCATGTTTCTTCTGCATAGCCACACTGTGTGAAATGCTCTTATATGCGTGATCTTTAAAAAAAATATTTTTATTGATTTCAGACAGGAAGGGAAAGGGAGAGAGAGATAGAAACATCAACGATGACCGAGCCCGCAACCCGAGCATGTGCCCTGACCAGGAATCGAACCATGAATTCCTGGTTCATGGGTCGACACCCAATCACCGAGCCACACCAGTCGGACATTATATGCATGATCTTGATCCTTACCCCAATCCCTGTGAGACAGGTGCTCTGATTCCTATTTCACAGAGATGGACAACTAGCCTCAGAGAGCTGTGGCAATCGGCAGTCCAGGTACCGAACCAGGTTTATCTGTCTCTAAACTCATGCTCGTGTCTGCAGGAAGGAGGCACAGAAAGGCCATCAGCACGCAGCACCCCAGCTCTTTTAGGTTTAGGGTGTGCAGCATCCTAGAAGCATGTCTGGGACCTACTAGCAACTCCAGGATCCCAGTGCCTGTCGTCTGAAATAGCAGGTGCACATGGCTTCCCACTGCCTTCGCTGAGTGAGCTTGTATTCAGGGGTCCTAGAAGAGGATCCGAATAGTCAGGACTCTGTGGAAGTGGCCAGAACCCAGGTCAAACCAGCCTATGTGACATGTCCTGGTTCTTATAACTGAGAGGTCCAGGGAGTTGGTCTGTGTGTCTTGAGGCATAGCTGGCTCCCAGGATTCAAACAGTCCTCCAGACAAGTGCTGTCACGGTCACGTGTGTCAACGTAAGTAGAAATGAATTAAGATGAATTACAATTTACAATTCAGTTCCCTGGGCGCACTAACCACCTTCCACGTGCTATAGTCACATAGCTAGTGGCTACTGTGCTGGACAGCACAGATACAGAATGTTTCCATCATCAGTGAAAGTTTTGTTGGGCAGCTCTGGTCAAGATCGAAGGCCAGACACCCCTGTCGGTCTTCTAAGGCCGAACAAGTCCAGAGATTCTACCTGGTCTGTGGCTTGTCACATGCGGCACAGATGGTCCCCAGGCCAGATGTCTGAGCTGCACAAATCCAGTGCCACGAGGTGGCGCTGAGGAGGCGGCCACGAGCTGGTATCTGGCAGCTGGGAGCTCACACACCGGGCCTGTGAACAGAGAGAATTGATGGACTCCCAGTTCAGTAAGTCGTGGGCCCTGGCTTCTCCTGCACCTGCACTCAGACACCTACAATCAGGTACATGTAGTCAGACACGACCACACACACCTGTCACTCAGAGTCTCACACACACAGTCACATCCACTTGCACAAACACATTCCCCTAAAAGGCACAAGCATGGCTGATGCCACATTCCCGATGACGGCAACAAAAAGGGCACTGGCCGTGCCACCTCACTGCATCCTCACAACTGTCCTGTGAAGTGGCTTCGATGTTCTTCCCCCTTCAAAAAGGAAGAGACCAAGACTCAGGGCGGGGAAGTGACCTGCCCGGTCACACAGCCAGCTCGAGATGGAGCGGGATTCTGTGTTCAGAGGACACACAGGACACCTGTGCCTTAGGTGTTTTGGTTTCCTGCCGTGGGGCCTAAATTCCTTGGGGTGAACTGGGACCCAGGCTTTGTCAGGGGAGCCCTAGCAATGTCTGCACGCCCCGCCTCCCACGTGGTATGGGTTCAGGAGTTTACAAGTGTCTGAGAAAGAAAAATTTAGCATTATAATTCAGTTACAACACCATCTTTTTCCTAATGTCACACAATCCACTCCTATTCAAGTGCAGATGTTGAATATGTACTATTGTGTTGGTTGTGGAGGAGCTGTGAGCGTACAGATAAATGCGGGCTGACTTAAAATTCTCAGGGAGCTGCATGCCGCACGCTCCCCTCTGGGGTAGCTGCCCAAAACTCTCTGCTCACATACCCATCGAGTCAAGGTCAAAAGAGGTGGCCATGTTCCTGAATGGTTGTGTAATATGGAAGGCAGCTAGAAAATGCAAAACAATGCTAGAGCCATTACCGACTAGACAGAATGGGGAAGCAGCAAAATGAATGGGAAATAGTGTATTGGTCACGGTTGTTGACTGAGTGGAAGTAAGGCGATTGTGCTAGAGAAGAGGAAGAGGAGGTGGGTGGAGATGCCTGTGGCCATTCTGAAAGGAACATCTGAAACCTCTGAAGGCTGCCTCTGTCCAGTGTCCAGTCTCATCTAAAAACGTGTCATGCTCCCTCCCTTTTAAATGCAGGCTTATCACGAGTGTTTCTCTCACCTGTCCCCGCAGAGCCATTTTGAGCTCACAGTTTGGACGGGTGGGAGAGGAGGAGAGAGGAAGAAACTTTGCAGATATAACTGGGTCAGAATTGGAGTAGAGAAGGCAAGAACACAGGCTGTTCATGTCTTGGAGCTGTGAACACCAAGGTCTGATGCAGGAGAAAGGAAGGTGTTTGCTCATCTAATGAATATTCACTGGGTGCCTACCTGTGCCAGGCACTGTTTCAGGGGCTGGGGATCTCGGCTCTGCCACTCAGTAATGAGGTTCCTTGGACAAACCCCTGAACCTCTCTGAGCTCCTGTTTCACCATCTGGAAAGTGAAGATGATACAAATCCTTACCTTTCAGGGATGTTTGAAGGTTGAATGAGCTCACACACGAAACACACTTAGCACAGTCCTAGTGCTCACAACCGTGGCTCTTACTAAAGACACTGAGAGTGGTTAAGTGACTCAGGCCCTCATCCCTGTGCCCCGAGAACTCCAGTCTCTGGGGGAGACAGACATCTCAAAGCTAATGCCAGTAGAGATATGGGATGAGCAGTGAATTCTTCCTGGTGGAATCAGGGAAGGCTTCCTGAAGGAGGCATTTGAAGGTTTGATATAAACCCCCTAGGAGGGAAGGGCTGCAGGGGGCATTTCAGACTGAGGGAATGGCAAGGGCAAAGGCTCAGGGTAGGAAAATGTATGGAGCTGTTTGAGAAACAGTGAGACAGGTACTCAGGTACTGAGGCAAGAGTGGGGTCTGCTCAGGGAGAGTCTCGAATTGGTGCTGAGGAGGCGGTGGCTGCCTTGGGAGAGTGGGATGTGAGCTCCTGTCACCAAGGGACTTTGGAGTTCTGGGGGTGGAGTAGGGAGGTGAAGAAATGGTTACTGCTGAGGAAGAGGGAGGTGGGGTCCTGGGGCTGGAGGGGAGAGGGAAGGCTGGGGCTGAAGGTGGAGTCCTCAGATGGGGAGTCTGACCCACGTGAGTAGTGGGAAAGGAGTCCTGTAGAAACTGGAGTTCGCCTGGAGGATTTGCAAAGCTGTCCCATGGATCGCTGGGGAGTGTGGGAGGAAAACCCAGTTTGCAGGGGGAAGTCATGATTTTGGCCTTGAATACGGTGAGTTTGAAGGGCTTGTGGGTTCTCCCTGTGGATTTTGAAGTTGGGTTTTTGAGCTCCGAAGTGCTCAGCTGAATGAATATGGAATGGTTTATTCAACAGTGTTCATTGCCAACACCTGTTCTGAGTGCAAGTCATACATAGTGGACCCTTCAGACCTGGTGGGGCCTCATAGTACTTCCTAATGTGAGAGGTAGACTGGAGCAGAATAAAGAACCCAGGTGATCTCAGTTAAGGCCCAGTTCCACGAAGGAAACAGAATAGTGAGGTGATAAGGGGAGGGGATCAGGGGGCTAGTTTAGGTGGGTGATCAGCAATAGCTTGTGCATAGAGGTGACGTTTGAATGGAGACCCCGAAGGAAGAGAAGGAGCCGACCATGAGATACAAAGACCTAGAGGCAGAAACAGTCTAGGCAGGTGTGAAGATGGGGAAGAAGGAGGGGTGGGGATGGGATGAGAGATGGCAGGCTTGTCCCAGGTAGTGGGCAAGATGGGAACAGGGACAGTTTTAGCTCTGTACCAGCAGGTGGCACTGTTAGCCCAGGATTGCCCGCTCTGGGAGGCCAGGTGGGCAAGTGGAAGAGTAGGTGCCTTGACCTTGGGTTTATAACTTGGGGATGGGGGCTCCTGCTGTCTGGGAAGATGAGGTCAACTCATGTGGGAGCCCCCGCCAGGGCTGGAAGAGAAGGTGACGATTTCCTGATTGTCTGGCTCCCTCTGCTGCTCCGTTTTCAGTGTTTCTTTGCTCATCTCCCCTCCAGCGGTGACTTTCTCTGTCTCCGTCCCTTCCCTGTCCCGTGGCTCCTGGTGCAGCTGGTTCCTGTCTCAAAGATTAATTACCTGCTTTCCTGATGTAGCACTGATGGAGGGCCTGGTGAGTTAGGGTCAGGAAGATAGTATTTCATATATATATATATATATATATATATATATATATATATCCTCATCCGAGGATATGTTTTTGTTGATTTTAGAGGAAAAGGAAGAGAGGGAGGGAGGAAGAGAGAAAGAGACAAAGAGATAGACAGAGAGAAACATCCATCTGTTGCCTCCCGCAAGTGCCCCAACCAGGGAACGAACCCGAAACCTAGGTGTGTGCCCTGACTGGGAATAGAACCCACAACCTTTTGGTGCACGGGACGACACTCCAACCAACTGAACCACCCGGATACTGTTTTCTTATCTCTGCTGTCTACTCCTCCTCCTTCCTGGAGCTTCTCCAGGAAAGGCCGGGTTCTCCTAGTGACCCCAATCAGCAGAGAATACTGCTGGGGATCCCTCACTCCATGACCCCTTGGGTCTGCCTTCCAGGGCGATGCCCTGCTCACCTCTGGCACCTCCAGCAAGCAGCTCTGGTTGCTTGTCATCCCTGACAGTGGGGACGAGGGCTTTAATGAGAAGGGAGACCTGGACAGCAAAGCATATGGCATGAAACAGCCAAAGAGCTCACCACAGAGACTGTTATGAAAGGGTCCTTTTTCTTTTTTTTAATCTTTAAAAAATATATTTTTATTGATTTCAGAGAGGAATGGAGAGGGAGAGAGAGAGAAAAACACCAATGATGAGAATCACCCATCCACCGCCTCCTGCACACCCCCACCAGGAATGAAGCCCGCAACCTGGTTGGGCATGTGCCCTGACTGGGAATTGAACCATGAACTCCTAGTTCATCGGTTGACGCTCAACCACTGAGCCACACCGGCTGGGTGGAAAGGGTCCTTTTTCATTTAATAGAGAAGCATCTACCCTACCCCAGGTTTAGGACACGCCCTTGGAGTGATTTCTCAGTGGAGACTGAGTGGCTGCTGCCTGGTGTTGACCCTGGCTGTCATCTGTCAGGGTTAAGGCTCTAGGTTGAGCACAGTGGTTAAGAGCTTGGTCTCTCACAGCTTCCTTCCAGGTGGGCAGTCTCCTGTAGCCAGCAATGCAAGTCCCTTCCTATCCTCCCTGGAGTAGCCACTATTCAGAGTTGGGTACATATTTTTCAAGATATTTAAAAAATATTTTTGTATGCATCTTAAGTAACCATAGATACCCACACATATAGACTTAGCTCATTCCTCCCAACCGTTTATAGTGTCTAGCTTATGAGTGCATCCCACTTCTTACCTGTTTCCCTCTAAGTGTTTGTTCCTGGTGTTCTTTGCTCTTACGGAGATGCCTCAGCTCACATCCTCACGCATGTCTCTACACAGCTGCGTGCGTTCCTCTAGGCCTGAGTAAATCTTAGAGGTGATATTTCTGGGTGTTAGGGTGGGTGACTTTGTTTTAACGATACTGCTAAGTCGCCCTCCAGTTTCTACACCCACCATGAGTAGGTGTGAACATTTTGCCAGTCTCTTGGGGGGAAACATCCTGTCTCTTTGTCGTGATTTCGTTTTTCTTGTTTCTTACCCTCTGGGTTTCTCCAGCTGTTCGTTGCCTGCACATCCTCTGCCCACCCAGCACGGTCTCGGAAGTCGGTGGACTGCTACTCTGCACTCGCTGGGATCTTTGCAGGATGGTCTTTGCTGAGAATATCCTCAGCCTCTCCTTTTGCAGAAGCCCCAGGAGTCCAGAGGGCTTTACTGACTGGAGGGGTGGCCAGCGAGTCAGTTATGAGAATGAATGCACGGACTTCTCCAGCCAAGTTCAGAGGGGCTGACCTTGGCTTTTCATCCTTTTACAGTTACCAAGTCACAGACTCTGCCCTGAGAGTCCCTTGAGGGAAGCCACAGCTTGGAGCCCAAATGCATTTCATTTGCTGATTGAATTGAGAGGCTTATTCTCCTTGGGCTAATCCAGGAGCATTGTTTGCCAATTTCAAACCCAAGGTCAACTTCGAAGAACTTGGTCCCCTGAGACAGTTACCGTGGTGACAGTAACTGTCTGCCTACACCCACCTTCTTAGAAAGGGCCTTAAGATAGAAAGGACCATCTCTTCTAAGCCTCTGCCTTCAACTCTTAACCCCTTCACTATAGTGTTCCAGCCACCTAAATGCCCATCCCACATCTCATGGGTGTATATGGATGCGCCAGCCCTCACTTTACAGCCAGGAAAACAGATTAGGAAAGGGACGTGCAGATAACGATTGGACCGAGGTGCTACAGGAGCTGGTTCTGCTGTCTCTGGCCCAGTGCTCTTTGCACACCAGTCCGCTGTGGGTAGAGTGCACGCATGCATGTGTCCATACACATGGTCATTGCACACGTGCACATATGTATGTGTAGACTCGAGGGCAGGTACAGCTAAGGGTGATGTGTTTTTTCAATTTTTTATTTTGAAAATTACCCACCTGTGCAAAACTGAGAAGAACAGTACAATGAGCATCTGTATCCACCCAGGTTCTCCGCTTACTAAGATTTGCCACAGTTCACTCTTTTTCTCTGAATCATGATAGTCAAATAGAGAAAGGAAGTTGCAGACATCGGTACTTCATACTAAATACTCAGCAGGTGCCTACCAAAAACAATGTCATTTTCTGACATGACCATAACACTGTTATCACATACAAGACATTAATATTAATTTAGTACTATTACTTAATATGCACTCCATATTCATATGTCCCCCCAATTTAAATATTGGATTATATTACTGACATTATTAATGGTCACTCACTGCGCTTGATTGTCACATCTCTTTAGTCGATTTACATACAGAACAGCAGACCTGGCAAAATTGTTTTGTAGACTGTCCCACATTTGGGATTTGTCTGAATGTTCCTTTTTTTTTTTTTTTTTAAAGTTTTCCTTGAAGAGTCCTTGATTTGACTGAAGAAAGAGGAGGGGAGAAATTCCTGTTTTATCTGCGGGGTCAGATTTGTGCCACCCTGCCTGCTCCTTGAGTAGGGTTGAGAGGACTGTCCCCAAGCCTGTCACTCAAGGGGTGGGTTTTTTTTGGTGATGGGGAAGCGGCTGCAGGGGTTCTTCCTGGGAAGGCTTCTCCATAGTCCCTTTGGGGGCTGCTCCCTCGGGCAAAGGAGTGGTACGGCCTTTTTGCTTGCCTAACGCTGCCGTTTTGTTCTTTCATGTGTTTTCTTGCCGTTGTGTAGAAATGGGGGGTGTTAATTAACTGGACTATTAGTAACAGAAATCTAACTCAAAAAGACTTACGAAAAAGGACAGACACCAAAAGAAGAGACGTTCAAGAAAACTTTCGTAATTGATGTGTTTAAGAAAAGTGGCTTCAGGAATGGCTGGGTCAAGGTGGGTCAGAAAATATCATTAGACAATGTTTGCTCCTATGTCTTGGCTCTGCTTTCCTGTGCATTCACTTCACTCACAGGCATCTCATAAGACAGACACTGACTTCAGAAACCCCAGGGGGTAGTAAACTTCTTTCAATGCCTGGTGCCAGCAAAAATTCAGGTGTTCATTCTGTTTGGACCAACTAGGTTTTTATGCTCATCCCTGAAGCAATCACTGTGGTCTGGACCATGTACTCACCCAAGAGCTCAGGATGGGTGGGTTGAGAGAGGGACAGTCCCACTTGAACTACAAAACCCAACAGTGGTGTCAGGGTACTCCCAGGGGAAAATCAAGACTTGTCAATCAGAAGAAGGGGCCTGAGTACTGAGCAGGCAGAAAAGTAGACTCCACTTCATCTGGAGACAGGCACAGTGAACCTCTGATTGGGCGAGTCATCTCCTCATCTCCTGAGGTCTCCAGTCTTCTTCATTTTGGATTTTGTGGGAGCCAGTGTCTATAGGGACCATATGTGTCTGGGTCCCGGCTCTGCTTCTTAGGAGCCGTGTAGAAGAGTTAATCTCTCTGGGTCTCAGTTTGTTCATCTAGCAAATGGGAATGTTATTTATATTTCTGCCTTAGAGCTGTGAGTTTCCAGTGGAGTAAAGGTGTGGAAGTGCTTGCCACTATGAAGTGCTGTACCAAGGGGGTGGTGCTAATTGTCCTCAAAATGGTTCCCTGCTTCAGGGCGAGCAGGGCCTGCCCTCGGAGCTGCTCCTCCACCAGGTGGGATGGTGACCTGCACCAGGCCATGGGCCCCACAGAAGGGGTATGGTGCTTCCTCCACAGGGGACAGAGCACTGTCCACAAGGGGACATCTGAGTCCTTTGCTCATTCTCTGAGTTTCAGAGGAGGAAGGGAAGAAGGTGGAAGTGCATGGACTGGTACAAAGATTCCCAAATTGCAGCTGGGAAAGGTGATATTACTGGTTCAAGGACACAACATTGCCTGACACTGATCACCAGAGAAGAAGCCATTCCCTTTTCAATTCTCTCTCAGCGGCCCTCACAACCGCAAGGAGAAACTCTCAGCAGGTGCGAATGCGTCTTCAGTGCCTCTGTAACACTGGCTAGCAGTCCTTGTTCACCGAGAGTGGTCTCTGGCTCAGGGCCTTGGGCAGGCAGCAGGGCCTGCTTCTGGAATGCAATATCATTGTTTCATTTTCGTTATGCTTACTTTAAAAAAGGCAGCCAATTTTCCTTTCTTTTTTTTATTGTTTAAAGTATTACATATGTCTCCTTTTCCCCCGATTGACCCCCCGCCCCCCAGCCCAGCCATCGCCATCCCTGAGGGCAGGCCCCCACCACCCCAGAGTCTGTGAAAAGTAGACAGTTTTTAAAGGTCAGTTTTAGATTTGCGGAAAAATTGAGAAGACAATACAGAGGAGTACCCACATACCCCGTAATTCAGTTCCCCTGTTACTGACATCTTGGATTAGTGTGGTACATTGGTTATAATTAACGAACCATTGTTGATATTTACTAAAGTTCATGGTCTTTACAGGTTTTCTTAGTTTTCCCCTAATGTCCTTTTTCTGTTCTAGGACTTCCTTCTAGACCACACATTATATTTAGTTTTCACATCTCCTTAGGCTCCTCTTGGCTATGGTAGTTTCTCAGACTGCTTGATTTTGATGACCTTTTAGCAGTTTTGAGGACAGTACTGTGACAGTTTTGGCCAAGTGGATGACAGGATGCGTCTGATGCTTCTCTCTTGATTAGATTGGGGTTACAGGGTTTGGTGGAGATCACAGAGGTAAAGTGCCATTTCCATCACATAATATCAAAAGCACATGTGATCAATATGACCAATCACCGTTGACCTTGGCCTCGATCACCTGACTAAGGCAGTATTTGTCAAGTGTCTCCACTGTAAAGTTAGTCTTTGTTCCCCGGGTCCATACTGAACTCTTTGGAAGGAAGTCAGTATGCACAGCCCACACCCAAGGAATAGGGCATTTATTATATTTAGTTTCATAGTTATCTTATTTGTGGGAAATGATTCTATCCATGTACGGTATTAATACAAAGTATTTTTTTAAAAGTAAGTTGCTTTATAGAAGAGAATAGTTGCTAAAGGTAAGTACTAATCAGTGATAAATTAAGTAACTAAATAAAGTAGACATTTCAAAAATCAGGAAAGCCACCCTTGTGTGGTAGATGTTAGAGGAACGCTGGAGGCAGGTGCATATGGAGAATAAATGCACAGGCCTCGGGCTCACCTCCTGGCCTGTTCCCAAAGTCCCCTTAAGACAGGGAGCGGGAAGCAGGTGTATCTTCTGGGGCAGTGACAGATGTGGTCCCTGGGAAGTTCCAAACAGCCCCAAAGAACTGTGGCCACCCCAGGGATGGGCATGACGACTCCCTGGACATGACCTTTCTGCTCTCTTTCTCCCCTGGTCCTCTTGATCTTTCGGCATTCCTAACAGACCAGCTTGGAGACCTGGGGTGGGGAGAGCCTGTGGCAGCCCCTGTGTAGGTGGCCTGTGAACAACCTCCCTACAAGCTCAAGGTCAGAAGGGTCCTTCACGAATGCTCACTCCACAGCCCAGGTGGGTGGCATCTTGTGTTTATAGATGGAGCAGGGCCCTGTCTAGGTCAGTGGCCCGTTAGGGCCAACGCTGAGCAAGCACACGCTTAGCCAATGGGTAGGGTTGGCCACCCACCCTTGGGTGCAAAATAAGTTACACTTCACTTTTATTTTTTAAAGATATTTTTATTGATTTCAGAGAGGAAGGAAGGGGGAGAGAGAAAGAGAGAGAGAAAGAGAAAGAGAGAGAGATAGAGAGAGAGAGAGAGAGAAACAATAACGATGAGAGATCTACTGGGGATCGAGCCTGCAACCTGAGCTTGTGCCCTGCCCAGGAATCCAACTGTGACTTCCTGGTTCATAGGTTGATGCTCAACCACTGAGCCATGCCAGCCGGGCCATTTTTCTTTTTGTAAATTTTTTTAAATTGAATTTATTGGGGTCACATTGGTTTCCAAACCGTACAGGTTTCAAGTGTACGTCACGATAAAACATCATCTGCATGCTGCATCATTTGCCCATTGCCCCAAGCAGACTCTTTCCCTCTCTATTCTCCCACCCCCCTTTGCCCATCTCCAGCTATCCCTACCCACTCTTTCATTTTTCTAAAAATACTCAAAAAATCCCTCTAGGACCCTGGCCGGTTTTGCTCAGTGGATAGAGCGTCGGCCTGCGGACTGCAGGGTCCTGTGTTACACTCTCAGTTAATCCCCTGTGTAGACTTCCGCCAAGCATCCCGCTGCCCTTTGGGGCGGGTGGGTTGAGATGGTTTCTGCTCCAGGTTCTCCAAAGGCAGGACTCCTTGCTTGCCCAGCATCATGAAGAAAGCGTTCTCATAACTGACACGGGGCCACTTGAAGGTCACCGCCAGCCTTGCCTGGAGACAGCCTTACACACCTTCTCCACGTGTCCCCAGCAGTGACAGGGTTGATGGATAGTGTTCACACAAAGCTGGCTGCTGAGCCCAGCCCTCCATGACCTTGACACTGCTCGAATGTATGAAGAAGAGGGAATAATTGGGAAACTCTGGTCCTTCAGTTATTAAATGTGACCCATCGTTTGTGACCCATCTTGGTTTGTGACTATGAATGAGGGGGGCTGGGGCAGGAGTGAAAATGAGTGGACTAAGGATTGAACCTGCAACCCTTTGGTGGGACAATGCTCCAACCAACGGAGGGCTCCATTCTTTTGTGAGGTGAGATTTACATACATTGAAATGCACAAATCTTAATTATACAGTTTGGACGAATGGATCCCACCACCCTATCCTGATATAGAACATTTCCATCCGTCTCTCCGGAAAACCCCCCACTCCCAGAGACAGCCACTGCTCTCGTTTTTTGTGCCTCAGATGGTCTGGCTTAGAACTTGGTATAAATGGAATCATACAGTAAGTATATTTGGCATCCGGCTTCTTTCACTCAGCATAATGTTTTTGAAATTCAGCCATGTTGTTGCATGTGTCAGTATTTTGTTCCTTTTTGTTGCAGAGTGGCAGTCCAGGGTGTGGATATATCAGTTTGTTGATGGGCTGTCTCTTGGGTAAATCTATGAACGTTTCCACACAAGTCTTTGTGTGGCCCGTGCATGCTCATTTAATCATTGCAAGAGCTCTAGAAGGAGGGCACTGTTTTTACCCCCATTTTAAAGATGACAACACTGAGGCTCAGAGAAGTTAAATTTCTAGCCCAAGGCCACACAGAAAGTAAAAGCTGGAGATGGGATTCTAGCCCAGGTTTGTCTGACTCCAGGGTCTTTTCAGTTTTATTCTCTTACTAGTATCTCTGTACCACAGCTGATGGAGGCCAGTGAGTATAGGGACAAGTGGGTCCTCACTTCAGTGGTCTGTGAGTTCATAACTCAGTTTTAGTTCAGTACCACAGGTGGTATTGATAATAATGGCGCGATTCACCAGGAAAAGATTACAAAAGTATGGAAGACATTTCAGAGAAATCTGTAGCCAAGGTCATGACAGTAAAAGTGAGCAAGCAAACAAGCAGAAGTTTTGCTACTTAAAGCTCTGCTGTCTGGAAATCTCACTTAGGTGCGATACGTCATCTCCCAAGGAGGCCAGGCACACAGGCACAGAAGGCATTAACTGGGCATATAAAATAGTATATAAATAATACATGCATGACAAACCACTCTGTTTTTTTTGTAGAGCCAAACAGAATGGATTTTTGGAGAGCCTGCTGGTTCTTGCTTTGAAAGATGTTGCTAAGCAATGTTGCTAATATTATGGAAAGACAGCTTCCCTCCCCACTTTTCCACTCGGCCCCAGAAACCCTAGAGCTGGAAGTAACTTGGTGGTAGCAGCAGCTGGGGAGGATTGGTAACCAGTGGGGAGGATTGGTAACCAGTGGGGAGGAGTGGTAACCAGTGGGGAGGAGTGGTAACCAGTGGGGAAGAGTGGTAATCAGTGGTGTGGGGGCTGGTGGGACCCTGGGTCCTTGGCCCCTGACTCCCTTCAGGGACCCCTGGGCAGCCTCCATGCAAAATTTACTTCTTCATGTTCATCAGAAACTTCACACCAAGAAAAACCCCTTTGAATGTTTCTACTGTGGTAAAAATTATAGTCATGCCACTTAGATTCATGGATTCAAAATTCCACAAATGAATCAAAAGGAACAATTTTAAATACCCTCAGTAACCCAAGGAAGAGATGAAGAACTCCTTTCTTCTCCCTCCAGCCCCCAGTTTGTAACCCCTGAAGGGGAAGCAGCAAAGTTCAGGTGGATATGCGTTGCAGGCTCAGGGTACTACATGAAGTGCAGTCCACAGGCTGGATGCCTGCCATCGAGTGGGATCTGTGGGTTTCCTTGGGGCATGGCTTCCTTTCTCCCAGAACTCGGAAATGCCACACGAGTACACCAAGATGTCTTTCCAAAATCTGAGCCAGTTTCTCGCCAGAACTTCAGTCTGACATGTGTGGCTGCGGTTCCCAAGCTTGGCTTTTAGGCTTCCCAGCCCAGCCTGGGCATGGCCTGATGCTGTCACTGAAAGATCCTGTTTTGGTGGGACGGACCCGTGTGGGGTGGTCGGCCTCTGAGAGAGGAGGTTAGTAGCCGGGAGGAGAGTCAACATGTTGGCAAAGACTCCTGTCGCTCTCTCTTTTCAAAATAGAAACTGCTTCCCTACCTCAAATGACCTTCTCAGTGTTTCCCTTACTCACCCCTTCCCCCCTCTCTCCCTCCCGTGCTAGGTCTGTCCCTCCCTGCCCTCCCTCTCCCTCTCCCCCTTTCCTTTCTCCTTTTCCTCTTATGGTGGTATTCCAGAAATGCAACTGCAGTGTGATCCTGCAGGGGGCGCTGATGTACCTGCCAAGCACGAAGGGCTGTCCTAGAAGCACAGGTGTGAGTGTTCTCTGCAGAAGTCAGAGCTGAGGGGGGCTTCTGAGTGATTTCTCCCAGCTGGTGTGTGTAATGGGTGTGCCTCCAAAGGCATAAGAATCAGGATGCCTGCCTGTCCTGAGCAGGTCTAATGTTATATGTTTATTACTCCAAAGTTTGTGTGATTCACAGATGGATGCAGGTGTTGTCCCTGCAGAAGGGGGGCGGGGGGGCGGGGAGAAGGCATCTGAAGATCTGTTTCCCTTAAAGTTCCCACCCATTGGTTCCAAAGCCCCTCTTGCCCCACATCTACTCCCAGTCCATTTTGTAGGGACCTAGAGGCCCTGGGCATCAGGTGGTGGTGGTGGAGGAGGAACAGGGAGGGAGCACGGCCCCAGGCTCGCTCTGAGACTTAGGCTCCAGCAGTGGGGCTGATGCCCAGTTTCACACGGATGTGTCTCCCCGAGCCGGTTCCCAGGCACAGAAGGCCCTTTTCTTCAGGACCAAGCATGCGTGTCTGTCTGTCTCACCCCACTGGCCCCTTAGGACCGGGCTGTGCAGCTGTCTGTCCTGTGTTCATGATTAACTTCCCTGTCCCCCTCCCCCTCCACTCCCAGCCAGTCTCCCCCCCCCCCCCCCCCGAGCCTTTGGGTTTCCCCAGATTGGGGCAGACACCCAGGCTGGCAGCTGCCTGGCACTTTGTTCTCAGGGACTGTGGGCTGAGGGGGGGACTGACATGGCCTTTGAGGTCCTGTGATCTGGGACACTGCTGGGGATAAGCTCTGCCTGGGAGAAGACCTCACTCTCTGTGGACTGAATGTGTCCACCCCGCTCAGTCCACCCCAAAGTGACCCATGGAGGAGGCCTTAGAAGGAAGACCTTTGAGTCACTAATGTGAAAAGTGTTCCCTTCGGTTCTCTTTCAAACCTTGTGATTTCTTCAAGGACCAGCGTTTTTGTTTGGGTGTGGCTAACACCTAACACTTACCTACTTTTCTCTTTTAATGAAGGTGATTCAGGCTCAGAGTCTTTGCCAGGCAACAGCATGGAGCTAAAATGTAAGAAATTTGTATTTGTTTCCATGGTGTGAATGACAAGTGATAATGGATTTTCATTTAGGACAATAACAGTGTTTTCTTTTAAAATTAAGTAAAGAATGAGTTGATTTAGTTAAAGCAAAAGAATAAGTAAATATTATTCTATGGTGTTAAGACAAAAACTTGTGAAGGTGGTATGCAAATTGCCTAATTTTGGGGAACAGTGGCTGGGTCACATGGCACAAGAGAGGTGGGAGCGGGAGGGGAGGGGTAAGGCATCTGAAGATCTTTTTCCCTAAAAGTGGCTGTGTGTGTATTAAGCCCTGTTTGTTCTGGGTAAGAGTCATCTTCCATTACGCTAGTCTGTCGCACAAGCTGGTCACTTCCTGATTGTTTGGTGAATGTTGGTGGAATGGGCAAGTCCAACATGGACAGCCGTTACATTCCCTGCTGTGGATGGGTTCCTTTATGCTGTGGTGTTTCCTGTGTGGGGTGTGGGCAGAAGAAAGGGCCTCTCCACCCGCATCGCAGCAAACTCCTATCTCTTAGGGCCTCCGGAATCAGATCAGGCGGTGGTCTGTCTTTTGGCTGGAAATAATCGTGGTCATAGAGGAGCTGAGAGGGCCTGGAACCCCAGAACTACAATGAATCAAGTTACCTGCTTGGTGGAAATATTTTCACCTTCATCCCAAGGTCCTGTTGCCCACTGATGCATTTGACTTAAAATATCTCCTAGACAGTGGGTGGATGAGTAGGGCCACCCACACTTACCCACCTGGGAGAGAGCCAGGCCTTGCCCTGAGACAAGCTGCCTACCCTTGTATGTGGATAAAACATACCCACTGCTGGGGCTAGACCTATGGCTGGTGCCCCCGGCATCCTCCCTGCCATTGGGCTGAAGCAATCCGTGAGCTAACCGGTCAGTTCCATGTACTGCTGGAGGCAGGACAAGCCCTGGGCTGCCGGTGCCGGCTCTGCCCTCTTCCCCACGCAGGACAATCTTCTCCCCATTCTTTTTCCAGACTGACTCTCAGGTCACTACTGGTGTGGTCCTTGCAGCTGGCCTAGCTGCAATCCCAGGGGTGGGGCCTCGGTCACTCACTCTCTGGCTATAAGTAGATGTCCATGGCAACACTTGTGACCCCCCACATCCAGGCAGGCTCAGGGGGGCCGAGGGCATTGTTATTGGATGCTTCATAAATAAACCAGGCACATTTTGGCACCAGCCCGGTGCTCCCGCTCCTCCACCCCAACTCCGATGCCAGCAAGAAGCTGTGCCCACATAGAAGTGGGGTTGAGGCCTCAGGCCTTTGAGTTTATCTGTAGCTCCTGTCACCTCCCCAGCAAGGCCCTTGTGCCTGTCTGGATTTTGTGTGCTTGCTTCAACACTAGACTTCATTAAAAAAACAAGGCAAATTGCCTCGGGGACCTCCTTGGCCCCACCAGAGCTGTTTCCAAGGATGGACTAATTGTCTTGTTTTAATTCCCTCCAGCCCTCTCACGGGTCGTCTTTCCTAGGGGGGCTGGAGGGAGAAGCAAAGCCAGTGGATACACTCAGGGTGATGGTGAGAGGGGGCAGCAAATGGAAGTGGGGCTTAGGAGCATCCTGACTTCATAGCAGAGACCAAGCCAGGACCCTTTTCCCACGAACTGGCGTGACGTCACGTTCCTGAGGATGAAGCTTGCACGCAGTGCGCAGGAGCAGGGGAAGAACCTGACCCAGAGTGTGTGTGGCGGTCAGTGCTAGCGCCAGGGATGCTGGTAGGGTGGGATGCTACCCCATCCCAACCCCTGCATCTCCCTGGCAACCTGGGACGCATGGCCAAAGCGTAGCCTCGGGAAAACTGACCATTGACTTTATGTTGTGTCAAACTCCCGGGGTCGGGAAAACAAATGTTAACGGGGGACTGACCCCCAGGTCACTAAGGCACCCATGCTGGAGTGAACCACCCCACCCCACCCCACCCACAGTCCTTTCCCGGGCGAGAGGAGAGGTGAGAGGTAGCCTCCGCCTGAGTCAAAACGCCTGGGAGCCTCGGGCCAGGGAGGGCGGGCGCCCCTCTCTCCGCCCAGCCGCCGGGCTTGGGGCAGGGAGGCTGCGGCGGTGCCCGCGCGCGAAGGTAGTTTCGCTTGGACTGAGGACGCGCGTTTCCTCTGGGTGCATGTGTTTTCTCCCTGTTTTTAAAGACAGTGACAGCATCGGAGAAGTATCCCGGCGGGCCGGCTGGGAAAGGCGTCAGCCGCCTGAGCCTGGGGAGTGAGCCCGGCCCGGTCAGCGGGGGCGGGGAAGGGGTGCGCAGAGGTGGGGACGGAGAGGGAGAGGCGAGAGTAGGGCGGCAGCCCGGCGCGGGGTAGAGGGCGAACGCGGGCGCCGAGACCCCGAGAGCGCCGAGCTCGAGCGGACCGCCTCTTGGTGCTCGCGGCCGGGCCGCGGGATCCGCTTGCAGCCGGGGCGCCCCGGGACGAGCACGGGAGGCGGGGTCAGGGCGGGGTCCCGGCGCGGGCGGCGGGTCTGAGCGGGAGCCCCAGAGCCGCCCGTCCCGCCGCGCCCCGAGCGAGCCTTGGAAATGTCCGCACCGGGGGAGCGGGCGCAGGCTACCCCGCGGGCCCCGAGGAGACGCTGAAGGTCGCCGGGAAGTGAGCGCCCAGTCACCTGACACCGGGGCGCACCTAGGCGGGGCGGGGTCCATGCGAGGCGGGCGGCCGGGGGCCGGCAGCGGGCGGCGCGGAGCGCGCGGAGCCGGGCCGACGGGGGCGCGCGGCGGGCGGGCGAGGGCGCGGCCGGGCACCGGCGGCGGCCTCGCCATGTCCCAGCCGGCGGGGAGGATGCATTGCCGGAAGGCGGGGATCCGCGCCGCCGTGGTGCTCATCGGACTCCTGCACAAATCCCGCAAACAGAATAAAGAGAAAAGGTAAAGCCTGGCAGCGCCACCTCCTCCTTTCCTCCTCTCCTGTGCTAAAATCCCGTTTTCTTTAGGGGCCGACTTTTCCCAAAAGGGCGTTTGGCTCCGAGTTGGATTGGAAAACGCCTTTACCCCAGCGCTGTCGGGGAAGCGAGTTCGCGTGGCCCCAGACACTGGCTGTTAGGAGAAAGCCCAGGCAGGGCAGTTGGGGGGGGGGGCCTTCCGGGCTTCATCCCCAACAGACAGGGCACCGGGTCTTAAGCCCCCACTCCCGGCGTTTGCCGATGGGGCCCCCTGGATGAAGCCTGCAGCGCGGGTAGCATTGATCCAACCCGGGCGACACAGTCCAGGGCTCAGAGTGGCTCCAGGCGTTGGGGATGCCATTTGCTTCTCTGCAACTTGGCTGAGCCCGCGAGGTGCCCGCCAGGCTGTGGTCTGCTTGCTTTGAGGATGGTTCTGGTAGGCAAGGAGCAAGTTTGGAGGTTGCTTCAACCCCTCCCTCTTCGTCCCCCCTCCCCCAGGCCTCTGTGTCTTTGGGTTTTCCTGTCTTTAACTCTTCACTTTTCTTGGGGTTACTTTCCTAATTTTTTGCTCCTGGGTATTGAAAATCGTTCTCCCGGGTTATTTCAGAGTCAAAGCTGGACCACCTATGAGACGAGGTGGGGGGTTTCCGGTGGGCCAAGGAGCTTCTGGAGGCAGCTTCCTGGGACCCAGAGAGCTGCCCACACAGGCTGGCACAGCCTCTCTCCTCTGTTAGGGTACAGGAGCCTCAAGCTTCCCGGGAATTGGGGCTTGTGGGCTCCGACTGTTGACAGAGGTGTGTGGACTTGGGGTAACCTCTGGTGCCCCTGCTGGATCCTAATTTCCAGGGGCGTTTTGGAGTGGTCAGTGCTTTGCTCTGTATTAGGCAAGGGTTAAGATAAGGACGGAGGAGCCGGAGACCAGAGACACCTGGGTGGTGACTGGGGCCCTGGGACTTGCCCCAAAGCTGTATGTGCCTGGGGGAGGGGAAGGCAAGGAACTGGAGGACTTTGAGAAACCGGCATGGGTGATCCTGTGGTTGTCTCCTATAATGTAGTCCAGTGCGATGCTTCCTACAGCATAGGGTGAATCTCCAGTAAAGTGACTTCAGCTTGATTAACCATGAAATGACATTGAGTCACCTAGTGAGAAAGTTCTTCCCTTTTTAGTTCTCTACAAATCCCTGTGATTTCTTCAAGGGGAAAGTTTCTGGCTGGTGCTAGTGTGGCTTTAACACTCTTTATTTTTAAATACGTTTTTATTGATTTTAGAGAGAGGGGAAGGGAGAGGGAGTGAAACATCTATTAGTGAGAGAAACATTGACAGGCTGCCTCCTGCACAACCCCTGTTGGGGATTGAGCCACAACCCAAGCATATGCCCTGACCCAGAATCGGCAGCCTCTTGGGTGCATGGGACAACGTTCAACCAACGGAGCCACACCAGCCAGGGCTGGCTTTAACACTTTATAAACACTTGCTAATCTCCTGTTTATAACAAAGAGCAGAACTCTGGCTCAGGGCCTTTAGAGGGCTGCTGGACACCCCGGACCGAGCACCGTGGTGTTGGGTGGGGTAGTGCACTCCAGCATGGGCGCCTTAGTGGGCTGGGGTCAGTCCCCCGTTGACATTTGTTTTCCCGGCCCTGGGAGTTTGACACAACATAAGGTCAATGGTCAAGTTTCCCGAGGCTACACTTTGGCCCTGTGTCGCAGGTTGCCAGGGAGACGCAGGGGTTGGGATGGGGTAGCAACCCACCCTACCAGCATCCTGGGGTGTCCAGCAGTTCAGAATGGAAATGCTACACAAATGCTATAGGAAATGGCAGGAATCCTGCAGGTGACCTAGGAGTGACTGCTGTTGAGGACACACATGTCCAGCAGAGAAGCTGCCAGTGAGATGCTGGAGTCCAGTCCAGGTCCGGGCCCCATTCTTCTCTAGACATAGATTCTTTTCCATTCTCTGCCCTTCAGCTTTTTATCTGCAGAGATGGGATGAACAAGCCAATCCTCTAAAGTCAGGAGGATATGGGATGGCTGTTCTGGGTCAACCTGGGCCGTTTTGAGGAGTGAGAAGGAAGACGTACTTGATAGCAAGGCAGATGCGTCGAACCAGTCCCTGCCCTGGGAGCTAGAAGTGCTAGTCCTGTGATGTGATAGTATAGATTTAATCTTCCTGAGCCTCAGTTTCTGCATCCACACCAAGGGCTTTTGAGGCTCAAGTACTAAAGATAATGGGGGGGAAGATGCAGCTGAAAGGTAGGAAGCACCGCATGAGGATGTAGGGGTTCATCCGGGCTGCTCTCTCTGGCCTGTGCCTCCAGAAACCAAGGTAAGATGTCTGATGGTGACAGCCCCACTAGTAGTCAAGACCAGCCAAGCAAGGTCCAGGAAGCTGCCAGGCAGGCCTGGGTCAGGGTGGGAAGGACCTGGACAGAGGACGAGAAGAGATTGGTCTGAGTGAGGATACCCCAGGCTCATCGCATCTTGTCCTTCCTCCTGGACATACTGTGCTCTTTCCTGCAATGCAGCAGACATTGGTGACCCTCCCAGCCCCTGCCTTCATCCCATTCTGCTGTTGCTTCTGGCATTCTGATCGGTTTGGCCATGGACTTACCCTACCTGAGGAGAGAGAGTGATTGATTTCACGTTGGTGTTAAATGACCTTTGCCTCCCTTGCTGTAATCTGGAGTTTCTTTCTTTAGGCATCTGAAATCAGCTCAGTGCACACTATCGACCCTCCCTCTGCGGCCACCGGCCATGGGGAGCCTGGAGCAGTCTGCAGCTGATCTTAAGCACTCCCCAAACTCCACTCCAAGTGTGAAATTTGCTGAGTTCCTCCTTCCTCCCCCCTCTCTTTGCAGGGTCAGGTCAGACTAAGGCCCCTTCTTCATTTTTCCCAGAAGGCTTGATCCATCGATCTTCCTGGCACCTCTAATTGACAGGCATGTGCAGATAAAACTACTGGCTGTTGGCCATAAGGGATGAAATGGTCTGTGTGACTTGCAGTGATGGCCCACAGCCCTTGTCATCTTCCTGCTCTCCCTGGACCACCTAGAACTAGTGTCTGTTGGAGCAGGCAGCTGTGCCAGGGAGGATGGTAATGACACAGGTATCCCATATGGGCCCAGAACCAGGACACTCCCAGGCACTCAAGAATTGTGCTCAAGGTTCCAGCTCAGTTTGCCTCCTGGAGAAATGGGTGTGATATGCATGGGCCTTGACGTGACAGCTCTCTACAGGGCTTGTGGGACAAGCTGGAGGTTCTGCTTTCTGTCTTCTGGGGATGCCATCACCTGGGATCCTAAAAAAGCAATGGTGTGTTTGAGAGGGGATGGGATTTAGGCCTGGTCCTAAGGAGGCACCTGAATGAAGCTCTCCTTGGAAGCTGCTCTAATAGAGAGATCCCTTAAAGGCTTTGGTTTTCAGAGGCTGTTTTCTTACAGACAGGGCAGATCAGACCAGAGCACCACTTTAGAAATGGCAGGAGTGGGTGGTGGGGTAAGGGGTGCCCTCTGAGGGGCAAAACTTGAGGTGGGAAGGACTGAGGCAGGAACACAGTCCAAATGTGTGTGCTCTGAAAGGTCATAAAGTCAGCGTGGCCTCAGGTGTGGATTGGAGAGAGTCCAGTTAGCATAAATGAAAAAGAACTCCAGTTCTTACTGGAGATAGTTACTTTGGGATAACTCCCAACAAAGGATTTATGAGGAAGAAAATATGAATTCACTGATCATTCAGCAAATCACTACATGGCAAGCTCTGGAGGACAGAACAGTGAATCCGATGAACCTAATTTCTCTGTTGTGGGTAGAATGTCTAGTGGGCTATTCCTGGGTAGGTTATTAGAAAAAGCTCATTCCTAGATTTAAAAAAATGCACTTTTATTGCAGAAAATTTCAAGTGTGCATAAGAGGAGAGGGAGTAGTGTAATACAATACCCAGTTTGAAGTAAATCCCAGACATATCATTTCATTCTTAAATATTTCAGGATGCATCTCAAATATAATTCTTCTAAAAATATAACACTACCATTATCCTACACCTGAAATTAACACTAATTTCTTAGTATCATATTCAGTCAGTGTTCAGTTTTCCCCATTTGTCTCATAAAATTTTGATTGGTGCTTTTTCTCTTTATCTAGACATGTTCTCTTCCAACTCTTCCCCCTCCTCATAATTGTTGAGAAAACTGAACTGTTTGTCTTAGTGAGTTTCCCACAGTCAGGATTTGGTGGGTGGTGTCTCTGGGTTCATTTAACATATTCCTCTGTCCCTTATGTTACCTGTGATAGCTATTTAGTTTTAGAGGCTCTATCAGATTTGTTTTTTGTTTTGTTTTGTCTCCTCCCCTCCCCCCAAGACTGTGCTGCTGGAGGTTGTCTAGTTGTCTGTTTTTGTGACGTTGGCAGCTGTCACTTGGTTTGTCCTTAAGGTTTGAAGGCTGATACCAGTGGGGATATTTGCGTTCTCCCGTGGGAGAGCCAGTGACAGCCCTGCGAGCTGGTTGGGTATGGGGTCTGAGCCGGTCGGTGTCCAGCAGCCCTGGCCTTGTAGTCCCAGAGTCCTTGGGCTGGAAGGGGCACAAAGCGGGAGCTGATCCACTCCTGGCCCCAGAACAGATGGCTGCTGTGTTCTTCATAGGAGGTGGCTGGGTCCTGCCCTGAGTGCAAGGACCTGTCACTCGCCCTCTTTTGTCTGAGGTTTGAATGCCACCTGGTTGGCTGTCATTGCTTTAAAGAACAAGCATCTCTCTTGAACCAGCTTTCCATGTTTAACCTCACTGAGAGTCTGAAGAGTTAGACTCAGAGTTAAGGGCCAGAGTTTATTTGATTCCTTTTGAGCCACTATTTTTGTCTCTTTTTGGTGTCCTTGCTTCTTGTCCCCCTTATCTAGTCACCTTATGGTGGCCAGAGTGGAGTTTTAAAAATTCAAATAAGATCAAGTCTCTTTCCTGCAGAAGGCTCTCCATAGGCTTTCCACTATACCTTACATGAAGGCTGGACTCTGCAGCTGGTCCTGCACCTACTGCCTGGTTCTTTGACCTTACCTCCCACCACTTTTCCTCTCATGCTCTGTGATCACTCTGAAGCTGCTAAGGCCTTCTTTCTGTTTCTGGAACATGCTAAGCTCATTCCTGTCCCAGGCCCTTTACACATGCTATTTACAGTGACTTAATTGATTTCGTCCTCGTTCTTGTGCTTACAAGTCAAATATCATCTGCTACAAAAGGACTCCTTTGACCACCGAATCTGAGCAGCTCACTCCAGCCATTATTTCTTTACCCTGATTTATTTCCAACATGGCACTTACCCTTAACTGGCGTCATCTAGTTTTATAATAAACAATTTATTGACTGTTCCATCCCCTAGAATGTGAGCTTTCTGAGAGCAGGGACTTTACCTTTTTCACCTCTTGGTTCCCATTGCCCAGAATAGGAGGTGATCAGTAAATATCTGCTTAATGAATGAGTGGGTCCTCAGGAGACTCACTGACTCCTCAGGCGAATTGTGCCCATTGCCTGTTACCCCGAGGCAACCCTCTTAATACTGCAGTGCCCTCTGACACAGGTTTCTCAGCGCCCTTTGTCTGAGATTGGAGACGTTTTCCTTTCCCTCTCCTTCCTTTCTGCAAGAGATTTTGCAGGAAAATGCAACAGATCACTTGCACACATGTTGCTCCAATGTTATCCCTCTAACTCCTTTCCTGCCTCTGTGTGGTTTGGGGACCCGTAGATGTGAGGCTCCAGGCTCAGTCCTGACCATCCTGAAGCTGGGGCTGGGCACCTGACTCTGGGTTCCTAGGTCTAGGGTCCTGGAGCTGCTTTCAAACAGGCAGAGGCAGATTCCTGTCACTCGTGTCAAAGAGAGGCCAGTGGGTGTGTGAATTAGTGAACAGGCACCATTAGTGAATATACATTTTTTTCTAAATGCAGCTTTCTCTCTGTGGAGCCAGAGTGGCGCACAGATGGCTGGTTACCAGGATGTTGCCAAATAGAGGGCTTGCCAGGCGTGCTCGGTTAAACCAATGAAAATCACTTCTGTGCAAACGGGGCTGCTGAAGGCGCTCAGGAAGTTTCTCAGTCATTTTAAGCAGATGACCCCCCCCCCCCCCCTCAAAAGTGAGTTTCCTTGCCTCCCAAATCCATAAAAAGTAAACCAGGTGAGCAAGATGACTTCAGGTGGATAGGTGATTTTTATTTTAATAGCTGTTTTAAAAAATGAATTCTGGCAAGTGGCCCTGGTTTTCCATGTATGACAGTTACATAACATTTTAAATAAAGTAAATGTGTTTAAATACAAATTGCATGTCAATGTGAAGAAAAGTGTTAAGAAAAGTAGTAGGCACGGTACATGGATTTGGAAAAGATTGGGAAGACGGTGTGGAAATGCCTGCTGTTTAGGGAAGGGAGGGAGCACATTTCTCATCTGTTAAAATGGACCCTGTAGCACCAATGTCCTGGGGCTGATGAAGAATGGTTGTAACAAGCTACACCATTAGAGGCTTACTATCTGCTAGGCCCTGTGTTAAGGAAGGGCTTACATGCATATGTGTCTTAATTCTGCCAGTTGTTATGTTTTTGTTTTCTAGACAAGAGACAGAGCCTCAGAGAGGCCGATAGGAGTGGATTGGGGGCAGAATCAGAGGTGGAAGAGCAGGGGTTTTTAACTGGGTCTGTTGAGGTCCAGAAGTTATTCTCTTAACGATGATGTTATTTGGATGCAGTGCCTGGCTTCTGAGAAGTGCTTGATACTTGAAACAGAAGTGCTCCTATTTTTATGAATGTATTGAAGTGTAACTTCCATATGGTTAAGTGCACAATGAAGGGTACAGCTCAGTGAATTTCTACGTATGTATCCACCGGTGCAGACACCACCCAGATGAAGATGAGAACTTCCTGGCACCGGGCAGGCTCCCTCACACCTCTCCACAGTCTGGGTGTAATCACCGTGGAGTCAGGTCCGGCAGCCAGCCCTGACACCGTGATTAAGGGAAGAGCATGTCTGGGATTTCCTGAGTAGGATTTCTGAGTGGGAAGTAGTTCAACCTTGAAGAGGTTGGTGTCAAAGAATTCATGCCGACTTATTATTATTTTTTCTTAAGAACTTCATTTTATTATCATTTTTCCTATGCTACAACTCTTATAACACATTCCATTTAAAAAAAAAACATTTATATTAAAAAAAT
The DNA here is from genome assembly GCA_026230045.1 of Corynorhinus townsendii. NCBI lineage: Eukaryota > Metazoa > Chordata > Mammalia > Chiroptera > Vespertilionidae > Corynorhinus > Corynorhinus townsendii. The sequence continues at coordinate 36,205,363 of JAPDVU010000009.1, forward strand.
CTTTATTGTTGAAAGTGTTATAGATGTCTCCCTCTCCTTCCCCCCACCCCCCAATTACCCCCTTCCACCCGGTTCCTGCCTCACCCCAGGCCTTCACCACCTGATTGTCTCTGTCTATAGGTAATGAATGCATCCTGTATAATAAAAGAATAACACGCAAATTGTCCTTTTGGGAATTCAACCGGGAGACTGGGAGTTCGATCACTCACTGATGTGCACTGACCACCAAGGGGTGGTGTGGAACATGGCTGACGGCTAGTGGTGGCAGTGGCGGGGCGCTTAGGGAAGGAGGAGGTGGAGAGCCCGGGAGGTGGGGAACTTGATGGGCCCTGATCGCCAGCCAGGCCTAGGGACCCTACCTGTGCATGAATTTTGTGCACCGGGCCTCTAGTATATACATATAAGATCTTTGGTTAATCTCTTTCCGGCTCCCCTCCCCACTTCCATCTGAAACTTGTCAGTCTGTTCCATGTTTCTATGCTTCTGATTCTATTTTATTAATCAGTTTATTTTGTTCATTTATTTTGATTTTTAGATTCAATTGTTGATAGATATATATTTATTGCCACTTTATTGTTCATATTTTTGATTCTCCTTCTCCTTCCTCTTCTTCTTCTCCTTCTTCTTCTTAAAGAACACCCTTTAACATATTTCATGTAATACTTGATTTGGTGGTGATGAACTCCTTTAGCTTTTTCTTGTCTGTGAATCTCTTCATCTGACCTTCAATTCTAAATGATAGCTTTGTTGGGTAGAGTAATCTTGGTTGTAGGTCCTTGCTTTTCATCACTTTGAATATTTCTTACCATTCCCTTCTGGCCTGCAAAGTTTCTGTTGAGAAATCAGGTGACAGTTGTATGGGAGCTCCCTTGTAGGTAACTAACTGCTTTTTTCTTGCTGCTTTTAAGATTTTCTCTTGGTCTTTAACCCTTGGCATTTTAATTATGATGTGTCTTGGTGTGGGCTTCTTTGGGTCCCTCATGTTTGGGACTCTCTGCACTTCCTGGACTTGTAAGTTTATTTCTTTCACCAGGTAGGGAGAAGTTTTCTGTCATTATTTCTTCAAATAGGCTTTCGTTATCTTGTTCTCTCTCTTCTTCTTCTGGCATCCCCATAATGCCAATGCTGGTATGCTTGAAGTTGTCCCAGAGGCTCCTTACACTCTCTTCATATTTTTGGATTCCTTTTTTCTTTTTGCTCTTCTGATTGGGGTTTTTTTTTGCTTCCTCATATTCCAAATCATTGATATGATTATTGGAATCCTCTACTGTACTGTTGAATCTCAGTAAATTATTCTTTATTTCAGTTAGTGTATGCTTAATTTCTGACTGGTCCTTTTTCGTGTTTTTGATGTTCTCACTAAGGTTCTTGAAATTCTCACTAAGATCTTTGAAAGTCTTACTAAGTCCCTTGAAGCTCTCATTAATATCCTTGAGAAACCTTCTAACTATTGTTTTGAATTCTGTATCTAGTAGTTTGGTTGCTTCCATTTCATCTAGTTCTCTCTCTGGAGGTTTCTTCTGTTCTTTCATTTGTGACATATTTGTCTCCGTATTTTGCCTGCTTCCCTGTGTTTGTTTCTTTGTATTAGGTAGAGCTGCTTTGTCTCCAGGAATTGGTAGAGTAGCTTTGTGTAGTAGGTGTCCTGTAGGGCCCAGTGGCTCAGCCTCTCCAGTCACCTGAGATGGGCCCTATAGGTGCACCCCTGTGTGGGCTGTGTGCACAGTCTTGTTGTAGTTGAGCCTTGATTGCTGTTGGCAACACTGGGAGAAATTAACTCCAGGCCAATTGGCTGTGAAGACCAGCTGCGACTACAGTGGAAGAGCTGCTGTGCAGGAAACACCCTTATGGAGCAGGACTTGCTTTAGTGGGGCTTTGGTGTCATTAAGTCTGCCCCTTGAGTGTGCTGCTTGTGGATGTGTAGAGTTGCTACCAGACCATCTGGTATGGTCTGAAGCTGTCCACTGGATGCACCGGCTCTGGGGCCTCCCTGGAGATGCAAAGTCAGTCACTGCCTGGGGCCACCCGGCAAGAGCCATAGCGTCATCAGCAGATGGCTGCTACTTGTGTTGAGCTTGGAAGTACCCAGGTGAGGCGAAGCTGTGAAGCTAGGCAGGCTGGTGCTAATGTTGGGTCTTGGGCCTCTTATGGATAGGTATGGGGCATGTTGATGCCAGATGCTGCTTGTTTGAGAGATTTTAAGAAAGTCTGAAGCCTGAACCATGACAGGCTATTCATATGGAAAAGCAGCTGCAAACAGCTTGGGTGGGGCTGAAAATTGGATGGGGAGGGGTCTCAGGGAATCACCAGGGTGGAATGAACAGTGTGTCCATACTGATGGAAACTCAGATATGGCTACCAGTCAGTTCTGCAATGGGGGAGGTCTTAGCATAGGAACAATGACTCCTGTGAGCACCCCTGTCTGGGAGAAAGCTGCTCCAATGCCAGGCAATCCAGTTCCTCACTGTATATCCCTGGGTCCTCCCACTGCCCCAGCACTGGAGCTCAGAGAGAGTGAGTCCAAGTAAGTTTGTGTGCTGGCCCTTTAAGAGGAACTGCTTGGGTCTCCAGCAGCCTCTCTGTCACTCAGCCACAATCCCTGTTGGTTTTTACAGCCCAAAGTTATGGGTACCTCTCTCCCCAGCTCTGGAACCCTGGGCTGGGGGTCTGGTGTGGGGCTGGGACCCCTTGCTCCTCATTTGCCGGGGAGGGGGTAGGGGTGGGCTTTGCAGTGGAGATATCCCTCCTGATTAAAAAAAACGCCACCACACCTGGGTGTCAGACCAGCTTGTTCTGTGCCTCCACCCCTCCTACCAGTTTCAATGTACTTTCTTCTTTAGTTCTCTAGTTGTAGGACTTCCATTTAGCCAGCTTTCAGGTGGTTCTGAATGATGGTTGTTCTGTATTTCAGTTGTAATTTTGATGTGGTTGTGGGAGACAGTGAGTACTGGCGTTACCTACACTACCATCTTGGTTCCTTTCCCTGGGGCTCCTTTTGATAGAGTATTTGAAGGCTTCTCTGGCATGCAGATTTCTAGGGATGAGTGAGCTTGGTTTCACCTTCCCCTGTCCTTCCAGACACTCTCAGTGGGAACTGGGAGCTGATGCTGTGTTTATTCACTGCCCTTGGAGCAAGGGTGGGCTGAAAAATTGTCACTTGCTTTTAAGCTTATCAGTTATGAACACTGTTTTCATGCAAGCTGGAACTCCAGCCAAGTCCTTCCCAGAGCCCTTTGGGGGTGGGCTGACCCAGGTGGGCCTCACAGTCCACTTCTGCAAAGGCAGGAGGGAGCAGGCCTCTTGATTGGAGCCGCCCCCTCCCCTGTCCTTCCCCTCCCCCCCTTTTTTGTGTTTCTTTACTGCAGAAAATTTTACAACCACACTGAATCACACTGAATGTGAGTGGTAGAAAAAGGGCGTTGTGATTGTCCTAAGTGCTTACAACTCATAACAGGTCTCCCCATTCTCCAAGGCACAACTCTTGCCTCCTTTACAGGACAGATGCCTTGTAAGGGTGGAGGCAGGACCCCCTCCTCCATTTTTCACTGTTATGAGCTATAATGCCATGCTGTCCTGTCTTAGAGACGGGGGACAGCAGCACCCCTAGTCCCTGGGAGTTTGCAGTCTGAGGCGGAGGTCGGAATAGGCCCCTGCAGATTCGTGAAGCCTCTGTTCTGCCCCAGACCCTGTCCTGGGCGCTGTGGAACATCAGGGAACAGCACAGACTCAAAGCCCTGCCCTTTGTTAGACCACACACGTTTCCCCCCTTTTACACTGATATTTTAAAATTGGAAGGTTCCACGCTATGCATCTGTATTTCAGTCTTTTCTTGAGAAATTAGAAGGTCTGGTAACATTGACTGGGCTTGCCTTTCTTCAGGGGGCTAGTGCCCTCCTGCTCACCTTAGCATTCGTACCTGGCCACACCTGCGTCACCTGGCCCGCCCCTGAAGGATGGGGCGTACGTGTGAGAAGCAGGAGTGCCCGGGTTGGGGAGCTCTAGGTGTACCTGAACAGGGAGGCTAGAGGTCAGGCCCCAGCTCTGCATGTCCTCTGGGCTTCCTTGGTTTGGGCCAGCTCCACGGTGACTGGAAATACAGTGTCTGGGCAGTCAGGCTGGGGATCCTGTGGGTCCGGGCTGCAGAATGGCCACAGTTAATTTGCTGTTAGATGTTCTCCCTCCTAATTACCCCCAAATAAAGTAACAGAATTGATGGGAGGCTGGGTATTAAAGCAGGAAAACTCAGGAATCCCAAGTGAAGGGGCAGAGATGGGAATTTGCACTGAGCTCCGCTCCTGTGTGGCACCGGGCTGGCACTGAGACCTCACCTCATTTCATTCTCTGCACGATGCTTACTGTCGTTCCTAGAGGAGAAAGCCGAGGTTCAAAAGGGGTGACATATGCAGTGTCACTCAGTTTCTGCAGCAGAGCTGGTATTCAAACTCAAATCTGTCTCTTCTTGTCTGTCTTGGTGCCCAATCTTATGCCTTTTCTCCCTTGCCAGTTACATGGGGACACTGGCTGAGTCACTTGATCTCAGGGACACCTGGCTTCCACTATCTGTGAGGCGGACTGCCATGCAGTTCAGGTGTATTTTGAAATGCTTACCAGGCGTATAAAAAAAGCACCAAAACATTAAGAACTGTGGTATCTTAGCATATTCTCATTTTATTTGTTTACTTATTTATGTATTTATTTATGTTTTTATGTATTTATTTAATTCGTTGATTTTAGAGAGAGGAAGGGAGAGAGAGAAACATCTATCTATGTGAGAAACATCAGTTGGTTGCCTTACCTATGCACCCCAATTGGGGACCCAAGCTGCAACCTGGGTATGTGCCTGACTGGCAAGTGAACCCGTGACTCTATGGTGCATGGGACGACGTTCCAGCCAACTGAGCCACACAGGCCAGGGCAGTATATTCTCATTACTTTTTAAAGAAGGGACTGCATAGGTCTCTTGGGCTTCTTTTGAATACTAGGTCTGACCTGGGGGTATGGTGGAGCCTAGAGTGGGGGGGAAGGGTCTGTCCTCCCAGGCTTCAGATAAGCTGAAAGATCTGGCTGCAGTCCTCACTAATTAGAACAGAAATTCCCGATTCCCGATGAGAACGGGAAGCTCTGGGCTGGAGCCTGGCTTACCCGTGCCATCTGTGTTTTAATAGAACATTTATTTTAATAAGCTGTCTCATCTGAGATGCAAAGGCAGAGGCAGTGTGTAAATCAGGAGGTCACTGAAACAGGCTTTGTGAAACCTGGATCTGCAAATGTGCCAGGAAGGACTCTTGAGTGTGACATCAACAAAGGCTTGCAGTTCTGATAGCCGAGAAGGTCCCCCAAGGGCACAGCCACCGATGGATGCAGGCGTTGGCGCAGGCGATGAGAACAGGGACACCTGGCTTCCATGTCTCAGTTCCCCTGGCCTCCCCAGGCCCCTGGCCTCCCCAGGCCCCTGGCCTCCCCAGGCCCCTCGCCACTTTCTGGAAATTGCTGTCCCCCCCCCCCCCACCCGCCCCCGCCCCCAGCATGTGCCCTCTCTTTCTCCTCTATAAATGCAAATGCAGGCAGCAGTCCTGCTTATTAAAGGGTTGTGTTCCAAATGTTCATTCGTGCTGTTTCAATTCACTTCCATCAATATTTGTGGAGTGCCAGATGTGCACCAGGCTCCCGACAGCAGGGCCCAGGAGAGAAAAGGATGCGCTCTCTGCCTCACACAGCCTGTGCTCCAAGAGTGACCAGGAGGTGGTGGCTCCAGGACAAGAGGTGCCGGGGCCCTGGATTCAAGAGAGGAGGGACCATCCAAAGCCCCCTTTTCCCCGAGTTCATCCTGAACATTGAGGCAGTTAGATGTGTGACTGCACTGGACTTCGTCTGGGAGGACAGGCTGGCCTGGCTCAGGGTTGGCCCTCAGCTCTGGGGCTGGAGAATGCCCCCCTCCCCCACCTCTTCTGTTGATGCTCAGTGGGGCCAGTTGCCCCTCAGCCCGGCAAGTCTGGATTTCTTACGTAGAGGTTATCGGGCACCTAGCCACAAGAGCCTGGTTGAGAGTGGTGCTGGCTCTCTGTGCTCCATACCCCTGCTGGGGCCAAGACCCAGAGAGATCTCAGGGGTGTGAGAGGTAGGGCCCCCTAAATAGCCAGAATAAAACTGCAAATGGATAGCCTGAAACCTCATGGAAAAACCCAGAGAAACAGCACCATGTGCATGGTGTTCAAACGGTGGCCCTCGATTTCCCTGTCTGTGAAATGGGACTAGGACTAATGAATGGTTTTCGCTTGTTCTTTAATCGAATATTTATGTAAATAAAAACCTTACTCAGCAATTCCACTCCTAGGTGTATATACCCCAAAGAACTGCAGGCAGGGACTTGAACAGATACCTGTGCACCTGTGCTCACAGCAGCACGATTCACAATAGCCCGAAGTGGGAGCAACCCGAGTGCCCTTCAGCTGATGAGTGAATAAACACAGTGTGGCATATGCAACGATGGGATGTTATTCAGCCATAAAATGGGATGGAATTCTGGTACAACATGGACGAACCTTGAACACATGGTGCTCTGTGACCTAAGCCAGGCACAAAAGGACAGATATTGTATGATTCCACTTGAGTGCAGGTACCTAGAATATGTAAAACGGATAGGAGAGTGTTTCTCTGGTTGAGGATGGGATAGGCAGGTAAGGATGGCTCTGGCCTGGTCCCCACCAAAACAGATGCTTTTGGAGCCAGAGTGCCTTGGGGATTCCAGGGAAGCCACAGCCTCTCTTCCCTAACAGCCCGAAGTTGAAGGTCCCCAAGGCCTCTGTCCTGCCCAAGCTCACTTCCCCCACCGATCTTCACGTGTTGCTGGGGAAGGTGAGTCTAGGGAGCAGGTGCTGGAGGACTGGGCCACCTCGTGTGAGCTCTCCTGGTAGGCCGACATTTTCCTTTCCTGCAGCTGTGAGCTCCTGGACAGGCGTATGCCGGTGCCTCTGGGGCTCTCCCCGGAGGCCCAGGAGACTGGTGGTGTGTGGGGTCTCTGGTGGGTGGGGATTTTGGAGACTCAGCATGGGTTCCAGGAGGGGTGTGTAGAGAAGAGTTTTGGCTCCAGCTGATCTGTGGACATATACCAGAGCCCACCGCCTCATGATGGAGGGTTTAGTGCACACGATGTGGATGCCTTCAGCGACCTGCCAGCTGTCCCGGAGAGGAGCAGCGGCCACCCGGGGGGGCACTGACCACACAGAGCAGGTTTCGGGGGGAGCCATCCCTGTTGTCCTTGACCATGGCATGGGCTTAGAACCTTCCTCTCAGCATTCTCTGGGCTGCTTCTTGCCAATCTGATTTTTAAAAGAAATGTTTATTATGTTCAAAAAAATCTATGTTCCTTGCAGAAAATTTGGAAAAGACAGAAAAGTACAAAGACTAAAATAAAAATCATCTGTAATCCCAGATGGGGGTTTGCAGAGATAATCACTATTAACATTTAATAAGTTTTCTTCTGTGTTTTTTTTCCTACCCAAATACATACTCTCCCACACAATGTATTCACATCTGTACCTACATCTGTTTCTCTATAACAAAATTGGGGTTATACTACACACACACTCACACACACACACACACACACACACACACACATACACACACACAATGTATTAGTCAGAACTCTTGGGGGCAAGTGACAGAAGCCCAGGTTGAATTAGCCACGTGAAATAGGAGGCTCTATTGACTGGCATAATCCATCTGTGGAAAGGGGCAGGCATCAGGAACAGCTGGATCCAGGACCAGGAGCAGTTTCTCTTTCTCTCTGTCTGCTGTATCTGTGTCTATTTATATCATCTTCTTTCTCTTGGGTCATCTCTCCATATGATGTTGCCATCGTGGTTGCAGACCCCTGTGGTCTTAACATTGTAACCTCATTTCCTCCAGAGGGAAAAAGCTCTTTTCTGTCAGCTCTAGTTAGACAGATCCCGAGGAGTAGTTCTGATTTCTGCATGAGTCCCTGTATAGGGTGGGGTGGGGAACTGGGATTGGCCCAGCCTGAGTCAGGGGCTCATTTCAGTGGCCAGTGTGGATATGGTGACAAAAAGATTCCTTTCCAGGGGGAGCGGATAGGTCCCTAAAGTAAAGGGGTGGGGGAGTATTATTACCAGAGGAAGGGGTGAAAGTGAGTTGGGCAGGCAAAAACTACAGACAAAATGCTGCTTTCGCATTGTTTCCAGCCATGGGCTCATGGACAGGCATATGCCAGTGCCTTTTGGGGCTAGTACAGTGTGTTGGGTGGGCATGTGGGGCCTCATTCTGGCACCAATTTAATGGGAGATCAATTGGTACCATCCCATAAGCAGTACAACTTGGCAACACCTGTCACCATTTTGCATATTCCCTTTGACCCAGTGAGCCACTTTTGGGAATTTATCCAGCATATATATTTCTACACACATGGAATGATGTAGATCAAGGTCATTCACCACAATATAACTTGAAATAGCAAAACATTGGAAACAACCAAATACCCATCAATAGAGAACTGAGTACCTAAATTATTTCACATTCATGCACTGTACTATGTATTATGTTACTTAAAGAAAAGAATGGTGAACTTTCTATGTACTGATAGAAAGTTCTTTCAAGATATTTTGGGTGGCCCGGCCAGAATGGCTTAGTGGTTGAGCATCAACCCATGAACCAGGAGATCACAGTTCGATTCCCATTTAGGGCACATGCCTGGGTTGCAGGTTTGATCCCCAGTAGGCGGCGTGCAGGAGGCAGCTGATTGATGATTCTCATTAATGTTTCTCTCCCTCTCCCTTCCTTTCTCTCTCAAGTCTATAAAAACATTAAAAGATATTTTGGGCAAAGAAAGCTAGGTGAAGAATAGAATGTACAATATACTACCTTTTGTGTGAAAAAAGGGAAAATAAGACTCCATCTTTGTATTGGCTTCTATTTGCATAAAGGAGCTGTAGAAGGATGTGTAAAAACCATTTCGCATCCTGCTGGGAACTGGGCGGATTGTGACAAGGGTAGGATGAAGCCTTTCACTGAATACCTTCTGATAATTTTTTGGCTTTTTAACTACACTAAGGTATTACTCATAAAAAAATGAACAGATCAGTTTCCATTTGGAGTGATGAAAAAGTTCTGGAATTAGAACTTTGGTGGTGGTGAATGTTGACCATTTAAAATATATTATCTTTTTGTTTTGTTTTAATAAAAAATTTTATTTTTCAATTACAGTTTACATTCCATATTATGTTGTAATAGTTTCTGGTGTACAGTGTAATGGTTAGACAGTCATATACTTTGCAAAGTGTTTCCTCCAATATTTCCAGTACTTATTGGGCACCATAAATAGTTATTACAATATTATTGACCATATTCCCTGTGCTGTACTTTATATCCCTGTGACTATTTTGTAACTAACTTCTTAATCCCATCATCTTTTTCACCCAGTCTCCCCACACCCCTCCCTTCTGGCAGCTCAGTCTGTTCTCTGTCTCTATGAGTTTGTTTCCATTTTGTTTTGTTCTTTAGATCCCACAGCTAAGTGTAATCATGTGGTATTTGTCTTTCTCTGAATGACTGACTTCATTTAGCAAAATGCCCTCTAGGGCCATCCATGCTGTCACCAAAGGTTAGGGGTTCATTCTTCTTTATGGCTGAGTAATGTTCTATTGTATATGTATGTACCACAACGTTTTTATCCACTTGTCTATTGATGGGCACTTGCGTTGCTTCCATATCTTGGACTATTATAAATAACACTGCAGTGGCATCAGGGTGCATATATTTTTTTCGAATAAGTGTTTTGGGTTTCTTCAGATATATATACCCAGAAGTGGAATGGCAGGGTCATAAGGCATTTTTTATTTTTTTAGGAACCTCCACACTGTTTTCCATAGTGGCTGCATCAACCTGCATTTCTATCAATAGTGCACAAGTGTTCTGTTTTCTTCCCATCCTTGCCAATACTTGTTATTTGTTGATTTATCGATGATAACCATTCTGACAGGTGTGAGGTAATTTCTCATTGTGGTTTTAATTTGCGTTTCTCTGATGAGTAGTGCCATTGAGCATCTTTCCATGTGTCTGTTGGCCATCTGTATGTCCTCTTTGGGGGTGTATCTGTTCAGGCTCTCCACCCATTTTTTAATTAGCTTGTTTCTTTTTTTTGGCGTTGCATTGTATGGGGTCTTTATAAATTGTGGATATTAACCCCTTATTAGGTGCATCATTGGAAAATATTTTCCATTCAATAGATTGTCTTTTTGTTTTGTTGATGGTTTCCTTTTGCTGTGCAAAAACTTTTTTAAAAAATATATTTTTATTGATTTTAGAGGGGAAGGGAGAGGGGGAGAGAGATAGAAACATCAATGATGAGAGAGAATCATTGGTTGGCTGCCTCCTGCACACCCCCTACTAGGGATGAAGCCTGCAACCGGGGCATGTGCCCTTGACCAGAATTGAAACCGGGACCCTTCAGTCCGCAGGCCAACGCTCTGTCCACTGAGCCAAACCAGCTAGGGCTGTGCAAAACTTTTTAGTTTGATATAGTCCCATTTGTTTATTTTTTCTTTTGTTTCCCTGGTCTAAGGAGACATATCAGGAAAAATATTACTATGAGAATATCAGAGATTTTACTGCTTTTTTTTCTAGGAGTTTTATAGTTTTGAGTCTTACATTTAAGTCTTTAATCTATTTTGAGTTCATTCTTGTAAATGGTGTAAGAAGGTGGTCTAGTTTCATTTTTTTTGGCATGTATTTGTCCAATTTTCCCAACACCATATACTGAATAGACTGTCTTTACCCCATTGTATGTTTTTGCCTCTTTTGTCAAATATTAATTGACCACATATGTGTGGGCTTCTTTCTGGGTTCTGTATTCTGTTCCATTTATCTATAAGTCTGTTTTAATGCCAGTACCATGCTGTTTTGATTATGATAGCCTTATAGTATAGTTTGATATCAGGTAGTGTGATTCCTCTAACTTTGTTCTTCTTTTTTAAGATTGCTAGGGCTATTTGGGGTCTTTTGTGGTTTCTTATAAAATTTTAGATTATTTGTTTTAGTTTTGTGAATTACACCATTGTTATTTTGATGGAAATTGTGTTGAATTAGAGATTGCTTTGGGTATAGATGGCTCTGTAGTAGTCTATTGTATACTATATATGCCATTCATCCCTCCAAGGACTCTTAGGTTGTTTCCATATCTCGATTAACATAAATAATGCTGCAGTGAACACAAATGTGCATATGTCTTTTCCAATTAGTGTTTTTGTATTCTTTGGGTTTCAGTGGTTACCAAAGAAGAACTCGGGGGTTGGGTTTGGACATAGGGCGAAATGGATAAAGGGGGGGGGGGGAGTGTCTATGTTTTTTAAAATTAAATTTATTGCGATGACATTGGTTAATAAGATTTCAATTGTATGTTAATGGATAGAAACTAGACTTGGTGGTGAGCATTTGTAGTATATACAGATGTCGAATTATAATGTTGTACACTTGAAACTTTATAATGTTAGAAACCAACGTTCTCAATTAAAAAAAAAAAGATGAGGATTACCAAGGCTGCCCAAGTCAGGCTTCCTCCCCTCTTAGCTAGCTGGGACATTTGCACTTTAATGGAAAGTCTTGAAGACTAAAAACATTCAAGACTCCAAGGGAGGAATGGTTGGAATCTCAGAAAAATTTATAATTCCACCTGGGGAAAGTGAGGTCTTTTCTTGAGGATAGTTAAACTTTTACCTTGTCTTCACCTATAGCCCTAGATGGTTGAGTTGGAAGCATAAGAATGAATGACCTGCCCTAGCTGGTTTGGCTCAGTGGATAGAGCACTGGCCTGCGGACTGAAGGGTCCCAGGTTCGATTCTGGTCAAGGGCACATGCCCGGGTTGTGGGCTTGATCCCCAGTGTGGAGTGTGCAGAGGGGAGCCAACCAATGATTCTCTCTCATCATTGATGTTTCTAACTCTCTCTTCCTCTTTGAAATCAATTCTATAATAAAAAAAGCGTAATATGCTAATTAGACCAGACAGCCGAACGACCTTCCGGACATCATTCTGGACGTCCTTCCTGACGAAGCTGTGGTGGCTGGGGCTGAGGCAGAGGCAGTTAGGGGTGATCAGGCAGGCAGAGGGGTTAGGAGTGATCAGGCAGGCAGGCAGAGGCAGTTAGAGTTGATCAGGAAGACAGGCAGAGTGGTTAGGGGCGATCAGGCAGGCAGGCGAGCAGCTAGGGGTGATCAGGCAGGAGGTGAGTGGTTAGGGGTGATGAGGCAGGCACACAGAGTGGTTAGGGGTGATCAGGCAGACAGGCAGGCAGGCAAATGGTTAGGAACCAGTTGTCCCAGATTGCGAGAGGGTGCAGGCTGGGCTGAGGGACCCCCCCTCCCTAATATATATATGTATCTGCTAATGGGATGGGGTGGCCTAGGAGAAGGGAGGGGTCCACATCTGAAGGTTAAAATTTAGAGGAAAATGAGACATCCCTTGGAAAAACAAACAAACTGTGGACCAACCAATGAACAACCCCACCCCAACCTCCCTCAACCCCATGTTCACCTCCAGTTACTGCTCTCTCTGTTCCCCTTTACAGCAGAAATTCTAGAAACTGACCCAGCTTTGCTCCCCACCATGCCACAGTGGCTGCTCTGGTTTCCAAATTTAGTGGTTACCTTTTCTGCCCATAGCTCAGAGTTGTTTGACACAGCTTAATACTTCCTCCTTCCTAAAACTCTTTATTTTGCTCATGAAGACTCACCTCCCGCCAGCTTTTCCTACATCTCCTGGCTAATCCATCTCCCTCTCATCCTTCTTCTCTGATTTCTATGTGTTGTGTCTGGGCCGCTTCCTCTTCTCTGTCTTCATCAGTGAGCTCCATTTGGCTGTCTGAAAGGCATTCTAAAGCGAGTATGCCCAACGTAGAATTCTTGGTCTCTATTCCCCTCCCCATCAAACTCCCCAAACTCATCCCTCCTGTAGCTTTTCCCATCTCAATTGCTTAGGCCAAAATTCTTGGTATCACCCTTGACTTCTCTATATTCTTACTCCCCACATCCAATCCATCAGCAAAGCCCGTTGGCTCTGCCTTCCTACTGCGTCTGGAGTTGGACCACTTCTCACCATCTCCATGACTGTCCATCTAGTCCAGTCCATCTTCAACTTTCATCTGGGTCATTGAGGTAGTCACCTTTAAACTGGCCTCCCTGCTGCCACTCTTTGCCTCCTTACAGTCTGTCTTCAATACTGCAGCTGGAAGGATCCTCTGAATCTAAAATCACATCTCTGTTCTGCTTTCAACCCTCCCTGCCATGGCTTCCTGTTTCCTTCAGTAAAAGATAAAGTTCTTTTTTTTTTTTTTTAAAAATAAATCTTTATTGTTCAGATTACAGGTGTTCCTCTTTTTGTTTTCCCCCTATAGCTCCCCTCCACCTGATTCCCCACCCCACCCTACCCCATGCCCTTACCCCCCGCCACTGTCTTCATCCCTAGGAGTAAGATTTTTGTCCAATCTCTTCCCGTACCACTCACACCCGCTTCCCCTGAGAATTGTCAGTCCACTCCCTTTCTATATCCCTGATTCTATTCTATTCTATTCTATTCTATTCTATTCTATTCTATTCTATTCTATTCTATTCTATTCTATTCACCAGTCCATTCTGTTCTTCAGATTTTTTATTTACTTGATTTTTAGATTCACTTGTTGGTAGGTATGTATTTGATGTCATTTTGTTGTTCATAATTTTTATCTTTACCTTTTTCTTCTTCTTACTCTTCTTAAAGAATACCCTTCAGCATTTCATGTAATCCTGGTTTGGTGGCGATGAACTCCTTTAGCTTTTTCTTGTCTGTGAAGCTCTTTATCTGACCTTCAACTCTGAATGATAGCTTTGCTGGGTAGGGTAGTCTTGGTTGTAGGTTCTTGCTGTTCATCACTTTGAATATTTCTTGCCACTCCCTTCTGGCCTGCATAGTTTCTGCTGAGAAATCAGCTGACAGTCGTATGGGTACTCCCTTGTAGGTAACTAACCATTTTTCTCTTGCTGCTTTCAAGATTCTCTCTTTGTCTTTTGCCCTTGGCATTTTAATTATGATGTGTCTTGGCGTGGTCCTCTTTGGATTCCTTTTGTTTGGGGTTCTGTGTGCTTCCTGAACTTGTAAGTCTATTTCTTTCACCAGGTAGGGAAAGTTTTCTGTCATTATTTCTTCTAATAGGTTTTCAGTATTTTGCTCTCTCTCTTCTTCTGGAACCCCAAAAATTCGGATGTTGGTAAGCTTGAAGTTGCCCCAGAGGCTCCTTGCACTATCTTCATATTTTTGGATTCTTTTTTCTTTTTGTTTTTCTGGTTGGGTGTTTTTTGTTTCCTCATATTTCAGATCTTTGGTTTGATTCTTGGGGTACGTTGATCTACAGTTGAGTTTCTGTATATTCTTTATTTTAGACAGTGTATGCTTCATTTCTGACTGGTCCTTTTCCATTTTTTTGGCATTCTCATTAAGGTCCTTGAAGGTTTCACTAAGCTCCTCAGAAGTGTCATCAAGTTTCTCAGCGGTTTTTAGAAGATTCTTGAGTAACCTTATAAATGTGGTTCTGAACTCTATGTCGTCCAGTAGTTTGCTTTCCTCCGTTTCTTTCATTCGTGACATGTTTCTTTGTTTCTGCATTTTGGCTGCTTCCCTGTGTTGATGGAGTGGCTTTGTGTGGTAGGTGACCTATAGGGGGCAGTAGCTCAGCCTCCCCAATCACCTGATGTGGACGCTCTTGGTACACCCCTTTGTGGGCTGAGTGCAAAGACTTGGTGCAGTTAAGCCTTAATTGCTGTTGGTACGCTGGGAGGAATTGACCTCCAGGCCAATCGGCTGTGAGGACTCGCTGTGTCTATAAGAACTGCTGTGCTGGAGTCACGCTTATGGTGCAGGACTTGTTTCAGTGGGGCTTTGGTGCTCGCTGAGTCTGCCTCTTGAATGTGTCACTTATGGATGTGAGGAGTTGAAATCTGGTTTCTCACACTGACCACTAGGTATACTGGCTTCTGGATCTCCAATGGGGTGCAGGTCAGCTACTGTCTGAGTCCACCCAGCAGGAGTTACAGCGAGAGCTACAGTTTTCTCCTCTTTGCTTGGGGTTTGGAGGTTTTGGAGCTGTCTGACCCAGGCTGCAAGTTTGCTAGGTTAAGCTGCGATAGGGCAGGCCTTTCTTATGCTAACTTGGCTGCTTGGAGCTTGGGTGGGTTTGTAGGTTGTGTGGGGCGGGGTCTCAGGGCGTCACTAGGCTAGGGCATGGCAAACAGCGATGGCTGCTAGTTAGCTGGCTCTGTGTCTCCAACTGCGTCCCGTGCCCCAGCGCAGTAAACAATTATTCTTGCGCGCAGCTCTGCAAGCAAGCCCCCTTCACTTTCCGATGCGGTGTTAGACAATCCAGCTTCTCCCTGTAGGAGTTTGGGTCCCCCGCGTCTCCCCAGAAACTGTATTTCAGAGTAATCGGGGGCTTGTCTCCCTTCGGGTTGAAAAAAGCAACGCCGCCGCCAGCCCGGATCACGCGCCTCTGTACCTCAGCTTTTCAGCGCTTGTGCACATCTCAGTGCTCTTTTCTCTTTCCTTCTAGTTGTAGAACTTCCACTCAGCCAGCTTTCCTGTGGTTCTGGGTGATAGACGTTTTGTCTTTTAGTTGTAAGTTTTGAAATTGTTGTGCGAGGCAGCAGTTTAGGTGTTTACCTACGCCACCATCTTGGATTCCCAAAGATAAAGTTCTTACTGTGGCCCTAGACCCTCCAGGATCTGCCCCTCCCTGTGATTTCTCTGCCTTTCAACTCCTATTCTTTACCCTTTCCTCACTGTGCACCAGCCACACTGGGCCCTTTGCTATTTGTTGCCCAACTAAGCTATGCTTATACCTCAGGATCTTTGCACTTGCTCTTCCTTCTACCTGGAATGTTTTTCTCCCAGAAACCCTCATCACTTGCTTCTTCACTGCCTTCAGGTCTTGCCTCAAATGTTACTTTCTCATTGAGGTCTCTGATGACCCTATTTAAATTAGCAAACTTTTCTCCACTTTGTTTTTCTTCATTGCATTTGTCAGCACTTGATATACACTGAGTGGCCAGATTATTATGATCTCTGAACACATAATAATCTGCCCACTCAGTGTATATCCTGTATAATAAAAGGCTAATATGCAAATTGTCCCCTCGACCAGGAGTTCTACCAGCAGGCAGGCCGGCCAACTGCCCATGTCCCCTCCCCCTGGCCAGGCTGGCTGGACCCCACCCATGCACGAATTCATGCACTGGGCCTCTAATACACACACACACACACACACACACACACACACACACTGAGTGGCCAGATTATTATGCATTCAGAGATCATAATAATCTGGCCACTCAGTGTACCTTTAAATAAAGCAAGTTTTATATTCTTTTAAAGTATTATTTAAAGTTTTTTACTTAAAGTTGTTATATTATTTAAAGTTGTTCTGTTATTAGGTATTTATTATCTCTTTTCCCATTGGAATAGATGTTCCATGAGGATAGGGGTTTTTGTTTGTTTTGTTCACTATTCTCTGTCTATTGTCTAGAACAGTGCCTGGCACATAGAAGATGCTCAGTTAAAATGTCTCGAATGAATGCATAAAATCTGGTCTTTATAGTGAAGGTAACGGGAAGTGTTATGTAGGGGGCTCATATGATCAGATTTGCATTTTTTTGGGGGGGGTGTTAATCTTCATCCAAGGATATTTTTCCATTGATTCTTAGAGAGAGTGGAAGGGAGAGGGAGAGACAGAAAGAGAAACACATTGATTGGTTGTCTTCTGCATGTGCCTGAACAGGGCCAGGGATCGAGACTGCAACTGAGGTACCTGCTCTTGACTAGAATCGAACCCAGGACCCTTCATTCACAGGGTGACGTTCTACCCACTGAGCAAAACTGGCTAGGGCCAGATTTGCATTTTGAAGGGTCACTTTAGCTCCTGGGGGAGAAGGCGTTCGAGTGAGACAAGAGTGGGGTTATGGAGAATGGTTAGGAGGATGTCAGTGGGAGGGGGGATGGAAGGGAGTGGTGGACCGGAGAGAAATGTAGGAGGCAGAGGAAAGCATTGTTGATTATGAGAGCTATGCTTCTCATGCTTGACCGTGCACACAGGTCACCTGGGCATCTTGTCGAAGTTCAGGCTGCCATTGGTGGGTCTGGGGTGGGCCTGATAATTGCATCTTAAATGAGCCTCCAGGTGACACCCCTGCTGCTGGGCCATGGACACAGCTTGGGCTGGATGGCAAGCGTAAGGTAGGAGGAAGAGTCAGGAGTGCTTGGTGCCTTTAATGGAGAGGCAGCACCTTGGAGGAGGAATAGGTTGGAGGAAGTGATGGGGTTACTTCTGGAGTTTGAGGTGCTGTGAGATCCCAAGGGGAGAGAGATGTCTAGTTGGCAGGGGTGTGTGAAGCTCAGAGGAGAGGCCTGAGCTGAAGATGGGAAATGGGGAGGTGATGTCACCCTGTGATGGCAAATGCAGCTCTGGCGTGGGTGCGACTGGGTGGGGAGAGGGTGCACCCCGGGAGGTCAGGGCTGTGAGGACCTCCTGCCTGTCCTGAAGCTGTATTACTACCACAGCAGATCCACTGACAAGGGAATGACATTCGTTCAAGTCCTCGGCAGGACTTGGCCTCACCAGGCTCATTTGGTGTGGCTATGGCCTTGCTGATTTAACACCCTGGAGAGTAGATTGAGGGGTACAGTGGATGGATATGGGTTAGGATGGGGTGCCATTGTCCAGGTGAGAGACTGGGAGGTGACAGTGGCAGTGGGATGAAGAGAATAGAATTGAATGGGGAGGTGGAGAGGACTTAGTGATGAGGGGAAGAGGGCCTCAGGCACCACTTATTCCCATCATATCCCTGGAGGCTGGCACCTAGTGGGTGCTTTATAAATACTCACTGAATGAATGTCAGATTTTGAGAAGAGGGGGCTTTGAAGCTCTTCAGGCCCTTGCTGAGGGCCCCTCCCATGACTGCTTCCTAATAGCACCCTTGGTCTTGGAGGGGTGGGGAAAGGAGAGGCCTGGGCAGCCCTTCGTCTGGGGGAAGCTGCAGGTTACTCATTGGGAGGATGGGCGGCAGAACAGCCTCCTGCTCTGGACCGTGTCTATCCACTCTTATTTCAAGGTCACCATGTGGATGGGGCTGGGAGCTGGAGAGATGGCCTTTGGGTGAGGATATGAACTGGGCTGGGGAGGGGGCGGGGGACAGCCAGTGGCTAGACCGGCAGCTCTGAGGGCAGCAGAGCTTTTCTGAGTTCCTAGGGCTTGGGGTAAAAGCACTTCCTGTCTGCGGGTGGAGCTGGGATGCCACATGCAACCCACAACCCCCGCAACCCCCGCTGCTCCTCTGAGGGACGCCCGGGGAGCACTCAGAGGTTTCCTCTGACTTTTCTGGCAGAATTCCAGGAGGACCCATAAAGACCTGGCCGAGTCCTTCGTATGGTTCCACTGATGCTCCTGCCACAGGCCTTGGCACTGGGTGGCCCCGAACTGCTGGACTTTACCAGCTTGGGGTTTTTTTTAACTGACAGATTGAGGTTGGTGGGGAGGGAAATGTCTTCAGTCTAAAAGCTCTTCAAAATTTCCATTTTTCTCTTCTCCACTCCACCCTTTCTTTTCTCTTTCCCCTTCCTTCTCTGCCCTTGTTTCCTCCCCCTCTCCCTCCTTCCCATAAATCTGTAAAACAAACCTATTTAAAAAATCCCACTTATCTGTTCCATCTGCAGCTGGGGGCAGGATAAAGCTGCTGCCTCCCTTGGGAGTTGGCTTTTGCGCTCTGGGCCTCAGTCAGCTCTGTTCCTGCGGCAAGTGGCGGAGCATCCCAGGGCGCTGCCGCGTGGCCTGGGGCCCCGTCAGCCAGGTCTCCAAGGCTCTGACCCAGATAGGCAGGAGGTAGCCCTTTCTCTCTACTTCCTGCTCACTTTTCATTTGGAGGGGGACCCAGATGTCAGGCAGGAGACTGGGACACGTCAGCCAGTCTTTGTGCAATAGCAAAGCTGCATAGGATCTCGAAGCCACCCCTGTCTATGTGGACTGTGGGCTCCTTGCGGACTCCACCTCTGCCTGCTGGATCCAGGGAGAGTGCAGGGCCTGCGGGGAGGGTTTGCTGGAGGCCACATCCTCCCGCTGGCTTGGGTTCCTGTACTCAGGCCAGCCATGCAACAGCACCAGGTGCTATGCCAACAAGGTCATGGCCATGTCCTCGCTCAGCCAGACAGGAATGGATTGTTCAGCACTGTTGGAGGTGCAGGGGGATGTGAGGAGCACAGGCCGTGGTCCCTGGAAGCTTGGAGTGTGCACAGCAAGTGAGAACCATCCTCACATGCAGGACCCTGATGGATCAGGAAGGCTAAGTGCCGTGGGCCCCAGGCTCTGCTGTGGGCACGGAATGTGTGCTGTGGGATGGCAGAGTGGGGGAACTCGGGGGCTGCAGCCATCCTTTCATTCATTCTTCCCTCCACCCCTCCACTCATTCACTTCCACGCAAACGGGATAGCTTGGACCGCGTGGTCTTGCAGTCACAATTCTTGAGTTTGAATTCCAGTTCCCCCGCTAACTAGCTGTGCTTTTTTTTGCAAATCAGCCTCCCTCAAGGCTCAGCTGCCTCACCTACATGTAAGAAGGAAACATCACTCCCTGTCTGGACCATCTTCGCAGAGTTGTGGTGGCAGAGAAGGTGATGATAAACGTTTTTAGTGCAGATTGTTATTCAGTGTCAGGTCTTAACAGGCAGTTTTGAGGGCTGTGGTGTATGTGTGCGGCGCTGGGCCCCAGGCGCCATACGGAGCCGGCTAAGACAGTGCCTGCTCTTAGGGCGCTTGCAGCCTGGTCAGCAAATAGGCACATTTCTTGGAGAATCTGGCTAGAAGCTTCTGTTCATGCTTTCTCTTGAGGCGCTGACCCAATACAGCCATCAACCTCTTCAATTCACTCAACAGAGAGTTACCCAGTGCCCTCAGGAGCAGCCAGCCCATGTGCAGGGCCGCGGGAGGCCTGCCAGGGCTCCAGGAGCTCCACCAGGACTTAAAGCTGTGCTTGGCTCCTCTCGTGGAAAGGCTTTGTGTCCTCCCGTCCCACCACACTCACTAAGTTCTGCGGTCTGGGCTCTAGGAGCCTCTTCATTGGCTGATTTTCTGGCTGGCCTAGGAGTGGCCTCTTCCTGTCCCTGTTTGGTCTGACCAACTGGGGCAGGGGGGAGTCCTGGGCGGGGATGACAGAGGCCCTGGGCAGGGATCCTTAAATCTCAGTGGCCCCAGCTGCCTGGCTGCCTGCAGAGACGGACTTCATCGTGCCTCCTGGGAGGATAATGCTGTGTCCATGGACAGAGCCTTCTAGCGTTATTGACATTGATGCATCATCTTGTCACTTAGCTGACCAGGGCAGCTGGAAATGATTCAGCGGGAAGCGAAACAGCAGCCTTTTCTAAGCCTGGTTCCCTGCGGCAGGTGCTGCGTCTGCTCCCTGGGGCCTTGCATGCTCTGGTTTGATGGGTTGCATCAGAACAGCAGAAAGCAGATGTGGCAGGGCCGCTCCCCACATCCAGTCCATTTCGCTAGATGCCTCTGGATTCTCTCTATTTTTTAAACCAATGAGTATAAATATTTACAATAAAATGTAAAAATCAGAAATCAAATGATGGTCTCTCGCTCAGTGTACCCTTTGAAACAACCCAGAATGGGGTATCTGTATTTAAAAGCATGCTTTGTAAGGCATTCAGGAAATGAAAAATAATTTTCTCAAAAAAACAAAAGCAGCAATAACAAAAAACCTCACCTCATGCCCTTTTCCAAGCAGCTTTGCTTTTGAACCTCAGGTTGGTCTAGGAGGGCACTCTCAGGCCTTTGAGCTTCATTTTTCCAAAAGAGGGTTTAATAAATGATCCCAGTGACTCAGCTGCCAGCTCTCAGAGACCAGGACTGCTGGGTGGGGAGTGGGACTGACGCTGAGGCCTCCAAAGCAGGAGTGTGATAGAGAGGAGCCACACACAAGCTGCCCTCCAGAGTCTCTGAGAGTCCCAGTTTGACACTTACTTGCTGTGGGACCTTCCATAAGTCACGTAACCTCTCTGAGCCTCAGTTTCTTTGTGGGCTGGGGCCCTAGTGATAAATAAACATCTACTATTGAATCAAACTAAAAAAATGGCTCTCCTGAAAGGACACATGGCTGACAGAGTGGCCCCAGGTCTTGCCTGAATTCCTGGTAAGCCCTAGGGGAGAAGAAGTGCCCCTCACAGTGCCCTTCTCTGAGCCTACAGACTGTCTTTTAGTTTGAACTAATGATGAAAATCACTAATCTGGTGACAGAGTAATAACTTACTCAGAAGAGTTAAGACTGAAGAGGCAGAGCCTTGGAATAGGGTGGGGGAGATGGCTTAGCTGGGCAACTGGTCCGCTCTGTGGTAGGGTGACCCCCAGAATTATTCTCCCATTTCTTGTAAAATGGGAGAATAATTCTGAATCATAGGGTTGTTGATAAGATTAAATGAAATAATGCATGTAAAGTGCTTCACATAGTGCTTACTAAATATTAGTTTGTATTATGATGATGATAACCTATAATAATAAAAGCATAATATGCGAATTAGACTGGACATCCTTCTGGATGAAGCCGGGGCTGCGAGGGAAGCCCGGGACCCGGGTGCTGGTGCCGGCAGCCGGGGGAAGGAAGGCCTACTCTTGCGTGAATTTCATGCATTGGGCCTCTAGTTAATGATAATGATGGGAGATACTTCTTTTATCTCTACTATCCATGTCCAGAAGAATAATGCAAGGGCCAGGAGAAGAACCAGTTACCAGGGAAGGACATGAGTTGAGTAACAGATCAAACTGGTGGGGATTGGGTAAATTGTCTCAGACACTTGAGCAGGGAGTTAAGGTCATTTAGAGCAACAGCCGAGAAGACCTAATTGCAGTGGAGATAAAGGCTTGCCCTGTACACTCTAACTTAGTCCCTGCGCTCTGAGGGTTTATGAGCTCCTCATCTGCTTATTCATTCTTCAGTTCGTTCAGTGCCAGCAGCTCTGTTGGGAGCTGGGCCTGTGGGCAGGGTGTCCATTAGAGTCCAGTGAAGGGTCCAAAACGGTGGCTCATCAAGGCCCTGTGTTCTTGCTGAGTCAGGAGGTGAGCCCGGCCCGGGGAATAGGTTTCTGCTCGTCACTTGGAGATCTTGGTTATCCAGTGGTGCTCCAGGCTGCCAAGCCCTTTCCCTGAGCCTTCCAGCCATAGAATGTGCTGCAAGGGTCATGCTCAGATTCTAGGATGCCGCTGGCAGCTCTCACCGTGATCCCAGCCTTCCTCTCCTAATGTCCCCGAGAAAGCAGCCAGTGCTGGGAGGAGGCAGGAGGTTTGACGTCACTGGGTTTGTTTCACCTGCACTGGGCTCCGTAGGCAGGGTTGGAGCATGTTGTTGGTAAGATGAGATTGCAGTTCTGGTTCTTGGGGGCTGAGTCAGCTATGCTTAGTTGCTTGGTCACAGGTGGACCCCCATGCCCTGGACATTTGCCTCCCAAAGATGCAAAATGAGGATGGGCCACGTGCCCTGTCTGCAAGGTAGCTCCAAGTATTTGTCTTTTCAAGGAGTGAAACAGATAGGGAGGAGCATTATTAATTGAATAGATCAGACACATTTGCCCTGAAATGCTATGATCTGAGCCTACAGAGACTGTCTTTTAGTTTGAACTAATGATGAAAATCATTAATCTGGTGACAGAGTAATAACTTATTCAGAAGAGTTAAGACTTAAGAAGCAGAGCCTTGGAATAGGGTGGGGGAGATGGCTTAGCTGGGCAACTGGTCCGCTCTGTGATAGGGTGACCCCCAGTGCTAACCGACTGTTGGGTGGTTTCTGAGCACGGATGGTTTCACACGCCGCTGTGCTAGCACTGTGAGGGGCACTTCTTCTCCCCTAGGGCTTACCAGGAATTCAGGCAAGACCTGGGACCACTCTGTCAGGCATGTGTCCTTTCAGGAGCACCATTTTTTTAGTTTGATTCAATAGTTGATGTTTATTTATTACTAGGGCCCCAGCGCACCAATTCATGCACCTTGAAAAGAACTGTGGGCTGTGCGGCTGCTGTGGGCACAGAGGCAGGTCTTGGCCCATCCTCCATGCCCGTCCCCCCTCCCGCACCCCCACCTTCTGTTGCCTGTCTTCCAGCAGCCCTCCAGCCGCTGCTGCTCCCATGCACTGAGGGTGCTGGCCCTGCTTGCACCCACAGACAGTGCGGAGCGATTGGACTGGTGGCAGCAGTGGGTGCGAGTGGTAGCTGCTCCCCGATTGCCCCTCAGGAAAAGGGGGAGGTGGAGAAGCTCTCAGGGGCGATCAGGGCCAGCACTGGGGCCGACAGTGGGTGCAAGTGGGGCCACTGCTGGCAGCAGGTGCAAGAGGCAGCTGCCGGTCCTGATCACCCCTCAGGAGCAGGGGGAGGTGGAGAAGCTCTGAGGGGTGATTGGGGCCAGTAGCCACCACTTGCACCTGCTGATGGCACTGAGAGATTGGGGACGGCACTGGGTGCCAGCAGCGGGTGTGAGTGGGACCGGTCCTGGCAGCAGGTGCAAGTGCTGGGTGGGACTGCGGCGTGCGGGAACAAAGAATTTTCAATAACCACCAGAGGCTTGCCCTGATGACAGTGAATAGCGCGCCCTGCCTTGGTCTGGCGTACCTGCTCACCTGCTCCATCATCCTGCCCCTGCTGATGCCTGCCATATTCTGCACTCTGTCAGCTGCTGCTGATGCCTGCCATGTTCTGTGCACGCCCCCTGGTGGTCAGCGCATGTCATAGTGACCGGTTGTTCTGTTATTCCGCTGTTCGATCTATTTGCATATTAGCCTCTTATTATATAGGATGACTATCTAAATATTGTTTATTGTTGAGCCAAAGAGGGTGCTATAATTAGGTTTTCTTTTTTGTTTAACCTTCCCCCTTCTACCCTCCCAAGTTAATGATTAACTCATGTTCTCCCTATTAGCACAGTTTTCTATGTACCCATATTTTTCTATTTTTTAATTTATTTTATCATAATTCCTTAATTATTTTTCTGCCCAAAGCTTGCACCCATTAGATACCCTGTCAATTCCATTCTTTCCATCAGGAGATCTCACTTTCAGAGCTCATTCTCCTTTACTGGGCTGTTGCTTTTGAATGCAAGAAAAGGTGCAGGGAGTAAAATTTTCTGAGCTCTTGCATACTCCAGATAGTCTCTTCTACTCTCACACTTGGTTGATAGTTTGCCTGGGTATAAAATGTTAGGTTGAAAATAATTTTCTTTCAGAATTTTGAAGGTATTACATTATTGCCTCTTAGATTCTAGAGTTGCTATTGAAAAGCCTAACGATCTGATGATTTATATTTCTTTGCATATGGTGTGTATTTATATTTTTTCTATGGTGTTATTGAAGATTTTTCATTTACCCAGGTGTTCTGAAACTTCCTGACAATATTTGGAATACATCTTTTGCCATTCATGTCCTGGGTACTTGGTGGACCCAGACTCAGGTCTTTCAGTTCTGGGAAATGTTCTTGTACTGATTCTCTGATAATTTGCTTGGATTATGGTGAAACAACACCCATTTTATTGGTTGCCTTAGCAATGGATGGCTCATCTCTGCTTCATAATGTCTTTCTAGAACCTTTATTGGTTAAATATTGTATCCTCTGATGTTTTTATCTTCTCTGTTTCATTTTCCATATCTTTGTTTTTTGTTTTACTTTTTGGGAGACTTCCTCAACTTAGTCTTTCAATCATATTTCTGTTTTCTAAGATCTCTCTCCTGACCATTCCATTTTTATAGTACTCTCTCTTTATGTCATGGATACAAAATGTTATCTCTCTGCAGGTTTTAATTTATAGTATTTTTGAAGTTTCCATTGGTTCCTTACATTGTCTGTTTTCTTCAGGTTCCTCTTGATGTCTGGCCATCCTTAGCCGTCTCTCTGTACCCAAGAGCAAGGCACTAGAAAGTGGATTGGGGACTCTGTGTGTTTGGGCTGGTGTGCCACCTGGGGGCGTCCATGCAGGGTGATGGTTGGGTAGCAGGTTGCCTTTCCATTGGAGGAACCCCGGTGTTGTCTTTTCTAATGGATTATTCAGTTTCTCATGGCGGTGCGGGTTGAGAGGTCATCTGGCTGGGGAAGGAGGGATAGGTTGGGGGTGGGTGTGTGTCCAAAGCCCAGTGTCTTAAGTATCAAGGATTCCCCCAGGTCATCCATCCTGGTCTGTCTTCCAGGTGCCTGTGATCTCGTGTAGGCTGAATTTTCCTTTCCACTACATTTGCTTTTGTCAGTTCACACTTAAAAAAAACAACAAACCCCCCCCCCCCACTGTTATTTTAAAGGGGCTTCAGAGAAGCATAATAAATGCATGTGGTCAATCTGATATGTTCATCATGGAAGTCTCAACAGGCTTAAGACGATATCTATTTCCATTTCTGTCTCTATATCCATATTCATATGCATAGTTATATATGTCGCTCCTAGGGAAGTGAGGGAGAACTACTTACAATTATTTTTTGTGTGTGATACATGTCATACATACAAACCAAATCATAAAATAAGCACCCATGCACTTGCCATCCAGGTCAAGAAATACCAGCAGGCCGGGAAGATGCTGCCATTCTGTGTTTTTTGACTCCATGGTTTTGTGAGTTTGATTCTGAAGCTGTCTGAGGCAGTGACCTTGTGAGCTGGCCGCCTTTGCTCGGGCCATGATGTAGCTCCCTCAACGGAGGCCAGGCAGTGCCAAGCAGAACCGCTGACCCCGTATCGGAAGCTGCTCACGCGGCAGTTTCCAAGGGATGCGGTGCGTAAAGGGCTGGATGAGATGTGCACGTAGGTTAGTGATGTCCTCAGTGACGGGGAATTGGAGTCTCTTGTACAGTGGGGTGACTTGCCTGCCACCACTCCTAGGCACTCGCCCTTCCCTCAGCTTCCCCACTGCACTCCATCCGGGCGGGGTCCTCCCTCTCTCACTTCTCGTTTCCAGTCCCCACTAAGCACTTCTGCTCCTTTCTGACTTTTCAGCCCTACTTGTCCCCCCCACCCCCTCCATTGGCCTCGCTTCCACCTTTGTTCTCCTCACCCCAGTCTCTCTGTTTAGGCTTCAGTTCTTCTCGGATCCCACCTGGGTATCCCAGGGGCCTTGCAGTGTGACCAGAATGAATGAGTTATCAGCTGCCTCTTGCAAACCCACTTCTCCTTTGTCGGTGTCATGGTTGAAGCATTGATCATTCTGTTTTCAGAAGTCTTTTCACGTGTTTAGCACTCTCTTCCTCTTTACCCTCAGTCACCAAGTGCTCTTCATTTTGCCTCTGAGATGCCTTATGGATCTGACCCTCTTGTTTCATATCCATGGCCATAAGCACAGGGGATTGGAGCCCCTCCCATTCATTCCTCCCTCTGCCTCCTCCCCTTCCTGTCCCTCTGTCCTCCTCTCTGCTGCCATGGAGCCCTCCAGCAAAGCCCTGCAGGTCAGCCAGCCCTGCCTTCGAAACCTGCTGCTTCCCTTTCCCACAGATAGAGTCAGATTGCTTAGTGCCTGTTTCCCAAATTTCAGCCATCAGCAACCACCCTCACTGTTTCCACCACGTCTGTGTGCCACCTGTGCTAGTTACCTACTAGTTTCCTTTAACTGGCTCAGTGTTAAAACTATGAATAGTTTTTGAAGGCAGTATCACTACCATAAAAGGAAAACCAGAGTGGTCTTGTCACAAATGGAAGGTCACTGTAGAAGATCAATAAATAACTGTTACAATCAAGACCACCCCAGATCACCTCGGCTGCCAGTGGGCAGGGTGCACCCCACTCTGGGCAAGTGTGACGGGGCACCCCTCTCAGTGGGCTCCTCTCTTCCCCACCGGCAGTGCGCACAGAGGTGTACATTGTGGACTGTGGGCCAGACTGCCTGGTCCAAGCTTTGCTCTGCTACTCTCCAGCGGTGGGAACTTGGGCAAGTAACTTAACTCTCGGAGTCTCAGTTTCCCTATCTGTAAAGTGGGATTAATGATAGTCACTGCAAAGGTTGTCGTGAGTATTAAATGAGATAGGATATGGGGGTCACGTCAAACGGTACCTAGGACATGTTAAGCCTTCAGGACTGTTTGTTGGTTTTCACTTCTTACTGAGGGACTACTAAGTGCCAGGGATGTTTCCTCTGCATCAGGGACATTAGCTGGCCTCCCCATTGGGCTCTTTGCTTCCCTTCCCCACCTGATCCCCATGTCTCTGCTGTTGGTCTCCAGGAGCTAAAGCTTGAAGGACACGAGAAGGTGCTGCTCTGTTCCTCCCTCCCTCCCTCCCTCCTTCCCTTCCTTCCTTTGTTAATCCTCACCCAAGGATATTTTTTCCATTTGATTTTTTTTAGAGGGAGTGGAAGGGAGGTGGGGGGGAGGGGAGAGAGAGAGAGAGAGAGAGAGAGAGAGAGAGAGAGAGAGAGAGAGAGAGAAACATTGAAGTGAGAGACACATTGATTGGTTGTCTCCCGTCTCCCACCTGTGACCGGGGCTGGGGGTGAACCTGCAACCCAGGTATGTGCCCTTGACCAGCATCCAACCTGGGACCTTCAGTGCATGGACTGACACTCTAACCATTGAACAACACTAGCCAGGGCTCTCCCTTTCCTTTCTCTCTCCCAGGCAGCTGCTGGCCCTTCCCTCCAGGTCTAGCTCAACTGTCCACTCCTCTGTATACCTTAGCTGATCCCCAAAGAGACCTGGCCCTCCCTTCTCCATGTGCTCATGCACTTTATTCCGGACCTGTCCTAACCCATAACCCACAGGTAACGTTTGGGAAATGGGCTTTTCACGTGGGCGTGCTGTGTCTTTCACTTTTCCTGCCTTGATTGTCTTCTCAGATGCTTGAACGTGATATGGGGGCATCGCCCTCGCCAGGGCACACAGCCCACCTTGGTCTCCAGGAACTAAAGCTTGAAGGACACGAGAAGATGCTGCTCTGTGTCCTCTCTGTACCTCCTGCTGTGGCCCTGGGGCCGGGCGGAGCTGGCTTTGTCATTGTGTCAGGAAGAGCCGTGGATTGGAGTCGGAGATCTCAAGGGTTGAGAGCCAGCTCTGGAATTTTTTGATTTTGTGACCCTCAGGCCCACACTGAACCCCTCGGAGTCTCCCCATACTTGTGTGTGAACAGCATCAGCCAGTTCTAACAGTTGTCTATTCAGGAAAGGCTTGTTTCTTAGCAGTGTGGAGATTTGCCTGTGTGTGTGTGGTGGTCCATCAGCTCTGAGACCCGATACAGGAGGAGGCTTAGTCGTGCCACCCACGGGCCAGGGCTGGGTCACCCTCTGTATCCTGCCTTCCCTTGGCGCCTGCTCTTTCTCCTACCCTTGACCCAGTTTAGGGACTCAGGGTCTTCCAGGGAAGGGCAATGTCATCCTCACCCGTCACACCCAGAGAGAAGCCAGCATGAGCTTTGAAGCTGCTGGGACGGAGTGTCGCCCAAGCCTCCCTTGGTCCCACATGCAGCCACAGCTTGATGCCCAGGCCATGGTCTGGGGTGGTCAGCCACACCTGGCACACCTCTTTTGCAGCCCTGGCCTCTGCCATCAGTCCACTCCTTACTGGGCACCCCTAGAACCCTTGGGCCCCTGCCCCTTCCCTTTCCTCACACAGGGCCCTGGCGCTCAGGCTCTGTGTGGAAACCAGAGGTGCTTCCTAATGTGACTACTCTCTTCCCGCACATCCTGCTGAGGTGGCCTGGGATCTGTGCAGCATGCCTGCCTCTCCATCCTCAGCGTTCCGGAACGTCTTTGTGATGGGGCTGTTGATGGTTTATATTGCTTGTCCCTGGGCTGCTGGTCTCTGTGTCCATGAGCTCTGGGGTTGGGTGTGCACGGTGGTGGGGGAAAGGTTGCTGATTTGCATCCCCTGGGGCGTTTTGAATTATAGAAGGTCCAGGTGGTGCTCCGAATCTCGATGCACTTTGAATATGCACGGGGATAGGAGGTGACACCAAAGTCCATGGTGCCAGGTGCCAACAGGTGAGCAACATCTGCTTCTTCCCACGGGGGTCTCCCAAGGTCATCGGAGGCTCTCCCTCCACCTGCTGGAGCCTCATTCCTGAATCCCGTTACCCCTCTCCTCCCCCCACTCCTCTGCCAGCTCTGTTGGGCTCGTGTTCCTCTCCCCTTCCACATGGGCCCCCACACGGGGTGGAAACTCACATCTTCACCTCTGGGTCTCTCTGTTGGGTTTTGTGTATGTGCAGAACCTGGTGGCCCCCACACAATGGCTGTGCTCCTCTGTCCCTGCCTTCCACGCTTAGGATCCAAAGTATGTGGGCATCTGTGTCCCCCCAGATTAGAAGCCGTCCCTGCCTCCCCTCCACCCTCTAGCTGGCATTGTGCCTTGGCCCCTCCATCATGCCCACTCCTTCCAGCTCACTTGACAGCAGCCGTGGCAACAGTAACAGTGGCGACCAGGCCTGGGTTTTTGCTGAGGACCTGGCACTGTGCTGAGCGGGTTACAGGCCTTATCACACCACCTGGTCAGGTGCTGGTATTTTACAGGTGAGGAAGCTGAGGTGCAGAGAGGTGAAGTGGCTGATCAGGGTCACAGGGGTGGCACTGGAATCCTAACCGAAGCCTGTTGGACGGTAAAGCCAGTGGTTTTGATCCATTGCACATACTGCCCACCTGCCTCCCTCGAGGCCCGAGCCTGGCCTTCTGCTCCAGCCTGCTGCCAGGGTGTCCTACACATATGGATGGAACTTCTGGAATGTTTCCCACTCATGGGGATGCCGCAGCACTGCTGGCTGGTAGAATGAGGGCTCTGTGATTGTGCCACTGGGCCTTGGGTCTCTGTAGGTAGCAAGGTGAATTTCTCTGGGCATGGGCCCTCAGCCCCCACCTAGCCTGCTCCATTCAGCCATCCCCCTGGCCCAGCTCACCCAGTGAGCACATAATTCTCAATTATCATGAAAAATGTCTAAGTCTGGTCAAGTGGAGAAGCTGAGCACACTTTTCTGAGTCCTGTGCAGGAAAGTTGCAAGTTCATAGGAGTTGTGAGTTAGGGTGCCCATTCTGCAGAGGGGAAAGCTGAGGTTTTTACTAAGACTCTGAAGGTCCAGCTTGTCATATTCCTGGCCTCTGATTTCCTTTTTCTACCAATTGTGTCAGTTTCATATGATGATTTCTCTTGAAGCTCTTTGTTTTTTATACTAGAGGCCTGGTGCACGAATTCGTGCACCAGTGGGGTCCCTCAGCCTGGCCTGCGGGATCAGGCTGAAATAGGCTTTCCGACTTCCCCTGAGGGGTCCTGGATTGCAAGAGGGCACAGGCCAGGCTGAGGGACCCCATCGGTGCATGATAGAGGCTGGGGAGGGCCAGACCCTAGCAGCAAGCTAACCTACCGGTTGAAGCATCTGCCTCCTGATGGTCAGTGCATGTCATAGCGACTGGTCGACCGGTCAACTTGTCTGCCCCCTGGTGGTCAGTGCATGTCATAGCAAGTGGTTGAGTAGCCTTAGCATATTATTAGCATACTAGAGGCCTGGTGCACAAATTTGTGCACAGGTGGAGTCTCTTGGCCTGGCCAGTGATTGGGGCTGATTGGGGCCATCTTGCCCAGTTTCAATCGGGGCCCATTGGGGCCGGCCGGCCACGGGAGGGACCACGGGAGGTTGGCCAGCCACTGGAGGTTGGCTGTGGGAGTGCACTGACTGCAAGGGGGCAGCTCCTGCATTGAGCATCTGCCCCCTGGTGATCAGTGCACGTCATAGTGACCAGTCGCCCAGTCATAACAGTTGCTTAGGCTTTCATATATATAGATTACGCTTTGATTCGTTGAACAGATGACTGGATGACTGGACACTTAGCATATTAGGCTTTTATTATATAGGATTATGTTAATGCTATTTTATTTCTTTTAAAAATTTTACTTATTGATTTTTAGACACACACACACACACACACACACACACACACACACTCATCAATTTGCTGTTGCACTTATTTATGCATTCATTGGTTGGTTTTTGTATGTGCCTTGACTGGGATTGAACCTGCAACCTTAGTGTATCAAGATGACGCTCTGACCAACTGTGCTACTTGGTCAGGGCAATATTTCATTTCTTATTGCTTATGGTCTAGTTGGTGATATAGGATGTAGAAATGTGCAGTTAGAACTCTAAAAATCTCTTCAAGGGGATGACTCTGCTGCATGCACTTAAGAGTGCTGGGAGCACTCTTTTCCCTCTTTTCATTCTTTCCATCCTTCCTTCATTCATTTTCACTGTGCTGCAGTTCACATATAAGATGTTGCTTTCAACAGGGAGAGTAGTAAGAAACCCTACTCAGTATCCCAGGCATCGCCGTAAAGCAAGAACTTGCACACAGCCTGGCCCCATGGGCACCACAGGCTGCACACAGCCTGACCCCGTGGGCACCACAGGCTGCACACAGCCTGGCCCCGTGGGCCCCACAGGCTGCACACAGCCTGGCCCCGTGGGCACCACAGGCAGCTGGAGAAGAAGTTAAACACCAGGATGACAGCAGTGGAGCTCAGTCAGCCCCTTCTTTCTCGTTCCTTTAAAAAATTGATGTACAACCTATATGTAATAAAATTCACCCTTTTAAGGTGGATAATTCAGCGGTTTTCAGTATATTCACAACATTGCACAACCATCACCACTGTGTAGTTCTAGAACATTTTATCACCTCATGCTATACCCCAGACCCATGAGCAGTCACTGCTATTCCCTCCTCCCACAGCTCTGCACAACCACTAACTATTTTCTGTCTCCGGATTTGCCTGTTCTGGGCATTTGATATAAATGGAATCATAGAGTACGTGGCCCTTTGTGTCTGGCTTCTTTCACTTAAGTATTCGTTTTTGAGGTTCATCCGCGTTGTGGCATGTCTCACTACTTCACTCCTTTTCATGGCTGAGTAATAGTCCCTCGTGGGAAAGACCACATTTCGTTTATCCAGCCATTGGTTAATGGGCACTTGGGTTATTCTGCCTTTTGGCTGTTGTGAGTAATGTTTTCCATTCCTCTGGGTTTGGTTTTCCCCAGTAGCTCTTTGCAGTGGCCAGCTGTCTCCATTCCTCTTGTGGCTGTTTGGAAAACAAGAGAAAGCAGAGTCCAGTGTGGTGGCTGGTGGGAGGCTGGTGTAGGGGGAGATGCAGATGCCGACAAGGGGAGGGAGGGAGGGCTTACACCTGGCCCACAGCCATCTGGTGGTAGGTGGGTATTTCCCCTGTTGATTATTAACCGACGGTTATGATCCCAAGAGTAGATCCCTGGGGCTAGAATTGGTGCTTAGTTGAGATGCCAGAAATGTTTTCAAAGACATTTAAATGGTCCTGGACCTTTGATTCTCTCTCTGCAAGGAGACCAGATCACCATTTTATGAGTCATGATAACAGTAAAGATGATGATTATAATAATAATAATGGTCTACATTTATATAGGACTTTATTTTTCATTTCATAGCCATTACTTTTAATTCCTTAGAACATTGTCACCCCCATCTGCAGATGAAGGAACTGGGACACAGAGAGATGAGGTGACTTAACCCAGGTCACACAGTGGGGTAGCAAGAAGAGCCAGACTTGAACCCAGGAATCTCTTGATTCGTGGTGTGGGGCATTTTCATAGAAATGTGTGAGGGATGATGGCTGCAAGGATCTCAGATGGTCTGAGCCAACGGAGGCTGGAGGTGAGGACTCTGGATGCCTGGGTGCTGAAAGTGGGGTCCTCGCCCTCAGGGCCTGTCCTGTTCCCTACAAACAGCCCCATTTGGTTGAATTGTCCTTTCGTTTTTCAGCTTCCCCTTCAGGCTCTTTGATCATTTCCTCCTGAGATTTGCATTTGGCCAAAGGTGGCTAGAACCTCATTTGGCTAAAGCCAGTTAGCACCTCTCCTGGCCTACCTGAGCCCTCTCAGGATCTCCCAGGCTCCAGGGAAGGAACCCTGAGTACAGGAGCTCAGTGCCATGTGACTCCAGGAGGGAGGCATGCTGAGTGGGCAGTGCCCTAGACCCCCTTTGGTGGGAGGAGGGCTCCTGTCCTGTCCATTCACACCTGCTCTTACCACCCTTTTCTTAGCTGAGTTAATGATTTTCCTCTCCTCCTCGGCCTTCTCTCTGCCCTCCTTCCCCCTTCTCCACTCCCATCACTAGCCCCTCCTCCTGTGCGTCCTTGTGTGGGTCCGGGACCCCGAGTCCTTAGAGCTGCAGGTGGGCATTTGGCTGTCTTGGTTGAAGGGGCAGTTTCCAATCTCACTGGTATATGTCAAGATCACTGTGGGCTACTAGAAAGATGTTACAAAGAATAGTGAGGGTCCCACCTCTGCTAATAATTTACTCTTATAAAAATTAGATCAGATTCAGGGTCACCCCTTGATAGACTCGTGTCACTCTCACCTACTCTTGTGTGACATTTGCCTGAGAAAGGGCTGGAATTGCATTGAGCACTGTAGTTCTTACTGGCTTATCTCAGTACCAGCCAGTAGCCGGGCGGCTGGCTGTCCTTGGGAGGGTGGCTGACACTCGAATGTTATTGGTTGTGGGGGCTGGGACAGGACAAGGTGGGGCCCAGCTGATCACAGCAGGGGTGCGAGGCTGAAGCAGGGATTTCATCCTCCTTGTTTTGGGTCCTCTAGTTACAAAGCCAAGGCTAGAGCCTGGGACTTGGACAGTGTTTTTGTTTCCTAGGATTGCCGTAACCAAGTAGAATAAATTGCGGGGGGAGGGGCTTGAAATCACATACATTTATTGCCTTAGTTCTGGAGGCTAGAAGTCCAAAGTCAAGTGTCAGCAGGTCCAGGCTCCAAACATCGCTTGGGAATTCCTTCTGGTGGGCGACACCCTGTGCTCCCACTTGATAGTCCTCACCACTCCCTGGAGGTTATGCCAGCATCCAGGGCAAACAGACTGGCGCAGGGGAGAGGGGCTCAGTCCAGAGAGGGTTTGATACGGGGGACCTTTGTCTGGGATGCACGGACCTTGGAAAAGAATCGCATCTGCTCTGGTCTCATGGGAGTGGACATCTTGTGCCTTATGGAGAGAACCATGTACACAAGCGTCCCTTGACCACTGGTGTAAAAACTGCCAGTATTGCCCTCCCCTAGAGTTTGTGTTTTTGGAGAGCCAGGGCAGCTATTGGTCAAGTTTGCCCACAAGCCATTCCCAGGAGAGTAGACCAGAGGTCCTCAGCTAACTCCCAGGTGTCCTATAGTCTCTGGTGGGTGGGGAGGGGCTTGCCTCCCCTCCCCTCCCTGCATGCTTTTTTCTACCATGCTCCCAGCTCCCAAGGGGAGCTGCCTTCCTCTGTCCTCACCTCAGGGGACCTGAGGGTGGTGCTCCACATCCTTGATCATTCTTCCTCCCTTCCCTTTCTCCACCATGGCTCTCAGGGGTGCAGCCCATAGAGGAGGGACTGTGGCTTGGGAGAGGGCAGAGTGGCAGGAGGGGTGGGCCTGTGTGGACCCAGCTCTGTCAGGCCCATAGGCAGGTGAGGGCCGGAGTAGGAGGCTGGATCCCATTGTGGAAGGGAAGGTTGGTGGTTCTGGCTGAGAGCTAGAAAAAGGTGCATTCATTCCTGGGTGTTTGTGTGCGTGCATGTGCTGAGCCTTGCCCCTGCTGGTTCTTGAGCTAGCTTAGTCTGGATCAGGAGGGAGGAGACCCCCCTCTCCAGCCATCAGAGTGAAGCCAAAGTCCAAGAAGAAGGAGGAGGAAAGCCTGGCCTCGTGGTTCAGTAGTTGAATGTAGTCCTATGAACCAGGAGGTCATGGTTCTATTCCCGGTCAGGGCATATGCCCGGGTTTCGGGCTCCATCCCCAGAAGGGTGCATGCAGGAGGCAGCCGATCAGTGTTTCTCTCTCATCATTGATGTTTCTATCTCTCTCTCCCTCTCCCTTCCTCTCTGAAATCAATAAAAAATATATTTAAAAAAACCAAAGAAAGGAGGAAGAAGGCAGATGGAGGAGCAGAGGGTGAGTTGGCAGGATGAGGTTAAGGGGTCACAGGGAGCCTGTCCCAGCCAGATGTCCACGCAGCCTCCTAATTGTGCTTCCTGGAGGACAGGCTGCGGGACAGGCAGGGGTTGTGTCAGGGTGGACAGGGCCCGGGGCACCTGGCCTGGCTTCTCTTAGTCTAGGCCTGTCTGGCTGAGAGGAGCCGGGACAGGGTGGTGGCTGCGGCCCAGGACAAGGGTGTGCTCTGGACAGAGGGCTGGGCTTTGCAGGGGTGGGCTTCTCTTATGAAGGAGGTTGGGGTTGGAGCTGTGACCCCCTTTGGCAGTATGTGGGCTGGAAAGAAGTGCAGAAGCATTCTCTCGAGTTGGCAGGGGGTGTTCCTTGGTCATTTAAGGGGGACCAGGTGTTGGGCTGACTCAGCAGCTTCAGGCTGGGGCTCTGGAGAAGGAAACATTTGCAAAGTTGGGGCTTGGATGGTTCATCCTGATCTTTTAAGGCTCCTCGTACTGTTATCCTTGCCTTCCCTCCTGTCCCAGGATATAACTAGGGCACGTCCAGGATACCAGAGTCCCTCGTCCGGGGACTCCCCCAGCTTCTGCCCAGCTGGCTATTGCGTAACCGTTGCCCTGAAGCCTTATCCTACTGCAAACATTCTGCCTGGTGATCAGACTGTGCACTAGCACTCCCTGGTCACTGGAAGGGCCAGATGGAAAGTGGAGGGTGTGTGAGAGTGGGGAACCTGTCGCAATCATGTTGTCATGGCAACACAACTCTGTTTAGCAGTCTCCCCATGGTCCTAGCCCACAGAGACTAAAATAAGTTTTACCTGCAGCTCACACAGCAGTCAGCCCCTTCCTCCCAAGGCCAGATGTCTGGCTGGTGTGTGTGTGTTGAGGGACAAAGGGGCCACAGAGAGGATGAATAGAAAATGTTCACCCCTCTCTCCTTCTTCCATCCAGCCCCAGTCCTATATCTCTTTAGCCCTGTGGTTCTCAGCCTTCAGCGTGCATCAGAACCACGTGGAGAGACGGTTAAAATACACATTCTGGGGTCCTGTCACTGGAGAGTCCGGGGTGCACCTCAGGACTTGCATTTCTCGCAAGTTCCTGCTGCTGGAGCAGGGACCACGCGTGGAGCAGCCCTGCTCTAGGTTTTACTCCATCCCAGTCAGGAGATGCACCCCACTCTGGTTTGCTCAGTGTGTGTTGGACTGTGCCCCTAAGCCCAGCGCTTTGGAGGAGAGGGGACGGTGCAGGCAGGCCCTCGCTCACCTCTTCTGTGTTCTGTGGCCTCCTTACAGGAAGCAGGAGCTGGCCAACAGCTCGGATGTGCCCCTGCCAGACCGGTCGCTGTCCCCTCCTCTCACGGCACCTCCCACCATGAAGGTAAGAGCCTTAAGAGGTGGGAAGTGGGGAGGGGTTGGGAGGCTCTGCTTCGTTTCGGGCACCTGGCTCAGCTGCGCCTGCCCAGTGAGGGCATGGGGTGCCCAGCCTTCTCTGGAAGCAGCATTCACCTGAGCTCAGCAGCGCGGGAGGGAAGTTTGACTGAGACTCAGGGGTGTTAGCGTGAGGAAATAGACTGGGCTGAGTGGGGCTGGCAGGATGCTTGGTAATTAGTGAGAGGCCTTGTGGAACTGTGGGGTTCCGGAACAAGGGCCCCAGGCAAGAGTAAGTGGGAGAGGTTTAGAATGTAGTGCCTTAAGGGGCTACTGCCCAGAAGGGCTGCCAGGGCCTGGGGATGGGAAAGGAGGGGGTCCCATGGGTTGGGACCCTCCTGGTTCTTTTTTTTCTTTAAGACATTTTAGATATGGTTTTAAAATTGATTTCAGAGAGGAAGGGAGAAGGAGAGAGATAGAAACATCAATGATGAGAATCATTGATCGGTTGCCTCCTGCCCACAACCTGTGACCTCTTGGTTCATGGGTTAATGCTCAACCACTGAGCCACACACTGGTCAGGCCTCTCCTGGTTCTTGAGTGGAACTTGCACGCAGGTCTACCTGCCTCCGACTGGCCTTCTTGGGCTGGCCCTGTCACCCCAGTACCTGTAGGAGAGTTGCCTTAGAGGTTCTGGGTAATTCTTTTCCTGTTAACATTTTACTTACAAATCTCTCTCCTGGGAAACCACATCCCAGATCCCCAGGCCCAGGCCCATCTCATTCCTGGAAAGGGGCTGAGGGGGTGGCACCCTCCCCCCACTATGCCCCTCCCCCTTTACCCTAGTACCCTTTGGTGTCATGGCCACACCCCCCTGATGTGGCCCTCAGGGAGGACTTTGGCTCAGGCAGTATCTCTGCCTAAGCAATGCACTGCCCTCCCTCCATCTCTCCCTCCCTTGCATTTTGCCAGGTGAGGACTAGCTTTGAAGAAGTCACCCGCTTCCTGAATCAGCTGAGGGGACATGTAGGCCAGCCTCCGATCTGTCCTGGAGCTCTGCTGTGAGGTGACACACAGGGAAATAGTTAGGGCTCTTCTCTTCCCTGTTCTGGAACTTGTAGTCTAGCCAGGGAGGCAGGAGTTGAAAAAATAATTTTAAGAATGAAGGATGGATAGTTCAGTGTGATGATAATTAGGTCTGCTCTCTGTTGCACCCCCTCTTCCCTGACCTAATCTGTTGCAAAGTGAGCAGATAAAAACTACTTTCCATTATCATCCCATATTAAATGCCCACCATGCACAGAGCTGTGTGGTATGCACTGAGGGATAATATCACTGAATGGCAGCCAACGCCTGCCCTGGTTGGACTAGGATTCAGGAGTGGGTGGGGCATAGGGCTGACTGAGGACCTCTCTGCTCTCCTCCTTGTGGGGTGCCCTGGGGGCACTGACAGCCAGAGCACCTTCATCAGCCTAGTTGCAGTGCTGGCATCTGAGCCAGGGGCTGGGTGGCTGGTTTGCACGGTGATTGCTGAGAAGCCTATGGCCATTGTGAGGTTCAGCACGTTGGTCTGCAAGATGGGGTGTGGGGTGCTTGTCTCTGTGCTCATGGATGGCAGGAGTGTGCAGGAAGAACTCTGCAAATTTCCTAGGAGGAGGCACTGAGTCCTCTTGGCAGTCTTCAATTGCTCACATACTCATGTGATTCATTCAACACCCAACATTTATTTGAATGTTGTATTAGTCAAGACTCTTGGATTCATGTGACAGAAACATAACTCATTCTGGCTTAAGAATAAATGGGAATTTATTGCCTTCATAATGGCAAGTATAGACTCCAGGCATGGTTGCATCCATGACATCTGTCGCTTTCTACCTCTTTCCTGTATTGGTTTCATTTTTTGTTAAACTCTCTCTGTGATGACGGGAACGTTGACAGCTGTTCCTACTTGCTAAGTGAAGAGTCTCTTTTCCCCAGTAGTTCTAACAAGAGGCCCAGGGAGGAAGCTCATTGGTCTGGCTTAGGTCACATGTCTATCTCTGAACCAATCATTGCAACCAGAGAGATGAAAGGCTCTGACTGGCTAGACTTGGTCTCGTCTCCACCATCTAAACCCTAAGAACCAAGAGTGGGAGAGGTGTGGCTCCTCAAAGGAAAATTTAGGTGTTACTATGAGAAGAATGCTGACCACGTGACATTGTGGTCCTTGTTCTGGAACTTGTAGTCTAGCTAGGGAGACAAGAGTTGAAAAAATAATTTTAAGAACGAGGGATGGACAGTTAGTAGGAGTCAACTGAGAGTGGAGGAGGGTGTTTTAGATGCTTACTACTTGAAGTGAGGCCAGGAAACCACAAACACCTGCATTATTTGGGAGCTCTGTAGAAATGCAGAATCTCAGGCCTCCCTCCAGACCACTGAATCAGAATCTGCATTTTAGCACCATCCCCATTCATATGTACTTTACATTCAAGAAGCCCTACTGTGGCCTCTGAAATACTCTAAGGCAGGAGAGCCATGGCTTCTCCAACCAGAAGACCAGCATGGCCAGAGCATCCATGGTTAGGGACGGAGAGTCAGACCCTTGGAAGTTCTGCTGAAGATACTGGGCTTCTTCCTACTGAAGGGCATTAAAATCATTGAAGATTTTAGACAGAGGAGTAAGATGATGGGAAAAATTACCGTGGTTGTTGTGTGGAGAATGCGTAGGAAGGAGCATAGTGGAAAGGAGGAGATGAATTGGGAGGTTTCTGCAGGAGTCCAGTGAGGAGAGGATGGTGGCCTGACTCTGAAGGCCCTGTGAGGTTATTTGGAAACAGTCAGATCTCAGATTTCCTACGAGGTACAAGGTAGACTGATGCGACAGGAGGATCTGGGAGAGGTGGTATCACCTGGATAAATGGTACAGCCATTCTCTGAGATGGAGTGACCCGGAAGGGAGGGCGAGGGCTTGGCTTCTAAGTGCTGAGTTGGACAGGCTTGAGACACAAATGGGGATGCCAGTGAGTAGCTGGGTATTTGGGGGCCAGGTTTAGAAGGAGGGTCTGGACTGGAGGTAAAAATCTGGTCCTTTTCAAAGAGATGGGATTGAAGCTTGGGGTATAGGGGTGGTGGGGCAGTGAACTCTCCAGGGAGAGGATGGAGTTAGAAGATTCCTGGGATAGCACCTTGAGGGACTCAAGGCTGGTGTGGAGGAGGCTGGACATATGGTGGGAGGAGCATTCACAAAGGAGGGGCGGGTGGCAGCTGTGTCAGCTGCTCAGAGAGGCCAAGTACAATGCGCAGTGCACAGTGGGCTTTGGGCTTAGTGCCCAGGTTGCTGCTGCTGATGTAACTGAGAACAGTTGTGGGAAGGGAGGAAGGATGGACACCAGACCGGATGTGTGAGGAGCGAGTGGAGATGGTGCGGGAGTCAGAGGGTCCAGACAACGCTTGTGAGATCGGAGACTTGAGTGTGTGGAAATGCTGAAGGAGGGAGCAGGGTGTACGGAGATACAGGAGAGAGGCGGACTGATGGAGAAGGGAGCAGGGTGTACAGAGATACAGGAGAGAGGGGGACTGATGGAGAAGGGAGCAGGGTGTACAGAGATACAGGAGAGAGGGGGACTGATGGAGAATTTGGAGCACAGGGAAGAAATTATTAGTTAACATTGATTCATTAAAAAATTATTTATGAACATCCGCTGGGTGCCGGACCTACTTTGCTCTGGCTAGCACAGGGGTCCGGCCAGCTGTCAGGGGGTAAGGCTGGCCTGCATGAGACCCCAGGCAGCCTCAGAACAGAGCAGCCACCTGCAGGGAAATCTTATTGACCCACCGTCAGAAGGCAGCCCTAAACCCGAGTGCTCTGTCCTTCTCCTCTTTGAACTCAGCTCAGGAATTTTCCAGCCTGTGACTTGACTGTCCAAAGCCCCAAGACCAAGGTCAAGGCTGGGAACTCAGAAAGATTAGAGGGGTTGCCCTAGGGACTCACACTTGGTTAGGACCCTTCTGTGGTTGGCATTGGGAGGTCAGTGTGTGGTATACCTGGACTTAGGGGTCTCTTTGTGATTGTTATTTGGGCTCATTCTGTACCTAAGCTGTAGTTAGATGCCCGTCCATGGCTAGGACTTAAAAAAAAAATTCTCATCTGAGAATATGTTTTTATTGATTTTAGAGTGAAAGAAAGGGAGAGTGAGAGTGTGAGATAGATAAATAGATAGAGAAACATTGATGTGTGAGAGAAACATCTATTAATTGCCTCCAACACTTGCCCCGACCAGGGATCAAACCCGCAACCTAGGTATGTGCCCTGACTGGGAATTAAACCCAAAACCTTTTGGTGTACAGGGTGACACACCAGCTAAGCCACACTGGCCAGGGCGGGACATTTTTCTCTTTGTGCAAAGCTAACTGATCCATGTGGGACTTAAAACCATCACCCTCATCTACCTCACTAGCCTGCTCACCACAGAGGGAGGGTCCCTTGTGTGACTGCACTTACCAAGTCTGTTGCTGGGCACATGAAGCTTCTCTCCATTGAGTTCCTTGAGGCAGCAACTATCCTGCTCTGCAGGCCCTAGTCCTGGCTGGGAAGGCTGGATGGCAGCTGTTTGTGGTGTGTTGACCGTAGGGATGTCCAGGTCAGAGGAGCCTCCACTTGATCTTCGATTTCTCTGGTTTTGCTTGAATCTTATATCCTAGCTGAGCCTCTGTGTCCAAGTGATATTTCTCTAAGTTAAGCTCATAGACATGGGTTCTTCAAGATGGCACAGAAGCCCCACCCTTCCCCATCAGTCTCACGTGGGATCATATGCGCAGGCCGGTTTCCCACCAGCTATGAGGGCAGAAAAGGCCTCCAACCTCTCGGGTTGTTATTTACAATGGAGTCTGAGACACCCGAGGTGGAGGCTGGACCCTCTCCAGATCTTTGGCCCCGGGGGTTCTGGGCCATGGGGAAGGGTCTCCCCTGGTTTCCTTGGCAGTGCAGGTGGGGCAGGAGCGGCAGGCATACCCCTTTGGTATTGATTAGCTTGGGAGCCGCAGAATGTCAGGGATGGACAATCCATTTCTTTTATAGATAAACTGGATAGAAAATGACTCACCTAAGGTCCCATGGAGGGTACTTGTGTTCCTACTGTAGCCAGCAGATTTAGTTAAATTCAAAGACCCAACTATCTTTGGTGAAGTGCTCTTTTCACCCCACCCCCACATGCAGGGACAGCCCTTCTTGTAGTTGCTGCTTCAGTTGGGGAGGGGCTGCTGGAGGAGCAGCTGGCCTCCTGCCTGAGAAGGCCCTCCCTCCCCCAGGCCACTGCCCCCCACTGCCATGCCTGCTGCAACTGGTCCCACGCATCCTGCCCCACCTCTTTGCTGTTTGTGTTTTTCAAGGGGATTTTTTTTTTTTCTAATATGAAACTGAGAAAAAGCAACCAAAGAGATGCGGAACAGATGGGCTGAATGAGAGCCCAGTTCCCAGCCAGAACTCAAACTGTGGATGGCACAGGGTGGGCTGGGAGAGGGGCTGGGCTGTCTCCCTGGGAATACTGTGGATCGTTTCCAAGCCCACATTTTTAATGATCTGGTTTTCATGCAAAAAAACCATATCAACAGGCATTTAGGGAGGGCTGGCTTTGTGTGCCCAGCATTGTGCTGGGTCCCAGGGGGTCACACCAAGGCCGCAGTCCTCACCCCTCAAAGAACCTGCTGTCTACAAGGGCCCTTAACTGAGCAGAAGAAACCATATGGCTCAGCATGTGACAAGCTCAAGTGTGTCATGTGGCTTCTCAGTGGGGTGGAGAGGAGTGAGGACAGCTTCATGGGGAGGCTATGGGGGAGCAAGAAGGGGTTCTAATGGCAAGCACAGGGGGTTGGGCTAACCCCCCTGGGACTGACCTCACACAGCAACCGTCCAGGGCTTCACGAAGTGAAGGGGATGGGGCTGACCCTCCAGATCAGGGGTCCTCAAACTACGGCCCGCAGGCCACATGCGGCCCGCCGAGGACATTTATCCGGCCCGCCGGGTGCCGCTGCCTGTCCTGCTTAGCAGCCGACTCGTCCCGGGCCCGTAGTGGGCATAGAAATTTGTTCATAGTTTTTTTTTTAAACTATAGTCTGGCCCTCCAACGGTCTGAGGGACAGTGAACTGGCCTCCTGTTTAAAAAGTTTGAGGACCCCTGCTCCAGATCATCCTCCAGCTCACAGTGCAGTTCATTTTGTTGAGGGTGACAATGCTGGGACTTGATGTGACCTTGATCTGAACCATCACACTGGCCTCTGGAGCCCCACGAGGCCTGGGCTGGCCAGGTCAGTTGGGAGGTGACCCTTGCTCGGTCTTCTCCATATCCCTTTGTGTAAGTTTGAGGGCCCCCCACTCAGACCTCCTCCATCTCTCTCTGTGCATGTCTGAGGGCGGCCCTGCTCAGACCTCCTGCATCTCTCTCTGTGCAAGTCTGAGGGCGGCCCTGCTCAGACCTCCTCCATCTCTCTCTGTGCAAGTCTGAGGGCGGCCCTGCTCAGACCTCCTTCCCAGCAGAGGAGAAGGAGGCCTGGTGTTCCTAATGTGGGGATGAGCAGAAAGTCATGTTCCTACTTTGCTTCCTTGGTACTTTGCTCTTCACTCACAAGTGCCTCTGGAACCTTCAGAGGCGGGGCAGGCGGGTGGGCAGGTCTCCAGGTGCTAGGGAAGAATGTGGATATCAGAGGGACCCTCTCATCATTCCCAGCTGTCTGGTCTCCTCCTCCCACCCTTCCAGGCTCACCAGGGCCCACCAGCCAGTCTCTCTGGGCCGGGGTTTCCTTTCCAGCTTGCAGCACAACCTCAGGCCCAAGACCATCTCTTCCAAACTTTGCCCCTCGTTTCCCCCTTCTCTGCTGGGAAGAGTTGAGTGAGGGGTGTCAGCCTCTCTTAGATCTACCAAATCTGTGTGAACAAGGTGAGGAGGCATTGGTGGGAAGGATGTTGGAGCCTCTTGGGTGAGGGCAGGAAGGGCTCAAGGACACCAGCAGGAGGTTTGGTTTTTCCTTTCTTGGAGAAAGACCTGGAAGGGGACAGGAGAGGGCAAATATTTGTTCCCCTCATCACCACCGCTGCAGGAGGGTTAGCTGGCTCTCTTGTTGATGGTCTGCGGGCCCTGGGAGCGCCATCTCAGGTCTCCACACAGACCCATGTCTGTCACCCGTCCAGAGGCCATTTCAGGAGCCACTTCCAGGAGTGTTTTGATTTCAGAGGCCAGAGGACAGGGAAGCCCAAGGGCAGTGCAGACATGAGGAAGGGCTCACCGGTCTGCACCTGCTGGGCTGCCCCTTGGCAGCATCAAGACCACAGAGATGCCTGTGTGCGCCACCTGCATGGCTCCACCCCTCATGTGTGCACAGCTGCACATGTATGTATTGCCCCTGATTTTGTTCATGTGTTAAGGTCAACTAGCTTACACTTCTTGCAAATC
Organism: Corynorhinus townsendii; assembly: GCA_026230045.1. NCBI lineage: Eukaryota > Metazoa > Chordata > Mammalia > Chiroptera > Vespertilionidae > Corynorhinus > Corynorhinus townsendii. The sequence goes on from JAPDVU010000009.1 coordinate 36,249,104, forward strand.
TGGCTACACTTTAGCTGTAGCCAGATTTTAAAAAGTTGAGATACATTGAAATGCATAAATCTTAATTATACTTTTAATTAAAAAATTTTTAAAAAAATTCTCACTTGAGGATATTTTTTATTGATTTTTAGAGAGAGTGAGTTGGGGAGAGACACACACACAGAGAAACATCGATGTGAGAGAGACACATTGATTGGTTGCCTCCTGCACATGCCCTGACCAGGACCCAGGCCGGGGAGGAGCCTGCAACCAAGGTACATGCCCTGGACTGGAATAGAACCCGGGACCCTTCAGTCCACTCACCGATGCTCTATCCACTGAGCAAAACCAGCTAGGTCTGTATGCTTTTATTAAAGGGAACACCCATGCGACTCACACACTGATTTAACTCAGATATAGGACATATCTGCCACCCCACAAAGTTCCTCATGACCCTTCACAGTCAATCCCTCCCACCCACTACCTTCCAAGCAACTAGTCTTACAGTTTTTTTCACTGTGAATTGGTTTTGCCTGTTCTAGAACTCAATTTAAAAGGAATCATGTAGTGTGTACTCCTTGTGTTCAGCTCAGCACCATTTCTGTGAGATTCGCCCATGCTGCTGAGCGGGTCAGAAGTGTATTCCTTTGTCTGAACACACCACAGTTTGCTTATTCTCCTATTGAGGGACACTCGTGTTGTTTTCAGTCTTTGGCTATAATGCATAGCCAAATACTATGAACATTCTGTGTAGGTTTTATTGTTTTGTTTTGGACATGTGTTTTCATTTCTCTTAGGTAAGTACCTAAAGCAAAATGGCTGGGTCAAATGCTGGGCGAATGTTTAACAATATGAAAACAAAAGTTTTGTAAGATGGTGGTTCTATTTTACATTCCTACTGCTCCACATCCTGGCCAACATTTGCTATTGTCAAGTTATTTAATTTTAGCCACTTGAGTGGGTGTGTAGGAGTATTTCACTGTGGTTTTAATTTGCATTTTGCTAATATTGTCAAACACTTCTTCGTATGCTTGTCGACCATTCTTATAGTTCCTTTTGCCCCTCATCATCCTTGAAAACTGGGGTGTTTTGTCTTCTAGTAGGCATTCTTTACTTATTCTGGATACGAGTTCATTTCTTTTTTTTAACAGTGTCTTTGATGAGCAGAAGTTTTAATTTTGGTGATGGTTAACTTATGGGTTTTTAAAGTTTTATGTCTATAGCGTTCTGTTTCCTAAGAAATCTTTGCTTAGTCCATATCACAAATATTATCTTTCATGTTTTCTTCTAGAAGCCTTATCAGTTTAGCTATAGGTCTAAGATCCATGTCAATTTAATTAGTTTTGTGTACAACTCAGTATAGGGGTCTAAGTCTATTTAGACCCATGTGGACATCCAGTTGTTGAAAAGACGTTGAGTTGCTTTGGTATCTTAGTAAAAAAATCCATTGGCCGTATGTATCCAAGTGCACCCATGTCTCTCTAAGCCGTGGTGTTTCTCCAGATCAGGGATAGCCAACAGGTGACACTTGTGCTGTCACCTTCCCTTCTGCCCCGTGGCAGGTGTTAGTAATTGGTCACGGCACTCTTTCCAATGAGCGTAGACGTGGGTGAGAAGCCTCTCCCACAGAGCACTGCAGGCAGCGTGGCCAGCCACTTGGCGCTGACATTTGAGATGAATTACTTCTGGCATCTCTGATTGAAATTGTCAGAAGAGGGTAAGTTATTTGCTTCAAGATTCCAGAGCTGGTGATGCAGAGCCAGGATCTGGAGTCAGGTATATCTGTGTGGCTCCGAAGCCTGTGCTGTCCTATTCGCTACTCCAGACCACTCTGCAAGAATCACTTGAGCATGTTACTTACCCTCCTGACCTCCACTTTCTTCACCTGTGGAATAGGGACAGTGGTGTGAGGAGGAGTGAGGAATCCAGGAAGTAGCTAGTGGAGTGACTACATGTAGTAGGTGCTCAATAAATCATTATGATAATTATGATAGTGGTGATGTGATGTGGTTCTTACCCCCTGCGAAACAGTTAGGGCTTCTCTCTAGGGAACTGGGAGCCACCAGCACATGAGAGTCCCTTGTCTGCTTCCATGTAGCCTTGGAGCCCTGGCCTTTGGAGCTGGAGGCCCCACAGGAGAGCTTTGCTTCATAGAAATTGCTAATGAAGCCCAAGCCCAGGCCTAGGCATCTGCCCATCAGGTCCTTATTCCTTCTTTCCTTTGTGTTGGAGAACAGGCCAGTTGAGAATGCTCTCTCTGGGAACTCTCTTCCTCTCTCCTTTATCCTCTAGCCTGTCACCCTTTTCCTTCTGACAGGCCACATGGAGGCCAATCCAGTCCCTTTGACCTGGATCGATCCCTTTGAGGTTCTTTCTCAATGTTAAGTAGTTAAGAACTACTGGGCAGAAGGCTTTATCACCTTCTGGCTGTGTAAGTGCTCTCTGCCTCAGTTTCCTCGTTTGTAGAATAGGAATGTAAGAAAACCTGCCTCACATGGTTGCAATGGGGACTAATTTAAATGATGCAAGTTTGTCACTTGGAACAGAGGCCCGTAGCAGGTGCAGCAGAAACGTTAGTCATCGCTCCTCCAGAGAACAGCAGTGCTTACAGGGAAAGGCTGGAAGGAAGTATACCGGTTTTTCTGCTGTGAATGTAGTTTCTCCCTAGGACTCCTTGATTTCCTGCCCAGCTGGGGTCCTCACGGCTGAAGAGTCTCTTCATGTCCAATGAACAAACAATGAAATTGCGTTTTGTGTGAGTGGCCGCACCTGAGCCCTGTGTGTTAGACCCCAAACTCTGCCTGAGAAACTGGGGTGACAGTGGGGGTATTGGCAAAAAGCTGGAAACAAAGGTTCTGCACTGCAAACTCGGACAGACCTGGGGAGGGCTTCTCGCGGTGTGGGGGGGGAGTGTCCCTCGGTATCATGTTCTGGGTTCCTGCGGTGAGGCTGCCCTGAGGCTCACAGTCCAGGCGTTCCCCAGGGGGACAGGAACACCCTGCAAGGCCAGGTTCCTCGTAAAGGATTTGGAATTGGATGGAGTGGAGACCTGGACAGTTCAAGGGTATGGAGAGTCCCATGGTTGGCCTTAGACTGTGTTTCATTTTTTAAAAATTTCTTATTTTTAAAAAATATATATTTTTGTTGATTTCAGAGAGGAAGGGAGAGCGAGAGAGACATAGAAACATCAGTGATGAGAGAGAATCATTGATAGGCTGCCTCCTACTCCCCCCTTGCCCCCCACTGGGGATCGAGCCTGCAAACCCGGCATGTGCCCTGACCTGGAAGTGAACCTCCTGGGCTAGACTGTGTTTTATGAACTGTTTGTCGCCATCACAGGTTTCCTTCCTCATTCCTTTGGCCTGCGGCTGCTGTGGAAATGAGTCTATATTTCTAGACAGACACTGACCTTGTGCCCTGATAGAGCACTTGGCGTTCAGGGTGTCTCTTTGGGGCTGCTCCCCACGCTTCTCTGGCCCTAGTTATGCCACCTGCCTTTGAAGGCCTGACCAGCTGTCCTCCGCTCACTCAGCCTCTGGCTCTATGGCTTCCTGCTTGTTTGGGGTCATGCTTTTCCTGATGGATTGTGGTAGGTCTGGGGCACAGGGGCCTGGGCCTGGCCCTGGGATATAGGAACCAACTATGAGGCATTGTGCGGTTCAGCCAATCTCAGTTTCTTCATTCGTAGAACTGAGCCCACCCTATGAGGTGGCTTTGAGGATTACAGGAGGAAGCAGATGGGCAAGGGCTTCGGAAAGCACCGGGCACATACAGGTATTATATATTGGTGTGTAATGGATGCTAGTGGTTATTCTCATGGGCTCTGAGCTCAATGCCTGTGGCATTGGTTCATTGGTTATCCCACTCTCCTCTTCCAGGTATCCCTCCTGACACTCAAGCCCAGTGTGTCTGGTGCCTTGGGGGACAGTAGGTGGGGGGTCCTGTGTTTGCTCCTGAAGGGATACTGAGCCCCAGTACGTACCTCCTGTTGTCCTTTCCCCTCGAACCCCTGGCAGATTCCCTGCTCGGTGTGGAGATGGAGTTTCAGGCCGTGGGTGGGCATTTATTTCCTGGGGCTGCTGTAACAACGTAACACAAACTTGGTGGCCTAAGACAGTGGTTGGCAAACTGTGGCTCACGAGCCACATGCGGCTCTTTGGACCCTTGAGTGTGGTTCTTTCACAAAATACCATGTGCGGGCGGGCGCGCACGTACAGTGCGATTGAAACTTCGTGGCCCATGTGCAGAAGTCGGTTTTCGGCTCTCAAAAGAAATTTCAATCGTTGTACTGTTGATATTTGGCTCTGTTGACTAATGGCCTAAGACAACAGGCATTTGCTGACCACTGGCCTAAGACAACAGGCATTTATTATCTCACAGTTCTGGAGGCTAGAAGTCCAAAATCAGGGTGTCAGCAGGGCCATGCTCCCTCCAAAGGCACCAGAGGAGGAGAGTCCTTGCTTGCTTCTTCCAGCTTTTGGTGGCTCCAGGCATTCCTTTAGCCTGGGGACTCCCCTCTTTCCTCATCCTCACACAGCCTCTTCTCCCTGGCATCTCTGCTCCGTGGGTCTCTTACAAGGATTTAGGGCCCATCTGGATCCAACTGGGTCTCATCTCAAGATCCTTAACTTAATTATATCTGCAAAGACCCTTTTTCCAAATCAGGTCACACTCGAAGGTTCCTGGGCAGGGACATACTTTTTTTTTGGGAGGGGGGTCACCATTTAACTCACTCTAGGTCTGGGCTGTCCCCTTCAGGAGCTCCTGGGGAGCTGGGTGAGGCCCAGAAGCTGTGCCAGCACCCCCTGACCCTTGTGTGGTTGGGTGTCATGCAAGTGAGACTGCAGGGGTGTTGGATGGGACAGGGCACTGCAGGGGCGTGTTGAATGGGGCAGGGCTCTGCAGGGGCAGGGCTGGGAGGATCTGGCCCAGTGCGGCCCTGGCTCACATCCCAATGGGACAGGGCATGCTCTTCCCATCCTTGCTGCCACAGGGCCTGGTGCAGAACACAGTTGGTGATTCCTAACCACTTGGTGGTTGGTGCTTAGTAAATGCTCATAGTAGGTGATTTATGAATCCTCACTGATGGCTCCAATCTTGAGAATGTGGCATTGAACAAAAAGCCCAGTATTTTCTTAGAGAATGTTTATGACTTTTAAAAAAATAAAATGGTATATTGCTTATTATAAAAAATTCAAGCAATTGTAAAGCACAGAGAAAGTAAAAAACACACCACACACTCTAATAATAATTCTACCACCCAGACATATTCATCCTTACCATTTGCTAAGCATCCAGACATCTTGGCATCATACACAGATACAGACATAAATAAATGGGATAGCACTGCTTGTGTTCTTTTGTAATAAAAATAGTTAAATTCAATTTTACTTGCATTTAACCAGGAAAGAAAAAACCTGGCGGCTCAGAAGGAATTGTTGAAGTTCAGCTAAATGTTTCCTCTCTGTAAGAGATTTTAATTCCTATAAGAGTCCTCTGAAGATGAGCTGAAAGATTAAAAAGAATACTTTTGAGGGTGGAAATGATAATTTTTTTTTTTTTTTACTAAATTGTTTCAACCTTATACATAGTGGGTGGCTCCCTGATTTGAAAATATGAGGACCAGTGGCTTTGGAGGGCACTGGTGCAGTCTGACTCGGCCCCTCCGAGAGCCTGACTGCTGCTACAGAGGTGCACTGCTCTGCCCTCACCAGGAGGCTGGGCTGATGGGCTCCGCACCTCCAGCCTCATGAACGGAAAGTTCCAGAGCCCTGGCTCAATTAATGGGAGATCAAGCTGAGCACTGCTGGGGGCGTTGGGGGTGTGAATAGGTCTGTTAGCAAACGACAGGGGCTGAGCTGCTCTGCTTTGGCAGGAGGACCGAGAAGTGTGTGAAATGTCAGATGTGAATGTGATGGCTGGTTGGCTCTAAGTGGGAAGCCAGAAGGGAGGGTGAGTGAGGCAAGGAGAGGGAAGAAGGGGCAGAGTAGAAGCAGGGAGGGTGAAGAGGGAAGGAAGGGGTTGCGAGGTGAGGTGGGAGGTGAGGTAGAGGAGAAGGGTGTGCCTCATCCAGGATCACTAGCTGGTGGGCCCTCTTTGTCCCCAGATGAGCTTGTCTGGCCAACAGTTCATTTCCATACTATGAGGAAGGGTGAGTTCTCTCCAGCTCCTATTGTGCCTTCTACCCTTCCTGAGTCCTACAGGAGTCTGGGTTTAGGACCTTGGCCAGATGCCCTGCTGCTGTTGCTAGAGCTCTCCCTTCCCAGGGGCTGATTGTAGTGGTGGCCGAGCTCAGAGGAGACCAGATTGTGTCTCACCCCAGGGACGCGATGGGGGTCGGGATGATTGAGACTCCGGCTGGGTTCCCTCACGGCTCCTTGGCCTCACCCTCCCGTGGATGTATGATGGGGTCCAAGACAACCTTTGATTGTCCCTTTGGGTGGTTATTCCGTGGTTGGGAGGGCTGGTCTGTGGGAAGCAGGAGGGAGGGTCTGTGGGTTATTTCTTTTCATCTCCTCATGCTGGTGACGCTTTATTGAACCGGGAAGGTATGATCTCTACTCTTGGAGGGTCTGATGGTTACGAGGAGGCAGAGCCCCAGAAATCACACTCTGAGAGTGATCCAAGGTGGGACATGATCTCCCCTGAGTGCTCCTGGGGTCCCTGCTGGGGTGTGGAGGCAGGGGTGGCCTGGGTAAGCGGGAGAAGGCAGGAAACCCGTGCACGATGCTCTTCCTATCACTTCCCCATGAGGGGGTGGATCCTGGGGTCCGGGTGCCCTGGAGTGAGTCTCTTAAACACCAGAAGAGTGAAGCAGGAAGCAGGTCAGGAACCATGGTCAGATTTGAGGAGCAGGAAGGTGGGACTTCAGAGCCTGGGAGGGTCCTGTAAGGTTCAGGGGTGGCCTCGTCACCTGGAGAGCAGGGCTGAGCTGGGGATCCAGAGCCTGGGGGAACCTGAGGGCAGTGCTGGCAGCAGAGGTGGGAACTGGGAAGCCAGGCCTCCCAGGTCCTCCGCCCAGCCTGAGTCGTCATGGACGGGCAGTGTCCTGAGTCCTGTTGGCGTGGTGTGGTCCTTTACACCCGGAGGGCAGCCTTTCTTCTTTCTGCATGAGTCCTGCATCCAGGGGAGGTTAGGAGTCCACACCTGGTCTCTTGAAGATTGGCAGAGTGCTTTAAGGCAGCTATCAAAATGTCAAAATAAAGTTCACCCCAGACTGAGTAGGTGCCACAGAGCATTTCAGCTTGGAGGAGCGGGGAAGGTTACCCAGTCAGAGGCATGGAACAGAGTGTCCGAGTTCCTTCCTCCCCACAAAGTCCTATTGGACTTGCATCTGTTAGGAGGTCTGTCTTAGTTTCTTTGTTTTTTTAAAATTGATTTTTTTAGAGAGAGAGAGGAAGGGAGATGTAGAGACAGATAGAAACATCAATGCGAGAGAAACATAATCATTGATCAAGAGCTGCTTCCTGCACACCCCCTGTTAGGAATTGAACCTGCAGCCCTGGCCTGTGCCCTTACAGGGACTCCAACCGGTGACCTCTCGATGAACAGGACAACGCCAAACCAACTGAGCCACAGGGCACGTGTCCATGAGTTCTTTCTCCTTCCTCCCTCCCCGCTTCCCTCCTTCCCTTCCTTCCTCCCTTGTTTTTGTTTTTTTTCCTCATTCCCTCCACCTCCCCATTGCCCCTAAAGTGGATGATTTCCCCCTGGCACATAGAAGGCCTTTCTTCTATGGGACTCCATGCTTCCTCCTATGGGACTCCATGGTTCTGCCGCTGATTCTCTGGCTGCCTTACTTTATTCCTTTGTGAGCTCATCACCATTCTCTGATTCCAGAGGTCCTCCCCTGACCATGGGGTTTAAAGGGTAGGCATTTTGCATGTCCCTATGCTTTTCCACAGAGGAAAGAAGGCCACAACCCACACTGTCAGTCTGGAGCTGAGATTTGGCCTTGGTTTTGTCACCTGTAGTCAGCAACTTGCTGATCCCCCTTCCAGGTGGAAATATAACCCCTCATTGAGGAAAGAAAGAGATGAGTTTCGCTCAGCCCTGATTTGAAGTTGTCCACTCTCTTCTGGAAAGGAGGTGCCATTGCCCGCCTCCATCACATGTTGTCATCTTCCTCCCATCTAACCTGAGTCTTCCTTGCTGTGCTTCAGCCTCCTGGCTCTCAGTTTGCCTGGCAGGGAAACAGCAAAGCTGCCCACTAGGTCAATAATGGCACCTAATCCCAGTGATCTGCTTCTCTCTCATCCTAACAGTGCCACCACTTCTGTCCCCAGAACCACCCTCTGCTTCTTCCTGTCAGCATGCAGGCTGTCCTGTGGGTCCAGGGTCATCTGGGGGTGAGGTGGGAAGGCCCGTGGGAGGGGAGGGAGGCGCTATTATACTGACACTGGTTGTGCTTGGATAACGCTCCCCAAGTGACCTGCCTGGCACAGACAGTCCCCCTCCTGGTCCCTCAGGTCAGATAACGTTGCCTGGCTACCAGGCAGCCAGCGAGGCTCTGGCAGGGAAAGCAAACAGGGACACATGTTTACAATTCAGTATTACCAGGTAGGCAAACACCTGGCAGGGCCTTTCAGCCCCCCGATAATCTCTAATTCTCTTTGCTCCATTAGTGTGGGGGGCTCTGCACCCAGACCCAGATGGTCTCTTCTGGGAATTGGCTGTCAGCTGTTGTGAGGGACGGGGAGGGGGTGGGTGAGTTACAGCCTCAGCCCCATGGGGACGGTTACCACGGTCATCTGGGCAAGATTCCCAAGCCACCCTGAGCCTGGCCTGCTCTCCTCAGCTGATGGGCCTTTGAGGGCACTGGGCTGTGGTGCAGCTCAGATGTTGCCTTGGACTGCAGAGACCCTGGGGAGGATGCGCACTGCCCGGGGCACCCAGCACAGGGGAGGAGTGGGGCTGAAAATGGCCACCCGCTGGCCAACAGAGTGTCCCGGGAGGGCCTGCATCTGGCCAGCAGGTTGGTTACCTGAGGGGTGCCCTTTGCGAACTCACACAAAGGCACTTTGTAGGCTCGTCTCGGTTCTGCTAAAGGGAAACTCATGAAGTTGGTTGAGTGCCAAAGACCACACGTGGGATGCTGAGTGTCATGGCTTGTCCCACTGCCCCCCAAGGGAGAGCAGGGGTCCACCAGATGTAGGAGAACTCTCTTTTTGGGGCGGGAAAGCAGGCCAGTCACCTCTTAGCCGAAGGTGCACAAATGGCTGCCTAGGGTAGCACCCGGCACTTGGTGGTGGAGGTCATGGGATGGAGTCCCAGGAAGGTCACTCCTGTCCGGGATCGTGTGACAATGATGGGTGGTGTGCAGCCAGTGAGGTTGACTGTTCTCCCTGCATGTGCTTCGTGCTCACTTCCTTTCTCCCCGATCCTGTAGCCTCCCTCCTTCTTCCCAAATCTCCTCCCTCAGAGGCACAGCTAGGATGCCACCTCCCCTATGAAGCCCTCCTTAAGCTCCTCTACCAAAAATGGTAGGAGAGAGGCCAGATTGGAGGCTGTTGCTCTAGTCTGGACAAACAGTGCGGGGGGCTTGGACCTGGCAGGTTGGCAGTGGAGATGGACAGACATGGATGGATTCAGGTTATATTGAGGAAGCCAAAACAGCAGGTGTACCTATGGGTTGGACATGGGAAGTGAGGGGAAGGGAGGAATCTAGATGTCTAGTCGTCCCAGATGGGACTTGAGCAGTGGATGGGTTTTGTTCCCATTTTTCTGAGGTGGAGAAGCCTGGAAAGGTTTGGGGAGGAAGTTCAGGAGCTCTATTTTGGATGCACCGAGTTTGAGAAACTCATGAGACGGTGAAGTGGAAAATCAAATACACATCTGGAGATGCTGATGTGGAGGTCCAAGGAGAGGTCAAGGTTGGAGATACGCATGTGGAGGAATCAGCACAGAAATGGTATTAAATCTGGAGGGGTGGGTGGGTAGCATGGGAGGACAGCGGAGACAGGGATGGGAGGAAGGGGAGTCTAAGGGGACTGAAGGAAGACCAGGAAAGCGGGGCTGCTGTGGAACCCAGAGGAGGGAACGGCACAAGAGGGAGGTGGTGCTGAAAGTTCTCCTTGGATTTGGCAACTTGGAAGTCATTGGTGACTTTGACAAGAGCATTTCAGGGGAGCTGTGGGGCCAGATGGATCGGCTAGTGGAGGCAGGAAGATTGGTGCTCAGTGTGTACAGAACCCCACAGAGCTGACCAGAGTGGCCAAGTAAGGGCAGGAAGACTGATGCTCCATCCTCTCCCTGTGGAGCTGGGGTCGCCATATGCAAGGTGAGGCTCTCCTCCTGGTGGCTGGGACCCAGGACTGCCTGCCGCTGGCTCCTTGCATAGACACACTGTTTCCCAGGGCAGAACAGATCCAGGCTGCCTGACGGTTCTAGGAGAGGATGGCTGTGAGGGTGAGTGCCCAGCCTGAGTCTCTCTTAGGTTCAGCCAAAATCAGGATGCCCCTTCCCGCTCCAGGAGACATGTCCCATACTTTAGGCCCGAGAGAGCAGGGTTATGATTTCACTTCCTGGTGGCCCTTCCAGGCTGGCCACTCCAAGGGCTCCTGGCCACCCTTCCCTTTGGATAGTCGTGTGGCCAATTTAGTGAAGATGGGGCTATGCCCTGGGGTCCGGGCATATCACCTGCTCTTGGGTGGCTGAAAGAGCCCTGGCAGTGTGTCTGGGCTGTAAGGAGCCAGGGCTCTCTTTAGATAGGTCTGCTTTGCGGTCATCTGTTCACATTGCAAAGGATGGCACAGCGCCCCAGCTGCGAGTCTGCACCTCCGTGTGGCTCAGCAGGCCCCCTGGTGGCTGATACCATCAATACTAGATGATCGGCTGGGCGGGGTAAAGTGGGGGAGCACTAGGAGAGGCCACAAGCCCACCAGCTGCTGGCTAAGTCAGCTGGGCAGACTCAGGGGTCAGGTTGCCAGGAACTGGGGCTGCACCACTGTGTCCACAGCTAACCTCACCACTCAGGGGCCCCTGGAGACCTCCTCAGGGGAGACCAGGCCTACGTGGGGCCTGTGCAGCCTCCTCGGTCAGAATGCACAGCAGGCTCATCTGTGGGCCGGTCCTGCCCAGATTCAGTCCTGGGAGGTGGCACCGGCCTCTGAGCCCGGCGCCAGCACTGCTTCAAACACACTCACAGGAGGCGTGGAGCTCTTTTGGTGGAAAAGGAAGTGGATGGTGAGAAAGAGGCTGAGGTTTCTAATTTCGTCTTTCTTGCCTCTATTTGCCTCCTTTGCCTCTTTTGAGGAGGGGACCATTGGGCAGGCACATTGCAAGCGGCGACAGATGATTACAATTTACTATAGTAGGAGGGGTGTGCCACTGGGTCTTGGGGACCCACAAACCTCCCTGAAGCCTAGGTATATGTGTGTGTGTGAATGTGAATGTTGGGGAGCTCTCCATTGTACCACTGTGTGTTTGGTTGTTTCCCTGGGGTTGGGGGCTGCAGGATGCTGTGTTGGTGTGAATGCATTTGCAGCCAAATGCGTCTTGCAATCCGAATAGCTGGGCCTGGGAGGAGCAGCCCACAGGCCCTACCCCAAACCTTGTCAGGCCCTGCATTTGCCCCAGCACCCCATTCATCATCCCCAGCTGGCAAAAGGGGGCAGGGCAATGGTGGTATTTGAGGTTTATGGGGAAGAAAGCTGTTCAGGATCAACACCCCCACGTGGTTGTATATGTATAATTAGGCTGTTGGAGCTTGGGGAGTGACTGTTAGAATCACTGGGGACTAAAGCATTTATTTAGGTAATCATTAACTAGAAGACGGGGAAGGCAAAGAACATGCAATTTGCAGATGTCCCCTCCCCGCAGGTTAGCCTGAAATGAAATGAACCGCCGGGAAGGTCTTCTTCCTGCCCTCTCCCTCTGGGGAGAAGGCTGGGGTCTTTTAGGGGCTGCCAGAGCCGAGGTGGGATGGCATCTCTCAGGGCCACTGGTAACCTCCAAAGTTACCAATTTCCCATGACTTTCTTTTCCCTTTGCTCAGCCAAACCCCGTGGCACAAAAACACACATTGATTGACTGACTCAGTTCTCAGTCCAGGCCTCTGATGAGCTGATTGTAACAGTCAGTCTCTGTGGTAAGGCGAGGGACTGGCTCCAGCGAACTCCCAGTGATCTACTGTCCCGGGGTGGAAGGGTGTTAACAGGAAGAGCCCAGGCAATTGAAACTCTGGCTTAAAGAATCTCCAAACCTTGTTTTTGCCACTGACTGACAGCGTGGTGTGGGCTGGGGGTTGGGGAGCTCTTTTCCCTTCTCACCTTGGAGCAGAGGTTGCGCAGCATTCTTAGGCAGGAGGGTGCTGCATGGCCTGCGGCTGCTCATAGACACCCAGTGATCCCTCTGGGGTGACAGCTCAGCCTCCTGCATACCCTATGATGAGTGTGGAAACTGAGGCACAGAGGTAGGAGAGGCCCATCGGGAAGGTGGGTTGGTATGTGGTACATGCCTGGGAATGTGGCGCTTCCTGCTTTAGAAATGGTGTGAGCTCGCATCCTCACTCACTGAGTTTCCCCAGCAGCCCTGGAGTGAGTTGGGTGGTGAGAATGGCGTGAATTGTTATTTTGGAGATGAGTGAACTGAGCTCCGGTCACAGCCGAGTGGCTGGCAGGATGAGGACAGCCTCTGGAGTGGCAGCTGGCTGGTTCCTGGTTCCTGTGAGGACGCTCCACTCTGCCTGGAGGGCAGTGTTTCTCCCGTGGGCAGGGGGAGCTGGCAGTAGGACTGCTGGGCAGGGGGACAGCTGCTGAGATAAAGGACGGGAGCAAGGCCTTGCTGGGGGGTTGGGTGGGGTGGGGAGGGACAGGTTCCATGTTCGCTCTGTGATGGGTTCTCTCCGGAGCTTCCTCAGCCTCCCTTCTCTCCCAGGCACGAGTCAAAGCCAGGATGCAGGGAGGAGGCTAATTGGTACCCGGTCCACAGAGCCTGTTCCTGGAACCGACTTGGTGGAGGGAGAGGTGCAGAGGTGGTGGCAGGCTCAGGAGGCTTCTGCTACCCCAGCTGCAAACCCAGAGTCTGGGCTGCTGGGCCTGGCTGCACTGTCCACTGCAGGAGCCAGCAGGGACGTGGGCAGGACTGAGTGAGGAGAGCGGGAGAGGGGAAGGCGGTGATGTGAGAGGGTAAGTTGGACAGTGCCCTGGTCTGTGCAGGAACCTTGCCTGGGGAACAAAGACCACCCAAGTGAGAGAGGGAAGGAGCCACCTCTGATATCCAGCCAGACACTCGCCTGCCAGCGCCAGTTAGGAGAGAGTACAGCGACGGAGCATGTGACCCCGTGTCGGGGACAGGAGCCTCAGGGAAGCCGAGGTTTTCTAGAGGCTGACACCGCCGAGTGTGTCTATCCTCTCAGCCTCGGGGCTGCTTTACCTCCTATTCCTCAGGAGAGGCACAAGCAGGGGGCCTGTGCTTCTTGTCTGGGCCCAAGTGTGGCCACTGGTGAGACGAAAGCCAGACTGACCCCTCCTCCCTCTCCTGCCTCCGAGCCTTTGTCCAACTGTTGCCTCCCCTGAGCCTGAACCCCCAGGTCAGCCTATTGCAGGCCTCTGAGGTTTGCTTCACATACCCCATGAGATGCACAGGCTGTCTTTAGACGCCCCCACTGTGAGGTGCAGACTGGAGGCTGGTTGGGAAGACTGGACGTTTCAGGCCACAGACGGGAACAGAACTGGGAGCTCTGCCAATTGCACCCTGAAGCTTGGCTTAGGGAGCCTCCAAGGTGTAGACACCGCGGTTCCCTAACCAGTGCTGGGCCAGGGACACATGTCACACCCTGTTCCGAGGTCGGGACAACGTGGGAGCAGGCTGTTTCCTAGAAAATGGGGCTGGATTGCCCCAAGGCAGCCACGTTCTCACAGCACCCCTTGCAAACACCATGGGGCTCCCGGCCTCACTCATAACCGCGGATGGTGTCCACTGTCCACTCTCCACCTTCTTCTGGTTTACGCTTCAGGCTGATACAGTGCTTCACCATTCACAAAACATTGTCTGGAACTCTTCTGGTTCTCACAGCCACCCTGGAAGAGAAGAAGTATTTTGCCCACTTTATAGATGAGAAAACCGAGTCTTAGATACATGCAGTACTCCCCTGAGCCAGCGGGTAAGACGCAAACTGAGGCTTGTGATCCCAAGTTCGGCGTTCTTTCTATTACTCCAAGAAGTACTAGTAATTACCGAGTACAGATAATTACTGAGTGTCTGCTGCTGTTTCTCATGGCATGTAGGACACCTCCTCCCTCCCATGTAACATCTCTGAAGTCGGGTTGCGTTTCACTAGTAATAGCAGCCATTGCCTGTGATGGGCAGTGTTTTTGCGTTGTTAGTGGTACCTAAAGTAGTGTGCATCTTACAATGGATGTCATTTTATTTATTTATTTATTTTTTTATTGATTTCAGAGAGGAAGGGAGAGGGAGAGAGAGAGAGAAACATCAATGATTAGAGAGTATCATTGATCGGCTTCCTCCTGCATGCCCCCTACTGGGGACTGAGCCCGCAACGCGAACATGTGGCCTTGACCGGAATTGAACCTGGGAGTCAAACCAGCGAGGGCTGGATGTCATTTTATTTTATTTTTTATTTATTTATTTATTTTTTTACCACAGCACTATTTAATCAGGGATTTCATTAAGGTTACATCTCTAGGAATGAGGGATTGTCAGTCAGTGGGCACAAAGCCCACGAAGCCTCCTCAGATTTCATAGTGAACCACAGGCTCAGGCTCTTTGGTGGGATCGCCGCCTCGTTCCAGGTACAGGTTATTATAAGGGTACTGCTTTGGCCCCACTGGCTGGTAGGAGGGGTAAGTCTCGCCCACCCAAAACATGAACAGCATGAAGGCCACGAAGCTGAATAAGTGCTTACACATGACATCCCAAGGAACAGGTGTGGGGGACGTGTCCACACGGTTCCTGATATACATATCTAGGTCCCAGTGAAGCGGTTCACCCCAGTTCAATCTCAGCTCTGAGTGGTCCCAGTCATACCATGGATCCCTCTCATGCTGTGAGCGGTCAGGGAGCTTTGGGTAGTCGCCATACCCCATGCCATCATCTGGGTACGGCTCGTAGTCTTCCACCCGCATGTTATACTTCTTGGCGGCGGCGGCCCTTTCTTCTGGGGTCCTGGGATAGGGCCCCGGGAGCATGTCCTTGGTAATGTGGGAGGCTGTCCGTGCCCCCAGCGGTACCACGACCCGGCCTGCCCTTTGCAGCCATCGGACTCCCAGGACCCCCGCCCTGGCCGCCGCCATCTTGACCTTCTTCTGGATGTCATTTTAGATCCATGAAGCTCGGTGTGTGTGAACTGGGTGTGTGCAGATATAGTTGCTGTCTGTCAGGGGTTTTCGGTCTAGAGCGAAGATCACAGTTCCAGCCACTGACAGAACACAGACTATGTATGAACCCAAATCAGGCCCAGTGCCCTGGGAATCCTGGCTGTGGGGACTCAGAAGGACTTTTTGGGGATGGGTGGGGTTTGGACCCTGTGCACCCCGCTTCTTATGCATCAGCCAGCTGATGGGAAGGACAAGCCCATTCCCGTTCGTGTGGCTGTTGGGCACGTGGACGCTGCAGGCTGTCTGCATCGCTGATGCTGCCTGTTGACCTAGTTCTTTAACGCTCAGCCTCGGTTTCCACAGCTGTCCAGCGGGGATGACAGTAGTGACTGCCTCCTATGAGGAACAGCTAAGGGAACACCTGGGAGGGACTTAGTCAAGGGCCTGGCACATATGGCGAGAGCTCAGTTAGTGCCAATTACTCCCAGGGTGACATTCTAGAAACTCGGCCGAGCCGGCCCACCTTCGTTGATCAGCTGCTGTCCTTGTGTTGAGTGTGCTCACGTTTGTCACCTCACTTCATTTTCAGAAGCACCTGGGAAGGTGAGGGATGGTGCTTGTAATTTTACAAATGACGGGAACGAGCCCCGCCCCCCGGCCGGCTGGTGGCCATGCTGGCTTTGGATGCCTGTCTGTCCGAAGCCCAGGCCCGCGCTCTTTTGACTGGAGCACAGCTGCTGCTGAAATTACAGGCGAGAAGGAAACCCGGCTGCTCCCCGGCCTTGCTTCAAGCAGGGGATATCATAATCAAATCATTATCCTCGGCGGGCCTTCTTAACAGTGGGTTTTCTGCTGTCGGAGGGAGAGCGGTCTCATTCAGAGGCACGGGAGGCTCATTTGACGGAGGGGAGATTTGCTCAGGCCTCCTCCTCTTCCCGCCCTGTCGCTGCCTGTGGAAAGCGGGCAGTTTTGCCTCAGCAGAATGGCCGTTTGTCTCCCTGACCCTCATTCCTTCTTTTGTGCTTGGCTGTGCTCTGGCCTCACTCTCCCTGGCCTGTGGGCTCCCCCTGTTTTCGGTCCTGCTACCACCGCTGCTTGTGACCCTGCCATGGACCGTGAGTGTCTGTCCTGCCTCTGAGTTTAACACAGGCAAACCCACACCTTCTCTCCCCCTCTTCCTCTCCTTTCTCTCAGAATGATCCTCTTTTTCCCCTAGAACGCGTGTCTCTGTGATTATCAGACTGTGTGACCGTTAGCAGGTCAGTTAACTTCTCTGAGCTTCATGCCCCACCTCCTCCCCAAATGCATAGTCCTCCGAGTCCAAAGGGAGGCACTGGGAATGAATCCTGGGCCTGGGTATTGGCTTTCCCACTCTGTATCCTTCGATGCAGGACTTGATTTCCTTGTACCCTCTGTGGCCTTAGCTGCGAAACGGGGAGAGTAACCATTTTCTGGAAAGTCGTCTTTGCAGTATAACCATTGCCTAACTCCTGTGTGTCCCTGCACTACTTATCCCCGCCACTCCTCTTCCCCTGGGTTGTAATTGTTTAGTTCTCTGATTGTCTTAGTCACCAGGTGGAAGTCAGTTCCTTTGTGCAGTTATTCATTCAGCAAGTACTTACTCAGTACCTACCTATGTGCCGGAAGCAGAGGTTACAGATGAAGTGCGGGGTGGGGGGGGGGTAGAGGGGGGGAAACAGACAAAAGAAATGACAATACAAAGAGATCAATGATTTGATAGGGCACCCGTAGGATGCTATGGAAGTACAACCTGGGGGAGGGATGGAGGCCAGGAAGGCTTCCTAGAGGAGGTGATCTTCAAGCTAAGGCCTACAGGAGTCAGAAAAATAAAGGGGACTGGGTAGCAGGAGGGGGACTGAGACTGGTCTTTGTTGGGTCTCCAGCCCCAAGCCAGTGCCTGGACTGGGTGGGGGAGGGGGTGGGGGGTGGGTGGTGGTGGGGATCAGTAGATTAGTTTCCTGTCTCTTTCCTTCCTCACTGCCTCGGAGTGCATTCCTGCACAGAGGCAGGGCTTGGACCACAAGGCTTCCTGGGCCCTGGGGTGCTGTGGACAAGGTGGGTGCAGCAGAAGTGTTCTGGATATGGCATGTCCTGAGGAGCGGGCTGCAGGAGTGGGCATGGCGGGTGTGAGGGGGCTCTGCTAAATGACTCACTGGCTCTGAGCGGGAATGCAGGTGAGCCAGAGCAAGTGTGGGAGGGATCAAAGTGGATGTTGAGGATGCAGGAGCCTTATCCCGAGAGAAGGGCTTATTCAGGACAGCCCAGCTGGGCCTCTGCCCACCCCTTGGCTGCATCCCTTCTCCTAATGGGATTTTTTTATTTTTTATTTTTTTTGAGAGAGAGAGAAGATGGGAGAGGTATTGTCTTATAGATCAGTGAGTTTAACAGAAGGCGTCTTATTAAGCTGAACTAATTTGGAGTCTTTTATTATGCTAGCGGGCTCAGAGGAATATTGCTTCTCAAATTCTGGGCCCCTACATGGAGGAAGTCTTCCCTTTTTATACTTTTTCCCGTTCTTTGTCTCCCAAATTTGGAATGAGACTTCTGGACTTTCTGAGAAAGAAGCCCTGTGTGCTGGGAAGGGGCCATGAGACCATATATCTCAAGGCCTGGCCTGGTGCCAGCACTGACAACTCTGTTTGGGGTATGGTTTATGGCCTCTCTGAAATGGGAGTAGTCTTATTTTCCTATTATTTAAGCAAGCATGCATATTTATAGAAGCCAAGAATAGCTGAGTTAAAATTGCAAACAGCAGTTTTTACACCAGATGAAGGTTACTATGCTTCAGAGGGAGAGAGATAGAAACATCAATGATGAGAGAGAATCACTGATTGGTTGCCTGCTGCATGCCCCCCACTGGGTATGGAGCCCAAGACCCAGGCATGTGCCTTTGACCGGGAATCAAACGGTGACTTCCTCATTCATGAGTTGATACTCAACCACTGAGCCACTCCTGCCGGCCACGCTGCCTTTTTTGAGGGATTTAAAAAGTTCAGTTTTTCCCCCTTCTGAGTCGGGCATATTGCTCTCCTCTCAAAGTTGGGACAGAACTGAGAGCATGTGCTGTGTTTATTAGTGTTGGAAAGAGACTCGGAGACCCAGGTGAGCCCTGGGCTGAGCTCCAGGGCCTGGCCCCTCACTCCCCACACTTGTGCTCCTGTTGACAGCATGGCTCTTGAGCGCCTCTGGGCCCTGAGTCTCAGATGCTGTGCGAGCCTCCCCACGCCATGCGCTTTCCTCCTTTTTAATTTTCCTTGTGGGGTGGCCACAGGGCATGAGGACTGCTCTCTTTTTAAAAGAACATAAAAAAAATTTTTTTAAGCCAAAGTGATACAATGCAATGATTAAAAACCCAAACCCAGGCTGTTCACTATGGCTCTACCTTCGACCCCCTCCCCAAGCTTCACCTGCAAAGGAATCACTGTTTCAGCCTCTCTTCAAACCTTTGAGTGAGACATTTTAGGCTCCGTGAGGCCCGCGTGAATGCACCAGCTTTCTTTCTTTTAGTGCTTTGTCTTTATTCTCCTTACACATAGGGCTCTCAACTCACAGATGGGAAAATTGAGGCCCCACGCACGTGGGTCTGCCTTGAGTTCCATGACACATTAGGTACTGGGCCCACAACACGTTAGACAATTGTACTGTCTTCAGGTCTTGTGCTGTCCTGGGCTCCAGTCCTGCCCCCCTCCGGCATCCCGCATGGGCCAGTAGTGTTGGGAACTCATCCAGGGTAAGGATGGAAGGGCGGGACTGCTTCTGCACCCTGACTCTCCTCCGCCCCCTAATGAGTCTCTCTTACCACCTGCTGGCATGGTGCCTCTTCCCATGGAGGGACCTCTTGCCTTATAACATACAACGTGGGGTGACTTCACCAGCCCTGGGCTCCCCAGAAAAACAACATTGGCCAAGGAAGGGTCAAAGGTCAGGGCTAGTCAATGTGGCATAACAGCTCCGGGCGGACACCCAAATCCTGCAGTTCCTTGTTTGATCTTAAGGAAGTTGTTCAACGTCAGCAGCAGCAGCAGCTGGGGTGGTAGCAGCCACACCTACAGTGGTGCCCAGGCAGGCAGACAGGGCCCCCCGACGCGCAGGGCACAGGCCCTGGTGGAAGATGATGGATTTCTTAAAGAACCTGTTGGTGAGTGTCCTGGGCTGTGGAGGAGTACGGGTCTGGGCACCCCTGCCTGGAGTGGTGGGTGGTGGTGGAGCCAGGGCCCCTCCTGCTATCCCTGGCAGGGAGCCCCTGGTGGCTGGTGGCCTATCATGGGGGCAGGAAGCTTCCTGCCACTCAGGGGAAGGAGGAACAGACATCAGTTCCAGAGAGGACTGTGTGTGGAGCGGGACCTGGGAGGCCATGGCACAAGGTCAGGGGCGAGGGCCTCTCCCTGGCCTGGAGATCTGAGGTGGGGGTCCTGGCATGGGACTGGGCAGGGCTCCCCTCTGCGCTCCTCTGGCAGGGTTTCTCAGCCCTGTGCCAGGGCCTGAGGGGACCCGCAGCCAGATGTAGGCTGTGCGCAGGGAGGGGGGTGCCAAGGCGAGAGAGGGAGGGACTCCGCAGCTGGGCTTCTGGGCTTCCGCCTGGCTGCAAACACTCGGAGCTGGTCCGGCCAGCCCTGTGGGGATGTATGGTGCCCGGTGTGGCCCTGGCAGGGAACTCTGTGTCTCATCTCAGAGCCTCGGGGCTGTGTAGTTAGTTTGACACTTGGGGGTGGTATGTGTAATGTTTCTGGCTGGCCTGGAGAGTCAGCGTACTTTGCTGAGCAAGACTGTGCCAGGAGGCTCTGTGGGTCCCTGGTTTCAGCTCCTCCAGGCCCTGTGTGCCCCTCCCAGTGACCACGGGGGTGCGGGCTGACGGGGCCAGGTTAGGCTCTTCCTCATTCCCAGACCTGCCTTCTGCAGCTCGGCGTGGGCTGTCCCTTCCCTTCTTCCTCCCTTTGCTCTGTTGTCCTGCTTTCTCCAGGGGAGCTGAGCATGACAGGTTAGGGGTGAGTGTTGGGGGTGACAGGGCACTTGTTTGGGGTTGGGCCAACGAGTTCCCCAATCTCAGGCTATGTCACCACTGGCTCCGGGATAGGGAGAGCCTGGTGTCTGCTCACCAAAAGGAAATGGCCTGACCCTGGTAGGGGTGTGGAGTGGTACACTGCAGGGTCTTAACTTGGGGACTGTGGACACCTGATTTATCTTTCAGAAAGACCATGTGGCTGTTGTATGGGTAGTTGGTTTAGGGTGGAGGCCAGGAGCCCAGTGATGGGGCTGCCACCTGGTCCCCGTGAGGGATAGTGAGAGATGGTGGGGCAGGGGACCTGCTGAGAAGTGCTCAGATTTGGGATATATATAGATATATATATCTTAATCCTCACCTGAGGGTATGTTTCATTGATTTTTAGAGAGAGAGAGAGGAAGGGAGAGAGAGAGAAGCATTGATGTGAGAGAGAAACATCCGTCAGTTGCCTCCTGTATGCTCTCCAACTGGGGACTGAACCCACAATCTAGGTATGTGCCCTGACCGGGAATTGAACCCGAAATCTTTTGGTGTATGGGATGGTGCTCCAGTCAACTGAGCCACCTGGCCAGGGCAATCCTGGGATGTATTTTGACAGTAGACTTGCAGGTGGGTTGGAAGTGGGGAATGAGGACGGAGAAATCAATGATGACCCTTAGGGTTTTGTCCCGCGTGTCAGGGTGGCTGGAGGATGGGAGATGGGCAGGGGTGGAGGAAGGTGTTTGAGGGAAAAAGTTAGGGGGCCTTCTGTTGGGCTTCGCTGAATCTGAGGTGCCTATCAGACATGCATGTGAGATGTGGAGTTGGCAAACTCAGACAGACCTGGACTGGAACCTGGCTTCTGCTTTTTCCGTGTTCGCTGTGGACAGTTGCTTAACCACGCTGGCCCTGACACTCTCTAACCTCCTCCCTGGGCTTTTTGTGAGGCTGAGGGGGTGGCATTTGTGAAGTGCTCAACTCTGCCTGGCACATCACGGGTACGCGGCAGAGGATACCTGGGGCTTCCTAAAACTTTGCTTCTGTCATCCCATTTTCCAGCTCAGAAACATTCAGTCGCTCCCTATTGAAGAGCTAAGCTTGGAACTTGTGTCTTGTGGGCTGATTTGGCTCATGGATGTATTTTGTCTGGTACACATAGAGATCTTTACACAGTTGGATTGGTTATCAATGTATAAGAATTGGGAGCGTTCACGTTCAAATTTGGATTTCTGGCTTGTCTTGAAAAGTTGAAAACTCTGGTTACATCGAGCTTGTATTTCTGCTTGCAGCCGGGCTGCAGATAAGCAGCAGCTGCCCCTTTAAGAAGGGGGCGTGTGTTCTGCAGTTCACCATTGTTTCCCTCCCCCACTCTAAGGTCATCTTTGTTGTTGAGCTGAAATTTACAGAACATAAAATCAATCACTTTAAAGTGAACAGTTCAGTGGCACCTAGTACAGTCACAAAGTTGTGCAACCACCATTTTCTCTAGTTCAAAAATGTTTTTATTACCCTCCCATAAAACTCCCTTAAGCAGTTACTCTTCCTTCTCCCCTCCTTCCAGTCACTGCAGCCAGTAAGCTGCTTTCTGTATCTGTGGACTTACCTATCCAGGATATTTCGGAGAAGTGGAATCATACCATACAGCGTGGTGCAAAAGTAGGTTTACCGTCGTTCATATGGGAAGTAATACAATAACTAATAAATAACAATACAAGAATAAACTCTGTGCTTTGCATACTCACAATTGTAAACCTACCTTTGCCCCGCCCTGTATGTAACCATTTGGTATCTTTCACTTAAGCATAATGTTTTTGAGATTCACATTCTAGCATGTATCAGTACTTCATTCCTTTTCTTTCTTTTTTTTAAAATTTGCACCTGAGGATATTTTTCCCATTGAATTTAAGAGAGAGTGGAAAGGAGGGGGAGAGACACACAGAGAGAAACATCAATGTGAGAGAGACACATGGATTGGTTGTTTCCTGAATGGTCCATGAGAACAGGCCTTGACCAGGGCTGGGGCTGCAACCGAGGTAAGTACCCTTGACCGCAATTGAACCTGGGACCCTTCAGTCCTCGGGCCAACGCTCTATTCACTGAGTCAAAATGGCTAGGGCACTTCAGTCCTTTTTATGGCTATACTAGAGGCCTGATGCACGAAATTCTTGCAAGAGTAGGCCTTTCTTCTCCCGGCTGCTGACACTGGCTTCCCTCTTGCACCCGGGACCCGGGCTTCCCTTGCAGCCCTGGCTTCATCAGGAAGGTCGTCCAAAAGGACGTCCGGAAGGATGTCCAGTCTAATTAGCATATTATGCTTTATTATTATAGATGATATTCCATTGTGTGGATATACCACAGCTTGTTTTTCTCCCATCCATTGATGGACATTCAGTATGTTTCCACGTTTTGGCAAGTGTGAATAGTGCTGCTTTTCAGTGTACAAGTGAACAACATTTGTGTACAAGTATTTGTTTGCGTTCCTGCTTTCAGTTCTTTTGGGTATCTACCTAGGAGTGGAATTGCTGGTTGATATGGCAACTCTACGTTTAACTTAACTGAGGAACCGTCAGGTGTTTTCCACAGCAGCTACACCATTTTACATTTCTACCAGCAATGCATAAGGGTTGCAATTTTTCCACATTCACAGCAACACCTGTTATTTTCTGTTTTGTTTTTGTAATCCTCACCTGAGGATATTTTCCCCATTGATCTTTAGAGACAGAGAGTGGAGGGGAGGAGAGAGAGAGAGAAATATTGATGTGAAAGAGACACAGCGAGTGGTTGCCTCCCACAAGTGCCCAGACCAGGGCCGGGTCTGCTGGCTGATGCTCTAACCACTGAGCAACTTTCCTGGGCTATTTTCTGTTTTCTGGTTATAGCCATTCTAGAGGACATGATGTGATATCTCACATGGTTTTATTTTGCATTTCCCAGCAACTAATGATGTTGAACATCTTTTCATGTGCTTATTATCTGTTTGTATATTTTTGGAGAAATGTCTATCAAATCCTTTGCCCATTTTAATTGGGTTGTTTGTCTTTTTGCTATAAGAGTTCTTTATATATTCTGGCTTGTAGTCTTTTATCAGATGTATGGTTTGGAAATATTTTCTCCTATTCTAGTGGTTGTCTTTTTACTTTCTTGATAATGTCCATTTCTTTGATGAAGTCCAATTTAGCTGTGTTTTTGTTGTTTCTTGTGGTGTAATATCTGAGTCCATTGCCATATCTAAGGCTGTGAAGGTTTACTCCTAAATTGTCTTCTACGAGTTTTATAGTTTTAGCTCTTAAGGTTAGGTTGCTGCTTCACTTTAAGGAACTTTTTGTATGTGGTGGGAGGTGTAGGGGTCCAACTTCTTCCCTCTGCACAAGGATATCCAGTTTCTCCAATACCACTTACTGTTAGGAGGTTTTTGATGACTAAGTCAATCTTTATGTATTATCCCTTCCCTCCTATATGTTATTTGCCTGGTACCTGTAGTCATTTGCACTTTAAAATCCTGTCTTAGAGATTTAAACATAAGTCTGTGGAATTTTAAAGATGTCTTACAAAAACCCAGCCATCCTTCCATTCTTCCTCCTGTGTCTGAATACAGCTCATTGTTGGAGCACCCATTGGGGGTAGGGTTGGCTGTCCAGGGTGAGGGGTACAGTCTGTTGCCAGAGAACAGACTGTACTTATTGGCAGGGACATGGGCCTGTCCAGACCTGGGACTCAGCCTCCACTGTGTGCTCCATCCTCATCCATGGGCACAGTTAAGCATTCGGTCATTCATTAAGCAAGCGTTTCTTGAGCATCTGCTATGTACCAGGTGGTTCTAGGCCCAGGGATACAGCAGTGGACAAAATAAAGAGCCCTGCCCTGGAGGATCTTGCGTTCTTTGCCTTCTTGGGGGGAATAACCCCGATGTTTTCCAAAGGCCTTGGCAGCCAGACAGGAGACCAGCTGGCCCTCATCCCGCCCGTCCTGAGGATGGGGACGCTGAGCCAGCAGCAGAGCCCAGGCAGTGCGGTGTGCACCGTGGTTAGGCAGCTGTAAGACTTACCGGATGTGGCTCCCAATGGGGTATGTATTGTGAGTTTCTAGCTTCCCTAGCTTTCCAAAAAACTCTCCAGAAGTCCTTTTCATGTGATGTCTTCCTTCTCCATGGGGATGTGAAACTTGCTCTGAGCCCCGTTTTCCTCCCCGCCCCAGCGCTGCGCAGCCCACATCTCCATCCCATTTTCCGGGGACCTGTGTGGGGCGAAGACACCTTGTACTCCATCCTCATCTCTTTAGTGTTTCTCGTTGCTGTTGATATGCTTTTGCCCCTCCTGTGTGTCCTGGGTTCAGGTGGGCAGGGATAGGAGGCGTGGCTACTATGCAGGAGCCTGGTCTGTGTGGGATGCTATGCCAGGCTTTGCAGACTGGCTCCCATTACCCCACCACAGCCCCCTGGTCCCCCTGTTAGCCCTGCTCCAAGGTGCCCTGTGCTATGAGCAGTGGTGGGTGGCAGTGGGTGCCACTTTTCCAATTAGGGTCAGGGAGGAGGAGGAGGTGTGGGGGGCTGTTGGTGGGGGCCTCCTGAGCTGGGATGCAACAAGGAGGAAAGAACAGGTGGCCGCCGTCTGCAGGGAAGGCCGTGACCATGGGTAGAGCTGCTGTGGACCAGAGGGAGGCAGGCTGGGCCATTCCTGCCACGGGAAGGGCACGGGATGGTGAGGGGGTGGCACTGGCTCTGTTGTACTGGAACATGCCATTGCTTCTGCTCCTTCACCAGTTGGGCAGGGGCCAGTGCCAGAGAGCAATTAGGGGCATCGGGAAGATTTCTCAAGACTGGCCTTGCGACGGTTGCTCTCGTCCGCTCCTGCTACCTCGGACCTCCTCCAACATCCTCCCCCCCCAAGGACTCGCTTTGCCCTTCCAAGGGGAGACCGGGCAGTTTCTATATTGGGAGGTGAGGCCGACAGGGGTTGAATCCGAACTGAACCCTGGGGACCAGCCTGCAATTTCCTTGGCTGGGCGCTAGCTCTATGTGATTATTTCACAGCCTACTTGACTACTGGCTGTTAAAGAGGAGCCCATGGGGGAATGCTGGCCGGGGTTCTGAGTTGAGTGGCAACAGCTGTTGCTAATAATACATTAGACAGCTGAGTGGATGCTGCTATTGATGAGGAGCCCGGATTACATTTCCCTGTGATAACCCAGTGCCTGGCTTCCTGATGGAGGGGGAATTCCCTTCCAAAGCATGCCCCGGGCAGGACTTCACTCTGTCCTAAAGGGTTTGTGGAACCACACAAGTGAGTCAGTGAGCATTTATTGAGTGCCTGCTGTGTGCCCTTGGCTGTGTGCAGCAATTTCAGGGGGTGTGGACCAGGGTGGGTCCGAGTGGCCAGAGCCACTGTTCCAGGCTGGCCTGAGTCACCCTGCTTCTGGGTGGAAAAAGAGACTTGCTCTGTGCCAAGGCTGGAAAGTTCAACCAGTCACAGAGCAGCAGAGCCAGCCTGGCTGAGGTCAGGTTGCCATGGGCCGATTTCTGCTCTCTGGCACTGTCCTGGCACCAATGGCCCATCTAGTGGGTCACTCGGGGCTGAGGCTGAATCACGGCCCTTCTCTCTCACCAGCTGTGCCAGCCCCTGGAGCATCTTCATTCGGGAAACACAGACCCATTTTAATACCCATTTAAACACCCGTTTCTGGGAAAACCAATGATGTCAAGAAAAGCCAAGTGTCCCAAATCAGGAAAAATGAACCTAAAACTTCTCGCCGGTCCCCCTACAGGACAGGGCTCTTTGCAGAGCGAGCTCTCCAATAATTCCTTCTGCTATTTCCTGAGCGCTGGCTGTGCACCAGGCCTTGGCCGGAACGTCTTGTCCATGCTCACTTCATCCTCACCTGAGCCCTGAAAGCAGGGGTGACACCTCCCGTTTCCAGGTGAGGGGGCTGAGATTGAGTAACTTGCCTCATGCCCCACAGCTGGGCAGTAGCAGGTGGCCACTCCCAGACCTGGCTTTGACCACTGGACTCTACTGCATCCTGTATCTACTGTAACCAAACCTCAGTAGCTCTCCACTGCCTTCCAGGTTAAGCCTGAATTTCTGGCATTCTCTCAGGAACTCTCAGGCCTAGACTCCAGCCCTTCTTTCCCGTCTGATCTTCAGGATGTTGACCGAGAGGCCTCAGTCCAGCCAGATTGATCCAAGTTCATCCAATCCACATCATGATTCTCCACCTTCCCCCTTTGCCCACACAGTTGCCACTGCCTGCAATACCCTCTCCACCTCTCTGTCAAGTGATCTTTTTATTCTTTAAGGTCTGCCTGGGATTCCACCTTTTGCAAGAAGCTTCCCTTGATGTGGTGGTTTTAAAATATGTCCATGAAGCCAGGCCGGCGTGGCTCAGTGGCTAAGCGTCGACCTATGAACCAGGAGGTCACAGTTCATTTCCCGGTCAGGGCACATGCTCGGGTTGTGGGCTCAATCCCTAGTGTGGGGTGTGCAGGAGGAAGCCGATCAATGATTCCCTCTCATCATTGATATTTCTTGCCCTCTCCCTTCCTCTCTGAAATCAATACAAATATATTAAAAAAAATAAAATATGTCCATGAATATTGTTCTGCTAAGTGAGATCATGCCATATAAGCTCACTTATATGTGGAATCTGATGAACAAAATAAACTGATGAATAAAATAGAACCAGAGGCATGGATACATGGAGCAGAATGACAGGTGTTGGGGGCGGGACGGCCGGGGGGGGGGGGGGAGAACTGCATAAAAGAAGGTGAAGGGATTAGCTGACTCCTTATTGGAACCACCTGAGAAACCCTGAGCTGGAACTACACAACTAAGCCACTTCACAAGTCCTGACCCACAGAAATTGTTTTGAGTCACTAAGTTTTGGAGTAATTTGTTACACAGCAATAGAGAACTAATACACTGACCTCTCAGCCAGAAGTGCTTTATGCCCCTGGACCACTGGTCATCTGTAAAATAACCCTGGGTACTTTGTCTCGTAATTAACATCAAGTATCCTGGAAATTGGGCCCTGGCCTAGTATTTCCAGTGTCCAGTCCATGCTTTGCAGGGGCTTATTAGGTTAGGTTAACTGATTAACCAATACAAGGGCATTGTCTAAGAATACACCTGAAATACTGTTTGATTGCCAGTTGGCACGGATAATAGAGTGATGGAATTTGGGGGTGATTCAGGAGAGCCTCGCAGTCCATAACACACCAAGCCAAGGTCAGACCTGGACACGAGCTGGCCTGAATCCAGGGACTTCCTTTGGGCACCAAAGGCTGTCCTTGTGTCCCTGAACATACCCTGTCATGAAAGTGGCCGAAGGGCCTATAGCAGGAGGTGGGGGAAGCAAAAAGGAAAAATTTACCCTTAACCTGTAATTCATTATGGCATGTATCCTTCAAGATTTATTTCTCTGGTTGACTCGTGTATATTTACATGCAGATATATCTATATCTATCTATCATCCATGTATCTATGCATCCATGAATCTATTTCTATCTATCCATCCATCCAAATAGGTTTTGTACATTTAATTTAAAAAAATGGGATCATGCTCTAGAGTCTAGACTATTTTTTTCACATAGCCACACGTTGTAAATATTTGTGCGAACAGAATCAGCACCGATCTCCTGTCATAGTATTTGATTGTATGAGCTTACTCCCATGCAGTATTATTCTATCCCTCACGGGTGGATACCTTGGCTGTTTGTGCTTTTTTTTTTTTTTTTTTGCCTATAAACAATGTTGTGACAAATATTCTTGTATACATGTCCTTGTGTAGTTGCTCAAATATTGCTGTAGAGTACATTCCTAGAGTGGGTTTATTGGACCAGAATATGTGAACATTCTCAAGACTTTGGGCTCACAGTGCCCAGTTGCCCTTCAGAAAGACTGTGCCAGGTGCGCATGTACCTGTTGTCCCTGTGTCCTTAGCTCCATATCCTTGCCGGCACTGGGTTTTCTCTTTAATCTTGGCCAATCTGATAGATGGAAGATGTTATCTTATCTTAATTTCTTTAATAACCAGGAGGGTTGGGCATGTTCCTTGTGTTTCTTGGTCATTTTATCTTTCTCCTTGAGCAAATTGTTCATGTCCTTTGTACATTTTTTGTTTCCCTTACAAAACCAGTACGTTATTCCTTTTTATGGCTAAATACGATTCCATTGTATGGGTCTGCTGTAATTGTTTAATCATGAGTTGGTGGGCGTTTGGGTTGCTTCCACTTGTTGGATATTATGAATGTTGCTGCTGTGAACATTGGTGTACAAGTTTCATGTAGGCATATGTTTTTCTTTTTCT
Source organism: Corynorhinus townsendii (assembly GCA_026230045.1). Taxonomy (NCBI): domain Eukaryota; kingdom Metazoa; phylum Chordata; class Mammalia; order Chiroptera; family Vespertilionidae; genus Corynorhinus; species Corynorhinus townsendii. Next base: position 36,277,664 of record JAPDVU010000009.1, read on the forward strand.
TGGGGGTATATTGCCCAGGACTGGAGTTGCTAGGTCAAATGGTGAATCTTTGCTTAACTTTTTGAGGAACTTTCAAACTGTTTTCCACAGTGGCTGCACCATTTTATATTCCCACCAACAGTATACGAGGGTTCTAATTTCCCTTTATTCTTTCCAATACTTGCTGTCTTTTTGGTTATAGCCATTCCAGTGGGTGTAAAGTGGTCTCTCATTGTGGTTTTGTTTTGTATTTCCCAATGATTAATGATGTCAAGCATCTTTGCATGTTCTTGTTGTCTCTTCGTATAACTTCCTTGGAGAAATATATTCTAGATACAAATCTCTTATCAGACATATGATTTGCAAATATGTTCTCCTATTCTGTGGATTGTCCATTGAAGTACAAACTCTTAATTTTGGTGAAGTCTAATACGTTGTTCTTTTTTAAAACAATGTACGTTCGCACATGGGGTTTCCAGACCCTGCAACCTGAGCTGCTGGTGGGTCAGAGGCACTCAGCCCTTGTCAGGTCAGCTTCGGCCTGGGAGAGGCCATCTGGAGCCTGCCGCAGGGCTGGGTCTCCCCAGGTGACTTCACGAGGGTCCCTTCCATGGCGGTTCTCTCCTGAGGACTCTGAGGGCAGCTGGGCTCCAGGTGGTCCTGGCCATTGATGCCTGCAGAGGAGGGGAGAGCATTTGGATGCTCTAGTTCTGCACGGAGAAATGACAAGGACACACTTGGTCCTCCTTATCTCTGCTTTCTGTTCTTTCCTCTCTGTCTGGGCACTCATGAACTCATGGCTTGCCAGGGCCCAGATGTGGGCAGTGGTGTTCAGACAAGAAAGTGTGGCTGTTTCCACCGAATGGGAAGTGGGAAAACCCGTGTTTATTTTGTTAGGGTAGAAATTTCAGCCCCTCACACCTTCATCCCACTTCCTCCTTCTCCTTTTTGTCTCACCTGGAGTTGACAAAGGTGGTACCCAAGTAGGATAATGATTTGGACTTAACGTAGTTTGAGGTTTTTAAAATAGCCCATCCGGGCCCCCGGAGGCTGCCGTTCAGTGGCTTCCAGGTTGTGCTTCTCCAGCTCCAAGCACCGGGCAGCCACAGGCAGGGACGGCATATCCAGGGCCCAGGCCCCACCGCTGCCCTGGCCAGGGTGGCTCTGCTTCTATTGCCTTTAAAAAAAAATCCTCCCCCAAGAAGTGAAGATATTGTTCCCATTGATTTTCAGAGAGAAAGTGGAAGGGAGGGGGAGGGAGACAGAAGGAGGGGGAAGAGAAAAACATTCATGTGAGAGAGACACATCAATTGGTTGCTTCCTGCACGTGCCCTATTTAGGTGCAGGAATCGAACCTGCAACCCAGGTGACGTGCCTTTGACTGGAGTTGAACCTGAGACCCTCTGGTGCGCAGACCAGTGCTCTAACCATTGAGCAACCTCTATTTCTTTTCTGTATTAGAGTTCCAAGTGAGATTTTGTATAAGGAGATGGAAGGGCTGTGTTGGCAAAGCAGTTGGAAAACTGCTCGTAGTAGACACCTTGGCCCCACTGTTGGGTTGAAAACATCTCAAACGTGAATTCTGCTGGAGGCCAACTCCCGTGGTTCTCTAGGGAACTTGGATTTTCCCAGAGGCCCCCACGCTCCTCTCTGTTGACAGAGACAGAGTGGCTGCTCTCCCCGTGGCACTTGCCAGCCTCCACGTTTAATCTTTTCTTTTGTTGTATGGGATGTTCTGGCCCTGCAGCTCTGCGAAGGCAAAATCAAATTATCTTCCCTCTTGATCCAAATACATTTTGTCTCTGGGAAAGCCCTGGGCTAAGGAAGCTTTTAGATGGTTGGTGAGGCGGTTTTTTCAGCAGACCTCTTGGCTGACACCCCACCTTTCTCTCCCCTCTTTGTGTCTTTCAGTCGGCGGAGTTCTTCGAGATGCTGGAGAAAATGCAGGTGAGCATCCATCCCCAAGGGGGAGAGCTGAACCCCGGAGGGGAGGGTGCTGCAGCGACTTCGGGGGACACAACACCAGGCAGAACCCATGGGCAGAACGTGGGCACCTTGGAGGGAGGGGCAGAGAAGAGAGAACTCACCGTCCCAATGGCCCGGACAACCCGAGGCCATTTCCACACTGAGTGGCACAGTGGCTTCTGGGCCGGCTCCTGCCGGAAGACCAGGGAGAAGATAAAAAACAGAAACCCCAGCAGAGTGGACGGACGGGCTGCCATTGGCCCCAGGATGGGGGAGAGTTTGAGAGATGCTCCTGGAATGGGCCGGAAAGAAAGCCTGAAAGAGACAGCCCCTTTGTGGGGGCCTCATCCTGTGTCTGGGAGGCAGAGCGGAGGGCGAGAGACAGACCTGAGTTCAAACTCTGCATCTAACACTGGCTTGCCAAATTACTCCCCCTTTCTAACCTCTCGCTCCTGTTTTTTGTCTACTAACGGACGTGTTCTCCGCTCACTCTGACACCAAATGTGTGGTTGTGTTCCCCCTACCAGACAATTCTGTGAGCCAACTGGGTTCCACGCAGTTCGACGCGGTCTCTCTGGAAGTAGTGTCAGCTCCCACAGGGTTCTCAGATGCCAGTCACAAGTCCAGGTTGCCACCTGGGCTTCTGACCGGTGCACTGGCTATAAATAGGAGGTCCCCACGACCCCCTTTTCCAGTTCAATTAATTTGCTGGAGTGGCTCACAGAACCCAGGAAAACGGTTTACTTACCAGATTGCTAGTTTATGGTAAGAAGGCTACAACTCAGGAACAGCCAGCTGAAGAGAAGCATAGGCAAGGCCTGTAGAAGGGCCCAGAGCGGCCATGCCCTCTGAATGCCCCACGCTCCTCAAATCTCTACGGGCCCCCCAATCTCAGATGCTCCCCAAACCCATCCTTTTGGGTTTTATGGAGGCTTCATTACTTAGGCATGATGGATAAAATCACCGGCTGTGGGTGATTGTCTCTACCTCCAGCTTCTCTCCCCTCCCCCGCGAGTGGGAGTGGCTGGTGGGTTCCCCTGTCAATCAGCTCACATCCTTAGGAAAGTCCCAGAAGTCACCTCATTAACATAAACTCACTAACACAAACTCATGGGGAACACTCCTTTCGCCTTTATGGCTCTGGAGCTGTTGCACAAACCAAGGATGAAAGACCAAATCCTAGAACAAAACTGCTCCCAAGTTCTCTCATTGCTCTTATCACTTAGGAAATTCCAAGGGTTTTAGGAGTTCCGTGCCAGGAATGGGATAAAGACCAAAACATGTATTTCTTATAATAAATCACTATCACAGCCTCTATAGAGAAAGAAGAACGAAAATGTCCACTTGCATCGTTTCTGGGATGAAACGAGATAATTTTTGTAAATACTTGGTGGGCAGTGCATAGAATCAGTGTTTCTTGTGGGGGCCTTTGTAATTGCTCATCACCAGGGGGTCAGGATCTCAGGAATATGGGGAGAGGTCCAGAAGGTATAATTGATCCAGGTGGAGAGAGTGGCAAGAACACATTGATAATAGCACATATATTTTAACCACTGGTCTGGGGTAAGAGATCGACAGGTGTTATCTCATTTCTTCTTGACAAGGCCCCAGGAGGCACGTATGTTGTTGTTATCACCATCATTCCCATTTCACAGGTGAGAAAACTGAGGCACAGAGATATTAAATAAAGCACTCAAAGGCTCATGGCTAGCAAGTATCTCCAGAGCCGGAAGGCACAGTCATTATGTCATGCTTCTTACCTGAAGTAGATGCTTCAGGCACAAGGCAGGAAGGGTCTATAGGAATGGTCTGGAATAGGAGGAAAGGCACGCAGGGTGCCCACTGCCGTCCTGAGACACAGGCGGAGCTTCTGAGAGGGCTGCTGCTGTGAGGGAGCCAGGTCCTCCCCGGAAAGCAGGTCTCCTAAGGATGGGGAAGAGGAGGGTTGGTTTGAGAGAAAAATATTCGTAGTGGTTGTGTCATTATCACGAGCAAGTTATTAAGATCCTCTGTGCCCAGCAGAGTGTGGACTCCCAGCTAACTTAATAGGTATTTATATGCATTTAGGGGACTTAGAACCAGGTGGCGGGCACAGGGATGGCAGGTGCCTTGGCAGCGAGTGCCTGTATAACAGACGCTCCGCCCGGGTCTCACCCAAGCCCATGGAGTCGTGGCAGTGTGGGCAGCTGGCAGGGCCTCCGCCGCGCACCCTGCCTTCTCTCTGGTTTCCCCGCGACCACCCAGCCCTCGCCCCCAGGGAGCAGCCTGTTTCTCTGTTCGAGCACGTGATTCAGCCCTGCGTAACTGGCCTTGTGCTGTTCTGTTGTTTGGAGGCTACGGGCTGGACCTCTTAGCTCTATCGGGAGCCTCTGCAGGGCGGGAGTCTGGCTGTGGCTCCCCCTGTGTCTTCACGGCAGCCCACATCAGGGGCCGTTGCCAACTCCATGTCAGTGGAGACTTTGGTATTTAGATCAGACTTCAGTGTTTAGGTCCCTACCATGTGCCCACTGGGCCCCAGCCTCTGAGGGGCTGGGGTTTCCAGCTCCTCTGTATGTAGGCAACTCATATGGAGAAACTCACATGGGGATTCTGTCCCTGAGTGTGGGTGCCCTCTGGCCTCGAGCTGCATTGTGGGGCCTAAAGCTCAGCAGGCGGGGGTGCCTGGGCCCTCTGTGAGTTGTGAGGAGCAGAAATTAAGACCCGGGACTCCTGACCTCAGTCCCAGAGGCTAGGAATTTGAAGGGCACAGGTCCTGTGCAGCACAGTTTTGGGTCCCCTCCGTTCTGGGTTCAAGTTCTAATGCTGACAGGCTGAAGGGAAGTGACCTTGGTCAAGCCGTTGGACCCCCCTGAGTCCCAGTTTCCTCATGGGGGGGGGAGATAATGAGGGGAGGGAATAGCAGTGGCTCTGTCAAGGCAGAGGGGAGGGGACAGGAGGAGGTTTGTTCTCTGGCCCAGGGGCTGTTCCCAGGCTGGGATGACTCATGCAGGACACACAAAACAAACTTCTGACGTCAGGCCCTTCCCCACCCGCCCAGTTTGCCTCCATGGACAGCATCTGCAGGCCACCCAGGTGGTTTCTCCCTGTGTGGGGAGAGGAGCACCTGCCCAGTGGGAGGGGTCTCCCATGCCCACCTGACCAGGGCCACAGGGTGACTCAGTCCAGAGAGGCCAGAGGAGGAGCCGTCTAAGTCTGCCCAGTGAGCAGGAACCCTGAGCCCCAGGGCTCAGCGATTTGGTCATGCACTTAGTGGACAGATGGCCCGGCTTCAAAGCCAGGCCCTTCCACGCACTGACTGTGCGACATTCGGCAGGCAGCTTCCGCCCTGGGCCTTGGTTTTCTCTTTGGTAAAAAGGTGCTGAGGGCTTCAGAGGGGACGGTAGAGGTAGTGCACCGTGGAAGGCTCCAGTCCCCGGTCTTATGACGAGGCAGTAGCTGCTTTCCGACCCTCTTCTCTCCTGGTTGTCCCACTGATGATGTGGATTGATTCATGTGCCTGTGGGAACGTCACGTGCTCTCCGCCCACAAAACCCAGTTAAGTGGGAATTGGGCCATAGGCTAATGGTCTAGGCCAGTGGTTCTCAACCTTTCTAATGCCGCGACCCTTTAATACACTTCCTCATGTTGTGGTGAACCCCCAACCATAAAATTGTTTTCATTGCTACTTCATAACTGTAATTTTGCTACTGTTAATGAATCGTAATGTAAATATCTGTGTTTTCTGATGGTCTTAGGCGACCCTGCTAGCCTGGGACTCAGGGGGGTGCAACGGCTTGACCAAGGTCACGACCCACAGGTTGAGAACCGCTGCTGTAGATCCTAAGGCCATCCCGTGTGATGAGGTGTGTGACTTGCAAGGGCCCAGCATGTGGCAGCCCTTTGCTGTTATTACCACTGACCCCCAGCTAAGGCAGGTGCTCCCAAGGGACTCCTCCGTGCCGTCTCTATTTTGTGACCCTTGCTTTTCCATGGATCCTCTTTTCCTTGTTTCTGCAGGGGATCAAGCTTGAAGAGCAGAAGCCGGGACCCCAGAAGAACAAGGTGGGCTGGGTGGGCGAGGTGGCAGCCAGGTGGGCCCCGTGAGGGGGCCAGGTGAGAGCAAGGCAGGGGGAGCGGCCAGCATGCTGGGGTCCGCTGTCTTACACCATCAAACTCTGGTTTTCACCAGGAGCCACTGAAGTGGCTGCACCTTGTTGACTAGGGCACGGTGAGCAGGAAGCTAGGCCTTAGCTGATGCCTTTAGGCAGCTTCAGAGAAGGCTGGGGTGGAGGCCTCAGGGGAGACCGGAGGCTTGCAGTGTGGCCTGGCTCCCGCACACCTGCTCCTGTGAGCGAACCATACAGTGTGTAGGGGTGGCAGGCTCTGCTCTAGGCTCCAGCAGGCAGTCAGCTCTCAGCTTCAGGGTCTGTTTCCAAGATCCAGGAGTGCAGTTTATCCCCTGGAGGTCAGCCCCCTTGCCTGGGGGGGACCAGGGCTATCTCCTTGTTGGAGCCTCCTGGGAGAGCAGCTCGTGTCAGGATGGGTGTTGAGGTCCAGCGCCTTGTGTCCTGCGTCTTCCTTCCTCTGCACTGCATCTTCTGCTGGCCCCTTTGCATTCAGGTTCTGTCCGTTCGGGGAAGAACTTGAGAGAAGCCAGAGCCCAAGCTGCCTCTAGGCTGTTCACCCGCTGATGCGCCTGAAACCCTGGTGCAGCCTGCCAGGTCCCCAACACCTCCCCCCAGACCTGGGGGAGGGAAGGGAAATAGTGACCAAGCTTCACGGGCCATGCTGGGACTGACGGTGGCATTGTGTGTTTGTCTTGCAGGATGACTATATCCCGTACCCCAGCATCGACGAGGTAGGAGTCCCCTGGGTCCTGTCTTGGGGGCAATGCTGGGGGAGCTGATGCTGATGATGGTGATGGTCCCTCTGCCACTGCATGGTGGGGAGAGCCTTGGGACTTGAGGGCCTGAGACCTTTCCCATTTGTGACTTCAGCTTTTTTTAAAAAAAAATCAGCCCTAGCTGGTTTGGTTCAGTGGATAGAGCCTCGGACTGTGGACTGAAGGGTCCCAGGTTCGATTCCGGTCAAGAGCATATGCCTGGGTTGCAGGCTCGATCCCCAGTTGGGGGCATGCAGGAGGCAGCCTATCAATGATTCTCTCTTATCATGGATGTTTCTATCTTTCTCTCCCTCTCCCTTCCTCTCTGAAATCAATAAAAATATATTTAAAAAAAAAAGATCAAAAAAACCCACAAACCATCAGGAGTGATGAAGTTGGATATTGTGGGTCTTGGAGGAGGGGTTCATGTTGCTACCTTTGGATTCATATATGGGATTCATATACTCTGTGGAGTAGCTCAGAGGTGGGGGGGATACCACCATTGGTACCCCTCCACTTCCCCTGCAGATCAGGGCAGGCTGCAGGGCAAGGCTCTCCCTTTGCCTCTAGGTTGTGGAGAAGGGAGGCCCATACCCCCTGATCGTCCTGCCCCAGTTTGGGGGCTACTGGATCGAGGACCCGGAGAACGTGGGCACGCCGACCTCGCTGGGCAGCAGCATCTGTGAGGAGGAGGAAGAGGACAGCCTCAGCCCCAGCACCTTTGGCTACAAACTTGAGTGCAAGAGTGAAGCCAGGGCCTACCGCAGGCACTTCCTGGGCAAGGTGAGCCAGGCCTGGGTGAAAGCGCTGCCGGGGGGAGGGGGGGGGTCTGCCTGGGGAACCCAGCGTCCCTCCTCAGTGCGCCCCCCCCCCCCCGCTCTACCCCTCTCTCGCTGCCTGCCTCTGTCCTCCTTGGAGAGGTCTGCCTGGCTTTGCTCCTAGGCAGGGGGCAGGGGTGTGCAGGAGCCCAGGGCGCTCAGTGTGATGGGTCCTTGTGGGGACCGCCACAGGAGGCGGTGGAATAGGTAGTGTTTGGGGGTGAAGGAGGGTGGAAGGAGAAAATACATTCTCACTCCTTGAAAGTCTCTGTGTCCATGTAACTAGTACAAATCTCTCGTGGCCTCACTCAGCCAGGTCCCGTGTGCTTGTGCTGGGATGTGCTCTGAGCCTCTGATTGCTTAACTGGGACAGTTCCGTTTCTTTAAATATATTCCGCCCTTCAGCCTTGCCAGGTTCCAGAGGTCCGGAGGGCAGGCTCCGTCAGCTTTGCTGAGTCTCCCAGGAGGAGATGGATCAGGACCCCTCTGTCTCCCCGCCTTGCTAAAATGCAGATTCCCCACAAGACACTGAGTCCACTCCTAGCCCCGCCCTAATACAGCAGGCTGGGTGTGCCCCCTGAGCCGTGTGAGACCCACTGTCCAGCCATCTCCTGGCTCCACGTGGTGGAGGTGCCAGGCCCTGCCCCTTCGTTATTCTCACAAATCGCTTGAATCGGCAGGGGCTGTTCCCTGGGGCTAGGAGTGGACTCAGTGTCTTGTGGGGAAGCACTTGAGCTTCATCAAGGCGTGTGTGGGTTTGAATCCTGGATCTGCCACCTATTAGCTGTGTGACCCTAGAGAGTGACTTAACTTGCCTGCACATGTTTTCTCCATCTGACACGGGAGCTGCCCCCATAAAGTTGTGGTCTGAGTTAAAGGAGATAATGGTTACTAAGCAATTAGCCCAATGCCTGGCACAGGCAGCCTGAAGATTTGGTCGTTGGAGCCAATTACTCCTCTCCTCCTCCTCCTCCTCCTCCTCCTCCTCCTCCTCCTCCTCCTCCTCCTCTACCCCATCTATAGCAGCCACAGCTGGCACATCCTGCTCTTCCTCCTTGCTGTGGGGCTTCTCACTCCTGGTGAAGGAGATGATTTTTGGGGCTGTGCCTGGAAGGCCCCCTCCTCCCTGCTAACACCCGATTTCTGCTTCTAGGATCATCTAAACTTTTACTGTACCGGTAGCAGTTTGGGGAACCTGCTCCTGTCCATCAAGTGCGAGGAGGTGGAGGGCATTGAGTACCTTCGCATTATTCTCAGGTGAGGCTGCTGCATGGTTGGAGGCCACACCCCTAGTGGTGGGGACCCAGAAATACCAGCCTGACCAGTCCTGTGTGTGTGTGTGTGTGTGTGTGTGTGTGTGTGTGTGTGTGTGTGGCGGGGGGGGCGGGTGGTGGGGCGGGGATGGGGGAGACAGACCTGGCTATGTTCTATGTTTGGGTTGCCAGGCAGGAAGACCAGGTGTTTTTGCCAGCTGACTGACTGTGGGAGTCGGAGTGGCATCCTGGTCTCAAGGTCAGGTAGACCTTACCCTCACCCGCCTGTCTCTGGCTGTGAGGAAGGCAGAAAGGAAAAATAGCGATGGCTCATTTTGCAGAGACACAGTCCCACGTGGTCCTGGGAGAGGGTTTGCTGGGACTCTGCCCACGGCACCCATTCAGTCGGGAACTATAGACCCCAAAGCATCAGCGTGCATGCTGGGTGGTGGCCAGAACAGGAGTGCCGGTTTACAGCTAAGCCAGGGACCTCTCTGGAACCGGTTTCTGTTCGCCTCGACTAACCTGTCCCGTGGAACCTCCTTTGTACCAGGAGCTGTGACAGGGGCTTGGGCTGCAGTGGTGACTGAGCGGTGGTCCCTCCTCTCTAAGGGCTACAGACTCTAGTGGGAGAGAAGAACAGGATTTCAGTGTGTGGCACAGCTGCTGTTTCAGTGACAGGCACAGGGTGCTATGGAACACAGCGAGTCCGTCTCATTCCTCTCTGTCCCTGGGCCGGTGGGGAAGTCAGGATGGCCAGTGTGAAGGCCAAGGCTGGTGCTTGGCAGGGATCTGTGAACCTGTCAGGCTCCCAATCCCTACTTGTTGAATCAAATTGGAAGTCCTTGAAGGAAAAGAACAGTAACGTTTGGAAAAAAGCAGTAACATTTTTTTTCTGCCTAAATTTTGAGATAAATATGGGAGGGGTCAGGGACACAGAGCCCTGCTATGGGAAATGTAGGGCAGTACCAGGAAGTTGTTAGCAAAAATCAAAGGAGGGTATCCGGCCTGTCCATTGGTGATGCTGCAGAGAAGCTGGGGGAGATGTGGAGGCGCTGCGGGCAGCCCGCGGAAAGGAAGGCTGCTGAGCTGAAGGATACTGCTGCATCCTGAGCTAACGGAGAGCCTGGTGCGGCAAGAAGGGAGTCGTCAGGGCTGAAAAAGCAAGAAAAAGAAGAAGAAAACGAAGACAAGGAAGAAGAAAAGGATGATGATGAGGAAGATGAAGAAGAAGAAGAAGCTGGTTCTAGCACAATTTTTTTTTCTTGTCTATAAAGCATTTAACCTCCTGTACACAACTCACTCCTTTTAAAGAAAACAATTGAGAAGTAAGGCTGTGTAAGATTTGTTTTTAAACTGTACAATGCCTTTTTTTTTTTTTGTATAGTTAACGCACTACCGAATGTATCTTTAGATAGCCCTGGTGCTATTTTCCTTCTTTCTTTTCTAAAATATGTTTTTATTGATTTAGAGTGAGGGGAAGGGAGAGGGAGAGAGAGAGAGAGAAACATTGATTGGCTGCCTCCTGCATGCCCACTATCGGGGATTGAGCCTGTAACCTGGGCATGTGTCCTGACTGGGACCTCTCAATACATGGGACAACACACAACCCACTGAGCCAAACCAGCCAGGGCCCTGGTGGTGTTTTCCATAGCCACTAGCCTTGCCTAGTGCAGTATGGGAGTTGTAAATTGGCAAGGAAATTTAAAGTGGGTTCCTGTTGATGCGCAGCTCTAATTAGTTATATATGGGGATGATGGTTTTTCATCTTGTTGTTGCTAATGCAGCTTATGCGAAATAGTTGTTCTGTTAACGGAATACCATTCTGTAATTATAAGAAACAATTGCAGCTTTTTAAAAATATATATTTTTATTGATTTCAGAGAGGAAGGGAGAGAGAGAGAGAGAAGCATCAGTGATGAGAGAGAAGCATTCATCGGCTGCCTCCTGCATACCCCCAACTGGGGATCGAACACACAACCTGGGTATATGCCCTGACCAGGAATTGAACCGTGACCTCCTGGTTCATAGGTCGACACTGAACCCCTGAGCCACACAACTGGGCAATTGCAGCTATTTTGTTGACATTCTGAATGCTTCTAAGTAAATGCAATTTTTTTTAAATTAAAACAAAAGGAAGCCTTTTTTTTTTTTTTTTTTTTAAACTGAGGTTCACCTGGCTAAAAATTTGTAAAGCAGAAAGAATCAGTTAACTCTCTGGAGCCAGTTTTCTGAGGGAGCTATATCTGAACCCTCATGTCCAAACAGGATTTTGAGGTAGGTGAACCTCTGTAAAGAAAATTACTTTCTTTCTTCATAAAAACCAGACCCAGATTGGGCAGGATCTCTGAGTAAGATGACAGTTGAACATAAGGATCTAACCTCCTTTTTCTACCACTGTATCCTATCTGAAATGTTGCATCAAATGAAAACTAGAGGAAGATGTCAGGAATGTAACATGCTGATTTTTTTTTTTTTTTGTAATCTGTGGGGGCAATTAGGACTATAATGTAGGTGAGATTGAGAGTTGGACCCCAGTTCCCCTTCCTTAAAAAGCAGTGTAATGTGGAAATACTGAAATTGGAGATTCTGGGGGAGTCCCATACTTTTCAGAAGTGAAGGTGAGTCCTGGCACAGTCGGGGTCTTTCCACATGGAATCACTTTTGTTGTTTTGAGCCAACAGCATTTGAAATCATTGCCATGGTAGCCCAAGGGCTAACTCAAATGTGGCTTTCCCACAGACAGCCAGTGGATAGGGTGGTGGAGAGAAGCCATATACCAGCCAGGGGTGGGACAGTCCCATCATGTGCTTGGAGTGATGGGCAGGCATCAAAATTGGAAACCAGACATAAAAAATTGGCCCCATGGCCTAGCGGTGTTAGCAGACACAAAGAAGAAATTATGCAGAGATGAAATTCCCCCACTGGCGGTGACTCCTGTCCCAGCTTCTTCCTCGTTCCTCGTAGGCTTCTGGATTATTTCATTGATGTCTTATAACAACCAGCTCTTCAGCCTAAAATCTGAGAAGAATATTTTAACAGCCTCTGTATGTGCCATGAGAGTAGCCAAGAAGAATCTACCCACAATTTGGAAACAAATAACAAACCAGAATCAATTTCTTCCTTTTCAAGTTTATATATGAAGAAGAAGGAAGAGGAGGAGAAAAAGAAGACCCTCACAAATCAGTGAAAGAAAAGTTTCTGCATCTAAAAATGCATAACCTAGCCCTGGCTGGTGTAGGCTCAGTTGGATGGAGTGTTGTCCCATACCCCAAAGGGTGGTGGGTTCGATTCTTAGGTTGTGGGTTCGGTGTGGGGCAACCGATCGATGTTTCTTTCTCACATCAATGTTTTTTCTCTCTCCCCCTTCCTCTTTCTAAAACACACACACACACAATTAAAAAAAGTAAAAGACCGTAGCCTAACATTCAGAAGCTAGGGCAATAATAAAGTTTTAGAAAGGATTTATTACAGAAAGCCAAGTAAAATTTAGTTATCTGTTAACTTTGTATTTTCAGCAAACTTCTTGAAAAAATAAGCTGTATGAAAGAAAAGACAAAAGGTAAAGGAAGGCAACAAGAATGAGACAAAGGTTTGCTGCTGAAATGAAGGAAATAATATAAGTAAACTAAAAATGGCCCCAAAGAATTTTCAATGGCATTAGAAGCAGTAAAGAACAAAATCTATGCTGAGCCTTTTTATTGTTAACAGTATATATTATGATATAGTGTGTAACACACACACATATATACATATATATGTGTGTATATAATGATTAAAATATGCAGAAATTCACAGAATACAATTATAGTGGTAGATTAAAACATACTTCTTATCACTTACAGATCAATACAACTTATCAGTTACAGATAGGAAATGAGAGGACTTGGATAATCTCAGTATTATTCATGTGAATTATATGTATTGATCTTTATTTATACCTAACTATATTTAACTATCAAACTTGGACCTCTAACAGAGATTTCTGCTGCTTTTCAAGTGCCTATGGCATATCTACACATTGATTGTAAGGAAATTAGTGGTTTTCTGTGAATGTGCTGCAACAGTCATCTTGGAGAAAAGCGAAAAACAAAAACAAAACTCAGACTTCTAGACTCTGACCACTTAAAAGATAATAAAGCCCCGCCAGTGTGGTTCAGTGGTGGAGGACTGACCCATGAACTAAGAGGCCCTGGTTCGAATTCCGGTCAGGGCACATGCCTGGGTTGCGGGCTCGACCCCAGTAGGAAATGTGCAGGGGGCAGCTGAATATTTCCATCTCTTTATCTCTCTGCCTGCCTCTCTTTCAAAAATAAAAAAATACATGTTTTTTTAAAATGACAACAAAAATTTAAATATGCACATACATATACAGTATATTTGAATATAAATATGTAAATATATAAAGACATAAATAATAACATATTCCTATTCCTTTTTTATTTCTAGAATTCTATAAAACATTGTTCTGTAACTTCTCAATATATCTAGAGTTCTTTCTATATTAGTACATGAAGAAGCTAGCTTGTTAATTCCTCTTACTGCTGCATAGTATTCCATTACATGGACATGAAATAATTTATTTAATAGATCCCCTATTAATGGCCATTGTCAGTATTGGTATCACATATAATGCTGCAATGAATAACCTGGTGCAAATTGTGTGGTTTAAAATAATTTCTCAGAAGTGAGCTGGCTGAGTCAAAACATAAATGCGTTAGTGTTTTAATAGATATTGCCAAATAGCCTTCTGTAGGAGGTCTATAAACTTGAACCTTTACCAGTAATGTATCAGAGTACTTATTCTTCCAAAGCCTCTCCAACAGAATATTTTGTCAAGCAGTTGGATTTTTGCCAATCTGATAAGCAAAAATAGTATGTTAATGTAGTTTAAATTTACAACAATTTTACTGAATTATGTTGGGCATCTCTTCATATATTTAAGGAACACATGTATTTATTTTCTGTACAGTGTGTTTATAACCTTTGCTTCTTTTAAAAATGGAATTGTTAGTCCACATTTATATTTTTAAAAATCTTGTAAGTAATTCTTGATAGCATGTGGATTTAGGAACCAATCTCTTGAGGCACAAAGTAAATCTGTATAAATTTCAAAAAGCAGATACTTTGCCAAACATATTTGCTTTATAATTTGATACATTGTAGCTATCCAACAATAGTTGCTGCTATTATTATTATCAATATTATTACCTAAATGGAATAAGAGGAAGGAATTAAGAAAGATTAAGGCCAACAAATAAACTGGAAATAAAATGAGCACAAGACTTGATGTAAAAATCTAGGCTACAGATTTATATGTAATGTAGAAAAAGATATACTTCATTTGGAAGAAAAAAACAACAAAATAGGTAACTAGTCAAATATAGATAAACATAAAATAAAAATCTACAAGATTAGGCATTAGGAAAGGCATATAACCGCAGATGTGAAGAAGATTAAACAATTACTAATAGATGTTATATTCAATCCACATTATTATAGTGGAAATTTTATTTGAAACAGATGCCTTTCTAGGAAAGCATGCTAATTTAACACGAGATTAGAAACCTGAACAGTAACTATGTAATAAATGGAAAAGTTTGCAAAGAATTCTCTCTCCAAAAGTTTCTGGGTCTGGCTGGTTTGCAGGTAGTTATTTTAAGCTCTCAAGGAACAGATTTCATGCTGGCTGCTTAAATTGCTCAAGAGAAACAAATATGAAAGCTTCCCAATTAATTTAACAATGCTTAAGAGATTCTCACGAACAATATTAGACCAATGAAAGGAAAAAAGAAAGGAAGGGAAATAGGGCCCAATATTCCTCATGAATATAGAAGTAAAGATTCTAAATAAAATACCAATTCCAGCAACTCAAATCTAAGCAGTTTATTAACAGAATAATTCACTATAGCCAAGAAAGAGTTACTGTAGGAATGCAGAAATGGTTGATACTAGGAAATTATTTATCCCCTCAGTGTTTGTTTAACCAAAGCATAACAATACATGCCAGACTTTCTCTAGGGAGAAGGACACGTGAGGAATAAGCTCTTGTTACCTGGCTATAGGAAGCATTCCGTTCCCATTAGATATTCTTATTCCTTCTTCTTACTCATCTTCTCCTATGGACATGGATTATTATTGGTTTGGGAGGATGATCCAAAAATAGATGGTCTGGGAGAAGAGAAAGAAGTTCCGAAGAGCTTGAGTGTGGAGTGTGTGTATACAGATGTATATACAGGTGTGAATGTGTGTAAGGTTGAATGGTCATGCTGGAAAGATTAAAAAAAAAAGGCTAAATCATGTATAAACTCTGTCTAGGAATTTAGATTTTAATCCTGTGAGCAAATAGGAGAGCTCCTGAAAGGAGAACATCATGACCAGACTTGCACTGTGGAATGAACACTGGCTAGAGTAAGGAGGATGGCTCGAAGGGAAGGCAAAGCCAGCAAGCAGCAGGCAGATGAGTCAGGAGGCTGCCTTGATGCGTCAGGTGATGAGTCAGGTGACTGTCATATATTATGAATGGTGCCTCAAGAGCTGTGCTATTTAATGGCCCTGATGGGAACTGGAACCAGGGTGCCCTGCACTGAGGATAGAGAAAAATGGGGGGAAAATTCCAAAATACCCAGGGAAAACGGACATTATGAAAGAGCCAAAAATATCAGCAATGAGAGATGGATTGAATCCAATGAAATGTAAATAATGGTACTCTTTCAAAATGACTTAAATATATTTAAGATTCTCAGAAGATTAAGGATAGCATCTATAAAAGGGATAACGAATTATGATACAATGAATGCATAGAAATGAATCAAGAATGGATATACGTGGGTATAAAAAGGAAACAATCGCAATTATTGGAAATAAAAAAAATAGTTGTTGAAGTAAAAACACTTAATACATTGGATAAATTCTAGTCTTTTAACAGTCAAAGTGAACCTGTGGATTAGAATTCATCAAAAAATTCAACAAGAGCACAGTGCAGTTATAGTAATAAAGTATATGAAAAAGAAGGTATGTGGGTAATAGACTGAGAGGCCCCAGTATTTGTCTTAAAGGAGAAAAGAATGGAGAAGCCAGTGGAGAAGAGAATGGAGAAAAGAATGGAGAAGCCAGTGGAGAAGAACTGCCCAAAGAGAATATGGCTGAGAATACCTCAGAATCAAAGAAAGAAAGCACACCTGTGGTGCTGGACAAGATTTTAAAACAAAACAATACTTCTAGACACTGAAGTGAAATATCAGAACATCAAAGATAAAGAGACGCCCTGGCACCTGCGGCTCACTTGGTTGGGAGTTGCCTATACACTGAAAGGTTGCTCATTCCATTCCCGGTCAGGGCACATACCTGGTTGTGGGCTCGATCCCGGTAGAGGCAATGCAGGAGGCAGCTGATCCATGTTTCTCTCTGATATCGATGTTTTTTTTCTCTCTCTATCCCTCTACCTTCCCCTCTCTCTCTAAAAAAACAACAAAATAAAAAAACAATATGGACATTATCTGTGAAGTAATGACAACCAGGCTGAGAGCAGACTTCTTATCAGCCACAGCACAATTTCTTATCAGCAGTGGGACAATATTTTGAAAATATTGAAGGAAAGAAAGAATCCTTTTAACCTAAAATTCTATACCCAGAAAAACTATTCGCAAAGACAAAATAAACTGTTTTTAGACATAAAAAATGGAAGGGAGTGGTGTACCACTTATGCACTCTCCCTGAAAGAATTACTAAAGGGTGTGGATCAGCCAGAAGAAAAGAGAAACCAAAAGAAAAGATGCAATTAAAAAGTGACAAGAAATAGGTAAACTATGTTGATAAATTTAATTACTGACTGGAAAAAAGAAGTAATGTACTTGTGTGTGTTTAAAGAGGCTTGAGCTAAATTTATAAACGAAAGTAGAAGGGCAATGGGATAGCAAGGATTCAGTAGTTACTGTTTACTTTTCTCTCCTCGAGAGAGATATTAAATAAGTTTAGAGTTTGTTGGAAAAGTATATAAATATGTGTATTAGAAATTATAGAAATACAATCTATGGCAGAGCGACAAAAAGTATTTAAAAAACTCTATTAAACTGACGACAGGAAAGGAGGAAAAAAAAAACCATAGGATAATAGAAAACACCAAATAATAAAAGTTGCAATACATTAGTAATCACAATAGGTATAAATAGATTAAAATAGCCTATGAAAATATCAGACTATCAGATGGAACTAAAAACACAACTATATTCTGCAAGTAAAAGACATACCTAAAGAAAAACAATGTGAAAAGATAAGATGAAGAAATGGAAAAAGAAATGCTGGGAAAATACCCACCAAGAAAGGATGACATAACAATATGAATATCAGACAAAATAGAATTTCAGGAAAAAAGCATTCGTAGGGTAAGAGGAGCACTCCTTGGTAACTTGGGAGCACCTCTTCCCACTCTTGAAGTTTTCTGCGGTATGGAGGGAGCACTTTGTGCAACACCGCTGGCTCTCTCCACCCTCTCTGTTAGGCGCATTTGGGAGCAAGAACCTGACATGTGCAGCTGTGTTCTTTCCCTTTCCCTCTTGAGCTAGCTGCCATCAGGGCCTTCCTCTGCTCCCCTAGACTGCAAGTCCCCCCTGAGCAGACCCCACGTGAGGAGGCTTGCCCCTGCCCAGCACTGGCTGTGACTGGGTGGGTAATTCTGGAGTTTAGTTAGAAGATTCATTTCATCTTCACGCTAACCTGCGTGCTTCCCCTTGGCCTTTATCAGTAACAAAGGAGTTATTTTGACTTCCAACTGCCTTACTGTTAATTTTTTGTTTGTTCTGAATGTGTTCATAACCTGGGCAAGGAAAGATGCCCTTCACGGGAACCTCAGGGTCCTCAGCCTACGTGATGGTAAAGAGAACAGTCCACCCAGAAGAGCTAACAATCCTGAATGTGTAAACCTGTACTTAGTAACATAGTCTTGAATTTAAAAAGCCCAAAACTGTTAGGAATATAAGGAGAAGTAGACAAATCCTCGGTTATAATGGGAGATTTCAGTAACATCTCTCATATACCGATGGACAAGCAGACAAAAAATTGTGAGGCTATAGAAGATTTGAACAATACAATTAACAAATTTGATCTCGTAACATACTTTCCTGAACTCAACAAAAGAAAAAAGTACATTCTTTTCAAACCCATATAGAACATGAAAAAAAGTCCATGAATTAAGTCAATACATTTAAAATAATATCATACCTATTATGTTCCATGAATATAGAAAATTTAGAAATCAACAATTAAAATACTGAAGAAAAACAGTCATACATTTGGAGAGTTAAGGAAAAATCTTTTTAAATTACTCATGGGCTGAAGGGAACATCACAAAAGAACTGACAAAATATTTAGACCTAAATGACAATGAAAATAATACTTATCAATGTGTGGGATGCAAAAAAAAAAAAAATGGTAGAGAAAGATGTATAGTTTTAAATGCATTCATGAAAACGAAGAAAGATTAAATGTGTAAGTGTGTGGGTCAAGAAGTTAGGAAAAGAATAGAAAAAAAAAACACCCCCCAAAAAACAGAAGGAAGGAAATAAAGAAAAGAACAAGCTAGCAAAGTAGAAAGCAAAATAACAAAGAAATAGAGACAATCAACAAAACTGAAAACTATCTACCTGAAAAGATGAATAGATAACCCCCGAGGGAGGGCTGATGAAGGAAAACAGAAAATACACAGATGGTATTACAGCGTGAAGGAAGGTACCCACCTGCAAATAGAGATGAAGGGCAAAGAGAACCTCAAACAACTTTTATCAATGCATTTGATGATAATTTTATAGGAAAATATAAATTACCAAAATTGATCCAATAAGGAATAGAAAACCTAAATATTCACCATTAAATAATGGAATTGGTAGCCCAGGGATCCTCCCACAAAAAAGAGACCCAGAGATTTCACAGATAATTTCTAGCAAACCTTTAAGAATCAGAAAATCCCTGTGGTATACAAACTCTTTCACATGATGAGAAGCTCTCCAGCAATTTTATGAGACTGGAATAACACCCTGATATCAAAACCTGACAAGGGAAGCACAAGAAAAAAAAAAAAAAAAAAAGGCCAGTGTTGCTATTGAACATAGATGCAAAACTCTAAATAAAATATTAGCGAATTAAATTTAGCACGATATAAAAAAATAATATGAACGCAAGTGGAATTTTACCCTTGGAATGAAAAGATGGCTCAACAGAAATGTAATCCACTAGTTTTTACAGATTAAAAACCCTATAATTATCTCAGCAGATGCAGAAAAGCACTCAATAAAATTTAGCACACTCATAATGTGCTAAATGAATTGGGAACAGGATAAATTTAGAGTCTTATGGTAAATCCCTTTATAAAGCAACTTTCATCCCATTTATATTTTGAGTAAATCCAGATTTTCAAATATTAGTTTCTTTTTATAAAGGTTTAGTTGCATGTGAGAACCTAAATATATCCAGAAGCTGTACCCAGTGCTTTGGGAGAACACAAATAAACCCACAAAGAAACCAAAAAATAATGGTGACCTTGAAGGTGACTATTTGGCTTTTCCCATATTTTGGTTTGGGACAGCTTTACCAGGCAGGCCCTTTAAGTGTCCACTCCCCGCTCTCCCCCCAACCCCCTATGAGATACCTACGTAGCATTTCATTTTCCCAACACTTGAGTGTGGTGTCCATCACGTGGGTTGGGCGGAATGAGGCAGATCTGACCCTGGGAGATGTGAAGCAAGTGTCCCTGCTTTGAGGTCAGGCATGATCTCAGCCACCTTGCTCATTGACCCCACTGCTTGTCTCCTTTTGCAGGTCCAAAGTGAAGACGGTGCATGAACGGATCCCCTTGGCTGGACTGAGCAAGCTGCCCAGCATCCCTCAGATTGCAAAGGTAAAAGCCAAGCCCCGAGAGAAGGTGGCTTCCTCTTTTAGCCCAGGGCTGGCCTCTGGGCTGGGGGTGCAGGCTTGTCCTGGGTGGGCTTTACCCTCGGGGAGGGGAAGGCCACTGTACTCTTTGGCCCTTGACTGCATGGAGGAGGTTGGCAGGGGAGGGGGGTGCTGTTGGCAGACACCTCTGTCTTCCCGACACCCTCCCTTATCTCATCCTCATTATAATCTGGGGTCTCTGCCCTCAAGTTCATAGCTAGTTCAGGAGACAGGAGACTTGGAAAGAGAGGGCTGGGTGTGGAGAGTAGGACTTCAGAGGAGGAAGAGGAGGGTTGGCCAGGGAGCCTCCACAGCTGAGGAGAGTTGGGCTTAGGGATGGCCTGGCTGTTGATTCAAATGGAGGAGCCCTCAGGCAGGAGCCACCAGCTGGTGAGCGGGGGTGGGGGTGGGGAGGGAGGAAGGGGGAGAGAGCAGGGGGGGTTGTGTCTGCTTTGGGATCCGGGAACTTGGGAGCTGAATCAGCCAGTGGGATGAGAAGGATGGTCAGCTGAACTGGGCTGGATTCGCACTTAGGGAGCAGAAATGCTGGGCGGAATTGAGCCCAATGCCTTCGGTGGCTTCACTTCATCGGGAACCCAGGAAGTTAGTTGACTTCCCTGGCCACTTGATAGAGAGCAGCAGAGCCTGGATCCAACACCAGGCCTCCTGATACCCACCGCAGGCCTTTGCCTCCCCTGCTCTTTCCCCAGTGGGCAGGGGAGTCCAGATGCTCTCCAGATGTGGTCCCTGAACTGTGTGTTCTCTTTCCCTGCTCAGGCGTTCTGTGATGACGCAGTGGGACTGAAATTCAGCCCTGTCCTGTACCCCAAGGTGAGACGTCGCCCCTCCCTCCCCCAGGGCTCCGGAGCTGGGCAGGAATTTGTACACCAGGGGCTCTGTGGGAATCCTCTGCATCTTGGTGGGGGTTTGTGTGATCTCACAGGGGAGTGAGGGGGGCAGAAGGCAGAACCCCACTAAAAAGGAAGAGGCCAGACTGCAGCTCCTCATTGCCAATGTTAGCGCAGCTCTGAAGCCTTACAAGCCCCTGCTCGGCCCTACATCATAAACCGGCTGGTTCTGGTTACTAGTTTCCTTAGGACACTCCTCATCTTCACCCCGGTTCTGATGTGGGCATGGGGGTGGAGGGAGGAGCAATAATAACACAACAAACCAACAACCCACCGAAGAACCATTATGGCAGGACAGGACTTAACTCAACCACAGACAGTGAATTGCGTTAAATTGGCCGCAGGAAGAGGCCCCATGCACCCACTGCTGCTTTGTGAGCCGGCGGAGTCTGGAGAGAGGCTGGGTGCAGGGCTGAGCTGAGGCTGCACTGTGGTCAGTGCTGTGGCCCCTGGGCTTGCTGGGGCTGGTTTGGTCCATCCCTGAGTCCCAGTTCTGGCAGCCAGGAAGCACGAGCTGAAATGTTTGGCCGGGAAGAGAGGCAATATCCTGGCTGGACATCCAGAACCCTCTGGAACAGACACCTTAAATGTTCACGATTGGGTAGGTCACTCTGCTTATCCCCATGCAGTTGGCTGAGCTAACGACAGGCCCTCTCTACACATAGAAGGCGCCAGAGCCCTTCTCTCAGGCACCTCTGTCTAGCGCTGAGCATCCATAGGCACTTACCAGTAATACGCTGCGCTCTACTGAACACTTTCTATCACTCCAAATGCCCTTCTTTTTATAATTAAAGCTGAATTAGTGAGATTTAACCAAACATTACAACCCCGCCATAAAGGCCCAACTTCACTACAAGTTGGGCAAGTTTTGTTGTCAGATCATATCCACGGAGAGAGCCTAATGACGCCCATTTGCATGGTTCTCTCTGTTGCTTGGAAAGCCTCCTGCTCTGGTAGCAGCGGAGGAGCAGCTGGGTTTTCATGTTTTCTGTATTGGAAGGACGGCTTAGTCCGGCTGGGATGTTACTCCGGCTGGTGTGTGTGTGTTTAAAATTCACAGAGTTTAGAATGTTCCTTGGAAGGTCTCCATGGCCGGGTGCCTCTTCTCTGGCAGGGCAGCTGCTCTGCTCCTCTGAGTCATCCCAGCAGCGAGTGGGCGGCTCCCTGCGCATCCGCCAGAGGTGCTCTTCCAGGGGGAGCTGACAAGTGTCCATTTCCCAGGCAGCTGCGGGCCTCCCAGAGACATGTAATGCGTGGCAACCTATCACGGGCCTCAAATTGCGGCCAAACAAGTCGTGCCTGGTTTGTTTCTCCCATAGCATAACGTGAGGTCGGATCCCTCCTTTTTATTGCAAAGGATATCCCAATAGCATCCAAATCCTCCCTCCCCCACTGGGCTGGGTCCACTCTAAGCTTTCTGGGGAATTACATTGAGGCTGATGAGGAGGAGAAAGAGGAGGAGGATGATGATGACGACAGCTGCTCTGTGCACAGCACTTTAAGTGTGGATCTCATTGAACCTTTACAACCACCCATCTCCCTTTCACAGATGAGGAAACTGAGGCCCAGAGAAGTTAAGTGGCTCACTCGGATCTGTGAACATAAAAGCAGCAGGTTCACAATGGGAGTTTGGTGTTTCTGATCCTCAGATACCAACTCTTGGAAGCCCAATGTAAAGTCAGACAGAACCAGTGGTCAGGTTTCTTTACCCTTTGCAGATTGTATTAGGGTGTGTCACTCCTAACAGTGGGCTCCGTGTAGACCTCTCACAGATAAAGGGGATTAAAGGCTGGCAGGAGCAGTGCCTTGTCAAAATCGCCTGCTGATTACAGGTGGGAGGCGAGCTGGTGTCACCCTCGCTTACCAGTTTTGGGGGCCTGGCTTCACTTTTCACAACACAGGTAACACACCGGGGTAAAGTCAGTTCCCTGAGTCCTGCTGGACCCCTGTGTGCCCAGGCCTTGGCTGGCTCATCTGGATGGGAATGGAATCAGTGATTCAGAGGTTTGGCCACAACTGGGGAATGCTCAGGTGTTGAGATGTAGCTAAGACCTTTGGAGTTGCATCCTGACCACCTACTTCTGACTTCACCCTCTCCCCACTTCTACGTGTGGGTGTCTCATGTCAGGGGCACAATCTCCACTGAAATGGGTGCTTCCCCCTCCATTTCCCTCCAAATTAATGAACAATCTGATTTTTCTTCCCACATTTTCCAGGCCTCCCATATGATTGTGTCCTATGATGAGCATGATGTCAAGAACACATTCAAATTTGGGGTCATTTATCAAAAAGCCAAGCAGGTAAGCACCACGAATCCATACTGGTCACTATATCCTGTGGGTTCTCACTGGGGACTCTTTATTTCTTCCCCCAAGTACCTGTATCATGTTCTTAAATATTTTGAATACAGCAATTTTAAATATGAGGTAGACTGGAGGTGGCCGAATTGTCACAGCAGGCTACTCCTCACACAGAGGCCTGCAAAGCCTCTAAGTGGCAATGTAGTTTTCCATGCAGTAAATTCTAAATCTTCCCAGCTGCCTTAGCTTATCTGTTGGTCACAAGAAAAATCAGACTGGGTCGAGGGAATGGATTAGCCCAAGCTGCTCTCTTTGCCCATCACCCTCCCAGCTGGGAATAGCTTTCTCTTCCCAGACTTCAGTAATGCGGGAGCCAATTGTGTGCATTTGTTCCCAAATCTGTGTTCAGCGACGTCCTATTTGTAGCTGGAATTCAGTTATGGTGGAAATATTTGCACCATGGTAATTGGCAAACACCAGGGCTTCTGTTCCCCAGTTTGGAGAACTGGTTGTTAAAAAATTTACCTGTACACCCACTGCTCCCTTTCCACTGTCTCTTTTAGCTTTGTAGTTAGTTACCAGTAGTATTTCTCAAAATGTATTCCATGAGACAGTCTGGTGAAGTACTCTGTGAACATATGACACAGAGGGGGGTTTGGTTGTATAGAAACATTTTAAAGGCTCTCAGAACCCCCATGTTAAAGAACTCCTTATAACTTTGTCGAATCTTTATTAACATCTTGAGAAGTAGCCTGCTGAACAGGCTAGTGATTCCTCACCTAGGTTTTTTTTTTTAAATAAATATAGTTTATTGATTTTTTACAGAGAGGAAGGGAGAGAGATAGTTAGAAACATTGATGAGAGAGAAACATCGATCAGCTGCCTCCAGCACACCCCCTAATGGGGATGTGCCCGCAACCAAGGTACATGCCCTTGACCAGAATCGAACCTGGGACCCTTGAGTCTGCAGGCTGATGCTCTATCCTCTGAGCCAAAAATGGTTAGGGCCTCACCTAGGTTTTATGAAAGAAGATTCCACACTCATTTTATCTTTGTATCATCCAGGATCCTAGCATGGAACTTTGTATAATTACACTCATAATGTTTTGTTATGTGAATTAATGAATGAATAATAGTTTTTGGCCCTGCTAATGGTAGCTCAACAGTACCTTTCACTATTATACGTGGAGTTTTTTTTTCCCCATGTGTGTCTGGCTACATAATAACTGACTTCCTTGTCTGAAGATATTAGACCACAAGAGACATGTGTTCGCTTAAAAACACTCTAATTAAGTGAAGAGTTTAGGAGCTGAAAAACCAACACAGATAAATCATGTAATTGAAGGGAGATTATTCAGGTAGCCGCTCTGATTGTTTTCACATATTGCATTTTTATTTTGTACAGCTCTGCTCATGTAACCCACCTAATTAAAGCTCTTTGCTTGTGAAATTTACCAAAGCAGATCTCATAAAGTGATTACAATCCAATGTTCCAGCAAAGTTATAATTACTGAACATTAACCATCCACCTCCGAGCAGGAGTCTGTCTGTTGTTTATGTACCTGATGCTGTGGAGGCAAGGTGGGGGTGGGCAGGGAGATGTCTTTTTTTTTTTTAAACTTGGCAAATTGTTCTGCAAACCTACAGCCTGGGGGCATTTAATGTGAACATTGGTTGTGTGAAAGCCCTATGCTGGTCTTAGGGTATAAATAAGCCCCATCTAACTCTTCTGTTTGTCAGGCACTGTGCTAAGCATTGTGGGGGATACAAGTGATGACTAAGACCCCCTCCCTGAGTGCATGGTCAAGCTCAAGTCCAGTACAAAATAAAGATAATGCTAATACCAGGCTGCGTGTAAATCTGGGCAGAGCTCTAGCTGGATTATTTTCCCAGGAGGAGATGCTGTTGCCTGGAGCTAGTTGTTCTAGTTGTTCTCCCACACTCGGCCTCATAACCTGGGGCCAATGGGATGCTGGGCCAGAGTTGGGTTGCCTTCCTGGTACCCTGTGAACGCTTTTCTGTGCAGGGCTAGCTGGTAAATATTTTAGACTTCCTGGGCTATACTGTCTCTGTTGTACCACTCAACCCTGCCTCTGTAGTGCAAAGGCAGCCAAAGGCAATATGTAAATGAGTTGGCCTGATTGTGTTCCAATAAAATTTTATTTATAAAAACAGGCAGCAGGCCAGACTTGGCCCACAGGGCATAGTTTGCAGGCCTCTGCTAGAGAGTGGTGTGTCCCAACCTTCAGACATTCACAAACCATACTCAGTATCCTTTGTTCCACTGTTACAGTTTTTACCACACCTGTACTATCAATTGCTTAATATTTTCTTTAAAAATGTTTCCAACTGAAATGCATTTATTACTATTATTATTATTATTTTTAGTATGTTTTTTATCAATTTCAGAGAGGAAGGGAGAGGGAGAGAGGGATAGAAACATCAATGATGAGAGGGAATCATTGATTGACTGCCTCCTATATGTTCCCTACTGGGGATTGAGCCCATAATCCTGGTATATGCCCTGCCCAGGGATCGAACTGTGACCTCCTGGTTCATAGGTAGATGCTCTACCACTGAGCCATGCCAGCCAGGCTGAAATGCATTTATTTTTAAAGGAAATTTTTCTATTGATACTCTAATTGGAACATCAGTATCATTTTACATGAAATGAAGGTGGTTCTAAACAGAAATACTGTAAAAATTAAAAGTTACTGAAATCTAACTAGATTCTGTTACCCATTGAAGACTTGGAACCTGGGGTCGGCTCTTTTTTGTTTAATGTACGTGTTAAGGAACACCTGTTGGAGGCTTTCTCCTTCAAGCGGTTGTGCAGACTCGAGTGTCTGCGTCATCTGAGGCTGCTCATGGCCATCTGTGGGTGCTTGCGGAGCCCTCAGCTGTTTGCAGATCCTGCCACTGTGGGAGAGCCTGTGGATCAGTGGGCCACTCAGTGTTTTAAGCCTGTCATAATGGTAGAGCCTACTGCTATTTTTAGCTTTGCCTTCTATTTAAAAACTTTATTAAACTTCTAATCTTTAGATATTTGTAGATTTACATGTAGTTGTAAGAAATTATATAGAGAGATCTGTGTACTCTTTACCCAGTTTCCCCCACCAGTAATCCTATATAGTAAAGAGCTAATATGCTAATTAGATCAGAGGTTTGAACGACCTTCCTGAATGACCTTCCAGACGACCTTCTGGAATGAACAGTGGGTGGAGGGTGGTGCTGCAAGACAGCAGGGGCTGCAAGGGCCTACTCTTGCACGATTTTTGTGCATCGGGCCTCTAGTGTCTTATAAAACTAACTAGAGGCCCGGTGCATGAAATTCGTGCATGGGGAGGGTGTGTCCCTCAGCCCAGCCTGCACCCTCTCCAATCTGGGATCCCTCACAATCCAGGACAGCTGGCCCAACCTCTTGCCTGCTTGCCTGCCTGATTGCCCCTAACCACTTCTGTCTGCCAGCCTGATCACCCCTTAACCACTCCCCTGCCAGCCCAATTGCCCCTAACTGCCCTCCCCTGCCAGCCTGGTCACCCCCAACTGTCCTTCCCTGCAGGCCTGGTCACCCCCAACTACCCTCCTCTGCTGGCCTGGTCACCTCTAACTGCCCTCCCCTGCTGGCCTGATCGCCCACTACTGCCCTCTCCTACTGGCCATCTTGTGGCAGCCATCTTGTGTCCACATGGGGGCAGCCATCTTTGACTACATGGGGGTGGTCATCTTGTGTGTTGGAGTGATGGTCAATTTGCATATTACCTCTTTATTATATAGGATAGAGGCCTGGTGCACAGATTCGTGCACTGGTGGGGTCCCTCGGCCTGGCCTGTGGGGATTGGGCCAAAACCAGCTCTTCGACATACCCCAAGGGGTCCCAGATTGCAAGAGAGTGCAGGCCAGGCTGAGGGACCCCACCGGTGCACCGGGCCTCTAGTATGCATATAAGATCTTTGGTTAATCTCTCCCCACCCTCCACCCTCCCCCTTTCCCTCTGAGATTCATCAGTCTGTTCCATATTTCCATGCCTGTGGTTTTTGCTCCTGTATTGAGCATCTGCTCCCTGGTGGTCAGTGCGGGTCATAGCTACCAGCTGGCCAGCTGGTTGCTTAGGCTTTTATATATATAGACTAGTGGCCCGGTGCATGAAATTCATGCACATTAAAAGGGGGAGCCAGAGTCAAGTCCCCGCCCACCCACATGTGCTCAATATTGCATGAGACCCAGACCCAGCTGCCCCCCCGCCCCCCCATTGGGCTAGATCAGACCCAGCCAGTCCCACCCTTGTCAAGCCCTGTCAGGCAGGGGGCGTAGCCTCAGGTCCCCGGGCCTGGCACCAGGACGGGGCTAGGGGCATGCCTTGAGGTCCCCCATCAAGCCCTGCTAGGTGGAGGACACGGCCTGAGATCCCCTGTCAAGCCCTGTTGGGTGGGGGCATGGCTTGAGGCCCCCCCATCAAGCCCTGTCAGGCGGGGGGCGCAGCCTCAGGTCCCCTGGCCTGGCACCAGGAGGGGGGTGCGACCTGAGGTCCCCCAGCCTGGTGCTGGGGTGGGGGGTGTGGCCTGAAGTCCCCTGTCAAGCCCCACCTGGTAGGGCATGGCCTGAGGTCCCCTGTGAAGCCCTGCTGGGTGGGGGTGTGTGGCCTGAGGTCCTCTGTCAAGCCCCATGGGGGTGGGGGAGGGAGTAGCCTCAGGTCCCTGCTGATTGCTTGTTAAGGCTCCTTAAGGGAACTTGGCCTCAGCTGTGGGTGCAGCCATCTTTGTGATGGAGTGATGGTCAATTAGCATATTCCCTCTTTATTAGATAGGATAGTGCAATATTACAGCCATACAATCCTTGGGTCTTATTCTGACTTCCCCAATTTTATATGTACTCATCTGGTGTGTGTGTGTGTGTGTGTGTGTGTGTGTGTGTGTGTGTGTATTTCATTCTATATAATTTTATCACATGTTTAGGTTACACAATCAAGATACAGAATTCCATTGCCCTTTTTGCTTTTAGCACATCTTGTGTTTTCTTTTTTTAAATAAATCTTTATTGTTCAAATTATTACAAGTGTTCCTCTTTTTTCCCCCCCATAGCTCCCCTCCACCTGATTCTCCACCCCACCCCATGCCCTTACCCCCGCCACTGTCTTCATCCATAGTAGTAAGATTTTTGTCCAATCTCTTCCCGCACCCCTCACACCTGCTTCCCCTGAGAATTGTCAGTCCACTCCCTTTCTGTGTCCCTGATTCTATTATATTCACCAGTCCATTCTGTTCTTCAGATTTTTCATTCACTTGATTTTTAGATTCACTTGTTGGTAGGTATGTATTTGATGTCATTTTGTTGTTCATAATTTTTATCTTTACCTTTTTCTTCTTCTTCCTTTTCTTAAAGAATACCCTTCAGCATTTCAAGTAATCCTGGTTTGGTGGTGATGAACTCCTTTAGCTTTTTCTTGTCTGTGAAGCTCTTTATCTGACCTTCAACTCTGAATGATAGCTTTGTTGGGTAGAGTAATCTTGGTTGTAGGTTCTTGCTGTTCATCACTTTGAATATTTCTTGCCACTCCCTTCTGGCCTGCATAATTTCTGTTGAGAAATCAGCTGACAGTCGTATGGGTATTCCCTTGTAGGTAATTAACTGTTTTTCTCTTGCTGCTTTTAATATTCTCTCTTTGTCTTTTGCCCTTGGCATTTTAATTATGATGTGTCTTGGTGTGGTCCTCTTTGGATTCCTCTTGTATGGGGTTCTGTGCGCTTCCTGAACTTGTAAGTCTATTTCTTTCACCAGGTGGGGAAAGTTTTCTGTCATTATTTCTTCTAATAGGTTTTCAATATTTTGCTCTCTCCCTTCTTCTGGCACCCCAAAAATTTGGATGTTGGTTCGCTTAAAGTTGTCCCAGAGGCTCCTTACACTATCTTCATATTTTTGGATTCTTTTTTCTTTTTGTTTTTCTGGTTGGATATTTTTTGTTTCCACATATTTCAGATCTTTGGTTTGATTCTTGGGGTACATTGATCTACAGTTGAGTTTCTGTATATTCTTTATTTCAGACAGTGTATGCTTCATTTCTGACTGATCCTTTTCCATTTTTTTGGCATTCTCATTAATATCCTTAAAGGTCTCATCAAGTTTCTCAGCAGTTTTAAGAAGATTCTTGAGTAACCTTATAAATGTGGTTCTGAACTCTATGTCATCCAGTAGTTTGCTTTCCTCCGTTTCTTTCATTTGTGACATGTTTCTTTGTCTCCACATTTTGGCTGCTTCCCTGTGTTGATGGAGTAGCTTTGTGTGGTAGGTGATCTATAGGGGGCAGTAGCTCAGCCTCCTCAATCACATGAGGTGGATGCTCTTGGTACACCCCTTTGTGGGCTGAGTGCAAAGTCTTGGTGTAGTTAAGCCTTAATTGCTGTTGGTACACTGGGAGGAATTGACCTCTAGGCCAATTAGCTGTGAGCACTCGCTGTGTCTACAATGGAGGAACTGCTGCACTGAAGACACGCTTATGGGGCAGGACTTGTTTCAGTGGGGCTTTGGTGCTCACTGAGTCTGCCTCTTGAATGTGTCACTTATGGATGTGAGGAGTTGAAATCTGGTGTCTCACACTGACCACTAGGTATACTGGCTTCTGGATCTCCAATGGGGTGCAGGTCAGCTACTGTCTGAGGCCACCCAGCAGGCGCTACAGTGAGAGCTACAGTTTTCTCCTCTTTGCTTGTTGTTTGGAGGTTTTGGAGCATTCTGACCCGGGCTGCAAGTTTGCTAGGTTAAGCTGGGATAGGGCAGGCCTTTCTTATGCTAAATCCGCTGCTTGGAGCTTGGGTGGGTTTGTAGGTTGTGCAGGGCGGGGTCTCAGGGTGTCACTAGGCTAGGGCGTGGCAAACAGCAATGGCTGCTAGTTAGCTGGCTCTGCGTCCCCCGTCGGCATCCGCGAGTCCCGTGCCCCAGTGCCGTAAACAATTATTCCTGCGCTCAGCTCTGCAAGCTCAGCCACCCTCACTGGCAGACAGTCCAGCTTCTCCCCGTAGGAGTTTGGGTCCCCCGTGTCTCCCCAGAAACTGTATTTCAGAGTAATCGGGGGCTTGTCTCCCTTTGGGTTGAAAAAAGCAACGCCTGCCGCCAGCCCGGATCACGCGCCTCCTTACCTCAGCTTTTCAGCGCTCGTGCACGTCTCAATACTCTTTTCTCTTTCCTTCTAGTTGTAGAACTTCCACTCAGCCAGCTTTTCTGTGGTTCTGGGTGATAGACGTTTTGTCTTTTAGTTGTATTTTTGAAATTGTTGCGCGAGGCAGCAGTTTAGGTGTTTACCTACGCCGCCATCTTGGATTCCAAATCTTTTCTTCTTTTTTATAAATCTTTATTCAGATTATTACAATTGTTTCTCCTTTCCCCCCCCCATAGCTCCCCTCCACCCAGTTCCCACCCCACCTTCTGCCCTTACCTCCTCGCCACTGTCCTCATCCATAGGTGTACGATTTTTGTCCAGTCTCTTCCTGCACCCCCCATACCCCTTTCCCCCTGAGAATTATCAGTCCACTTCCTTTCTCTGCCCCTGCTTCTATTATATTCACCAGTTTATTCTGTTCCTCAGGTTTTTAATTCACTTGATTTTTAGGTTCACTTGTTGATAGATATGTATTTGTTGTTCATAATTTTTATCTTTACCCTTTTCTTCTTCTTCCTCTTCTTAAAGAATACCTTTCAGCATTTCATATAATACTGGTTTGGTGGTGATGAACTCCTTTAGCTTTTTCTTATCTGTGAAGCTCTTTTTCTGCCCTTCAATGCTGAATGATAGCTTTGCTGGGTAGAGTAATCTTGGTTGTAGGTTCTTGCTATTCATCACTTTGAATATTTCTTGCCACTCCCATCTGGCCTGCATAGTTTCTGTTGAGAAATTAGCTGAAATCGTATGGGTGCTCCCTTGTAGGTAACTAACTGTTTTTCTCTTGCTGCTTTTAATATTCTCTCTTTGTCTTTTGCCCTTGGCATTTTAATTATGATGTGTCTTGGTGTGGTCCTCTTTGGATTCCTTTTCTTTGGGGTTCTGTGTGCTTCCTGGACTTGTAAGTCTATTTCTTTCACCAGGTGGGGGAAGTTTTCAGTCATTATTTCTTCAAATAGGTTTTCAGTATCTTGCTCTCTCTCTTCTTCTGGCACCCCCATAATTCTGATGTTGGTACGCTTGAATTTGTCCCAGAGGCTTCTTACACTATCTTCAACTTTTTGGATTTTTTTTTTTCTTTTTGCTTTTTTTGGTTGAGTGTTTTTTGCTTCTTTGTATTTCAATTCTTTGACTTGATTCTTGCATTTCTCTAGTCTGTTGTTGGGTCTCTGTATAATATTTTTTATTTCAGTCAGTGTATGTTTAATTTCTAGTTGGTCCTTTTTCAATCTTCGAGGGTCTCATTATATTTATTGGCCTTTTCTAGGATATTCTTGAAAAGCCTTATAACCGTGGTTTTGAATTCTATATCCAGTCTTTTGTTTTCCTCCATTTCTTTCGTTTGTGATATGTTTCTTTGTCACTGCATTTTCACTGCTTCCCTGAGTTGGTAGGGTAGCTTTGTGTGGTAGGTTTCCTGTATGGCCCAGTGGGTCGGCCTCCCAGTTACCTGAGGTGGACACTCTTGGTGTACCCCTTTGTGGACTGTGTGTACAGCCTTGTTGTAGTTAAGTCTTGATTGTTGTTGGTATCACTGGGAGGAATTGGCCTCCAGGCCAGATGGCTGTGAGGATCAGCTGTGTCTACGCTGGGAGAAGTTCGGTGCTGGAGACAGCCTTATAGGATTAGACTTACCAAATTGCAAAAGCCTCTGTGTTCAGCTTGGATGGGGTGGAGTCTCAGGGCGGAGCAGACAGTCTTGGCTTCTCATCAGCCCTGCCCTTGTGTGCGCGCCTCCAGACCTCTGCCTTCCCCGGCTCCCGAGCCTCTGCCCAAGAGTCCAGACTCCCCCTGCAAGAGCGTGGGTCCCCAGGAGCTCGCCTGGAACTGGGGTTCAGTGCAGTCATAACTGGGATTCAGTGCAGTCAGGAGCTTCTGACTCCCTTCTGCTAGGGAAAGCCCGTGGCAATCTCCTTAGTCTTTGTGTGCACTGGCGCGCGCGCCTCCAGACCCCCTCCCCGGGGTCTCCAAGTCTTCGAGTGCCTTTCTCTCTACCTGACAGTCCAGACTCCCCCTGTATGAGCCTGGGTCCATGGGGTTTCGCCCAGAACTGGGGTTCAGTGCAGTCAGAACTGGGGTTCAGTGCAGTTGGGGGTTTCCTTCCCCCTCCCGCCAGAGAAAGTCAGCCAGGCTCTCAGCCGCCTTTCCTCTCTGTGCGCACAAAGACCCTTTGCCATACCTCAACCCTTTGCCGTTCCTCCAATTCTCCGTGAGCTTTTCTCTTTCCTTCTAGTTGTAGAATTTCCACTCAGCCAGCTTTCCTGTGGTTCTGGATGGTGTTCGTTCTGTCTTTTAGTTGTAGTTTTGAAATTGTTGTGCAAGGCAGTTGTTTAGGTGCTTACCTATGCCGCCATCTTGGTTTCTCGTGATCTGTGCTTATTCTTGTGTTTTTTTTGTAACCATGCCAATCTTCCTCCTGCCTCTTATGCTCCCTTCCCCCTCCAGTCCCTAACTCTTGGCAACTACTAATCTGTTCTCTAATTTCTAAAACTTTGTCATTTCAAAAATGTTTTCTGAATGGCATCATACAGTATATAAAGTTTTGGGATTGGCTTTTTTCCACTTGGTGAAATTCATCCAAGTGTTGCAGCATGTCAAGCGTTTATTCTTTTTTATGGCTGAGTAGTATTCCATGGTGTGGGTGTACCACAGTCTGTTTATTCACCAGTGACCAAAAGCTGGGTTGTTTCCAGGTTTTGGCTATTCTGATGAAAGCTGCTTTGAACATTTGTAGACAGGTTTTTATGAGCATAAGTTTTTACTTTTGTGGGATAAATGCCCAGGGGTACAATTGCTGGGCTATATGGTACCTATATGCTTAGTTCTGAAAGAAACTGCTCAACTCTTTTTGAGAGTGGTTGTTCCATTTTGCATTCTTACCAGCAATATTTGGTTGGTCTGTGATTTCCACATCCTTGGCAGCATTGGGTGTTGTTAGTATTTTTTGTTTTGGCTGTTCTGATAGATGTGCAGTGATACCTCATTATATTTATATGTTAAGATTATTTTAATTTGCATTTTCCTAATAGCCGATAATGTTGAACATCTTTTCATGTGCTTATTTGCTATCTGTATATCCTCTCGGGTGAAATTTGTCGTTTCTTTTGACTATTTTCTTTTTTTTTTTATTAGCATAGTAATAGAAACTTCAAAAGGAAAGTTAATCACAGTAGATCCTAATTCTTAAAATAGAAAGCAGAAGCAAGAAGAGTATGCTATTTACAGCCACAATCTTCTGTATCTCTGAACAGTACAGAAAGATTCCAAGAGAAAGATTAGATGGCTGACTGTTGATTATATTCTAATTGGGTTATTTTTTACTGTTGAGTTAAAATTAAAAAAAAAATTTTAAACCTTTATTGAAGTATAACTCAGATACCATATAGTTCACAGTGGTATGTGGATTATATCTAAATAAAATGTACAGTTCAGTTGAATATTCACAGAATTATGCAACTATCACCACTATTTAACTCCAGAACTTTTCCATCAACCCCAAAGAAAGTCTCCATTCATTAGCAGTCACTCTCCATCACCACTCTACCTCCTGTTAACCACAAATCAACTTTCTGTCTCTATGGGTTTCCTGGTCTGGACATCTATATATATAAAAGCCTAAGCGACTGTTACAACCGGTCGACCGAAAGACCGATTGACCAATGGCTACGACACACACTGACCACTAGGGGGCAGATGCTCAATGCAGGAGCTGCTCCCTGGTGGTCAGTGTACTCCCACACACAACTTCCTGTGGCCAGCCAACCTCCCATGGTCCCTCCCCTGGCCGGCCGGGTGTTCAGTGAGCTCCCACAGCCAACCTCCCACGGTCCCTTCCCTAGCCGACCGGCTCTGATCGGCCTCAATTGCCCACCAGGCCAAGGGATCCCACCTGTGAATGAATTCATGCACTGGGCCTCTAGTTTCATATAAATGGAATCATAACATGCGGCCTTTTGTGCCTGCACCCATCACTTAGCATAATGTTTTCAAGATTCATCCATATGGTAGCATGAATCAGCACTTTACGCCTTTTTGTGGCTGAAGGATATTCCATTGTATGGACATACCACATGTTGTTTATTTATTTGTCAGCTGATGGACATTTCAGTTGTTTCCATTTTGGGGCTCCTATGAAGAATGCTGCCATTAACATTCCAGTGCAAGTTTTTGTATGGACTTACGTTTTTATGTCTCTTGGATATACTCTTAGGAATGGAATTGTGGGTCTTATGGTAACTCTATGTTCAGCCTTTTGAGGAACTGCTAGACTTTCCAAAGTGAGAGCACCATTTATATTCCCCCCAGCAGCGTATGCAGATTCTGATCTTTCTACATCCTCACCAACACGTGCCTTTCCTTTTAATTCTAGCCATCAGTGCGTGTAAAGTGGTATCTCCTTGTGGTTTTGATTACTATTGAGTTTTAAGAGTTCTTTATGTATTCTAGGTAGGTGTCCTTGGTCAGAAGTCCAGCTATCAGTTTTTCACTTACGGATTGGTTTTTGGCACCCTGTCTAAGAGCTCTTTGCTTCAGCTTTGTTTTTTGGTGTATGGGGGGATGCTCAATTAACTGAGCCACACCAGCCAGGGCTTTTTAGCTTTGCTTTTTGTACTGACCAGCAGCTTGTGTTTGAAGAGAAAGTCCTCATTAACCAGCCCCCCAAATCCAGGTCTGTGAGTGAGCCCCAGTCCTTCCTCCAGGTGAGGACAGAGCCACTGGATGGCGCTTGTGGTGGGGGACGAGGAGAAAGAGAGAAAGGGACCAGTAACTGGACAACCACGTTCCTTCCTTAGGCACCAAGAAGGCTGTTTGTAACTCCTGCCCCTGGCCTGTTTGTCTTCCAGACCCTGGAGGAGGAGCTGTTTGGGAACAACGAGGAGAGCCCAGCTTTCAGGGAGTTCTTGGACCTGCTGGGGCATACGATCACCCTGCAGGACTTCAAAGGGTAGGTGTTAGCCACGTGATGGCTGCAGCCCCACGGGGTGAGGACTTGGAGGAAGGGCAAGGGGTGACAGCTGAGTTTCAGGGAGGGCATGTGAGAGTTAAAAACATACACAAGAGCCCAGCAAGTGCGGCTCAGTGGTTGAGCATCGACCTGTGAACCAGGAGGTCACAGTTCGATTCCTGGTCAGGGTACATGCCCGGGTTGTGGGCTCGATCCCCAGTGGGGGCCATGCAGGAGGCAGCCGATCAGTGATTCTCTCTCATCATTGATGTTTCTATCTCTCCCTCTCTCTTCCTCTCTGAAATCAATAAAAAAATATTAACACCCCCCCCCGCCCACTCCCCCCTCCCCCCCCACACAAACATACAGGAAACACGGGGTTGTTTTTCAGCGAACGATCAACATTCCTTTCTAAGGGAACAGAAGTCCAGGGGATAATCAAGGACGGCAGGTTTTCTGAAAGGCGTTGACATCCGGCCTAGGATGCATGATGAAACTGCTCCATCTCAGACGCGCCTTCCTAATTACATTTGGCTCAGACTGAGAGCTTAATGAATCCACCTTCCCCATCACTCACCTGCCAGCATTCAGGGAAGAGAGCCCTGTGCTGTTTGGGGGAAATGATCCATTTTAGATAATACATAGAAAGAATCATAATTAAGAGTTGGTAGAAAGAAATACAGTAGCCCACACTCCTAGCCCCTTCCCCCTGGCACAAATCTACTATGCAACAGTCTGTGGTTCTCCAAGTGGACAGAAAGAATATGGGAGCTATTGCTTGGAAAACTCTGGCCTTTGATTTTCCTTGGCAAAGGCCACCTTTGGGAGGGACCTTCAGACCTGGCCGGACTGTGCTGTGCGTCATGGCCGGCACGTGGCAGCCCTCCGAATCCCCCACTCCAGCAGCCACGTTAATAGGATCTCCCAACATGTGTGATGGATAACCCCCAGGCCTGGCAGATGTTCTGTGATCCCTTTCTTCCTCTGCTTCCTTCGGTCCTCCTTCTTCCCTCTTTCCCCCTCCTCTTCCTCCATCCTCCTTTCCTTCAAGGTTGGCACTGTCTGGAGTCAGTCTCACGTGAGTTACAGTTCCGCCTCCATTACTTGGTAGCTCTATGATTTTGGACATGGACTTAACCTCTGCAAGCCTCAGATTCCTCACCTGGAAAAGGGAGATAGACAGGGCTGACCCCACAGGTTGCTGGGGGTTAAGGTAGATAATCCCATGAAGCACATAAGCTGGTGCTGAGCACAGAGGATGCATTGTCACTGTGCCTCTACCAACTCCATTGACCCTGAGGTGCTTTCTTTGTAAGGTGCATCCAGAGTTCACAGATCGTAAAATATGAAAGGATGTGTCTTAGAATAGATGCAATCAAGTCTTTTAAAACCAGGAAGGACTCCAGAGGTCATGTCATCCTATCCCTTTATTTTTTAAATTTATTTGTTTGTTTATTTTTGTTAATCCTCACCTGAGGATAGTTTTCCGTTGACTTTTAGAGAGAGTGGAAGGGGAGGAAGGGAGAGAGAGGGAGAGAGAGATAGAGAGAGAGAGAGAGAAAGAGAGAGAGAGAGAGATGTGAGAGGGACACATTGATTGGTTGCCTCCCACATGTGCCCCGATGGGGCTGGGGATCAAACCAGCAACCCAGGTACATGTCCTTGACCCGGAAATGAACCCGAAGCCCTCCGGTGCACACTCTAACTACCAAGCCATGCTGGCCAAGGCCTACACTTTTATTTTACAGAGAAAGGAAATGGGCCTAGAGAGATGAAGTGAGATGCCAAGGCCCTGTGCTGATTTAGGGACAGAAGCAGGTCTAGAACCTGGAGTGTCTGACCCCGGCCCAGCGTGCTTTCTGCCATGCTGGCTGAGCACATTTCCTGGATGGTATTGCAGAGCCTGGGGGGACTGATGCCCAGGGTCTATTTGATTTCATCTTCTTACAGGAACCTGCATCCTCCTATGGCTAGCAGCCCGTTTCCATAAAGGAAGAGGGGGCAGCTGCCAGAAGCCACCCAGTTCCTTAGTTCCTTTCCTGCCTGTGGGGAGATAGCAGGAGAGGGGGCCTCCATGGGTACCTCCAGGCTAGGTGCTGCCGTGTGGGGTCCGGTACCCACATGGGATGCTGGCTGGGCAGAAGTCAGAAGTCAGGCATCTGTCACCTCTTTAGGCTGATTCTGGAGGCTCCTATGGGGCTCACTACCACCCAGCAGGATGGCCGGTTTCCTGGGCTTTGGGCCGAGTACTTGGACATGGCCTTGCAGAGAGCATAGGCTGGTGCCCAGCCTTAGGGGCTACTGGCACCCAGGACAGCATTTGTCTGGGATTTGTGGGTGGACGACCTCCCTTCCCACATGACTTACCTTATGGAGGGGACGCAGCCAAAGCTTGGAATTTGTCTTTGTCTTTTCATTGTGGGTTTATGGGCGAACGCCAGAGCTCATCTGCTCAGAAGGGCAGATCTGCCTGCTCTCTCTGCATCGCAGTCTCTCAGCCAACTCTCCACGCCCCGCATCCCTTCACCTGCCCCAAGTTTTTAGGGAAAGTTGTGCCCAGTTGCCCACTAACCCCCACTCTCTCTCACCGTGGCACTTGCCCCGATTTTGTGCTGACAGTTTCCGAGGAGGCCTGGACGTGACCCACGGACAGACAGGGGTGGAGTCGGTGTACACGATATTTCGGGACAGGGAGATCATGTTTCACGTCTCCACAAAGCTGCCCTTTACCGAGGGAGACGCCCAGCAGGTAACCTGGGTTGGGAGGGATCCGGGAGCCTGGGGCGTGCGAGGTGAGAGTCTTCTTCTGGTCCCATCTCCCTGAGGGACACACCCTCCTCCCCCTTTCATAATCAAGAGGCCAGTCTGTTCAGCGGTGCTCTTCCCCTCACAGCCTGTTCTATCGCATTATCTCACCAACACCGACATGCGACAGGACAGCAGGGCTGTGGTTATTCCGCTCTGACCAGGGAGGCACTGCAGCTTGGTGTGGTCAAAAGACTGTGTCCCAGTTGTTGGGAGCAGAGCTGGGAGCAGAGCCCAGGGGCCCTGGTCATGTGGGGGTTGGTGAAGAGTCGTGATGGGGTCTGCAGATGGCAGCTTGACGCCAGCTCTGCACTTCGGGGTATGTGATTCTGGGCAAGCGGTTGATCTCGTGGCCTCATTGTTCACATCTGTAAAATGGGGCTAGCGCCATGTATGTCTGAGCGTTGTTGTGGGGATCCACAGGGTTCTAAATGTAGGACTCAGAACAATGCCTGGCGTGCGGCAGCCTTCCTCTCTAACAGCTGTTCGCTACCCAGCCCACTTGTGCCCCGCTTCCTGCTCCAGTGACTTAAAGCTGGTTAGTGCACAAGACACCTTCCACCCCAGCTTTTCTAGTCTCACAGCCACGGCGCTCAGCACACCTGCCCGCGGGCAGGAATTCAGCCCCTCCCTCAACCAGAGAACCTGGAGGAGACCTTGCTCCCAGGGTTTTCCTGCTCACCCTCTCCGTTGCTGCTTCTGACCACTGTGTGTCCCCTGGTAGGGCCTGGCTTTTTCCTTGTTGAGCCCCAAAACCAGCAGCTGATCTCTGGATGCTGCACCATTTCCCCGTCCCGCTTTGCCTTTTCAGTCTCTAGGAGAATAAGCAAGGAAGGCAGGACTTTCACCAGACGCAGACCCATCCATCTCTGAGCAGGGGATGGGGCGGGAGCACAGATGTAATACTGTAAACAGTGCTTGGCTTCTATGGAAAAAAAAAAGGAAATTGGCAAATGGGACTGTGATTTGGCTCTAAAATAACTACTGAATGTTCCAGAAATAAATGGGACAGGATTCCTTTGTATCCAAAGCAGGTTTTTGCTCTGTGTTTCACCTCAGTCTCTGTCCCCTCACCGCCCCTCCCGCCACCCAGCCTGTGGCTGAGGGCCCTTCTCTGCCCGCTTTCAGCCTCACCTGTGTTAAGTGGGAAGTTTGTCGAGACTGGCTGTTGGCAAGGACTGAATAAATACTACGTTTCTCTTCCCAAGAAACGAGATGGTGTGTGTAGAATAAGTGAGAAAATTTCTGTAGAAGTGCCTCGCACTGGGCTCAGTATGTAAAACAGGTGCTCAGTAAACAAGAAACTCAAAGTGACGCATAGGGCCTGCATGCCGTAGGTGCTTAATAAAGGAACAAATGCACAGACAAGCACCTGGCCAGCACTTGGTGTACAGGAGGGCCTTGTCATTGGAAATCATGTGTGTGGATAGCCCAGCATGGCTCCTGACGCACAGCAGGTGCGTGGTGATTGAGGTCACCTGTGAAAGCACTTGGCACAGTTTGCGGTACTGAGTCAGGGTTGGATTTCTCTCCCTGCCATGACCTCCACTAAGCCATGTTGCTGATGTTTCTCTAAGCATGGTTCTGCTCCCTTCTGGTGTAGAATGATCTGCCACCTCATCCCTGCTCACCCACATTCCCATCAGTTGTCCCCCCACTACCTCCTCTTCCAGGAAGCCTTCTCAGATTACTCTCAGGCCTCTGACTTTGCTCTCTTCCCTGCTCCCTGCCCCCTGCACCCCACAGCAGCAGGCATTTGTGTGCAGGAGCTGATTTACCGCTCGCAGGCTGGTGGCCTTGTTCCTGTTCTCAGGTAGCTTCACCCGTGTTTGTGTTTCTCCTGGCTCAGTTGCAGGCTCCCCTAGGGCCATGGTTGGCAAACTGTGGCTCACAAGCCACATGCGGCTCTTTGGCCCCTTGAGTGTGGCTCTTCCACAAAATACCACGGCCTGGGCGAGTCTATTTTGAAGAGGTGGCGTTAGAAGAAGTTTAAGTTTAAAAAATTTGGCTCTCAAAAGAAATGTCAATCGTTGTACTGTTGATATTTGTCTCTGTTGACTAATGAGTTTGCCGACCACTGCCCTAGGGCAAAACCTGGACCTCAACTTTTAACTCTTTTCCCCGAGTCCCGAGTGTGAGCTCTGCACACCCTGTGGTTCAGTGAGGTGCCTGCTGGTCTCGACCTAACAACTTGGGCAGCTTCCCCACTCTTCCCTTTTTGATGGCTTCTAAAGATGAAATGAAAAGCTCCCGGGAGCCAGGTCTCCGAGTTCCAGGGCTTATGTATAAAGATAGCATAGCGAGGCATTTCCTGTATAGATCTCTTCTGCTTTCAGGATGTTCCCAACGGCTTATAACAATGGGACGCTTTTTGTTTAGCTCCAGAGAAAGAGACACATTGGGAATGACATTGTGGCCATCATCTTCCAAGAAGAAAACACACCGTTCGTCCCAGATATGATTGCCTCCAACTTTCTACACGCCTACATTGTGGTGCAGGCCGAGAGCCCGGGCACGGACACCCCGGCCTACAAGGTGAGGAGAAAGTCTCCTTGGAGGGCGCGGTGGCCGAGGCACCTCGCCACACTGACGGATTCCGTGATACCAGGAAATAGCAGTCCCCGATGGGTCCTCGAGCTGGTCTCCAAGATGTCACTCCTGGCTGTGGTGTGACTGATTTTCCACGGCTCTCAGGTTTCTGAGATTTGGGGGCTAGACTCTTAGTGGAGAGCACCCACCCTCTGAGGTCATCTCATCCATCTGGTTCTCTCCAGGCTCAACACCATCTCACCTAAGGGTTGAGAAGCCCAGAAGCTCCTATTTGGAATCTGGTAATGCCATTGGCAGAACCAGAGGGGAGGAGGAAAACAGAGAGAGGACTGTCAGGAAAGGGAAAGGAAGAGGGTGGGCAACAAAGAAAAGAAAGAAAAGAGGTGTTCATGGTGAGAAGGGGGTGCAGGGGCCTGGGAGACCTGGCCCCCGGGTGGCCCCTCTGCTTTAGCTATTCTGGAATAAATGCTCGATCTTAATTTGAAGACTGCCAGGGGATGGATAATGAGTACTTGGGTCTCAGCTCCCCTGACCAAATAGCAATCTTTCAGACGAGCTCAAAATCCTCCTGGATGCCCGTGAGCCCACCACCTCAGCGGTCCTCACACTGCCCTCTGGTGGCTGAATCACTAACTCTCCACTCCGCTTCTCTGCCAGAAATAATCCCAGCCCTTTGGGCATCAGTTCCTCTGTGTCACAGTGTTGGGGGGCATGAGACCCTAGGGAGACAGACTGAAGCAGGGTTTCTAAGTGGATGTTATATAGCCTTTGGACCCCCTGCAGATATGTGCAGAACGTTGAGTGTATGGGCTTCTTTGCGTTTTCTCTGCCTTTCCTAGGGAGAGAGGCCGCAGCTCAGGTTCTCAGAGGACCGCCCACTCCCCACAATGTTAGGAGCCGCTGTTGTAGGGAGAGGGAGGGGCTGATGGGACACTCTGAGGCCTGGAAACGTTTCCTGTGTCATAACTTGGGCTGGTGCTGGTTCTGGGGGTTTACGAAGCCCTAGCGCCTCGTGGCCGTCTGCATGAAGTACCCATTTTGCTGGAAGTTTTTGGGAAAAGAAAATTATGTTATATACTTGCTATTATCAGTACAAAGCCAGATAGAGTAAGTGCAGAATTCACATCAACTTTAAATCCAAGTATGAGGCTTCAAAAAAACCCCCAAACCAACCAACAAACAAATATACAACCAAACAAACCCCACCCTGCTCTCCTGTGCCCATGTCCATGTTCATGGCCTCCTGTCACTGAGCGGTTTTAGCTGAAAAGTGAGAGAAGCTGTGGTTTGGACATCTCCCTGAAGGCTCACTCACTGGCTTTGACCAAAATGGGCGAATAGCTGCTGGATTTGTTGGTGGAAGCAGATTTTATTCACTCAGCGCCTACTGTGTGCCAGGCGTGGGCACATGCAAGTGACGTTCAGAACCAGCCTTCAGGGAAGAGAGAGAAGAGCTACTGCTTGGGATCCCCAAAGAAAGGTGTGTGGTTGGTGAGAGGCAGGGGTGC
Source organism: Corynorhinus townsendii (assembly GCA_026230045.1). Taxonomy (NCBI): domain Eukaryota; kingdom Metazoa; phylum Chordata; class Mammalia; order Chiroptera; family Vespertilionidae; genus Corynorhinus; species Corynorhinus townsendii. The sequence continues at coordinate 36,319,635 of JAPDVU010000009.1, forward strand.
GGGGAGCGGTGGCTCCCAGATCCAGCCAGGCAGTTCCATGCATACTCGTGTCTGCTGGGCCTCTGCTGGCCAAATGGGCCCTCTTGTGGACGCTTAGCATTTTTAAAGTTTCTGATAGGACGTGGAGCTCAGCTAACTGGCTTCTCCACTTTCCCAAGAGCTTAGCAGCGTGGAACAATACAGAGAAAAATCAGAGGTCCCCAAATCGGCACCCCACCTCCAGCTTTGATGCTAGAAGTCTTTACCAAGTCTTCCCAGCCACAGTCTGCGGTCCAGGTAGAAGCGCTTTCCTGAGAGCGGTGGTGAGAAGCAGGGAAGTAGGACCCACAGGAAAAGCTGGGCTGGACCCGGGATGTGGGGCCTTGTGCTCCACCTGTCAGGAGAGCGTGGAGGTTGGAAGGCATGATCTGTGAATGGGACCAGGGAGGCAGGGAACAGGGAGGGAGACCAGCCTTCCAAGGTGCTCCCCAAACCTCCGTGAACCCCAGGTGATGAGCAGACTGAGGAGGACCTGGTCAGGTCCCTCAGGGGGTCCAGGGTGGAACCTTAGCTAATGCTTGCAGGCTTAGGGGCGATGGGAAAGCAGGGTGAGCGAGGTTTCTCTGGGGCTCAGCAGTGCCTGGGGAAGCCCCCACGGGGGAGGACAAACAATAGGAAAGGAGGGGAGGGTGGGGTGGGAACGTGCAGGAAAGGGCTCAGGCCTAGAGTCTCGGAGCCTGGGGTTCTGGTCCTCTGCCTGTGACCTTGGCCAGTCCCTGCTCTCTCTGATTCTGTCTGTGTGAGTTGAAGATAGACAACCTCAGAGTTCCTTCCAGCCCTGATGTGGTGGGAAGGGGCAGTGGGGAAGTTGAGAAACAGGTATGTGGGTGAGATGGCTAAGAAGTGGTTTGGGGAACTCTGTAGTACCTCAGGTGTCCTTTATTGGGTGCATTTAGTAGGGAAACGGTGGAGGTGCCTTGCCCAGGTCAGCCTGTGGTCAGCGACAATGAGCTGTCGGAGCAGGCTGGAACTTGGCTCCAAAACCCAGGTGCACATGACACAAATTTGGTCCCCATCCTGCCAGGTTGGAAGGGAATCCCAGCCGAGCCATCATCAGGACTCCCTCCCTCCTCTTCCTGCCTGAGCCACCCTGTGCCTGGCCTCCGAAGTCCTGCACAGGTCTCAGGAGTCTTACGTGACGCCGATCCTTGGAGAGGGGTCTGGGTGTGCCCCTTCCCCTCCCTGCCGTCCATCGCTCCAGCGACCTGGGCGGTTCTCTGAGGTTTCCGGGCCCCACGGGGGCGCGAGCCTGCGAGGTTTCCACCTCCTGGTGCATCCTCGTTCCTCACAGCACCCCCCCCCCTCCCCCCCCGCGCTGGCCTCTGTCCACTTTCCAGACTTGAAGAGGAGTCTCCTCCCCTGAGTAACCGGCTGCCTCTGAGCCCTGCTCGGTCCCTGCTGGGCGGCCTGCACGGATTTAGAAAACAGGAAGGTGGGGCTTCTGCTTTCAGCCCAGCAACCCCACCTTCCCCAAGAGGCAGGAACAACAAAGGCCCGCGCTCTGCTGGAAAGGAGTCAGGAGAGGGAGCACAGTGGGGATGGAGAGGAATGGCTGGCATGGAAAGGGTACCCCCTGTCCCCTCCTTTCTGACGTGGCTGCTGTGGTGGACTTGTCTGTCTGCACATTTGGTGGATTTTAGAACACACGTGAGGCCATTTGCCCAGTCAGCACAGCTCACGCTGATGCATGCCTGAGAGGGGGTGTCCAGGTGGGAAGAGGGAGGGCTAGGCCTGGCCTTCGGCCTTGTCCCAGTCGGCAGCCTGTCAGGAGCCTTCCCACCACCCCTTCCCCAGGTTCTGGCTCTGTGGGTGGCATTCTTGACTTGTGCCATGGCGCATAGTGGGTGGTGGTGGGGAACTGTGTTTGGCAGCTGGAACCAGCCAGAAATCACGTCAGCAACCCATACCCCGGTTCCTCACTGTGGTCGCTGCCGTGTGGGCCCTGCAGACAGCTTTGAACTTGGTACTGACGAGCCCTCCCCACTCCCTTCCCCTGCAGACCCTGGCCGGGCCTTTCCTTGGCCGGGCTCTGAGCTGCCTGCTCACTCTGTCTGGCCGACTCTCAGCATCTGCCCTACTTCACAGGCCAGCAGCTGGCGGTGGGCCAGGGCCGTGCTCACGTCAGAGCCGCCCGCCTGGGAGGGGAGAGGGCAGATCTCCAGAGAGGCCTGCAGCCTCGTGGGCCGAGAATGAGTGAAACCAGGGCACCTGCGTGCAGAGGGGAGATGGAGGTGTGGGGCCTGTCCCAGGCCTGGGGTACCCCACACAGAACATCTTGGGGCTCTCACTCCATTAACTCATGCCTCGCCAGGCTGGCCAGAGGTGCACACCCACCCAGAGCCTGGTACCCCCTCTGCAGCACGCAGCACACCTTGATGTCCTTCACCCCCACTTCCCAGCCTGGGCCCCCGCGCTGTTGGTTCAGGCCTCACCCAGACTGCCTGACCCTGTGTGGGGCTCAGGGCTTCCAGATGCTCATCCGCCCACTGCACAGGGGCTCTCAGGAGCTCACAGCTGCAGATCCCTGGCTCGCCTCGGCGCTGCTGATACAGGCGTGGGGTGGAGCCTGTGCAATTGGTATTTCTTGTTTAAGCACTTGAAGTGTGGGCAGGTTGGGGGCCAGTGTTGTGGGAAGAACCCCAGAGCAGGGTCTGGATTCTCTTTTCATCTCAGTGGCGAATCACCTCTGTGCCTTTGGGAGGGTCACTCTGTGTCTCTAGGCATCTGTTTCCTCATCAGTGAAAGGGCTAATAATTCTCACCGTGCCTCCCCCATGGGCTCATTGGGGGGCTTTACTTGGGGTCTCCCCCACCTCTGCTCCTGCTGCCAGCCTGGCCTAGCACAGGGTCTCATTCAGGGTGTTTAAATTTCTGCTGAAAGAAGCATCCCAGTCAGTGCGGTCAGGAGGTGAGGCATCCTGAGCGCTTGCACTGCACTAGAGTTAGGGTCCCAGGCTCTGTCCACTCATCTTGCCAGGCTCATGTCTGGCTTCCAGTGTGCATATGAGCATGTGGATGGTTCCATGCCATCCAGCCTACTCCTAGGAACTCTGCCATGATGTCCATGGCTCCCAGGGCAAGGGGAGGAGGGGCGAGATCTGCTGTGGGAAATGGGGCTGCCCTAGGGCCAGGGCACTGCACGTGGATCTCTTCCCTCCGGGCCCACACCGAGGCTCTGTTTCAGGTCTCAGTCACTGCGCGGGAAGACGTGCCTGCCTTTGGCCCTCCTCTGCCCAGCCCCCCTGTTTTCCAGAAGGTAAGACACTCTCCTTCTTGCTCCTCTCATGTCCAAACTCCAGGTTTCCATGCCTGAATGGCAGGGATTGCAGTGGGGCTGGACCTGGGCGGGGACGTCAGCCAGGCCTTTATTCCGCAGGGTTGGGGGGCTTTATTTGGGGTCTCCCCCACCTCTGCTCCTGCTGCCAGCCTGGCCTAGCACAGGGTCTCATTCAAGGTATTAAAATTTCTGCTGAAAGAAGCGTTTTTTTACTAGGAGCCGGGGCAAAAGTCGCCTCCAGGCAAGGGAATGCCACTGTGGGTGTGGAGGGTTGATTTCCCAGGACTCGGGGAGCTGGTTTCCATGTTGGCATCGTAGCACCTGGGCTTGGCCTGGGCTAGATGCGATCCAGTGTCTGAAGGGACTTTTTCAGGGGTGCTCCTAGACCTCCCCGTCTGCCTGCCCGTGGTGAGGCTGGGAGAGTCCCAGAGCTTCTTGTCTCCCAGGGCCCCGAGTTCAGGGAGTTTCTGCTTACCAAGCTCACCAACGCAGAGAACGCCTGCTGCAAGTCGGACAAGTTCGCGAAACTGGAGGTGAGAACGAGGTTTCTGAGATCTTCCTTTTGCCCTCCTGTTAGTTAGCCAGACTCTGTCGGGGTCTGTTTCTGGGGGCTGTTTAAGGGGGGAGAGCATCGTTTTTGCCCCTCGAAGTTGTCAGTCCTGTGTTGATACAGTAACTCTTCTTGTGAAAACTAAGTCCAAATTTTAGGTCTAGTCAGCCGTTCACCAGTCGTTTCTTGAGCACCTACTGTGTGCCAGGATCCGTTCTGTTTCCTGGGACACGGGCCTAACTGCGACTCAGTTTCTGCCCATATAGAGTTCACAGGATGGTGGGAGCGGCCATTACTAGAGATATGATACAGTTTGCCAGCACTGAGCCCTGATGGAGGCCAGCATGGGGGCTGTGACTTATGATAGTGACTGCTTCTGCCTATGGGGGTCTAGGGAGTATTTAGGGAAGGCTTCTTGGAGGAGGTGGCTCTTCAGCTGCTGAATCTGGGTATCTGATGAGCTGTTTGCCAGGAGGAAAGAGTGGGGAGGGCTATTCCAGGCATGGGAACAGCATGAGCAAAGAAGAGTCAGGGCAGAATCAGAGCATGACTTGGTGAGTGGGTTCCTGAGGGTTTGATGTGGCCTGAGGGAAGGACTCATGTGGGGGATGGGATGGTGGGGACTCAGCTGGAGACGTAGGTTGGGTCATATCAAGAAGGGATTTGAGCTAGAGAGGATGGGCCCTATTAAAGGACTTAGGCAGGAGAGTGATGCTTGCTTTGCATATTAGATGATCATTCTGACAATGGTGGGGAGGGTAAATTGAAAGGGAGGAGGATGGGAAGGGTGGCCAGTTAGAAGGTATGACAGGAGTTCAAGAGAGGCAATGGCAACTTGCTTATTCCAGGCACAGGAGAGAAGGATTTGGGGAAGACGTGATGGACTTCTGTATTCATAATGGGGGGAAGTGGATTGGTGGGGTGGCTCTTAGGCCTTCAGCTGGGCTCGTTGCTGACAGGGGACCACTGGGAGGTAGCTGTGCCAGGCTGATCTGGAGGTGCCTGCACAGGCTGGGTTACTGAAAGGGCCAGTCCTGGTCTGGGTGCATGGCGCCCCCTGGGGGTTGTACGGATGGCTCTGGAGGAACATCTGGATGGAGAGGAGCAGTGGGCAGTGGTATATGGATGTGGAGCTTGGGATAGAGATCTGGGCCGGGCCAGGAGTCAGGTAGAGCTGGGAGGGTGGGGCGGCCGGAGTGTGGGCGGCCCACTGAGAAGGGGCAGAGGGAAGAGAGCAGAGGGCTGGGCATTGAGCTGTAGCATCAATTGCGACATTTGTGAGCATGGAGCCCAGCCTGGCCTGAGGTCCACACCATCACCAAGATGCACTTGGCCCGATGAGCAGCCCTCAACCAGGCATCTGGAGCCACCTCTGCTCTCAGTGCCCGCTCCACAATCTCTACCCTCCTCCCTCCCAGGACCGGACGAGGGCCGCCCTCTTGGACAACCTTCACGATGAGCTCCATGCCCACACACAGGCCATGCTGGGACTCGGCCTGGAAGAGGACAAGTTTGAGAACGGGGGCCACGGGGGATTCCTGGAGTCCTTCAAGGTACGGGCACAAGGGTGGCTGCCGATTGCTGTGGCTGGGAGGGTCGGGACAAACGAGGGAAGAGGTCCAAGATCCACATGATCCTGACCCCAGAGCCCAGTGCCAGCCAGATGTAGCAGGACCAGCAGGGGCACTGCAGGGGTTGGCAGAGGACAGGGGCATCAGGAAGTGTCAGTGGTTGGAGCAGCCAACAGTGTCTTGACCTGGATCCTCTCCTCCTGGCCCGGAGTCTTGACAAGTGGGGCTGGGGGAAGAGTTAGCAGGAGAGGAGCCAGTGCAAACCAAGAACACTCTTGCTCCCACCTGCCTCCTTCTGTGGTCAGGCGCCCAGGGCAGAATGGCGGGAGCAAGGACACAGGTCTTCGCTGTCTTTAGCAGCTGGTCTGGGGTTCCGCAAGGATTTCTCCAGCTGGCAGGGCACCGAGGACCTGGCCAGGGCCGGTGTGATGGTGTTAGAGGCAAGTCCCTGTGGACTTTGCAAAGGAAAGAACTTTCTAACCAGAATGAGCTGCTAAAATAAGTAGTGAGCTCTCTGTCTCTGGGAGTATTCAAGTGGATCTGGGACAGCCACTTCGCTGGCCTGGCATAAAGAAGATTCATTGTCATGTGCTTGCTAAGTGCTTGCTGGTCCACACAGCACTTACATCCAGCATCTGATCTGAGCCTGGCTGTTTCCCTTTCTGGTTAGCATGGGCCTTGTTATTTCCACTCCCACACAAGGGGACAGGATGAGAGGCCACAGGACTGCTCAAAACCTTACACCCACTGCTTGGCCGACGTGGCTCAGTGGTTGAGTGTTGACCCATGAACCAGGAGGTCATGGTTCGATTCCTGGTCAGGTGGGTACATGCCCGGTTTGCGGGCTCGATCCCCAGTAGGGGGCACGCAGGAGGCAGACTATTGATGATTCTCTATCATCACTGATGTTTCTATCTCTTTCTCCCTCTCCCTTCCTTTCTGAAATCAATAAAAACATAGTTTAAAAAACCCACAAAAAAACCTTACACCTGCTCAGAGGTAAAGCCTTGTTTCAAACCCGGGTTTTCTGGTTCTTAGTCAATGTTCTGTTGATTGCCTGTGGCAGAATGATTTATAAAGCTACCGTTTTGGGGACAGGGTGTGGGGTTGGGGTTGGACCTGCCTGTATTAGAATCCCAGCTGTGTGATCCTGGGCACAGTCTTTCAAGTCTCTGAGCTACATTAAAAACACAGGGATGATCAACGGGACCTGTGTCTTGGCATTGTTGGGAGAATTCATGGAAATAGTCCAAAGAGGTCGCATGGCCCGGAACACAGTCAACACCCGGTGACCGTGTGTGCTGTTAGCATTGCCCTGTAAAGTGAAAGCTTAACACCGATCATCTCTCTAAACTCTCACGGCTGCTCCCTATGACCTGTGCAAGGCTGGGATTATGGGTAGAATCACTGATACTTAGTTTCAATAATTAGGAGTGTAATTTTGCATGTGAGGAAATGGAGACCTGAAGAAACAGAATAATTTGTCCCAAGTCACCCAACAGATTTGGGAATCGAAGCTGTGTCTGGCAGATTCCGAAGCGTGTGTTCCCAATTGCCACATGACACCGCCTCTGGGTCTCAACTCAATTAAGATTCCACCCACTAGCCTGGCCCGGGCAAGCCTGGGGTCTGCCCCCATGCCAGGCAGCAGCACAGAGCACAGGGCAGGGCCTGCTGGCCCCAAGGGCCAGCTGCCGAGATTCCTCATGTGGGCGCGGGCAGGAGCCGAGCTGCATGTCCAGGCTGGTGGGAGATTCCTGGGACATCTGTCTCAGCCCTGATGGACAGTAGCGGCCAGGGTGAAACAGGAGAAATTGAGATCCAGAGGAAAGGGGGATGGGGGAGAAGAGGAAGGGGGAGGAGAGGGAGCCAGGGCAGCTAGCCTGGCAGAGGGAGGGGTGAATGGGAGACCAGGTAACTAGGAACACCTCCGTGGGCTCCGCCCACATCCTGGTAAGCATGTCAAATGCTCCCGGCTCCATAGCAGATGCAGTTTATACATGACTCGAGCTGTCGCTGACTGCAGACATCTCGTGATTTGTTGCTTCCCGTTTTGCAGGTTTCTCTCTGCCTTTTGGAGTTAACAATAGTTTTTTCAGTTTTCAAATATTTCTATAACCTGTGAACTCCTGCAGGCCGTGGACACCATGCTCACAGTGCCCAGGGGATAAAACGGCCCGGCAGCGACCTCAGGTTGCGGGCCTAAAGGACAGTGACCCGAGGCCATTTCCCAGTCCCCTGCCTCTGGGCAGACTCCAGCGGCTTGACTACGGGGAGGGAGATCTTCAGGCCTTGCCCATTCCTTGTCTCTGATCCAGTAATCCAGGGAAGTTTCCTTTTCAACCCTAAGTCCTTCCAACTGTGGGCTGAGGACAGTCTCTTCTACCTTCTGCTTCCATGCCCATGTCCGAGGGGCACTGTGGGGTGAGGGAGGGACCGTCGTCACAGTCAGTCGCCCAGAGCAAACCTTCCGAGCTCTGCCGGATGTGAGTAGCTTTGTTTCCTCCTCCCGTCGGGACACGAGCTCTTTGCCCTGTGTGTTCCATCACTGCCTTCGGTGGGTGTCCCAGGCTGTGGTCTGCCCCAGCTCAGGAAACTGTCTTTAGTTTCGCTATTTCTTCCCAGGCACCTTGGAAGGTGCTGTGGTGTCAGGATTATTGGCATTCCTCTTGGCGTTCTGTCTGGACCGCCACGAAGTCCTTTCAAGAGTGGTGCATGAAACGATTCCAGGAGAAGTTCCTGCTGTCTCCTTGCTGTCACAGTTCTCGTCCCACGGATGCACAGAAACATAATTGAGAAGTCCCAGGGCTCCCAGCGACCCCAGTCACCCATCCCTGCCTCTGTGGCTGTTCCCCCTCCCCTCCAGCCCAGGGACCCTTTGTCCCTCTGCCTAGAAGCAGACCCGTCTCTGCCCCAGGCTGTGTTCCTGGCTCCTCACACCACTTAGAGTAGCTCTTCTCTCCAAGTCCGGCTTCAGTTCACTGGCTGTCGGCTTAGTATTTCTTCCGTGAAAAACAGAACACGGCTTAGTATTTCTTCCATGAGAAACAGAACAGTTGGTTCATGGACGCCTAGACCTGCTTCTGAGGAGCTTGGGGATATTCTCGGGAATCCTCCAGTTCTACAAACACTTACACATTTTGCATTTTTACATGGCGGATGATTAAAAAATGCATTTCCAGTCGAGATTAAACTTTGGCAGTGAGACTCACCATCGAAAGACACGAGTAAGCAGGCAGGGGCCAATGCAGCCGGGCGCCATCGGTGCTGGGGGTCTATGGACATAGTCTTGGAGTCTTGCAAGAATAGTTTTATTTGAAAAACATATATATTAGTTATTGTTGACAGTGTTACAGATGTCCTGCATTCCTTCCCCCATCACCCTCCTCCACCCAGAATAGTTTTCTTTTTCAAGTAGCTGGGTATTACTCACATTTGAAAAATATTGATCTCTGAACTGTTGTTCTCACATGCCGTGCTCAGCCACTGCCCGCTGTTGAAGTTTCTGTTGGTCCCTAACAAAATGGAAAGGCAAAGGGATGCTACTTGATGTATCAACATATGTACACAAGGCATGTGGGAGCCATTTTGAGAAACCCTGAGCTAGCCCAACCCTCTGATGACCTCATGCAGAAGGGGGCCCTGAGGGCTGGAGGAGAGGGTCACCACCAGCCGCAGAACTGGGACAGAGGAGAGCAGGAGTATTGGGTGAATGTCCCCCCACCTCTGAGGGGCTGGCAGCCGATGCACTGGTCTGCTCTGACCCCTAGTGGCCGGAGTGCTACTCTGCAAGTAACTCTGGCAAAGTGCCCTCCCAGGCTGGGGCAGCTCATGGATTGGAGCTTTGGTCTGTCTGAAAGGAGACATGGAGGGATATTTCCCACTCCCATCAGCCTTCCTCCTTTATTTGTGCTGCCAAAGGGGCAGAAGACCCTGTTTTGGACCTCAGATGCTTCTGATTAGGGGGCCATCACAGCTGGCAAGAAATTTAGCATCTTTCTCTCCGTTGGCCCTGCCTCTGTTGCTTACTTGGTACAGATAAGCATGTGTTCCCCTTAGTGTTATCCTTGTGCATTGGGTCCCCCAAGTTGAATTTGTTAGATTGAAACAACTCACAAAACATATTTGTAAAGAAGTGGTGTTTGGGGTAGGCCCGGAGGAGAAGGGCTCCCTCTGTGACACTAGTTGGTGTGACACAGGCAGACATGCGGGAGTGACTCCATCCCTCTTTTCTCACTCTCCCTAAGGTGTGCTAATGGCTGGGAAACCGCGGTGACTCAGGGTGGGGGACAGAACTAGAGGTGATTAGCTTGGAGGAGAGCATCTGAGGACAGATAGGGATAGTTGTGTGAAGTATGGAACAGACTAGTCCATGGCGCCAACATCTGGAAATGGTAAGATTTCAGCTTGGTGTGCAGAAGGTCTTTTCAAAGGCCAGGTGTTCACCTACAAAGGCAGTGAGCAGCCCATCCCTGGGAAGATGCAAGTGGAGAGGATATGAACTGTGGCCTGGATGTGCAGGGCCTGAGTGGGAGAGGGGCCAGGTGGTCCCCGCAGACCTCCCGATGCCCCGGCAAAGGCTTCATAGGTCTGCCCTCTTCTCTCCTGCCTCCCTCTGTCCACATCACCGCCCTCTGTCCTCTTCTTTGCCCTGTACCTGACTCTTCTGACGGATTTGAAAAGGCTAGTGTGTCCAGCTGTACCTCAGATTGACATGTGACATTCTTTAGACCATGTCACTGCATGATTTTGTCCAAACAGAGCATCATTGTAGGGTTTCAAGGTAGCCATCATCTCTCTTTTCCCATCCCTAAGAGTGGGGAGGAGAGATGACCTTGAGTAAGCAGGTGTCACACCAGGGATTGGTCATCCATCGTGTCATGCTCATGTGGGGACCATCACCACGCTACACAGGGGAGGAGACTGTCTCAGAGAGGCTCACATACCGTGCTGGGAAGAACCAGGAGTCAAGCCCTGCACATCCCTGCAGTTCCCTCTGCCAGCCACTGTGTCCTCAGACTTACCTCACTGACTCAGCAGCACCACGGGCTTTTGAGGAGACGAGTCCTCCCTAATGTCAGGGAGGCCGAAATCACTTGGTTTCTAATCACCCTCAGTCCATCAACCAGTTGAATTATATGTTCAAGCTGGGCTGGTTTTTGGGACCCTTTTGTCTGGAGCCCAGGGTCCTGGGTTTGGTCCTGGTTCCATCTCTTACCTTTGGTGTGACCTCGGCAGTCTCTGTGTCTGTCTTCTCTGTATCTCAGAGCTGGAAGGATGCAATAAGATCACGTGTGTGAAGCTCATTGGACCAGCTGCTGTCACGCAGGGCTCATTTAATCTCCTCTGCAGAGAGACAGTGAGAAAGCATCCAAACATAAATGATTCATTGACATGTCACAGTTGATGACGATGGTGGTGGCAGCACACATGAGGCACCAACAGAATGGAATGAGGTTGAGTTGATGGAGCACGTGACTTATTTAAGGAAACTATTTATCCAAGGACACCTTCGAGTGGTGCCACGCCTTCCCTGCCTTCAGTTTTCCCAAGGGCACACGTCTGACTGATCTTTGGGTGGTGGAATGAAGAGAAGGTGCTGGCTGTTTATCCATGTTGCTAGGTGACGCTCTTCTGTGGTCTAGAAAGAGAGAGTGTTGATGTCCCTCGAGGGGGCATCTTCGGCTTAGACAGGCCAGGCCAGATGAATGCCATCAGGGATACAGGGCTGGTGGGTTCCTGGCCTCGTTCAAGGGGAGCTTGCCTCCAGGACCATCATCTTTGCAAAGGGCCCTCCTTCCTGAGTCAGCTTCCTTCCCAGGATAGAAAGGCAGGCAGGGTGCGGTCCTCGGCCACTCCTGTGATTTGGGTTGGGGGCAGCATTCCTGCTGCTTTCTTGGGACGACCTTTCCATAGACTCAATGCTTCAAGGGAGGGAAGGGCGGCCGTTCCACATAGGTGGACATGTGGAGCGTGTAAGCAGACACATGTGGTTCACGCGGGGTGTGAACTAAGTGAGGGTGGGGGCAGTGTCCCACCTTTGTCCTTCTGCATCAGTTTTTTGAAGCTGAGGTTCCGAGAACTCCCCGCCTCAGCTGACTCACGCAATGAGGAAGATCCACTAGCTCACTTAACCAGAAGGCCCAGGTGGCTTGTGGCTCCGCATGGTCAGTGGCAGGCAGGTTCCATCCCCTTGCCCCTCTGCCATCCCCATCTTATCAGCTTCGCCCGTAGGCTTGACCCTTCACAGCCCCACGGCGGCTGCTGCGGTCCTAGGTGCAGAGGTGTTATACCTCTTTTGGGAATCACTGAGGAGATTTTTCCTCAAAGCCCGCAGTGACGTCCCCTCATGTCCCACTGGCAAGGGCATGGATGATGTGACTGCTTGAGAGGGTCATGATTTACTCCTTTGTCCTGTGGAGGAAGAGGGGACGTTGGGCCAGACAGTGGCTCTGCCAGCAAGGAACATGGGGGGATGGCACTTGTATGTGAGCAACTAGTAATGTCTGCATCCGTGAGTCTTTGCATGTGGCTCTGAGGCCGTGGGGGCCTGGACAGCTGGTTAACACAGCGGCTCTGGGCCGTTTCCATTGCCCCAAGTTTAGGGATCTTTTGTTTCCCTGCTGACTGTACACTCCTTGGAGGCAGGGGCCATCTCTCCTACGTCTTTGACTCCCCTCCTGCAATTCTCCCAGTTTCTGGCAGTGCTGGGCACACAGGAAGCACATGACAAATGCTTGCTATTAACAAGAAGAGTAGCCACATTGATTGGGTACTTCACATGTGCCGGGTGCTCTGCTCAGAGCTTTATATGTGTGGCCACCTGGCCGCCTTATCGAGGGACTGAATGACTGGTCAAAGGGAAATGATGTGGGGTTTGGGGGATCCTGGAGAGAAACTTCCCTTCCTAGAACTCCTGTCATCTTTGAAGGCCTTCAGAAGCAGGGAGCATCGTCCGCATGGTGGGTGGAAGCCTCTAGGAATTCCCATGTCAGGAAATCCTCCCTCGGGTCCAGGTGGGATCTGTCTGCCTCACTCTAACCTTGGGTCAGGTTCCAGAACCACGCAGGTGGCCTGCAGAGCTCTGCCGAGCAGTCCGAGAGCAGCCGGCACCTCCCAGCTCTCTCCCTGCTGTGGGTGCAGCAATCTTCACTTTAACTGTTCTCATCCTTGCAGGCACTGGGACCGGTGACTGTCCTGGTTGTCCCCTCCTGGACACTGCGCTGTGTACGGACAGGCCCTTCGTTCTTTGATGGCCCTAAGTGGGCACAAGGCTCTACGCGGCCTGAGCAGCTCCGGGCCCTCTGAGGCCTCAAGCCTGGAGTCTGAGAGTGCATGTCCTGTGTCAGCAGTGGCACCAGCTGCGGGCTCATCTTTAGCCACTGCGAGTATGGTGTGGCTCAGTGTACGGACCCGGAAGTGCTCTGGCCACAGTGCACCAACTGAGAACATATACTAAGTTGTACCAGGCACACTTTGGGGTGACAGCAGAAGGGATACCCAGTATTTAAATATAGGAGGATGCTTAGTTTTCTGCTGCTTGGACCATGTCATTCCTCATTTGCAGATGAGGAAGGTCAGGCTTGGTAAGCTCTCCAAGCCTCACGTTCCTTCCCTGTAACAATCTTTGTCCACCTGCAGGGCGTCTGGGGCACTGACCCCTCAGACTCCTCTGTCCAGTGTCCTCCCTCGCCTCTGCCTGCAGAGTGCCACGTGCCCAGAGCCTGTGAAAGTCCTCTGCAGACTATAGTGATTAGCATGTGGGCGCCGAGAGAGAGGGAGAGGAAGAGAGAGAGAGAGAGAGAGAGAGAGAGAGAGAGAGAGAGAAGCTAGGAGAGCCTGGAGTGTGTCTGCAGATCCCACTGAGGCAGCGGGGTCATCTGGAGAGGCCTGGCTCCAACTCTCAGGCCTCCCTTACCTGCTGTCCCCACAGAGGGCCATCCGCGTGCGCAGCCACTCCATGGAGACCATGGTGACCAGCCAGAAGAAGCCGCATAGTGGGGGCCTCCCCGGCAGCCTCAGCGGGGGCATCTCTCATAACAGCGTGGAGGTCACCAAGACCACCTTCTCGGTGAGTGGCTGCAGGCCCTGGGGTCCCCCAGGCCTTGGTGGGGGAGGGGTGTGTTCGCCCAGGTTTGGGCCAGGTGATCAGCAGGGTGAGCAGAATGATGGGGAGGGAGACTGAGGCTGCCCAGGGGCGACCCCCCCTTGAAGTGAGAGCCTCCAGCCAGGCAGCACTTGGGGCTGGCCCAGACCGGAGCGCACCTGTTGTCCTGCTCTCTGAGTTTCCTTGACACCTGGGCCTCCTCAGGACCAGCCATGCACAGTGGTCCTGGGCCCTGGGACTATGAGAGGGCCCTCCCTTTGTTATTCTTAATGATACATAGCTGCCCCCTGCTTGCTGTGCACCAGGCACTGAGCTAAGTAACTCATGGGTCCCTGTGACAGTTGTCTGAGGGAGGTGCTGAGTGCTCTCCATTGCACATCTGAGGAAGGGGAGGCCCTGAGGGGTTAGGTAACTTGCTGGAGGTCACCCAGCTACGCCGAAGAACTGGGATTCGCGTTTAGGTCGCCCAGATGCTAAGTCCCTGCTTTTAATCGCTGTGTGTACAGTTCTAAGAAAAGAGAGCCTGGCCGGTCCGGGGGTTTGGGTCTGGTCAGCTTGCACCAGGAGCTGGCCAGGTGAGGGGACCAGAGTCCCTCCTTTTATAAAGCAGAGTGGCTTTGTATTTGTGCACGGTGGGGTTTTCTTGTTCTTTTTTCTAATAGCAGAACGTACCCACCACGATACTGACAGTTGGTATTGTAAACGATCATGTATAATGCATTTATTTACCAAATAGTGTTTTCATAGCTATGATCTTGTTCCTCCCAGAGGGTCTGTGAAGGGAGCAGGGTAGGGCAATTATCTCCCATCTGTGGGTGAGACTGAGGCCCAGAGAATTCTTCCACTTGCCTGAGGTTGCACCGCGTGTGAATGGCAAACACTGGGGCCTGCCTGGCATCCAGGCCTGGTGGGCTCCCATCTCCCCCTACTCATTCTGCTACCCTCCGTCCGTCATACCCCACACGTGGCAGAAGCAGAGCCACATGCTTGGCAGGCTCTCTCTGCCTGTGGGTGTGTGTGGACTGCATGCTTGTCCTGCCAGGGATTTGCTACGTGACCTTGACCAAATTCCCTCACCCCTCGACTCCTCCAGGACCACCTCGGTAAAGCGAGAAGTTGGACCAGGGCACTCCCAGGACTCGCTCAGCTTTGTGGTTCCCAGTCTGTGACCCCCTCAGTCATCCTGTCCTCTCAGTACCTGGGGTTCTCCTTAGGGTGGCCCTGACCCCATGTTCCTCCAGGAATTCTGTTCTAGCGGATTGATTACCTGTCGTGTTTCTGGGGATCTCTCCAGACCAGTTGTGGGGGTGGGAGGTGGTGCACAGGCTCTTTGTAGACCAGGAAGCGGGGTGAAGGGAAGGAGACCTGGGTTTGGGGAGTGAGCGCTCATTTTGGTGGTCCATTGGCAGCCTCCGGTGGCGGCGGCAACTGCGAAGAACCAGTCGCGGAGCCCCATCAAGCGGCGGTCGGGGCTCTTCCCCCGTCTGCACACGGGCTCTGAAGGCCAAGGGGACAGCCGGACACGGTGGTGAGTGTCCAATGTGATGTGGGTGGGCTCCTTGGGAGAGTAGCGCGCAGCTTCAGCTTCCAGCGATGGCTTCCTTCTGACCCTGGTCCCCACGTAAGGCCCCCATGTTGCCTGTCACTCATTCAGTGCTTCGTCCCCCACGTCCCCGTTACTCAGTCAGTGCTTCGTCCCCCACGTCCCCGTGACTCAGTCAGTGCTTCGTCCCCCACGTCCCCGTCACTCATTCAGTGCTTCGTCCCCCATGTCCCCGTCACTCAGTCAGTGCTTCATCCCCCACGTCCCCGTCACTCAGTCAGTGCTTCGTCCCCCACGTCCCCGTCACTCAGTCAGTGCTTCGTCCTCCACGTCCCCGTCACTCAGTCAGTGCTTCGTCCCTTATGTCCCCGTCACTCAGTCAGTGCTTCGTCCCCTATGTCCCCGTCACTCATTCAGTGCTTCGTCCACCACGTCCCCGTCACTCAGTCAGTGCTTCGTCCCCCACGTCCCCGTCACTCATTCAGTGCTTCGTCCCCCACGTCCCCGTCACTCAGTCAGTGCTTCGTCCCCCACGTCCCCGTCACTCAGTCAGTGCTTCGTCCCTTATGTCCCCGTCACTCAGTCAGTGCTTCGTCCCCTATGTCCCCGTTACTCAGTCAGTGCTTCGTCCTCTATGTCCCCGTCACTCAGTCAGTGCTTCGTCCCCCACGTCCCCGTCACTCAGTCAGTGCTTCGTCCCTTATGTCCCCGTCACTCAGTCAGTGCTTCGTCCTCTATGTCCCCGTCACTCATTCAGTGCTTCGTCCTCTATGTCCCCGTCACTCAGTCAGTGCTTCGTCCCCCACGTCCCCGTCACTCATCAGTGCTTCGTCCCCCACGTCCCCGTCACTCATTCAGTGCTTCGTCCCCCACGTCCCCGTCACTCATTCAGTGCTTCGTCCCCCACGTCCCCGTCACTCAGTCAGTGCTTCGTCCCTTATGTCCCCGTCACTCAGTCAGTGCTTCGTCCCTTATGTCCCCGTCACTCAGTCAGTGCTTCGTCCTCCACGTCTCCGTCACTCAGTCAGTGCTTCGTCCTCCACGTCCCCGTCACTCAGTCAGTGCTTCGTCCCCCACGTCCCCGTCACTCAGTCAGTGCTTCGTCCCCCACGTCCCCGTCACTCATTCAGTGCTTCGTCCCCCACGTCCCCGTCACTCAGTCAGTGCTTCGTCCCCCACGTCCCCGTCACTCAGTCAGTGCTTCGTCCCCCACGTCCCCGTCACTCAGTCAGTGCTTCGTCCTCCACGTCCCCGTCACTCAGTCAGTGCTTCGTCCCCCACGTCCCCGTCACTCAGTCAGTGCTTCGTTCCCTATGTCCCCGTCACTCAGTCAGTGCTTCGTCCCTTATGTCCCCGTCACTCAGTCAGTGCTTCGTCCCCTATGTCCCCGTCACTCATTCAGTGCTTCGTCCCCCACGTCCCCATCACTCAGTCAGTGCTTCGTCCCCCACGTCCCCGTCACTCATTCAGTGCTTCGTCCCCCACGTCCCCGTCACTCAGTCAGTGCTTCATCCCCTATGTCCCCGTCACTCAGTCAGTGCTTCGTCCTCCACGTCCCCGTCACTCAGTCAGTGCTTCGTTCCCTATGTCCCCGTCACTCAGTCAGTGCTTCGTCCCCTATGTCCCCGTCACTCAGTCAGTGCTTTGTCCTCCACGTCCCCGTCACTCAGTCAGTGCTTCGTTCCCTATGTCCCCGTCACTCAGTCAGTGCTTCGTCCCCCACGTCCCCGTCACTCAGTCAGTGCTTCGTCCTCCACGTCCCCGTCACTCAGTCAGTGCTTCGTCCCCTATGTCCCCGTCACTCAGTCAGTGCTTCGTCCCCCACGTCCCCGTCACTCAGTCAGTGCTTCGTCCCTTATGTCCCCGTCACTCAGTCAGTGCTTCGTCCCCTATGTCCCCGTCACTCAGTCAGTGCTTCGTCCTCT
Organism: Corynorhinus townsendii; assembly: GCA_026230045.1. NCBI lineage: Eukaryota > Metazoa > Chordata > Mammalia > Chiroptera > Vespertilionidae > Corynorhinus > Corynorhinus townsendii. The sequence continues at coordinate 36,336,646 of JAPDVU010000009.1, forward strand.
ATGTCCCCGTCACTCAGTCAGTGCTTCGACCCTTACGTCCCCGTCACTCAGTCAGTGCTTCGTCCTCTATGTCCCCGTCACTCATTCAGTGCTTCGTCCTCTATGTCCCCGTCACTCAGTCAGTGCTTCGTCCCTTATGTCCCCGTCACTGAGTCAGTGCTTCGTCCTCTATGTCCCCGTCACTCATCAGTGCTTCGTCCTCTATGTCCCCGTCACTCAGTCAGTGCTTCGTCCCCCACGTCCCCGTCACTCATTCAGTGCTTCGTCCCCTATGTCCCCGTCACTCAGTCAGTGCTTCGTCCCTTATGTTCCCGTCACTCATTCAGTGCTTCGTCCCCCACGTCCCCGTCACTCAGTCAGTGCTTCGTCCCTTATGTTCCCGTCACTCAGTCAGTGCTTCGTTCCCTATGTCCCCGTCACTCAGTCAGTGCTTCGTACTCTATGTCCCCGTCACTCAGTCAGTGCTTCGTTCCCTATGTCCCCGTCACTCAGTCAGTGCTTCATCCTCTATGTCCCCGTCACTCAGTCAGTGCTTCGTCCCCCACGTCCTCGTCACTCAGTCAGTGCTTCGTCCCCCACGTCCCCGTCACTCAGTCAGTGCTTCGTCCCTTATGTCCCCGTCACTCAGTCAGTGCTTCGTTCCCTATGTCCCCGTCACTCAGTCAGTGCTTCCTACTCTATGTCCCCGTCACTCAGTCAGTGCTTCGTCCCCCACGTCCCCGTCACTCAGTCAGTGCTTCGTCCCCCACGTCCCCATCACTCATCAGTGCTTCGTTCCCTATGTCCCCGTCACTCATTCAGTGCTTCGTCCCCCACGTCCCCGTCACTCAGTCAGTGCTTCGTCCCCTATGTCCCCGTCACTCAGTCAGTGCTTCGTCCCTTATGTCCCCGTCACTCATTCAGTGCTTCGTCCCCCACGTCCCCGTCACTCATTCAGTGCTTCGTCCCCCACGTCCCCGTCACTCAGTCAGTGCTTCGTTCCCTATGTCCCCGTCACTCAGTCAGTGCTTCATCCTCTATGTCCCCGTCACTCAGTCAGTGCTTCGTCCCCCACGTCCCCGTCACTCAGTCAGTGCTTCGTCCCCCACGTCCCCGTCACTCAGTCATTGCTTCGTCCCCCACGTCCCCGTCACTCAGTCAGTGCTTCGTCCTCCACGTCTCCGTCACTCAGTCAGTGCTTCGTCCTCCACGTCCCCGTCACTCATTCAGTGCTTCGCCCCCCACGTCCCCGTCACTCAGTCAGTGCTTCGTCCCCCACGTCCCCGTCACTCAGTCAGTGCTTCGTCCCTTATGTCCCCGTCACTCAGTCAGTGCTTCGTTCCCTATGTCCCCGTCACTCAGTCAGTGCTTCGTCCCCCACGTCCCCGTCACTCAGTCAGTGCTTCGTCCCTTATGTCCCCGTCACTCAGTCAGTGCTTCGTTCCCTATGTCCCCGTCACTCAGTCAGTGCTTCGTCCTCTATGTCCCCGTCACTCAGTCAGTGCTTCGTTCCCTATGTCCCCGTCACTCAGTCAGTGCTTCGTCCTCTATGTCCCCGTCACTCAGTCAGTGCTTCGTCCCCCACGTCCCCGTCACTCAGTCAGTGCTTCGTCCCCCACGTCCCCGTCACTCAGTCAGTGCTTCGTCCCCCACGTCCCCGTCACTCAGTCAGTGCTTCGTCCCCCACGTCCCCGTCACTCAGTCAGTGCTTCGTCCCCCACGTCCCCAACACTCAGTCAGTGCTTTGTCCTCTATGTCCCCGTCACTCAGTCAGTGCTTCGTCCCCCACGTCCCCGTCACTCAGTCAGTGCTTCGTCCCCCACGTCCCCGTCACTCAGTCAGTGCTTCGTCCCCCACGTCCCCGTCACTCAGTCAGTGCTTCGTCCTCTATGTCCCCGTCACTCAGTCAGTGCTTCGTCCCCCACATCCCCGTCACTCAGTCAGTGCTTCGTTCCCCACGTCCCCGTCACTCAGTCAGTGCTTCGTCCCCCACGTCCCCGTCACTCATTCAGTGCTTCGTCCCCCACGTCCCCGTCACTCAGTCAGTGCTTCGTCCCCCACGTCCCCGTCACTCAGTCAGTGCTTCGTCCCCCACGTCCCCGTCACTCAGTCAGTGCTTCGTCCCCCACGTCCCCGTCACTCAGTCAGTGCTTCGTCCCCCACGTCCCCGTCACTCAGTCAGTGCTTCGTCCCCCACGTCCCCGTCACTCAGTCAGTGCTTCGTCCCCCACGTCCCCGTCACTCAGTCAGTGCTTCGTTCCCTATGTCCCCGTCACTCAGTCAGTGCTTCGTCCCCCACGTCCCCGTCACTCAGTCAGTGCTTCGTCCCCCACGTCCCCGTCACTCATTCACTGCTTCGTCCCCCACGTCCCCGTCACTCAGTCAGTGCTTCGTCCCCTATGTCCCCGTCACTCAGTCAGTGCTTCGTTCCCCACGTCCCCGTCACTCAGTCAGTGCTTCGTCCTCTATGTCCCTGTCACTCAGTCAGTGCTTCGTCCCCCACGTCCCCGTCACTCAGTCAGTGCTTCGTCCCCTATGTCCCCGTCACTCAGTCAGTGCTTCGTCCCCTATGTCCCCGTCACTCATTCAGTGCTTCGTCCCCCACGTCCCCGTCACTCATTCAGTGCTTCTTCCCCTATGTCCCCGTCACTCAGTCAGTGCTTCGTCCCTTATGTCCCCGTCACTCATTCAGTGCTTCGTCCCCCACGTCCCCGTCACTCAGTCAGTGCTTCGTCCCCTATGTCCCCGTCACTCAGTCAGTGCTTCGTTCCCCACGTCCCCGTCACTCAGTCAGTGCTTCGTCCCCTATGTCCCCGTCACTCAGTCAGTGCTTCGTCCCCTATGTCCCCGTCACTCATTCAGTGCTTCGTCCCCCACGTCCCCGTCACTCATTCAGTGCTTCTTCCCCTATGTCCCCGTCACTCAGTCAGTGCTTCATTCCCTATGTCCCCGTCACTCAGTCAGTGCTTCGTCCCCCACGTCCCCGTCACTCATTCAGTGCTTCGTCCCCCACGTCCCCGTCACTCAGTCAGTGCTTCGTCCCCCACGTCCCCGTCACTCAGTCAGTGCTTCGTCCCCCACGTCCCCGTCACTCATTCAGTGCTTCGTCCCCCACGTCCCCGTCACTCAGTCAGTGCTTCGTCCCCCACGTCCCCGTCACTCAGTCAGTGCTTCGTCCCCCACGTCCCCGTCACTCAGTCAGTGCTTCGTCCCCCACGTCCCCGTCACTCAGTCAGTGCTTCGTCCCCCACGTCCCCGTCACTCAGTCAGTGCTTCGTCCCCCACGTCCCCGTCAGTCAGTCAGTGCTTCATCCCCTATGTCCCCGTCACTCATTCAGTGCTTCGTCCCCTATGTCCCCGTCACTCAGTCAGTGCTTCGTCCCCTATGTCCCCGTCACTCAGTCAGTGCTTCGTCCCCCACTTCCCCCGTCACTCAGTCAGTGCTTCGTCCCCCACGTCCCCGTCACTCAGTCAGTGCTTCGTCCCCCACGTCCCCGTCACTCAGTCAGTGCTTCGTCCCCCACGTCCCTGTCACTCAGTCAGTGCTTCGTCCCCCACGTCCCCGTCACTCAGTCAGTGCTTCGTCCCCTACGTCCTCTGTCACTCAGTCAGTGCTTCGTCCCCTTGGGCAGCTTTGCAGTCCCTGCCCCCGACAGTGAGAATGGGTCTCCCAGTGTGGCCCAGCCAGAAATGCTGCTCAGAGTGTTTCTTTGTGTGCTTCCTTTTGCAAAGCTCACTCAGATGTCCTCTTTACGGAAGCCTTCCCTGATTCTGACAGCAGAGTTTGTGGGACATGCCTTTGGGCTTCCAGAGTTTGTTTCCTTTCTCCCTCCCTCCCTGCCTCCCTTCCTTTCTTTCTTCCTTACTTTTATAGAATTTATTTTTATTGTTTATTACAGATGTCCCCCATTTCTCCCCCCTTTGCTCCCTCCACCCTGTTCCTACCCCTCCTGGGCCTTCACCACACTACTGGCTGTGTCCATGGGCTATGCATATATGCATATAGGTTCTTTGGTTAATCTCTTCCCGCCCCGCCCACTCCCTCTGAGATCTCTCAGTCTCTTCCATGTTTTCATGTCTGTTCGTTCATTAGTTTATTCTGTTCATTAGATCCCATGTGTAAGTGAGATCATGTGATAGTTGCTTCTTTCTGACTGGCTTATTTTGCTTAGCATAAAACAAAGGGAAAAGTAAACAGATGGGACTACCTGAAACTGAAAAGCTTCTGCACAGCAAAAGAATCCACCCACAAAATGAAGGGGAACCCACTGTATGGGAGAATATATTATCCAATGAACATCTGATAAGCGGTTAATTTCCAAAAATATGTAAAGAACTCATACAGCTCAACAACTCTGATATCCTACTTACCCCGTTCTTGCTAATTGTCTTTCTGATCCTTTAGTCAGTGAGTGCACCTGGTGTTTAGTTCGGCAAGCAGCATCCCTGAGTGCCTGGTGTGTGAGGGCTCAGTGCTCAGACAGGAGCTCCAAGGACCCAAACCTGCCCTCCAGGAGCTTACAGTCTCACGAAGGAAAGGGAGGCAGGCAGGTTGACCTCCACGTGTACAAGTGTCTTCCTATAGTCCTGGTGGTGGTGCCAGCCCTGGGCGTGGGCATGCAGGACGAGGGCAGTGATGGAGGAGGATGCAGAGCTCTGTTTGGAAGCTGTGTGTGTGAGTGAGTCCTTGTGGCCCACTCAGTAGGGGAGACCCAGAGCTCTGAGTGCTCAGAACTGCTGGTCTTGAGCTTGGGAGAGAGGCGGTGACTGAAGCAGAGGTGGGAGTCACTGGTTGGGGGGGGGGGGGCGGGGAGAGGAGGGGGAGGTGGTGCTTAAGATGAATCAATGAATACACACACCCAAGAGGGTGTGGAGAATGCCTGGGGAACACCAGCACTTAAGGGCAAGTGGAGAAAGGAGGCAGAGCCAGGGAAAAAGACAGGGAAGGAAGGGGAGCGACGAGGAAGAGAGTCTGGGGAGGGGGGACCCTCAGAAGCCAGGGCAGGAGACCTTGCAGGAGAGAGGCCTGCAGTGGCCACCAAACAGAGCACAGTGACCCCAGCCCCTGCTGGGGTGGACAATGAGGAGGTCCCTGGTGACCTCGAGGCACTTCATGCCTCCAGGATGGTTATAATACAAAAGACAAGAAGGAAGTGTTGGCAAGGGTGTAGGGAAATTGGAACCTCCTGCATGGCTGGTGGGAATGTGAACTGGTGAGGCTGCTTTGGAGAACGGCCTGGCAGCTCCTCAGAGGGTTAACCGTGGAGTTGCCATAAGGCCCAGCAATTCCCCGCCAGGTGCACACCCAAGGGAAAGAACACACGTGTCTGCATAAGCACCGGCACACGGATGTCCGTGGCAGCATTTCCATAGTAGCCCCAAGTGGAAATGATCCACATGCCCACCCAAAAAATGAACTATTACCTTGCAATAAAAAGGAGTGACGTATGATGGACACATGCTACAACATAGATGAGCCTTTAAAACACTAGCTGAGTGAAAGAAGCCATTCACAAAAAGACCACACCATATTGTATGGTTCCATTCACATGAAATGTTCAGAATAGGCAAATCCATAGGGACAGGAAGTAGATTCTGTCATGGGCTGGGGGGAGGGAGGAATGGGAGTGGTTGTGAGTGAGTCTGGGGTTTCTTTAAGGGAGGGTAGAAATGTTCTAAAATTAGATGGTGGTCATGGTTGTGAATGTATTAAAAACCATTGAATTGCACAATTTAAATGAGTGAGTTGTATGTGGATTGTATGTCCATGAAGCTGTCATGAAAATAAAAGTACATTAGGGACAGGGCCCCAACAGTGGACACTGAGCAACTGATGGGCAGCGTTTGTGGCCTTTGTTAAACTGCAGAAGGATACCCTTGGCCCTGGCTGGGAGTAGCCTGTTTACCCAGAAGCCCTTCCCAGCACTCAGCACACGCATCCGGGGAGCCATTTTGTAGTCTGTGTGAAGGGTGTCCCCTGGCGTTCTGCAGCCAAGGCCCTGCCGGGGCCCCGAGGGGTGCATGTGCGCTGGCTGTGGTGGTGGTTGTCCCAGACCTCACTCTATTCCCTCTGGCCGAGCTCCAGCCCTTGACCTGGAGCTCGGCCAGCTGGGATGGACTTGGGCTCGGTGGCCTCAAGCCGGGACTCCTGCCTGGGAGCTCTGGACTCTCACCCAGGAGCCTGCAGGGGAGGGACCCTGGCAAAGCAGAAAACCTTGTTGTCTGATGGGGGCATGGGTGGGATAGATGGCCTGGTGGCTGTGCTCTGTTGGGGATGCTGTGACCCCACAGGCCCCCATGGTGCAGTCTCGGGCCTGGGGTGAGGTGGGAGTTGGGAATCGGCTCACCCCTCTTCATGCTCATCTCCTCAGTGACAGTGCATCCAGCAACCCCAAGACTGTGGACGGTGGGCACTCTTCTCAGGAGATAAAGTCTGAGACCTCGTCCAACCCCAGCTCTCCGGAGATCTGCCCCAGCAAGGAGAAGTAAGAGTGAAGCTGGCTCTAGCCCCGCGGGAATAGGTCACTGCTCTGGCATCTCCCGCTTTGGGGACCCCCTGGAATGCACAAGCCAGCAGGCAGGGCCATGGGGAGCCACTCAGTCTCTGCGGGGCCTGCCCTGCCCTTGGCTCCCGCATGTGACCAGGGCCGCCTTCCCGCCCCCCTGCAGGCCCTTCATGAAGTTGAAGGAGAACGGCCGGGCCAACATCTCCCGCTCCTCCTCCAGCACCAGCAGCTTCAGCAGCACGGCCGGGGAGGGCGAGGCCATGGAGGAGTGTGACAGTGGGGTAGGTGCCGCCTGGCCAACCTGGGTAGTGGGGAGGCACCTGGGCCCACCGCTCTGTGTGTTAAAATAGCTACTGTGAGCAGAGCCCCCTCCAGGCTCCGGGGAGAGAGAGCGGGGAGTATGGAAACGAGGTGGCCCACCCAGCCATCTCCACCCTCTGGTAGCGGTGGTTTGGGTCTCCCTGGGGTGACAGAGGAGCAGCAGCAGAGGGTCAGAGGTCAGGCTGAGCGTGTCCCTGCCATGGAGTTCTTGGCTGGAGAGGTGAGGGCTCAGCGCTGTATGGGTGGTGTGGTCAGGGGCACTGCCTGGGGCTGGAGGGGAGCCAGGGCCGGAGGGGAGCCAGGGCTGGAGGCAGCAGGAGGAAAGAGCGTGTCCAAGTGGGCAGTGGGAGGCAGGGGCTGCCTGGGTCAGCTGAGGGTGGGCCCGCCTCGCTCACCCAGCCTCTCTCCCCAGAGCAGCCAGCCATCCACAACCTCGCCCTTCAAGCAGGAGGTGTTTGTCTACAGCTCGTCCCCAAGCAGCGAGAGCCCCAGCCTGGGGGCAGCCACCACCCCCATCATCATGAGCCGGAGTCCGACAGGTCGGTGTGCACCACGTGGTGTGCACCACGCAGCCAGGGCAGGGGCTGTGCCCTGAGCACTGTTTGTGGGGCGCCAGCCCCAGGCGTCTGGAACTGGCCAGTCTCGGTCCAACCCCAGCGTGAGGCCTTGAGCTCTGCTCCCTCACTGCGTCTGCGCATCAGCCTTCAGGGCCTGTTCTTGTCCTCTCGTTACTCACGGGAACCGAGCTCAGAGAGGAGTTGGGACTGTGTGAGTCGAAAGCCAAGGTTCTCTCGCTCCTCCCCATCTCCGACTCAGGGCCCCCCATCACAGCGATGGTCCTCAAAATGCAAGGGTACTAGGTTGGGAGAGCGTTGCAGGTGGAGGGAACAGCACAGGAGAGGCTGTGACCTGGAACCACACGTGGGTCAGGGAGGCTGGAGTTCACAATGGTGACAGGGGACAGGTGAGAGAGGAGACAGTGGTTAGGGGACAGGGCCAGGGTGACAGGGGACAGGTGAGAGAGGAAACCATGGTTAGGGGACAGGGCCAGGGCTGCCCCTGGTGAGGATTTGGGCTCTGTCCTGCAGGCGGTGGAAGCCATGGGAAGGTGTTAAGTCTTGGAAGGTTCTTAAGTAGAGAAGCGCCATCTGGTGTTGAGAAAGACCATTTTTTGGCTGCAGCTGGCCCAGGAGGAAGGACTGGTTGGAGCAGGGGGGAAGATCAGCGAGGGTCACAGTGAGTGGTGAGGGGTGATGGGCCATGAATTGTGGGGTGATGGAGCATTGGATTCAAGAGATGCCAAGGAGGTAAATCTTCGGGCCTCAGTAGTGGGGGCTTCAGGGAGAGCAAGGAGTCTGGGCCTTTGGGGTTCTGGGATCCCTGCAGTTGGACAGAGTAGGAAGAGCCAGCTCTGGGGAGAGGGTGAAGGTTGGCACCTGAAGGGCATGTTGGTAGACGTGCCTGGTAGGCACTGATGGGCTCTGTGGGTGCCTAGAAGTCAGAGCCTTGGTCCTGCCCTCCAGGAGGGCAGCACGGTGGGGTGGGGGCAAGCACAGGACCCTGGGTCCACCACTGATGATGTGACATTGGACACGTTCCTCAGCCTTCCCATGCCTCAAATACCAGAAGAATATTTACTCAGTTTTCCGTATTATTCGCAATGCTATAGACACATACACTTTCACATTGAGTCTATATTACTAATATTCTCTCCATTAGTTTCTGAAGTCTCAGCGACAAAACAGCAGATTAAGTTGATTTGTAGCATTTGCTGATCTCAAGCCACCAATGTGACTGACGTAAATAACCTTAAAAGAATAGGGAGTGATAAAATGTAGTGAAATAATGAGGAAGCGATGACTTTTGAGTATTTATTACCTTTGATGAATATCACTTAATTATAAGCTTATAATTAATTTTTAAAATTAATCTTCACTGGAGGATATTTTTTCCATTGATTTTTTTTTAGAGAGAGTGGAAAGGAGGGAGGAAGAGAGAGAGAGGGAGAGGAACATTGATGTGACAGAAATACATTGATTGGTTGCCTCCTGCATATGCCCCAAACTAGGGCTGGGTATCAAACCTGTAACCCAGGTACATGCCCTTGACCAGGAATCTCTCAGGCTGCCGCTCTAACCACTGAGCACACCGGTCAGGGCTAAGTTTTACAGCTCACAACATTGTAAAAATTTAGGGGTTGGCTCTTGTGAATTGGTGCGTCAGCTAGAGTGTCTTGTGGAGGGGAGTGCCCCTTCTGGCCTCCCTGCCCAGTTCCCCAGCAGCCCATGACCGCCACAGCCCCACCCTCGTCATGGGCATTCTTCTTTTTCCTAGATGCCAAAGGCAGAAATTCCCCGAGGTCAAACCTGAAATTCCGCTTTGATAAGCTCAGCCACTCGAGCTCCAGTGCGGTAAGGATCTATGGGTGTGGGAGTGGCAGGGGGAGCCTCCCGCATCCCACATTCCAACCTCCTCCCAGCCAGCCTTCCTTCCTGGGGCACGTCACAGCGCGGGGAGGAACCTCTGGTCCCATCTGGGGGTGAGGCTGTTGGTCCCGCGTGGTGCAGGCAGCAGCCTGGGGGTCGCCAGCCACCTCTGCCCCATGTCCTGTGTTAGAGCCACACCCTTGGACACACACAGATGTGAATTGTGAATGGTTGGCTCCCGGGGCCTCGGGTCCCTTCCGAGCTCACCGGAGAGTGGAAAGCTGGGCGTACAGAAGGTGCACTCGGCAGGGGTTACGTTGCCTAGTTTTTTAAAACTCACATGGATTTCTCTTGAAACAGGGTCACTAATGTGAAAGAGGAGACCTTCGCCTGTCAAAGGTGGGTCAAGTGTTTGTCCTGCTGTGGCCACGGGGCCTGCTAACGCAACACTGTCCTGAGACCCTGATGGCTGGGGAGGGTAGTTGCCTCTTCTGAAGCCTCTGTGATGGGGCCCAGGATGGGAGGAAGGCGGGTGGCCTCGGTGTGGATGGGAAGGGTTGTTTGGGTCTGGGCCAGACTCACTGAGTTGGTCTCCTTGCCCCAGAGCTGCTTCCTCTCCTGGAGGGAGAGGCGTCCCTTTGCCCCTGCCTTTCTGCCATCAGTGACCTTTCCCAGGGCTCTGGGCTGAGCCCTCCTACTGGAGTGTCCAGAGATGCCTCAGCACCCTAAACACTGCGCGGCGCTCCGAGGGAGGACCCTGCTGGCAGCCACAGCCAGTTGGGGCCAGGCAGGAGTGTGTGGTTTTCAGCAGATCGGGCCTGGGCCCAGCTACCCCCAAGGCCTGAACGTGTGCTGGTGAAGTTAGCAGAGACCCTCTGATTTCCCCCCTGCTACGAGGCTTCAGGGCTGAGAGTCACAGTTGGAACCAAGGGGAGGGGCAGAGCTGAGCCCATTTGTACAAACCTGATCTGTAATAAAGCAGGTGAGCTGGGGGTGCCGGCACGCTCAGCTCCCATCCCGCACTGCAGAATCTGTTCACCAGGTTCCTGTTGATGCCCACCTGCTCGGCTGTCTGACGCCGGGCACCCTGTGTGGGCCCCTCCTGTCTGAGCATATCCATGGGCTATGGCCATGGGCACACGGGTCTGCCCTTCCTTCCTTCACCCAGTATTTGATCGCCTCCCTCCTTCTTGTCTCCTCCAGGGAAGCCCTGATTCTGTCTTGGAGAAGGCTCATATCCTAGCAGTTTGGGGGTGCCATTCACTACTCTGACCGTCACAGGCCTGTTGCTCCATTGGCCACCTGCCCACCAGACCAGCTACCTGTCCCAGTGCCCCGACCGGCACAGCCCTGCCCACTCCTTTGCCAAGACTCCCTGCGAGCACCTCCCCATTTCTGGACAAGGCCTCATTCCTCCAGCTCCCCTGCTCCTGACCCCCCATGTGCTGTGTGTCTGGGTCATTTGTTACCTTGTTTTTGTCTGCAGCAGCCAGTGTTGGGTGAGCGGGGGTCTGGGTACTGGGGACTCAGAGAGCCGAGAGGCAGAGCCTGGTGTGGTGGGGAGCAGAGGCCCAGAGGGGCTGCGCCTGGGGAGGGGCAGCGCCGGGTCCTGACAGGCAGGCATTTTGTGCTGCTGGAGGGAGCCCTTTTCCAGCAGCCGAATCTGTAGCCCTTGAAGATGTCCTGGTAGAAGTCCGCTCTGTCGCTCCCACATTTCTGGAGCTCCCAACATCTGTTTGCTTCTGTGCTAGGAGCTTCTTCCCCATCTGCTGACAGCTGCCGGGGCCTCTGTCCCTGCTGCCCGGGCCTCTGTCCCTGCTGCCCGGGCATGGCCGGGTGAAGCTGCGACAGGGCTGGGCGTGTGGGAGCGGGCGCCACACTCTTCCTCGCGGCCTCATTCACACAGGCTCCTGTGTGGTTGCTGTGGGAGAGGCCGGAGCCAGTCTCTCCCTTTGAGCAGATGCTTTTCCCACGAAGGGCTGGGTGCCAGGAGAGGAGGAGCTGGGAGGGAGCGAGGCAGTGAGCGCCTGGGCCTTGGCTGGAGACCCTGAGACCCAGGCCAGGCCAGGATCCCTGTCCCTGCGGGTGGCGGAGGTTCGTAGGTTTGTGGGGAGTTACTTCAACCCACCTCTTGATGAGAGCGGGGAGGTGAGGTGGGAGGATTCAGGTGTGATCAGGCCTTGGCAAGGGTGGAGAACTCAGGTGAGGGGAAGGGCGGCCTCCTTCTGCGCTTATGTTCTGGCATCTGTGGGAGGCCTAGTGCTGCCTGGGGGCTGTGACCTTAGGCTGTCGGGCTCGATCTCTGCCCTCCCCCCCCCCCCCCCCCGCCGCCCGTCTCCTCTTCCCCTTTCCCACTGTGGGTCTACAGGCAGCTGTCATACCGGTGGGATTCCTACAGCCTGGACCCCAGCTGATGCAGTTGAGACACTGCCTGCCAGGGTCCCTCAGCTAGAGCCACCTCCCCGGGGGTGAGCCAGCGTGCTCTCTGTGGGACAGCCCCCTCCTTGGCTGCTCCCTACCCCTGAGTCTTCGGTGGTTTCTGGGTGTCCTCCAGGTAAAACGGAGTCTGAAGAGCAGACCCTTGGAGGTGCGGCAGTTTCAAGTGCACCTGGGCCCTCTGTGACACGGGTGGCCAGGGCTTTAACGAGCAGATGACAAGGGTCTCCAACCCAGTGATTTATTTGCATCAGATCTGGGCTTATTCCTGAGTCAAGGCATATAAACGTTACACCTGCTTTTGTGACCATTTCCCCATTGCTTTTGCAATGAGAGCAAAACCTCGGTCCTTTGTCCCCCACTCACGCGGACCCTGTGGGATCCTGTTTGCAGGCCGGGGGGCCTCTCCCCTCACACTGTTTGGGAAACGTGTTTACTTAAAGTCCTAGCCCCGTGGAATTTATTCTAGTTAGAAGGTCACCAAATGTCTGCGTGGCGTTGATTAAACGTTCCTGCAGCAGCACCTGCTGCTGTGACGAGGCCTGCGGGTCCTGGCGGCGTCCTGTTGGCTGGGTTTCTGAAGGAACTTGGAAGGTCGAACTGCATTTCTTTAAAAACAACCCCAGGCTCTGGCTTGCTTCTCTGGAGAGCTGGTATTTGCAGCTACCGGGTGGTGGTGCTGTGTTCGTGGTCTGGGGGGTCCTCTGGGGTTTCCAGGTGGTCCCCACTCTGTCCTGCTTGGGAACCTCATACCCACCTTCCCCCACCATTCGTCCCACACCCTCCTGCAGCCCTCGCCTCCCAGGAGGGCCTTGCTCCTGCCTCTGAGCCCGGGGCCAGGGTGGCTGGGCGTGTCCCGGAAACCGAGAGGCACAGGTCTGCCCCAAGAATCGCAGGCCTGAGCAGTGGGTCTACCCTCTGCTAACGGGGATGCCTGGGAAGGATCTGAAAGGTCCCTCCCTCTGTGTCTGCATCACCGTCTTTAGCAAGTCCATCCTGTAGCTTCCAGAATGTATATGGCCAGAGCGAGGGGGAGAGGAGAGGGGAAGCAGGACCCGCAGTCGTCCCCCACCCTCGGGACCACGGGGCAGGCAGCTTGCATGCCTGGACAGTCTCCTTGCATCTGCTCTGGCCTCAGATGTCTTTCCGTTTATTGCTGCGCCCAGTTTTGGGGCTCATAGATGTGCTGAAGCCTCATGGGTCCTTGTAACTAGATTCGTCCCCATGGTGCTCGTGCTGGTACCCGAGGGGCTCTGTGTGTGGCCCCCTGACATAGGAGAAATGTTTCCTGCTCGCGCCTCTGGCTGCGGGAACCACCTGGCTCATGGAAGAAACTGCCTATGGGCTCTGTAGGCACCCAGGTGCCTCTGCTCAGATGATGCTTAAAAACGGAGGCAGGAAGAGCTTCTGCGAGGTCTTAGCTGGAGTTTCTGTCATGAGTGGAACACGGTGTTTCCTGACAACGATTCTGTGGTTCAGCCTTGTCGGGAGCATCTTGCTGTCCATGCCTCCCGGGCTTCCTTTAGCATTGAGTCCAGCCAGGCCATCGTCCAGAGGAGAAGCCTTCAGCCCCTGAGAGGGGGAGCATAACTTGCTTGAGGCCACATAACCAGCCAGCGGCAAAGCTGGGCTGAGAGCACGCAACCCAGGGCCCTTTCTCGGCACCACCTATGCGGCTGGCGCAGCAAGTGGCTGTGTGTGCTGGGGCCCTGAGTTGTGGTCTGGGCCCTGGCTGGGGAGTGTGAGCTCCCCAGGGTGCTGGTGGAGCTGTTCATCGGGAGAGAGATTCGCTGGGACTTTTCAGTGAGGGCCCTGGGGCTCTGATGCAGCTTTGGGCCCCGAAGACGAGGCGGGGAAAAGAGATTTCAGTGGCTTGTTCCTCAGTGACATCGGCCCTTCAACTCCAGCGTGTAAGGGGGGTGGAGGCCAGGGTGTAGACGCAGTTATCCGACACTCAGTTTCCCTTTTCTCAGTGAAGAAAAGTGTAAGAGAAAACCCTTTGATTCTCCCTGATCCTTAAACCACGGTGGTTAGTGAAAATGTAGACGCAGGTGACCAGGTGCGACGGGAGGGAGCCTGTTTCAGTTTCTCCCCCTGACGGTTTAAGGTGCCAACGGGAACACTACCTTCATTCAGTCGCGACGCACCAGAGTCAGGTCTGTGGTGGGGGCGATGGTTGGGGTTCAGGCAGATCTTAGGGCTGCAGGTGTCTGGCAGGGACCTGGCCGCTCAGGACCCCACGGCTCCTCCCAGCCTCTGGCTACCCCTCCCTCAAGGGCAAGGGTGGGTCAGTGGGGTTTGCCAAGCCTGTCCCGCAGCCTGCCAGGGGCGGTTGGGGCATTCTCTGCAAGCTCTGATATCTGTTTCATCACGAGCCCTTTGCCCAACCCAAACCCACATGTCCCCCCTTTTAGCTGGACCATGGGCCCCTGGGGAAGGAAGGAGACAGCCCCCAGCAGGGCCAAGGACTGGGAGCCCTGCCTAGGGAGAGGTGCTGGGGCAGCGGCTCTGCTCTGTGCCTTACCATTCCAGGGGAGAGGGTGTTTGGTGGGAAGGCTGGAACTTCAGTGCTGTTGTCTTTGATCTTGTGACATTTCCGCTTGGAAGGGTCAGTCCCCCCTTGCTGCTCCTTCGCATGTGCGCCAACGCTCCCTGTCATGCGCTCCCCTTCCACACCCCGGCCCGGGGAAGGCTGCCGTTCTTGTGTGAGCGCTTCCTCTGGGCAGGCGCAAGGCCGGAGGGGTGCAGCTTGGACCTGAGGCCCCCCATGGTGGTGACTTCCCTTCCTTCCCTCTTCGTGAGGGGGTGACTTGTGGACCCTGACTGCCTATGTCATGTAAATAGTGTACATTTAATTTATTGCTATGGTAGCACATTGTATTTGTTAATGTATAAAACAAATTCTAAAAGGTTGACAAATGTATATTTTGTTGCTTAAATGTGTCTTTGCAGAAATTGACAATAAATAACATATTTTGTGTCCATCAGTGTTCAGACTTCTTTGCTTGGGGCCCCACCCCCGAGTGAGCGTCACCTTTAACTCACCAGAGGTTGAATACTGGCAGTCCCCGGGCCTTGTGGGGCCTGTAGATGTGTTACTTTAGACTAAAAAGTGTTTTAAAATTTCCCAATGAGTTGCTGATGTTTAAAAACCTGACTACAGTTTGGCCGGTCATGGCTCAGTGTTTGAGGTCACCGTTTGATTCCCAGTCAGGGTGCGTGCCTGAGTTGTGGGCTCCACCCTCAGTGTGGGGCATGCAGGAGGCAGCCGATCAATTATTCTCTCTCATCATTGATGTCTCTCTCTCCCTCGCTTTTCCTCTGTGAAATCAACAAATATATATTAAAAACAAACCAAACAAAATACTGACTACAAACATTTTTTGAAAACCTAGAAAATCAGAGAAACTTCCCACTTCTGGTACAAATCCGATGCGGTATCCATGCCGGTGGAGTGTCAGGGATTGCTCAGAGCTTACAGAGGCCCTTAGGTGGGGCCTGTGCGCCATAGTTCCCTCGGTTATACCTGGAGCATCTCACCCTTTCCTGCTATTGCTCAGCCTGGCCCAGGTGGGCATCTGAGTTTGAGACCCCTGCCATTCACCAATTTGTCTTCAACCTGGGGTTTTCTTCCTTCTGCCCGCTTTCTCTCCAGAGTCCTAGTTTATTTCTTCAGGGATTCTTTCATGATTAAGTGCCCTCCCTCCTATCCCCTTTGATTCCTGAATGGCCACACTCTTACACAGATACACTTTGTTTTATAATGTTTGGATGTTTGTGTGTGTGTGTATGTGTTTTCCCTTAAGAAATCTGAAGGCAAGGAACAGGCCTTTATTTATAGGGACTTGGTTGTGTGATCTTGGGCAAGTTTTTTAACCTCTTGGATTTGCATTTTCTTTTATGTGTAATTGGAAAAACCGTCTACAAGGGAAGCATGAGGAGAGAAGTGAGTTTATAATTGGGAAAGAGCTTTGAAAAAAACTGGCAAGTGTTATTCAAGCGCCAGAGGTTCCATGATGATTGTTATTGTAATAACTGGAACAGCAGCTGACATGTATTGACTATTACCACGAGCTTAAGTGTTGTACATATTCAGCCAGTTTTCCTGTAACACGACATATTAGTTCCTAAAAAATCACAACACTATGCCAAGTTGTGCAAGTGGGGAAAATAGAGTAAGGGATATAACACAAACACTGTCAGTGACACATAAAAATAAAAATTCATTCACTAGTCCTGGTTCATATGGCTCGGTTGGTTGGAGCCTCCTCCTGTACACCTAAAAGTTGCCAGTTCAATTCCCTATCACGGCACATTCCCTATCATGGTTGTGGGTTTGGTCACTGGTCAGGGTGCGTATGGGAGGCAACTGACCATGTTCCTCTCACAGCTCACTCTCTCTCTAAAAATCAATGGATATATCCTTGGGTGAGGATTAAAAAAATAAATTCATGGTTTGTGAAGGCCTGGGGCAGGGGACAGGGGTGGGCTGGATGGGGTCCATGGGGGAAAGAGAGGGACATATGTAATTCTTTCAACAATGAAGATGAAAAGAACAAACAAAAAGCTTACTTTTAGAGTTGGAAATTGCATTTTTGAAAATTATCAAGTAGTTTCTATTGTAATTCAAATAAAGCAGCATTGCTAATTAAAAAAATTCACTACTGAGTAGAAACTGTAGCACAGTTTTACACGTTAGAGGATTAAGAAATATATAAACTCTACAATAAACATGGTGTTCTTACTTTGAGTCAGACCTGAAGTTTGATTGTGAAGGCTGGTGTTGGAAGGGTTGTCGCGTGTGAGTTACCGAGAGGTGGAGTAAGAGGTTTCTGAAACCCGGGGACAGCAGTAATGCCAGATGTGGAGGGGTGCAGCTCATAACCGTGGTGTGCCCTGAGGCTGGTGGATGTTGGAGCTGTGTCCATGTGGGCTTTGTGTGTTCCTATGCAGCTCGATTTAGCTGGGTGCGGTTTTCCGCGTGCACCTAATATTCTCATGGGAGGGTTGCATATTCAAACATGCAGTTTGTGTTATATTTTCTTCTAATATATCAATGGCATTGGACCAAACTACCATTTTCAAAACAAGTATTTAAAAAGAACTGACTGTATTATCTCACTTAGTCATCCAAACAGTCCATTAAAGTGTGTGTGATTGTCTCCATGTTGTTAAAGAACCAGAATCAAATTTCAGTTTGGAATGCAGGTTTGGTGCAGGGTGTGTTCTGGACTGGGGTTCCAGACACATCGGGATGGTGCATCCAGCCCTCTGGTTACTCTGCCCAGCTCGGAGCTGCAGTCCAGGAACCATGTCTGCAGTGTCCTGGGCCACTGCGGTCACTCTCACGTCATGTGGGGCCTCCCCCGAGCCTGTGGTCTCAGGCTTCCTATTTCTCAGATTTTAGGTTCCATCTGTGGAGTCCCCATGGCTGCAAGTGAAACTGCATTTTTTACACAAACATCCAGGCCTGTCTGCACTTCATGGGTTGTCTGCTTCCTGGGTTCATGCCTTCTTCTCAGACGCGGGGAGATCGCTGATTCCATGGAGCTCTGTGGAGGGTGACTGTGTCTGTGTGGGAAGGGCTCTCGGGGGCAGGGATGACTCCAGCTGGGCCAGTTACAGGTCCTCTGACCAGGGGAGGGGCACCTCTTTTCTGCCGAGGGCCATGTGGATATTTACAACATCATTCTTGGGCCACACAAAACTACCAACTTAGGAAGTGGCCTGCTGTATCTGGTCAAACATTTAATTAACTCACCCCTAGCGCCTTGGAAGGGCCGGACCAAATGACTTCTCTGTCCTTGTGCGGCCTGTGAGCCGGACGTCCCCCACCCTCGCTAAAACCTTCAGCTGGGCCTGTTCAGTTCCTTTAAACCTTCAGATTCTCAGCAAGCTCACCCGGGTCTGTTCAGGTGTGCCCCCACTAGATGGGGCACTCTGTCAAGTTAGGGGCTCGGTCTTCAGACTCTTGCCACCTGTTCCCCCACCTTGGTGTCCAGCAGCTCGCAGCAGTCATCAGACATCCTGGGCCATCACTCAGCCCCCCGGGAGGCCCCCCCCGGCAGCTGCTCGGCTGGGTCTTCCATCTCACTCTCCAAGTGCCTGCTGCGCCTGTGGTCCTGCCAGCGTTGTGCCAGCCAACCCGCCTTCGCCCCCTGGGTAGCTGGCTCCAATACCACTTCCGCAATCCAATTCTCTAACTTTGCAGTAGCAGCCAGTTATTAAAACAGGGCCATTTCAGTTCACTCAGTCCTCTTTGTTTTAAACGTCAGCTCACATCCAGTTCTAGCATCCCCATCAACCTTCTGGGGCAGGTTAGCCTGTTGGGCCCAGGGTCCTGTGTGTGGCAAAGACCCCCTCCTTGACCTAATCTCTGAGTCCCCTTTTCAGCTAGGTGTCATCTTTGGCCCGTCCTCGGCCTGCCCACCCCTGTTTTAGCAAAGCATCCCATTAAACTGGTTTATCAAGAATCCTCCCCACTCATCACCTTTGACATCTAAGTTGCCCTTCCCCAGCCTTTGATACATAACCAAGTTCCTCGTAGTAGTTTTCCATCCAATCACTCACCCTGCCTGCTGGCTAGAACTCCCCACTCGTTCCTGTTGTATGTGGGGCTGTGGTCAATCTCGCTCCCCTATTGCAGTAGTCTTCAATACAGTCCTCCTTGCCTGTTGAACTCATTGACTCATTGGGTGCAGATTTTTGACTGGTGGCTGCTTCCCCCGCCCCCTATGTCCAAGCCCCTCCTTCCCCTCTGCGCTTCTCCTCCAGTGTTGGGGTGGGGAAGAGAGAGGCAAAGAGGCCTCTCATTTGGGGACTGCCTCTGATAGACCTCCGTGCTAGTCTGGGTACTTTGAGAAGCAGACATCCAGAGAGGAATAAGGAATGTAGTAGAGGAAAGACCTGTGAGAGGAAATGGGGAAGGAGCTGGAGAAGGCTGGAGAGCCCTCAGGCTGTGATGCAGGCTTGCCTCTGGTGAAGGAGAGATGGGAGAACCATGGTGGGATGGAGGCATCTTTGATATCCGTCTAGTTCTAAGAAAAATTCAGCAAGGCTGCTTGCTGGGTGGGTGCGGGGTGGTGGTGGTGGGGGGAGCCCTAGCCAAAGTCTCCCACGGTGGAGTCCTGCATATCACGAGAATGAGCCTACATCACTCTGCCGGCCACGCCCAGTTCCTGGGGGAGAGCAGCCTGTGGGGCCCGGCAGCGATGTGAACACAGCGATGGGTCTCAGAGCGTGGCAGCTGGAACCAGTGGTCAGCCATGCCCCCTGCAGCTGGAGACCTGAGAGGACAGTCTCATGGTCGCCGTAGGCACGGCCCAGTTTTGGTGGTTGACAGTATCCCCTCATTAGTAGAGAGGCCCTCACTAGTTTAGGGGGAGGTCGAAGCCCCCTTTCTCTTGGTTCTCTCTGCCTCTCAGTCCTTTTGTGTGGCGGGCATTCCAGTGCTGCTGCTTTGTCACAAGTCCTCTGCCATGAGAGATGGGGCTCAGGCTGGACCACGGCTCCCCTTCCTCAGCCCCTGCTCCCAGAGGTCTGCCTTGCAACCTTTGGCTAATGGTGTGAACTTCAAGCCCCACTGCCTCCTTGGTGCCACTCAGCCCTCAGGATGTGCCCTCATCCCGACCACTCCAGCGGGTAGCGATGTCTGCTGCGTGGTGCCACATCCTAACACGCTTTCACCTCATTCGGAGTCTCCTTCCTCCTTCCTCCAGACCCTCCAGCGACAGGTGGTCTTGGCAATGTTAAGACAATCACCACACCATGACCCATTGTGGGGGGGCATGTTTGGAGGACTCTCAATCTTGTAGAAATAGAGAAACATGTCAAATGTTCTTCCCTCACAGAGCCAGTGCTCCTCTTCTATTGTCTGGAATGAGGCAGGGAGTTCCGATGAAATGGTGCCTCTCCACTGTGACTCCAGCAGTTCCCTGTGACTCCAGCAGTTCCCTGAATTTGAGATGTGAATTGGGTGCCTTACTGCTATGGCCCATTCAAACATCTGCCCTTAGATAGTTAATGGTGTTCTCATGGTGGGCACTGCTTATGGGAGCCCAGCTTATGTTCCAGAGAGGAACTCTGAGCCCTAGTCATGCCACCTAAGGCCAGTGATCCTCAAAAGGGGTCGTGATTTCAGAGAGGAACAGAGAGGGAGAGAGGGAGAGGGAGAGAGAGAGAGAGAGAGAGAGAGATCAATGATGTGAGAGAATCATTGATCTGCTGCCTCCTTCACACCCCCTACTGGGAATCAAGCCTGCAACCCGACTAAGTGCCCTGACTGGGGATTAAACCAGGACCTTCTGGCTCATAGGTCCACACTCAACCACTGAGCCACACCGGCCGGGCGGTTTCCACTTCCTTAGGCAGAGATAATACCTGCTGGAAACATACCTGGAGATAATACCTGGAGAAACTTTGTAGAAGGTCATCCCCAACTTCAGAGCAGCCCTCTCCACTCTCAGAACAGGATGCTGCTCCCAGCTGTGGAGGAAGGCCTTCTCCTCTAGCAGCTCAGCCTCAGGGCACATAGGAACCCCTGGAGTGATGTTAACATGCAGATTCCAGAGACTGGAACTCATTGGACTGGGTGGGCCCCGGGGCCTGTATCTCACCAAGCACAGGAGGGGTTCTGCTGTGGCCTTTCCCTTTGGGAGCCAGTGATCCAGTGTGCAGGCTCTGTGTAAGCCTCTCTCCTGTTACAGTGTCTCAGGCCCAGTGAGGAAGCGGAGAGTGCAAGGGGGTTGAAAGATGCTGGCCCCCCACCTAAGGGACTGTCATAATCTTTGTCACACAAATGTCTGTCCCAGCGAGACACAAGATCTTGCAAGAAAATGAAAGGGAGTCACACGAGAGAACAGAATAGAGAAATATGCATCAAATAAAGCTTATAAGTAGTAGTTTCAGGGGAGA
The DNA here is from genome assembly GCA_026230045.1 of Corynorhinus townsendii. Lineage (NCBI taxonomy): Eukaryota > Metazoa > Chordata > Mammalia > Chiroptera > Vespertilionidae > Corynorhinus > Corynorhinus townsendii. Next base: position 36,357,227 of record JAPDVU010000009.1, read on the forward strand.
ATGGACTATGGCTGCGTGGAGGACATTACAGGACAGCCTGTAATAGGAACACTGGGAGAAAAGATGAGCATCATGCAGAAAGCAGAAGGAATTTGGTGAAAAGGAAAATCAGACACCGAGAGAATCAAAAGTTAAATGGAAATTTAAAATTGAAAACAGCTAGAGCCCCTTTCTTCAAATCAAAACGATGATCAGATGAGAGATGGGATGTGAGACTGCGGAAACCTACCTGCCTTCTAGGAATGAAATCGCTGCTGGGATAAGCTGAAGACACCCAGGGTGAAGTGTGCCTGGCACTAATGATGTTAAAGGTGAATGAATCTCGTAACTTCAGCAGGCGAAGAATGTGGTTGATGAATTGACTCCATCAAGTGGATGAATAACATGACACAGCCCCTATGAAAGAAGGAATAAAAAGAACTGCAACATGATTGGGTCCACATGAAAACATACAAATGAATGACGGGATAGATGCAGCAAGACTGTAGTATGGAAAGGTGTGTTTATGAGAAAGAGGGTAGAGAACTTGCTCAAATTATTGGGTCAGATGAATTTTAGTAATCTTCCTGTAAGGTATTATATTTAAGGAACTTAAATATAAGACTGACAAGGAAATCTTTGTACCTTTGTTCTAAAATATCAATCGGCAGGTTTTACAAGAATTTGTCACTAGTAAGGGATCTCAGAAAATGTCCAGGGAAAATGGACAAGGAGGCCCAGATGTCATCCAGCTACTTAGAGTGCAATAATGAATATAATGACAAAAGATTTAACTTCTTTAATTATAGAATTTTCCCCTAGGGAAGAAAGTTTCCCTAAACTGCAAAGGTTAAAATCCCAGAGATACAAACAATTACAAACTATTACAAGGACTCAGCGATGATAAAATTATCTAAGATTTTAATTCAGTGACTTGTTGCCAGCTTGTATCGATTAAGCTGACTTTGTGGCAGGGCTTCAAGCCAGCTCGAGCTAGTTTAAGCTGACAGAAAAGGAGGCATTCATTCAAAAGAGACAGGGGTGTCTTCTAGAATCAAAGGGCAGGGGTGCAGCTGAGCCCTGGAAAGGACAGCAAAGGTCCTATCTTGTCTCCGCTTTCAGCTTTTCTCTGTGCTTCTCCGTACTTCTTTTCTTTCTGTTGGGTGGTTGGTCTTTACCTTACGGGTTTGTGATAATTTTTTGTTTACCTTTATTCTCGCCCTGAAGAGCAGCTGAACTGGTTCCAGGACCAAGCTTTCCCTTCAGTTCTAGACTGAAATGGATCCAGTCAAGTTTCCCTTGTAAACTGGCACCATGTTCAGCTTTGCCAGTAGAGGGCGCAAGAGGCACGCTGCAGGAGAAGGGTTCTGTTTCTGGTTCTGTGCTTGCTGAGCAAACTCTGGGACACAGGCGCATGCGTGGGGCTCAGGTCTGGCTCCTGCAGCCTGGGCAGCGCATCCAATCCTAGGTCCCTGCAGCTCCTTCAGTGTCCGGCTCCTGCGGTGCCCGGCAGCCAGCAGCACCCAGGGGCCCGCCGCTTCTCTGAGCAGCAACCTCTTCCTGAGCCCAGTTGGTCAGTAACCTCGGAGTTCACTGGGTGAAATCTGATAGTTAGACAAAGGGGTGGGGGCTGAGGAGCCAGTGAAACGAGGTTCATGTAGAGCAGGAGGAACTGTGTTCCCCTAGGAGGTGGGATGAGATGCTCATGAGGTACAGGTTGGGACCAAGGCTGGGATGGGGCCCGTGCAGGTCAGGGTCCAGAGGAGATGGAGGAGAAAACAGAAGCCCACGGAGGCCAGGACCACAGGAAGCAGAAGCAGAGAGGGGAGGGGTCAACCACACGGAGAAGGAATGAAGCCCGAGGTGGGGCGCCTAGCCCAACAGAGCATTTAGACACCCCCCACGCTTCCAGCAGCACCGAGCTAATCTCCAGCATCAACGGCAGCGTCTTGGGACAAAATAACATCTGAATGATCTGGTCTGACCCTACTGGGCTTGAACAGGTCCCCTGGAGGCTGACCAGACCATACAGCAAGAGCTGCATGAAGTGGGCTGGGGAAGGTCCCAGGCATGAGCGTGAGTAGGATGGTGAGTGTGAGCAGAGAAACACAGCCCTGTCCTGGGCCCGGTGGAAACCTTATGGGGCCACCCATGGGCGAGAGAAAGAGGGACGAGGAGCCAGGCTCAGGTTTATGAGAAGAGAAACACCTGCCCCGGATCTTAGGCTGTTGGGTGGAAGGGAGCTGGGATCCTTGGGTTGTCTGTTATTGGGGATTATTTGTCCTTTGTGTCTCCCTGCTTTCTGGAACTAAAAGTCTAGACCACATTTAAATAAAGAGAACATCCTGTAGCCTAAAGCTCATAATTTCCCCAATACTCTGGATCTAAAGCCAGAGAAATGGCACAATGCTGCCCTCACATCACAGAATTACCAAAGCACTCAGGAAGTGCCCATGGCTCACATGGGTGCCCACAAACCACCATCTTCTACTGATCTGGGAGAAAGTTCCCTATTGTTATTCGCTAAGTGGAGCTAGCCAAGGGCCCTGTCAACTGGGCCAAGTGCAGAGCTGAGGCTTGTGCCTAGGGGGTCACCATCATTCCCCCAGGCGGACAGGAGGTTGGGGATCTTTGTGGATCAGTCCCTGACCCAGGTAAGGGCAACTCTCATCACCAGGGCAAGGAGCATGGGGGTCCCAGGCCTGGGGTTAGGAGAAATCTTCAAGGATTTGGCAGGGATAGCCACTCTACCTTGAGGTTGGGTGCATGGTGGGTCTACAGCAATCTGGGGCCTGACAGTTTGCTGAGTCCAGAGAGAGAGAAGACAAGGAGGAGAGGGAGGGTTATGTCCTCAGTTACAACCGGGGATGTTCCACAAGGGTTGTCACAGGGAGCCAACAGAGCAATGGGGAAGGTCTGATCCCATCATCTTGCTGCAGAAGAGGACCTCAGTGTGAAGTCTCAGCCCCATGGGAGGCAGAGCTGAGACTGGGCCCAGGCTCCTGAATCCTCTCCCATCACTGCTTCCCCTGCTCCTGCAGACAGCAGACATGCTGGGCCCTGAGAACCCCGCCTGGTGCGGACTTCCTGGAGCGGAGGAGGCAGCGCTGAGGGGAAGGATGAGTGTGCAGTGCATCTGGGCAAAGACTGGTTCCTTTGTAAGGCTCAGCCTGGACCACTGTCTCACTCAGGTGGGTGGGACACACCTAGGCGTGTGTTCAGCATTTCCTGGTAAAATCCCATGCAACACCCAAGCGAAAACACCTAGAATTGTCTCCTGTCCCAAAATTGAATGGGGCTATTGGGGGTCAGGAGGGGGTGCAGTGGGATGCATCATAACAGGACAGGAAATTTGAAATAGAAACTGGGTTTCTGGACATAAAGAAGGTGGGACTCTGAAGGCAGCATGCTCTGTTGACTCATCCCCAGTTGTCCTGCAGGTTTGTTCTGACAGCTGGCAGTAACTCCTCCCATGGTCAATGAGCCCTTAAATGTGCCAGGAATCACAGTACCTGCCGTCTAACATCCCTCCTTGACCTTCCCTGCCTTATGCGATGGAGCTGTTATCCTCATGTTGAGGAGGGAACGGAGATTTCATTTCCATGTAAGCCCTGGTGTAGCTTTTGGATTTTGTACCATGTCAAAATGCTTACAGTAAGTTATTAATTTTTATATTTAAGGTTTTCCTTTTGTTCAATCTTGGCCTCAGTTTCAGAGTCTGAGCTATGAGTTATTTCTAATCCTCAACTCCAGGAATCTAAACATCATTGATCTGTTGATGTTGAAGTCCTTCTCTTACTTTATTCATCCTTTTATTTTCCTCATATCTCCATTCCCATTCAACCCCCCATCCAAAAGCAGTTTATTTTTCTGTTTACTTTTATGCATTATTGCAAATGTAGGTAGTTGTATTGGTGTACGTGCTACTTATTATTTGTGTTTGGTATAGATCTAACACAGGGAAAAATAGGAAAAGCACAATGTGCTGTCCAATGAATTACCTCTGTGCCTGGGACTGTCGCCCGGGTCAATGAACAGAACATTATGGACATCTCTCTGGCTACTGCCACCCCCTCTCTTTCCATAGCCGCCACCTGAACTTTTATGATAAGGCTCTCTCTTCATTTTCTTTGTATTTTACCGAGAACTAAAAGATAGCCTGGCTGGCATGGCTCAGTGGTTGAGCATTGACCTATGAACCAGGAGGTCATGGTTCGATTCCCGGTCAGGCACATGCCTGGGTTGCAGGCTTGATTCCCTGTGTCTGGTGTGCAGGAGGCAGCCGATCAATGATTCTCTCTCTCCCTCTCGTCTTCCTCTCTGAAATCAATACCAATATATTTAAATAAAAAAAGAACTAAAAGCTACTCAGACAATGTGGGGAGAAAACAAAAGCAAATGGAGAAGATGCCCATCAGGGAGAGGTGGCTTGATCGGCCCCTATCACCCTCTTCAAAGACACAGCCTCCGAGCTGGAACCCAGCGCAGAGGGGTGGTGTGCAGGCCTCTGCTGTGATCTCACCCTCTGGAAGGACAAAGGGCACAGGTGAACCCTAATCCTGGTGTGCATTGATGTCCTCTGGGAAGCTCCATCTTGGTATGAAGTGGAGCGTGATGAGTCTTGCCCACTCTGCAGTTCAGCATCGCCCACCATGCAGTGGTCTGTGAAGACGGCTGAGAGGGGTGGGGATGCAGCAGGCGCCTGGCGTCCCTCTAGGGGTCAACTCTTCCCCTCCTCAAGCCCAGCCCTGGAATTGGAGGAAGAGAGCACCGGGTTACCCTCCTTTTCCAGGGGAGCGAGGATGTCGCTGCTAGTGGGCCACCAATGTCCTTGGTTAAAACTCAGGTTGGCTGCATGAGGGATAGAGAGCATAAGTAAGTACCAAACCCCATGAATCCCATTAACGAGGTTCCTAGATTAGTATCCTTCTTAGAGACAGAAAGATTCATGGTCATCAGGGTCTGGGAGGAGCAGGGCAAGGGGGAGTTATTGTTCAATGGATATAGTTTCAATTTATAAGATGCATTTTATTTATTTATTTAAATATATTTTTATTGATTTCAGAGAGGAAGGGAGAGGGAGAGAGAGATAGAAACATCGATGACGAGAGAGAATCATTGATTGGCTGCCTCCTCCTGGGAACTGAGCCCACAACCCAGGCACGTGCCCCCACCAGAATCAAACCGTGACCTCCTGGCTCATAGGTCAATGCTCAGCTGTCATCTGTACTTTCCCCCAAAGAAGAATGTCAGAGCTAAAGTGTGATGGGAGATCGCCCAACCTGCCTCTGCGTTAACATGGAGAGATGCCAAAACACAAACTTGAACAGCAGCAGCAGCAGCAGCAGCAGCAGCAGCAGCAGCAGCAGCAGCAACAACAACAAACCGTGGCTGATGCCTCGAGAGGAAAAGCAGTGCAGGGGCCACGCTCACTCACTGAGTTTCCTTTCTCTTGGGGGTCCTGGATCTGCCATTCCTGGCTGACGTGGTTGCTTTCTTATGGCTACACAGAAACTACGAAGTTGGATCCAGCTTTTCTCTATGTTTTATTGAAATAATCGGTCTTCTGGAGAAATCCACCATAGCCAGAGCAGGCCTATTGGCAGTACTCAGAGTTTCAGGAAATCTTGGTACTGCTGGTGAGGATGTATTCGTCCAGCTAAGAACACAGGTAAATCGTGTCCCAGACATTCTACTCTAGAGTACAGGCTCCAAGGAAATTTTCACAGGGCCATAGGGACCAGATAATTATGTTTGTTTTGTGTAGAACAAAGCATTTGTGGTGGTCGGGACTTGGAGGTAGAATGAATGGTGAGGAGCAAAGTATGGTGACTTCACATCACAGAGCAAAAGTGGCACAGAGGTAATCAACTAGATGTACGTGGAGCAGCAGGGATGCCAGCGACTGCTCCTCTCCACACCTGAAGGCTGCTTTGTTGGATTGCATGAGGCAGGGGTCCCGTCCTCTGCTACGTAATTCCCACAGAACCTGGTTGGCTCACTTGGACTGCGTTCATTTAGCTTTTTAAATTTTAAATAGTTTTATTGATTTCAAAGAGGAAGGGAGAGGGAGAGAGAGAGAGAGAGAGAGAGAGAGAGAGAGAGAGAGAGAGAGAGAGAGAGAGAGAGAAACATCAATGATGAGAGAGAATCATTGATCAGCTGCCTCCTGCACGCCCTAAACCAGGAATTGAGCCTGCAACCTGGGCATGTACTCCGACTGGGAATCAGACCAGGAATCGAACCATGATCTCCTGGTTCATTGGTTGATGCTCAACCACTGAGCCACACCAGCTGGGCTAGTTTTTAATAGTTCAGCAGGACAACGAAAAGTATTTTTTATTTTAAGAATAAAAACACAAAGTAAAGAAATCAAAGGCTCCACTTGAGATTCAGCAATTGACTCTGAAATTGAGGACCATGGGAAATAAAAGGAAGCTCTGAATGAAAAGTAGCAATTATTGTACCCCATAATATTAAGGCAAATGGAAGCAGAGCACTGAAGCTTACACTGTGCTGAATCCTGTGACATTCAATTTGGAGCAATCATGAGATATTATCTTACAGTTAGTTCCAACACATATTCTCTAGGATCTGACAATCCTTTCCTGGGCGAGCATGGTGGCAAGGTGTGGGAAACAATCTGGGTGTGGATCAAACCCAGCAGCTCTTTTGGGATGTTCTGCTCCGCCCCCCCCCCCCCCCCATACACACACACACACACACACACACTGTTCCCTTTGCACTCTTTCCACCTGCAGAACTGAGCTCACCTTTCAGGACCCCATTCTACAGCTACCTGTTCTGTGAGGCCCTATGAATCTCCTGAATGGTTTTTATTGCTTCTTGCAGAATCCCATGACAGCTTTGCATCACTATTTTCAACGCCTGTATTGTTCTGATAATATTGATGTACTGCCCTTCCCACAAGCAGGCCAGGACTGCCTGAGGAGCAGGGTTCTGGCACATGACAGACTCTCACTGAGTACTCATCGGATGGATGAAAAGACAAATCACAAGAAAATGTGATTAGAGGCCCTGGCCTAGTAGCTCCATTGGTTAGAGCATCATCCCGAGACACCAAGTTTGCAGGTTTGATCCCCAGTCAGGGCACATGTAGGAATCAACCAACGAGTGCACAAATAAGTGGAACAATTGATTGATGTCTCTCTCTCTCTCTCTCTCTCTCTCTCCCTGCCCCCTCTGAAAATCAACCAATAAATCTAAAAAATGGGAATAGAACTTAACAACTTGTCCCAGGGTCAGGAGTTCTGAGCTCCAGTCGCAGCTCCACCATAACTCTCTGTGTGACTCAGGGGAGAGACTCATCTTGTCTTGGTTTAGCAGAGTGTCAAAAAGGAATAAGAATCATTCCCCACAGGATACTCAACTCAATCACATGAGATAAAGGGTGTAAAAGTGCCCATCAAATGTAGTGAGGTAATAGTACTCATCTAAAGTTGAGGAAATCAATGGAAGACAGGTTAGCAGTTTGCAAAGTTTGGAACCAGCATGAGTGTTCACTGAGAATCAGGGGACCTTCCTTGTGGTCAACACTGTCACCAACAACCTTCATAATATTGAGCAAGTCAGTTTTTCTCTGGGCCTTGGTTGTGTTATCATAAGTTATAGGTTAGGAATAGATTGTCCCTGAAGAGCCATCTGTTAAGGATGTGACGTTCTTGAGACCGAGGACAATGGGACTCTGGGTGGAACTGACTGATGAGAATTGGGGCAGGGACCCTTTATGTCAGGGCTGTCCCTGGGAACCCACATTTTGTTTGACTTTATCTCCCACTGGCACATGGGCAAAGCATGGTCTTAAGTGCCTCCTGGCTTCCATGTTGCAGAATGCTGTAGGGTGTAACCAGCAGCAAGCTGCTCCTGAACACTGACTGCCACCTGCACCTGGACAGAAACTCCAGCCTGCTCCACTCGCACTGAACAGCATTCTGAGCATCTCCTCTGTTGGTCCATAGAAGAGGGGACAGGGATAGTCCCAGGGCCCGGGGTCCACACTCATCTCCTCCACAGGCACCACTTCCAAGTCTCCTCTGGGGCCAGAGCTTCCCTTCGCCCTCAGCCCCTGAGCTCTGGTTCAGCTGGGCTTTTTCCTGAGGCTCTTCCATCTCACCAGAGCCCAGCGGCCATTCTTTCTCAGGCCCCAAGGCTGAACGAGGTTGTGGATCAGCCTGTCTTCTCCCTTTACATCAATCCTCTTTGATGCTCTGAACCACCGGGTGAGGATAGACTAACAGCCTCGTACGGCGCCCTGCCATGGCACAAGCTACAACGTCTCAGGACAAGTGGGCATTAACTTTGGACCACACGCAGGGTCCCTGCTCTCAAGGAGTTCAGCCCTGTTGGTTGACGCGGATAGAAAGGAAATTCTAATGGAGTGTGATGAGTCCTACCATTGACCCTGAGGACCATAAGCACGACCCCTGAGGACGAGAACGTGAGCCCATCGTGGGAACATTGTACAGACTCTCTTTAGGGTGCAATTCCTAAACCAGAAAGATGAATAAGTAGTGATTTCACAAGGGCAGCCGATGAAGGCTTTGTGAAATTAAATGGAGGTCTGGAAATCAAGGGGGCAGGTCTAGCCTAGAGGCCCGTGGTGATGGCCAGTGCACTTGTGCGCACTGGCAATGGGCCTGGAGGGGCAGCCACCTGCCTCGTGTGGAGCGTCTCTTCACCTTGGAAGCTCAGAACTGTGGTCTCAACAGATGCTGTTTCCTATTTTAAATTACACTTTCCAGTTTGGCTCTACTTTCCGGGGTCCTTTCCTAAGTTTCACAGCCATCCTCAAAACTGGAGGCAGAGGGTGTTAGAAATGAGGGGGTGGGGGGCTGGAGGGAACTGGGAGGAGAAAAATGAGGGAGATAGGAGGGCAGGGCTAGGGCCTGGTGTGGGACGACCATGCTGGTGATCTATTGCTGAGAGTCCCCCACACTAGAGACTTAACCAACACACACTTATTAGCTCACGCGTCTGTGACAAGGAATCCCGCATGGCTCTGCTGGGACTACTGTGGCCTCACTTGAGGCAGGATCTGTGTCACTGAGGGTCTGAGCTCACTCGGGGGGACTTTGGGATTCAGTTTGGATGGAAGGCCTGACTTCCTCACTATCTGTTGGTCTCTTTCAGTGCTAGGCCATGTGGGTCTCTCCAGATAGCAGCTCACAGCACAGAGGCTTATTCCTCAGTGTGTGTGTGTGGAAGAGAACAGATCAGAGTGAGCAAGTGGTAGGCCCCGACTTTTTAAAAAACTTTTCAGGGTGGGAAGAGATCAACCAAAGAACTTGAATGCATGTAACATAACCCAGGGGCACAGACAGTAGGGTGGTGAAGGCCTGGGGTGGGGGGCAGGGATTGGCTAGAAGAGATCAATGGGGGAAAAAGGGGACATAATGTAACACTTTCAACAATAAAGATTAAAAAAAATAAAATGAATTTGCTTTAAAATTGTTAAATTTCTTTTTCAAAAAATTGACTTGAGGCAGAGAGGGAGGGGGAGAGAGCGAGAGCAAGAGAGAGAGAGAGAGAGATATCAGTGTGAGAGAGAAGCATCAATTGGTTGCCTCCTGTATGCACCCTGAATAGGGATCATACCCACAACCTAGATATGTGCCCTGACCAGGAACCTAACAGCAAACTTGCAGTGCCCAGAATGATGCTCAACCACTCTGGCTGGGCCAGGCACTGACTTTTAGAACCAAACCATGAAGGTTGTGTCGGATCCCTTTGCCGTCTTCTATGGAGTCACTAATGACACTCACACTTAAGGGGAGGGCACACATTCACACCACACGAGGAAGGTGAAGACCATGGGGAGTCACAGAGGAGAGAACCGGTGACCCAAGAGGTCCATGCCTTGACCAGGATCACAGACTGTCAGAATGCAGAGCCTGAGATAAACCCAGCTGTGTGTCCTCAAGGTGAGGTCCTAGGTGCACCCAGGTTCCATCAGGGGCTCTGGAAAAGGCTGTGCTGGTGGAATCGTGTACAGACATGGAGATGGCATGGGGGAGACGGTGAGCATTTGGCAGCCTGGACAGTATTTGTCTGAAAAGGCGCCCAGATCTGGAATCACAAAGGTGCAACTCTGTCCACAGCCCACCTGCGGTGGAGAAAGCTGGGGCTGGGCCCCTTATGCTGAGCTCATGCTTACGCAGTCCTGAATCACATCCTTTTTGGATAATTGGGAAACAGAAGCCCATAGTCAGGCAGGGATTGGCCAGGGTACATGATATTTAGAGTCCAGAGTTCAGGAATGTTCAGACCTTCCAGGCCAAGGCTCCCACCTCCCCAGAGTTGGTCTGGAAATTAGAAATCCTGACATACTGAACAGCTCCTGCCTGTTCCTCCCTATGTGGGGCCATTTTGTTCTGGGATCCAGATGCGGGTGCCCGCGCGCACGTGTGCGCGCGCACACATACACACACACACACACACACACACACACAAACACACAAACACACAGAGTGTAGATGTGATGATCTTGGGTAGGATTAGAAGAAAAGCAGACTCAGAGGAGGTGACAACTGGAGGGAAAAAGAGGTTGAGGCACTACCTACATGTGACAGTCCTCCTCCTAATTTCCAGCTACTCCCCACATGAGCCTGAACAGCCCTAAGAAGCACTTGCTGCATAACCCATTGTGCAGGAGGAGAGAGACGGGCCCTGACAGGTACAATGACTTATCCAGGATCAAGAAGAGGTAAGAATGAGGGGTTGAGTCTGAGCCCAGGTTGGTTTCCTCAACTCTGGGAACACCTGGCTACACCCAGAGTTTCTAGGGGGCTGAGGGACGGGTGTATTGGTATCACTGTATACAGATAAGGTGCTTCATGTGGAAGAGAGGTCCACAGACAGTACCCACAGGACTATTTGCATAGCTGTCATGAGATGAGGGAACTCAGGGAAGACAATCCCAGACACTGAGGTCACTAACCAATAGAACTTGGCACCTCTATAACCAGGCACCCACATCTTGGGTAGGATTAGAAGCCAACAGGCAGCTCACTTGCCAAGAGGCATTTGCCAGTGCAAGATGTTCTCTTGCTGTGTTCCCAGTGATTGTAGGTAGTGCTTCTGGAGACCCTGCAGTGAGAGCTTTTCCAGACAGTGCAGATGTTGGTTCAACCTTCGTCCCCGATATTGCTGGCCATTTTCAAAAATATGGCCTCAGGTAACACAAGGTGGGCTGGGTCAGACCCATTCAGGCCAGGCCACCTCTGTGCACCATTTCTGTGCAGCCCACATCCCATCCTCTTCATGTGGTGGGAAGAGGGATCTGAAGGGAGAACCCCAGGGCAGGAACAGTTTTTGGGGCAGTGGATCACCTAGAGGTCCTGTTGTGATCACACCCCAGGGCAGGGGAGGGCAGGTCATTGGCGATGGGCTTCCAGAGGGGTCCCTTATCTGTGCCAATGGGAATCCTAGGCCCTCAGGCTGTCATGCCTTTTCCTCTCCAGTGGAGGTCTCAGCAGATCACAGTGTGTGTGTGTGTCTGGAGTGGAGGGTCACAGGGGTCACAGAACCAGCAAAACAGGGCTCTGAGGTTTTCCCCCTGGTGACTGGGAACTGTCTTTACAGAGCTCTGCATAGGAGAACAGAGAGGAGCTGTCAGATGGGGTCCTCAACTCCATGCCCCTGCAGGAGGCATAGATGCCCTATCTATCCTCCAGTGTGCAGCATGGCCTCAGGGTGAGTGCACGTGTGCAAGGTGACCCAGACTCCAGGATCCCATGTAGTTGAAGAGAGCCCTGGGTTCCAGAAGCTTCTCTGCTAGGCCCCTAGATCCCTCCTAGAATCCAATTTCCAAAGGAATCTGGGGCCTGTATCTTCCCCACAACCCACTCTCACTGATGTAACGTCACTGCCCAAAAAGTGTTAGGAATATCAGAGGAGAGACATTGTTCCATTTCACTTCTCAGTCAAGAGTATTTTTGCATTTTTCTAAAGACTTTCCCCCTTTTTAAAAAAAAAAAATTATTGATTTTTTTACAGAGAGGAAGGGAGAGGGAGAGAGAGAGTCAGAAAAATCGATGAGAGAAAAACATCAATCAGCTGCCTCCTGCACACCCGCCACTGGGAATGTGCCCACAGCCACAGTACATGCCCCTGACTGGAATTGAACCTGGGACCCTTGAGTATGCAGGCTGACATTCCATCCACTGAGCCAAACTGCTCAGGGCCAGTCTTTCCGTATTTAACGCCCATCTCCACGTGTCCATGTTGTCCTGACAATCCTTACATACCTTCTCCCACTCTTACACATCATCCTGATTAGTAGGGATGCTTTTTCCAAAAGGACATGGGGCTCAAGGTACCAAGTCTGTTGCTTTGCTTTTTGCTGCCTTGGGGACCACATCCCCATGGACCCTCCCGGTCAGGAGCTGGGGTCTCCCTGGGCTGCACAACATACTAGGGGGGGGACCTGTTATCAGGGCTGGCGATCCATCTCTTCACTGCTGTGGGACCTGGACGTGATCCCCTCCTATTGTCATGTCAACGGTGCTGCCCTGAACACCCCACTTGTCCTAATATCCAGACCCTCCCACCCCAGGAAAAGCCTCTGTGTTCCCATCTTAGAATGGGATATTCTGTCAGGAATCCCAGGGTGACCTTGTTAACGCAGGGAGGTGCTGTCCATCTTCTGCTAAGAAATGACTAAGATACCAATGTGTCTCATCATCACTCACCTCCAAGTCTATGTTGCCTGCCGAGAACCTTTTCTCTTGTCCATGTAGAAAACATGGAAACCTGTGCAGAATTTTTCTGAGTTTAGTTGAGCCAAAGTGTAGACAATTGAGGTGAAGCAAAATCTCAACCGAATGAGGTAATAATGCTCCAGAGAATGACAGCTTTGCACCTTGTTTTATACATTACAATCAAAAGTGGAGACTTGTGTGGGTTTCATGAAATCCATTGGTGATAGATTAGGGAAGCAGGAGAAATCAGAGCAGGAAAATCTCTGGGACTGGATAAAAGGTAAAATTGTAGATACTGAGGGCAAGTGCTAGGTGGTAGGGGAGGCCAAGGGAGGTCATTGGGGGGGGAGGGGTTGGTGGAAAGAGACATATGTAATACTATTTTTAATACCTTAAACAATAAAATTAAAAAAATCATTATACCCCCCCCCCCAAAATAAAATAAAATAAAATGATAAACATGTACTTCTCTCACTCAGGTGTGTGCAAGATAGTTAACAGTCAACAATGAATTCAATGAGGGGATGTGTGGTCTTTGCAGAGAGCAGAGCAGTGCCTGTGCTTTGAGGGGTCTGAATAAAGGAAAATTATTTTGACATTACAAAATTATATTGTTACCAGTGGCCCAGTGCACGAAATTCATGCATATTAAAAGGGAATTAATTAGAAGAAATATTTTAATATTGCTATTTGCCCTTTCTCTATATTAGAAGTGTCAGAGATGAAAGAAATTTAGTAAAATGTACATGAAAATCTCCCTCCTGTCAGAGTCTGGGGCGTGCCAAGGGACCCAGAGTCATGTCCCCGCCCACCCGCACAAGTCTCGAAATTACATGAGACCCAGACCCAGCCGGCACCACCCCCATCAAGCCCCACAGGGCAGGGGGTGCAGCCTCAGGACCCCAGCAAGCCCTGTCAGGTGGGGGGCATGGCCTCAGGTCCCCCATCAAGCCCCGCCAGGCAGGGGATGCAGCCTCAGGTCCCCCGGCCTGGTGCTGGGTTGGGGGTGCAGCCTCAAGTTCCCAGGCCCCGCTGCGAGGGCGTGACTTCTATTTGCATATTAGCTCTTTATTATAAACTGAATGGCCAGATTATTATGATCTCTGAACGCATAATAATCTGGCCACTCAGTGTATATCCTATATAATAAAAGGCTAACATGCAAATTGTTCCCTTGACCAGGAGTTCAACCAGCAGGCAGGCTGGCCAACCACCCATGTCCCCTCCCCCTGTCCCGGCTGGCCAGACCCCACCCATGCACAAATTCATGCACCGGGCCTCTAACACACAGGTGCCCATGAACTTGTTTTTGAATGCTCCAGCCCCACCTGCGTGCCCATGCTGTGTAGCCTCACCTTAGCCAAGCTGCTGATCTACAAGAAGCTGGAGAAGGAGCTCAGCGCTGTGGTGATCACTGTGAAACCGCAGGGCTCCAAAAACATTTTGAGGTCAGACGAGATTCTGCTGACCCCTAGCAGTCACATGAAGACCGACATGGCGCTGACCTTCTCCTTGCAGTACCCTCACTTCCTAAAGAGAGAAGGCAATAACTTACAGATCATGCTGTAGCAGACGCAGTGTCTTAAAAACCAGACCACCCTGGGTTACCGGACGCTCGCCGTGGGCACCATCGACATGGCTGAGGTGATGCAGCGACCCCTCAAGGGTGGCCAGATGCTGAGCCTCCATAGCACCATCACGGAGGCATCTGCCCATGTGGCTGAGGTCAGCATCTCCTCCCTGTCCAGCCAGCCCGTCAACCCCAAGGACAGCACCCAGCAGGCCGGCCCCAAGTCCCAGTCCAGGTTTCATTATTCGGAGATGGAATATGAAATCTTCTCAGAACACAGAGAAGCCATGATTCTGGGCATGGGCAGGACCAAGAGGAGGAGGACTTCGACTTTGAGGAGCCCAATAAGCAGTGCCAAAGAGAAGTAAGATTGCCATTCATGACCAGGCAACAAGATGCCAACAAGAAAGTTGGGGCATGGCTGTGCAGGGTGCAAGTGTGGAAGGAGGTCCTGGACTCAGAGCAGGAGTCTTTGGAGCAGGTCCCTGAGGTGGAGGACCTGGATCTGCTGTATGACTCACTAGGGAACCGTGACAGTGGCCCATGAGCGTGTCCTCAGGACCCCGAAGCCCTGGCTCAGGCCATACTTGGAAGACCTGTCCCAGCCCAGCTCTCAGATGGACAGCTAGAGAATCTACAGTGCCAGCTCCAGAAGGAGCCTCCAGGTCCAACCCACGTGCCTGAGAAGTCGAGCCCCAAGCAACCAGTGGGCACATCACCAAGACTGAGTCTCTCCTCATCCACTCCACCAGATCCCATTGGAGCAAGAGGGCTGCTGGGGCTGGAGCACATCCCTGAAGGAGTGGCAGGTGGCACAGCTAGGAACAAACGGGCCCACAGCCTGGACAACAAGCACTGCCCTGACCCGCTGAACCAGCTGCAGATCCCCAGGGAGATGCTGTATGACCAGCTGAACCACATCCTCATCTCTGACAGCACGCTGCCCCAGAACATCCTCCTCCTAAACACCTCCGACTGGCAGAGGCAGTTCCCTTCTGAGTCCTGCAGCAACACATGCTGCCCGTGGTGTGCACCTGCTCCAAGGCTGAGGTCCAGGCGGTCTTCAGCACGACCATCTCCTGGATTCAGAGACACTGTCACCTCAATTCCCAGCCCCTGAAGCCTGTGAAGATCCCGGTGGCGGGGGCAACGCACTACGTCAGCGCTATGCTGTGGCTCTTCCTAGAGCTGCTGTCCTACAAACGCGCCCCCCTGCTCCCAGCTGGGCTCCATGTGCTTCCTGGTCATCTGCTGGGTTCCCACCTATGGCCAGGTACCTGGGCTCCGTGCATTACCGTTACAAGAGCTTCTTCCAGGACCTGCCCAGGCGGGACCTGTTCTACAAGGAGGCCCAGAGGGCTGTGCAGGACAGGCTGGGCAAGGTGTTGAGAATCACACAGTATATCGCAGGGGCCAATTGTGCCCACCAACTTCCCATCGTGGAGGCCACACTCACCTACAAACAGAAGAGCCCCAATGAGGAGTCCTTGACCATTGGGGGTGGTGGAACTGGAATTGTGGGACCATTCTGGGTCGCATCAGGACACTGAGGTTATGCAGCCCGCTTGGGCTCTTGCGTGCTGTCGTCCACCCCGCCACACAGGTCTGCGGCAACAAGGAGGCCTCACACATCCTTCCGTCCTCCCCGTCTGTGAGTGGAGACGAGTCCTCCTCCAGCCAGGGTGCTGGCGCTGAGCTGATGGGGCCGCAGGTGGATTACTGGACGGCAGCGCAGCCCACAGATAGGAAGAGAGATTCCGAGAACCAAGACCAGGCTACTGCCAGCAACATCCTCAAGTGCACCTCCCAGTCTCTGCAGGTCAGCAGGCTGCTGAGCAGGGGTGAGGCTGCAGCCACGCCCTCCAGGTCCATGACTGTGGACAAGGAGAACCAGAAGGTGATGTGTTTGTCCAAGAAAACCAAGGACAAGGACGTGGAGTACCAGAGCCAGTGCCGGGAGGGCATCAGCTGCCTGATCTGCAGGGCCAGGCACCCTCAGTTCACACTGCGGGTCCTCGTTGAGGGCATGGAGTGGAACAACATGAAGCTCCCACGTCAAGCACTTCCCCCCGCATCTTTGGATGCTCCAATCCCACCTTCGAGCCTGTCCGTCCCCTGCCCATCCCCCTGGGAAGGGCCAGCTGCTTTTCTGTTCACTTTTCAGTTTAGCACCGAGACACACTCTGGAAACACAAAGTAGAACCCTTTTCAGTGTAAATGAGCTCACAACCTGGAAACTAATGTGGTGGAGCCCACAGGGCACCCCCAGCTGCTCTGCTTATTACCCAGAACTCTCTGGCGAGTGGGGGGTCAGGCAGACTGTGTTGAGCTGGACAATCATTGAAGGTGATGGCCCTCAGGACCCAGAAACCGCCATTGAGAAAGGTTCTCACCGTCAAGACCTGCCCCTCCTGGAAGCCAGGACTCTGCTTCCGAGGGAGTCAGCTTCACTGTGTGCCCGACTCAGCGCTGCCCTCCCATGAGGGCACCTGACAGAACACGGAGGCTGGTCAGCCAGCCCTGGGCCCCGCTGCCAACCAGCCCAGTGGCCGCAGCACCACCATCTCGTGGTGTCCAATAAACTCCCTCCTCACAAGGCAAAACAGAAGAGAAAAAGCAAAGGACCAGTGTGGTACTGACCACCTGGGCTCAAATACTGGTGCCCACCTTCCTGGGCAGGGACCCCACATTTGTCCCCACCTTTCCATGTTGTTATAGAGCATTTGCTACAACAGGTGAGGGACCAGCCATGTACCAGGTGAGCCGTTGCCCCTGCACAGCACAGTGGTCATTGGCCAACTGTTTGCTGTGAAACTTCAGGTCACTGCATGTCTCTGAATGTTTGTTCCTTGGAACATGGGGAGAAATGAGGCCCAAGAGGGTTATTGTAGGGTCTCAGTGGGGTGCCCCTGAGTGTCTGGACAGTGGAGAGGTCTGCTGGAGGGGCTGTGTTTGAGCCAATTGGTCATTTTCTCTTCCTATTGACAAAGTCTCTGCCAAATTCATGATTCTCCTCAAGGCCTAGGGCTAAGCACTTTTCTCATTAGATAAAGAGTTTGGAAATTCCATTATGGGTCCCTGTCCTGGGTGAAGCCAGATCAGAAACCCCAGGGGTGAGCAGTGGAGCCCAGGCTCACTCAGATATCTGAGATGGGGCTGGTTTGGGCTCACTCATTCAGCAAATATATGAGAAGTCTGCCAGGTACAGATACGTCTCTAGGCACTGACCATATCCAGTGCTCAGAGCAGACCCCAAGCCTGCACTTCAGAGCTTCCTTCTGGTCGGGAGTGATTCTGTAGCTGGCTCAGCGATTCAGTCACAGGCTCATAGTGTCCACAGGACAGCTGATGTAACGTCCTCCTGGCCTCCTCTACCTATGGCTGCATCTTCCCATATTGTGAAGAGGAAGGTGAACCTCTGTTCCAGCAGAAAACGTGAGTCAGTTTTGGGTCAGAGCCAGGAGGGGAGTATGGGGAATGAATTCAAGGTGCTGGCAGAACCCTGGATCCCACACATGGTGGGATTTCTGCAAGAGGGCGGATGTCTGAGGGCTTCTCCTAGAAAAAAGGACATGAATCAGAGAGCTGTGCATGTGGATATGGGTGGTGTGGGCGAGTGGGGAGGTCAGTGGACAGAGTGAGCCCCTCAGAAAATTCATATACCCGTCCACTCCTAATCCCAGCCCTGCCTGCATCTCTAGCCAGGGACCTTGCTCACTAATCTGGTAGAACCTCCTCAGTGGCAGCGTGGCTGTTGCTCTCTACCCATGGGAGGTAAATGTCAACGGGAGGAGAAGAACCCCACAGGCAGCTGGTGAATTAGGTAGCATGTAGGTGCAGGAGCCAAAGTCTGAGGTGTTAGGAGGTCTCTGGGTCGGCAGAGGTGGAGACAGATTTTATTTGTTCTCTCATTGGTCAGCTATTCCTGGAGCACCTACTGTGTGCCAATGAGTGACATGAACAGAGCAGACACCAGCCCTCCCTGTCCTCATGGAGTTGACATTTGGGGAGGAGAGTAGTGGAAGGGGACAGGGACACTGAGAGAGCATGTCAGGTTCCCCTGAAGAAGGAGACAGGTTGTTCCTTCATTGATCCAGAGCTGTCAGTTAGGAGGGCTTTCTGCCAGCTCCTCCTGGGTGACCAGGCGAGTCTCTGCCAGGACTGCCTGGTTGAAGGTGTACAAGGAGTAGGTCTGGCTTCTGGATGGGAAGAAGCAGCAGGCACAGGACCCCAGGCTCTCTGAGTGCTGCTCTGGCAGGGCCGTGTGGAAGGAAAGGCCAGGCCTCAGACCCTGCTGCCCACCTATCCCTCTCCCCAGGGCCATCTCCTGTATCCTGGGCATCTGGCTGGACCAGTACCCTCAAGATTTATATTGGCCGCCAGAATTTCCCAGCCTGATCATGCCTTTGGCCTCCATAGAGCTTACCTTTCCAGTCCCAGACCTGCCAAACCAGGCCCAGTATCTCCCTCACAGCGGGACACAGGAGGAGTCGGAGTCAGAGAGGGGCGTGTGTGTGAGGGGGAGGGCATGTGGCTGGGCCACTCAGGGAAGAGCTCCCAGAGGCTGGGGTTAGGCAGGAGCACAGAGCTGCTCAGGTCAGTGCCCATGGCCTGCAGTCTGGAGGACTTCCTGGGTTTGGGTTTGAACTGGGACTTCAGTGATGGAGATGGGAGGTTCCCTTCCTTGGAAGGTACACAAAAGGCAGTCATGGTGTAACTTATTCTCTTCCTGGATCTATAGAAGCAGCTCCAGAATAAGATGAAGAAACACCTAAAGAGGAAACGCCAACTTTGGTGCCGTCTCCAGAGCTAGAGCAGGCTCCAGGCACAGCTGTCACTGAGCTTCCAGATGTGGATCCACCTGCAGCTTGTGAGCAACTCACCTCAGCTCCTGGGAGGCCTGTGGTCCCAGGTTCTGGGCCTCAGTGTGTGTCAGCTGCCACAGCAAAGAGGACTTCCCCTCCCCAATAATAGCAATTTAAAAAATTTTTGTGTTTATCTTACACATACTTAGAATTTTAGTGCATTTTCCTTATACTATTGAGTAAAATAAAATGTATTTTAAATATTATATTAAAATAAATTTAAATTATATAAATTTTAGTTCTATGATCCTTCCAAGTATAAATTCCAACATTAAGTATATTCACAATTTTTTTGCAACTGTTCCATAACATCACAACTCTTTAGTTCCAGAACATTTTCAAAACCCACAACCTAGGTATGTGTCCTGACCGGGAATCAAATCTGCAACCTTTTGATGTATGGGATGACTCCCCAACCAAATGTCCAGGGCGAGAAAGAGGAATATTTTCATTTTCATTTTCATTCTGGTTTAAACTGCATTTGGATATCTTTTACATACTTTTGGCCTATTCCTTGTTTTGGGATTTCAGTTTGAGACCTTTTGCCCTCTTTTTCCATTAGATTGTTAGCAAATATGAATTGTCATGAATATCAACTTTTTGCCATGTAACTTGCAAATGGTTTTTCTAGCTTGCCATTTGTCTCAATTTGATGTGTGTTTTGCCAAATAGGTGCATTACATTTTGATGTGGTCAAATCTGTCTTTTCTTATGCTTTTTTATTTTGTCTCTCACTTTGAGTGGAAAATATGTTTTCCGTCTTATCAGGAAGATAGGCTAGCTTGTACTGTATTTCATAGTCATAGTTAATTTCAGATGGATTGAAAAAGAGTTTCTGTTTTTCAGATTGGTCATCTTTCTTTTTCTTGTAAGGATAAGAGTAAGGACTTCCAAGCTCTTATATGTCAGAGTGGAAACCAGAAGTGAATATTTTATTTGACAATGGCCTGTGCTGGACATGACTTCCATTTCCCCCTTTCTAACAGCTGCCAATTTCCACATCCAGCTGGTTCTGGGGAGTGTGGCTCAAGGCCCCAGAGTGGAGGAATCCGCACATCTAACTGGCCTGACCACAGTGATGATGGTTGTATGTGGACATGTGACTTCAGTGAGCTTAATAAAATTCCACCCAAAATCATTTGATCTAGTGTGGGCGTGTGTGTGCGCGCGCGCGTGTGTGTGTTTGTGTGCGCACGTTGGCGCGCGCTAGTGCCAGGTTGTATTGTGTTAACAGAGCCCTGAATCTCAGTGGTTTAAAGCAGTAATGGTTAATTTCACAGCCAGGTGACTTCAATGATCTGATGGATCTAAAAAGAATTCCTGTCTTTTGGATTGTTCATTGTTTTTCTTATTGTAAGGATGAGAGTAAGGACTTCCAAGCTCTTATATGTCAGAGATGAAATCAAAAGTTGACGTTTTATTTGACAATGGCCTGTGGTGGACATGACTTCTATTTCCCCCTTTCTAACAGCTGCCAATTCCCACATCCAGGTGGTTCGGGGGAGTGTGGTTCAGGGCCCCAGAGTGGAGGTATCAGCACATCTAACTGGCCTGGCCACAATGATGATGGTTGCATGTGGACATGTGACTTCAGTGAGTTTAATAAAAATCTTTTTATTAGTCACAAGAAAAAAAATTCTGTGTTCATATGTCTCTTGGCCTTATGAAAATATGCTCAAAGCCACTAATCATCCGAGAGATGCAAATCAAAACAACAATGAGGGCCCTAGCCGATTTGGTTCAGTGGATAGAGTGTTGGCCTGCAGACTGAAAGGTCCAGGATTCTATTGCAGTCAAGGGCATATGCCCAGGGTGGGGGATCAATTCCCAACAGAGGGTGTGCAGGAGGCAACCAATCAATGATTCTCTCATCATTGATGTTTCTATTCCTCTCTGAAATCAATAAAAATATATTTAAAAAAAAACACGAGGTACCATCACACCTGTCAGAGTGGCTATCATCAACAAATCAAGAAAGGACAAATGCTGGTGAGGATGTAGAGGAAAAGGAACCCTTGTGCACTGCTGGTGGGAACACAGACTGGTGCAGCCAATGTGGACAACGGTATGGAGTATGTTTAAAAAATTAAAAATGGTGCCGAAACTGGTTTGTCTCAGTGGATAGAGCGTCGGCCTGTGGACTGAAGGGACCCGGGTTTGATTCCGGTCAAGGGCATGTACCTTGGTTGCGGCACATCCCTAGTAGGGGGTGTGCAGGAGGCAGCTGATCGATGTTTCTCTCTCATCGATGTTTCTAGCTCTCTATCCCTCTTCCTTCCTCTTTGTAAAAAATCAATAAAATATATTAAAAAAAAATTAAAAATGGAACTCCTAGTTGACCCAGTAAATTCCACTTCTAGGAATATATCCCAAGAAATTAGAAACACTAATCAGAAAGGATATATGCACCCCTATGTTCATAGCAGCATAATAGCTAAGATTTGGAAACAGCCTAAGTGCCCATCAGCAGATGAGTGGATTAAAAAACTGTGGCACATCTGCACAATGGAATACTATGCTGCTGTAAAAAAGAAAGAACTCTTACCATTCACAACAACATGGATGGAGATGGAGAGCATTATGCTAAATGAAATAAGCCAGTTGGAGAAAGATAAATATCACATGATCTCACTCATTTGTGAAATATAATGAACAACATAAACTGATGAACAAAAATAGATCCAGAGACAGAGAAGCACCGAACAGATCCTCACATCTCAATGGGAAGGCAGTGGAGAGTGGGGGGCAGGGAGAGTAAGAGTTCAACCAAAGGACTTGTATGCATGCATATAGGCATAACCAATGGACGCAGACACTGGGGGTATGGGAGCATGTGCTAGGGGGTGGGAGTGGCTGGGCAGGGGTCCATGGGGGGAAATGGAAACATATATAATACTTTAAACTATAAAAATGTAATAAAATAAAAAAAAAGTCCTTTTAGTAAAAAAAAAAAAAAAAAAAAGAGCTAGTGCTCTTTCTGGATCCCAGAACAAAGCACCCCCTCCTGCCCCTCACCCTTCATCCCCAGCTCCCAGATACAGAGGAACAGGCAGGAGCTTCCCAGTATGTCAGGATTTCTAATGTCCAGACCAACTCTGTTGGAGAGATTGAAGCCTTGGCCTGGAAGGTCTGAACATTCCTGAACTCTGGGCTCTGAATGTTATGGACATTGGGTAACATCTGCCACTCTATGGACATCAGTTTCCCAATTTTCCATTGAGGGTTGGGTTCCGAACCACATAACGCTGAGCTCAGAACAAACGGGCACTGCTCCCTCCACCCTGGGTGGGTATTGGACAGAGGTGCATGTATGTGGTTCCAACTCTGGGTTCCTTTTCAGACAAATGTTGGCCAAATGCCCATCTGACCTGCTGAATGCGCACCATCTCCCCCATGCCTCTCCATGTCTGTGCATGACTCCACCAGCAGATCCTTTTCCAGAGCCCCTGAGGACACCTGGGTGCAGCCAGGACCCCAACTTTGAGGACACACCACTGGGTTCATTTCAGGCTCTGTTGGGTTTGGTATCTTGTTCATTTATTTCTGAATACATATTACCCTTCTGTAAAAAGCAAGTGTGGGTATCACTGATTTCATAAAACAGATTAACAAACAAAACACTTCTCCCTATCAGTTGAATTGGGGCAGATTTTCTTAGCAAAGATATATATTTGCTAATATTGCTATAACATTCCTTACTTGGAAACAGGTTTTGATTAAAAACAGACATTGGTTAAATATTCCTGCCATTTGCACAGAAGCTTTACTCTGACCAATGGACACAGACACTGGGGGTGTGGGAGCATGTGCAAGGGGGTGGGGGTGGCTGGGGAGGGATCCATGGGGGGAAAAGGAAACATATGTAATACTTTAAACAATAAAAAGAATAATAAAATAAAATAAAAATTCCTCTTAGTTGGATGTGGTTAGGAACAAATAAAGTAGCTCCAGTATCTACAGGGTTCTTAGTGGCTTCCTTTTCTATGATCATTTCAACTTCTCCCAGACTATCAGTGAGAAGAGGAAACACCCTTCAGTCAACCCTATGGGTTTTTTTTTCCTTCTTTTTTCTACATCCTATTTCAGTTTCCTATGATTCTAACAGTGGACGGACTTCTCTACAGGAATTTTCTTGCAAACCTTATTTAGAAATTGTGTTGCATTTGCTGGCAGAAACCATTAGCTATTTTCATTGGAATTGGTTAGAATAGCAGGATTACATGTTCTAACAGTTAAATGCCTTTGTGAACCCATCAGGGTCATTGAGAAAATCAGGAACAATTGCTGGTTCCTCTCTTGCTGAGACAAGCTTTTCTCGGAAGGCAGCTGTTGGAATTCCTATTCTCATTATTCCTTAAGTCAGTAGGGAGTGGTAGTGAAGGGGACTGAAGGGGAAGAAAGAAGGGAGGGAAAGGGCGAAGGATGTAGTGGTGGAGCTGGAGAAGGCGGAAGAATGGGGTGTTGGCATTCATTAGCTTCGGAAGAGTTCAGAGACAATCTCTAAAGTTTCTAATTTCTTAATTTTTAAAAAAGGAATTTATATGTGCTTCTCCTTAGAATCTCCTCATTTTCAAATCAAGATATGCTTCCATTCATTCATTCAGTTTAATGTTAGACCTGGCATTTTTCTTGCATGCCAAAAATTAATTTAGGCACTCAAATAAAACTGCGTTTTGGCCATTTTTAGGAGGATATTTTCTTGTTAATCTTCCCATTTCTGGTAAAGCACTTGCAAGTAAAAGCTTCCTATCAGGAGTATTAATGAGACCTGGGATCTGGCCTTGGAGGCACAATCCCATGTTAATTTTAGGTGTGTTTTGTTTTTGTTGTTTTGTAGTTGTGTGTGTGTGTGTGTGTATGTGTGTGTATTATTGTTGTTGTTTTGTTTGTTTGTTTTTCTGTTATCTGCAGAATCTGAGCAAATTTTCTAGGATTGTTATATAATGTCAACATGTATTGCTTATGGTTGAGCTCCCTGAGGCTCTCACCCCTCAAGTAACATTCAACCCTCTGATGTGCCTTGGTTTATCTCCCTGCTGTCTAAAACAACCAGAGGGTTCAGGTAACTAATTGACCAAAACTTTTGGGTGCTCCCCAATCAGAACCAGTCACTTCAATTGCAGTTGAGTTGAAATCTTTGCTTTGGGGCCCCTGCACGTCATGAGGAATGACCTGACACCTCCACAGAGATTCTTAGTCACCCAAGAATACCTGATATTCAGGCTGGAGGGAGGACATGCTCCTGTATTTTTGGACCTGATTGAGTTCAACTTTAATTTATACAGCAAAGGTAAATTTTTCTCAGATTCTCAGAAAGCAATTCCAATTAGAAAGTCACAATATAAAACCAGGCACCCATTGTTCCTTCTGCTTTATCTTAGCCTAAGTTCCCTCAACCCTTAATTTTAGTTACACCTGGAGTATTTAAAAATACAGCTCAAATAAATCAAACCCTCTACCACCAGCAAGGGAAAGTCCTAGATCTAAGACACAATTCACCCAGGTTCACCTGATGGGTGAGGAACCAGTGGGTTCAATGGGTTTTTTGTTGAATCCTAGCACCGAGTCCACAGTTTGGTCCAGGAGTGGGTTGGAGCAGGTTCTTTGGAATCCTGACCCACTACACCAAGTAAATGTCAAAGTAAGAAACACTCAAACCTGTGAAGAATGTTTGTGAGTTTATTTAATCCCAGCTGTCAACAATTGGTGGGAAGAAAATCTCAGTGGATTGAGAGAATGCTCTGGAGAATGGCAATTGTGCACCTTATTTCATACATTACAATCAAAACAGGAGATGTATGTTGGTAACATGAAATCCAGTGGTGATACGTTAGGGTCCAGAGAAATCAAAGTGGGGAATCTTATGTGACTGGATAAACGTTAAAATGACACAGACATATTTCTTTTACATAGGTGGGTATAGGAAAGGTACAAGTCAACAATGAACTCAGGTACAATGAGGGCATTTGTGGTCTCCACAGAGCATTGTTTATGCTTTGAGGGGTCCGGAACAAGGGAAATTCCTTTGACATTCCAAAAATATGTTATTGTAGATGCCAAAAGACAATAGACAGGCTCAGTTAAGGTAAAGATTGACCTTTGTCAGGGAAGATGCCAGCCTAGGACATGACTACCCACCATAAACTGCATTTAGCTTAAAAGTTTTCATTTCAGAACATCCTTTGTAATAACTTTAGGTCTCTGAGTTTGCAAGAACACCCCACAGGTCTTCCCTGAGCTAGTCAGTGAGCATATGGTCCCTTTTCCCACACGCTGTTTTTGGATCACTTGTGTCCCAGCTCCTGACAACAATCACTGAGTGCTTAGGGGTTTGGTCTGCACTACAGCCCCCAACCCACCTGACAGTTCATAAGCTGACCCTGATGGAATGTCTCTCCTCTGTCCCAACACAGGAAGAGAAACCATCACTCCAGAATACAGAAAGGACCTGCATGGGGCAAGTAGCTGTAGCTTCTTTGATGCCTACAGTCGTGGTCTCCACAACCCTCTGTACCCCCACCCCCACGCCCACGCTCAACACACCAATGCCCAAGAACCTGTTTGCTACCCGGGAGTTGGACAGACCCAGCCTCAGATTGGTGCCCAGGTTGTGCAACCTGACCTTAGTGAAGATGGCGGTCTTCAAAGAGCTGGAGAAGGACTTCATCTCCATGGTGATTGCTATGAAGATGCAGTGCTCCAACCTCATATCAATGGTGATCACCATGAAAATGCAGGGCTACAAGCACATCCTATGAGAGTGTGCTGTTCCCCAGTGGACAACTGGAAATAGACCTGGGGCTGACCTCACTGCAAGACCCCAACTTCCTCAAGGGAGAAGGCAACAATCTACAACAAGCTACAGGTCCTGTGCACTGGAGGAAGCGCTTTAAGAACCAGATCATCTGGAGCTACAAGATACTCCCTGTGGGTGCCATCCACATGGCCGAGATCAGGCAGCGACCCCTCAAGAGTGGCCAGGGGCTGTGCCTCTGCAGCAGCATCAAGGAGACTTCTGCCAAAGTGGCTGAGATCTGGATCTGCTCCCTGTCCAGCCAGCCCATCCTCCAGGAGGACAGTGCCATACAGGCCAGATGCAAGGCCAAGTCAAGGGATAACTACTCCAAGGGGGTATATCAGAGCTTCTCCCCTGAACAACAGGCCAGCAACAATGCCACCCATGGGCTAGACTAATGTGGTGTCCCCAATGGGAACCCCCAGCTGCTCTGCTGATTACCCGTAACTCTCTGGTGGTGAGAGGTCAGGCGGGCAGTGCTGAGCTGGAGACTCTCGGGAGGTGAATTCGGCCTCAGGACCCCTAACACTCCCAGCGAGAAGGGTGCTCACCTTCTCCACCTGCCCTTCCTGGAAGCCAGGACTCTGACCCCACAGGACTCAGAGCTGATTGTCAGATGCCAAGGGCTGGCCTCCCAATGGGGGCGTCCTGAGCAGAACACGGAGGCCAGTCAGCCCAGCCCTGAGCCCCAGCTGCGAACCAGCCAAGTGCCGCCAGCACCACCCACTCGTGGTTCCCTAAAAAAATACCTCTATGGTGCAGACCTCCAGAAACACCGACTAGACAAACTGGTGGAACACCAGCTGCCCGCTTCCTGAGCAGGAACTCCACTTTTGCCCTCATCATTCTGTGTTATTACACAACATTTGTACCACCCAACAGGTGTGGGACCATCTATTTACCCGGTGAGCACCCTGCCCCTCCACAGCACAGTGGTCACTCGGCCACCTGCTTGCCGTGAGTCTTCAGGTCACTTCGTGTCTCTGAGTGCTCGTGCCTCTAAACACGGGTTGAGTCTAGGATCAAGCTCACAGGTTTATTGTAGAGACTCAGTGGGGTCCTCCCTGGAAAGTGCTATCTGGTTGCCGGGACAGTGGAGAGGTCTGCTGGACGGGCTGTGGTTGAGCTCATTGGCCATTTTCTCTTCCTTGTGACAAAGCCTCTACCTCATTTGTGATTCTCCACGAGGCCTTGGGCTAAGCTCTCTTCTCCTTAGATACAGAGATTAGAGATTCTATGAAGGGTCCGTGTCCTGGGTGAAGCCAGAACCAAAAATCCCAGGAGTGAGCAATGCGGCCCCATGCGAAGTTTATTCTTGGCTAAAAGAATACAGAAAAAGTGTGATAAAATTCTAAAATACTAGATAGTATCAACACTGTGTGGTGGATGAGAATAGGGAAGTACAAGACAGGAGAGCATGTTAAAGAGCATGTCTTGCAGAGGAAAATATAGACATGTGTAAGAAACCACAGGGATACATTTAACTGAATGTGTTTTAAGTTAAGGGAAAGCATCCTGTCTTATAAAATAGAATGTGTTAATTTTAAACCTGCCTCCAGAAATAGGACCTATTAAATGAGAAGCAATAAATGATTTTCTAAAAATCAGAAGAAAATTTGACAAATGGAAGTTATCGTTTGCTTTCTTATACATATTATATCAAACTAACAGATAATACCCAGTCTTTTAAACAAAATAAATCATTACCACGTACTATGCCACATAGGAAGTGTCAACCAATTCCAAAGAAGAAATATATGTTTGTTCTCCATTGACATGTTCATGAACCATAATGCATGATGCATATATGTTCTCTAACATAATGCACTAAGGTAAGAACTTAATAATAAAGGATATTTTTAAAATTGCTAAATATCTGGACACTGAAGAAGGTATAACTGAAGCTGAAGTGAACTATATTCTACATAAACCCTGAGTTCAAAGGAAATCATGAGTGAGATTATGGAATACTCACAACTAA
Organism: Corynorhinus townsendii; assembly: GCA_026230045.1. Classification (NCBI taxonomy): domain Eukaryota; kingdom Metazoa; phylum Chordata; class Mammalia; order Chiroptera; family Vespertilionidae; genus Corynorhinus; species Corynorhinus townsendii. The sequence goes on from JAPDVU010000009.1 coordinate 36,385,137, forward strand.
AAAACAATAAAGAAAAGCTGCAAATCAAAAGCAGCCATAAAAGAGATAGACTTCTAAGGGAAGAATTACAGCTGTGAAGAGACTTCTAAGTGTCCAAATAGTAAATTAGAGAGAGCAACAGAGTGACCTTGAAGAAACAAGGAAGAGAGGAAAACATAATGGCAGAAATCAGTAAAACAAAGAATTTCAAAATAGCCCTCAACAAACTGGAAAACTGCTTCTCTAGAAATATTGGTAAAGTAAACAGATTTCTAGACATTCTGACCAAGAAACAGAAAAGCGCTGTGCACATAGTTCCAACAAGTTAGGTGAAATGACCGATTCCTGGAAAGAAACAAACTGTACAACCTTCCTCAGAAGAAAGTGATGCCCTGACTAGTCTATTAAAGAGACTGAATTTGTAGTTAAAGCATTCTGATGAGGGGCTTCCAGGCCCAGGTGGTTTCACTGGAGAATTAAACGGAATAAATGAACACACACTTCACTGAAGAGGCTATAACATGTCACATGAGCACTTGAAAAGTTCAACATCATAAGCCATTCGGAAAAGGTTAATTAAACGACAACAGACTAACTAAAATAAAAGATGCTGATAACACTCAATGCTGGTGAGGATGTGGAGAAACTCACTCATTCAGGGCTGGTGGGAATGTAGACCATTACAGCCACTGGGGAAGGCAGTTTGGTTGTTTCTTATAAAAGTAAACATGCAACTACCGCACAACCCAGCAACTGCACTCCTGGGCATTTATCCCAGAGAAATGGAAACTTTCATATACTCAAAAACCTGAGCACAAATGCCTATAGGAGCTTTACCTTAAAACTTGCAAACTTTCTCTGAAATCCCTTGTTGGGATTAATATCTAGAGTTTGTAAGAAATGTCTAACACATAAAAAATGGGTAGCGTATATGAAAAGGGAATTTCATAAAGGGAAACCCAAAACGTTAACAAGATATGAAGAGACGTTAAATTGCACTTGTAGTCAGAGAAGTCATGAGGCACTCTTTACACCAATCTGCATGACAGATTAGTGTGATGATGCGAAGTGTTGGTGAGGCTGTGGGACAAATGGAAACATCGTGGACTGCGATGGGACTGTAAACTAGTACTGGCACCCAGGAGGCCCATCTATAAGTACTTAGCAAAATTAAAATTAAATATGGTCTTATATATTTGAATATTCATATATATAATTTTGCTAAGTCCGAAGAGCCTGAAGAATCACCCGTAGGAGAACCTATAACATAGACCTCTCGTTCTCAAGCTTGAACTGATCACTTTTTGAATAACATTTCCTCGGCTGGGACACAGGGGAAAAGCAGGCCTTCTGTGTCAAAATATAGCCACTCAGAGTGTAAGAGCATGAACCTGGTTCTTCTGATCAGCATCACTGGGTGGGAATGGAGCACTCAAAATATTTGATAGAATAGATAGCAAAGAGACAGCTGGATAAGTGGGTTCCAAAACCTTATCCTATCAATTCCATCTCAAAAACATTAGCCTTTTTATGAGTATTTTTCCACTGACATAAACATCCCCCCGTGATGTTAATCATATTGTATATGAACAGCATGGCTAACAAACTCACGTGACATGATGAAACGTGACAAGGTGCTGTGATGGAGCCTAAAAAAGGAAAATGAATGGTCTGTGTACTTTCTTCTGTGGTTATTTGCAAGTAAAATGACAACGCAGGAAAAACAAAAAGTATCACTGTAGGTGTACATACAGCCACATAAATATTTTTATAATTTTTAAAGTGTGAATATTACAAATTAAATGTAAAAGAATAAAATATATGTAGAATAAATTATGATCACCTATGTTACTACTGAATCTTAAAATGCTGCCATTCCTGTGTGTCTTTAAAAAGAACATTAGGGTGACAGTTGGGAGACAGTTGAACTCCTGATTCCATCCCAGTTTTTCCTTCCCCAGAGCTACTTACTATCATCCACTTTGTGCTTGTCCTTAAGTAGGTTTCTATAATTTTACTCGAAAGTTGTGTACACACAAGTTGTATTTAGTGTTGGTTTTTCACTCAAATCATGCTTTATGAGATTTGTCCACATTGCTACACATACTGCAGTCCACTACTTTTACCGCTTTACTAGGTATTTACTATGATTACTTTATTCTCTTGTTGAAGGACATTTAGGTTATCTCCAGTTTTCTACCATCATAAACAATGCTAAAATTGACTTCTTGTATCCTTCTTCATGGGCACGTGAATGAAGGTTCTCTAGAGTATGTTGCTAAGAATGAATTTCTAGCAGGAAGGCCATGTATGCCTTAGGTTTAACTAGTGGGTGCAACTTCACTGGCTGGTTCAGCCATCCCGCCTCCCAGCTGCTTGGATGTTGGCTGCTCATGGCTCCTGACGGCCCTTTCCCTGTCCAGAGGGGGTAGGTGACCCCCCTCCACTGCCCTGGGATGTAGGCTCAGCCAGAGGCCAGTAATGACTGGCACTGGGTAGACGAGCCTGGCTCCTTACCTCCAATGGGACTCATTCAATGGGTACAATTCCTGTTCCAGATCCCCTCTCAAGACCAGGCTGAACAAAACGTGCTGAGTCCACATCTCTGCTCACCTCCCTCCATCTTCTCCTTCTGAGGTCACTCCTTCACTAAACTCTGTCCCAGTTCCCAGGAGTCACTGCTTCCAGGGAGCCTGGCCCAAGATGACTAATATTGCTAAGGTCTCTCCAAAAGGGCTGCACCAGTGTCCACAGTTAGGAGAGGCTTGAAGGCTGAGAAAGAGGAAGCCCTTTCAAGAGATGAGGTGGGGGAGGGGAAGAAAGCAAAGGCTCTGAGATGAAAGAGCTTTGTGAATTCAACAAACTGAATGAAAGCCAGTATGGCTGAAGTGTGGGGAGCAGAAGAAAGAGAAGGATACTGTTTGAGGTCGGAGATGTATGTAGGAGCTGACAAGTAGACCTCATAGGCTAGTTTCCCTGTTTTTTTTTTTTTTTTTTTTTATTGTAATGGGAAGTTCTTTAAATGCTTTGAGTAAGAAATTGATAGAGTTTGATTTAGACTAAGAAAATTCATCTGTGTATAGAGAGAATGGTTTGGAAAAAGATAAAAGAAGCAGGGATTTGAGTATCCACACAGCAAGCAGAGTGGATCATAAAAATTACAGTGTTAGCACAGAAAGTAAGAAACACTATGGGGTTTATAGCACACCACTATGTGTATATAAAACACACAAGCATACAAAGACATGAATTATTCAAGTGCACATACCTATTTTTAAGTGGCTACCTATGTGGAGGGAGAAGAAAGGAATGAAGATTTGATGTAATAAAAGACAATAATATTAAGAAGATATCTTGCAAGGAATGGTGGTGACGAGGTGTCATAAATTGAGGCATGTGATTTACGGAGCTCTGAACCAAGAAAAAAAAAATAAAAACAGCAACCACCCACCTCCCTACCCATTATTTTCCTTCGCCCTGTGGAGACCCATGTCTGGGATGGGGAACAGGTTTTCTGAGAGACTTCCCAAATAATCCAGCTTTTACCCACTAAATGGGTTGACCTGAATGGCAGAGACCTTCCTAGTGATTAATGCAGCATCTGAGTCAAGGAACTGGAGGGAGGAGGATGCAGAACCCCCCTGGATCCGCATGAGGACACAGATGGAGGCACTGAGGCAGTCTCATGCCTGACCTGGTGGGGGCTCTTGATGCTCCCTCTCAGCCTAGTTCCTCGTTTCCCTGGGGGCTCCATGGAGCTGGGTCTTATCTCTGGGATCAGAGATAATCCAGGTTAACATGTCTTGTTACTTCCCCTTTGCACAAGTTTATGACCTGGTCCCAGGAGATCTGGGGACCAAACTTCTACCATGTCATGTAGCTCTGTGCTTAGGTGCCCAGGGCAGGAGTAGACACCCATTAGGTATCAATAAATGCCTGTGGATCAAAAGTGATCACCTGAATCTTTGACTGGGGCCAAGGACCCTGAGATTTCCCATGACATTTTCCTTCAAGTGCCCAGAGAAGCACCTGGCGTGCTCTGCAAATGCGTTTGTCAGTTGGCATTCAAAGAGTTTGTTGAACTCTTTGCCTTTGTTTCGCTGTCTGGCCCTGAGAGACAAAATCCCATTGGATAGAATAGAGTGGATGCTGGCTTTACCCAATGGCATGCTGCTCTGAGGCACTCCAGAGTGACACTCTGATAATATGTATAAAAATGAAGTGTGCTTTTCTTTGAATGTACCTAGAAATATATCCAAAAATGATGTACAAAGACATTTACTGATTCATTGTCTGTAGTAGGAAAAACAAGAAAAAAGTTAAATATTATAATCGCAATATTGATTAAGAATATATCTGATGCAATCATAAAATGTAATAGCATGCATTCATTAAAAATGATGAAAATATTTACAGAGTATGTTCACCAGCACATTGAGTGAATAAAAATAATTCAGTAAGAAAACAAAATTGGAAGGATTTTCATGAAAATGTAAACAGGACCTGAAGTGATTTTTACTTCCTTTACATTTTATACTTAAAGATATTAAAGAAAATTCAACAAAATCCAAATATTAGAAAATAAACATATGTGAATGCAAATTTAATATGGAAGTTAATGCAACAGATATCATAATAAAAAGTAAGTTTGGCACATGCAAAAAACCAGCTGTGGACCAACTTATTAATAAATATGACTACAAAAGCCTAAATAAAACATTAGCATATCTACTTCATTAGTTTATACTGGAACACAAGTATGAGTTAATATTAGGAGAGCTTCTAAAAGCTCTACCCCTATGTTCATTGCAGCATTATTTGCAATAGCCGAGATACGGAAGTAACCTAGGTGTCCATCAACAGAAGAATGGATGAAGATGATGTGGTGCATATGTACAACAGAATATTACTGGACCATAAAGAAGAAGGAAATCTTACCATTTGCAGCAACATGGGTGGGTCTAGAGAGTATTATACTAAGTGAACTACCTCAGGCAGCAAAAGACAATTACCATAGAATTTTATTTATATGTGGACTCTAAAAACAAAACAAAATGCAGACTCATTAAAAAAAAAAGAGAAAAAGGGATAGTTACCAGAAGGGACATTGTGGGGGATGGGTGAAAAGAGGAAGGGAAATATAGTCAATAATATTGTGATAAGTTTGCATGGTGACAGATTGATTATAAGAATTGGTGAGGTGATAAAATGGTCCAATTACTGTATCAGACACCTGAAACAATATCTGTACTAATAAAAGGGTAATATGCTTATCAGACTGGGAGACCTTCTGGACATCCTTCCGGACAAAGCCATGGTGGCAGAGTCAAGGCAGAGGTGGTTAGGGGCGATCAGGCCGGGAGGGGAGGGCAGTTGGGGGTGATCAGGCTGGCGGTGGGGGAGAAGTTGGGGGCGAGCAGGCCAGCAGGGAGAGCCAATAGGGGGTGAGCAGGTCGGCAGGCAGAGTGGTTAGGGGCAATCAGGCAGGCAGGCAGGTGAGCGGTTAGGAGCCAGCTGTCCCAAATTGTGAGAGGGATGTTTAACTGCTGGTTTAGGCCCAATCCTGCAGTCAAACATTTCCTGAGGGGTCCCAGATTGGAGAGCGTGCAGGCCAGGCTGAGGGACACAACACCCCCCCCCCATGCACAACTTTTGTGCACCAAGCCACTAGTAACCATATAAGATTGTATATCAACTATACTTAAATTAAAAATAAAAAAAATTCTCAGATGCTATAGGTTTTTTAGAAAATTAAACCTAGGAATGAATATTCTAAAATTTAAAAACATATCTTAATAAAAGTTAATAAAAAGTAATAGGCACTGAAAAAGCATCTGATCAAAAATGCAACAGCCATATCTGATTATTAAAGTACTATTGTCAAATACAAACAGGAAGATAGTTGCTAAATATCTCTCACTTAAAACCCTCTAAAAGGCCTCATTGCACTTGGAATAAATTTTATAGCCTGAACAAGACTCTGCAGGCTCAGGACCCCGTTGGCCTGCACAGCTTCCTGTCTCACACTCTCCTATTTCCTCCAGCCACACTGGCCCTATTTCATTCCTTCAACCCAGTGAGCTCTTTCCCACCTCAGGGCCTTTACACACACACCTCTCTGTCTGCAAGGCTCTTTGCTCAGGGCTTCATAGGACTGACCTTTTTCTCCTTTCAATCTCACCCAAAAAAAGACATCAACATGTGGAACGTGTTCTCTATATCAGAAAATTAAATGGAGTCTATTTATATTCTCTCATTTTTTTATTTTTAAAATTCTCATTCCACCTACATTAGATTTTTAAAAGGAAAAAGACACAGTAAAATGTATTAATCTTAAATACATTTAAAATGTCTTTGGTAAGATCTGAAATATTGATCTAAAGTTTTCCCCTCAATAATTGACCAGCTGTCCCAGTGCTATTTGTTGCTAAAGAGCCCCCATAATGATCCACTGAGTCCCACGTGTGCTCGGCCCTGTTCCTGATGTCGCTGCCCAGCTCCCGTGGCCTGCTCACTCCAGCACCCGTTCCACACTGCTTGAGAATCCTGTCTATTTGACAGAGTAAGTCCCCCTCTTATATTCTTTTCAACTGTTTCCTGATTTGTTTGCATATTTATCTTTAGATAAAATTTAGAATAGCTTTTGTTTCCCCAAAATCCTGTTATGATTTTTACTTTAAATAAGTAAATTTTAGATTAATTCAGGAGAATATGTGCCTTTGCAATATGTTATCTTTGTCTATCCGGAAATTAGTAAGTCCATGCACTTATGATTAAATGGAGAAATAGAGCATTGGAAGGCCCTGGGCAATTCCTGTTAACATCTTACTGTTTTAGATTATTTTGTTGATGTCACACTTTGTATTTCCACCTGATGATTGTTTACATACAAATCCTATATAATAAAGAGCTTATATGCTAATTAGACTGAACAGCGGAATGACTGTCCGGACGACATTCCGGAAGAAGCCGGGGCTGCGAGCAGCTGCGAGGACCAAGCCCCTTGCACGGATTTTTTGCATCGGGCCTCTATTGTATTTATAACAGTAATGGGCAATATATATTGAGTGCCCACCACATGCCAACTCTTTATGTTAAGCACTTTATTACTCAATTTTATTCTTGCAACTCATCTTTCATGTGAAAAAAACAAGCCTTAATGAACTCAGCTAACATGCCTGAGGTTTCAATGCAAGTGGCAGTGCCATTCTTCTCACTAAAAATTGTTTTAGTTAATTGTCACCCAAGGATAAGTTTCCCTTGGTTTTTAGAGAGATTGGGAGGGAGGGAGGAAGACAGAGAGAGAAACACCGATGTGAGAAAGAGAGACATTGATTGGCTGCCTACTTTGCTTGCCCAGACCAGGGCCAAGGATCTAGCCTGCAACTGAGGTATGCACCCTTGACTGGAATCAAACCCAAGACCCTTCAGTCCACTGGCTCCCAACTATTGCAGGCGAACAGCTCTGTCTCTTTCTCTCACTCGCTGGCTGCTCTAATTTAATTGAGAACATCCAGAATTTTCTTCTGGTCACTAGTATAAAGAATCTTATTAAACTCACTGAAGTCACATGTCCACATACAACCATCATCACTGTGGTCTGGTCAGAGAGATGTGCTGATACCTTCACTCTGGGCCTCTGACCCACACACCCCAGAACCAGCTGGATGTGGAAATTGGCAGCTATTAGAAAGGGGGAAATGGAAGTCATGTCCACCACAGGCCATTGTCAAATAAAATATTGACTGCTGGTTTCCACTCTGACATATAAGAGCTTGGAAGTCCTTACTCTTATCCTTACAAGAAGAAAAAAGATGAACAATGCAAGAGACAGGCACTTTTTTTTAGATCCATCAGATCATTAAAGTCACATGGCTATGAAATTAACATTTGCTGCTGCAAACCACTGAGATTCAGGGCTCTGTTAACACAATACAACCTAGCACTAGCTCTTGTGTGTGCGCGCGCACAGATAGAAGAAAAGCAGACACCGAGGAGGTGTCAATAGGAACAAAAAAGAGGTTGGAGGCACTTCTGCCTGTGACAGTCCTCCTCCTACTTGATAGCTACTCCCCCTCATGAGCCTGAACACCTCTAAGAAGCACATGCTGCAATAACCCATTGTGCAGTCAGGGGAGAGACAGGCTCTGACAGGTACAGTGACTTATCCAGGATCAAGAAGAGGTAAGAATGAGGGGTTGAGTCTGAGCCTAGGACTGTCTCCTCAAATCTGGGACCCTGGCTGCAGCCAGACCTTCTAGGGGCTGTGGAGAGGGGTGTGTTGGGGTCACTGTGTACACTGTTGGTATTCCATAGAGAAGGTGGGTGAGCCGTCAGCAGCCCACAGGACTATCTATAGCTGTTATTAGGTGAGGAGAGTTGGGACAGGGGGGGTGGTGGCAATCCCAGGAAGTGAGGTCACTTCCTAATAGAACTTGGAACCCCCGTAACCAAGCACCCACTTTCTAGCAACTGCCCAACCGCCACTCACTTGGCAAGAGCCAGTTGACAGTTCAACATGTTCTCTTGTTGTGTTCCCAGTTATCGGGGCTCTGGTTCCCAGAGACCCTGCAGTGAGAGTTGTTCCAGATGCTGTAGACGGTTGAACACTCGCGCCCGACATCTCTGGCCGTTTTCAAGAAGATCCCATCAGGTAAGAGAAGGTGGCCTGTGTCACACCCATTCAAACCAGGCCAGCCTCTTCTGTGGGCGATCCCTGTGCAGCCCACATGCCTTCCCTTCATGTGGTGGGAATAGGGACCTGAAGGGAGACCCCTGGGGCAGCAACAGTTTTTGGGGCAGCGGATCACCTAGAGCAGTGGTTCTCAAGCTTTCTAATGCCACACCCTTTAATACAGTTCCTCATGTTGTGGTGACCCCCAACCATAACATTATTTTCTTTGCTACTTTATAACTGTAATTTTGCTACTGTTATGAATCGTAATGTAAATATCTGTGTTTTCCGATGGTCTTAGGCTCTACAGCAGTGGTTCTCAAGCTGTGGGTCGCGACCCACAGGTTGAGAACCGCTAGCAGGTTGCCTAAGACCTTCAGAAAACACAGATATTTACATTACGATTCATAACAGTAGCAAAATTACAGTTATAAAGTAACAACGAAAATAATGTTATGGTTGGGGGTCACCACAACATGAGGAACTGTATTAAAGGGTCGCAGCATTAGAAAGCTTGAGAAACACTGACCTAGAGGTCCTGCTGTGATCATACCCCAGGGCAGGGCAGGGCAGGTAGTTGGAGATGGGCTTCCAGAGGGGTCTTTGTGCCAATGGGAGTCCTAGCCCTCAGGCTGTCACGCCTTTTCCTCACCAGTGGAGGTCTCAGCAGATCACAGTGTGTATGTGTGTCTCAAGTGGAGGGTCACAGAACCAGCAAAACAGGGCTCTGAGGCTTTCCCCTGGTGACTGGGAACTGTCTTTACAGAGCTCCGCACAGGAGAACGGACCGGAGCCGACAGATGGGGTCCTCAACCCCATGCCCCTGCAGGAGGCCCAGGTGCCGCATACCTCCTGCAGCATGCAGCACGGCCGCAGGGTGAGTATAGGTGCTGAGGTGACACACACTCCTGAAACCCTGGGAGTCAACAGGACCTGGGTTCCAGAAGGCACCCTGCTACTCCCCTGTAATCCCTCCTAGCTTCCAGTTTCCAAAGGAATCTGGGTCCCTGTCTCCTCCAGGTCAGGAGCTGGGGCCTTCTTGGGCTGCACATTGTATCAGGATGGGGACTGCTTATCATGGTGATCCATGTCTTCATTGCTGTGGGACCTTATAAACTTCTGTTGCCATGACAACGGTGCCACCCTGAACACTCCACATGTTCTAATATTCAGACCCTCCACCCCAGGAAAAGCCTCTGTGTCTCATCTTACATTGGGATGTTTTTTCAGAAATCACACGGGTGACACTGTTAATAAAGCATGTGCTGTCTGTCCTCTGCTAAGAAAATGACATAAGATACTAATGTGTTTCATATTCCTCACCTCCAATTCTACTTTTCCTGCCAAGAACCTCTTCTCTTATCAATGTGAAAAACTTTCAAAGCTGTGGAAAAGTTTTGTGCGTTTATTTGAGCCAAAGTGTCGACAATTGCCAGAGAGCAAAATCTCAATGGGTTGAGAGATCGCATGGGAGTGACAATTTTGCACCTTATGTTATAAATTACAAGCAAAGTGCAGACTTATGTGGGTCACATGAAATCCATGGGTGATAGATTAGGCAGAGAAGAGAAAGAAAAGTGTGGAAGCTTCTGTGATTGGATCAACGGTAAAATGATAGGCACATACTTCTTTTCCATAGGTGGATGTAGGATAGCTTCAAGTCAACAGTGAACTCAATAACAACGAAAGGTTTTGTGTTCTCTGCAGGGCAGAGTGGTGCCTGTGCATGAGTTGTCCAAAATAAGGAAGATTCCTTTGATAATCCAAAGATATGTTATCATAGATGCAAAAAGGCAGTACACAGGCTCAGTTAAGGTAAAGATTGACCTTTGTCAGGGAAGATGCCGGACTACGACATGACTACCCACCATGAGCTCCTTTGAGTTAGTGTTTTAATTTCAGACCTTCCTTTGTAGTTACTTAAGGTCTCTGAGTTTGCAAGGCCTCCACGCAGGACTTCCCTGAGCTAGTCAGGTTAGCATGTGGCCCCTTTTTTGTCCACACATTCTCCTTTCGTTCATAAATCAATACAAATTATGCATTGATGATCAGTGTTAGTGTTTTGTCTTGCAGAACAATGGATTATTGGGGATGAGGCAAGACCTTAAATAACCTTAAATGGCATTCAAGGTGGAATTTTTATTATTATTCAAAATAAAAGTCAGGTGAATGGGAGGCCATGAGATCCTATATGTCCTTGTTACAAAATATTCTGCATCAATTTTAAATTTTGAGCTACCATGATCAGGGTCCTTTTGCTGCTTGTCTTAAGTTTTGGTATTTTGCATCAGTATAATATTTACATACCAAGAACAAAAGCTACAATATTAAAGCAGTAACACCATTTAGGAATAGAAAATATCTAGTGCTAGACTGAGGGGAATAAGCATCCCAGCCAAACAAAAAACTCTTTGCATGCATTATCATAATGGTTCATTAAGCTAAGTATATGTTTTCCTCCTTCAGCCACTGTCACTTGTACTTATGCTATGTTTGGCCTGTTTGGCCAGATGAATTAAGACTCTCTACTCTTTTGTTATCATAACTGATCATCAGAATATCATTGTCTAGTAGTTGGGGACAATTAGCAGGTATCCAAATTCAACTTTTCATATGTAATAAGGGAGGGGCCTGGAGAGACAGATATTGTTTCCATTAGGAAACCATAAAGAGGGTAATAAGAATATAAAAATCAGTTGATGTACATTCAATCAATAACAATGAAGTGGTACCAGAACAAGGTTTGAGCAGCAGTAATTTGTGAGCATCCAGGCCTTGTTGACTTCTTGGGATAGCTGTCAGCCCCCATGGCCAGTGGTTTCTCACCCTTGAAAAGTCTTTGATCTCCATGGTGGATGGAGGCCAGTGTCAGAGACAGATATCCATTTGTGGTTATGCACCTGATAAGGTAACGTCCCTTTTAACACTGTTGGAGAGAGTCTTTAATTAATGTCTTTCTCAATAATAAAAAATCTCCTGGTTGTAAGTTTTGGTCTTTAAAGTGTTTGTCTCTTGGGAGTACTATGAAATGAATGTCACTCATTTCAGGCCTATAACCTTAGTGAGTCATTGATAGTAATGTAGAATGTCTGCTTTTAGTTTCCCTTATATATGGAAAACAAAAAGATTTAAAGATCAGCAGTATTTTAAACAGAGTCACAACAACAATAATCATCTTCACTTCATTTAGTTCCATACCCATTTTTTTGTTTATCCTGTTATTTGCCAGTATTTTCATGAATTCGGTTATTCCTTAGAATTCTATACTTCTTCATTCAGTTCAAAGATGTGCCCTGCTTAGAAACCTGTAATTTAGAGTAAATCAGAGTCCTTTCCATGGATTTTTCTACAGATGTAACATATTTGAAAATTCATTAGAATAAAACAATAACTATCTATGAATGACAAAACGTAGTGGCATGGTTATAGTTTTGATTGTAATGCAATTGATAAAATACTTTGGTTTTTTTTAAACTACAACATTTCAAGGCAACAATTTTTGGAAAATAATAATTACTATAAAATGACAGAGAATAATATGAAAATGTATAAGTATATGTATATATTTGGATACAATACACAATTTCAATATAAAAAGAACAAATAATATGTAAGATTTTAAAACATTGTCCTTGGCTTCTTATATTGAGCATTGGGTATACTCATAAACTTCCAATGTTTGAGCCACAAATACCCAGAGTCCCACTGCTAGACGCCCTCACAGGGAACCACCCCTCTTGGCTGGCCTGGTGTCGCTGATAACAAGACCCGGGTTATACTTGAGAGTTTCCTATTTGAACTTTTCTTTGAATTTTTCTACGTTCCTTCCTAGGACAGGTTGAAATCTTTCGAACATCCATTTTAATAAAAATATATGTACACAAATAGCACAGCTGTTTTCATTTTTTAATTTGGCAAAGCTTCTCAGGCAATTTCAAGCATATTAAGTAGAGCTAATTCACTTCAATAACGGCCCTTTAATAAGGACAGAGAATAAATCCTTGAGGTATTCCAGGGGCCATTGGAATTAACTCAAAGCCATCTTTTGTTTAAAAAGTCTCTTAAGCCCTAACCAGTTTGGATCAGTGGATAGAGCATCGGCCTGTGGACTGAAGGATCCCAGGTTAGATTCTGGTCAAGGTCATGTATCTTGGTTGCAAGTGCATCCCCAGTAGGAGGTGTGCAGGGAGGCAGCTGATCGATGTTTCTCTCTCATTGATGTTTCTAGTTCTCTATGTCCCTCCCTTCCTCTCTGTATAAAATAAATAAAATGTATATATTTTTAAAAAGTCTCTTAAAATGGGAACTTTAGGGAGATTGTCAAATATACATATGCAAAAGATTATACCATGTACTTTTTGTAAATTGAAGTAAAGCAAACACAGGCTTATGGTAATAACTCTAAAAGACATTAATCATACTTACAAACAGTTTTAATATTAAATATGTTGTCCAGACTACAGAATTCACCTTAATTTACATAAGTATTTAATCTTTTAGGCCAATGAAAGATTATATCCCAGTAATGCCATCTGGAGGCTGAAAATTCACCACACATATCACATAGATGAACACATATCACACAAATACTATACACATAATTTTTGCAGGGAAAACACAAGAATATTTTATATAAAACTTTCACAAAAGTTTATAGCCTGTACTCCCTTTTACAAACCTTTTATGAACTTTCACAAACCTTCTTATCCATTCAGAAATCACTATCCTTAGAGAAAATTACATTTGTGCTTTTCCTTCAAATATGACTCCCTATACCGCAAGCCTTCTATTAGCACAATGATATAATTTCTTCCAAGTTAATGGGAACTTTTAACTCTTAGGAGCCTTAATTTCCAATGATAAGCACAAAAGTGAACAACCAGCATTCCTTAGATTGATGTTGATGAACATATTTTAATCACACTCTCACATTCAAGAAACACACATTTGGGAGGAGAAACCAAGATGGCAGCATAGGTAAACACCTAAACTGCTGCCTCGCACAACAATTTCAAAACTACAACTAACAGACAAAGCGGACATCGTCCAGAATCACAGGAAGGCTGGCTGAGTGGAAATTCTACAACTGGAAGGAAAGAGAAAAGCACACTGAGACTCAGAGGAGCTGCATGAGACAGAGGTACTGAGACTCACGTGCAGAGAGGACTGGCAACTGAGTGCGCGGCTGGCTTTCTCAAGCGGGAGGGAGATCAAAGCTCCTGACTGTGCTGAACTCCAGTTCCGGGAGACACTCTGGGGACCCAGAGTCATACAGGGTGAAACTGGACTGTCAGGAAAGAGAAAAGCACACTGTAACTCAGAGGAACTGTGGAAGGCAGAGATACTGAGGCACGCGGGCGCAGAGAGGGCAGGCAACTGAGTACGTGGCTGGCTTTTACAATCTAGAGGGAGACAAAAGCTCCCGACTGCACTGAACTCTAGTTCTGGGTGAGACTCTGGGGACCCAGACTCATTCGGGGAGAAACTGGACTGTCTGGCAGTGGGCGAAACTTGAGGGTGGCTTTCTCTCAGAGGTGCTTGCAGCAATTACCACGTGACACTGAGGAACAGGGGCCTATTAGGGCAGGGCTGACAGGAAACCAATGCTATCTGCTCCGCCCTGAGACTCCACCCCATCCAAGCTGAGCACAGAGGCTTTTGCAAGTCTTCTCTCATAAGGGTGTCTCTAGCACAGAAGTTCTCACAGTGAAGACACAGCTGATCCTCACAGCCAACTGGCCTGGAGGTCAATTCCTCCCAGTGATAGCAACAACAATCAAGGCTTAACCACAACAAGACTGTGCACACAGCCCATAAAGGGGTGCACCGAGATGTCCACCTCAGGTAACTGGAGAGGCTGAGCCACTGGGCCCTATAGGACACCTAGCACACAAAGCCACTCTGTCAACTCAGGGAAGCAGTGAAAATGTGAAGACAAAGAAACAGATCACAAAGGAAAGAAATGGAGGAAAGCAAATGACTGGATATAGAGTTCAAAACCATGGTTATAAGGTTTTTCAAGAATTTTCTAGAAAAGGCCAATAAATTTAGCAAGACCCTCGAGAATATGAAAAAGAGCCAACTAGAAATTAAGCATACACTGACTGAAATAAAAAATATTATTCAGAGATCTAACCGCAGACTAGAGGATCCCAAGAATCAAGTCAAAGATTTTGAAATATAAAGAAACAAAAAACACTCAACCAGAAAAGCAAAAAGAAAAAAGAATCCAAAAAGTTGAAGATAGTGTAAGGAGCCTCTGGGACAACTTCAAGCATACCAACATCTGAATTCTGGGGGTGCCAGAAGAAGAGAGAGAGCAAGATACGGAAAACCTATTTGAAGAAATAATGACCGAAAACTTCCCCCACCTGGTGAAAGAAATAGACTTACAAGTCCAGGAAGTGCAGAGAACCCCAAACGAAAGGAATTCAAAGAGGACCACACCAAGACACATCATAATTAAAACCCCAAGGGCAAAAGGCAAAGAGAATCTTAAAAGCAGCAGGAGAAAACAGTTACTTACCTACAAGGCAGCACCCATACAGCTGTCTGCTGATTTCTCAACAGAAACTATGCAGGCCAGATGGGAGTGGCAAGAAATATTCAAAGTGATAAATAGCAAGAACCTACAACCAAGATTACTCTACTCAGCAAAGCTATCATTCAGAATTGAAGGGCAGATAAAGAGTTTCCCAGATAAGAAAAAGTTAAAGGAGTTAATCACCACCAAACCAGAATTATATGAAATGCTGAAAGGTATTCTTTAAGAAGAGGAAGAAGAAGAAAAAGGTAAAGATAAAAATTATGAACAACAAATACATATCTATCAACAAGAGAATCTAAAAATCAAGTGATAAAAAAATCTGATGAACAGAATAAACTGGTAAATATAATAGAATCAGGGGCATAGAAGGGAGTGGATTGACAATTCTCGGGGGAATGGGGTGTGGAGGGTGGGGGAAGAGACTGGACAATAATCGTACACCTATGGATGAGGACAGTGGGGGAGGGTAAGGGCAGAGGGTAGGGTGGGAACTGGGTGGAGGGGAGCTATGGGGGGAAAAAAGAGGAACAATTGTAATAATCTGAACAATAAAGATTTATTAAATTAAAAAAAACAAAAACACACACAAAATAAGTTAAAAAAAGGGAAACACACCTTCAAGAAAGCACAAAACATTACATCAACAGCTCCAAATCAATTTTACAGACCTTCTGTAATAAAAAACCCAAAAGCAGGTGAACTTAGGACTTGTCTAGCAATCAATGTTTCAGTATTTCCTGTTATTTAAAAATATCTAGATATTCAATAACTTTCATTAAAACTTACTAAGTTAGAAAGAAATAGTTGAAATAAGCTAAAGTGATTTGTTTAGGTGGGTAAGGTAATTTTTTTTTCTATTGGAATAAGACATATCTTCCAGAGTTTTGTATTTTTAAAAATGGCCTAGACAAGAGGTCTTGGTGAACTCAGGTATTCCCACTTCAAAGGTTCTGGGACTTTGATTGCATAAAGCCAATTATCAACAAGCCTCTGAAATGAATGGGGGAGGTTAGGGAATGTAAAAGGACTTGGTGGGCTTTGAATTGTTTCTGGAGCCAAACCTCTAGCTCCGTGAAAACTTCATTTGTAAAACAAGGATAGTCATTTTCAATACCTCAGGGACTGGGTTGTCACCCAAATGTTTGCAAGGGACTGACAAAATCATTCACCCACTTTTGGAATGTTTCTTTCTATCTGGTACATTTTTCTAGTTTCCAGAAAGCACATACCTCTGAGTTTTCAGGTATATGAAACCTCTGTCCATCTCCCTTAGGAATGGCAAAACATGCCCTAGCTGCAAGATAGTCTTGAAATTAAGGGTGCGAAACCTCTCTATCACCCACTTTATATTGGGACCAGGTAGGTGGGGTAATAAAAGAAGGTTGGATTCTTTCTTGAGGGACTCAGGGTCAAGTTTCTCCCATTAGGTGAATATGTACCCCAAAAGAGGACTCTCAAGTCACTGTGGGCTGGTTCCCCATCTATGGAGAGACATAAGAGCAAGCCAAGTGTTAGAGGCACGTGTCTGGGCTATTTGGGGCCATTCTGAGTAGGTGGGTACCCTGTGAAGCCATCTCTCAGACTCTCCTGGAAGATAATAATGAAGAAAAGATGATTAGCAAACGTTCGGTCAGTCTCAAGCTTAGTTTCCTCCTGGAAGGTTCCTTTAAAATCATTAATTCCCCTTTTGGTTCAGTAACTGGTTCATTTTGTCTAAGTGTATATGTAACTATTCTGGAAAAAGCATATGTAAGCATCACTGATTTCATTAAAAAGAAAAATCCCCACTCATTTAACAGGTGAATTGGGGAAGATTTGATAAGCAACCCATATATATATTCCCGTAACATTCCCTAGTTGGAAGGAAACAGGTTTTGATTAAAAAGCAGACATTTGTAGGGAAGCTTTATTCCGATGGTGAAAGCAATTAATTGGGTGCGGTTAAGAACAAATAAAGCAACCTTAGTATATACAGGGTACTTAGTGGCTTCTTCCCTCACTCCTTTTTAAAAATAGATTTTTATTGAATTCAGAGAGGAAGGGAGAGGGAGAGGGAGAGAGAGGTAGAAACATCAATGATGAGAGAGAATCATCAGTTGGCTGACTCCTGCACAACCCCTACTGGGGATAGAGCTGGCAACCTGGGCTTGTGCCCTTGACCAGAATCAAACCTGGAACCCTTCAGTGCCAAGGCCAATACTCTATCCTCTGTGCCAAACTGGCTAGGGCAGTGGCTTCCCTTTTAATGATAATTTAAAATTTTCCCCAAGTATCAGTGAGAAGGTGAAACACACTTGGAGCAACCCTATGATTGTTTGTGTTTGTTTACTTTTTCTAAATCCTATTTCAGTTTCCTATAACCCTTAAAGTGGACAGACTTCTCTACAGGAGTTTTCTTACAAACTTATTTAGTAATTCTGTTGCTTTTGCTCCTAGAAACCAGGAGTATATTAATTGGGATAGTTAGAATAACCAGGATTACATGCTCTAACAATTAAATTTCTTTGTGAACCAATCAAGGCCATAGAGAAAATTGAGAACAATTGCTGGTTCCTCCCTGGCTGAGAGCAGCTTTTCTCCAAAAGGAGCTGGTAGAATTTCTATTCTCATTTTCCCTTAAGACAGTAGGGAGTGGTAGTGGAGGGAACAGAAGAGGAATGAAGAAGGGAAGGGAAAGAACACGTCCGGACACGGAAGCTCAGAGAGCAAAAGATGTAGTGAACTGCTATAGAAGGGGGAAAAGAGGATGTTAGCATTTGTGAGCTTCAGGAGAGTTCAGGGATAATCTCTGAAATTTCTTTTTTTTTAAAAATTAGTCTTTATTGTTCAGATTATTACAGTTGTTTCTCTCCCCCTCCCCATTGCTCCCCTCCACTCAGTTCCCACCACACCCCATGTCCTTACTGCCCCTCATTGTCCTCGTCCATCAGTATAAGCTTTTTGTCCAATCTCTTCCTGCACCCCCCACAGCTCCTTCCCCTCTGAGAATTGTCAGTCCATTCCCTTTCTATGCCCCTGATTCTATTATATTCACCAGTTTATCTGTTCTTCAGATTTTTTATTCACTTGATTTTTAGATTCACTTGTTGATAGACATGTATTTGTTGTCACTTTGTTGTTCATAACTTTTATCTTTACCTTTTTCTTTCTCTTCTTAGAGAATACCCTTCAGCATTTCATATAATACTGGTTTGGAGGTGATGAACCCCTTTAGTTTTTTCTTGTCTGTGAAGCTCTTTATCTGACCTTCAATTCTGAATGAATAGCTTTGCTGCGTAATCTTGGTTGTAGGTTTTTGCTATTCATCACTTTGTATATTTCATGCCACTCCCTTCTGGCCTGCATAGTTTCTGTTGAGAAACCAGCTGACAGCCGTATGGGTACTCCATTGTAGGTAACTAACTGTTTTTCTCTTGCTGCTTTTAAGATTCTCTCTTTGTCTTTTGCCCTTGGCATTTTAATTATGATGTATCTTGGTGTGGTCCTCTTTGGATTCCTTTTGTTTGGGGTTCTCTGCACTTCCTGGACTTGTAAGTCTTTTTCTTTCACCAGGTGGGGGAAGTATTTGGTCATTATTTCTTCAAATAGGTTTTCCGTATCTTGCTCTCTCTCTTCTTCTGGCACCCCCAGAATTCGGATGTTGGTATGCTTGAAGTTGTCCCAGAGGCTCCTTACAGTATCTTCATATTTTTAGATTATTTTTTTCATTTTGCTTTTCCAGTTGGGTGTAATTTGCCTCTTCGTATTTGAAATCTTTGGCTTGATTCTTGGATCTTCTAGTCTGCTGTTGGAAGTTTAGGGTCTCACTAAACTTCTCAGAGATTCTTGAGTAACCTTATAACTGTGGTTTTGAACTCTATATCCAATATTTTGTTTTCATCCATTTCTTTCATTTGTGACTTGTTTCTTTGTCTCCACATTTTGGCTGCTTCCCTGCGTATGTTTCTATGTACTGGGTAGCTGCTAAGTCTCCTTGAGTTGATAGAGTGGCCTTGTGTGGTTATTGTCCTATGGGGCCCAGTGGCTCAGCCTCCCCAGTCACCCAAGGTGGACACTCTTGGTGCATTCCTTTGTGGGCTGTTGTAGTTAACCCTTGATTGCTGTTGATATCACTGGGAGGAATTGACCTAAGGCCAAATGGCTGTGATGACCAGCTGTGTCTACACTGGAAGATCTGTTGCACAGGAGACACCCTTCTTATGGGGCCGAACTTGCTTCAGTGGGGCTTTGGTGCTCACTGAGTCTGCTCTGTGAGTGTATCTCTTATGGATATGAAGAGTTGTAATCCAGTATGGTCTCACTCTGACCACTGGGTACACTGGCTCTTGGATATCCAAGGAGGTGCAAGGTCAGTCATTGTCTGGGGCCGCCCAGCAGGAACTACAGAGACATCTGCAGATTCCTCCTCTTTGTATGGGGTTTGGAAGTGCCCAGACAAGGCCCAGCTGTGAAGCAAGGCCGCTGCTCCTGCCAGGTAGTGGGCCTTCTTTTGGAATCTCTGGGTCTCTCTGACCCAGCTGCAGTTTGTTTTAGGCCCATGGTCGGCAAACTGTGGCTTGCGAGCCACATGCAGCTCTTTGGCCCCTTGAGTGTGGCTCTTCCACAAAATACCATGGCCTGGGCGCGTCTATTTTGAAGAAGTGGCGTTAAAAGAAGTTTAAGTTTAAAAAATTTAGCTCTCAAAAGACATTTCAATTGTTGTACTGTTGATATTTGGCTCTGTTGACTAATGAGTTTGCTGACCACTGTTTTAGGAAAAAGGACAGACCATTCATATGCAAAAGCTGCTGTGCACAGCTTGGGTGGGGCTGTAAATTGCATGGGGCGGGGTCTCTGAGAATCACCAGGACAGAGCAAACAGCAATGGCTGCCTTGAACCAGAAAAGTCCCAGGTTCTCTGCATCCTGTGACCCCATGCGGGAACAATGATCACTGTGAGCATCTCTTAGGAGTAAGCTGCCCTCGCGTTCCTGTGCCGATGCCAAACAGTCCAGTTTCACCCCGTATGTGCCTGGGCCCCCCCAGAGTCTTGCCCGGAACTAGAGTTCAGAGCAAGCAGGAGCTTTTATCTCCTGGTTTAAAGAGCAGCACATCCTGGTGTCAGCACTTTCCTAGCCTCCGCCTCCGCACCTCTTACTGGGGAATCCAGTAGTCTCAATGCGCTTTCTTCACCTCTCTAGTTGTGGAACTTCCACTCAGCCAGCTTTCCTGTGGTTCTGGGTGGTAGTTGTTCTGCCATTTAGTCGTGGTTTTGATGTGGTTGTGAGAGGCAACAAGTATAGGTGATTACTTATGCTGCCATCTTAATTTCTTATTAATTTCTTTTTTAAGGAGAGTTTATTGGTGCTTCTCCTTAGAAGTTTCTAATTTCCAAATCAAGATATGCGTCCTGTTCATTCAATCAGTTTAATTTTCAGGCCGGCATTTTCCTAGTTTTTTTTTTTTTTTTCCTGCGAAAAATTAGGCACGCAAAGACAACTTTATATTGATCACTTTATAGTTGATATTTTCTAGATAAGCCTTCCCATTTATGTAAAGCACTTGCAAGTCAAGGCTCCCTATCAGGGATATTAATGAGGACTGGAATCTGGGAGTTCCCAGCCCTGGAGGCACAACTTCCCATGTTAACTAGAGGTTTGTTTGCTGCTGTTATTTTTATTGTTGTTTGGTGTCTGCAGAGTCTCAGCACATTTTTGAGGGTGTGATGTAGTGGGTTGAAGTGGGTTGCTTTGTGGGTTGAGCTGCACGATGCTCACTCCCCTAGAGTCTCATTCAACCCTCTTATGTGCCCCGGTTTCTCTCCCTGCTGTGTAAAACAACCAGAAGGGCTACCAGTGCAGGTGGGCCAAACCTGATTAGTGCTCCCCGTGAAGAGCGAGTTAGTTTAGTTACAGCTGTGTGGGAATTTCCCTACGGAGCTCCTGCATGCTGCGAGGAATGACCTCTGACACATCCGCAAAGATCCTCAGTTGCCTAATAACACCTGAGATTCCTGCGGGAAGGAGGATGGGCCCCTATATCTTCCTAGGTGAACCAGATCAGCTCTCATTTATACAGCCAAGGAGTTTTCCCCAGTCTCTCAAAGGGCGATTCCAATAGAAAAGCCAGAACCAGGCCCATTTTTCCTCCCGACTCTCCTTAGCCTGGGATCTGTCAAGCGTAAACCTTAGTTCCACCAAGAGTATTCAAAAATATGGCTCAAATAAAGTCAGCAGCACAAGCAAGGGCAGGTCCTGAATCCAAGAGACAACTCACACAAGTTCACCCAACGGGCAGGGAACTGGTGGGTCAATGGGCCCTTTGCTGCATCCTAGGACCAGGTGTAGGTCTGCAGGGTGGTGCTGGGCGAGCTTTTCTGAGATCCTGCTGTGTTGTGCCAAGTAAATGTCAATGTAAGAAGCAGTCAGAACTGTGAACCATTGATGAGAATTTATCTGAGCCAAACTATCAATTGCCTTGAAGCAAAATCTCAATGGATTGAAATAATGCTCTGGAGAAGGGCAGTTTTCACACTATTTTAGAAATTACAGTCAAAAGTGGAGATGTATGTGGGTTGCATGAAATCCATTGGTGATAGATTGGATAAAAAGTAAAATGATACTACATACTTCTTTCCCATAGGTGGATATAGGATAGAACAGCCAATAATGAACTCAATAACAATGAGGGAATTTGTGATCTCCACAGAGCACAGAGTGTCCAGAACAAGGAAAATTCCTTTGATTTTCTAAAGCTATGTTCAGTTAAGGTAAAGGCATGTTCAATGAAGGTAAAGATTGACTTTTTTTAGAGAAGATTCCAGCCTAGGACACGGTGACCCACCATAAACTGCTTTTAGTTAAAAAGTTTTAACTTTGGGACATCCTTTGTGATAACTTTAGGTGTCTGAGTTTAAAAGACCACCACCCAGGCCTTCCCTGACCTAACCACAGGTTAGTGAGTGGCCACTTTTTGTGTTTCCACACTCGATCACTTATGCCCCACCTCTTGTCACCAATCATGTCCCTTCTCTGTCCCACCACAGGAGGACAAACCATCAACCCTGAGTAGGAAAAGGACCCGTAGGGTGCCAGCAGCTGCAGCTTCCTCACAAACTGTGGGCCTGGCCAGCATATCCACTGTGCTTAAAACACAGGTACCCCAGAAGCTGTTCGCTACCTGGGTGGTGGAGTGCTCCAGCACCAGCTGCATTCCCAGGTGGTGCAGTCTCACTTTAAAGAAGCTAGTGATCTTCAAGGAGCTGGCAAAGGACCTCAACTCTGTGGTGATTGCTGTGAAGATGCAGGACTGCAAGGGCATCCTGAGGTCCCAAGAGATTGTGCTGCCTCCCAGAGGACCAGTGGAGACCGACCTGGCGCTGACCTTCTCCCTGCAGTACTCCCACGTCCTCAAGGGAGAAGGCAACAAGCTACAGGTCATGCTGGAGCATAGGAAGCGCTATAAGAACAGGACCGTCCTGGGCTACAAGACACTGGCCACGGGCGCCATCCACATGGATGAGGTCATGCAGCGAAACCCCAAGTCTGGCCAGATGCTGAGCCTCTACAGCAGCGTCGAGGAGTCCTCCACCAAGGTGGCCGAGATCTGGATCTCCTCCCTGTGCACTCAGCCCATCGAACATTATGACGGTGCCATGCAGGCCAGCCTGAAGGCCAAGTCTGCTGGTAATTACAGCGAGGGTCAGGATGAGAGCTCCTTTTCTGAGTTGGAGGCCAGCTGCAGTAGAAAGCACAGAGAGGACCTGCCCAAGGATGACTTTGAGAAGGGGAAGCCAAAGAAGCAGCGGGGATCAAAACGAGGAAACTTGAAGCGAAAAGTTCTGGCGCTGTTTCACAGGTCCAAAGTGTCAGAGAGGGACCGTCGGTCTGACATGATGGGGAACCCCAGGAAAAGTGACCCATACATGGAGGATGATGAGGGCGTCCTCAGCATACCCAGGCCCAAGCTCAGGCCATACTTTGAAGGCCTGTCAGACTCCAGCTCGCAGACGGAGATGTGGGGCAGCCACAGTGACACGACCCAAACGGAGCCTCTGAGTCTGGCCCAAATGCCAGAGAATGCGTGGGCCCTGGGAGGCAAGCAGCCATGTGAGAGTGACAATGCATTTGTGGCCTATAGCACACCCACTAGCAAGGTGGACAAGATCAGGATGGCCTCCCTGTCCAGGCCGCCCATCGACCACGAGGATAGCGCCAGGCAAGCCAGTCCCAAGGTTGAGTCCTCGGATGACTACTCTGATTGCAAGTGTGAGGACTTCTTCTCCAAGCTGGAGGCCAGCTCCAATGACACTCACAGGCAGGACCAGGAGGAGGATGACTTCAATGAGGTGAATGCGGTAGTCAGAAGGAGGACCATGACCGGGCAACAGAACTACCACCAGAAAGTCCTGTTATGGCTGCACACAGTCCAAGTGTCGGAGGAGGTCCTGGACCCTGAGCAGGACCATGGGGAGCATGTCCTGGAGGTGGAAGAGGACCTGGACCTCCTGTATGACATGCTGGAGAACCCCAGTGACAGTGGCCCAGACATTGAGGACGATGACAGCGTCCTCAGCACCCCCACACCTAAGCTCAGGCCATACTTCGAAGGCCTGTCTAGCGGCCCAGACATGAAGGACAATCACAGTGTCCTCAGCAGCTACAGGTCATGCTGGAGCAGGCCATGCATCGAAGGCCTGTCAGACTCCAGCTTGCAGATGGAAATGTGGGGCCTCCACAGCACCAGGATCCGAAAGGAGCCTCTGAGTTCCCACCTGCCTGAGAACACATGCGCCCTGGGAGGCAAGCAGCCAAGCCACAGTGACTCCAAATTTGTGGCCTACAGCTCACCCACCACGAAGGTGGACAAGATCAGGATGCCCTCCCTGTCCAGCCAGCCCATTGATCATGAGTCCAGTGCCAGGCAGGCCAGCACCAGGGCCCAGATCTCGCCTAACGACTCCGCCGGCCCGTCTGAGAGCTTCTTCTTTCAGCAGGCGGCCAGCTACAATGCTGCCCACAGGCAGTCCCAGGAGAATAACTTTGAGGAAGGGAACCTGATAGTAAGAAGGAGGTGCATGACCTGGCAACAGAATTACCACCAGAAAGCCGTGGCATCTATGCTCATGGCCCAAGTGTCGGAGGAGGTCGTGACCTCAGAACAGGCCCTTGTGAGGCATGTCCCCAAAGTGGAGAAGGCCCTGGACCAGCGATATGACATTGTG
The DNA here is from genome assembly GCA_026230045.1 of Corynorhinus townsendii. Taxonomy (NCBI): domain Eukaryota; kingdom Metazoa; phylum Chordata; class Mammalia; order Chiroptera; family Vespertilionidae; genus Corynorhinus; species Corynorhinus townsendii. The sequence continues at coordinate 36,409,539 of JAPDVU010000009.1, forward strand.
GAGAGCTCAAGCGAGAGTAGCCTAGACATGGAGCATGATATCAGCGTCCCCAGCACCCCAAAGCCCAAGCTCAGGCGATACTTTGACAGCATGTCAAGTGATAGTGGCTCTGACTCAATGGCCCGTAGAATTCGATCCCCTGGGGAGCAGTTGGCACAGCTGGAGGACAGCCGGGAGGCAGAGTCCTCCGCCCGGGGTTGGTTCACCAGGAAGCTGCCATCCATAGTGCGCTTCACCAAGTCTCTAGTCATCCCCTCCAGCAGGTCCAAGAGGAAGCACGCTGGCCACCAGGGCTGCACTACATCCCTGAATGAGTGGCTCAACAGACCGGACAACGAGGACCCAGAACCACAGAGCCAGCGGCAGATCCCCAGGAAGCCTGTGTGTGACCAGCTAAACAATATCCTCATTTCCCACGACAAGCTTCCTGAGACCATCATCCTGGTCAACACCTCAGACTGGCAGGGCCGGTTACTTTCAGATATCCTACAGGGTCACACGCTACCTATGGTGTGCACCTGCTGCACAGATGACGTCCAGGAGGCCTTCAGCATCATCGTCTCCTGGATGCAGAGATACTGCAACTGCAATTCCCAGGCCCTGACTCCTGTGAAGATCGCGGTGGCAGGAGCACAGCCCTACTTCAGCGCTGTGCTGGGGGTCTTTGTGGAGCAGCTGACTCACCAGCCACCCCAATGGCTGGACTTCATGCGCTTCCTGGTCATCCCACTGGGTTCCCACCCCTTGGCCAGCCACCTGGGCTCCATGGATTGCCGCTACAGCAACTTCTTCCAGGACCTGTACTGGTGGGACATGTTCAACAACCTGGAGTCTCTGAACACCTTGCAGGACACACAGGACGTTGTGTGGAGAATCACAGAATATGTCGCGGGTGCCAACTATGTCTACCTGCTGCCCATCGCAGAGGCCATGCTCATGTCTAAGCAGCAGCACCCCAACGAGAAGTCCTCAAAGAAGTTCATCCCTTTTGTGGCGGCAGTGAATGTTGGAAGAGTGGAACCATCTTCAGCCATGTCTGGAGACTCAGATGATGTGGCACCCTCATGCTCCAGTGAGCTTCTGTCCCCTGCCAGGAAGGCCTCATCCAGCATACTCTCCGTGCCGTCAATGAGTGGGGGCCTGTCCTCCTGCAGCCAGAGTGCCCATGCAGAGATGATGGAGCTGCAGGTGGATTACTGGACGGTATCCCAGCCAATAGACAGGAAGAGAGTGGCAGAGAAGAAAGACCTGCCTACAGCTAAAAGCACACTCAAGTGCTTCTTCCAGTCTGTCCAGGTCAGCAGACTGCACAGCAGTGGTGAGGCCACAGCAACACCCGCGATGTCCATGACAGTGGTCACCAAGGAGAAGAAAAGGAAGGCGCCCAAGAAAACCAAGGACGAGGATGTGGAGTCCAAAAGCCAGTGCATCAAGGGCATCCGTCGCCTGGTTTGCAAGGCCAAGCACCAGCAGAACATGCTGCCGGTCATCATCGACGATGTGGAGTGGAACGACGTGACATTCCTCCAGCTGGCAGCCCAGTGGTCCTCCCACGTCAAGCACTTCCCCATCTGCATCTTCGGACACTCCTATTCTACCTTCTAGTCCTTCCCGTCCCCCCGCCCTTCACCCTGCCTTGGCCTTGCCCAGAAAGACCCAGCTGCTTTTCTGTGAACAGTTCAGTTTACTACAGACAAAGACCTGGAAACCCAAAGAGAAACCTTTTTGGGTTTGAATACGCTCACAGCCTGGAGCCTAAGGGGGTTGCCCTTCACTGGGAGCTCCTCGCTGCTCTGTTCAATAACCAGAATGCTCTGGTGGGTGGGAGTCAGGAGGGCAGTGTTGAGCTGGAGAATCATGGGAGATGTGTTTTGGCCTCAGGATGCCCAACATTCCCAGCGAGAAGGTTCTGGCCTTGAAGACCTGCCCTTTCTGGAAGCCAGGACTCTGCTTCCCTGGGAGCCAGCTCCAGCCTGTACCCAGACTCAGAGCTGGGTGGCAAGAGGTCAAGGGCTGGTCTCTGATAGCAGGCATCTGAGCAGAACATGGAGGCCAGTCAGCCCAACCTTAGGATCCAGCTGCCAACCAGCCAACTGGCCCTAGCACCACATACTGGAGTTTCGCAATGAACTTCAACCTCACAGGGAAGAAAAAAAAAAGACCTGTATGGTGCCCCGGCACACTGGCTAGACAAAGTGGTCGAATTCCTGAGTAGGGAACCCACCTTCGTTGCTGTCTGTTACTACAGAGCATTTGCTACCATCCAACAGCTGTGGGACCAATTATTTACCAGGTGAGCCCCTCCCCCTCCAGAGCACATGGTCACCAGGCCACCTGTTGGCTGTTTGCCTTCAGGTCACTGCACTCTCTGAGTGTTTGTTCCTCTGAACCCTCCGTGAACCTGGGAGCCAGCTCATAGGGTTATTGTAGGGACTGGCTGGGGTCCTCCAGGTAAGTTTTCTCTGGGAGCCTAGACAGTGGAGAGGTCTGCTGGAGGGGCTGTGATTGAGCCAGTTGGTCATTTTCTCTTCCTGTTGAGGAAGCCTCTGCTAAATTTGTGATTCTCTTTGGGGCCTTGGGCTAAGCTCTTTTCTCATTTCATAAAGAGATTGGAGATCCCATTAGGGGTCCCTGTCCCAGGTGAATCCAGATCAAAGATGCCAGGGGTGAGCAGTGGGGCCCCAGGGTCACCCAGCTATCTGAGATGGGGCTCGTTTGGGCCCATTCATTCGGCAAATATATTAGAAGCCCAGCCAGGTACAGACACCTCTGTAGGTACTGACCGTAATCCAGCGCACAGAGCAGATCTGAAGCCTGCACTCCAGAGCTTCCTTCTAGTCGGGAGCGATTCAGTCACACTAGGCTGCACAGGCTCGTAGTGTCCACAGGACAGCCGATGTGATGTCCTCCTGGCCTCCTCTTCCTGTGGCGGCATCTTCCCGTATTGTGAAGAGGAAGGTGAACCTCTGTTCCAGCAGAAAACGTGAGTCAGTTTTGGGTCAGAGCCAGAAGGCGGGAGTATGGGAACTGTGAATTAAAGGTGCTGGCAGAACCCTGGATCCCACAAATGGTGGGATTTCTGCAAGAGGGCAGAGGTCTGAGGGAGCTGTGCATGTGGATATGGGTGGTGTGGGCAAGCAGTGGGAACTCAGTGAGAGAGTCAGACCCTCAGAAATTCTTACCCTTCCACTCCTAATCCCAGCCCTGCCTGCACCCGTATCCCGGGACCTTGCTCACTAATCTAGTAGAACCTTCTCAGTGGCAACCTGGCAGGTGTGCCCTGCCTTGTGGGAGATGAGTTTCAGTGGGAGGCCAAGAATCACATCGGACAGCTAGTGAATTATGCAACATGTATAAGCAGGAGCCAAAGTCTGAGGTGATAGGAAGGCCCTGGGGTTCGTTTGTTTGCTCATTGGTCGGTATTCCTGGAGCACCTACTCTGTGCCAGTGAGTGACATGAACTCATTGTGGACACAAGCCCTCTCAGTCCTAATGGGAGGTATCAGGGACACAGAGAGAGCATGTCATGTTCCCTTGAAGAAGGGGACAGGTGGTTCCTTCATTGATCCAGAGCTGTCAGTTAGGAGTGCTTTCTGGCAGCCCCTCCTGGGTGACCAGGCACGTCTCTGCCAGGACTGCCAGACTGAAGGTGAACAAGGAGTAGGTCTGGCTTCTGGATGGGCAGGAGCATGAGGCAAAGGACCTCTGGGAGGGCCATGTGGTAGGAAAGGGCACACCTCAGACTCTGCTGCCCACCTCTCTCTCTCTCCCCAGGGCCATCTCCTGCACCCTGGGCATCTGGCTGGACCAGCACCTCCAGAATTTTCCAGCCTGATGATGCTGTTGGCCTCCATAGAGCTCAACTTTCCAGTTCCCGACCTGCCAAACCAGGCCCAGTGCCTTCAGTCACGGCGGGAGCACCTGAGCCCACTGAGGCCGAGACAGGAGGAGGAGGAGGAGGAGGCCTCCGGGGGTGGAGTGGGTGAGTGTGCCTTTGGAAGGCACACAAAAGGCAGTGAGGGTGGTAACATGTCCTCTTCTTGGATCTGCAGAACCAGCTCCAGAGCAACATCAGGAAAACCCTCCAGAGGCAACGCCACCCTAGTGGCCTCTCCAGAGCCAGAGCCGGATCCAGGCCCAGCTTTCACTGAACTTCAAGAGGCAGAAGAACCACCTGCAGCATTTGAACAACTCACCTAGCTCCCTGCGAGGCCTGTGGTTCCAGATCCCGGGCCACAGCAAGTGTCAGCTGCCATGGCAGAGAGGGAACCCCACCCCCATTTAGATGCAGTGTTAAACGTTTTGTGTTCATGTTACATGTGCTTACAATATTACTGTAGTTTTTATGATATTTAGTAACATAGAGTGTATTGTAGAGAACATTTAATGAAATATTCTTAAACATAACCTTAATTTAGATTCTATAAAATTTAACCCTATAAACCCTCAGAGCTTTGAGCAAGTCTGTTTTTCTGGACCCTGACCCATGCATGGAGAGCTGTCCTCACCTTCTCCATCTGCCCTTCCTGGAGCCAGGACTCCGCTTCCCAGGGAACTGGCTCCCCCTGTGCCCAGACTCAGAGCTGGGTGGCCAGAGGCCAAGGACTGGCCTCCCTGGGGCGGCATCCTGAGCCCAACATGGAGGCCAGACATCCTAGCCCTGGGCCTTCATGTTGACCCCAAAACCACTCACTTAGGCTTCCAAAGAAACTTGACTCTCACAGGGCAAAAATAAAATAAAATAAAATAAAATAAAATAAAATAAAATAAAATAAAATAAAATAAAATAAAATAAAATAAAAGGGTGTACTGTGCAGGCTGCCCAGGAACAATGACTGGGAAAACTGGTCAAATACTTGATGGCCAGCTTTGTGGGCAGCATCCCCACCTTCGTCCCCACCCACCCTTCTGTGTTAATACAGAACATTTGCTGCTAAGCAATGTGTGTGGGACCAACCATGTTCCAGGTGAGCCCTGCCCCTCCACAGCACAGTGGTCACTCAGCCACCTGCTTGCTGTGAGTCTTCAAGCCACTGCATCTCTCTGAGTGTTTGTTTCTCTGAACATGGGGAGAACCGAGGCCCAGCCTCATAGGGACTCGGGCCAGGGGCGGGGTGGTGGTGGTGGTGGTGGTGGTTGTTCCTGGGAAAAGGACCTCTGGGTGCCTGGACACTGGAGAGGTGGCTTGGAGTTGCTATGGTTGTTCTAATTGGCCATTTCCTCTTCTTCTTAAAGAAGCTTCTGCCTTATTTGTGATTCTCCTCAGGCCTTAGGCTAAGCTATTTCTCCTGTGATAAAGAGATTGGAGGTTCCATTAGGCATCCCTGTAGTGGGTCAGGTCGATTAGAAATCCCAGGGGTGAGCAGTGGGACGTCAGGCTCACCCAGCTATCTGAGATGACGCTGGTCTGGGCTCATTCATTCAGCAAATGCCCTGCCCCCAGACTGCACTCCAGCGTTTCCTTCTAGTCAGGAGTGATTCAGTCACACTAGGCTGCACAGGCAGGTAGAGTCCACAGGACAGTGAATGTGACTTCTTCCTCGAAGTACTGCTGCATCTTCTCATATTTTGAAGCAGAAAGTGGATCTCTGGACCAGCAGAAAGAGTGAATGGGCTTTGCATCAGAGCCTTAAGGAGAGTATGGGGACTGTGACTTGGAGAAGGTGGCAACTCCCTGGTTCCCACATATGGTGGGATTTCTGCAAGATGGCAGAGGTCTGAGGGCTTTTCCTAGAAAAAAGGGAGGAGTCAAAGAGAGGTGTGCATGTGGATTTGGGAAGTGTGGGTGAATGGGGAGGGGTGTGGCTGGCCCACGCAGAGAAGAGCTTCCAGAGGCTGGGGTTAGGCAGGAGCAACAGAGCCCCTTAGGTCAGTGCCCATGGCCTGCAGTCTGGACGACTTCCTGGTGTGGGGGCTTGAACTGGGACTTCAGCGATGGAGGTTCCCTTCCTTGCAAGGCACACAAAAGGCAGGCATGGTGGTAACATGTTCTCTTCTTGTATCTACAGAAGCAGCTCAGAGCAAGATGAAGAAACACCTAAAGAGGAAACGCCAACTCTGGTGCCCTCTCCAGAGCCAGAGCAGGCTCCAGGCACAGCTGTCACTGAACTTCCAGATGTGGAACCACCTGCAGCTCGTGGGCAACTCGCCCCAGCTCCTGGGAATCCTGTGCTCCCAGATCCTGGGCTACAGCGCATGTCAGCTGCCAGGGCAAATGGGGCTCCTACAATTTCTTTAGATACAGTTTTAAAATATTTTTGTTTATTTTATATATGCTCACAGTGTTCCTGTATTTTTTATATATGCTCACAATGTTCCTGTATTTTTCTCATACTATTCAGTAATCTATAGTCTATTTTAAAGAAAATTTAATGAAATACTCTTAAACATAAATTTAATTTTAACTCTATAAACCTTCAGAGCCTTGAGCAAGTCTGTTTCTTCTGGGCCTCCGGCGTATTACTATGAGTTATAGGTTGGGAATAATTATTCTCTTAGGAACCATCTGCTCTACGTATGTGACGTTCCTGAGGCCCAGGACAATGGGACTTTGGGGGAAATTGACTGATGAGCATTGGGGCACGGACCCTTTATGTCAGGGCTGTCCCTGGGAACCTACATTTTGTTTGACTTCATCTCCCACCAGCACATTGGCAAAACATGGTCTTAAGTGCCCTCTGGCATCCACGTTGCAGAACGCTGTAACGTGGGTTTAGCCAGTAGAAAGCAGTTCCTGAACACAGACTGCCACCTGCACCTGGACAGAAAATCCATCCCACTTCAGCCTTCTGAGCATCTCCTCTCTTGGCCCATAGCACTGAAGAGGGGACTCATTTCCTCCACAGGCACCACTTCCTAATCTCCTCTGGGGTCAGAGCCTCTCTCCGTCCTCAGCCCCTGAGCCCTGGTTCAGCTGGGCTTTTTCCTGAGGCTCTTCCATCTCACCAGAGCCCAGTGGCAATTCTTTCTCATGCCTTAATGCTGAACAAGGTTGTGGAGAGCCTGGCTTCTCCCTTTACACCAGTCCTCTTCAGCGCTCCAAGCCAACCTGGAGAGAAGGGACTAACACCCTTCTAGGCACTTTGCTCTGGAAAAAGCTGCAACGTCTCAGGACAAATGGGAATAAGCTTTGGGCCAGGCACACAGACCATGCCCTCAAGATGAGTACCTCTCTGGGCTGACACGGGTATTAAGGAAATTCTAGTGGGATATGATGAGACCTACGCTTTTTTTTTTTAAATAAATTTTTATTCAGATTATTACAATTGTTTCTCCTTTTCCCCCCCATAGCTCCCCTCCACCCGGTTCCCACCCCACCTTCTGCCCTTACCTCCCCTCCACTGTCCTCATCCATAGGTGTATGATTTTTGTCCAGTCTCTTCCTGCACCCTCACATACCCCTTTCCCCCTGAGAATTATCAGTCCACTCCCTTTCTATGCCCCTGATTCTATTATATTCACCAGTTTATTCTGTTTCTCAGGTTTTTAATTCACTTGATTTTTAGGTTCACTTGTTGATAGATATGTATTTGTTGTTCATAATTTTTATCTTTATTTTTTCTTCTTCCTCTTCTTAAAGAATACCTTTCAGCATTTCATATAAGACTGGTTTGGTGGTGATGAACTCCTTTAGCTTTTTCTTATCTGTGAAGCTCTTTATCTGCCCTTCAATGCTGAATGATAGCTTTGCTGGGTAGAGTAATCTTGGTTGTAGGTTCTTGCTATTCATCACTTTGTACATTTCTTGCCACTCCCATCTGGCCTGCATAGTTTCTGTTGAGAAAGCAGCTGACAGTTATATGGGTGCTCCCTTGTAGGTAATTAACTGTTTTTCTCTTGCTGCTTTTAATATTCTCTCTTTGTCTTTTGCTCTTGGCATTTTAATTATGATGTGTCTTGGTGTAGTCCTCTTTGGATTCCTTTTGTTTGGGGTTCTGTGCGCTTCCTGGACTTGTAAGTCTATTTCTTTCACCAGGTGGGGGGAGTTTTCAGTCATTATTTCTTCAAATGCGTTTTCAGTATCTTGCTCTCTCTCTTCTTCTGGCACCCCCATAATTCTGATGTTGGTACGCTTGAAGTTGTCCCAGAGGCTTCTTACACTATCTTCAACTTTCTGGATTTTTTTTTTGCTTTTTGCTTTTTCGGTTGAGTGTTTTTTGCTTCTTTGTATTTCAATTCTTTGACTTGATTTTTGCGTTCCTCTAGTCTGTTGTTGAGTCTCTGTATAATATTTTTTATTTCAGTGAGTGTATGTTTAATTTCTAGTTGGTCCTTTGTCATATCTTCGAGGGTCTCATTATATTTATCGGCCTTTTTTACGATATTTTTGAAAAGCCTTATAACCGTGGTTTTGAATTCTATATCCAGTCGTTGGTTTTCCTCCATTTCTTTCATTTGTGATCTGTTTCTTTGTCTCCGCATTTTGGCTGCTTCCCTGAGTTGGTAGGGTAGCTTTGTGTGCTAGGTTTCCTATATGGCCCAGTGGGTTGGCCTCCCAGTTACCTGAGGTGGACACTCTTGGTGCACCCCTTTGTGGACTGTGTGTACAGCCTTGTTGTAGTTAAGTCTTGATTGTTGTTTGTATCACTGGGAGGAATTGACCTCCAGGCCAGTTGGCTGTGAGGATCAGCTGTGTCTACGCTGGGAGAAGTTCAGTGCTGGAGACAGCCTTAAAGGATTAGACTTGCCAAATTGCAAAAGCCGCAGTGTTCAGCTTGAATGGGTGGAGTCTCAGGGCGGAGCAGACAGTCTTGGCTTCCTGTCAGCCCTGCGTGCCCACCTCCAGACCTCTGCCTTCCCTGCCTCTTGAGCCTCCGCCCGAGAGTCCAGATTCCCCCTGCAAGAGCGTGGGCCCGAGGGGCTCATCTGGAACTGGGGTTCAGTGCAGTCAGAACTGGGGTACAGTGCAGTCAGGAGCTTCTGACTCCCTTCTGCTAGGGAAAGCCTGTGGCAAGCTCTGCAGTCTTTGTGCACACTCGCGTGCTCACGCTTCCAGACCCGTGCCCGCCAGGGCTCCCCCGGGTCTCCCCTGGGTCTCCGAGTCTCCAAGTGCCTTTCTCTCTATCTGACAGTCCAGGCTCCCCTGTATGATCCTGGGTCCACGGGGTTTTGCTTGGAACTGGGGTTCAGTGCAGTCGGAACTGGGGTTCAGTGCAGTCGGGGGCTTCCTTCCCCTTCCTGCCAGAGGAGTCAGCCAGGCTCTCAGACTCCCTTCCTCTCTGTGGGCACAAAGACCCTTTGCCTTACCTCAACCCTTTGCCGTTCCTCCAATTCTCTGTGAGCTTTTCTCTTTCCTTCTAGTTGTAGAATTTCCACTCAGTCAGCTTTCCTGTGGTTCTGGATGGTGTCTGTTCTGTCTTTTAGTTGTAGTTTTGAAATTGTGCGAGGCAGTTGTTTAGGTGCTTACCTATGCCGCCATCTTGGTTTCTCTCTGAGTCCTAAGCTTGACCTGGTAGCACAAGCATTGGGAACACGAGCCCGTCTGGGGTCACACACAAGGCTCTTTAGGATGGGATTCCTAAAGCAAACCAGAAGATGAATAAGGATTTGTCTACCCACTGTATCCTGATTTTTCATGCGCCATGGCAATTGAGGGAAGCATTGTGAGATTAAACACTCCTTAGAGAGGTAGGAGTGACCCACCGGGAGAAGTAAAGGGAGGCTAGGTCTAACTTAGAGGCCATGGGCTTTTTTTACATTTACGATTGCTGGTAACAGTAGATGGGATGGAGCAGAATCTGAACAAATACATTTTAACAAAAAACGGTTTTATAGTAAGTCCTGTGTGCTGGAACTGCTAAGTACTAGAGACCAGTGATCCTAAAGTCTTTTCCATCACCATTCTCCTTGGAATACAGATATATGAGGAAAATGATGTTATGTGGTTCCCATAGCACAAGTGGGCTTAGGGTGACAGGAAGAGGACATTTCTTTATGGAGAAATATTGTGTGTTCACTTCCAAAGAGAGTCCGAAAAGGAACTTGTAATTTCTAGTCTGTGGAGATATAGGATATTAACCAGGCAAGCCAGGCATTGAGAGACATTTCAGGCAGAGGAAAGAATTGGAAAACAGAATTGAGTCAGGATACAATAAAGGGTGTGGGGGTGGGGTTTCAAGTACTGGGAACATCAAGAGGTTGGTTCCCAGGACAGGAACAGGGATGGCTGAGCGGAGCGCAAGTCAGACACCACCTCTGGGAGCCCTGGCAAGAAAGTTCCAGGCATGATAGTTCCTGAGCAGTCCTGTTGCAGGAAGAGAGAAGGGAAGCAGATGTTCCTGAGTTTGAGAGCAGGTGGAATGAGAAGGGGAAGGGAATGGACAATAGTAAGGGGAGAGAGAGGCATAGGCGGGGAGAAGTCAGTCATGTCCTAAATGATGACACGCTGCTGAGTATGGTGAGGACAGGATGTCGTGAAGTGGAGGGAGGTGATGGTCTCAGCACTGAGTTGCTCATGAAATGTTGAGAATAAGAGGTGGAGGAGGCAACCTCATGGACAAGTACCGAGTTTCCTGCAGGTGGAACAGAAGGAGATTTTGGAGACAGTTGCCTACTTTGCCCCTAAAGAATGTGGCCTGCTTGACGGGTTAATAGGAGACTGTGGCAGGAGGTAGGAGTGACCCACCAGGATGATGGGATCTCAAGTAGGGGGGCTCCTGAAGCAACAGAAGCATGTTTGGAGGTGGCCCTGTGTATACAGGTGAGTGCTGATGGGCCTGCTGGCACCACGGAGACACCTCCACCTGTGGGGAGAGCCAGTGCTGCTCAGGTAGCCCCTGTGTCCTGCTTGTTTCTGAAATCCTCAGCTGAGAGCACCCTTTATGATCTTGAAAAGCCCAAGGGCAATGACATGACCCTTCCGATGACAGATAAAGGGAACGGTCACGTCGGATGCTCAGTATGAGCTCTCCATTTTTCCTGAGTGCCCTCTCCTCCCTTTTCCCCTCCAGTCCTGTCTGCTCACTGGGATCCCTGAGGTTGGCTGGAATCCAGGCCTGTCTTTACTCCTCATAATTGGAGCATCATCACCAAGTGGTTTCTCTAGATCCCCAGCTCCTGGCTTTTACCAAACCATTGTGAGGATCACCTCAGCTAACAGGGCGACTCTCTCACCTCTAGAGGGACACCCTATAGTCTTAAATACACACAGCTGCACACTGAGAGAACACAGCTCAGGAGCCCAGGACACAGTACTAGGGATCCAGGCCTCTCGGCACAACTGAGTGTCCCATTCCCATTGCCCACGTGTCCCCAATGAACTCCACGGAGCCCCTGCTTCACTGGTGCCCTCTCCCCTCTGTCCTCTGCATCATGCTGGGGCAGAAGCTGGCAGGCGTGAGGCACTGTGTTGATACCTGGGCTCCTGCTCACTCACTGAAGACCCTGGATTCTCAGATGCTGATCCAGATTTGAGAAGGAAAAGCATGGCTGGCGCCAGCAGAATGCTTTGTCCTGCTCACCACTGGGTTCTGGCACATTAGCTGCACTAGGGAGCAGGGGCAGCTGTGGACAAAAGGCCCTGCTGAAAGAGAGCGTCACTTATACTAGAGGCCATAGGGAGGGTACCCTGCTGGCACCTTCCTGGGTAAATCCCCCCTGCAAATCCCACAATGAGATTCACCAAGAAAGGGCAGTTTTGACAGCATATGTAGGCAAAGAAAAGCAGCAAAGAGGCCATATCTGGGAGAGGAGACACTTTATTGTTACTCAGGGTCTCAGGAGGCCTTGGGTTGAGCTGGGCTCACTGGCTTTTCCAAAAGGGTGCTGCCCTGTGGCTCTGATTGTGGCAATCCATGGCTGTGCCCCCACCAAGGACAGAAACTCAGAACACTGAACATGTCTTCACTCTTGTTCCTTTCCTCAAAGATATGGGACAAGTCATTTTCTCAGAACAGCCCCACATCTAAGCTTAAGGTGACAGGGTGAATGGGCCCAGTTCCTCTGGGTCATGAAAGGGGTAAACAGGGCAGTTGACAGTGAGCAGAATTTCAGGTTCCAATAGGGAGGGGGAGGGCCAAGTCCGAACAGTCTCGTTTCTCTATGCACAGAGAAGGCGCTGAGCTGAGGGTGGGTGGGCAGGACGATGATGACTGTCAGAGACTTCAGGTTACCGGACAGTTGCTGAGACTGGTGGGGTGAAGCCCCTTCAATCACACAAGTTTTTCTTCCCATAAATATTAATATGCCTGCTGTGCATATTAATATGCAAGGCCTTGGGGGTTGCACCAGTGAAAAACTGACCTGCAGGTTCCTATCTCAGAAGAAACACTTATAGGGGGTACAGACCTCCCACAATCACACACCTCTAACCAGAGATGTGCAAGCAGCCAGCCTGGTTCTGCTGAGATCTCCTGCCGGTCACTGTCCTCAGGTCTCCCAGGTTTCAGAATCTGTTCCATGGTCTTATGGGTGGACCGCTTGCTGCCCAAAGATCCCTATCACCAAGATGGGGGTACACGATTGACAGATGTCTCTACTACATCACATGTAAGGTCAAAGACACTTCACAGAGAAAGATCTTATATGTGGCTGGAGGGAGAGAGGTAGGGATAGAGGTGCACACACAAGGTGGGACACACGATTTTACATGTCTGTGTCACAAGTGACAGGTGCCAGGCAGTGGATCATCTTATTTTTGTTACTTAGAGGGGATTTACATTAGCTTCCAAATTAAATTGAAGAAAAAAATCAAATGAATATTCCTTAGAGAAATCCTTGCAGTTCATGAAGCACCTTCTGAAGAAGGCAAAATTGTCAAACTTGGAAGTGGGTCAAGCTCATTGTCATGAGCTGCAAATGCCCTGCCCTCCAGTGGACGAGCGAGAAATGGCACACGTGTTGTGAGGCTCATGGTTCTGTCAGCAATGGAAGCAGACACCAAACTGAGCCTTTGCCTGGGCTTACCTTTAGACCAAATTAAATCGGTCAGAGTCAATATTTTGGGGTGCCTTCTAGTAGAAGTCATTATCCTGTCATTTCACACTAGGAAAACATAGGCTTGGTCCCAAGTCTGGCATTTCAGGGAGTCTGCATTGAGCTTCTGAGTCAGGCCCAGGGTTCTAGGACAGATAAGCCAGGCAAGGTCCCAGCCCTTGGACTCCAGAGCAGGGGCAGGGAAGTTTGGGGATAATGGGCCTACATCACAGTGCCATGTGTCTGGTTGAAAAAAATAGTACATAAACCAAAGCATGTTGATGGAAGCCTTCTGATTAAACAATAAACAGTTAAGAAGATTAGAACAGTACCCTCAACCTATTTGTAAATTTTCATCTACATTAAAACACAAAGTTATTCCGAATATGAGGTCACCCTGTATTCCCGCTCCCCGTTGATTTAACATGAATATTATCCCTGCACTTTAATAATTTTGACCTATGATGGCATGGCTGCATAACACCTCTTATGATACACTGTACGTAACTGACCTGCTGCCCAACTCCTGGCCAACCACATCTTGTTTACCTGTGAAAGTGCAGTTTGGCTGCTGTGAGCTCAGGGTAGCTTCCACTTGTGGAATATTCACTAACCTTCCAGAGCACACGCACCCTATTCTTTTCCCTTAAAATGCCGGCACCTCGTGTCTTACCTCCTTCTTTAGATCAGAAGCTCATTCTAGGCCAAGATGCTGCTCAGTCAGATCTCCCTCCAGCTCTTAGCACAGCGCTTGGCATACGGTGAACCCTCAGTAAAGATGTGAGCAGCACCGTAGTTGTAAATGAGTTACTCATGGTGGCAGAGAACTTTAATTGTCCATCACATCCATTCACCCAACTTGGGGTGCACAGGTGGATGGCACATCCCAGCCCCATTGGTGCCCTGTGACCTGCCGTTGTCAGTGGGAGAAGACAAGGACTGATGAAAGCCACGGCAGAACTGGTGAATACAATCCCCAGCATGCACTTCTCTGTGACCTGTCCCCTCAGGCTGATGGAAGTACATGGGGTGAGGTGCTAGGGATGAAGAAAACCCATGATGGAAGAACTCTGGGTTCCTGAGTGACCACAGAAGGATGCATCTCTCCAATCTGATCATCCCCCTTTCCCAGCACTGGTATGTGGGAAAATATATAGAGACATGCTATGGAAATTTGGGGGGATTTTTCCATAATCCAGCATAAGTTAATCCCCCCACGAGAGGATTAAAGTACAGGATGATCCATGCAGAGAAACCATAGGCCCGGCCTTCTAGGAGCTCACAGGCTGCAGGGAAGGTGGACACAACCAGGTAGACACAGTCCTGTGAGAGGGAAGAGTAGGTGCTGTGCAAAGGGATCAGGTGCTGTGAGGAGGGATGGAGGCTCCTGAGAGAGGGGCTGAAAGGCTGCACTGAGGTGGCATTTGTCTTCCCAGCAGCAGGACCAGAAGGAGCCAGCCCGGCAGCAACTCAGGTGTATTTAGCCTGGCGGAAGGCACAGCTGTGCAGACCCTTGGAGGCAGAAAGTGTCTGGATAGAGAGGACGTTAGAAAGATGGACGGGGTGGCTGGAGGGAACTGGGAGGAGATAAGGGAGGGAGGGAGGGCAGGGCCAGCACCTGGTGTGGGAGGACTGTGCTACTGATCTATTGCTGAGAGTTCCCCCACATTAGAGACTTAACCAACACACACTTATTAGCTCACATGTCTGTGATGAGGAATCCCACATGGCTCAGCTGGGACTAGGCAGGATCTGTGTCACTGAGGGTCTGGGCTCAGTCAGGGGGACTTTGGGATTCAGTTTGGATGTAAGGCCTGACTTCCTCTCTGTCTGTTGGTCTCATTCAGTGCTAGGCCATGTGGGTCTCTCCAGATAGCAACTCACAGCACAGAGGCTTATTCCTCAGTGTGGCCTGAGAGAGACAGAGTCAGAGCCAGACAGACAGATGACAGAGAGATAAACAGAGAGCAGTTCAGTGTGAGCAAGCATACAGGCACTGACTTTTGGAAAAAAAAAAGTTTTTTAATTGATTTTATAGAGAGAGGAAGGGAAAGAGACAGAGCAACATCCATGCAAGAGAATAGCATCGATTAGTTGCTTCCTGTACCCGCCCCAACCAGGGAATGAACCTACAGCCTAGGCATGTGCCCTGTCATGGAATCACACCAGCAACCTTTTGGTGCACAGGACGACACTCAACCAACTGAGCCACTCTGGCTGGCCAGGCAGTAACTTTTTAGAATCAAATCATGGAGGTCATTTTGGATCCATTTGTCATCTTCTATGTAGTCACTAATGACACCCTCACTTAAGAAGAGGGCACCCATTCACACCACACGAGGAAGGTGAAGACCATGGGGAGTCACTGAGGAGGGAATCGGTGACCCAACAGGTCCATACCTTGCCCAGGATCACAGATGGTCAGAACGCAGAGCCTGAGATAAACCCAGGTGTTTCCTCAAAGTGGGAACCTAGGTGCACACAGGTTTCCTCAGGCGCTCTAGTAAAGCTGTGCTGGTGGAATCGTGTACAGACATGGAGATGGCATGGGGGAGACGGTGAGCATTTGGCAGCCTAGCCAGGCATTTGGCTAAAATTTGAAAAGGCACCCATACCTGGAACCACAGAGCCGCACCTCTGTCCCCAGCCCACCCAGGGTGGAGGAAGCTGGGCCCTCTTAAGCTGAGCTCACGCATATGCTGTTCTGAATCACACCCTCATTGGATAATTGGGAAACTGAGGCCCATAATCAGGCAGGGACTATCTGGGGTACCTGACATTCAGAGTCCAGAGTTCAGGAACGTTCACACCTTCCAGGCCAAGGCTCCCACCTCCCCCACAGAGTTCGTCTGGAAATTAGAAATCCTGACATACTGAACGGCTCCTGCCTGTTCCTCCCTATGTGGGGCCGTTTTGTTCTGGGATCCAGAAAGGGAGCACTGGCGGTCTCTCTCTCTCTTTCTCTCTCTCTCTCTCTCGATCTTGGATGGGATTAGAAGAAAAGCAGACTAAGAGGAAGTGACAACAGGAAGGAAAAGCAGGTTGGAGGCACTACCTACATGTGACAGTCCTCCTCCTAATTTCCAGCTACTCCCCACATGAGCCTGAACAACCCTAAGAAGCACTTGCTGCATAACCCATTGTGCAGGCAGGAGAGAGATGGACTCTGACAGGCACAATGACTTATCCAGGATCCAAAGAGGTAAGAATGAGGGGTTGAGTCTGAGCCCAGGTCTGTCTCCTCAAGTCTGGGACCTTGGCTGCAACCAGACCTTCTAAGATGCTGAGGAGAGGGGTGTGTTGGTGCCACTGTGTACAGATCAGGTGTCTGAAGAGGGGTCTGCAGATAGCAGCCCACAGGACTATTTGCATAGCTGACGAGGGGACACAGGGAAGACAATCCCAGGTACTGAGGTCATTAACTAATAGAACTTGGCACCCCCGTAACCAGGCACCCACATCAGCCCCACAGGCAGCTCACTTGCCAAGAGGCATTTGCCAGTGCAAGATGTTCTCCTGCTGTGTTGCCAGTGATTGGTGCTCTTGCTTCCGGAGACCCCGCAGTGAGAGCTTTTCCAGATGGTGCAGATGTTGGTTCAACCCTCGTCCCCGACGTTGCTGGCTATTTTCTAGAACATGGCCTTAGGTAACACATGGTGGCCTGGGTCAGACCAATCCTGGTTAGGTCACTTTTGTGAGCCATCCCTGTGCAGCCCACATACCTCCGGGACAGAAAGAGGTTGCTGGGTCTCAGATAATCTAGCAGTCCTGTCATGGTCACACCCAGGATAGGGCAGGCAGGTGGAGGCAGATGGGCTTCCAGAGGGGTCCCTGATTTGTGCCAATGGGAGTCCTAGGCCCTTAGGCAGTCACAACTTTTCCTCTCCAGTGGAGGTCTGAGCCGATCACAGTGTGTGTGTGTCTGGAGTGGAGGGTCACAGGGGCAGAGAACTGGCAAAACAGGGCTCTGAGGCTTTCCCCTGGTGACTGGGAACTGTCTTTACAGAGCTCTGCACAGGAGAACAGAGAGGAGCTGACAGGTGGGGTCCTCAACTTCATGCCCCTTCAGGAGGCACAGGTGCCCCATCCATCCTCCAGCGTGTAGCAGGGCCACAGGGTGAGTACAGGTGCTGAGGTGAACCAGACTCCAGGATCCCTTGCCGTCAAAGGAGTCCCTGGGTTCCAGAAGCTACCCTGCTATTCCCTCGAGATTCCTCCTGAATTCCAATTTCCAAAGGCATCTGGGTCTCTATCTCCTCCTACCAACCCACTCTCACTGTCCGTCCTCTTACAGATGAGATGCAAAGTCACTGCCCACAAAGTGTTAGGAATATCGGAGGAGAGACTTTGCTCCATTTCATATCATGCTCAGTCAAGAGTATTTTTGCATTTTTCTACAGACTTTCCCTTTTTAACACCCATCTCCACGTGTCCATGTTGTCCTGACAATCCTTACATACCTTCTCCCACTCTTATACATCACCGTGATTAGTGGGGATGCTTTCCCAAAAGGACATGGGGCTCAAGGTACCAAGTCTGTTGCTTTGCGTTTTGCTGCCCCGAGAACCACATCCCCAAGTACCCTCCAGGTCAGGAGCTGGGGCCTCCCTGGGCTGCACAATGTACCAGGAGGGGGACCTGTTATCAAGGCTGGTGATCCATCTCTTCACTGCTGTGGGACCTGGATATGATCCCCTCATGTTGACATGTCAGGGGTGCTTCCCTGAACACCCTGCTTGTCTTAATATCCAGACCCTCCCACCCCAGGAAAAGCCTCTGTGTTCCCATCTTAGAATGGAATGTTTTGTCAGAAATCCCAGGACTGATGCTGTTAACACAGGGAGGTGCTGTCCATCCTCTCCTAAGAAATGCCCTAAGGTACTAATGTGTTTCATCATTCCTCACCTACAATTCTACTTTTCCTGTCGAGTATCTTTTCTCATGTCAATGTAAGAAATTTTCAAACCTGTGAAGAATTTTTTTGAATTTATTTGCGCCAAAGTGTCACCAATTGCCAGGAAATAAAACCTCAACAGATGGAGATAATGCTCTGGAGAATGGCAGCTTTGCACCTTATTTTATACATTAAAATTCAAACAGGAGACCTCTGTGGGTCTCATGAAGTCCATTGGTGATAGATTAGGGAGCCATGACAAAGCAAAGTGGGGAGAACTCTGAGGTTAGATGAACAGCAAAATGGTAGACACGTACTTCTTTCACTTGGGTGTGTGCAGGGTAGTTAACAGTCAACAACGAACCCAATAACAATGAGGGGATGTGTGGTCTCTGCAGAGAGCAGAGCAGTGCCTATGCTTTGAGGGGTCTAAATAAAGGAAAATTATGTTGACATTCCGAGGATATGTTATTCTATATGCAAAAAGACAATAGGCTCAGTTAAGGTAAAGATTGATAAAGATTGACACTAGTCAGGGAAGATGCAGGCCTAGGACTTGACTACCCACCACAAACTGCATTTAGTTAAAAGTTTTGATTTCAGACCATCCTTTGTGGTCACTTTAGGCTTCTGAGTTTGCGAGGCCGCCAGGTTAGTATGTGGCCCCTGTGGTCACTCCTGCCCCACCTCTTGCCACCAATCACTGAGTGCCTGGGGTTCGGTCTGAGCTGCAGTTTATGAGCTGCCACCTGGCAGTTTATGAGCTGCCACTGATGGCATGTGCCCCCTCTGTCCCAACACAGGATAGAAATAAGACCACTATGGGGCCTGCAGCTACAGCTTCATCACCACCCTCTGGCCTAGACAGCACGCCAGCTGCTTGTGACACACAGGTGCCCATGAACCTCTTTGCAACCTGGGAGCGGGACTACTCCAGCCCCACCTGCGTGCCCAGGCTATGCAGCCTCACCTTAACCAAAATGCTGATTCTCAAGGCACTGGCCAAGGAACTCACCTCCTTAGTGATTGCTGTGAGGATTAAGGACTCAAAGTGCGTCCTGAGGTCTGATGAGATTGTGCTGCCCCCCAGGGTTCCAGTGAAGACCAAGCTGGCACTGACCTTCTGCCTGCAGTACCCCCACTCCATCAAGAGGGAAGGCAACGAGCTGCAGATCATGCTGCAGAAGAAGCAGCTTCTTGACAACCAGACCACTCTGGGTTACCAGACTCTGGCCATGGGCACCATCAACATGGCTGAGGTGATGCAGCGAGCCCCTGAGGGTGGCCAGGTTTTGAGCCTGTACCCCACTATCAGGGAGGCATCTGCCCATGTGGCTGAGGTGAGCATCTCTTCCCTGTCCAGCCAGCCCATGGACCCCAAGGACAACACCCGGCAGGCCAAGTCCAGGGTTCATGAAATTTCTGAGCAGCAGGTCAGCCATGATCCCGGGCACAGGCAAGACCAGGAGGAGCAGGAGGACTTGGACGTGGGAGAAGCCAAGAAGCAGCATGAAGTAGTGGTAAGATCGCCATTCATGACCAGGCAAATAGCTGCCAACAAGAAAGTTGGGGCGTGGCTTCGCAGGGTCCAAGCATGGGAGGAAGACCTGGACCTGCAGCAGGAGTCTTCAGAGAATGTCCCCGAGGGGGAGGAAGACCTGGATCTGCTGTATGACTCACTAGAGTATCCCAGTGACAGTGGCTCATGAGAGTGTCCTCAGGACCCCGAAGCCCTGGTTGAGGCCATACTTGGAAGACCTGTCCCAGCCCAGCTCTCAGATGGGGAGCTAGAGCATCCACAGTGCCAGCACCAGAAGGAGCCTCCAGGTCCAACCCACGTGCCTGAGAACTTGAGCCCCAAGCAACCAAGGAACAGTGTCTCAGAATCGGTGGTCGATCACACACCCGCCTCAGGTAGCAGCTGGCACAGCCCTGGGACTGTCAAGAGGCAGAGACCTCTGCCCTGGACATGTTCACTGAGAAGCTGCAACCCAGTGGGCGTATCACCAAGACTGAGTCTCTCCTCATCCCCTCCACCAGATCCCAGAGGAGCAGGCGGGCTGCTGGGGCTGGAGCACATCCCTGAAGGAGCGGCAGGTGGCACAGCCAGGGACAAGCGGGCCCACAGCCTGGACAACAAGCACTGCCCTGACCTGCTGAGCCAGCTGCAGATCCCCAGGGAGATGCTGTATGACCAGCTGAACCACATCCTCATCTCTGACAGCCAGCTGCCCCAGAACATTCTCCTCCTAAACACCTCCGACTGGCAGGGGCAGTTCCCGTCTGAGTCCTGCAGCAACACATGCTGCCCGTGGTGTGCACCTGCTCCAAGGCTGAGGTCCAGGCGGCCTTCAGCATCATCATCTTGTGGATTCAGAGACGCTGTCACCTCAATTCCCAGCCCCCGAAGCCTGTGAAGATCGTGGTGACAGGGTCACAGCACTACTTCAGCACTGTGCTGCGGGTCTTCATGGAGCTGCTGTCACAGGAGAAGCCCGGCTGGCAGGGCTCCATGTGCTTCCTGATCATCCCACCGGTTTAACACCCCATCGCCAGGCACCTGTGCTCCATCGATTACCACTCCACAACTTCTTCTACGACCTGGCCTGGCAGGGCCTGTTCCTCAAGCTGGAGGCCCAGAGAGCCAAGCAGGACATGCTGGGCATTGTGTTGAGAATCGCCCAGTACATATAGGGGCCCAACTGTGTCCACCAACTGCTCTTCAAAGAAGCCTACAACAGAAGAACCCCAACGAGGAGTCCTTCCACTTCATTCTTTTCATGGGAGTGGCGGAACTTGGAATATTGGAACTGTCCTCAGCCATGTCAGGAGACACAGATGATGCGGTCCCCTTGGGCTTCAGTGTGCTTTCATTCATCCCACTATACAGCTCTGTGGCCAACCAGGGGGCCTTGCCCTTCCCACCCACCTCCCCCAAGCAGGGCATTGACGCTGAGCTGATGGGGCTTAAGGTAGATTATTGGATGGCAGCCCAGCCCTCAGACAGGAAGAGAGACTCGGAGAAGGAAGACCTGGCTACCACTGAACACACTCAAGTGCGCCTTCCACTTCCAGGTCAGCAGGCTGTGCAGCCATACCCTCCATGTCCATGATAGGGCTCACCAAGGAGAAGAAAAAGACGGTGCTGTTTTTGCCCAAGCAAACCAAGGACAAGGTCGTGAAGTCCAAAATCCAAAATCCTGTGCCTGGAGGGCATAAGCTGCCTGGTCTGCAGGGCCAGCACCAGCAGAACATGCTGTGGGTCCTCATCAAAGGTGTGGTGTGGAATGACGTGAAGTTCTTCCAGCTGGCAGCCCAGGGTTCTCCCACATCCAGCACTTCCCCATCTGCAACTCCAGACTCTCAAGTCCACCTTCTAGCCCTGCCTGTGGCCCTGCTGACGCCAAGCCCAGGAGGGCCGCACTACCTTTTTGTTAACGTTTCAGTTTAGTACAGAGACCGACCCTGGAAACACAAAGAAAAACTGTCTGAAGTGTGAATGTGCTCACAGCCTGGAAGCTAATGTGGTAGACCCTACAGGGACCGCCCAACTGCTCTGCTGATTAACCAGAACTCTCTGGTGGTGGGAGGTCAGGCAGGCAGTGCTGAGCTGGAGGATCATGGAAGGTGTGTTTTGGCCTGAGGGCCCCTAACACTCCCAAGGAGAAGTGTACTCACCTGCACAACATGTCCTTCCTGGGAGCCAGGACTCTATTGCCCTAGAAAGCCAGCTCCACTATGTGCCCAGACTCAGAGTACGGAGGCCAGAGGTCAAGGGTTGGCCTCCCATGAGGGGATCCTGAGTAGAGCATGGAGTCCAGTCAGCCCAGCCTTGGGCCTCAGCTGCCAAACAGCAAAGTGGCCCCAGCACCACGCACTTGGTGTCCAAGTAAACTTGACCCTCACATAAGAAAAATGACCTGTAAGATGCAGACCGCCCAGGCACACCACCTCGACAAATTGATCAAATAACCGGTGTCAGCCTTCCTGGGCAGTGACCCTACCTTGGACCCCACCCACCCTTCTGTGTTAATACGGAACATTGGCTACTAACCAACATGGGTGGGAACAATCATGTACCAGGTGAGCCCTGCCACTCCACAGCACAGTGGTCACTCAGCCACCTGCTTGCTGTGAAAATTCAGGTCACTGCATCTCTCTGAGTGTTTGGTCCTCTGAACATAGGGAGAATAGAGGCCGAGCCTCATAGGGTTATTGTAGAGACTCCGTGGGGGTTCTACCTGGAAAGTGCTCTCTGGGTACCTGGACAGTGCAGAGGTCTGCTGGAGGGGCTGTAGCTGTATAATTCGCCATTTTCTCTTCCTCTTGACAAAGTCTCACCATCATTTGTGATTCTCCTCTGGACTTGGGCTAAGCTATTTTCTTTTTTGAGAAAGAGGTTAGACATCCTTTAGGGGTTCCTCTCCTGATTGAAGCCAGATTAGAAAATCCAGGGGTGAGCAGTTGTTTCCCAGGCTCACTCAGCTATCTGAGGTGGGGCTGGTTTGGGCTCATTCATTCAACAAATATATGAGAAGTCTGCCAGGTACAGACACATCTCTAGGTACTGACCATAATTCAGTGCACAGAGCAGACCCCAAGCCTGCACTGCAGAGCTGCCTTCTAGTCAGGAGCGATTCAGTTATACTAGGCTGCACAGGCTCGTAGTGTCCACAAGACAGTTGATGTGACATCCTCCTGACTTCCTTGATGTATTGCTGCATCTTCCCATGTTTTGAAGAGGAGGGTGGACCTCTGGACCTCTGCACAAAACGTGAGTGGGCTTTGAATCAGAGCCATGAGGGGAGTGTGGGGACTGTGATTTTGAAATGCTAGCAAAACCCTGGATCCCACACATTGGAAGATATGTGCAAGAGGGCAGAAGTCTGAGGACTTCTCCTAGAAAAAAGGGAGGGTGTCAGAGAGAGGGGTCCCTGTGGATTTGGTGGTGTGGGCGAGTGGGGAGGGGTGTGGCTGCCCACACAGAGAAGAGCTCCCAGAGGCTGGTGTTAGACAGGAGCACAGAGCCGCACAGGTCAGTGCCCATGGTCTGCAGTCTGGAGGACTTCCTGGGGTGGGGCTTGAACTGGGACTTCAGTGATGGAGATGGGAGGTTCCCTTCCTTGGAAGGCACACAAAAGTCAATCATGGTGTAACATGTTCTCTTCCTGGATCTACAGATGCATCTCCAGAGCAAGATCAAGAAATACCTAAGGAGGAAACATCAAGTCTGGTGCCCTCTCCAGAGCCAGAGCAGGCTTCAGGCACAGCCGTCACTGAACTTCCAGATGTGGAACCACCTGCAGCTGTGAGCCACTTGCCTCAGCTCCTGGGAGGCCTGCGGTCCCAGGTCCTGGGCGGCAGCCTGTGTCAGGTGCCATGGCAGAGAGGGCTTCCCCTCCCCAATAATAGCAGTTTTCAAAGTGTTTGTGTTTATCTTACATATACTTTGAATTTGTTTTTTCTTAAGCTATTGAGTAAAATCAAATGTATTTTCAATAAAATTTAATAAAATACTATTAAAAGTAAATTTTACTTAAATTATATAAAATTTAATTCTATGATCTCTCAAAGTGCCAATTTCAACATCATTAAGTACATTCACAATTTTTGGAAACCATCACATCACATCACAATCCCTCTCCAGAATATTTCATCCAGATCATTCCAGGTGGTAGCCAGTCATTGCTCACCCTCCCTGTCAGTCCCTGACAGTCCCTCATCTCTAAGTGTCCCCACGGATTTACCTTTTGTGGGTTTTCACAGAAGCACATGAGGCCTTTTCCTGTCTGAATATGTAATGAATCAGATGAGAAGACTGATTGTGATTTGGTGAGAATGAAAACAATTTTTATTAAGAGGGAAAATCCCTAAGAGGCAAACATTATGTGTAAAAAGGAGCCTCAATATTAACTATTTGTACTACTTTGGGGTATAGACCACTTTGAGAATTACGACATGAGAGTTGGAAAACATAGGGAAATGTCTGGGTCTCTGAGACACCTGTAACATCTTTCTTTTCCTGGACAGGCAGTGTTTATCTGTGGGTAGTATTTTGTTCTACCATGAATAGTATAAAGATATGAAAGGCAGATGTTTCTCTTTATCATCATATATTAAGTAATAAAATGCATGATTTTTTTAAGGTTTTAGAAAAATGTTTTTTAAAATATGGTTTTATGGACTTTAGAGACAGAGAAATGGAGAGGGATGAAGAGATAGAAACATAGATAAGAGAAAACCATTCCTTGGCTGCCTCTTGTGTGCCCCCAATGGGGATCCAGCTAGGAACTGAGCATGTGCCCTCACCAGGAGTCAAAATGTGAACTCTTTGGTTCATAGGGCAACACAAAACCACTGAGTCACATGGGGTGGGCAGTAAGGATAATGTTTATTAGTTAAGTAAGGATTGAAATGTGACCAAAAGAAGATAGACTCACTCCTTCTACCAAGAAATAATTGCCATGAAAAAGAGCTTTCTATCTTTCCAGCTCAGTGCTGTAGTGTGTGGGCTGTTGCTGGGAGAGGGTATCAGGGCTGTGCTCTTGACTAAGCTGACATCTCCACAGGTGGCCATATCACAGATTTGTTCCCCTCATTCATTCTCAGTGACCAACACAGACTCCTTGACTTGTCAAGTTCATGGCTAAGTTGTTCCATTTTAATCACTGGGTGGCCTGCCTCCAGGGGGGTTCAACACTGGATGTTTTTGTTTGGGGCAGTGTCAGGCAGTGAATAACCATATCTTAACTCTGTATACACAAGGGTATGCAAAGGACTCATTTAAATGCTCCCACACACACTCTCACAGTATCTTAAGACCAGAGGCATCCGCTCTGGAGCTGGCAGCCTCATCAAACCTAAGGGCTCAGACCAAAGGTTGCTTTTCAGAATTTGAAGTTAACTTTTTCACCCTGAACTTGAATGATTCGAGGGTGCAGTATAAAACAAAAGAGGCATGCAGGGCTTCTCTCTTGGGAGACACACTGTGGGGGGAGGGGATACAAACCTCTGACAGACACACACCTCTA
Source organism: Corynorhinus townsendii (assembly GCA_026230045.1). Lineage (NCBI taxonomy): Eukaryota > Metazoa > Chordata > Mammalia > Chiroptera > Vespertilionidae > Corynorhinus > Corynorhinus townsendii. Next base: position 36,434,376 of record JAPDVU010000009.1, read on the forward strand.
AGGAGAGATGTGCAAAGACAACCGGACTGGTTCTGCTTTGATCTCCTGACCGTCCCTGTCATCAGGCCTCCAAAGTTGTAGTGAATTTCCACAGTCTTATGAGCAGACCACTTGCTGCCCAAAGATTCATATCACCAAGATGGCTCAACATGATAGACAGATGTCTCCAATACATCACATCTAAGGTCAAAAGATACTTTGCAAAGGTAAACATTTATACATGAATGGAGGGAGAGAGGAGGGGCTGGAGGTGGACACAGAAACTTGGATCCACCATTTTAACATCTGTGTCACAAAGGATGTCTTCCAATCCATTGATCACCTTATATTTGTTACTTGGAGGGGATTTTATTAGCTCGCAAATTAAATAGAAAATAAAATAAAATATTCCTTTTAAATCTTTCGACTTTATCAAATACATTCATAAGAAGGCAGACTTCTCTTTTTTAGGAGACATTTTATATTGAATTTATTGGAGTGGCCTTGCTTAATAAAATTATATAGCTTTTAGGGGTATAATTCTATAATATATCATTTGTATATGCATTTTGTGTTCTCCACGTTAAGTCAAGTGTCCTTCCATCATCATTTATCCCCACTATACCATCTACTGCCTTTTCCCATACCCCTTCCCTCCTGGTAATCACCATGCTGTCATCTTTGTGATCTTTTTTTGTTTGTTTGTTTCTCTTTTTCTTGATCCCTTCACCTTTAAAAAAATATTTTCACTGATTTTGAGAGATAGAGAGAGCAACGAGAGAGAGAGAGAGAGAGAGAGAGAGAGAGAGAAGAGAGAGAGAGATCATTGAGATGTGAATTAAATATTCAGAGGCTGCCTCCTGCACACCTCCTACCGGGGACCTATCTAGCAACCCCTTTATGTGCCCTGACCTGGAATCCATCCAGCAACCTTCAGGTGCATCTGCGATGCCCAAACAACTGAGCCACACCACCCAGGGCTTCCTTCACCTTTTCACCCTGTTCTGCAGCCCCCCACTCCCCTGACAGCTTTCAGTCTGTTCTCTTCCTTTGATAGTTGCAGGCGCCTTGGAATTTCACTCATTTTCCCTTTCTAATTAAAGTTAAATTAGGTATTTGACCCTGGTAGGTTTTCTTTAAACTAAAAATTGGAGGGTCTACTTCTCTTTCTATAATAGACGACAGTTGATTTGATTTGATATAGTGACTTCTACTTTTTAAAATTTTGTTAGTGGATACCTAGTTAAGTAGTAGAATGACATACTTAACCCTTCATTTCTCTATTTATAGAGTCATGAACAAAACAGTAGCTTGAGTTCCCTTTATGGAACACAAGGATTAGAATGTGTTTTCTTACTTGCATTCCTTTCCTGTGTTCAAATTTATGGTTTTTGCTAAATTATCCAGAGATCTAAGAAGTTATATTCATATTTGTGCTGATAAAATGCTAGTGAAAAATACTTTTACAATTTTCATTTAATTTTGTAAATATATTTACCATAGAAATAACCTGTGTATAGATTGTGAGTTGTGAAAAATTCATCTTAAAACTAATGATTTGCCTGGCCTGGAGTGCCTCAAAATGGTCCAATGAGGAGGGAACCAGTAGTCAAGAAGTTAAGAAAGCTTTACAATATTTCAGGTGGAAAATGATGGTGGTCAAAAGTAAGGCATTGGGACAATGATTAGAAAAGTTATGTGAATAATTTTAAATAAAGAACCAATGATCAGATGTAAAGATGAGGAATAAACAGGGTGAGTGTGCCTGTGAGCATCCCACATGTGGGGAACCCGTAAAATAAACCTGGATGTACTTCAAGGATTATTGACTCAAACTGATTGGTGCATAGACTAAAAAATATTCCATAATAACCTTAAGGTTATGAAGGAGTTAAGGTTAAATTAGGATGGGGCCCTAATCATAGGACTATGGCATTAGACGGGAGGAAGAAATAGAGAGGAACGCTCTCTCTCCTGCCATGTGAGGACACAGTGGGAAGGCAGCTCGCTGCAAGCCCGGAGGAGAGCTCTCACCACAACCTGACCTCACTGGCACCCAGATCTCAGACTTCCAGCTTTCAAAACTGTAACAAAATACATTTCTGTGGTTTAAACTACCCGGGACACCCAGCATGTGCCCTGACTGGGAACTGATATTTTTTTTTTATAGAGGCCTAGCTGACTAATGCAATCCATTAGTATTTCCTCATTGGACATTATTTTTCCTTCAAGATTTTCGAGGAATAATCAACAAATATTCCTTCAGGTATTATTAACTATCGTCACTATGTTGTACATTAGGTTTTCAGAACTTATTCATCTTAAAGCTGAAAGTTGTACTCTTTGACCTAGATCTCCCCATTTCCCCACTTCCTCCTCCCCCTCTCTCCCCCCCCAGTTAGTTCCTGGCAATCAAAATTCTAGTCTCCATTTCTATGACATTGGCTTGAAAAAAAACAAAGATTCCACATACAAGTAATATTGAGGAGATAGAAGAGGGATTGGTAGTTAAGGACAGGATCATGGGAGGAAAGGAGAATAGGGAAGTCCAAGAATAACAGGATACAGCTTGCTGACTAGTTGCTAAGGCAGCCCAGTTGGGCGAAACCCAGTTAGGAGAGAGTTGCTGGGGCAACCCAACTGGGCAGGGAAGACCAACACCCCTGGACAGAGAGCTTCCTCTACTCCTATACAGAGAGCTTCCTCTATCCCTAAACAGAGAGCTCCCTCCACCCCTAGAGAGAAAGTTTCCTCTACTCCTAGAGAGCTTCTTTGGAAGAACCAATCAGAAGCCAGCAGGATATATATATATATATATATATATATATATATATATATATATATCCCTAGACAGAGAGCTTCCACAGTAACCTATGAGGGTTCCTTCCATGCTAGAGGGAGTCTGTCAATCTCTTAACAAACTTCACTTTTGTTTTCACTTACCTCTTTGTCCATGAACTCATGCTTAGATATCGAGAGTCAATGAACCTGGATCTGAACACAGCATTTTGATTTCAATACCACACAGAATATGTCTCTCTCTCTCCAGTTGACTTATTTCACTCAGCATGATTCCATCCAATTCCATCCATGTTTCACAGTGGCAATAATTTCTTCTATGTTTCTGATATATATATATATATATATATATATATATATATATAATTTAAATATTTTGTTATTGATTTCAGAGAGAGGAAGGGAGAGGGAGAGAGAGAAACATCAATGACGAGAGAGACTCCTTGATTGGCTGCCTCCTTTATAGACCCGGAATCAAACCGTGACCTCCTGGTTCATTGGTTGACACTCAATCATGGAGCCACACTGGTGGGGTCTGATTAATATATTTTTTATATACATACCACATTTTAAAATCAAATCACCTGTCAGATGGTAGAAAGGATTCCCATACAGGTTTCAAAAGGAACAATGGCCTTCCAATACTGATGCTTGATTTCAGACATCTAACCTTCAGAACTGTGAACAATGAATTCCCATTGTTTTAAGCCACCCAGTCTGTAGTCCTTTGTTATGTTCTGGGCCCCAAACATTGCACAGCTCCCCCGTTGCCAGGATGCAGGATGCCTTAAGACAGAGGGAGGTGGAGTAGGTCACTGAACAATGGGTCGGTTGGAGTTTGGAGGGAGGTGGTGGTTCATGCTCCGGCCAAGAGTGCCCAGGCATTGCACCTGTGCCTTGAGTTTCTTGGAAACAGCTGAAATAGCTTTGGGAACCTTTGGGTTGTCATTGTAACTGTCCTAACTCCCTCTTGTGGTTCCCGAGTATAAATATGCTGTAACACCTGTTACATTGCATGCAGTTCGGCCTTTACCGCAGTGAAGTGCTGCAACTGTAGTCGCTGGCCCGCTTAATAAAGGCTCATAAATTTTGATCTCTGTCTCTGGTGGTCGTCTCTTGCGGGTCGCCCCATAACAGTTATGGCAGCTCTAGGAAACTAATATATCGAACCTTCTTTGCTAGTGAGACTAGTTCTAGCAAAGTTACTTATATGAATAATGTGACACCTCAGATGAAGGTATGTTCTCCCAGAGATCATTCATTTCTTTCCAAGGCGATTCGTTTCTGTTCTGATTGGCCCTGGCAGCTGTCTGTATTAGTCTGTTCAGACTGCTAGAATATCATAGACTGGATGGCATATAAACAACAGAAATTTATTTCTCATAGTTTTGGAGGCTGGAAAGTCCAAGAACAAGGTGCCAGCAGATTCAGTGCCTGATGAGGGCTCACTTCCTGGTCCATTTCATAGTTGGCCATATTTCCATTGTGTCTTCACATGACAGAAGGGATGAATGGCAGAAGGGGTGGGAAGTTCTCTGGGGTCACTTTTATATATTTTTAAATCCTTACCTAAGAAATGAGGATATTTTTTTCCATTGATTTAGAGAGAGAGAGAGGATGGGAGGGGGAAGGGAGGAGAGAGAGATAGGGAAGAGAGAAACATCCATGTGATAGAGACATATCAATCGGTTGCCTCCCGCACGCTCCCAGACTGGAGGGTAGGGCCAGATCTGCAACCTTGGTATGTGCCCTTGACCCAGAATTGAACCTACGATCCTCCAGTGTGCAGGCCAATGCTCTAACCACTGAGCACTGCTGGCCAGGGCTCTGGGGTCATTTTTAAAGGGCACTGATCCCATTCATGAGGCCTCTACCCTCATGAGCTAGTCACCTGCCAAAGGCCCCACCTCTGAATATTATCACAATAAGACATTTGAACTCTGGTGGGGACACAAAAATTCAGCCCATAACAGTGGCACTACACAACTTTAAACTGGCTCAAGGCTTAAAGATTTCTGACCACCAAGATCATGTGTGCCTAGGCTGAAAATTAATATAAAGGCTGGTTCTTGCATGAATGTGATACTGCACTAGTAGTTTTCCTCTTTTAGTTCAGAATTATTTTTACAGTATATTTAATTTTGCTGTAGATTTTTACTGAAGTTTAAGCTTCTACTATCATTTATAATTTTTATGTTTAGAAAAATGTTACTGAATGATGAAGAGTCTTAACATTCACACATTACATCCCTGAGCCAACAATGCAAGCCTAACAATGGAGTGTCAAGTTCTAGTAAGACCACCAAGTGTGTAATTCTTTGCAGTGAGACTAAGTAGCAGATACAATGGGAGAGCTAGAGAGTGACACTGGAGGTAGCAGGTGCATGTGGATCTCAGTGCTACAGACTGAGCTATTGGAGTGGAGCTGAGGCTGCTTTTACTGAGGGTTGAGTGCTTCAGGCTCAATCTTAGAGCACAGTCTGTGGTATATTTGAAACAACTGTGGTTGTTTGTATTTATCACAAACAACAGGAACTAAAAGTATATTGTTTGGGGAAGAGGGATTGATTGGAAGGGGGTGGGAGAGTAAGTCATACCGCATAATTGTTGAGATCATGTACCTTAGAATCAGACAAATACAAGTTTGCATCCCAATTCCTCAAAGTCCTAACTTTGTGGCCTTAGGCAAATTACTGAATCACTCTGAATCTCAATTTATTTATCTGTTAAGTAGAAATAATAAAGGGGTCTACTTCAGGGAATTGTTTAAAGGGTTGATTGGGATTCAGTGCATATAAAGCTCATGGTATGCTGTAACATACATGGCAAGCACATGATAAATGTTACCAATTGTTATGTTAGTTAACATTTGTGGTCTCCTACTAGGAACTTTGTGTATTACTCATTTAATCCTCCCAGCAACCTAAGAGGGGATATTACTCTCATTCCAAAGGCAAGAATACTGGGGTCCAAAGTTGGTTCAGTAGCTGCTAGTAACTGGAGAGCAGATTTATTCTTCTACAAAGTCCAGAAGAAGGTAGGCTCTCACAAGGGCGATGGGAGTAATTCATTGAGGAGGACATGCACTACACAACTTCTCCAAATTCCTGTCTTTCCTCCTCTCTACCACTAGGCTGTCATCTTCTAAGGTCCTGGCTCAGAAAGTAGTGGTAGGTTGCATCTTCCCAGAGGCCCCTGGGCCCTCCCAGCACAGTACAGTGCTTCCACCACCTCTTGCAATCATTATGGGACTCCCACAGCACAGTCTCTGTGGCCCTCACTGACAAGGCCCCAGGTGAGAATGTACGTTGTTCTTGAGATTTCATTAAGAATTTGACATTTGAAAAGGTTTCTCCGGTTTTTGCCTCCTTTCTTGGGTTTCTCCCTCATCTCCAGCTTCAGAAGGCAGCTTGTCTCTGCCCACAGGTCCTATTTGGACAAGACATCAGAGAGAGCTAAGTTCCCTGGGTGACAAACAACTCTCCTATGACCTAGGTGTTAAGTGGAGTTATTATAGTAACTGCCCAAATGATTCCTGCAGATTAATATAGAAAGGGGGGTAAGAATGTTTGGAAAATTTCTAAACCATTACAGAGGTAGAAGGCCCCACTGCTTGATCGCTGTAGTATTAATTAGGGCTTGTATTATCTACCTTAGCTCTACCTCTATTATCCTCATTGTTCTTGGGCTAATTTTGAGGTCCCATGAGGATAACACTATGGTGGAGAAGTCCATGTCAGAGATGATCTCAGCCTCTCTTTATGCCATTACCATATATATAGCCCCATACTTTCATCCCGAGTAGCTAACAGAGCTTGAGCAGGTTGTTGCCCCTTTTACATCCCTTTCTATAAAATCTTGCCTGCCTCTGCACCAACCCAAGGTGAGTTCTTTCATGGCCCTCCCTCTGCTCCCATGTAACAGGGAAGGGACTTTAGTTGTTATTGAGTAGTAAAACCTCCTGGTTTTACAGATGCAGCAACCAAGGTCTCACAAGCAGAAATCAGAGGTTTGCTCAGGATGACCTATCAGGTGAATGGAATAGCTGGGACTATGATGCAGAGATTGGAGCTCCTCCTCCAGGCATCTTTATCAGTTCCCTCTTTTTTAGATGAAAGCTTGTTTTTCTAAAAAATATTTATTAATTTTTATTCTGTTATGGGTGAACAGGATGAGATTCAGTGTTCCACTTCCCTTATTGGGAACCCAATCCTTATTGGGCAGCCTGACCAGGTCGCTAAGACCAACCTAAAGTGCATGAAGGACCTAGTGGAACTTCAGAGCAGGAAGTGATCACAGCATAATAGATAGCCTGAAGAATAGAATTGCAGGACCCTAAGAGTAGTGGTCTAGAAGGAACCCCTTGACTCTGATCACTCTTATGATTTCATCAGCACGGATGTCCTGGATGGATAGTCCAGTGGACAACCCAGAATTTAGAAGTTCTCATCCTTTTTTGACTGAAGACTAGTCAGCAGCTTCATCCTTTATTGACTGAAGACTAGTCAGCAGCTCATGAATTACTTATTTTTAAGGATGATTTCTTCTGATTATAGAAAATATATGGAAAATTTATATAAAGTCATGTCAGTGTGTGGATTGCTACAACTGCATGCCCCATCAAGACAAACGAAGGAGCCATCTCTACAGCATTAACCTTGTATCTTTTACATGACTCTACCGCCTCCAAATCATATCAATTCTTCAAAGTCCAGCACAAATCCCAACCTGTCCAGAAGCCCTTTCCTCACTCCTGTAGGCCACAATGATGCCCTCTTTGTCAGGATATATTAATTTATCTATGAATGGAACATTACTAAAATGAATTTATGTATATAGTTCTTAAAGTTGAATCAGACTTGAATCTTATCCTAAAATGGACTGTAGGAAGTACACTGAATGACTAACTGATTGGGCCAGAAGGTGAAGTGGTGAGCGCCATGTAGAAGACAAAGTGAAGCTGGAATGTTGAAGATGTAAATATCACTTTAAGATGGGCACAGGAGCTCCAGTGGCGCAATCGGTTAGCATGAAGTACTTATAAGATGGGCACAGATCAGGGAGGTATTTCTGGAGGAGGGAGCATTTGAGCTGAGAGAAGGACATTCTATATAGAGGAGATAGCATGAGTAAAGATGGGGATATAGAAAGTCACAAAGTTTGCAATCTGACAACATGCAGTCTGCTGACTGTGACCGTGACCCGGCCAAGGCACTCACTTGGACTTCAGCTACTGCAACCTGGGGTCTACAAGGGTACAGCTTCAGTGATTGTGGGACTGGGTCTTTGAGTCATAAGGATGAGTCAGAAATAGATTTAGAGAGAATTGCAGGAGATGGGCATGGCTTTATGATCCTTGAAATACGTTGGGTTTCTTAGAGCAGCGGTGTGTGTAAAGGTTAAGAGCAGGCTCTGGAGTCAGACTACATGGGTTAAAATCCTGCCTCTGCCACTTGCTTTATGTGACTCATGTCCCCCCGCCCCCTTCCTGCCCCATGTGAAACAGGGATTAAAAATGGTATCCATCTAATGGGGAGGTTGTGAGGAATAAATGAGAAGTGAGTTGATACATGCAAAGCACTTAGACCCTTACAGGGTGCCGAGTCCCGAGTAAGTGTCTTGGTAACGGATAGCTATGACTATTATTATCAGGGAATGCTCCCAGGAAATCCTGTCAGTATTAAAGATACTGGGGCAGCCTGTGCAGTGGAAATCACAGGGGAAGTGGTTTCTGGTTTCTCTTTTGTTCAGTTAGTTCACTGTGATGTGGCACTTAATAGGTATGTCTTGATCATGCCCACAAGGTGGTACTTCGTAAAATATTATTAGAATAAGCTATTAATTTAGACACATCAGAAAGTAGAGAAGATTAGAAGAAAGATAATAAAAATGACCTGTATCATAACTCAAATCACGGATACATTTTGGTATTTCCTTCAAGTCTTGTTTCTCTGTGTGTGAGAGTGTGTTGAGTGTTTTTGTGTTAGTATTAAAATAATATTATGTTGTATAGTTTTGCAGTATTGGGGTGCTTAATATTTTTCTGCTGCAGGGAAGTTTATATACCATGTGATATTCTAGTCATTAAAGTTTAAACAAAATTTCTTCCAACAGTGTTATGAGCTTAGAGCTTGCTACTAGAGTAATTATTTATTTGACAATTTTTTCATTTTTCCCCCCTGTTTTATTTGGCTTTGAAGACTATTTAAAATATTTTATTTTACATTTTTCTATAATTGTGCCTATTTTACTTAAATTTTTTATTTAAGTAATATAGAGTTATAGGGAGTTTTCTCTTAACATTTATTTTTTTCTTGTGTATTTCTGGCTGTAATATTTTCTACTTGTAATTGTTTACATTTACCCATTTTTTTTCTTGCTTAGACTTACTTGCCCAGATATCAATTTATTGGCTTATTTAAATGGATTTACTTTTGTTTTTCTAATTTTTATTTACTCATTCATTCTATCACTCTACCTCCCACTAACTCAATCTTCTTCCCCAGAGAAGACCAATACTTCCAGTCTTGAGTATTCTTGTGGATATATATATATATATATGTATATATATGTATATATATGTATATATATATATATGTTACAAATAAAAACTTATATTATATTATATTAATTATATTAATCAGTGTGCCTGTGTGTGATCTTTTTCTCCTTTACAATATAAACCAAGCGTCCTACAAGTTGTATTTTACATTTAATAATATGGCTTTGATATCTTTCAAATTACCACAGACAAAGCTGTTTTCTATAGATGCATATTATAGATGCATAGTATGGCTTCGTAATGATATACCATTATGAATTTAGCCAGTCCTCTGATAAAGAACAGTTAGGTTATTTTCAATTATTTGCTATTACAAACAGTGCTGCAACAAACAGCATCATGCATATGTTACTTTTTAAATGTACCCATATATCTTTTGGATAAATTCTCAGAAGTGGAATTTCTGGGTGAAAGAAAAAGCACACTAGTAATTTTGAAATATATTGCCAAATTTCCCTTTTTTCTTTTTGATTCTACCTTACAACTACCATGCAAATTCCCCTTGTGGCCTACTCTAACCTGGAATTATACAGAGAATGGAATTTGGGAATGTAGTTCTAGCTTAGCTAATTTGCTGGAAGTTTTAAATTTTTATAGATTAGTCAATTATGGTTATTTTTAAGTTTTTTTTCCCTATATTTTGAGTCATCCTTATACTATTAAAATTCCACATTTCCCCTTAATAATTTTAATTTTGCATTTAAATATTTGATCCGTTTAGAATTTTATTATTGCAAAACATATGAGGTACATATACAACTTATGTTTTTCCAAGATAGCTCTGTTATTGCTTCTACTCATAGTACTTACTGCATAGTACATTTTCCCATTCACTTAAGATTCCACTTACGTCATGTATTAAATTCCTACATTACCTTAGGTCTATTCCTGGACCTGTCATTTTTTTAAAGCTTATAAAATGTCATTTTATTTTCATTTATTCTCAGCTGTTTTGAAGTGTGACTGACAAATAAAATTGAAATATGTTTGAAATGTACAACATAATATTACATACATTTACATTGTGAAAGTATTCCTACAATCAAGTTAATGAGCACATCTATCACCTCACATAGTTACTTTCTTTTTTGGTCAGAACATTTAAGAAGTTCTCTTAGCAAATTTCAATGATGCAACCCAGTGTTATTAACAACTAGAGGCCCAGCGCACGAATTCGTGCATGGGTGGGGTCCCTTGACCCGACCGGTGATTGAGGACGATTGGGGCCATCTCGCCCAGTTCCAATCAGCCAGACCCCAGCAGCAAGCTAATCTACTGGTTGAAGTGTCTGCACCCTCGTGGTCAGTGTGCAACATAGCAACTGATCAAGTGGTCAACTGAACAGTCGACCGATTGGTCGGACACTTAGCATATTAGGCTTTTATATATATAGATAGTCACCATCTTATGCATTTGATCCTTAAACTTCATTCTTCTTTTAACTAAATGCACCCTTTTTCCAACCTCTCCCCATTTCTTATAGTTCTTTTCTAATTTTTTAATTTGATTTTTTAATCAATGTTCTTTTTTTGTTAATATAGTTATTGAAGGTTATACATTTTCTTCTAAACATTGATTTAGTGATAATCCTTTAGTGTGTATTGATTTCATTATCGCCCCTTTTCCTTGCACAGACATTATTTATTTTTAGTTTTGATTCCACCTTTGGTCTAACTGTTTCTTAAAGATTTTAAAAAATATTGGGATTTATTGGTAAAAATTGTTTTCCTTTAAATTGGATTGTGATTAAATATTATTGTCTGAATTATTTATGCTTTAAGAATTTGCTTAATTTCTGGTTTATATATGCTCTTTGGGGAAGGTGAATGTTTTGTGGGCATTTGAAAAAGTTGAGTGTAAGAGGAAAAAGAAAAAGGTGAGCATATCAATTCTACCTCTTGAATAATTCATTATATTGAGGTCTTTTATAGCCTTACTTTTCTGTCAAATTAACTCTATTATAAAAGTCACTAAAATCCACTAGTTATTATTCTATTTCTGCTTGAAATCCTGCACTTTTGGCTGTATATATATCAATACCAGATATTGGGAGCATTCATTTGCATAACTATTATGTCTTCTGGCACCCTTATGATTCAAAATTAGGGGTGAGTTATTTTAGCATTTCCTTGTCTGTAATCAATGTAGATAGGTAACTAGAACTGTTTTCTTTATCTCTCATCCCAGCTTTATGTTTTGTCTACAGCCTACCTGTGAAATTTGTCACTTAGCTCTCCCCTGCTTCTTGAATCCAACTCAGGATCACAGAGGTAATGATGCCATACTATGCACCCTACTCCCATTATTGCAAAGAAGGGCTTTTGGTTTTATTCCCTAGTGAGTGCCCATTTTTTATGGAGAATTATACTTGTCTAGATTTTCCTATGGTCATGGATTTTTCTTTTTCTGCCACTCTCCTATTTAACCTCCACTGTACTTGAAGTCCTCTGATCTAGTTTGTGCATTAAGAGTTTTTGATATTTACTAGTTTCTTTGAAGATAGAATCTATATTGATATTCTCGTTTTATCTGTATTGGGAAGAGGTTTGAGAAGAGAAAGTTCCAGATTTACTCTGCTATGTTTAAATCAGAAATACACTTTCTACTTATTTATTTTTCCCAAGGGTTTTGCCCTTCATAATCTCTACTAATAGATTCTTCCAGCTAAGACAGAAAGAAAAGTCCAGAATGATGATGTCACCTGTCCATATACCTGAGAATGAAGAAAGCCATTGAGGTAATTGTCACAAGAGAGTTAATAGCTGTGGTGTGTCTTTGGGAGCAGGAAAGTCCTTACTTGGAGAGTGGGTAAAAGGCTCAGCATACAGAAAAAAATTTTAGTAAAAGGCTCAGCATACAGAAGAAAATTTCTTCTTTTTGAATAAATATATCGAGAGGAATGATTCTTTATCTCCTTGGATGTTTCCCTGCAGGAACTAATGCAGCCAAAATCTGGGGCCAATGGAACAACTATTACTGAGTTCCTTCTATTGGGCTTGGTGAAGACACCGGAGCTGTGGCCTCTTGTTTTTGTGCTCTTCCTCTTTGCCTACCTGGTCACAGTTGGGGGCAACCTCAGCATCCTGGCTGCCATCTTGGTGGAGCCCAAACTCCACACCCCCATGTACTTCTTCCTGGGGAACCTATCAGTGCTGGACATTGGGTGCATCACCGTAACTGTTCCCTCAACATTGGGTCGCCTCTTGTCCCACAAGCGTGCAGTTCCCTATGGAGGGTCTCACACAGCTTTTCTTCTTCCATCAGTTGGCTGGTGTGGACTGTTTCCTGTTGACAGCCATGGCCTATGACCGATTTCTGGCCACCTGCCAGCCCCTCACCTACAGCACGCACATGAGCCATTCAGTGCAGTGGATATTGGTGGCTGTGTCCTGGGCCTGTGCCCTCACCAATGCACTGATCCACACTATTGCCTAGACTAAGAAAATTCATCTGTGTATAGAGAGAATGATTTGGAAAAAGATAAAAGAAGCAGAGATTTGAGTATCCACACAGCAAGCAGAGTGGATCATAAAAATTACAGTGTTAGCACAGAAAGTAAGAAACACTATGGGGTTTATAGCACACCACTATGTGTATATAAAACACACAAGCATACAAAGACATGAATTATTCAAGTGCACATACCTATTTTTAAGTGGCTACCTATGTGGAGGGAGAAGAAAGGAATGAAGATTTGATGTAATAAAAGACAATAATATTAAGAAGATATCTTGCAAGGAATGGTGGTGACGAGGTGTCATAAATTGAGGCATGTGATTTACGGAGCTCTGAACCAAGAAAAAAAAATCAAAACAGCAACCACCCACCTCCCTACCCATTATTTTCCTTCGCCCTGTGGAGACCCATGTCTGGGATGGGGAACAGGTTTTCTGAGAGACTTCCCAAATAATCCAGCTTTTACCCACTAAATGGGTTGACCTGAATGGCAGAGACCTTCCTAGTGATTATAATGCAGCATCTGAGTCAAGGAACCTGGAGGGAGGAGGACGCAGAACCTCCCTGGATCTGCATGAGGACACAGATGGAGGCACTGAGGCAGTCTCATGCCTGACCTGGTGGGGGCTCTTGATGCTCCCTCTCAGCCTAGTTCCTCCTTTCCCTGGGGGCTCCATGGAGCTGGGTCTTATCTCTGGGATCAGAGATAATCCAGGTTAACATGTCTTGTTATTTCCCCTTTGCACAAGTTTATGACATGGTCCTAGGAGATCTGGGGACCAAACTTCTACCATGTTATGTAGCTCTGTGCTTAGGTGCCCAGGGCAGGAGTAGACACCCATTAGGTATCAATAAATGCCTGTGGATCAAAAGTGATCACCTGAATCTTTGACTGGGGCCAGGGACCCTGAGATTTCCCGTGACATTTTCCTTCAAGTGCCCAGAGAAGCACCTGGCGTGCTCTGCAAATGCGTTTGTCAGTTGGCATTCAAAGAGTTTGTTGAACTCTTTGCCTTTGTTTCGCTGTCTGGCCCTGAGAGACAAAATCCCATTGGATAGAATAGAGTGGATGCTGGCTTTACCCAATGGCATGCTGCTCTGAGGCACTCCAGAGTGACACTCTGATAATATGTATAAAAATGAAGTGTGCTTTTCTTTGAATGTACCTAGAAATATATCCAAAAATGATGTACAAAGACAGTTACTGATTCATTGTCTGTAGTAGGAAAAACAAGAGAAAAGTTAAATATTATAATCACAATATTGATTAAGAATATATCTGATGCAATCATAAAATGTAATAGCATGCATTCAGTAAAAATGATGAAAATATTTACAGAGTATGTTCACCAGCACATTGAGTGAATAAAAATAATTTAGTAAGAAAACAAAATTGGAAGGATTTTCATGAAAATGTAAACAGGACCTGAAGTGATTTTTACTTCCTTTACATTTTATACTTAAAGATATTAAAGAAAATTCAACAAAATCCAAATATTAGAAAATAAACATATGTGAATGCAAATTTAATATGGAAGTTAATGCAACAGATATCATAATAAAAAGTAAGTTTGGCACATGCAAAAAACCAGCTGTGGACCAACTTATTAATAAATATGACTACAAAAGCCTAAATAAAACATTAGCATATCTACTTCATTAGTTTATACTGGAACACAAGTATGAGTTAATATTAGGAGAGCTTCTAAAAGCTCTACCCCTATGTTCATTGCAGCATTATTTGCAATAGCCGAGATACGGAAGTAACCTAGGTGTCCATCAACAGAAGAATGGATGAAGATGATGTGTTGCATATGTACAACAGAATATTACTGGACCATAAAGAAGACGGAAATCTTACCATTTGCAGCAACATGGGTGGGTCTAGAGAGTATTATACTAAGTGAACTACCCCAGGCAGCAAAAGACAATTACCATAGAATTTTATTTATATATGGACTCTAAAAACAAAACAAAATGCAGACTCATTAAAAAAAAAAGAGAAAAAGGGATAGTTACCAGAAGGGACATTGTGGGGGATGGGTGAAAAGGGGAAGGGAAATATAGTCAATAATATTGTGATAAGTTTGCATGGTGACAGATTGATTATAAGAATTGGTGAGGTGATAAAATCGTCCAATTACTGTATCAGACACCTGAAACAATATCTGTACTAATAAAAGGGTAATATGCTTATCAGACTGGGAGACCTTCCGGACATCCTTCCCGACAAAGCCATGGTGGCAGAGTCAAGGCAGAGGTGGTTAGGGGCGATCAGGCCAGGAGTGGAGGGCAGTTGGCGGTGATCAGGCTGGCGGTGGGGGAGAAGTTGGGGGCGAGCAGGCCAGCAGGGGGAGCCAATAGGGGGTGAGCAGGTCGGCAGGCAGAGTGGTTAGGGGCAATCAGGCAGGCAGGCAGGTGAGCGGTTAGGAGCCAGCTGTCCCAAATTGTGAGAGGGATGTTTAACTGCTGGTTTAGGCCCAATCCTGCAGTCAAACATTTCCTGAGGGGTCCCAGATTGGAGAGGGTGCAGGCCAGGCTGAGGGACACCCCCCCTCCCCCATGCACAACTTTTGTGCACCAAGCCACTAGTAACCATATAAGATTGTATATCAACTATACTTAAATTAAAAATAAAAAAAATTCTCAGATGCTATAGGTTTTTTTAGAAAATTAAACCTAGGAATGAATATTCTAAAATTTAAAAACGTATCTTAATAAAAGTTAATAAAAAGTAATAGGCACTGAAAAAGCATCTGATCAAAAATGCAACAGCCATATCTGATTATTAAAGTACTATTGTCAAATACAAACAGAAAGATAGTTGCTAAATGTCTTTCACTTAAAATCCTCTAAAAGGCCTCATTGCACTTGGAATAAATTTTACAGCCTGAACAAGACTCTGCATGCATGCACCCCATTGGCCTGCACAGCTTCCTGTCTCATATTCTCCTCTTTACTCCAGCCACACTGGCCCTATTTCATTCCTTCAACCCAGTGAGCTCTTCCCCACCTCAGGGCCTTTACACACACACCTCTCTGTCTGCAAGGCTCTTTGCTCAGGGCTTCATAGGACTGACCTTTTTCTCCTTTACATCTCACCCAAAAAAGACATCAACATGTGGAACGTGTTCTCTATATCAGAAAATTAAATGGAGTCTATTTATATTCTCTCATTTTTTTATTTTTAAAATTCTCATTCCACCTACATTAGATTTTTAAAAGGAAAAAGACACAGTAAAATGTATTAATCTTAGATACATTTAAAATGTCTTTGGTAAGATCTGAAATATTGATCTAAAGTTTTCCCCTCAATAATTGACCAGCTGTCCCAGTGCTATTTGTTGCTAAAGAGCCCCCATAATGATCCACTCAGTCCCACGTGTGCTCGGCCCTGTTCCTGATGTCGCTGCCCAGCTCCCGTGGCCTGCTCACTCCAGCACCCTTTCCGCACTGCTTGAGAATCCTGTCTATTTGACAGAGCAAGTCCCCCTCTTATATTCTTTTCAACCGTTTCCTGATTTGTTTGCATATTTATCTTTAGATAAAATTTAGAATAGCTTTTGTTTCCCCAAAATCCTGTTATGATTTTTACTTTAAATAAGTAAATTTTAGATTAATTCAGGAGAATATGTGCCTTTGCAATATGTTATCTTTGTCTATCCGGAAATTAGTAAGTCCATGCACTTATGATTAAATGGAGAAATAGAGCATTGGAAGGCCCTGGGCAATTCCTGTTAACATCTTACTGTTTTAGATTATTTTGTTGATGTCACACTTTGTATTTCCACCTGATGATTGTTTACATACAAATCCTATATAATAAAGAGCTTATATGCTAATTAGACTGAACAGCCCAATGACTGTCTGGACGACATTCCGGAAGAAGCCGGGGCTGCGAGCAGCTGCGAGGACCAAGCCCCTTGCACGAATTTTGTGCATCGGGCCTCTATTGTATTTATAACAGTAATGGGCAATATATATTGAGTGCCCACCACATGCCAACTCTTTATGTTAAGCACTTTATTACTCAATTTTATTCTTGCAACTCATCTTTCATGTGAAAAAAACAAGCCTTAATGAACTCAGCTAACATGCCTGAGGTTTCAATGCAAGTGGCAGTGCCATTCTTCTCACTAAAAATTGTTTTAGTTAATTGTCACCCAAGGATAAGTTTCCCTTGGTTTTTAGAGAGATTGGGAGGGAGGGAGGAAGACAGAGAGAGAAACACCGATGTGAGAAAGAGAGACATTGATTGGCTGCCTACTTTGCTTGCCCAGACCAGGGCCAAGGATCTAGCCTGCAACTGAGGTATGCACCCTTGACTGGAATCAAACCCAAGACCCTTCAGTCCACTGGCTCCCAACTATTGCAGGCGAACAGCTCTGTCTCTTTCTCTCACTCGCTGGCTGCTCTAATTTAATTGAGAACATCCAGAATTTTCTTCTGGTCACTAGTATAAAGAATCTTATTAAACTCACTGAAGTCACATGTCCACATACAACCATCATCACTGTGGTCTGCTCAGAGAGATGTGCTGATACCTTCACTCTGGGCCTCTGACCCACACACCCCAGAACCAGCTGGATGTGGAAATTGGCAGCTATTAGAAAGGGGGAAATGGAAGTCATGTCCACCACAGGCCATTGTCAAATAAAATATTGACTGCTGGTTTCCACTCTGACATATAAGAGCTTGGAAGTCCTTACTCTTATCCTTACAAGAAGAAAAAAGATGAACAATGCAAGAGACAGGCACTTTTTTTTAGATCCATCAGATCATTAAAGTCACATGGCTATGAAATTAACATTTGCTGCTGCAAACCACTGAGATTCAGGGCTCTGTTAACACAATACAACCTAGCACTAGCTCTTGTGTGTGCGCGCGCACAGATAGAAGAAAAGCAGACACCGAGGAGGTGTCAATAGGAACAAAAAAGAGGTTGGAGGCACTTCTGCCTGTGACAGTCCTCCTCCTACTTGATAGCTACTCCCCCTCATGAGCCTGAACACCTCTAAGAAGCACATGCTGCAATAACCCATTGTGCAGTCAGGGGAGAGACAGGCTCTGACAGGTACAGTGACTTATCCAGGATCAAGAAGAGGTAAGAATGAGGGGTTGAGTCTGAGCCTAGGACTGTCTCCTCAAATCTGGGACCCTGGCTGCAGCCAGACCTTCTAGGGGCTGTGGAGAGGGGTGTGTTGGGGTCACTGTGTACACTGTTGGTATTCCATAGAGAAGGTGGGTGAGCCGTCAGCAGCCCACAGGACTATCTATAGCTGTTATTAGGTGAGGAGAGTTGGGACAGGGGGGGTGGTGGCAATCCCAGGAAGTGAGGTCACTTCCTAATAGAACTTGGAACCCCCGTAACCAAGCACCCACTTTCTAGCAACTGCCCAACCGCCACTCACTTGGCAAGAGCCAGTTGACAGTTCAACATGTTCTCTTGTTGTGTTCCCAGTTATCGGGGCTCTGGTTCCCAGAGACCCTGCAGTGAGAGTTGTTCCAGATGCTGTAGACGGTTCAACACTCGCGCCCGACATCTCTGGCCGTTTTCAAGAAGATCCCGTCAGGTAAGAGAAGGTGGCCTGTGTCACACCCATTCAAACCAGGCCAGCCTCTTCTGTGGGCGATCCCTGTGCAGCCCACATGCCTTCCCTTCATGTGGTGGGAATAGGGACCTGAAGGGAGACCCCTGGGGCAGCAACAGGTTTTGGGGCAGCGGATCACCTAGAGCAGTGGTTCTCAAGCTTTCTAATGCCACACCCTTTAATACAGTTCCTCATGTTGTGGTGACCCCCAACCATAACATTATTTTCTTTGCTACTTTATAACTGTAATTTTGCTACTGTTATGAATCGTAATGTAAATATCTGTGTTTTCCGATGGTCTTAGGCTCTACAGCAGTGGTTCTCAAGCTGTGGGTCGCGACCCACAGGTTGAGAACCGCTAGCAGGTTGCCTAAGACCTTCAGAAAACACAGATATTTACATTACGATTCATAACAGTAGCAAAATTACAGTTATAAAGTAACAACGAAAATAATGTTATGGTTGGGGGTCACCACAACATGAGGAACTGTATTAAAGGGTCGCAGCATTAGAAAGCTTGAGAAACACTGACCTAGAGGTCCTGCTGTGATCATACCCCAGGGCAGGGCAGGGCAGGTAGTTGGAGATGGGCTTCCAGAGGGGTCTTTGTGCCAATGGGAGTCCTAGCCCTCAGGCTGTCACGCCTTTTCCTCGCCAGTGGAGGTCTCAGCAGATCACAGTGTGTATGTGTGTCTCAAGTGGAGGGTCACAGAACCAGCAAAACAGGGCTCTGAGGCTTTCCCCTGGTGACTGGGAACTGTCTTTACAGAGCTCCGCACAGGAGAACGGACCGGAGCCGACAGATGGGGTCCTCAACCCCATGCCCCTGCAGGAGGCCCAGGTGCCGCATACCTCCTGCAGCATGCAGCACGGCCGCAGGGTGAGTATAGGTGCTGAGGTGACACACACTCCTGAAACCCTGGGAGTCAACAGGACCTGGGTTCCAGAAGGCACCCTGCTACTCCCCTGTAATCCCTCCTAGCTTCCAGTTTCCAAAGGAATCTGGGTCCCTGTCTCCTCCAGGTCAGGAGCTGGGGCCTTCTTGGGCTGCACATTGTATCAGGATGGGGACTGCTTATCATGGTGATCCATGTCTTCATTGCTGTGGGACCTTATAAACTTCTGTTGCCATGACAACGGTGCCACCCTGAACACTCCACATGTTCTAATATTCAGACCCTCCACCCCAGGAAAAGCCTCTGTGTCTCATCTTACATTGGGATGTTTTTTCAGAAATCACACGGGTGACACTGTTAATAAAGCATGTGCTGTCTGTCCTCTGCTAAGAAAATGACATAAGATACTAATGTGTTTCATATTCCTCACCTCCAATTCTACTTTTCCTGCCAAGAACCTCTTCTCTTATCAATGTGAAAAACTTTCAAAGCTGTGGAAAAGTTTTGTGCGTTTATTTGAGCCAAAGTGTCGACAATTGCCGGAGAGCAAAATCTCAATGGGTTGAGAGATCGCATGGGAGTGACAATTTTGCACCTTATGTTATAAATTACAAGCAAAGTGCAGACTTATGTGGGTCACATGAAATCCATGGGTGATAGATTAGGCAGAGAAGAGAAAGAAAAGTGTGGAAACTTCTGTGTGATTGGATCAACGGTAAAATGATAGGCACATACTTCTTTTCCATAGGTGGATGTAGGATAGCTTCAAGTCAACAGTGAACTCAATAACAACGAAAGGTTTTGTGTTCTCTGCAGGGCAGAGTGGTGCCTGTGCATGAGTTGTCCAAAATAAGGAAGATTCCTTTGATAATCCAAAGATATGTTATCATAGATGCAAAAAGGCAGTACACAGGCTCAGTTAAGGTAAAGATTGACCTTTGTCAGGGAAGATGCCGGACTACGACATGACTACCCACCATGAGCTCCTTTGAGTTAGTGTTTTAATTTCAGACCATCCTTTGTAGTTACTTAAGGTCTCTGAGTTTGCAAGGCCTCCACGCAGGACTTCCCTGAGCTAGTCAGGTTAGCATGTGGTCCCTTTTTTGTCCACACATTCTCCTTTCGTTCATAAATCAGTACAAATTATGCATTGATGATCAGTGTTAGTGTTTTGTCTTGCAGAACAATGGATTATTGGGGATGAGGCAAGACCTTAAATAACCTTAAATGGCATTCAAGGTGGAATTTTTATTATTATTCAAAATAAAAGTCAGGTGAATGGGAGGCCATGAGATCCTATATGTCCTTGTTACAAAATATTCTGCATCAATTTTAAATTTTGAGCTACCATGATCAGGGTCCTTTTGCTGCTTGTCTTAAGTTTTGGTATTTTGCATCAGTATAATATTTACATACCAAGAACAAAAGCTACAATATTAAAGCAGTAACACCATTTAGGAATAGAAAATATCTAGTGCTAGACTGAGGGGAATAAGCATCCCAGCCAAACAAAAAACTCTTTGCATGCATTATCATAATGGTTCATTAAGCTAAGTATATGTTTTCCTCCTTCAGCCACTGTCACTTGTACTTATGCTATGTTTGGCCTGTTTGGCCAGATGAATTAAGACTCTCTACTCTTTTGTTATCATAACTGATCATCAGAATATCATTGTCTAGTAGGTGGGGACAATTAGCAGGTATCCAAATTCAACTTTTCATATGTAATAAGGGAGGGGCCTGGAGAGACAGATATTGTTTCCATTAGGAAACCATAAAGAGGGTAATAAGAATATAAAAATCAGTTGATGTACATTCAATCAATAACAATGAAGTGATACCAGAACAAGGTTTGAGCAGCAGTAATTTGTGAGCATCCAGGCCTTGTTGACTTCTTGGGATAGCTGTCAGCCCCCATAGCCAGTGGTTTCTCACCCTTGAAAAGTCTTTGATCTCCATGGTGGATGGAGGCCAGTGTCAGAGACAGATATCCATTTGTGGTTATGCACCTGATAAGGTAACGTCCCTTTTAACACTGTTGGAGAGAGTCTTTAATTAATGTCTTTCTCAATAATAAAAAATCTCCTGGTTGTAAGTTTTGGTCTTTAAAGTGTTTGTCTCTTGGGAGTACTATGAAATGAATGTCACTCATTTCAGGCCTATAACCTTAGTGAGTCATTGATAGTAATGTAGAATGTCTGCTTTTAGTTTCCCTTATATATGGAAAACAAAAAGATTTAAAGATCAGCAGTATTTTAAACAGAGTCACAACAACAATAATCATCTTCACTTCATTTAGTTCCATACCCATTTTTTTGTTTATCCTGTTATTTGCCAGTATTTTCATGAATTCGGTTATTCCTTAGAATTCTATACTTCTTCATTCAGTTCAAAGATGTGCCCTGCTTAGAAACCTGTAATTTAGAGTAAATCAGAGTCCTTTCCATGGATTTTTCTACAGATGTAACATATTTGAAAATTCATTAGAATAAAACAATAACTATCTACGAATGACAAAACGTAGTGGCATGGTTATAGTTTTGATTGTAATGCAATTGATAAAATACTTTGCTTTTTTTTAAACTACAACATTTCAAGGCAATAATTTTTGGAAAATAATAATTACTATAAAATGACAGAGAATAATATGAAAATGTATAAGTATATGTATATATTTGGATACAATACACAATTTCAATATAAAAAGAACAAATAATATGTAAGATTTTAAAACATTGTCCATGGCTTCTTATATTGAGCATTGGGTATACTCATAAACTTCCAATGTTTGAGCCACAAATACCCAGAGTCCCACTGCTAGACGCCCTCACAGGGAACCACCCATCTTGGCTGGCCTGGTGTCGCTGATAACAAGACCCGGGTTACACTTGAGAGTTTCCTATTTGAACTTTTCTTTGAATTTTTCTACGTTCTTTCCTAGGACAGGTTGAAATCTTTCGAACATCCATTTTAATAAAAATATATGTACACAAATAGCACAGCTGTTTTCATTTTTTAATTTGGCAAAGCTTCTCAGGCAATTTCAAGCATATTAAGTAGAGCTAATTCACTTCAATAACGGCCCTTTAATAAGGACAGAGAATAAATCCTTGAGGTATTCCAGGGGCCACTGGAATTAACTCAAAGCCATCTTTTGTTTAAAAAGTCTCTTAAGCCCTAACCAGTTTGGATCAGTGGATAGAGCATCGGCCTGTGGACTGAAGGATCCCAGGTTAGATTCTGGTCAAGGTCATGTATCTTGGTTGCAAGTGCATCCCCAGTAGGAGGTGTGCAGGGAGGCAGCTGATCGATGTTTCTCTCTCATTGATGTTTCTTGTCCTCTATGTCCCTCCCTTCCTCTCTGTATAAAATAAATAAAATGTATATATTTTTAAAAAGTCTCTTAAAATGGGAACTTTAGGGAGATTGTCAAATATACATATGCAAAAGATTATACCATGTACTTTTTGTAAATTGAAGTAAAGCAAACACAGGCTTATGGTAATAACTCTAAAAGACATTAATCATACTTACAAACAGTTTTAATATTAAATATGTTGTCCAGACTACAGAATTCACCTTAATTTACATAAGTATTTAATCTTTTAGGCCAATGAAAGATTATATCCCAGTAATGCCATCTGGAGGCTGAAAATTCACCACACATATCACATAGATGAACACATATCACACAAATACTATGCACATAATTTTTGCAGGGAAAACACGAGAATATTTTATATAAAACTTTCACAAAAGTTTATAGCCTGTACTCCCTTTTACAAACCTTTTATGAACTTTCACAAACCTTCTTATCCATTCAGAAATCACTATCCTTAGAGAAAATTACATTTGTGCTTTTCCTTCAAATATGACTCCCTATACCGCAAGCCTTCTATTAGCACAATGATATAATTTCTTCCAAGTTAACGGGAACTTTTAACTCTTAGGAGCCTTAATTTCCAATGATAAGCACAAAAGTGAACAACCAGCATTCCTTAGATTGACGTTGATGAACATATTTTAATCACACTCTCACATTCAAGAAACACACATTTGGGAGGAGAAACCAAGATGGCAGCATAGGTAAACACCTAAACTGCTGCCTCGCACAACAATTTCAAAACTACAACTAACAGACAAAGCGGACATCATCCAGAATCACAGGAAGGCTGGCTGAGTGGAAATTCTACAACTGGAAGGAAAGAGAAAAGCACACTGAGACTCAGAGGAGCTGCATGAGACAGAGGTACTGAGACTCGCGTGCAGAGAGGACTGGCAACTGAGTGCGTGGCTGGCTTTCTCAAGCGGGAGGGAGACCAAAGCTCCTGACTGTGCTGAACTCCAGTTCCGGGAGACACTCTGGGGACCCAGAGTCATACAGGGTGAAACTGGACTGTCAGGAAAGAGAAAAGCACACTGTAACTCAGAGGAACTGTGGAAGGCAGAGATACTGAGGCACGCGGGCGCAGAGAGGGCAGGCAACTGAGTATGTGGCTGGCTTTTACAATCTAGAGGGAGACAAAAGCTCCCGACTGCACTGAACTCTAGTTCTGGGTGAGACTCTGGGGACCCAGACTCATTCGGGGAGAAACTGGACTGTCTGGCAGTGGGCGAAATTTGAGGGTGGCTTTCTCTCAGAGGTGCTTGCAGCAATTACCACGTGACACTGAGGAACAGGGGCCTATTAGGGCAGGGCTGACAGGAAACCAATGCTATCTGCTCCGCCCTGAGACTCCATCCCATCCAAGCTGAGCACAGAGGCTTTTGCAAGTCTTCTCTCATAAGGGTGTCTCTAGCACAGAAGTTCTCACAGTGAAGACACAGCTGATCCTCACAGCCAACTGGCCTGGAGGTCAATTCCTCCCAGTGATAGCAACAACAATCAAGGCTTAACCACAACAAGACTGTGCACACAGCCCACAAAGGGGTGCACCGAGAGTGTCCACCTCAGGTAACTGGAGAGGCTGAGCCACTGGGCCCTATAGGACACCTAGCACACAAAGCCACTCTGTCAACTCAGGGAAGCAGTGAAAATGTGAAGACAAAGAAACAGATCACAAAGGAAAGAAATGGAGGAAAGCAAATGACTGTATATAGAGTTCAAAACCATGGTTATAAGGTTTTTCAAGAATTTTCTAGAAAAGGCCAATAAATTTAGCAAGACCCTCGAGAATATGAAAAAGAGCCAACTAGAAATTAAGCATACACTGACTGAAATAAAAAATATTATTCAGAGATCTAACCGCAGACTAGAGGATCCCAAGAATCAAGTCAAAGATTTTGAAATATAAAGAAACAAAAAACACTCAACCAGAAAAGCAAAAAGAAAAAAGAATCCAAAAAGTTGAAGATAGTGTAAGGAGCCTCTGGGACAACTTCAAGCATACCAACATCTGAATTCTGGGGGTGCCAGAAGAAGAGAGAGAGCAAGATACGGAAAACCTATTTGAAGAAATAATGACCGAAAACTTCCCCCACCTGGTGAAAGAAATAGACTTACAAGTCCAGGAAGTGCAGAGAACCCCAGACGAAAGGAATTCAAAGAGGACCACACCAAGACACATCATAATTAAAACCCCAAGGGCAAAAGGCAAAGAGAATCTTAAAAGCAGCAGGAGAAAACAGTTACTTACCTACAAGGCAGCACCCATACAGCTGTCTCCTGATTTCTCAACAGAAACTATGCAGGCCAGATGGGAGTGGCAAGAAATATTCAAAGTGATAAATAGCAAGAACCTACAACCAAGATTACTCTACCCAGCAAAGCTATCATTCAGAATTGAAGGGCAGATAAAGAGTTTCCCAGATAAGAAAAAGTTAAAGGAGTTAATCACCACCAAACCAGAATTATATGAAATGCTGAAAGGTATTCTTTAAGAAGAGGAAGAAGAAGAAAAAGGTAAAGATAAAAATTATGAACAACAAATACATATCTATCAACAAGAGAATCTAAAAATCAAGTGAATAAAAAAATCTGATGAACAGAATAAACTGGTAAATATAATAGAATCAGGGGCATAGAAGGGAGTGGATTGACAATTCTCGGGGGAATGGGGTGTGGAGGGTGGTGGAAGAGACTGGACAATAATCGTACACCTATGGATGAGGACAGTGGGGGAGGGTAAGGGTAGAGGGTAGGGTGGGAACTGGGTGGAGGGGAGCTATGGGGGGAAAAAAGAGGAACAATTGTAATAATCTGAACAATAAAGATTTATTAAATTAAAAAAAACAAAAACACACAGAAAATAAGTTAAAAAAAGGGAAACACACCTTCAAGAAAGCACAAAACATTACATCAACAGCTCCAAATCAATTTTACAGACCTTCTGTAATAAAAAACCCAAAAGCAGGTGAACTTAGGACTTGTCTAGCAATCAATGTTTCAGTA
Organism: Corynorhinus townsendii; assembly: GCA_026230045.1. Classification (NCBI taxonomy): domain Eukaryota; kingdom Metazoa; phylum Chordata; class Mammalia; order Chiroptera; family Vespertilionidae; genus Corynorhinus; species Corynorhinus townsendii. Next base: position 36,460,050 of record JAPDVU010000009.1, read on the forward strand.
TTTCCTGTTATTTAAAAATATCTAGATATTCAATAACTTTCATTAAAACTTACTAAGTTAGAAAGAAATAGTTGAAATAAGCTAAAGTGATTTGTTTAGGTGGGTAAGGTAATTTTTTTTTCTATTGGAATAAGACATATCTTCCAGAGTTTTGTATTTTTAAAAATGGCCTAGACAAGAGGTCTTGGTGAACTCAGGTATTCCCACTTCAAAGGTTCTGGGACTTTGATTGCATAAAGCCAATTATCAACAAGCCTCTGAAATGAATGGGGGAGGTTAGGGAATGTAAAAGGACTTGGTGGGCTTTGAATTGTTTCTGGAGCCAAACCTCTGGCTCCTTGAAAACTTCATTTGTAAAACAAGGATAGTCATTTTCAATACCTCAGGGACTGGGTTGTCACCCAAATGTTTGCAAGGGACTGACAAAATCATTCACCCACTTTTGGAATGTTTCTTTCTATCTGGTACATTTTTCTAGTTTCCAGAAAGCACATACCTCTGAGTTTTCAGGTATATGAAACCTCTGTCCATCTCCCTTAGGAATGGCAAAACATGCCCTAGCTGCAAGATAGTCTTGAAATTAAGGGTGCGAAACCTCTCTATCACCCACTTTATATTGGGACCAGGTAGGTGGGGTAATAAAAGAAGGTTGGATTCTTTCTTGAGGGACTCAGGGTCAAGTTTCTCCCATTAGGTGAATATGTACCCCAAAAGAGGACTCTCAAGTCACTGTGGGCTGGTTCCCCATCTATGGAGAGACATAAGAGCAAGCCAAGTGTTAGAGGCACGTGTCTGGGCTATTTGGGGCCATTCTGAGTAGGTGGGTACCCTGTGAAGCCATCTCTCAGACTCTCCTGGAAGATAATAATGAAGAAAAGATGATTAGCAAACGTTCGGTCAGTCTCAAGCTTAGTTTCCTCCTGGAAGGTTCCTTTAAAATCATTAATTCCCCTTTTGGTTCAGTAACTGGTTCATTTTGTCTAAGTGTATATGTAACTATTCTGGAAAAAGCATATGTAAGCATCACTGATTTCATTAAAAAGAAAAATCCCCACTCATTTAACAGGTGAATGGGGAAGATTTGATAAGCAACCCATATATATATTCCCGTAACATTCCCTAGTTGGAAGGAAACAGGTTTTGATTAAAAAGCAGACATTTGTAGGGAAGCTTTATTCCGATGGTGAAAGCAATTAATTGGGTGCGGTTAAGAACAAATAAAGCAACCTTAGTATATACAGGGTACTTAGTGGCTTCTTCCCTCACTCCTTTTTAAAAATAGATTTTTATTGAATTCAGAGAGGAAGGGAGAGGGAGAGGGAGAGAGAGGTAGAAACATCAATGATGAGAGAGAATCATCAGTTGGCTGACTCCTGCACAACCCCTACTGGGGATAGAGCTGGCAACCTGGGCTTGTGCCCTTGACCAGAATCAAACCTGGAACCCTTCAGTGCCAAGGCCAATACTCTATCCTCTGTGCCAAACTGGCTAGGGCAGTGGCTTCCCTTTTAATGATAATTTAAAATTTTCCCCAAGTATCAGTGAGAAGGTGAAACACACTTGGAGCAACCCTATGATTGTTTGTGTTTGTTTACTTTTTCTAAATCCTATTTCAGTTTCCTATAACCCTTAAAGTGGACAGACTTCTCTACAGGAGTTTTCTTACAACCTTATTTAGTAATTCTGTTGCTTTTGCTCCTAGAAACCAGGAGTATATTAATTGGGATAGGTTAGAATAACCAGGATTACATGCTCTAACAATTAAATTTCTTTGTGAACCAATCAAGGCCATAGAGAAAATTGAGAACAATTGCTGGTTCCTCCCTGGCTGAGAGCAGCTTTTCTCCAAAAGGAGCTGGTAGAATTCCTATTCTCATTTTCCCTTAAGACAGTAGGGAGTGGTAGTGGAGGGAACAGAAGAGGAATGAAGAAGGGAAGGGAAAGAACACGTCCGGACACGGAAGCTCAGAGAGCAAAAGATGTAGTGGACTGCTATAGAAGGGGGAAAAGAGGATGTTAGCATTTGTGAGCTTCAGGAGAGTTCAGGGATAATCTCTGAAATTTCTTTTTTTTTAAAAATTAGTCTTTATTGTTCAGATTATTACAGTTGTTTCTCTCCCCCTCCCCATTGCTCCCCTCCACTCAGTTCCCACCCCACCCCATGCCCTTACTGCCCCTCATTGTCCTCGTCCATCAGTATAAGCTTTTTGTCCAATCTCTTCCTGCACCGCCCACAGCTCCTTCCCCTCTGAGAATTGTCAGTCCATTCCCTTTCTATGCCCCTGATTCTATTATATTCACCAGTTTATCTGTTCTTCAGATTTTTTATTCACTTGATTTTTAGATTCACTTGTTGATAGACATGTATTTGTTGTCACTTTGTTGTTCATAACTTTTATCTTTACCTTTTTCTTTCTCTTCTTGGAGAATACCCTTCAGCATTTCATATAATACTGGTTTGGAGGTGATGAACCCCTTTAGTTTTTTCTTGTCTGTGAAGCTCTTTATCTGACCTTCAATTCTGAATGAATAGCTTTGCTGCGTAATCTTGGTTGTAGGTTTTTGCTATTCATCACTTTGTATATTTCATGCCACTCCCTTCTGGCCTGCATAGTTTCTGTTGAGAAACCAGCTGACAGCCGTATGGGTACTCCATTGTAGGTAACTAACTGTTTTTCTCTTGCTGCTTTTAAGATTCTCTCTTTGTCTTTTGCCCTTGGCATTTTAATTATGATGTATCTTGGTGTGGTCCTCTTTGGATTCCTTTTGTTTGGGGTTCTCTGCACTTCCTGGACTTGTAAGTCTTTTTCTTTCACCAGGTGGGGGAAGTATTTGGTCATTATTTCTTCAAATAGGTTTTCCGTATCTTGCTCTCTCTCTTCTTCTGGCACCCCCAGAATTCGGATGTTGGTATGCTTGAAGTTGTCCCAGAGGCTCCTTACAGTATCTTCATATTTTTAGATTATTTTTTTCATTTTGCTTTTCCAGTTGGGTGTAATTTGCCTCTTCGTATTTGAAATCTTTGGCTTGATTCTTGGATCTTCTAGTCTGCTGTTGGAAGTTTAGGGTCTCACTAAACTTCTCAGAGATTCTTGAGTAACCTTATAACTGTGGTTTTGAACTCTATATCCAATATTTTGTTTTCATCCATTTCTTTCATTTGTGACTTGTTTCTTTGTCTCCACATTTTGGCTGCTTCCCTGCGTATGTTTCTATGTACTGGGTAGCTGCTAAGTCTCCTTGAGTTGATAGAGTGGCCTTGTGTGGTTATTGTCCTATGGGGCCCAGTGGCTCAGCCTCCCCAGTCACCCAAGGTGGACACTCTTGGTGCATTCCTTTGTGGGCTGTTGTAGTTAACCCTTGATTGCTGTTGATATCACTGGGAGGAATTGACCTAAGGCCAAATGGCTGTGATGACCAGCTGTGTCTACACTGGAAGATCTGTTGCACAGGAGACACCCTTCTTATGGGGCCGAACTTGCTTCAGTGGGGCTTTGGTGCTCACTGAGTCTGCTCTGTGAGTGTATCTCTTATGGATATGAAGAGTTGTAATCCAGTATGGTCTCACTCTGACCACTGGGTACACTGGCTCTTGGATATCCAAGGAGGTGCAAGGTCAGTCATTGTCTGGGGCCGCCCAGCAGGAACTACAGAGACATCTGCAGATTCCTCCTCTTTGTATGGGGTTTGGAAGTGCCCAGACAAGGCCCAGCTGTGAAGCAAGGCCGCTGCTCCTGCCAGGTAGTGGGCCTTCTTTTGGAATCTCTGGGTCTCTCTGACCCAGCTGCAGTTTGTTTTAGGCCCATGGTCGGCAAACTGTGGCTTGCGAGCCACATGCAGCTCTTTGGCCCCTTGAGTGTGGCTCTTCCACAAAATACCATGGCCTGGGCGCGTCTATTTTGAAGAAGTGGCGTTAAAAGAAGTTTAAGTTTAAAAAATTTAGCTCTCAAAAGACATTTCAATTGTTGTACTGTTGATATTTGGCTCTGTTGACTAATGAGTTTGCTGACCACTGTTTTAGGAAAAAGGACAGACCATTCATATGCAAAAGCTGCTGTGCACAGCTTGGGTGGGGCTGTAAATTGCATGGGGCGGGGTCTCTGAGAATCACCAGGACAGAGCAAACAGCAATGGCTGCCTTGAACCAGAAAAGTCCCAGGTTCTCTGCATCCTGTGACCCCATGCGGGAACAATGATCACTGTGAGCATCTCTTAGGAGTAAGCTGCCCTCGCGTTCCTGTGCCGATGCCAAACAGTCCAGTTTCACCCCGTATGTGCCTGGGCCCCCCCAGAGTCTTGCCCGGAACTAGAGTTCAGAGCAAGCAGGAGCTTTTATCTCCTGGTTTAAAGAGCAGCACATCCTGGTGTCAGCACTTTCCTAGCCTCCGCCTCCGCACCTCTTACTGGGGAATCCAGTAGTCTCAATGCGCTTTCTTCACCTCTCTAGTTGTGGAACTTCCACTCAGCCAGCTTTCCTGTGGTTCTGGGTGGTAGTTGTTCTGCCATTTAGTCGTGGTTTTGATGTGGTTGTGAGAGGCAACAAGTATAGGTGATTACTTATGCTGCCATCTTAATTTCTTATTAATTTCTTTTTTAAGGAGAGTTTATTGGTGCTTCTCCTTAGAAGTTTCTAATTTCCAAATCAAGATATGCGTCCTGTTCATTCAATCAGTTTAATTTTCAGGCCGGCATTTTCCTAGTTTTTTTTTTTTTTTTCCTGCGAAAAATTAGGCACGCAAAGACAACTTTATATTGATCACTTTATAGTTGATATTTTCTAGATAAGCCTTCCCATTTATGTAAAGCACTTGCAAGTCAAGGCTCCCTATCAGGGATATTAATGAGGACTGGAATCTGGGAGTTCCCAGCCCTGGAGGCACAACTTCCCATGTTAACTAGAGGTTTGTTTGCTGCTGTTATTTTTATTGTTGTTTGGTGTCTGCAGAGTCTCAGCACATTTTTGAGGGTGTGATGTAGTGGGTTGAAGTGGGTTGCTTTGTGGGTTGAGCTGCACGATGCTCACTCCCCTAGAGTCTCATTCAACCCTCTTATGTGCCCCGGTTTCTCTCCCTGCTGTGTAAAACAACCAGAAGGGCTACCAGTGCAGGTGGGCCAAACCTGATTAGTGCTCCCCGTGAAGAGCGAGTTAGTTTAGTTACAGCTGTGTGGGAATTTCCCTACGGAGCTCCTGCATGCTGCGAGGAATGACCTCTGACACATCCGCAAAGATCCTCAGTTGCCTAATAACACCTGAGATTCCTGCGGGAAGGAGGATGGGCCCCTATATCTTCCTAGGTGAACCAGATCAGCTCTCATTTATACAGCCAAGGAGTTTTCCCCAGTCTCTCAAAGGGCGATTCCAATAGAAAAGCCAGAACCAGGCCCATTTTTCCTCCCGACTCTCCTTAGCCTGGGATCTGTCAAGCGTAAACCTTAGTTCCACCAAGAGTATTCAAAAATATGGCTCAAATAAAGTCAGCAGCACAAGCAAGGGCAGGTCCTGAATCCAAGAGACAACTCACACAAGTTCACCCAACGGGCAGGGAACTGGTGGGTCAATGGGCCCTTTGCTGCATCCTAGGACCAGGTGTAGGTCTGCAGGGTGGTGCTGGGCGAGCTTTTCTGAGATCCTGCTGTGTTGTGCCAAGTAAATGTCAATGTAAGAAGCAGTCAGAACTGTGAACCATTGATGAGAATTTATCTGAGCCAAACTATCAATTGCCTTGAAGCAAAATCTCAATGGATTGAAATAATGCTCTGGAGAATGGCAGTTTTCACACTATTTTAGAAATTACAGTCAAAAGTGGAGATGTATGTGGGTTGCATGAAATCCATTGGTGATAGATTGGATAAAAAGTAAAATGATACTACATACTTCTTTCCCATAGGTGGATATAGGATAGAACAGCCAATAATGAACTCAATAACAATGAGGGAATTTGTGATCTCCACAGAGCACAGAGTGTCCAGAACAAGGAAAATTCCTTTGATTTTCTAAAGCTATGTTCAGTTAAGGTAAAGGCATGTTCAATGAAGGTAAAGATTGACTTTTTTTAGAGAAGATTCCAGCCTAGGACACGGTGACCCACCATAAACTGCTTTTAGTTAAAAAGTTTTAACTTTGGGACATCCTTTGTGATAACTTTAGGTGTCTGAGTTTAAAAGACCACCACCCAGGCCTTCCCTGACCTAACCACAGGTTAGTGAGTGGCCACTTTTTGTGTTTCCACACTCGATCACTTATGCCCCACCTCTTGTCACCAATCATGTCCCTTCTCTGTCCCACCACAGGAGGACAAACCATCAACCCTGAGTAGGAAAAGGACCCGTAGGGTGCCAGCAGCTGCAGCTTCCTCACAAACTGTGGGCCTGGCCAGCATATCCACTGTGCTTAAAACACAGGTACCCCAGAAGCTGTTCGCTACCTGGGTGGTGGAGTGCTCCAGCACCAGCTGCATTCCCAGGTGGTGCAGTCTCACTTTAAAGAAGCTAGTGATCTTCAAGGAGCTGGCAAAGGACCTCAACTCTGTGGTGATTGCTGTGAAGATGCAGGACTGCAAGGGCATCCTGAGGTCCCAAGAGATTGTGCTGCCTCCCAGAGGACCAGTGGAGACCGACCTGGCGCTGACCTTCTCCCTGCAGTACTCCCACGTCCTCAAGGGAGAAGGCAACAAGCTACAGGTCATGCTGGAGCATAGGAAGCGCTATAAGAACAGGACCGTCCTGGGCTACAAGACACTGGCCACGGGCGCCATCCACATGGATGAGGTCATGCAGCGAAACCCCAAGTCTGGCCAGATGCTGAGCCTCTACAGCAGCGTCGAGGAGTCCTCCACCAAGGTGGCCGAGATCTGGATCTCCTCCCTGTGCACTCAGCCCATCGAACATTATGACGGTGCCATGCAGGCCAGCCTGAAGGCCAAGTCTGCTGGTAATTACAGCGAGGGTCAGGATGAGAGCTCCTTTTCTGAGTTGGAGGCCAGCTGCAGTAGAAAGCACAGAGAGGACCTGCCCAAGGATGACTTTGAGAAGGGGAAGCCAAAGAAGCAGCGGGGATCAAAACGAGGAAACTTGAAGCGAAAAGTTCTGGCGCTGTTTCACAGGTCCAAAGTGTCAGAGAGGGACCGTCGGTCTGACATGATGGGGAACCCCAGGAAAAGTGACCCATACATGGAGGATGATGAGGGCGTCCTCAGCATACCCAGGCCCAAGCTCAGGCCATACTTTGAAGGCCTGTCAGACTCCAGCTCGCAGACGGAGATGTGGGGCAGCCACAGTGACACGACCCAAACGGAGCCTCTGAGTCTGGCCCAAATGCCAGAGAATGCGTGGGCCCTGGGAGGCAAGCAGCCATGTGAGAGTGACAATGCATTTGTGGCCTATAGCACACCCACTAGCAAGGTGGACAAGATCAGGATGGCCTCCCTGTCCAGGCCGCCCATCGACCACGAGGATAGCGCCAGGCAAGCCAGTCCCAAGGTTGAGTCCTCGGATGACTACTCTGATTGCAAGTGTGAGGACTTCTTCTCCAAGCTGGAGGCCAGCTCCAATGACACTCACAGGCAGGACCAGGAGGAGGATGACTTCAATGAGGTGAATGCGGTAGTCAGAAGGAGGACCATGACCGGGCAACAGAACTACCACCAGAAAGTCCTGTTATGGCTGCACACAGTCCAAGTGTCGGAGGAGGTCCTGGACCCTGAGCAGGACCATGGGGAGCATGTCCTGGAGGTGGAAGAGGACCTGGACCTCCTGTATGACATGCTGGAGAACCCCAGTGACAGTGGCCCAGACATTGAGGACGATGACAGCGTCCTCAGCACCCCCACACCTAAGCTCAGGCCATACTTCGAAGGCCTGTCTAGCGGCCCAGACATGAAGGACAATCACAGTGTCCTCAGCAGCTACAGGTCATGCTGGAGCAGGCCATGCATCGAAGGCCTGTCAGACTCCAGCTTGCAGATGGAAATGTGGGGCCTCCACAGCACCAGGATCCGAAAGGAGCCTCTGAGTTCCCACCTGCCTGAGAACACATGCGCCCTGGGAGGCAAGCAGCCAAGCCACAGTGACTCCAAATTTGTGGCCTACAGCTCACCCACCACGAAGGTGGACAAGATCAGGATGCCCTCCCTGTCCAGCCAGCCCATTGATCATGAGTCCAGTGCCAGGCAGGCCAGCACCAGGGCCCAGATCTCGCCTAACGACTCCGCCGGCCCGTCTGAGAGCTTCTTCTTTCAGCAGGCGGCCAGCTACAATGCTGCCCACAGGCAGTCCCAGGAGAATAACTTTGAGGAAGGGAACCTGATAGTAAGAAGGAGGTGCATGACCTGGCAACAGAATTACCACCAGAAAGCCGTGGCATCTATGCTCATGGCCCAAGTGTCGGAGGAGGTCGTGACCTCAGAACAGGCCCTTGTGAGGCATGTCCCCAAAGTGGAGAAGGCCCTGGACCAGCGATATGACATTGTGGAGAGCTCAAGCGAGAGTAGCCTAGACATGGAGCATGATATCAGCGTCCCCAGCACCCCAAAGCCCAAGCTCAGGCGATACTTTGACAGCATGTCAAGTGATAGTGGCTCTGACTCAATGGCCCGTAGAATTCGATCCCCTGGGGAGCAGTTGGCACAGCTGGAGGACAGCCGGGAGGCAGAGTCCTCCGCCCGGGGTTGGTTCACCAGGAAGCTGCCATCCATAGTGCGCTTCACCAAGTCTCTAGTCATCCCCTCCAGCAGGTCCAAGAGGAAGCACGCTGGCCACCAGGGCTGCACTACATCCCTGAATGAGTGGCTCAACAGACCGGACAACGAGGACCCAGAACCACAGAGCCAGCGGCAGATCCCCAGGAAGCCTGTGTGTGACCAGCTAAACAATATCCTCATTTCCCACGACAAGCTTCCTGAGACCATCATCCTGGTCAACACCTCAGACTGGCAGGGCCGGTTACTTTCAGATATCCTACAGGGTCACACGCTACCTATGGTGTGCACCTGCTGCACAGATGACGTCCAGGAGGCCTTCAGCATCATCGTCTCCTGGATGCAGAGATACTGCAACTGCAATTCCCAGGCCCTGACTCCTGTGAAGATCGCGGTGGCAGGAGCACAGCCCTACTTCAGCGCTGTGCTGGGGGTCTTTGTGGAGCAGCTGACTCACCAGCCACCCCAATGGCTGGACTTCATGCGCTTCCTGGTCATCCCACTGGGTTCCCACCCCTTGGCCAGCCACCTGGGCTCCATGGATTGCCGCTACAGCAACTTCTTCCAGGACCTGTACTGGTGGGACATGTTCAACAACCTGGAGTCTCTGAACACCTTGCAGGACACACAGGACGTTGTGTGGAGAATCACAGAATATGTCGCGGGTGCCAACTATGTCTACCTGCTGCCCATCGCAGAGGCCATGCTCATGTCTAAGCAGCAGCACCCCAACGAGAAGTCCTCAAAGAAGTTCATCCCTTTTGTGGCGGCAGTGAATGTTGGAAGAGTGGAACCATCTTCAGCCATGTCTGGAGACTCAGATGATGTGGCACCCTCATGCTCCAGTGAGCTTCTGTCCCCTGCCAGGAAGGCCTCATCCAGCATACTCTCCGTGCCGTCAATGAGTGGGGGCCTGTCCTCCTGCAGCCAGAGTGCCCATGCAGAGATGATGGAGCTGCAGGTGGATTACTGGACGGTATCCCAGCCAATAGACAGGAAGAGAGTGGCAGAGAAGAAAGACCTGCCTACAGCTAAAAGCACACTCAAGTGCTTCTTCCAGTCTGTCCAGGTCAGCAGACTGCACAGCAGTGGTGAGGCCACAGCAACACCCGCGATGTCCATGACAGTGGTCACCAAGGAGAAGAAAAGGAAGGCGCCCAAGAAAACCAAGGACGAGGATGTGGAGTCCAAAAGCCAGTGCATCAAGGGCATCCGTCGCCTGGTTTGCAAGGCCAAGCACCAGCAGAACATGCTGCCGGTCATCATCGACGATGTGGAGTGGAACGACGTGACATTCCTCCAGCTGGCAGCCCAGTGGTCCTCCCACGTCAAGCACTTCCCCATCTGCATCTTCGGACACTCCTATTCTACCTTCTAGTCCTTCCCGTCCCCCCGCCCTTCACCCTGCCTTGGCCTTGCCCAGAAAGACCCAGCTGCTTTTCTGTGAACAGTTCAGTTTACTACAGACAAAGACCTGGAAACCCAAAGAGAAACCTTTTTGGGTTTGAATACGCTCACAGCCTGGAGCCTAAGGGGGTTGCCCTTCACTGGGAGCTCCTCGCTGCTCTGTTCAATAACCAGAATGCTCTGGTGGGTGGGAGTCAGGAGGGCAGTGTTGAGCTGGAGAATCATGGGAGATGTGTTTTGGCCTCAGGATGCCCAACATTCCCAGCGAGAAGGTTCTGGCCTTGAAGACCTGCCCTTTCTGGAAGCCAGGACTCTGCTTCCCTGGGAGCCAGCTCCAGCCTGTACCCAGACTCAGAGCTGGGTGGCAAGAGGTCAAGGGCTGGTCTCTGATAGCAGGCATCTGAGCAGAACATGGAGGCCAGTCAGCCCAACCTTAGGATCCAGCTGCCAACCAGCCAACTGGCCCTAGCACCACATACTGGAGTTTCGCAATGAACTTCAACCTCACAGGGAAGAAAAAAAAAAGACCTGTATGGTGCCCCGGCACACTGGCTAGACAAAGTGGTCGAATTCCTGAGTAGGGAACCCACCTTCGTTGCTGTCTGTTACTACAGAGCATTTGCTACCATCCAACAGCTGTGGGACCAATTATTTACCAGGTGAGCCCCTCCCCCTCCAGAGCACATGGTCACCAGGCCACCTGTTGGCTGTTTGCCTTCAGGTCACTGCACTCTCTGAGTGTTTGTTCCTCTGAACCCTCCGTGAACCTGGGAGCCAGCTCATAGGGTTATTGTAGGGACTGGCTGGGGTCCTCCAGGTAAGTTTTCTCTGGGAGCCTAGACAGTGGAGAGGTCTGCTGGAGGGGCTGTGATTGAGCCAGTTGGTCATTTTCTCTTCCTGTTGAGGAAGCCTCTGCTAAATTTGTGATTCTCTTTGGGGCCTTGGGCTAAGCTCTTTTCTCATTTCATAAAGAGATTGGAGATCCCATTAGGGGTCCCTGTCCCAGGTGAATCCAGATCAAAGATGCCAGGGGTGAGCAGTGGGGCCCCAGGGTCACCCAGCTATCTGAGATGGGGCTCGTTTGGGCCCATTCATTCGGCAAATATATTAGAAGCCCAGCCAGGTACAGACACCTCTGTAGGTACTGACCGTAATCCAGCGCACAGAGCAGATCTGAAGCCTGCACTCCAGAGCTTCCTTCTAGTCGGGAGCGATTCAGTCACACTAGGCTGCACAGGCTCGTAGTGTCCACAGGACAGCCGATGTGATGTCCTCCTGGCCTCCTCTTCCTGTGGCGGCATCTTCCCGTATTGTGAAGAGGAAGGTGAACCTCTGTTCCAGCAGAAAACGTGAGTCAGTTTTGGGTCAGAGCCAGAAGGCGGGAGTATGGGAACTGTGAATTAAAGGTGCTGGCAGAACCCTGGATCCCACAAATGGTGGGATTTCTGCAAGAGGGCAGAGGTCTGAGGGAGCTGTGCATGTGGATATGGGTGGTGTGGGCAAGCAGTGGGAACTCAGTGAGAGAGTCAGACCCTCAGAAATTCTTACCCTTCCACTCCTAATCCCAGCCCTGCCTGCACCCGTATCCCGGGACCTTGCTCACTAATCTAGTAGAACCTTCTCAGTGGCAACCTGGCAGGTGTGCCCTGCCTTGTGGGAGATGAGTTTCAGTGGGAGGCCAAGAATCACATCGGACAGCTAGTGAATTATGCAACATGTATAAGCAGGAGCCAAAGTCTGAGGTGATAGGAAGGCCCTGGGGTTCGTTTGTTTGCTCATTGGTCGGTATTCCTGGAGCACCTACTCTGTGCCAGTGAGTGACATGAACTCATTGTGGACACAAGCCCTCTCAGTCCTAATGGGAGGTATCAGGGACACAGAGAGAGCATGTCATGTTCCCTTGAAGAAGGGGACAGGTGGTTCCTTCATTGATCCAGAGCTGTCAGTTAGGAGTGCTTTCTGGCAGCCCCTCCTGGGTGACCAGGCACGTCTCTGCCAGGACTGCCAGACTGAAGGTGAACAAGGAGTAGGTCTGGCTTCTGGATGGGCAGGAGCATGAGGCAAAGGACCTCTGGGAGGGCCATGTGGTAGGAAAGGGCACACCTCAGACTCTGCTGCCCACCTCTCTCTCTCTCCCCAGGGCCATCTCCTGCACCCTGGGCATCTGGCTGGACCAGCACCTCCAGAATTTTCCAGCCTGATGATGCTGTTGGCCTCCATAGAGCTCAACTTTCCAGTTCCCGACCTGCCAAACCAGGCCCAGTGCCTTCAGTCACGGCGGGAGCACCTGAGCCCACTGAGGCCGAGACAGGAGGAGGAGGAGGAGGAGGCCTCCGGGGGTGGAGTGGGTGAGTGTGCCTTTGGAAGGCACACAAAAGGCAGTGAGGGTGGTAACATGTCCTCTTCTTGGATCTGCAGAACCAGCTCCAGAGCAACATCAGGAAAACCCTCCAGAGGCAACGCCACCCTAGTGGCCTCTCCAGAGCCAGAGCCGGATCCAGGCCCAGCTTTCACTGAACTTCAAGAGGCAGAAGAACCACCTGCAGCATTTGAACAACTCACCTAGCTCCCTGCGAGGCCTGTGGTTCCAGATCCCGGGCCACAGCAAGTGTCAGCTGCCATGGCAGAGAGGGAACCCCACCCCCATTTAGATGCAGTGTTAAACGTTTTGTGTTCATGTTACATGTGCTTACAATATTACTGTAGTTTTTATGATATTTAGTAACATAGAGTGTATTGTAGAGAACATTTAATGAAATATTCTTAAACATAACCTTAATTTAGATTCTATAAAATTTAACCCTATAAACCCTCAGAGCTTTGAGCAAGTCTGTTTTTCTGGACCCTGACCCATGCATGGAGAGCTGTCCTCACCTTCTCCATCTGCCCTTCCTGGAGCCAGGACTCCGCTTCCCAGGGAACTGGCTCCCCCTGTGCCCAGACTCAGAGCTGGGTGGCCAGAGGCCAAGGACTGGCCTCCCTGGGGCGGCATCCTGAGCCCAACATGGAGGCCAGACATCCTAGCCCTGGGCCTTCATGTTGACCCCAAAACCACTCACTTAGGCTTCCAAAGAAACTTGACTCTCACAGGGCAAAAATAAAATAAAATAAAATAAAATAAAATAAAATAAAATAAAATAAAATAAAATAAAATAAAATAAAATAAAAGGGTGTACTGTGCAGGCTGCCCAGGAACAATGACTGGGAAAACTGGTCAAATACTTGATGGCCAGCTTTGTGGGCAGCATCCCCACCTTCGTCCCCACCCACCCTTCTGTGTTAATACAGAACATTTGCTGCTAAGCAATGTGTGTGGGACCAACCATGTTCCAGGTGAGCCCTGCCCCTCCACAGCACAGTGGTCACTCAGCCACCTGCTTGCTGTGAGTCTTCAAGCCACTGCATCTCTCTGAGTGTTTGTTTCTCTGAACATGGGGAGAACCGAGGCCCAGCCTCATAGGGACTCGGGCCAGGGGCGGGGTGGTGGTGGTGGTGGTGGTGGTTGTTCCTGGGAAAAGGACCTCTGGGTGCCTGGACACTGGAGAGGTGGCTTGGAGTTGCTATGGTTGTTCTAATTGGCCATTTCCTCTTCTTCTTAAAGAAGCTTCTGCCTTATTTGTGATTCTCCTCAGGCCTTAGGCTAAGCTATTTCTCCTGTGATAAAGAGATTGGAGGTTCCATTAGGCATCCCTGTAGTGGGTCAGGTCGATTAGAAATCCCAGGGGTGAGCAGTGGGACGTCAGGCTCACCCAGCTATCTGAGATGACGCTGGTCTGGGCTCATTCATTCAGCAAATGCCCTGCCCCCAGACTGCACTCCAGCGTTTCCTTCTAGTCAGGAGTGATTCAGTCACACTAGGCTGCACAGGCAGGTAGAGTCCACAGGACAGTGAATGTGACTTCTTCCTCGAAGTACTGCTGCATCTTCTCATATTTTGAAGCAGAAAGTGGATCTCTGGACCAGCAGAAAGAGTGAATGGGCTTTGCATCAGAGCCTTAAGGAGAGTATGGGGACTGTGACTTGGAGAAGGTGGCAACTCCCTGGTTCCCACATATGGTGGGATTTCTGCAAGATGGCAGAGGTCTGAGGGCTTTTCCTAGAAAAAAGGGAGGAGTCAAAGAGAGGTGTGCATGTGGATTTGGGAAGTGTGGGTGAATGGGGAGGGGTGTGGCTGGCCCACGCAGAGAAGAGCTTCCAGAGGCTGGGGTTAGGCAGGAGCAACAGAGCCCCTTAGGTCAGTGCCCATGGCCTGCAGTCTGGACGACTTCCTGGTGTGGGGGCTTGAACTGGGACTTCAGCGATGGAGGTTCCCTTCCTTGCAAGGCACACAAAAGGCAGGCATGGTGGTAACATGTTCTCTTCTTGTATCTACAGAAGCAGCTCAGAGCAAGATGAAGAAACACCTAAAGAGGAAACGCCAACTCTGGTGCCCTCTCCAGAGCCAGAGCAGGCTCCAGGCACAGCTGTCACTGAACTTCCAGATGTGGAACCACCTGCAGCTCGTGGGCAACTCGCCCCAGCTCCTGGGAATCCTGTGCTCCCAGATCCTGGGCTACAGCGCATGTCAGCTGCCAGGGCAAATGGGGCTCCTACAATTTCTTTAGATACAGTTTTAAAATATTTTTGTTTATTTTATATATGCTCACAGTGTTCCTGTATTTTTTATATATGCTCACAATGTTCCTGTATTTTTCTCATACTATTCAGTAATCTATAGTCTATTTTAAAGAAAATTTAATGAAATACTCTTAAACATAAATTTAATTTTAACTCTATAAACCTTCAGAGCCTTGAGCAAGTCTGTTTCTTCTGGGCCTCCGGCGTATTACTATGAGTTATAGGTTGGGAATAATTATTCTCTTAGGAACCATCTGCTCTACGTATGTGACGTTCCTGAGGCCCAGGACAATGGGACTTTGGGGGAAATTGACTGATGAGCATTGGGGCACGGACCCTTTATGTCAGGGCTGTCCCTGGGAACCTACATTTTGTTTGACTTCATCTCCCACCAGCACATTGGCAAAACATGGTCTTAAGTGCCCTCTGGCATCCACGTTGCAGAACGCTGTAACGTGGGTTTAGCCAGTAGAAAGCAGTTCCTGAACACAGACTGCCACCTGCACCTGGACAGAAAATCCATCCCACTTCAGCCTTCTGAGCATCTCCTCTCTTGGCCCATAGCACTGAAGAGGGGACTCATTTCCTCCACAGGCACCACTTCCTAATCTCCTCTGGGGTCAGAGCCTCTCTCCGTCCTCAGCCCCTGAGCCCTGGTTCAGCTGGGCTTTTTCCTGAGGCTCTTCCATCTCACCAGAGCCCAGTGGCAATTCTTTCTCATGCCTTAATGCTGAACAAGGTTGTGGAGAGCCTGGCTTCTCCCTTTACACCAGTCCTCTTCAGCGCTCCAAGCCAACCTGGAGAGAAGGGACTAACACCCTTCTAGGCACTTTGCTCTGGAAAAAGCTGCAACGTCTCAGGACAAATGGGAATAAGCTTTGGGCCAGGCACACAGACCATGCCCTCAAGATGAGTACCTCTCTGGGCTGACACGGGTATTAAGGAAATTCTAGTGGGATATGATGAGACCTACGCTTTTTTTTTTTAAATAAATTTTTATTCAGATTATTACAATTGTTTCTCCTTTTCCCCCCCATAGCTCCCCTCCACCCGGTTCCCACCCCACCTTCTGCCCTTACCTCCCCTCCACTGTCCTCATCCATAGGTGTATGATTTTTGTCCAGTCTCTTCCTGCACCCTCACATACCCCTTTCCCCCTGAGAATTATCAGTCCACTCCCTTTCTATGCCCCTGATTCTATTATATTCACCAGTTTATTCTGTTTCTCAGGTTTTTAATTCACTTGATTTTTAGGTTCACTTGTTGATAGATATGTATTTGTTGTTCATAATTTTTATCTTTATTTTTTCTTCTTCCTCTTCTTAAAGAATACCTTTCAGCATTTCATATAAGACTGGTTTGGTGGTGATGAACTCCTTTAGCTTTTTCTTATCTGTGAAGCTCTTTATCTGCCCTTCAATGCTGAATGATAGCTTTGCTGGGTAGAGTAATCTTGGTTGTAGGTTCTTGCTATTCATCACTTTGTACATTTCTTGCCACTCCCATCTGGCCTGCATAGTTTCTGTTGAGAAAGCAGCTGACAGTTATATGGGTGCTCCCTTGTAGGTAATTAACTGTTTTTCTCTTGCTGCTTTTAATATTCTCTCTTTGTCTTTTGCTCTTGGCATTTTAATTATGATGTGTCTTGGTGTAGTCCTCTTTGGATTCCTTTTGTTTGGGGTTCTGTGCGCTTCCTGGACTTGTAAGTCTATTTCTTTCACCAGGTGGGGGGAGTTTTCAGTCATTATTTCTTCAAATGCGTTTTCAGTATCTTGCTCTCTCTCTTCTTCTGGCACCCCCATAATTCTGATGTTGGTACGCTTGAAGTTGTCCCAGAGGCTTCTTACACTATCTTCAACTTTCTGGATTTTTTTTTTGCTTTTTGCTTTTTCGGTTGAGTGTTTTTTGCTTCTTTGTATTTCAATTCTTTGACTTGATTTTTGCGTTCCTCTAGTCTGTTGTTGAGTCTCTGTATAATATTTTTTATTTCAGTGAGTGTATGTTTAATTTCTAGTTGGTCCTTTGTCATATCTTCGAGGGTCTCATTATATTTATCGGCCTTTTTTACGATATTTTTGAAAAGCCTTATAACCGTGGTTTTGAATTCTATATCCAGTCGTTGGTTTTCCTCCATTTCTTTCATTTGTGATCTGTTTCTTTGTCTCCGCATTTTGGCTGCTTCCCTGAGTTGGTAGGGTAGCTTTGTGTGCTAGGTTTCCTATATGGCCCAGTGGGTTGGCCTCCCAGTTACCTGAGGTGGACACTCTTGGTGCACCCCTTTGTGGACTGTGTGTACAGCCTTGTTGTAGTTAAGTCTTGATTGTTGTTTGTATCACTGGGAGGAATTGACCTCCAGGCCAGTTGGCTGTGAGGATCAGCTGTGTCTACGCTGGGAGAAGTTCAGTGCTGGAGACAGCCTTAAAGGATTAGACTTGCCAAATTGCAAAAGCCGCAGTGTTCAGCTTGAATGGGTGGAGTCTCAGGGCGGAGCAGACAGTCTTGGCTTCCTGTCAGCCCTGCGTGCCCACCTCCAGACCTCTGCCTTCCCTGCCTCTTGAGCCTCCGCCCGAGAGTCCAGATTCCCCCTGCAAGAGCGTGGGCCCGAGGGGCTCATCTGGAACTGGGGTTCAGTGCAGTCAGAACTGGGGTACAGTGCAGTCAGGAGCTTCTGACTCCCTTCTGCTAGGGAAAGCCTGTGGCAAGCTCTGCAGTCTTTGTGCACACTCGCGTGCTCACGCTTCCAGACCCGTGCCCGCCAGGGCTCCCCCGGGTCTCCCCTGGGTCTCCGAGTCTCCAAGTGCCTTTCTCTCTATCTGACAGTCCAGGCTCCCCTGTATGATCCTGGGTCCACGGGGTTTTGCTTGGAACTGGGGTTCAGTGCAGTCGGAACTGGGGTTCAGTGCAGTCGGGGGCTTCCTTCCCCTTCCTGCCAGAGGAGTCAGCCAGGCTCTCAGACTCCCTTCCTCTCTGTGGGCACAAAGACCCTTTGCCTTACCTCAACCCTTTGCCGTTCCTCCAATTCTCTGTGAGCTTTTCTCTTTCCTTCTAGTTGTAGAATTTCCACTCAGTCAGCTTTCCTGTGGTTCTGGATGGTGTCTGTTCTGTCTTTTAGTTGTAGTTTTGAAATTGTGCGAGGCAGTTGTTTAGGTGCTTACCTATGCCGCCATCTTGGTTTCTCTCTGAGTCCTAAGCTTGACCTGGTAGCACAAGCATTGGGAACACGAGCCCGTCTGGGGTCACACACAAGGCTCTTTAGGATGGGATTCCTAAAGCAAACCAGAAGATGAATAAGGATTTGTCTACCCACTGTATCCTGATTTTTCATGCGCCATGGCAATTGAGGGAAGCATTGTGAGATTAAACACTCCTTAGAGAGGTAGGAGTGACCCACCGGGAGAAGTAAAGGGAGGCTAGGTCTAACTTAGAGGCCATGGGCTTTTTTTACATTTACGATTGCTGGTAACAGTAGATGGGATGGAGCAGAATCTGAACAAATACATTTTAACAAAAAACGGTTTTATAGTAAGTCCTGTGTGCTGGAACTGCTAAGTACTAGAGACCAGTGATCCTAAAGTCTTTTCCATCACCATTCTCCTTGGAATACAGATATATGAGGAAAATGATGTTATGTGGTTCCCATAGCACAAGTGGGCTTAGGGTGACAGGAAGAGGACATTTCTTTATGGAGAAATATTGTGTGTTCACTTCCAAAGAGAGTCCGAAAAGGAACTTGTAATTTCTAGTCTGTGGAGATATAGGATATTAACCAGGCAAGCCAGGCATTGAGAGACATTTCAGGCAGAGGAAAGAATTGGAAAACAGAATTGAGTCAGGATACAATAAAGGGTGTGGGGGTGGGGTTTCAAGTACTGGGAACATCAAGAGGTTGGTTCCCAGGACAGGAACAGGGATGGCTGAGCGGAGCGCAAGTCAGACACCACCTCTGGGAGCCCTGGCAAGAAAGTTCCAGGCATGATAGTTCCTGAGCAGTCCTGTTGCAGGAAGAGAGAAGGGAAGCAGATGTTCCTGAGTTTGAGAGCAGGTGGAATGAGAAGGGGAAGGGAATGGACAATAGTAAGGGGAGAGAGAGGCATAGGCGGGGAGAAGTCAGTCATGTCCTAAATGATGACACGCTGCTGAGTATGGTGAGGACAGGATGTCGTGAAGTGGAGGGAGGTGATGGTCTCAGCACTGAGTTGCTCATGAAATGTTGAGAATAAGAGGTGGAGGAGGCAACCTCATGGACAAGTACCGAGTTTCCTGCAGGTGGAACAGAAGGAGATTTTGGAGACAGTTGCCTACTTTGCCCCTAAAGAATGTGGCCTGCTTGACGGGTTAATAGGAGACTGTGGCAGGAGGTAGGAGTGACCCACCAGGATGATGGGATCTCAAGTAGGGGGGCTCCTGAAGCAACAGAAGCATGTTTGGAGGTGGCCCTGTGTATACAGGTGAGTGCTGATGGGCCTGCTGGCACCACGGAGACACCTCCACCTGTGGGGAGAGCCAGTGCTGCTCAGGTAGCCCCTGTGTCCTGCTTGTTTCTGAAATCCTCAGCTGAGAGCACCCTTTATGATCTTGAAAAGCCCAAGGGCAATGACATGACCCTTCCGATGACAGATAAAGGGAACGGTCACGTCGGATGCTCAGTATGAGCTCTCCATTTTTCCTGAGTGCCCTCTCCTCCCTTTTCCCCTCCAGTCCTGTCTGCTCACTGGGATCCCTGAGGTTGGCTGGAATCCAGGCCTGTCTTTACTCCTCATAATTGGAGCATCATCACCAAGTGGTTTCTCTAGATCCCCAGCTCCTGGCTTTTACCAAACCATTGTGAGGATCACCTCAGCTAACAGGGCGACTCTCTCACCTCTAGAGGGACACCCTATAGTCTTAAATACACACAGCTGCACACTGAGAGAACACAGCTCAGGAGCCCAGGACACAGTACTAGGGATCCAGGCCTCTCGGCACAACTGAGTGTCCCATTCCCATTGCCCACGTGTCCCCAATGAACTCCACGGAGCCCCTGCTTCACTGGTGCCCTCTCCCCTCTGTCCTCTGCATCATGCTGGGGCAGAAGCTGGCAGGCGTGAGGCACTGTGTTGATACCTGGGCTCCTGCTCACTCACTGAAGACCCTGGATTCTCAGATGCTGATCCAGATTTGAGAAGGAAAAGCATGGCTGGCGCCAGCAGAATGCTTTGTCCTGCTCACCACTGGGTTCTGGCACATTAGCTGCACTAGGGAGCAGGGGCAGCTGTGGACAAAAGGCCCTGCTGAAAGAGAGCGTCACTTATACTAGAGGCCATAGGGAGGGTACCCTGCTGGCACCTTCCTGGGTAAATCCCCCCTGCAAATCCCACAATGAGATTCACCAAGAAAGGGCAGTTTTGACAGCATATGTAGGCAAAGAAAAGCAGCAAAGAGGCCATATCTGGGAGAGGAGACACTTTATTGTTACTCAGGGTCTCAGGAGGCCTTGGGTTGAGCTGGGCTCACTGGCTTTTCCAAAAGGGTGCTGCCCTGTGGCTCTGATTGTGGCAATCCATGGCTGTGCCCCCACCAAGGACAGAAACTCAGAACACTGAACATGTCTTCACTCTTGTTCCTTTCCTCAAAGATATGGGACAAGTCATTTTCTCAGAACAGCCCCACATCTAAGCTTAAGGTGACAGGGTGAATGGGCCCAGTTCCTCTGGGTCATGAAAGGGGTAAACAGGGCAGTTGACAGTGAGCAGAATTTCAGGTTCCAATAGGGAGGGGGAGGGCCAAGTCCGAACAGTCTCGTTTCTCTATGCACAGAGAAGGCGCTGAGCTGAGGGTGGGTGGGCAGGACGATGATGACTGTCAGAGACTTCAGGTTACCGGACAGTTGCTGAGACTGGTGGGGTGAAGCCCCTTCAATCACACAAGTTTTTCTTCCCATAAATATTAATATGCCTGCTGTGCATATTAATATGCAAGGCCTTGGGGGTTGCACCAGTGAAAAACTGACCTGCAGGTTCCTATCTCAGAAGAAACACTTATAGGGGGTACAGACCTCCCACAATCACACACCTCTAACCAGAGATGTGCAAGCAGCCAGCCTGGTTCTGCTGAGATCTCCTGCCGGTCACTGTCCTCAGGTCTCCCAGGTTTCAGAATCTGTTCCATGGTCTTATGGGTGGACCGCTTGCTGCCCAAAGATCCCTATCACCAAGATGGGGGTACACGATTGACAGATGTCTCTACTACATCACATGTAAGGTCAAAGACACTTCACAGAGAAAGATCTTATATGTGGCTGGAGGGAGAGAGGTAGGGATAGAGGTGCACACACAAGGTGGGACACACGATTTTACATGTCTGTGTCACAAGTGACAGGTGCCAGGCAGTGGATCATCTTATTTTTGTTACTTAGAGGGGATTTACATTAGCTTCCAAATTAAATTGAAGAAAAAAATCAAATGAATATTCCTTAGAGAAATCCTTGCAGTTCATGAAGCACCTTCTGAAGAAGGCAAAATTGTCAAACTTGGAAGTGGGTCAAGCTCATTGTCATGAGCTGCAAATGCCCTGCCCTCCAGTGGACGAGCGAGAAATGGCACACGTGTTGTGAGGCTCATGGTTCTGTCAGCAATGGAAGCAGACACCAAACTGAGCCTTTGCCTGGGCTTACCTTTAGACCAAATTAAATCGGTCAGAGTCAATATTTTGGGGTGCCTTCTAGTAGAAGTCATTATCCTGTCATTTCACACTAGGAAAACATAGGCTTGGTCCCAAGTCTGGCATTTCAGGGAGTCTGCATTGAGCTTCTGAGTCAGGCCCAGGGTTCTAGGACAGATAAGCCAGGCAAGGTCCCAGCCCTTGGACTCCAGAGCAGGGGCAGGGAAGTTTGGGGATAATGGGCCTACATCACAGTGCCATGTGTCTGGTTGAAAAAAATAGTACATAAACCAAAGCATGTTGATGGAAGCCTTCTGATTAAACAATAAACAGTTAAGAAGATTAGAACAGTACCCTCAACCTATTTGTAAATTTTCATCTACATTAAAACACAAAGTTATTCCGAATATGAGGTCACCCTGTATTCCCGCTCCCCGTTGATTTAACATGAATATTATCCCTGCACTTTAATAATTTTGACCTATGATGGCATGGCTGCATAACACCTCTTATGATACACTGTACGTAACTGACCTGCTGCCCAACTCCTGGCCAACCACATCTTGTTTACCTGTGAAAGTGCAGTTTGGCTGCTGTGAGCTCAGGGTAGCTTCCACTTGTGGAATATTCACTAACCTTCCAGAGCACACGCACCCTATTCTTTTCCCTTAAAATGCCGGCACCTCGTGTCTTACCTCCTTCTTTAGATCAGAAGCTCATTCTAGGCCAAGATGCTGCTCAGTCAGATCTCCCTCCAGCTCTTAGCACAGCGCTTGGCATACGGTGAACCCTCAGTAAAGATGTGAGCAGCACCGTAGTTGTAAATGAGTTACTCATGGTGGCAGAGAACTTTAATTGTCCATCACATCCATTCACCCAACTTGGGGTGCACAGGTGGATGGCACATCCCAGCCCCATTGGTGCCCTGTGACCTGCCGTTGTCAGTGGGAGAAGACAAGGACTGATGAAAGCCACGGCAGAACTGGTGAATACAATCCCCAGCATGCACTTCTCTGTGACCTGTCCCCTCAGGCTGATGGAAGTACATGGGGTGAGGTGCTAGGGATGAAGAAAACCCATGATGGAAGAACTCTGGGTTCCTGAGTGACCACAGAAGGATGCATCTCTCCAATCTGATCATCCCCCTTTCCCAGCACTGGTATGTGGGAAAATATATAGAGACATGCTATGGAAATTTGGGGGGATTTTTCCATAATCCAGCATAAGTTAATCCCCCCACGAGAGGATTAAAGTACAGGATGATCCATGCAGAGAAACCATAGGCCCGGCCTTCTAGGAGCTCACAGGCTGCAGGGAAGGTGGACACAACCAGGTAGACACAGTCCTGTGAGAGGGAAGAGTAGGTGCTGTGCAAAGGGATCAGGTGCTGTGAGGAGGGATGGAGGCTCCTGAGAGAGGGGCTGAAAGGCTGCACTGAGGTGGCATTTGTCTTCCCAGCAGCAGGACCAGAAGGAGCCAGCCCGGCAGCAACTCAGGTGTATTTAGCCTGGCGGAAGGCACAGCTGTGCAGACCCTTGGAGGCAGAAAGTGTCTGGATAGAGAGGACGTTAGAAAGATGGACGGGGTGGCTGGAGGGAACTGGGAGGAGATAAGGGAGGGAGGGAGGGCAGGGCCAGCACCTGGTGTGGGAGGACTGTGCTACTGATCTATTGCTGAGAGTTCCCCCACATTAGAGACTTAACCAACACACACTTATTAGCTCACATGTCTGTGATGAGGAATCCCACATGGCTCAGCTGGGACTAGGCAGGATCTGTGTCACTGAGGGTCTGGGCTCAGTCAGGGGGACTTTGGGATTCAGTTTGGATGTAAGGCCTGACTTCCTCTCTGTCTGTTGGTCTCATTCAGTGCTAGGCCATGTGGGTCTCTCCAGATAGCAACTCACAGCACAGAGGCTTATTCCTCAGTGTGGCCTGAGAGAGACAGAGTCAGAGCCAGACAGACAGATGACAGAGAGATAAACAGAGAGCAGTTCAGTGTGAGCAAGCATACAGGCACTGACTTTTGGAAAAAAAAAAGTTTTTTAATTGATTTTATAGAGAGAGGAAGGGAAAGAGACAGAGCAACATCCATGCAAGAGAATAGCATCGATTAGTTGCTTCCTGTACCCGCCCCAACCAGGGAATGAACCTACAGCCTAGGCATGTGCCCTGTCATGGAATCACACCAGCAACCTTTTGGTGCACAGGACGACACTCAACCAACTGAGCCACTCTGGCTGGCCAGGCAGTAACTTTTTAGAATCAAATCATGGAGGTCATTTTGGATCCATTTGTCATCTTCTATGTAGTCACTAATGACACCCTCACTTAAGAAGAGGGCACCCATTCACACCACACGAGGAAGGTGAAGACCATGGGGAGTCACTGAGGAGGGAATCGGTGACCCAACAGGTCCATACCTTGCCCAGGATCACAGATGGTCAGAACGCAGAGCCTGAGATAAACCCAGGTGTTTCCTCAAAGTGGGAACCTAGGTGCACACAGGTTTCCTCAGGCGCTCTAGTAAAGCTGTGCTGGTGGAATCGTGTACAGACATGGAGATGGCATGGGGGAGACGGTGAGCATTTGGCAGCCTAGCCAGGCATTTGGCTAAAATTTGAAAAGGCACCCATACCTGGAACCACAGAGCCGCACCTCTGTCCCCAGCCCACCCAGGGTGGAGGAAGCTGGGCCCTCTTAAGCTGAGCTCACGCATATGCTGTTCTGAATCACACCCTCATTGGATAATTGGGAAACTGAGGCCCATAATCAGGCAGGGACTATCTGGGGTACCTGACATTCAGAGTCCAGAGTTCAGGAACGTTCACACCTTCCAGGCCAAGGCTCCCACCTCCCCCACAGAGTTCGTCTGGAAATTAGAAATCCTGACATACTGAACGGCTCCTGCCTGTTCCTCCCTATGTGGGGCCGTTTTGTTCTGGGATCCAGAAAGGGAGCACTGGCGGTCTCTCTCTCTCTTTCTCTCTCTCTCTCTCTCGATCTTGGATGGGATTAGAAGAAAAGCAGACTAAGAGGAAGTGACAACAGGAAGGAAAAGCAGGTTGGAGGCACTACCTACATGTGACAGTCCTCCTCCTAATTTCCAGCTACTCCCCACATGAGCCTGAACAACCCTAAGAAGCACTTGCTGCATAACCCATTGTGCAGGCAGGAGAGAGATGGACTCTGACAGGCACAATGACTTATCCAGGATCCAAAGAGGTAAGAATGAGGGGTTGAGTCTGAGCCCAGGTCTGTCTCCTCAAGTCTGGGACCTTGGCTGCAACCAGACCTTCTAAGATGCTGAGGAGAGGGGTGTGTTGGTGCCACTGTGTACAGATCAGGTGTCTGAAGAGGGGTCTGCAGATAGCAGCCCACAGGACTATTTGCATAGCTGACGAGGGGACACAGGGAAGACAATCCCAGGTACTGAGGTCATTAACTAATAGAACTTGGCACCCCCGTAACCAGGCACCCACATCAGCCCCACAGGCAGCTCACTTGCCAAGAGGCATTTGCCAGTGCAAGATGTTCTCCTGCTGTGTTGCCAGTGATTGGTGCTCTTGCTTCCGGAGACCCCGCAGTGAGAGCTTTTCCAGATGGTGCAGATGTTGGTTCAACCCTCGTCCCCGACGTTGCTGGCTATTTTCTAGAACATGGCCTTAGGTAACACATGGTGGCCTGGGTCAGACCAATCCTGGTTAGGTCACTTTTGTGAGCCATCCCTGTGCAGCCCACATACCTCCGGGACAGAAAGAGGTTGCTGGGTCTCAGATAATCTAGCAGTCCTGTCATGGTCACACCCAGGATAGGGCAGGCAGGTGGAGGCAGATGGGCTTCCAGAGGGGTCCCTGATTTGTGCCAATGGGAGTCCTAGGCCCTTAGGCAGTCACAACTTTTCCTCTCCAGTGGAGGTCTGAGCCGATCACAGTGTGTGTGTGTCTGGAGTGGAGGGTCACAGGGGCAGAGAACTGGCAAAACAGGGCTCTGAGGCTTTCCCCTGGTGACTGGGAACTGTCTTTACAGAGCTCTGCACAGGAGAACAGAGAGGAGCTGACAGGTGGGGTCCTCAACTTCATGCCCCTTCAGGAGGCACAGGTGCCCCATCCATCCTCCAGCGTGTAGCAGGGCCACAGGGTGAGTACAGGTGCTGAGGTGAACCAGACTCCAGGATCCCTTGCCGTCAAAGGAGTCCCTGGGTTCCAGAAGCTACCCTGCTATTCCCTCGAGATTCCTCCTGAATTCCAATTTCCAAAGGCATCTGGGTCTCTATCTCCTCCTACCAACCCACTCTCACTGTCCGTCCTCTTACAGATGAGATGCAAAGTCACTGCCCACAAAGTGTTAGGAATATCGGAGGAGAGACTTTGCTCCATTTCATATCATGCTCAGTCAAGAGTATTTTTGCATTTTTCTACAGACTTTCCCTTTTTAACACCCATCTCCACGTGTCCATGTTGTCCTGACAATCCTTACATACCTTCTCCCACTCTTATACATCACCGTGATTAGTGGGGATGCTTTCCCAAAAGGACATGGGGCTCAAGGTACCAAGTCTGTTGCTTTGCGTTTTGCTGCCCCGAGAACCACATCCCCAAGTACCCTCCAGGTCAGGAGCTGGGGCCTCCCTGGGCTGCACAATGTACCAGGAGGGGGACCTGTTATCAAGGCTGGTGATCCATCTCTTCACTGCTGTGGGACCTGGATATGATCCCCTCATGTTGACATGTCAGGGGTGCTTCCCTGAACACCCTGCTTGTCTTAATATCCAGACCCTCCCACCCCAGGAAAAGCCTCTGTGTTCCCATCTTAGAATGGAATGTTTTGTCAGAAATCCCAGGACTGATGCTGTTAACACAGGGAGGTGCTGTCCATCCTCTCCTAAGAAATGCCCTAAGGTACTAATGTGTTTCATCATTCCTCACCTACAATTCTACTTTTCCTGTCGAGTATCTTTTCTCATGTCAATGTAAGAAATTTTCAAACCTGTGAAGAATTTTTTTGAATTTATTTGCGCCAAAGTGTCACCAATTGCCAGGAAATAAAACCTCAACAGATGGAGATAATGCTCTGGAGAATGGCAGCTTTGCACCTTATTTTATACATTAAAATTCAAACAGGAGACCTCTGTGGGTCTCATGAAGTCCATTGGTGATAGATTAGGGAGCCATGACAAAGCAAAGTGGGGAGAACTCTGAGGTTAGATGAACAGCAAAATGGTAGACACGTACTTCTTTCACTTGGGTGTGTGCAGGGTAGTTAACAGTCAACAACGAACCCAATAACAATGAGGGGATGTGTGGTCTCTGCAGAGAGCAGAGCAGTGCCTATGCTTTGAGGGGTCTAAATAAAGGAAAATTATGTTGACATTCCGAGGATATGTTATTCTATATGCAAAAAGACAATAGGCTCAGTTAAGGTAAAGATTGATAAAGATTGACACTAGTCAGGGAAGATGCAGGCCTAGGACTTGACTACCCACCACAAACTGCATTTAGTTAAAAGTTTTGATTTCAGACCATCCTTTGTGGTCACTTTAGGCTTCTGAGTTTGCGAGGCCGCCAGGTTAGTATGTGGCCCCTGTGGTCACTCCTGCCCCACCTCTTGCCACCAATCACTGAGTGCCTGGGGTTCGGTCTGAGCTGCAGTTTATGAGCTGCCACCTGGCAGTTTATGAGCTGCCACTGATGGCATGTGCCCCCTCTGTCCCAACACAGGATAGAAATAAGACCACTATGGGGCCTGCAGCTACAGCTTCATCACCACCCTCTGGCCTAGACAGCACGCCAGCTGCTTGTGACACACAGGTGCCCATGAACCTCTTTGCAACCTGGGAGCGGGACTACTCCAGCCCCACCTGCGTGCCCAGGCTATGCAGCCTCACCTTAACCAAAATGCTGATTCTCAAGGCACTGGCCAAGGAACTCACCTCCTTAGTGATTGCTGTGAGGATTAAGGACTCAAAGTGCGTCCTGAGGTCTGATGAGATTGTGCTGCCCCCCAGGGTTCCAGTGAAGACCAAGCTGGCACTGACCTTCTGCCTGCAGTACCCCCACTCCATCAAGAGGGAAGGCAACGAGCTGCAGATCATGCTGCAGAAGAAGCAGCTTCTTGACAACCAGACCACTCTGGGTTACCAGACTCTGGCCATGGGCACCATCAACATGGCTGAGGTGATGCAGCGAGCCCCTGAGGGTGGCCAGGTTTTGAGCCTGTACCCCACTATCAGGGAGGCATCTGCCCATGTGGCTGAGGTGAGCATCTCTTCCCTGTCCAGCCAGCCCATGGACCCCAAGGACAACACCCGGCAGGCCAAGTCCAGGGTTCATGAAATTTCTGAGCAGCAGGTCAGCCATGATCCCGGGCACAGGCAAGACCAGGAGGAGCAGGAGGACTTGGACGTGGGAGAAGCCAAGAAGCAGCATGAAGTAGTGGTAAGATCGCCATTCATGACCAGGCAAATAGCTGCCAACAAGAAAGTTGGGGCGTGGCTTCGCAGGGTCCAAGCATGGGAGGAAGACCTGGACCTGCAGCAGGAGTCTTCAGAGAATGTCCCCGAGGGGGAGGAAGACCTGGATCTGCTGTATGACTCACTAGAGTATCCCAGTGACAGTGGCTCATGAGAGTGTCCTCAGGACCCCGAAGCCCTGGTTGAGGCCATACTTGGAAGACCTGTCCCAGCCCAGCTCTCAGATGGGGAGCTAGAGCATCCACAGTGCCAGCACCAGAAGGAGCCTCCAGGTCCAACCCACGTGCCTGAGAACTTGAGCCCCAAGCAACCAAGGAACAGTGTCTCAGAATCGGTGGTCGATCACACACCCGCCTCAGGTAGCAGCTGGCACAGCCCTGGGACTGTCAAGAGGCAGAGACCTCTGCCCTGGACATGTTCACTGAGAAGCTGCAACCCAGTGGGCGTATCACCAAGACTGAGTCTCTCCTCATCCCCTCCACCAGATCCCAGAGGAGCAGGCGGGCTGCTGGGGCTGGAGCACATCCCTGAAGGAGCGGCAGGTGGCACAGCCAGGGACAAGCGGGCCCACAGCCTGGACAACAAGCACTGCCCTGACCTGCTGAGCCAGCTGCAGATCCCCAGGGAGATGCTGTATGACCAGCTGAACCACATCCTCATCTCTGACAGCCAGCTGCCCCAGAACATTCTCCTCCTAAACACCTCCGACTGGCAGGGGCAGTTCCCGTCTGAGTCCTGCAGCAACACATGCTGCCCGTGGTGTGCACCTGCTCCAAGGCTGAGGTCCAGGCGGCCTTCAGCATCATCATCTTGTGGATTCAGAGACGCTGTCACCTCAATTCCCAGCCCCCGAAGCCTGTGAAGATCGTGGTGACAGGGTCACAGCACTACTTCAGCACTGTGCTGCGGGTCTTCATGGAGCTGCTGTCACAGGAGAAGCCCGGCTGGCAGGGCTCCATGTGCTTCCTGATCATCCCACCGGTTTAACACCCCATCGCCAGGCACCTGTGCTCCATCGATTACCACTCCACAACTTCTTCTACGACCTGGCCTGGCAGGGCCTGTTCCTCAAGCTGGAGGCCCAGAGAGCCAAGCAGGACATGCTGGGCATTGTGTTGAGAATCGCCCAGTACATATAGGGGCCCAACTGTGTCCACCAACTGCTCTTCAAAGAAGCCTACAACAGAAGAACCCCAACGAGGAGTCCTTCCACTTCATTCTTTTCATGGGAGTGGCGGAACTTGGAATATTGGAACTGTCCTCAGCCATGTCAGGAGACACAGATGATGCGGTCCCCTTGGGCTTCAGTGTGCTTTCATTCATCCCACTATACAGCTCTGTGGCCAACCAGGGGGCCTTGCCCTTCCCACCCACCTCCCCCAAGCAGGGCATTGACGCTGAGCTGATGGGGCTTAAGGTAGATTATTGGATGGCAGCCCAGCCCTCAGACAGGAAGAGAGACTCGGAGAAGGAAGACCTGGCTACCACTGAACACACTCAAGTGCGCCTTCCACTTCCAGGTCAGCAGGCTGTGCAGCCATACCCTCCATGTCCATGATAGGGCTCACCAAGGAGAAGAAAAAGACGGTGCTGTTTTTGCCCAAGCAAACCAAGGACAAGGTCGTGAAGTCCAAAATCCAAAATCCTGTGCCTGGAGGGCATAAGCTGCCTGGTCTGCAGGGCCAGCACCAGCAGAACATGCTGTGGGTCCTCATCAAAGGTGTGGTGTGGAATGACGTGAAGTTCTTCCAGCTGGCAGCCCAGGGTTCTCCCACATCCAGCACTTCCCCATCTGCAACTCCAGACTCTCAAGTCCACCTTCTAGCCCTGCCTGTGGCCCTGCTGACGCCAAGCCCAGGAGGGCCGCACTACCTTTTTGTTAACGTTTCAGTTTAGTACAGAGACCGACCCTGGAAACACAAAGAAAAACTGTCTGAAGTGTGAATGTGCTCACAGCCTGGAAGCTAATGTGGTAGACCCTACAGGGACCGCCCAACTGCTCTGCTGATTAACCAGAACTCTCTGGTGGTGGGAGGTCAGGCAGGCAGTGCTGAGCTGGAGGATCATGGAAGGTGTGTTTTGGCCTGAGGGCCCCTAACACTCCCAAGGAGAAGTGTACTCACCTGCACAACATGTCCTTCCTGGGAGCCAGGACTCTATTGCCCTAGAAAGCCAGCTCCACTATGTGCCCAGACTCAGAGTACGGAGGCCAGAGGTCAAGGGTTGGCCTCCCATGAGGGGATCCTGAGTAGAGCATGGAGTCCAGTCAGCCCAGCCTTGGGCCTCAGCTGCCAAACAGCAAAGTGGCCCCAGCACCACGCACTTGGTGTCCAAGTAAACTTGACCCTCACATAAGAAAAATGACCTGTAAGATGCAGACCGCCCAGGCACACCACCTCGACAAATTGATCAAATAACCGGTGTCAGCCTTCCTGGGCAGTGACCCTACCTTGGACCCCACCCACCCTTCTGTGTTAATACGGAACATTGGCTACTAACCAACATGGGTGGGAACAATCATGTACCAGGTGAGCCCTGCCACTCCACAGCACAGTGGTCACTCAGCCACCTGCTTGCTGTGAAAATTCAGGTCACTGCATCTCTCTGAGTGTTTGGTCCTCTGAACATAGGGAGAATAGAGGCCGAGCCTCATAGGGTTATTGTAGAGACTCCGTGGGGGTTCTACCTGGAAAGTGCTCTCTGGGTACCTGGACAGTGCAGAGGTCTGCTGGAGGGGCTGTAGCTGTATAATTCGCCATTTTCTCTTCCTCTTGACAAAGTCTCACCATCATTTGTGATTCTCCTCTGGACTTGGGCTAAGCTATTTTCTTTTTTGAGAAAGAGGTTAGACATCCTTTAGGGGTTCCTCTCCTGATTGAAGCCAGATTAGAAAATCCAGGGGTGAGCAGTTGTTTCCCAGGCTCACTCAGCTATCTGAGGTGGGGCTGGTTTGGGCTCATTCATTCAACAAATATATGAGAAGTCTGCCAGGTACAGACACATCTCTAGGTACTGACCATAATTCAGTGCACAGAGCAGACCCCAAGCCTGCACTGCAGAGCTGCCTTCTAGTCAGGAGCGATTCAGTTATACTAGGCTGCACAGGCTCGTAGTGTCCACAAGACAGTTGATGTGACATCCTCCTGACTTCCTTGATGTATTGCTGCATCTTCCCATGTTTTGAAGAGGAGGGTGGACCTCTGGACCTCTGCACAAAACGTGAGTGGGCTTTGAATCAGAGCCATGAGGGGAGTGTGGGGACTGTGATTTTGAAATGCTAGCAAAACCCTGGATCCCACACATTGGAAGATATGTGCAAGAGGGCAGAAGTCTGAGGACTTCTCCTAGAAAAAAGGGAGGGTGTCAGAGAGAGGGGTCCCTGTGGATTTGGTGGTGTGGGCGAGTGGGGAGGGGTGTGGCTGCCCACACAGAGAAGAGCTCCCAGAGGCTGGTGTTAGACAGGAGCACAGAGCCGCACAGGTCAGTGCCCATGGTCTGCAGTCTGGAGGACTTCCTGGGGTGGGGCTTGAACTGGGACTTCAGTGATGGAGATGGGAGGTTCCCTTCCTTGGAAGGCACACAAAAGTCAATCATGGTGTAACATGTTCTCTTCCTGGATCTACAGATGCATCTCCAGAGCAAGATCAAGAAATACCTAAGGAGGAAACATCAAGTCTGGTGCCCTCTCCAGAGCCAGAGCAGGCTTCAGGCACAGCCGTCACTGAACTTCCAGATGTGGAACCACCTGCAGCTGTGAGCCACTTGCCTCAGCTCCTGGGAGGCCTGCGGTCCCAGGTCCTGGGCGGCAGCCTGTGTCAGGTGCCATGGCAGAGAGGGCTTCCCCTCCCCAATAATAGCAGTTTTCAAAGTGTTTGTGTTTATCTTACATATACTTTGAATTTGTTTTTTCTTAAGCTATTGAGTAAAATCAAATGTATTTTCAATAAAATTTAATAAAATACTATTAAAAGTAAATTTTACTTAAATTATATAAAATTTAATTCTATGATCTCTCAAAGTGCCAATTTCAACATCATTAAGTACATTCACAATTTTTGGAAACCATCACATCACATCACAATCCCTCTCCAGAATATTTCATCCAGATCATTCCAGGTGGTAGCCAGTCATTGCTCACCCTCCCTGTCAGTCCCTGACAGTCCCTCATCTCTAAGTGTCCCCACGGATTTACCTTTTGTGGGTTTTCACAGAAGCACATGAGGCCTTTTCCTGTCTGAATATGTAATGAATCAGATGAGAAGACTGATTGTGATTTGGTGAGAATGAAAACAATTTTTATTAAGAGGGAAAATCCCTAAGAGGCAAACATTATGTGTAAAAAGGAGCCTCAATATTAACTATTTGTACTACTTTGGGGTATAGACCACTTTGAGAATTACGACATGAGAGTTGGAAAACATAGGGAAATGTCTGGGTCTCTGAGACACCTGTAACATCTTTCTTTTCCTGGACAGGCAGTGTTTATCTGTGGGTAGTATTTTGTTCTACCATGAATAGTATAAAGATATGAAAGGCAGATGTTTCTCTTTATCATCATATATTAAGTAATAAAATGCATGATTTTTTTAAGGTTTTAGAAAAATGTTTTTTAAAATATGGTTTTATGGACTTTAGAGACAGAGAAATGGAGAGGGATGAAGAGATAGAAACATAGATAAGAGAAAACCATTCCTTGGCTGCCTCTTGTGTGCCCCCAATGGGGATCCAGCTAGGAACTGAGCATGTGCCCTCACCAGGAGTCAAAATGTGAACTCTTTGGTTCATAGGGCAACACAAAACCACTGAGTCACATGGGGTGGGCAGTAAGGATAATGTTTATTAGTTAAGTAAGGATTGAAATGTGACCAAAAGAAGATAGACTCACTCCTTCTACCAAGAAATAATTGCCATGAAAAAGAGCTTTCTATCTTTCCAGCTCAGTGCTGTAGTGTGTGGGCTGTTGCTGGGAGAGGGTATCAGGGCTGTGCTCTTGACTAAGCTGACATCTCCACAGGTGGCCATATCACAGATTTGTTCCCCTCATTCATTCTCAGTGACCAACACAGACTCCTTGACTTGTCAAGTTCATGGCTAAGTTGTTCCATTTTAATCACTGGGTGGCCTGCCTCCAGGGGGGTTCAACACTGGATGTTTTTGTTTGGGGCAGTGTCAGGCAGTGAATAACCATATCTTAACTCTGTATACACAAGGGTATGCAAAGGACTCATTTAAATGCTCCCACACACACTCTCACAGTATCTTAAGACCAGAGGCATCCGCTCTGGAGCTGGCAGCCTCATCAAACCTAAGGGCTCAGACCAAAGGTTGCTTTTCAGAATTTGAAGTTAACTTTTTCACCCTGAACTTGAATGATTCGAGGGTGCAGTATAAAACAAAAGAGGCATGCAGGGCTTCTCTCTTGGGAGACACACTGTGGGGGGAGGGGATACAAACCTCTGACAGACACACACCTCTAAGGAGAGATGTGCAAAGACAACCGGACTGGTTCTGCTTTGATCTCCTGACCGTCCCTGTCATCAGGCCTCCAAAGTTGTAGTGAATTTCCACAGTCTTATGAGCAGACCACTTGCTGCCCAAAGATTCATATCACCAAGATGGCTCAACATGATAGACAGATGTCTCCAATACATCACATCTAAGGTCAAAAGATACTTTGCAAAGGTAAACATTTATACATGAATGGAGGGAGAGAGGAGGGGCTGGAGGTGGACACAGAAACTTGGATCCACCATTTTAACATCTGTGTCACAAAGGATGTCTTCCAATCCATTGATCACCTTATATTTGTTACTTGGAGGGGATTTTATTAGCTCGCAAATTAAATAGAAAATAAAATAAAATATTCCTTTTAAATCTTTCGACTTTATCAAATACATTCATAAGAAGGCAGACTTCTCTTTTTTAGGAGACATTTTATATTGAATTTATTGGAGTGGCCTTGCTTAATAAAATTATATAGCTTTTAGGGGTATAATTCTATAATATATCATTTGTATATGCATTTTGTGTTCTCCACGTTAAGTCAAGTGTCCTTCCATCATCATTTATCCCCACTATACCATCTACTGCCTTTTCCCATACCCCTTCCCTCCTGGTAATCACCATGCTGTCATCTTTGTGATCTTTTTTTGTTTGTTTGTTTCTCTTTTTCTTGATCCCTTCACCTTTAAAAAAATATTTTCACTGATTTTGAGAGATAGAGAGAGCAACGAGAGAGAGAGAGAGAGAGAGAGAGAGAGAGAGAAGAGAGAGAGAGATCATTGAGATGTGAATTAAATATTCAGAGGCTGCCTCCTGCACACCTCCTACCGGGGACCTATCTAGCAACCCCTTTATGTGCCCTGACCTGGAATCCATCCAGCAACCTTCAGGTGCATCTGCGATGCCCAAACAACTGAGCCACACCACCCAGGGCTTCCTTCACCTTTTCACCCTGTTCTGCAGCCCCCCACTCCCCTGACAGCTTTCAGTCTGTTCTCTTCCTTTGATAGTTGCAGGCGCCTTGGAATTTCACTCATTTTCCCTTTCTAATTAAAGTTAAATTAGGTATTTGACCCTGGTAGGTTTTCTTTAAACTAAAAATTGGAGGGTCTACTTCTCTTTCTATAATAGACGACAGTTGATTTGATTTGATATAGTGACTTCTACTTTTTAAAATTTTGTTAGTGGATACCTAGTTAAGTAGTAGAATGACATACTTAACCCTTCATTTCTCTATTTATAGAGTCATGAACAAAACAGTAGCTTGAGTTCCCTTTATGGAACACAAGGATTAGAATGTGTTTTCTTACTTGCATTCCTTTCCTGTGTTCAAATTTATGGTTTTTGCTAAATTATCCAGAGATCTAAGAAGTTATATTCATATTTGTGCTGATAAAATGCTAGTGAAAAATACTTTTACAATTTTCATTTAATTTTGTAAATATATTTACCATAGAAATAACCTGTGTATAGATTGTGAGTTGTGAAAAATTCATCTTAAAACTAATGATTTGCCTGGCCTGGAGTGCCTCAAAATGGTCCAATGAGGAGGGAACCAGTAGTCAAGAAGTTAAGAAAGCTTTACAATATTTCAGGTGGAAAATGATGGTGGTCAAAAGTAAGGCATTGGGACAATGATTAGAAAAGTTATGTGAATAATTTTAAATAAAGAACCAATGATCAGATGTAAAGATGAGGAATAAACAGGGTGAGTGTGCCTGTGAGCATCCCACATGTGGGGAACCCGTAAAATAAACCTGGATGTACTTCAAGGATTATTGACTCAAACTGATTGGTGCATAGACTAAAAAATATTCCATAATAACCTTAAGGTTATGAAGGAGTTAAGGTTAAATTAGGATGGGGCCCTAATCATAGGACTATGGCATTAGACGGGAGGAAGAAATAGAGAGGAACGCTCTCTCTCCTGCCATGTGAGGACACAGTGGGAAGGCAGCTCGCTGCAAGCCCGGAGGAGAGCTCTCACCACAACCTGACCTCACTGGCACCCAGATCTCAGACTTCCAGCTTTCAAAACTGTAACAAAATACATTTCTGTGGTTTAAACTACCCGGGACACCCAGCATGTGCCCTGACTGGGAACTGATATTTTTTTTTTATAGAGGCCTAGCTGACTAATGCAATCCATTAGTATTTCCTCATTGGACATTATTTTTCCTTCAAGATTTTCGAGGAATAATCAACAAATATTCCTTCAGGTATTATTAACTATCGTCACTATGTTGTACATTAGGTTTTCAGAACTTATTCATCTTAAAGCTGAAAGTTGTACTCTTTGACCTAGATCTCCCCATTTCCCCACTTCCTCCTCCCCCTCTCTCCCCCCCCAGTTAGTTCCTGGCAATCAAAATTCTAGTCTCCATTTCTATGACATTGGCTTGAAAAAAAACAAAGATTCCACATACAAGTAATATTGAGGAGATAGAAGAGGGATTGGTAGTTAAGGACAGGATCATGGGAGGAAAGGAGAATAGGGAAGTCCAAGAATAACAGGATACAGCTTGCTGACTAGTTGCTAAGGCAGCCCAGTTGGGCGAAACCCAGTTAGGAGAGAGTTGCTGGGGCAACCCAACTGGGCAGGGAAGACCAACACCCCTGGACAGAGAGCTTCCTCTACTCCTATACAGAGAGCTTCCTCTATCCCTAAACAGAGAGCTCCCTCCACCCCTAGAGAGAAAGTTTCCTCTACTCCTAGAGAGCTTCTTTGGAAGAACCAATCAGAAGCCAGCAGGATATATATATATATATATATATATATATATATATATATATATATCCCTAGACAGAGAGCTTCCACAGTAACCTATGAGGGTTCCTTCCATGCTAGAGGGAGTCTGTCAATCTCTTAACAAACTTCACTTTTGTTTTCACTTACCTCTTTGTCCATGAACTCATGCTTAGATATCGAGAGTCAATGAACCTGGATCTGAACACAGCATTTTGATTTCAATACCACACAGAATATGTCTCTCTCTCTCCAGTTGACTTATTTCACTCAGCATGATTCCATCCAATTCCATCCATGTTTCACAGTGGCAATAATTTCTTCTATGTTTCTGATATATATATATATATATATATATATATATATATATAATTTAAATATTTTGTTATTGATTTCAGAGAGAGGAAGGGAGAGGGAGAGAGAGAAACATCAATGACGAGAGAGACTCCTTGATTGGCTGCCTCCTTTATAGACCCGGAATCAAACCGTGACCTCCTGGTTCATTGGTTGACACTCAATCATGGAGCCACACTGGTGGGGTCTGATTAATATATTTTTTATATACATACCACATTTTAAAATCAAATCACCTGTCAGATGGTAGAAAGGATTCCCATACAGGTTTCAAAAGGAACAATGGCCTTCCAATACTGATGCTTGATTTCAGACATCTAACCTTCAGAACTGTGAACAATGAATTCCCATTGTTTTAAGCCACCCAGTCTGTAGTCCTTTGTTATGTTCTGGGCCCCAAACATTGCACAGCTCCCCCGTTGCCAGGATGCAGGATGCCTTAAGACAGAGGGAGGTGGAGTAGGTCACTGAACAATGGGTCGGTTGGAGTTTGGAGGGAGGTGGTGGTTCATGCTCCGGCCAAGAGTGCCCAGGCATTGCACCTGTGCCTTGAGTTTCTTGGAAACAGCTGAAATAGCTTTGGGAACCTTTGGGTTGTCATTGTAACTGTCCTAACTCCCTCTTGTGGTTCCCGAGTATAAATATGCTGTAACACCTGTTACATTGCATGCAGTTCGGCCTTTACCGCAGTGAAGTGCTGCAACTGTAGTCGCTGGCCCGCTTAATAAAGGCTCATAAATTTTGATCTCTGTCTCTGGTGGTCGTCTCTTGCGGGTCGCCCCATAACAGTTATGGCAGCTCTAGGAAACTAATATATCGAACCTTCTTTGCTAGTGAGACTAGTTCTAGCAAAGTTACTTATATGAATAATGTGACACCTCAGATGAAGGTATGTTCTCCCAGAGATCATTCATTTCTTTCCAAGGCGATTCGTTTCTGTTCTGATTGGCCCTGGCAGCTGTCTGTATTAGTCTGTTCAGACTGCTAGAATATCATAGACTGGATGGCATATAAACAACAGAAATTTATTTCTCATAGTTTTGGAGGCTGGAAAGTCCAAGAACAAGGTGCCAGCAGATTCAGTGCCTGATGAGGGCTCACTTCCTGGTCCATTTCATAGTTGGCCATATTTCCATTGTGTCTTCACATGACAGAAGGGATGAATGGCAGAAGGGGTGGGAAGTTCTCTGGGGTCACTTTTATATATTTTTAAATCCTTACCTAAGAAATGAGGATATTTTTTTCCATTGATTTAGAGAGAGAGAGAGGATGGGAGGGGGAAGGGAGGAGAGAGAGATAGGGAAGAGAGAAACATCCATGTGATAGAGACATATCAATCGGTTGCCTCCCGCACGCTCCCAGACTGGAGGGTAGGGCCAGATCTGCAACCTTGGTATGTGCCCTTGACCCAGAATTGAACCTACGATCCTCCAGTGTGCAGGCCAATGCTCTAACCACTGAGCACTGCTGGCCAGGGCTCTGGGGTCATTTTTAAAGGGCACTGATCCCATTCATGAGGCCTCTACCCTCATGAGCTAGTCACCTGCCAAAGGCCCCACCTCTGAATATTATCACAATAAGACATTTGAACTCTGGTGGGGACACAAAAATTCAGCCCATAACAGTGGCACTACACAACTTTAAACTGGCTCAAGGCTTAAAGATTTCTGACCACCAAGATCATGTGTGCCTAGGCTGAAAATTAATATAAAGGCTGGTTCTTGCATGAATGTGATACTGCACTAGTAGTTTTCCTCTTTTAGTTCAGAATTATTTTTACAGTATATTTAATTTTGCTGTAGATTTTTACTGAAGTTTAAGCTTCTACTATCATTTATAATTTTTATGTTTAGAAAAATGTTACTGAATGATGAAGAGTCTTAACATTCACACATTACATCCCTGAGCCAACAATGCAAGCCTAACAATGGAGTGTCAAGTTCTAGTAAGACCACCAAGTGTGTAATTCTTTGCAGTGAGACTAAGTAGCAGATACAATGGGAGAGCTAGAGAGTGACACTGGAGGTAGCAGGTGCATGTGGATCTCAGTGCTACAGACTGAGCTATTGGAGTGGAGCTGAGGCTGCTTTTACTGAGGGTTGAGTGCTTCAGGCTCAATCTTAGAGCACAGTCTGTGGTATATTTGAAACAACTGTGGTTGTTTGTATTTATCACAAACAACAGGAACTAAAAGTATATTGTTTGGGGAAGAGGGATTGATTGGAAGGGGGTGGGAGAGTAAGTCATACCGCATAATTGTTGAGATCATGTACCTTAGAATCAGACAAATACAAGTTTGCATCCCAATTCCTCAAAGTCCTAACTTTGTGGCCTTAGGCAAATTACTGAATCACTCTGAATCTCAATTTATTTATCTGTTAAGTAGAAATAATAAAGGGGTCTACTTCAGGGAATTGTTTAAAGGGTTGATTGGGATTCAGTGCATATAAAGCTCATGGTATGCTGTAACATACATGGCAAGCACATGATAAATGTTACCAATTGTTATGTTAGTTAACATTTGTGGTCTCCTACTAGGAACTTTGTGTATTACTCATTTAATCCTCCCAGCAACCTAAGAGGGGATATTACTCTCATTCCAAAGGCAAGAATACTGGGGTCCAAAGTTGGTTCAGTAGCTGCTAGTAACTGGAGAGCAGATTTATTCTTCTACAAAGTCCAGAAGAAGGTAGGCTCTCACAAGGGCGATGGGAGTAATTCATTGAGGAGGACATGCACTACACAACTTCTCCAAATTCCTGTCTTTCCTCCTCTCTACCACTAGGCTGTCATCTTCTAAGGTCCTGGCTCAGAAAGTAGTGGTAGGTTGCATCTTCCCAGAGGCCCCTGGGCCCTCCCAGCACAGTACAGTGCTTCCACCACCTCTTGCAATCATTATGGGACTCCCACAGCACAGTCTCTGTGGCCCTCACTGACAAGGCCCCAGGTGAGAATGTACGTTGTTCTTGAGATTTCATTAAGAATTTGACATTTGAAAAGGTTTCTCCGGTTTTTGCCTCCTTTCTTGGGTTTCTCCCTCATCTCCAGCTTCAGAAGGCAGCTTGTCTCTGCCCACAGGTCCTATTTGGACAAGACATCAGAGAGAGCTAAGTTCCCTGGGTGACAAACAACTCTCCTATGACCTAGGTGTTAAGTGGAGTTATTATAGTAACTGCCCAAATGATTCCTGCAGATTAATATAGAAAGGGGGGTAAGAATGTTTGGAAAATTTCTAAACCATTACAGAGGTAGAAGGCCCCACTGCTTGATCGCTGTAGTATTAATTAGGGCTTGTATTATCTACCTTAGCTCTACCTCTATTATCCTCATTGTTCTTGGGCTAATTTTGAGGTCCCATGAGGATAACACTATGGTGGAGAAGTCCATGTCAGAGATGATCTCAGCCTCTCTTTATGCCATTACCATATATATAGCCCCATACTTTCATCCCGAGTAGCTAACAGAGCTTGAGCAGGTTGTTGCCCCTTTTACATCCCTTTCTATAAAATCTTGCCTGCCTCTGCACCAACCCAAGGTGAGTTCTTTCATGGCCCTCCCTCTGCTCCCATGTAACAGGGAAGGGACTTTAGTTGTTATTGAGTAGTAAAACCTCCTGGTTTTACAGATGCAGCAACCAAGGTCTCACAAGCAGAAATCAGAGGTTTGCTCAGGATGACCTATCAGGTGAATGGAATAGCTGGGACTATGATGCAGAGATTGGAGCTCCTCCTCCAGGCATCTTTATCAGTTCCCTCTTTTTTAGATGAAAGCTTGTTTTTCTAAAAAATATTTATTAATTTTTATTCTGTTATGGGTGAACAGGATGAGATTCAGTGTTCCACTTCCCTTATTGGGAACCCAATCCTTATTGGGCAGCCTGACCAGGTCGCTAAGACCAACCTAAAGTGCATGAAGGACCTAGTGGAACTTCAGAGCAGGAAGTGATCACAGCATAATAGATAGCCTGAAGAATAGAATTGCAGGACCCTAAGAGTAGTGGTCTAGAAGGAACCCCTTGACTCTGATCACTCTTATGATTTCATCAGCACGGATGTCCTGGATGGATAGTCCAGTGGACAACCCAGAATTTAGAAGTTCTCATCCTTTTTTGACTGAAGACTAGTCAGCAGCTTCATCCTTTATTGACTGAAGACTAGTCAGCAGCTCATGAATTACTTATTTTTAAGGATGATTTCTTCTGATTATAGAAAATATATGGAAAATTTATATAAAGTCATGTCAGTGTGTGGATTGCTACAACTGCATGCCCCATCAAGACAAACGAAGGAGCCATCTCTACAGCATTAACCTTGTATCTTTTACATGACTCTACCGCCTCCAAATCATATCAATTCTTCAAAGTCCAGCACAAATCCCAACCTGTCCAGAAGCCCTTTCCTCACTCCTGTAGGCCACAATGATGCCCTCTTTGTCAGGATATATTAATTTATCTATGAATGGAACATTACTAAAATGAATTTATGTATATAGTTCTTAAAGTTGAATCAGACTTGAATCTTATCCTAAAATGGACTGTAGGAAGTACACTGAATGACTAACTGATTGGGCCAGAAGGTGAAGTGGTGAGCGCCATGTAGAAGACAAAGTGAAGCTGGAATGTTGAAGATGTAAATATCACTTTAAGATGGGCACAGGAGCTCCAGTGGCGCAATCGGTTAGCATGAAGTACTTATAAGATGGGCACAGATCAGGGAGGTATTTCTGGAGGAGGGAGCATTTGAGCTGAGAGAAGGACATTCTATATAGAGGAGATAGCATGAGTAAAGATGGGGATATAGAAAGTCACAAAGTTTGCAATCTGACAACATGCAGTCTGCTGACTGTGACCGTGACCCGGCCAAGGCACTCACTTGGACTTCAGCTACTGCAACCTGGGGTCTACAAGGGTACAGCTTCAGTGATTGTGGGACTGGGTCTTTGAGTCATAAGGATGAGTCAGAAATAGATTTAGAGAGAATTGCAGGAGATGGGCATGGCTTTATGATCCTTGAAATACGTTGGGTTTCTTAGAGCAGCGGTGTGTGTAAAGGTTAAGAGCAGGCTCTGGAGTCAGACTACATGGGTTAAAATCCTGCCTCTGCCACTTGCTTTATGTGACTCATGTCCCCCCGCCCCCTTCCTGCCCCATGTGAAACAGGGATTAAAAATGGTATCCATCTAATGGGGAGGTTGTGAGGAATAAATGAGAAGTGAGTTGATACATGCAAAGCACTTAGACCCTTACAGGGTGCCGAGTCCCGAGTAAGTGTCTTGGTAACGGATAGCTATGACTATTATTATCAGGGAATGCTCCCAGGAAATCCTGTCAGTATTAAAGATACTGGGGCAGCCTGTGCAGTGGAAATCACAGGGGAAGTGGTTTCTGGTTTCTCTTTTGTTCAGTTAGTTCACTGTGATGTGGCACTTAATAGGTATGTCTTGATCATGCCCACAAGGTGGTACTTCGTAAAATATTATTAGAATAAGCTATTAATTTAGACACATCAGAAAGTAGAGAAGATTAGAAGAAAGATAATAAAAATGACCTGTATCATAACTCAAATCACGGATACATTTTGGTATTTCCTTCAAGTCTTGTTTCTCTGTGTGTGAGAGTGTGTTGAGTGTTTTTGTGTTAGTATTAAAATAATATTATGTTGTATAGTTTTGCAGTATTGGGGTGCTTAATATTTTTCTGCTGCAGGGAAGTTTATATACCATGTGATATTCTAGTCATTAAAGTTTAAACAAAATTTCTTCCAACAGTGTTATGAGCTTAGAGCTTGCTACTAGAGTAATTATTTATTTGACAATTTTTTCATTTTTCCCCCCTGTTTTATTTGGCTTTGAAGACTATTTAAAATATTTTATTTTACATTTTTCTATAATTGTGCCTATTTTACTTAAATTTTTTATTTAAGTAATATAGAGTTATAGGGAGTTTTCTCTTAACATTTATTTTTTTCTTGTGTATTTCTGGCTGTAATATTTTCTACTTGTAATTGTTTACATTTACCCATTTTTTTTCTTGCTTAGACTTACTTGCCCAGATATCAATTTATTGGCTTATTTAAATGGATTTACTTTTGTTTTTCTAATTTTTATTTACTCATTCATTCTATCACTCTACCTCCCACTAACTCAATCTTCTTCCCCAGAGAAGACCAATACTTCCAGTCTTGAGTATTCTTGTGGATATATATATATATATATGTATATATATGTATATATATGTATATATATATATATGTTACAAATAAAAACTTATATTATATTATATTAATTATATTAATCAGTGTGCCTGTGTGTGATCTTTTTCTCCTTTACAATATAAACCAAGCGTCCTACAAGTTGTATTTTACATTTAATAATATGGCTTTGATATCTTTCAAATTACCACAGACAAAGCTGTTTTCTATAGATGCATATTATAGATGCATAGTATGGCTTCGTAATGATATACCATTATGAATTTAGCCAGTCCTCTGATAAAGAACAGTTAGGTTATTTTCAATTATTTGCTATTACAAACAGTGCTGCAACAAACAGCATCATGCATATGTTACTTTTTAAATGTACCCATATATCTTTTGGATAAATTCTCAGAAGTGGAATTTCTGGGTGAAAGAAAAAGCACACTAGTAATTTTGAAATATATTGCCAAATTTCCCTTTTTTCTTTTTGATTCTACCTTACAACTACCATGCAAATTCCCCTTGTGGCCTACTCTAACCTGGAATTATACAGAGAATGGAATTTGGGAATGTAGTTCTAGCTTAGCTAATTTGCTGGAAGTTTTAAATTTTTATAGATTAGTCAATTATGGTTATTTTTAAGTTTTTTTTCCCTATATTTTGAGTCATCCTTATACTATTAAAATTCCACATTTCCCCTTAATAATTTTAATTTTGCATTTAAATATTTGATCCGTTTAGAATTTTATTATTGCAAAACATATGAGGTACATATACAACTTATGTTTTTCCAAGATAGCTCTGTTATTGCTTCTACTCATAGTACTTACTGCATAGTACATTTTCCCATTCACTTAAGATTCCACTTACGTCATGTATTAAATTCCTACATTACCTTAGGTCTATTCCTGGACCTGTCATTTTTTTAAAGCTTATAAAATGTCATTTTATTTTCATTTATTCTCAGCTGTTTTGAAGTGTGACTGACAAATAAAATTGAAATATGTTTGAAATGTACAACATAATATTACATACATTTACATTGTGAAAGTATTCCTACAATCAAGTTAATGAGCACATCTATCACCTCACATAGTTACTTTCTTTTTTGGTCAG
This sequence comes from Corynorhinus townsendii, assembly GCA_026230045.1. Taxonomy (NCBI): domain Eukaryota; kingdom Metazoa; phylum Chordata; class Mammalia; order Chiroptera; family Vespertilionidae; genus Corynorhinus; species Corynorhinus townsendii. The sequence continues at coordinate 36,503,792 of JAPDVU010000009.1, forward strand.
AACATTTAAGAAGTTCTCTTAGCAAATTTCAATGATGCAACCCAGTGTTATTAACAACTAGAGGCCCAGCGCACGAATTCGTGCATGGGTGGGGTCCCTTGACCCGACCGGTGATTGAGGACGATTGGGGCCATCTCGCCCAGTTCCAATCAGCCAGACCCCAGCAGCAAGCTAATCTACTGGTTGAAGTGTCTGCACCCTCGTGGTCAGTGTGCAACATAGCAACTGATCAAGTGGTCAACTGAACAGTCGACCGATTGGTCGGACACTTAGCATATTAGGCTTTTATATATATAGATAGTCACCATCTTATGCATTTGATCCTTAAACTTCATTCTTCTTTTAACTAAATGCACCCTTTTTCCAACCTCTCCCCATTTCTTATAGTTCTTTTCTAATTTTTTAATTTGATTTTTTAATCAATGTTCTTTTTTTGTTAATATAGTTATTGAAGGTTATACATTTTCTTCTAAACATTGATTTAGTGATAATCCTTTAGTGTGTATTGATTTCATTATCGCCCCTTTTCCTTGCACAGACATTATTTATTTTTAGTTTTGATTCCACCTTTGGTCTAACTGTTTCTTAAAGATTTTAAAAAATATTGGGATTTATTGGTAAAAATTGTTTTCCTTTAAATTGGATTGTGATTAAATATTATTGTCTGAATTATTTATGCTTTAAGAATTTGCTTAATTTCTGGTTTATATATGCTCTTTGGGGAAGGTGAATGTTTTGTGGGCATTTGAAAAAGTTGAGTGTAAGAGGAAAAAGAAAAAGGTGAGCATATCAATTCTACCTCTTGAATAATTCATTATATTGAGGTCTTTTATAGCCTTACTTTTCTGTCAAATTAACTCTATTATAAAAGTCACTAAAATCCACTAGTTATTATTCTATTTCTGCTTGAAATCCTGCACTTTTGGCTGTATATATATCAATACCAGATATTGGGAGCATTCATTTGCATAACTATTATGTCTTCTGGCACCCTTATGATTCAAAATTAGGGGTGAGTTATTTTAGCATTTCCTTGTCTGTAATCAATGTAGATAGGTAACTAGAACTGTTTTCTTTATCTCTCATCCCAGCTTTATGTTTTGTCTACAGCCTACCTGTGAAATTTGTCACTTAGCTCTCCCCTGCTTCTTGAATCCAACTCAGGATCACAGAGGTAATGATGCCATACTATGCACCCTACTCCCATTATTGCAAAGAAGGGCTTTTGGTTTTATTCCCTAGTGAGTGCCCATTTTTTATGGAGAATTATACTTGTCTAGATTTTCCTATGGTCATGGATTTTTCTTTTTCTGCCACTCTCCTATTTAACCTCCACTGTACTTGAAGTCCTCTGATCTAGTTTGTGCATTAAGAGTTTTTGATATTTACTAGTTTCTTTGAAGATAGAATCTATATTGATATTCTCGTTTTATCTGTATTGGGAAGAGGTTTGAGAAGAGAAAGTTCCAGATTTACTCTGCTATGTTTAAATCAGAAATACACTTTCTACTTATTTATTTTTCCCAAGGGTTTTGCCCTTCATAATCTCTACTAATAGATTCTTCCAGCTAAGACAGAAAGAAAAGTCCAGAATGATGATGTCACCTGTCCATATACCTGAGAATGAAGAAAGCCATTGAGGTAATTGTCACAAGAGAGTTAATAGCTGTGGTGTGTCTTTGGGAGCAGGAAAGTCCTTACTTGGAGAGTGGGTAAAAGGCTCAGCATACAGAAAAAAATTTTAGTAAAAGGCTCAGCATACAGAAGAAAATTTCTTCTTTTTGAATAAATATATCGAGAGGAATGATTCTTTATCTCCTTGGATGTTTCCCTGCAGGAACTAATGCAGCCAAAATCTGGGGCCAATGGAACAACTATTACTGAGTTCCTTCTATTGGGCTTGGTGAAGACACCGGAGCTGTGGCCTCTTGTTTTTGTGCTCTTCCTCTTTGCCTACCTGGTCACAGTTGGGGGCAACCTCAGCATCCTGGCTGCCATCTTGGTGGAGCCCAAACTCCACACCCCCATGTACTTCTTCCTGGGGAACCTATCAGTGCTGGACATTGGGTGCATCACCGTAACTGTTCCCTCAACATTGGGTCGCCTCTTGTCCCACAAGCGTGCAGTTCCCTATGGAGGGTCTCACACAGCTTTTCTTCTTCCATCAGTTGGCTGGTGTGGACTGTTTCCTGTTGACAGCCATGGCCTATGACCGATTTCTGGCCACCTGCCAGCCCCTCACCTACAGCACGCACATGAGCCATTCAGTGCAGTGGATATTGGTGGCTGTGTCCTGGGCCTGTGCCCTCACCAATGCACTGATCCACACTATTGCCTAGACTAAGAAAATTCATCTGTGTATAGAGAGAATGATTTGGAAAAAGATAAAAGAAGCAGAGATTTGAGTATCCACACAGCAAGCAGAGTGGATCATAAAAATTACAGTGTTAGCACAGAAAGTAAGAAACACTATGGGGTTTATAGCACACCACTATGTGTATATAAAACACACAAGCATACAAAGACATGAATTATTCAAGTGCACATACCTATTTTTAAGTGGCTACCTATGTGGAGGGAGAAGAAAGGAATGAAGATTTGATGTAATAAAAGACAATAATATTAAGAAGATATCTTGCAAGGAATGGTGGTGACGAGGTGTCATAAATTGAGGCATGTGATTTACGGAGCTCTGAACCAAGAAAAAAAAATCAAAACAGCAACCACCCACCTCCCTACCCATTATTTTCCTTCGCCCTGTGGAGACCCATGTCTGGGATGGGGAACAGGTTTTCTGAGAGACTTCCCAAATAATCCAGCTTTTACCCACTAAATGGGTTGACCTGAATGGCAGAGACCTTCCTAGTGATTATAATGCAGCATCTGAGTCAAGGAACCTGGAGGGAGGAGGACGCAGAACCTCCCTGGATCTGCATGAGGACACAGATGGAGGCACTGAGGCAGTCTCATGCCTGACCTGGTGGGGGCTCTTGATGCTCCCTCTCAGCCTAGTTCCTCCTTTCCCTGGGGGCTCCATGGAGCTGGGTCTTATCTCTGGGATCAGAGATAATCCAGGTTAACATGTCTTGTTATTTCCCCTTTGCACAAGTTTATGACATGGTCCTAGGAGATCTGGGGACCAAACTTCTACCATGTTATGTAGCTCTGTGCTTAGGTGCCCAGGGCAGGAGTAGACACCCATTAGGTATCAATAAATGCCTGTGGATCAAAAGTGATCACCTGAATCTTTGACTGGGGCCAGGGACCCTGAGATTTCCCGTGACATTTTCCTTCAAGTGCCCAGAGAAGCACCTGGCGTGCTCTGCAAATGCGTTTGTCAGTTGGCATTCAAAGAGTTTGTTGAACTCTTTGCCTTTGTTTCGCTGTCTGGCCCTGAGAGACAAAATCCCATTGGATAGAATAGAGTGGATGCTGGCTTTACCCAATGGCATGCTGCTCTGAGGCACTCCAGAGTGACACTCTGATAATATGTATAAAAATGAAGTGTGCTTTTCTTTGAATGTACCTAGAAATATATCCAAAAATGATGTACAAAGACAGTTACTGATTCATTGTCTGTAGTAGGAAAAACAAGAGAAAAGTTAAATATTATAATCACAATATTGATTAAGAATATATCTGATGCAATCATAAAATGTAATAGCATGCATTCAGTAAAAATGATGAAAATATTTACAGAGTATGTTCACCAGCACATTGAGTGAATAAAAATAATTTAGTAAGAAAACAAAATTGGAAGGATTTTCATGAAAATGTAAACAGGACCTGAAGTGATTTTTACTTCCTTTACATTTTATACTTAAAGATATTAAAGAAAATTCAACAAAATCCAAATATTAGAAAATAAACATATGTGAATGCAAATTTAATATGGAAGTTAATGCAACAGATATCATAATAAAAAGTAAGTTTGGCACATGCAAAAAACCAGCTGTGGACCAACTTATTAATAAATATGACTACAAAAGCCTAAATAAAACATTAGCATATCTACTTCATTAGTTTATACTGGAACACAAGTATGAGTTAATATTAGGAGAGCTTCTAAAAGCTCTACCCCTATGTTCATTGCAGCATTATTTGCAATAGCCGAGATACGGAAGTAACCTAGGTGTCCATCAACAGAAGAATGGATGAAGATGATGTGTTGCATATGTACAACAGAATATTACTGGACCATAAAGAAGACGGAAATCTTACCATTTGCAGCAACATGGGTGGGTCTAGAGAGTATTATACTAAGTGAACTACCCCAGGCAGCAAAAGACAATTACCATAGAATTTTATTTATATATGGACTCTAAAAACAAAACAAAATGCAGACTCATTAAAAAAAAAAGAGAAAAAGGGATAGTTACCAGAAGGGACATTGTGGGGGATGGGTGAAAAGGGGAAGGGAAATATAGTCAATAATATTGTGATAAGTTTGCATGGTGACAGATTGATTATAAGAATTGGTGAGGTGATAAAATCGTCCAATTACTGTATCAGACACCTGAAACAATATCTGTACTAATAAAAGGGTAATATGCTTATCAGACTGGGAGACCTTCCGGACATCCTTCCCGACAAAGCCATGGTGGCAGAGTCAAGGCAGAGGTGGTTAGGGGCGATCAGGCCAGGAGTGGAGGGCAGTTGGCGGTGATCAGGCTGGCGGTGGGGGAGAAGTTGGGGGCGAGCAGGCCAGCAGGGGGAGCCAATAGGGGGTGAGCAGGTCGGCAGGCAGAGTGGTTAGGGGCAATCAGGCAGGCAGGCAGGTGAGCGGTTAGGAGCCAGCTGTCCCAAATTGTGAGAGGGATGTTTAACTGCTGGTTTAGGCCCAATCCTGCAGTCAAACATTTCCTGAGGGGTCCCAGATTGGAGAGGGTGCAGGCCAGGCTGAGGGACACCCCCCCTCCCCCATGCACAACTTTTGTGCACCAAGCCACTAGTAACCATATAAGATTGTATATCAACTATACTTAAATTAAAAATAAAAAAAATTCTCAGATGCTATAGGTTTTTTTAGAAAATTAAACCTAGGAATGAATATTCTAAAATTTAAAAACGTATCTTAATAAAAGTTAATAAAAAGTAATAGGCACTGAAAAAGCATCTGATCAAAAATGCAACAGCCATATCTGATTATTAAAGTACTATTGTCAAATACAAACAGAAAGATAGTTGCTAAATGTCTTTCACTTAAAATCCTCTAAAAGGCCTCATTGCACTTGGAATAAATTTTACAGCCTGAACAAGACTCTGCATGCATGCACCCCATTGGCCTGCACAGCTTCCTGTCTCATATTCTCCTCTTTACTCCAGCCACACTGGCCCTATTTCATTCCTTCAACCCAGTGAGCTCTTCCCCACCTCAGGGCCTTTACACACACACCTCTCTGTCTGCAAGGCTCTTTGCTCAGGGCTTCATAGGACTGACCTTTTTCTCCTTTACATCTCACCCAAAAAAGACATCAACATGTGGAACGTGTTCTCTATATCAGAAAATTAAATGGAGTCTATTTATATTCTCTCATTTTTTTATTTTTAAAATTCTCATTCCACCTACATTAGATTTTTAAAAGGAAAAAGACACAGTAAAATGTATTAATCTTAGATACATTTAAAATGTCTTTGGTAAGATCTGAAATATTGATCTAAAGTTTTCCCCTCAATAATTGACCAGCTGTCCCAGTGCTATTTGTTGCTAAAGAGCCCCCATAATGATCCACTCAGTCCCACGTGTGCTCGGCCCTGTTCCTGATGTCGCTGCCCAGCTCCCGTGGCCTGCTCACTCCAGCACCCTTTCCGCACTGCTTGAGAATCCTGTCTATTTGACAGAGCAAGTCCCCCTCTTATATTCTTTTCAACCGTTTCCTGATTTGTTTGCATATTTATCTTTAGATAAAATTTAGAATAGCTTTTGTTTCCCCAAAATCCTGTTATGATTTTTACTTTAAATAAGTAAATTTTAGATTAATTCAGGAGAATATGTGCCTTTGCAATATGTTATCTTTGTCTATCCGGAAATTAGTAAGTCCATGCACTTATGATTAAATGGAGAAATAGAGCATTGGAAGGCCCTGGGCAATTCCTGTTAACATCTTACTGTTTTAGATTATTTTGTTGATGTCACACTTTGTATTTCCACCTGATGATTGTTTACATACAAATCCTATATAATAAAGAGCTTATATGCTAATTAGACTGAACAGCCCAATGACTGTCTGGACGACATTCCGGAAGAAGCCGGGGCTGCGAGCAGCTGCGAGGACCAAGCCCCTTGCACGAATTTTGTGCATCGGGCCTCTATTGTATTTATAACAGTAATGGGCAATATATATTGAGTGCCCACCACATGCCAACTCTTTATGTTAAGCACTTTATTACTCAATTTTATTCTTGCAACTCATCTTTCATGTGAAAAAAACAAGCCTTAATGAACTCAGCTAACATGCCTGAGGTTTCAATGCAAGTGGCAGTGCCATTCTTCTCACTAAAAATTGTTTTAGTTAATTGTCACCCAAGGATAAGTTTCCCTTGGTTTTTAGAGAGATTGGGAGGGAGGGAGGAAGACAGAGAGAGAAACACCGATGTGAGAAAGAGAGACATTGATTGGCTGCCTACTTTGCTTGCCCAGACCAGGGCCAAGGATCTAGCCTGCAACTGAGGTATGCACCCTTGACTGGAATCAAACCCAAGACCCTTCAGTCCACTGGCTCCCAACTATTGCAGGCGAACAGCTCTGTCTCTTTCTCTCACTCGCTGGCTGCTCTAATTTAATTGAGAACATCCAGAATTTTCTTCTGGTCACTAGTATAAAGAATCTTATTAAACTCACTGAAGTCACATGTCCACATACAACCATCATCACTGTGGTCTGCTCAGAGAGATGTGCTGATACCTTCACTCTGGGCCTCTGACCCACACACCCCAGAACCAGCTGGATGTGGAAATTGGCAGCTATTAGAAAGGGGGAAATGGAAGTCATGTCCACCACAGGCCATTGTCAAATAAAATATTGACTGCTGGTTTCCACTCTGACATATAAGAGCTTGGAAGTCCTTACTCTTATCCTTACAAGAAGAAAAAAGATGAACAATGCAAGAGACAGGCACTTTTTTTTAGATCCATCAGATCATTAAAGTCACATGGCTATGAAATTAACATTTGCTGCTGCAAACCACTGAGATTCAGGGCTCTGTTAACACAATACAACCTAGCACTAGCTCTTGTGTGTGCGCGCGCACAGATAGAAGAAAAGCAGACACCGAGGAGGTGTCAATAGGAACAAAAAAGAGGTTGGAGGCACTTCTGCCTGTGACAGTCCTCCTCCTACTTGATAGCTACTCCCCCTCATGAGCCTGAACACCTCTAAGAAGCACATGCTGCAATAACCCATTGTGCAGTCAGGGGAGAGACAGGCTCTGACAGGTACAGTGACTTATCCAGGATCAAGAAGAGGTAAGAATGAGGGGTTGAGTCTGAGCCTAGGACTGTCTCCTCAAATCTGGGACCCTGGCTGCAGCCAGACCTTCTAGGGGCTGTGGAGAGGGGTGTGTTGGGGTCACTGTGTACACTGTTGGTATTCCATAGAGAAGGTGGGTGAGCCGTCAGCAGCCCACAGGACTATCTATAGCTGTTATTAGGTGAGGAGAGTTGGGACAGGGGGGGTGGTGGCAATCCCAGGAAGTGAGGTCACTTCCTAATAGAACTTGGAACCCCCGTAACCAAGCACCCACTTTCTAGCAACTGCCCAACCGCCACTCACTTGGCAAGAGCCAGTTGACAGTTCAACATGTTCTCTTGTTGTGTTCCCAGTTATCGGGGCTCTGGTTCCCAGAGACCCTGCAGTGAGAGTTGTTCCAGATGCTGTAGACGGTTCAACACTCGCGCCCGACATCTCTGGCCGTTTTCAAGAAGATCCCGTCAGGTAAGAGAAGGTGGCCTGTGTCACACCCATTCAAACCAGGCCAGCCTCTTCTGTGGGCGATCCCTGTGCAGCCCACATGCCTTCCCTTCATGTGGTGGGAATAGGGACCTGAAGGGAGACCCCTGGGGCAGCAACAGGTTTTGGGGCAGCGGATCACCTAGAGCAGTGGTTCTCAAGCTTTCTAATGCCACACCCTTTAATACAGTTCCTCATGTTGTGGTGACCCCCAACCATAACATTATTTTCTTTGCTACTTTATAACTGTAATTTTGCTACTGTTATGAATCGTAATGTAAATATCTGTGTTTTCCGATGGTCTTAGGCTCTACAGCAGTGGTTCTCAAGCTGTGGGTCGCGACCCACAGGTTGAGAACCGCTAGCAGGTTGCCTAAGACCTTCAGAAAACACAGATATTTACATTACGATTCATAACAGTAGCAAAATTACAGTTATAAAGTAACAACGAAAATAATGTTATGGTTGGGGGTCACCACAACATGAGGAACTGTATTAAAGGGTCGCAGCATTAGAAAGCTTGAGAAACACTGACCTAGAGGTCCTGCTGTGATCATACCCCAGGGCAGGGCAGGGCAGGTAGTTGGAGATGGGCTTCCAGAGGGGTCTTTGTGCCAATGGGAGTCCTAGCCCTCAGGCTGTCACGCCTTTTCCTCGCCAGTGGAGGTCTCAGCAGATCACAGTGTGTATGTGTGTCTCAAGTGGAGGGTCACAGAACCAGCAAAACAGGGCTCTGAGGCTTTCCCCTGGTGACTGGGAACTGTCTTTACAGAGCTCCGCACAGGAGAACGGACCGGAGCCGACAGATGGGGTCCTCAACCCCATGCCCCTGCAGGAGGCCCAGGTGCCGCATACCTCCTGCAGCATGCAGCACGGCCGCAGGGTGAGTATAGGTGCTGAGGTGACACACACTCCTGAAACCCTGGGAGTCAACAGGACCTGGGTTCCAGAAGGCACCCTGCTACTCCCCTGTAATCCCTCCTAGCTTCCAGTTTCCAAAGGAATCTGGGTCCCTGTCTCCTCCAGGTCAGGAGCTGGGGCCTTCTTGGGCTGCACATTGTATCAGGATGGGGACTGCTTATCATGGTGATCCATGTCTTCATTGCTGTGGGACCTTATAAACTTCTGTTGCCATGACAACGGTGCCACCCTGAACACTCCACATGTTCTAATATTCAGACCCTCCACCCCAGGAAAAGCCTCTGTGTCTCATCTTACATTGGGATGTTTTTTCAGAAATCACACGGGTGACACTGTTAATAAAGCATGTGCTGTCTGTCCTCTGCTAAGAAAATGACATAAGATACTAATGTGTTTCATATTCCTCACCTCCAATTCTACTTTTCCTGCCAAGAACCTCTTCTCTTATCAATGTGAAAAACTTTCAAAGCTGTGGAAAAGTTTTGTGCGTTTATTTGAGCCAAAGTGTCGACAATTGCCGGAGAGCAAAATCTCAATGGGTTGAGAGATCGCATGGGAGTGACAATTTTGCACCTTATGTTATAAATTACAAGCAAAGTGCAGACTTATGTGGGTCACATGAAATCCATGGGTGATAGATTAGGCAGAGAAGAGAAAGAAAAGTGTGGAAACTTCTGTGTGATTGGATCAACGGTAAAATGATAGGCACATACTTCTTTTCCATAGGTGGATGTAGGATAGCTTCAAGTCAACAGTGAACTCAATAACAACGAAAGGTTTTGTGTTCTCTGCAGGGCAGAGTGGTGCCTGTGCATGAGTTGTCCAAAATAAGGAAGATTCCTTTGATAATCCAAAGATATGTTATCATAGATGCAAAAAGGCAGTACACAGGCTCAGTTAAGGTAAAGATTGACCTTTGTCAGGGAAGATGCCGGACTACGACATGACTACCCACCATGAGCTCCTTTGAGTTAGTGTTTTAATTTCAGACCATCCTTTGTAGTTACTTAAGGTCTCTGAGTTTGCAAGGCCTCCACGCAGGACTTCCCTGAGCTAGTCAGGTTAGCATGTGGTCCCTTTTTTGTCCACACATTCTCCTTTCGTTCATAAATCAGTACAAATTATGCATTGATGATCAGTGTTAGTGTTTTGTCTTGCAGAACAATGGATTATTGGGGATGAGGCAAGACCTTAAATAACCTTAAATGGCATTCAAGGTGGAATTTTTATTATTATTCAAAATAAAAGTCAGGTGAATGGGAGGCCATGAGATCCTATATGTCCTTGTTACAAAATATTCTGCATCAATTTTAAATTTTGAGCTACCATGATCAGGGTCCTTTTGCTGCTTGTCTTAAGTTTTGGTATTTTGCATCAGTATAATATTTACATACCAAGAACAAAAGCTACAATATTAAAGCAGTAACACCATTTAGGAATAGAAAATATCTAGTGCTAGACTGAGGGGAATAAGCATCCCAGCCAAACAAAAAACTCTTTGCATGCATTATCATAATGGTTCATTAAGCTAAGTATATGTTTTCCTCCTTCAGCCACTGTCACTTGTACTTATGCTATGTTTGGCCTGTTTGGCCAGATGAATTAAGACTCTCTACTCTTTTGTTATCATAACTGATCATCAGAATATCATTGTCTAGTAGGTGGGGACAATTAGCAGGTATCCAAATTCAACTTTTCATATGTAATAAGGGAGGGGCCTGGAGAGACAGATATTGTTTCCATTAGGAAACCATAAAGAGGGTAATAAGAATATAAAAATCAGTTGATGTACATTCAATCAATAACAATGAAGTGATACCAGAACAAGGTTTGAGCAGCAGTAATTTGTGAGCATCCAGGCCTTGTTGACTTCTTGGGATAGCTGTCAGCCCCCATAGCCAGTGGTTTCTCACCCTTGAAAAGTCTTTGATCTCCATGGTGGATGGAGGCCAGTGTCAGAGACAGATATCCATTTGTGGTTATGCACCTGATAAGGTAACGTCCCTTTTAACACTGTTGGAGAGAGTCTTTAATTAATGTCTTTCTCAATAATAAAAAATCTCCTGGTTGTAAGTTTTGGTCTTTAAAGTGTTTGTCTCTTGGGAGTACTATGAAATGAATGTCACTCATTTCAGGCCTATAACCTTAGTGAGTCATTGATAGTAATGTAGAATGTCTGCTTTTAGTTTCCCTTATATATGGAAAACAAAAAGATTTAAAGATCAGCAGTATTTTAAACAGAGTCACAACAACAATAATCATCTTCACTTCATTTAGTTCCATACCCATTTTTTTGTTTATCCTGTTATTTGCCAGTATTTTCATGAATTCGGTTATTCCTTAGAATTCTATACTTCTTCATTCAGTTCAAAGATGTGCCCTGCTTAGAAACCTGTAATTTAGAGTAAATCAGAGTCCTTTCCATGGATTTTTCTACAGATGTAACATATTTGAAAATTCATTAGAATAAAACAATAACTATCTACGAATGACAAAACGTAGTGGCATGGTTATAGTTTTGATTGTAATGCAATTGATAAAATACTTTGCTTTTTTTTAAACTACAACATTTCAAGGCAATAATTTTTGGAAAATAATAATTACTATAAAATGACAGAGAATAATATGAAAATGTATAAGTATATGTATATATTTGGATACAATACACAATTTCAATATAAAAAGAACAAATAATATGTAAGATTTTAAAACATTGTCCATGGCTTCTTATATTGAGCATTGGGTATACTCATAAACTTCCAATGTTTGAGCCACAAATACCCAGAGTCCCACTGCTAGACGCCCTCACAGGGAACCACCCATCTTGGCTGGCCTGGTGTCGCTGATAACAAGACCCGGGTTACACTTGAGAGTTTCCTATTTGAACTTTTCTTTGAATTTTTCTACGTTCTTTCCTAGGACAGGTTGAAATCTTTCGAACATCCATTTTAATAAAAATATATGTACACAAATAGCACAGCTGTTTTCATTTTTTAATTTGGCAAAGCTTCTCAGGCAATTTCAAGCATATTAAGTAGAGCTAATTCACTTCAATAACGGCCCTTTAATAAGGACAGAGAATAAATCCTTGAGGTATTCCAGGGGCCACTGGAATTAACTCAAAGCCATCTTTTGTTTAAAAAGTCTCTTAAGCCCTAACCAGTTTGGATCAGTGGATAGAGCATCGGCCTGTGGACTGAAGGATCCCAGGTTAGATTCTGGTCAAGGTCATGTATCTTGGTTGCAAGTGCATCCCCAGTAGGAGGTGTGCAGGGAGGCAGCTGATCGATGTTTCTCTCTCATTGATGTTTCTTGTCCTCTATGTCCCTCCCTTCCTCTCTGTATAAAATAAATAAAATGTATATATTTTTAAAAAGTCTCTTAAAATGGGAACTTTAGGGAGATTGTCAAATATACATATGCAAAAGATTATACCATGTACTTTTTGTAAATTGAAGTAAAGCAAACACAGGCTTATGGTAATAACTCTAAAAGACATTAATCATACTTACAAACAGTTTTAATATTAAATATGTTGTCCAGACTACAGAATTCACCTTAATTTACATAAGTATTTAATCTTTTAGGCCAATGAAAGATTATATCCCAGTAATGCCATCTGGAGGCTGAAAATTCACCACACATATCACATAGATGAACACATATCACACAAATACTATGCACATAATTTTTGCAGGGAAAACACGAGAATATTTTATATAAAACTTTCACAAAAGTTTATAGCCTGTACTCCCTTTTACAAACCTTTTATGAACTTTCACAAACCTTCTTATCCATTCAGAAATCACTATCCTTAGAGAAAATTACATTTGTGCTTTTCCTTCAAATATGACTCCCTATACCGCAAGCCTTCTATTAGCACAATGATATAATTTCTTCCAAGTTAACGGGAACTTTTAACTCTTAGGAGCCTTAATTTCCAATGATAAGCACAAAAGTGAACAACCAGCATTCCTTAGATTGACGTTGATGAACATATTTTAATCACACTCTCACATTCAAGAAACACACATTTGGGAGGAGAAACCAAGATGGCAGCATAGGTAAACACCTAAACTGCTGCCTCGCACAACAATTTCAAAACTACAACTAACAGACAAAGCGGACATCATCCAGAATCACAGGAAGGCTGGCTGAGTGGAAATTCTACAACTGGAAGGAAAGAGAAAAGCACACTGAGACTCAGAGGAGCTGCATGAGACAGAGGTACTGAGACTCGCGTGCAGAGAGGACTGGCAACTGAGTGCGTGGCTGGCTTTCTCAAGCGGGAGGGAGACCAAAGCTCCTGACTGTGCTGAACTCCAGTTCCGGGAGACACTCTGGGGACCCAGAGTCATACAGGGTGAAACTGGACTGTCAGGAAAGAGAAAAGCACACTGTAACTCAGAGGAACTGTGGAAGGCAGAGATACTGAGGCACGCGGGCGCAGAGAGGGCAGGCAACTGAGTATGTGGCTGGCTTTTACAATCTAGAGGGAGACAAAAGCTCCCGACTGCACTGAACTCTAGTTCTGGGTGAGACTCTGGGGACCCAGACTCATTCGGGGAGAAACTGGACTGTCTGGCAGTGGGCGAAATTTGAGGGTGGCTTTCTCTCAGAGGTGCTTGCAGCAATTACCACGTGACACTGAGGAACAGGGGCCTATTAGGGCAGGGCTGACAGGAAACCAATGCTATCTGCTCCGCCCTGAGACTCCATCCCATCCAAGCTGAGCACAGAGGCTTTTGCAAGTCTTCTCTCATAAGGGTGTCTCTAGCACAGAAGTTCTCACAGTGAAGACACAGCTGATCCTCACAGCCAACTGGCCTGGAGGTCAATTCCTCCCAGTGATAGCAACAACAATCAAGGCTTAACCACAACAAGACTGTGCACACAGCCCACAAAGGGGTGCACCGAGAGTGTCCACCTCAGGTAACTGGAGAGGCTGAGCCACTGGGCCCTATAGGACACCTAGCACACAAAGCCACTCTGTCAACTCAGGGAAGCAGTGAAAATGTGAAGACAAAGAAACAGATCACAAAGGAAAGAAATGGAGGAAAGCAAATGACTGTATATAGAGTTCAAAACCATGGTTATAAGGTTTTTCAAGAATTTTCTAGAAAAGGCCAATAAATTTAGCAAGACCCTCGAGAATATGAAAAAGAGCCAACTAGAAATTAAGCATACACTGACTGAAATAAAAAATATTATTCAGAGATCTAACCGCAGACTAGAGGATCCCAAGAATCAAGTCAAAGATTTTGAAATATAAAGAAACAAAAAACACTCAACCAGAAAAGCAAAAAGAAAAAAGAATCCAAAAAGTTGAAGATAGTGTAAGGAGCCTCTGGGACAACTTCAAGCATACCAACATCTGAATTCTGGGGGTGCCAGAAGAAGAGAGAGAGCAAGATACGGAAAACCTATTTGAAGAAATAATGACCGAAAACTTCCCCCACCTGGTGAAAGAAATAGACTTACAAGTCCAGGAAGTGCAGAGAACCCCAGACGAAAGGAATTCAAAGAGGACCACACCAAGACACATCATAATTAAAACCCCAAGGGCAAAAGGCAAAGAGAATCTTAAAAGCAGCAGGAGAAAACAGTTACTTACCTACAAGGCAGCACCCATACAGCTGTCTCCTGATTTCTCAACAGAAACTATGCAGGCCAGATGGGAGTGGCAAGAAATATTCAAAGTGATAAATAGCAAGAACCTACAACCAAGATTACTCTACCCAGCAAAGCTATCATTCAGAATTGAAGGGCAGATAAAGAGTTTCCCAGATAAGAAAAAGTTAAAGGAGTTAATCACCACCAAACCAGAATTATATGAAATGCTGAAAGGTATTCTTTAAGAAGAGGAAGAAGAAGAAAAAGGTAAAGATAAAAATTATGAACAACAAATACATATCTATCAACAAGAGAATCTAAAAATCAAGTGAATAAAAAAATCTGATGAACAGAATAAACTGGTAAATATAATAGAATCAGGGGCATAGAAGGGAGTGGATTGACAATTCTCGGGGGAATGGGGTGTGGAGGGTGGTGGAAGAGACTGGACAATAATCGTACACCTATGGATGAGGACAGTGGGGGAGGGTAAGGGTAGAGGGTAGGGTGGGAACTGGGTGGAGGGGAGCTATGGGGGGAAAAAAGAGGAACAATTGTAATAATCTGAACAATAAAGATTTATTAAATTAAAAAAAACAAAAACACACAGAAAATAAGTTAAAAAAAGGGAAACACACCTTCAAGAAAGCACAAAACATTACATCAACAGCTCCAAATCAATTTTACAGACCTTCTGTAATAAAAAACCCAAAAGCAGGTGAACTTAGGACTTGTCTAGCAATCAATGTTTCAGTATTTCCTGTTATTTAAAAATATCTAGATATTCAATAACTTTCATTAAAACTTACTAAGTTAGAAAGAAATAGTTGAAATAAGCTAAAGTGATTTGTTTAGGTGGGTAAGGTAATTTTTTTTTCTATTGGAATAAGACATATCTTCCAGAGTTTTGTATTTTTAAAAATGGCCTAGACAAGAGGTCTTGGTGAACTCAGGTATTCCCACTTCAAAGGTTCTGGGACTTTGATTGCATAAAGCCAATTATCAACAAGCCTCTGAAATGAATGGGGGAGGTTAGGGAATGTAAAAGGACTTGGTGGGCTTTGAATTGTTTCTGGAGCCAAACCTCTGGCTCCTTGAAAACTTCATTTGTAAAACAAGGATAGTCATTTTCAATACCTCAGGGACTGGGTTGTCACCCAAATGTTTGCAAGGGACTGACAAAATCATTCACCCACTTTTGGAATGTTTCTTTCTATCTGGTACATTTTTCTAGTTTCCAGAAAGCACATACCTCTGAGTTTTCAGGTATATGAAACCTCTGTCCATCTCCCTTAGGAATGGCAAAACATGCCCTAGCTGCAAGATAGTCTTGAAATTAAGGGTGCGAAACCTCTCTATCACCCACTTTATATTGGGACCAGGTAGGTGGGGTAATAAAAGAAGGTTGGATTCTTTCTTGAGGGACTCAGGGTCAAGTTTCTCCCATTAGGTGAATATGTACCCCAAAAGAGGACTCTCAAGTCACTGTGGGCTGGTTCCCCATCTATGGAGAGACATAAGAGCAAGCCAAGTGTTAGAGGCACGTGTCTGGGCTATTTGGGGCCATTCTGAGTAGGTGGGTACCCTGTGAAGCCATCTCTCAGACTCTCCTGGAAGATAATAATGAAGAAAAGATGATTAGCAAACGTTCGGTCAGTCTCAAGCTTAGTTTCCTCCTGGAAGGTTCCTTTAAAATCATTAATTCCCCTTTTGGTTCAGTAACTGGTTCATTTTGTCTAAGTGTATATGTAACTATTCTGGAAAAAGCATATGTAAGCATCACTGATTTCATTAAAAAGAAAAATCCCCACTCATTTAACAGGTGAATGGGGAAGATTTGATAAGCAACCCATATATATATTCCCGTAACATTCCCTAGTTGGAAGGAAACAGGTTTTGATTAAAAAGCAGACATTTGTAGGGAAGCTTTATTCCGATGGTGAAAGCAATTAATTGGGTGCGGTTAAGAACAAATAAAGCAACCTTAGTATATACAGGGTACTTAGTGGCTTCTTCCCTCACTCCTTTTTAAAAATAGATTTTTATTGAATTCAGAGAGGAAGGGAGAGGGAGAGGGAGAGAGAGGTAGAAACATCAATGATGAGAGAGAATCATCAGTTGGCTGACTCCTGCACAACCCCTACTGGGGATAGAGCTGGCAACCTGGGCTTGTGCCCTTGACCAGAATCAAACCTGGAACCCTTCAGTGCCAAGGCCAATACTCTATCCTCTGTGCCAAACTGGCTAGGGCAGTGGCTTCCCTTTTAATGATAATTTAAAATTTTCCCCAAGTATCAGTGAGAAGGTGAAACACACTTGGAGCAACCCTATGATTGTTTGTGTTTGTTTACTTTTTCTAAATCCTATTTCAGTTTCCTATAACCCTTAAAGTGGACAGACTTCTCTACAGGAGTTTTCTTACAACCTTATTTAGTAATTCTGTTGCTTTTGCTCCTAGAAACCAGGAGTATATTAATTGGGATAGGTTAGAATAACCAGGATTACATGCTCTAACAATTAAATTTCTTTGTGAACCAATCAAGGCCATAGAGAAAATTGAGAACAATTGCTGGTTCCTCCCTGGCTGAGAGCAGCTTTTCTCCAAAAGGAGCTGGTAGAATTCCTATTCTCATTTTCCCTTAAGACAGTAGGGAGTGGTAGTGGAGGGAACAGAAGAGGAATGAAGAAGGGAAGGGAAAGAACACGTCCGGACACGGAAGCTCAGAGAGCAAAAGATGTAGTGGACTGCTATAGAAGGGGGAAAAGAGGATGTTAGCATTTGTGAGCTTCAGGAGAGTTCAGGGATAATCTCTGAAATTTCTTTTTTTTTAAAAATTAGTCTTTATTGTTCAGATTATTACAGTTGTTTCTCTCCCCCTCCCCATTGCTCCCCTCCACTCAGTTCCCACCCCACCCCATGCCCTTACTGCCCCTCATTGTCCTCGTCCATCAGTATAAGCTTTTTGTCCAATCTCTTCCTGCACCGCCCACAGCTCCTTCCCCTCTGAGAATTGTCAGTCCATTCCCTTTCTATGCCCCTGATTCTATTATATTCACCAGTTTATCTGTTCTTCAGATTTTTTATTCACTTGATTTTTAGATTCACTTGTTGATAGACATGTATTTGTTGTCACTTTGTTGTTCATAACTTTTATCTTTACCTTTTTCTTTCTCTTCTTGGAGAATACCCTTCAGCATTTCATATAATACTGGTTTGGAGGTGATGAACCCCTTTAGTTTTTTCTTGTCTGTGAAGCTCTTTATCTGACCTTCAATTCTGAATGAATAGCTTTGCTGCGTAATCTTGGTTGTAGGTTTTTGCTATTCATCACTTTGTATATTTCATGCCACTCCCTTCTGGCCTGCATAGTTTCTGTTGAGAAACCAGCTGACAGCCGTATGGGTACTCCATTGTAGGTAACTAACTGTTTTTCTCTTGCTGCTTTTAAGATTCTCTCTTTGTCTTTTGCCCTTGGCATTTTAATTATGATGTATCTTGGTGTGGTCCTCTTTGGATTCCTTTTGTTTGGGGTTCTCTGCACTTCCTGGACTTGTAAGTCTTTTTCTTTCACCAGGTGGGGGAAGTATTTGGTCATTATTTCTTCAAATAGGTTTTCCGTATCTTGCTCTCTCTCTTCTTCTGGCACCCCCAGAATTCGGATGTTGGTATGCTTGAAGTTGTCCCAGAGGCTCCTTACAGTATCTTCATATTTTTAGATTATTTTTTTCATTTTGCTTTTCCAGTTGGGTGTAATTTGCCTCTTCGTATTTGAAATCTTTGGCTTGATTCTTGGATCTTCTAGTCTGCTGTTGGAAGTTTAGGGTCTCACTAAACTTCTCAGAGATTCTTGAGTAACCTTATAACTGTGGTTTTGAACTCTATATCCAATATTTTGTTTTCATCCATTTCTTTCATTTGTGACTTGTTTCTTTGTCTCCACATTTTGGCTGCTTCCCTGCGTATGTTTCTATGTACTGGGTAGCTTCTAAGTCTCCTTGAGTTGATAGAGTGGCCTTGTGTGGTTATTGTCCTATGGGGCCCAGTGGCTCAGCCTCCCCAGTCACCCAAGGTGGACACTCTTGGTGCATTCCTTTGTGGGCTGTTGTAGTTAACCCTTGATTGCTGTTGATATCACTGGGAGGAATTGACCTAAGGCCAAATGGCTGTGATGACCAGCTGTGTCTACACTGGAAGATCTGTTGCACAGGAGACACCCTTCTTATGGGGCCGAACTTGCTTCAGTGGGGCTTTGGTGCTCACTGAGTCTGCTCTGTGAGTGTATCTCTTATGGATATGAAGAGTTGTAATCCAGTATGGTCTCACTCTGACCACTGGGTACACTGGCTCTTGGATATCCAAGGAGGTGCAAGGTCAGTCATTGTCTGGGGCCGCCCAGCAGGAACTACAGAGACATCTGCAGATTCCTCCTCTTTGTATGGGGTTTGGAAGTGCCCAGACAAGGCCCAGCTGTGAAGCAAGGCCGCTGCTCCTGCCAGGTAGTGGGCCTTCTTTTGGAATCTCTGGGTCTCTCTGACCCAGCTGCAGTTTGTTTTAGGCCCATGGTCGGCAAACTGTGGCTTGCGAGCCACATGCAGCTCTTTGGCCCCTTGAGTGTGGCTCTTCCACAAAATACCATGGCCTGGGCGAGTATTTTGAAGAAGTGGCGTTAAAAGAAGTTTAAGTTTAAAAAATTTAGCTCTCAAAAGACATTTCAATTGTTGTACTGTTGATATTTGGCTCTGTTGACTAATGAGTTTGCTGACCACTGTTTTAGGAAAAAGGACAGACCATTCATATGCAAAAGCTGCTGCGCACAGCTTGGGTGGGGTTGTAAATTGCATGGGGCGGGGTCTCTGAGAATCACCAGGACAGAGCAAACAGCAATGGCTGCCCTGAACCGGAAAAGTCCCAGGTTCTCTGCATCCTGCGCCCCCCCCATGCGGGAACAATGATCACTGTGAGCATCTCTTAGGAGTAAGCCGCCCTCGCGTTCCTGTCCCGATGCCAGACAGTCCAGTTTCACCCCATATGTGCCTGGGTCCCCCAGAGTCTTGCCCGGAACTAGAGTTCAGAGCAAGCAGGAGCTTTAATCTCCTGGTTTAAAGAGCAGCACATCCAGGTGTCAGCACTTTCCTCGCCTCCGCCTCCGCACCTCTTACTGGGGAATCCAGTAGTCTCAATGCGCTTTCTTCACCTCTCTAGTTGTGGAACTTCCACTCAGCCATCTTTCCTGCGGTTCTGGGTGGTAGTTGTTCTGCCATTTAGTCGTGGTTTTGATGTGGTTGTGAGAAGCAACAAGTATAGGTGATTACCTATGCCGCCATCTTAATTTCTTATAATTTCTTTTTAAAGGAGAGTTTATTGGTGCTTCTCCTTAGGAGATTCTAATTTCCAAATCAAGATATGCGTCCTGTTCATTGAATCAGTTTAATTTTCAGGCCGGCATTTTCCTAGTTTTTTTTTTTTTTCCTGCGAAAAATTAGGCACGCAAAGACAACTTTATATTGATCACTTTATAGTTGATATTTTCTAGATAAGCCTTCCCATTTATGTAAAGCACTTGCAAGTCAAGGCTCCCTATCAGGGATATTAATGAGGACTGGAATCTGGGAGTTCCCAGCCCTGGAGGCACAACTTCCCATGTTAACTAGAGGTTTGTTTGCTGCTGTTATTTTTATTGTTGTTTGGTGTCTGCAGAGTCTCAGCACATTTTTGAGGGTGTGATGTAGTGGGTTGAAGTGGGTTGCTTTGTGGGTTGAGCTGCGCGATGTTCACTCCCCTAGAGTCTCATTCAACCCTCTTATGTGCCCCGGTTTCTCTCCCTGCAGTGTAAAACAACCAGAAGGGCTACCAGTGCAGGTGGGCCAAACCTGATTAGTGCTCCCCGTGAAGAGCGAGTTAGTTTAGTTACAGCTGTGTGGGAATTTCCCTACGGAGCTCCTGCATGCTGCGAGGAATGACCTCTGACACATCCGCAAAGATCCTCAGTTGCCTAATAACACCTGAGATTCCTGCGGGAAGGAGAATGGGCCCCTATATCTTCCTAGGTGAACCAGATCAGCTCTCATTTATACAGCCAAGGAGTTTTCCCCAGTCTCTCAAAGGGCAATTCCAATAGAAAAGCCAGAATCAGGCCCATTTTTCCTCCCGACTCTCCTTAGCCTGGGATCTGTCAAGCGTAAACCTTAGTTCCACCAAGAGTATTCAAAAATATGGCTCAAATCAAGTCAGCAGCACAAGCAAGGGCAGGTCCTGAATCCAAGAGACAACTCACACAAGTTCACCCAACGGGCAGGGGACTGGTGGGTCAATGGACCCTTTGCTGCATCCTAGGACCAGGTGTAGGTCTGCAGGGTGGTGCTGGGCGAGCTTTTCTGAGATCCTGCTGTGTTGTGCCAAGTAAATGTCAATGTAAGAAGCAGTCAGAACTGTGAACCATTGATGAGAATTTATCTGAGCCAAACTATCAATTGCCTTGAAGCAAAATCTCAATGGATTGAAATAATGCTCTGGAGAAGGGCAGTTTTCACACTATTTTAGAAATTACAGTCAAAAGTGGAGATGTATGTGGGTTGCATGAAATCCATTGGTGATAGATTGGATAAAAAGTAAAATGATAGACACATACTTCTTTCCCATAGGTGGATATAGGATAGAACAGCCAATAATGAACTCAATAGCAATGAGGGAATTTGTGATCTCCACAGAGCACAGAGTGTCCAGAACAAGGAAAATTCCTTTGATTTTCTAAAGCTATGTTCAGTTAAGGTAAAGGCATGTTCAATGAAGGTAAAGATTGACTTTTTTTTAGAGAAGATTCCAGCCTAGGACACGGTGACCCACCATAAACTGCTTTTAGTTAAAAAGTTTTAACTTTGGGACATCCTTTGTGATAACTTTAGGTGTCTGAGTTTAAAAGACCACCACCCAGGCCTTCCCTGACCTAACCACAGGTTAGTGAGTGGCCACTTTTTGTGTTTCCACACTCGATCACTTATGCCCCACCTCTTGTCACCAATCATGTCCCTTCTCTGTCCCACCACAGGAGGACAAACCATCAACCCTGAGTAGGAAAAGGACCCGTAGGGTGCCAGCAGCTGCAGCTTCCTCACAAACTGTGGGCCTGGCCAGCATATCCACTGTGCTTAAAACACAGGTACCCCAGAAGCTGTTCGCTACCTGGGTGGTGGAGTGCTCCAGCACCAGCTGCATTCCCAGGTGGTGCAGTCTCACTTTAAAGAAGCTAGTGATCTTCAAGGAGCTGGCAAAGGACCTCAACTCTGTGGTGATTGCTGTGAAGATGCAGGACTGCAAGGGCATCCTGAGGTCCCAAGAGATTGTGCTGCCTCCCAGAGGACCAGTGGAGACCGACCTGGCGCTGACCTTCTCCCTGCAGTACTCCCACGTCCTCAAGGGAGAAGGCAACAAGCTACAGGTCATGCTGGAGCATAGGAAGCGCTATAAGAACAGGACCGTCCTGGGCTACAAGACACTGGCCACGGGCGCCATCCACATGGATGAGGTCATGCAGCGAAACCCCAAGTCTGGCCAGATGCTGAGCCTCTACAGCAGCGTCGAGGAGTCCTCCACCAAGGTGGCCGAGATCTGGATCTCCTCCCTGTGCACTCAGCCCATCGAACATTATGACGGTGCCATGCAGGCCAGCCTGAAGGCCAAGTCTGCTGGTAATTACAGCGAGGGTCAGGATGAGAGCTCCTTTTCTGAGTTGGAGGCCAGCTGCAGTAGAAAGCACAGAGAGGACCTGCCCAAGGATGACTTTGAGAAGGGGAAGCCAAAGAAGCAGCGGGGATCAAAACGAGGAAACTTGAAGCGAAAAGTTCTGGCGCTGTTTCACAGGTCCAAAGTGTCAGAGAGGGACCGTCGGTCTGACATGATGGGGAACCCCAGGAAAAGTGACCCATACATGGAGGATGATGAGGGCGTCCTCAGCATACCCAGGCCCAAGCTCAGGCCATACTTTGAAGGCCTGTCAGACTCCAGCTCGCAGACGGAGATGTGGGGCAGCCACAGTGACACGACCCAAACGGAGCCTCTGAGTCTGGCCCAAATGCCAGAGAATGCGTGGGCCCTGGGAGGCAAGCAGCCATGTGAGAGTGACAATGCATTTGTGGCCTACAGCACACCCACTAGCAAGGTGGACAAGATCAGGATGGCCTCCCTGTCCAGGCCGCCCATCGACCACGAGGATAGCGCCAGGCAAGCCAGTCCCAAGGCTGAGTCCTCGGATGACTACTCTGAGTGCAAGTGTGAGGACTTCTTCTCCAAGCTGGAGGCCAGCTCCAATGACACTCACAGGCAGGACCAGGAGGAGGATGACTTCAACGAGGTGAATGCGGTAGTCAGAAGGAGGACCATGACCGGGCAACAGAACTACCACCAGAAAGTCCTGTTATGGCTGCACACAGTCCAAGTGTCGGAGGAGGTCCTGGACCCTGAGCAGGACCATGGGGAGCATGTCCTGGAGGTGGAAGAGGACCTGGACCTCCTGTATGACATGCTGGAGAACCCCAGTGACAGTGGCCCAGACATTGAGGACGATGACAGCGTCCTCAGCACCCCCACACCTAAGCTCAGGCCATACTTCGAAGGCCTGTCTAGCGGCCCAGACATGAAGGACAATCACAGTGTCCTCAGCAGCTACAGGTCATGCTGGAGCAGGCCATGCATCGAAGGCCTGTCAGACTCCAGCTTGCAGATGGAAATGTGGGGCCTCCACAGCCCCAGGATCCGAAAGGAGCCTCTGAGTTCCCACCTGCCTGAGAACACATGCGCCCTGGGAGGCAAGCAGCCAAGCCACAGTGACTCCAAATTTGTGGCCTACAGCTCACCCACCACGAAGGTGGACAAGATCAGGATGCCCTCCCTGTCCAGCCAGCCCATTGATCATGAGTCCAGTGCCAGGCAGGCCAGCACCAGGGCCCAGATCTCGCCTAACGACTCCGCCGGCCCGTCTGAGAGCTTCTTCTTTCAGCAGGCGGCCAGCTACAATGCTGCCCACAGGCAGTCCCAGGAGAATAACTTTGAGGAAGGGAACCTGATAGTAAGAAGGAGGTGCATGACCTGGCAACAGAATTACCACCAGAAAGCCGTGGCATCTATGCTCATGGCCCAAGTGTCGGAGGAGGTCGTGACCTCAGAACAGGCCCTTGTGAGGCATGTCCCCAAAGTGGAGAAGGCCCTGGACCAGCGATATGACATTGTGGAGAGCTCAAGCGAGAGTAGCCTAGACATGGAGCATGATATCAGCGTCCCCAGCACCCCAAAGCCCAAGCTCAGGCGATACTTTGACAGCATGTCAAGTGATAGTGGCTCTGACTCAATGGCCCGTAGAATTCGATCCCCTGGGGAGCAGTTGGCACAGCTGGAGGACAGCCGGGAGGCAGAGTCCTCCGCCCGGGGTTGGTTCACCAGGAAGCTGCCATCCATAGTGCGCTTCACCAAGTCTCTAGTCATCCCCTCCAGCAGGTCCAAGAGGAAGCACGCTGGCCACCAGGGCTGCACTACATCCCTGAATGAGTGGCTCAACAGACCGGACAACGAGGACCCAGAACCACAGAGCCAGCGGCAGATCCCCAGGAAGCCTGTGTGTGACCAGCTAAACAATATCCTCATTTCCCACGACAAGCTTCCTGAGACCATCATCCTGGTCAACACCTCAGACTGGCAGGGCCGGTTACTTTCAGATATCCTGCAGGGTCACACGCTACCTATGGTGTGCACCTGCTGCACAGATGACGTCCAGGAGGCCTTCAGCATCATCGTCTCCTGGATGCAGAGATACTGCAACTGCAATTCCCAGGCCCTGACTCCTGTGAAGATCGCGGTGGCAGGAGCACAGCCCTACTTCAGCGCTGTGCTGGGGGTCTTTGTGGAGCAGCTGACTCACCAGCCACCCCAATGGCTGGACTTCATGCGCTTCCTGGTCATCCCACTGGGTTCCCACCCCTTGGCCAGCCACCTGGGCTCCATGGATTGCCGCTACAGCAACTTCTTCCAGGACCTGTACTGGTGGGACATGTTCAACAACCTGGAGTCTCTGAACACCTTGCAGGACACACAGGACGTTGTGTGGAGAATCACAGAATATGTCGCGGGTGCCAACTATGTCTACCTGCTGCCCATCGCAGAGGCCATGCTCATGTCTAAGCAGCAGCACCCCAACGAGAAGTCCTCAAAGAAGTTCATCCCTTTTGTGGCGGCAGTGAATGTTGGAAGAGTGGAACCATCTTCAGCCATGTCTGGAGACTCAGATGATGTGGCACCCTCATGCTCCAGTGAGCTTCTGTCCCCTGCCAGGAAGGCCTCATCCAGCATACTCTCCGTGCCGTCAATGAGTGGGGGCCTGTCCTCCCGCAGCCAGAGTGCCCATGCAGAGATGATGGAGCTGCAGGTGGATTACTGGACGGTATCCCAGCCAATAGACAGGAAGAGAGTGGCAGAGAAGAAAGACCTGCCTACAGCTAAAAGCACACTCAAGTGCTTCTTCCAGTCTGTCCAGGTCAGCAGACTGCACAGCAGTGGTGAGGCCACAGCAACACCCGCGATGTCCATGACAGTGGTCACCAAGGAGAAGAAAAGGAAGGCGCCCAAGAAAACTAAGGACGAGGATGTGGAGTCCAAAAGCCAGTGCATCAAGGGCATCCGTCGCCTGGTTTGCAAGGCCAAGCACCAGCAGAACATGCTGCCGGTCATCATCGACGATGTGGAGTGGAACGACGTGACATTCCTCCAGCTGGCAGCCCAGTGGTCCTCCCACGTCAAGCACTTCCCCATCTGCATCTTCGGACACTCCAATTCTACCTTCTAGTCCTTCCCGTCCCCCCGCCCTTCACCCTGCCTTGGCCTTGCCCAGAAAGACCCAGCTGCTTTTCTGTGAACAGTTCAGTTTACTACAGACAAAGACCTGGAAACCCAAAGAGAAACCTTTTTGGGTTTGAATACGCTCACAGCCTGGAGCCTAAGGGGGTTGCCCTTCACTGGGAGCTCCTCGCTGCTCTGTTCAATAACCAGAATGCTCTGGTGGGTGGGAGTCAGGAGGGCAGTGTTGAGCTGGAGAATCATGGGAGATGTGTTTTGGCCTCAGGATGCCCAACATTCCCAGCGAGAAGGTTCTGGCCTTGAAGACCTGCCCTTTCTGGAAGCCAGGACTCTGCTTCCCTGGGAGCCAGCTCCAGCCTGTACCCAGACTCAGAGCTGGGTGGCAAGAGGTCAAGGGCTGGTCTCTGATAGCAGGCATCTGAGCAGAACATGGAGGCCAGTCAGCCCAACCTTAGGATCCAGCTGCCAACCAGCCAACTGGCCCTAGCACCACATACTGGAGTTTCGCAATGAACTTCAACCTCACAGGGAAGAAAAAAAAAAGACCTGTATGGTGCCCCGGCACACTGGCTAGACAAAGTGGTCGAATTCCTGAGTAGGGAACCCACCTTCGTTGCTGTCTGTTACTACAGAGCATTTGCTACCATCCAACAGCTGTGGGACCAATTATTTACCAGGTGAGCCCCTCCCCCTCCAGAGCACATGGTCACCAGGCCACCTGTTGGCTGTTTGCCTTCAGGTCACTGCACTCTCTGAGTGTTTGTTCCTCTGAACCCTCCGTGAACCTGGGAGCCAGCTCATAGGGTTATTGTAGGGACTGGCTGGGGTCCTCCAGGTAAGTTTTCTCTGGGAGCCTAGACAGTGGAGAGGTCTGCTGGAGGGGCTGTGATTGAGCCAGTTGGTCATTTTCTCTTCCTGTTGAGGAAGCCTCTGCTAAATTTGTGATTCTCTTTGGGGCCTTGGGCTAAGCTCTTTTCTCATTTCATAAAGAGATTGGAGATCCCATTAGGGGTCCCTGTCCCAGGTGAATCCAGATCAAAGATGCCAGGGGTGAGCAGTGGGGCCCCAGGGTCACCCAGCTATCTGAGATGGGGCTCGTTTGGGCCCATTCATTCGGCAAATATATTAGAAGCCCAGCCAGGTACAGACACCTCTGTAGGTACTGACCGTAATCCAGCGCACAGAGCAGATCTGAAGCCTGCACTCCAGAGCTTCCTTCTAGTCGGGAGCGATTCAGTCACACTAGGCTGCACAGGCTCGTAGTGTCCACAGGACAGCCGATGTGATGTCCTCCTGGCCTCCTCTTCCTGTGGCGGCATCTTCCCGTATTGTGAAGAGGAAGGTGAACCTCTGTTCCAGCAGAAAACGTGAGTCAGTTTTGGGTCAGAGCCAGAAGGCGGGAGTATGGGAACTGTGAATTAAAGGTGCTGGCAGAACCCTGGATCCCACAAATGGTGGGATTTCTGCAAGAGGGCAGAGGTCTGAGGGAGCTGTGCATGTGGATATGGGTGGTGTGGGCAAGCAGTGGGAACTCAGTGAGAGAGTCAGACCCTCAGAAATTCTTACCCTTCCACTCCTAATCCCAGCCCTGCCTGCACCCGTATCCCGGGACCTTGCTCACTAATCTAGTAGAACCTTCTCAGTGGCAACCTGGCAGGTGTGCCCTGCCTTGTGGGAGATGAGTTTCAGTGGGAGGCCAAGAATCACATCGGACAGCTAGTGAATTATGCAACATGTATAAGCAGGAGCCAAAGTCTGAGGTGATAGGAAGGCCCTGGGGTTCATTTGTTTGCTCATTGGTCGGTATTCCTGGAGCACCTACTCTGTGCCAGTGAGTGACATGAACTCATTGTGGACACAAGCCCTCTCAGTCCTAATGGGAGGTATCAGGGACACAGAGAGAGCATGTCATGTTCCCTTGAAGAAGGGGACAGGTGGTTCCTTCATTGATCCAGAGCTGTCAGTTAGGAGTGCTTTCTGGCAGCCCCTCCTGGGTGACCAGGCACGTCTCTGCCAGGACTGCCAGACTGAAGGTGAACAAGGAGTAGGTCTGGCTTCTGGATGGGCAGGAGCATGAGGCAAAGGACCTCTGGGAGGGCCATGTGGTAGGAAAGGGCACACCTCAGACTCTGCTGCCCACCTCTCTCTCTCTCCCCAGGGCCATCTCCTGCACCCTGGGCATCTGGCTGGACCAGCACCTCCAGAATTTTCCAGCCTGATGATGCTGTTGGCCTCCATAGAGCTCAACTTTCCAGTTCCCGACCTGCCAAACCAGGCCCAGTGCCTTCAGTCACGGCGGGAGCACCTGAGCCCACTGAGGCCGAGACAGGAGGAGGAGGAGGAGGAGGCCTCCGGGGGTGGAGTGGGTGAGTGTGCCTTTGGAAGGCACACAAAAGGCAGTGAGGGTGGTAACATGTCCTCTTCTTGGATCTGCAGAACCAGCTCCAGAGCAACATCAGGAAAACCCTCCAGAGGCAACGCCACCCTAGTGGCCTCTCCAGAGCCAGAGCCGGATCCAGGCCCAGCTTTCACTGAACTTCAAGAGGCAGAAGAACCACCTGCAGCATTTGAACAACTCACCTAGCTCCCTGCGAGGCCTGTGGTTCCAGATCCCGGGCCACAGCAAGTGTCAGCTGCCATGGCAGAGAGGGAACCCCACCCCCATTTAGATGCAGTGTTAAACGTTTTGTGTTCATGTTACATGTGCTTACAATATTACTGTAGTTTTTATGATATTTAGTAACATAGAGTGTATTGTAGAGAACATTTAATGAAATATTCTTAAACATAACCTTAATTTAGATTCTATAAAATTTAACCCTATAAACCCTCAGAGCTTTGAGCAAGTCTGTT
Source organism: Corynorhinus townsendii (assembly GCA_026230045.1). NCBI lineage: Eukaryota > Metazoa > Chordata > Mammalia > Chiroptera > Vespertilionidae > Corynorhinus > Corynorhinus townsendii. The sequence goes on from JAPDVU010000009.1 coordinate 36,531,967, forward strand.
TTTCTGGACCCTGACCCATGCATGGAGAGCTGTCCTCACCTTCTCCATCTGCCCTTCCTGGAGCCAGGACTCCGCTTCCCAGGGAACTGGCTCCCCCTGTGCCCAGACTCAGAGCTGGGTGGCCAGAGGCCAAGGACTGGCCTCCCTGGGGCGGCATCCTGAGCCCAACATGGAGGCCAGACATCCTAGCCCTGGGCCTTCATGTTGACCCCAAAACCACTCACTTAGGCTTCCAAAGAAACTTGACTCTCACAGGGCAAAAATAAAATAAAATAAAATAAAATAAAATAAAATAAAATAAAATAAAATAAAATAAAATAAAATAAAATAAAAGGGTGTACTGTGCAGGCTGCCCAGGAACAATGACTGGGAAAACTGGTCAAATACTTGATGGCCAGCTTTGTGGGCAGCATCCCCACCTTCGTCCCCACCCACCCTTCTGTGTTAATACAGAACATTTGCTGCTAAGCAATGTGTGTGGGACCAACCATGTTCCAGGTGAGCCCTGCCCCTCCACAGCACAGTGGTCACTCAGCCACCTGCTTGCTGTGAGTCTTCAAGCCACTGCATCTCTCTGAGTGTTTGTTTCTCTGAACATGGGGAGAACCGAGGCCCAGCCTCATAGGGACTCGGGCCAGGGGCGGGGTGGTGGTGGTGGTGGTGGTTGTTCCTGGGAAAAGGACCTCTGGGTGCCTGGACACTGGAGAGGTGGCTTGGAGTTGCTATGGTTGTTCTAATTGGCCATTTACTCTTCTTCTTAAAGAAGCTTCTGCCTTATTTGTGATTCTCCTCAGGCCTTAGGCTAAGCTATTTCTCCTGTGATAAAGAGATTGGAGGTTCCATTAGGCATCCCTGTAGTGGGTCAGGTCGATTAGAAATCCCAGGGGTGAGCAGTGGGACGTCAGGCTCACCCAGCTATCTGAGATGACGCTGGTCTGGGCTCATTCATTCAGCAAATGCCCTGCCCCCAGACTGCACTCCAGCGTTTCCTTCTAGTCAGGAGTGATTCAGTCACACTAGGTTGCACAGGCAGGTAGAGTCCACAGGACAGTGAATGTGACTTCTTCCTCGAAGTACTGCTGCATCTTCTCATATTTTGAAGCAGAAAGTGGATCTCTGGACCAGCAGAAAGAGTGAATGGGCTTTGCATCAGAGCCTTAAGGAGAGTATGGGGACTGTGACTTGGAGAAGGTGGCAACTCCCTGGTTCCCACATATGGTGGGATTTCTGCAAGATGGCAGAGGTCTGAGGGCTTTTCCTAGAAAAAAGGGAGGAGTCAAAGAGAGGTGTGCATGTGGATTTGGGAAGTGTGGGTGAATGGGGAGGGGTGTGGCTGGCCCACGCAGAGAAGAGCTTCCAGAGGCTGGGGTTAGGCAGGAGCAACAGAGCCCCTTAGGTCAGTGCCCATGGCCTGCAGTCTGGACGACTTCCTGGTGTGGGGGCTTGAACTGGGACTTCAGTGATGGAGGTTCCCTTCCTTGCAAGGCACACAAAAGGCAGGCATGGTGGTAACATGTTCTCTTCTTGTATCTACAGAAGCAGCTCAGAGCAAGATGAAGAAATACCTAAAGAGGAAACGCCAACTCTGGTGCCCTCTCCAGAGCCAGAGCAGGCTCCAGGCACAGCTGTCACTGAACTTCCAGATGTGGAACCACCTGCAGCTCGTGGGCAACTCGCCCCAGCTCCTGGGAATCCTGTGCTCCCAGATCCTGGGCTACAGCGCATGTCAGCTGCCAGGGCAAATGGGGCTCCTACAATTTCTTTAGATACAGTTTTAAAATATTTTTGTTTATTTTATATATGCTCACAGTGTTCCTGTATTTTTTATATATGCTCACAATGTTCCTGTATTTTTCTCATACTATTCAGTAATCTATAGTCTATTTTAAAGAAAATTTAATGAAATACTCTTAAACATAAATTTAATTTTAACTCTATAAACCTTCAGAGCCTTGAGCAAGTCTGTTTCTTCTGGGCCTCCGGCGTATTACTATGAGTTATAGGTTGGGAATAATTATTCTCTTAGGAACCATCTGCTCTACGTATGTGACGTTCCTGAGGCCCAGGACAATGGGACTTTGGGGGAAATTGACTGATGAGCATTGGGGCACGGACCCTTTATGTCAGGGCTGTCCCTGGGAACCTACATTTTGTTTGACTTCATCTCCCACCAGCACATTGGCAAAACATGGTCTTAAGTGCCCTCTGGCATCCACGTTGCAGAACGCTGTAACGTGGGTTTAGCCAGTAGAAAGCAGTTCCTGAACACAGACTGCCACCTGCACCTGGACAGAAAATCCATCCCACTTCAGCCTTCTGAGCATCTCCTCTCTTGGCCCATAGCACTGAAGAGGGGACTCATTTCCTCCACAGGCACCACTTCCTAATCTCCTCTGGGGTCAGAGCCTCTCTCCGTCCTCAGCCCCTGAGCCCTGGTTCAGCTGGGCTTTTTCCTGAGGCTCTTCCATCTCACCAGAGCCCAGTGGCAATTCCTTCTCATGCCTTAATGCTGAACAAGGTTGTGGAGAGCCTGGCTTCTCCCTTTACACCAGTCCTCTTCAGTGCTCCAAGCCAACCTGGAGAGAAGGGACTAACACCCTTCTAGGCACTTTGCTCTGGAAAAAGCTGCAACGTCTCAGGACAAATGGGAATAAGCTTTGGGCCAGGCACACAGACCATGCCCTCAAGATGAGTACCTCTCTGGGCTGACACGGGTATTAAGGAAATTCTAGTGGGATATGATGAGACCTACGCTTTTTTTTTTTAAAATAAATCTTTATTCAGATTATTACAATTGTTTCTCCTTTTCCCCCCCATAGCTCCCCTCCACCCGGTTCCCACCCCACCTTCTGCCCTTACCTCCCCTCCACTGTCCTCATCCATAGGTGTATGATTTTTGTCCAGTCTCTTCCTGCACCCTCACATACCCCTTTCCCCCTGAGAATTATCAGTCCACTCCCTTTCTATGCCCCTGATTCTATTATATTCACCAGTTTATTCTGTTTCTCAGGTTTTTAATTCACTTGATTCTTAGGTTCACTTGTTGATAGATATGTATTTGTTGTTCATAATTTTTATCTTTATTTTTTCTTCTTCCTCTTCTTAAAGAATACCTTTCAGCATTTCATATAAGACTGGTTTGGTGGTGATGAACTCCTTTAGCTTTTTCTTATCTGTGAAGCTCTTTATCTGCCCTTCAATGCTGAATGATAGCTTTGCTGGGTAGAGTAATCTTGGTTGTAGGTTCTTGCTATTCATCACTTTGTACATTTCTTGCCACTCCCATCTGGCCTGCATAGTTTCTGTTGAGAAAGCAGCTGACAGTTATATGGGTGCTCCTTTGTAGGTAATTAACTGTTTTTCTCTTGCTGCTTTTAATATTCTCTCTTTGTCTTTTGCTCTTGGCATTTTAATTATGATGTGTCTTGGTGTAGTCCTCTTTGGATTCCTTTTGTTTGGGGTTCTGTGCGCTTCCTGGACTTGTAAGTCTATTTCTTTCACCAGGTGGGGGGAGTTTTCAGTCATTATTTCTTCAAATGCGTTTTCAGTATCTTGCTCTCTCTCTTCTTCTGGCACCCCCATAATTCTGATGTTGGTACGCTTGAAGTTGTCCCAGAGGCTTCTTACACTATCTTCAACTTTCTGGATTTTTTTTTTCTTTTTGCTTTTTCGGTTGAGTGTTTTTTGCTTCTTTGTATTTCAATTCTTTGACTTGATTTTTGCGTTCCTCTAGTCTGTTGTTGAGTCTCTGTATAATATTTTTTATTTCAGTGAGTGTATGTTTAATTTCTAGTTGGTCCTTTGTCATATCTTCGAGGGTCTCATTATATTTATCGGCCTTTTTTACGATATTTTTGAAAAGCCTTATAACCGTGGTTTTGAATTCTATATCCAGTCGTTGGTTTTCCTCCATTTCTTTCATTTGTGATCTGTTTCTTTGTCTCCGCATTTTGGCTGCTTCCCTGAGTTGGTAGGGTAGCTTTGTGTGCTAGGTTTCCTATATGGCCCAGTGGGTTGGCCTCCCAGTTACCTGAGGTGGACACTCTTGGTGCACCCCTTTGTGGACTGTGTGTACAGCCTTGTTGTAGTTAAGTCTTGATTGTTGTTTGTATCACTGGGAGGAATTGACCTCCAGGCCAGTTGGCTGTGAGGATCAGCTGTGTCTACGCTGGGAGAAGTTCAGTGCTGGAGACAGCCTTAAAGGATTAGACTTGCCAAATTGCAAAAGCCGCAGTGTTCAGCTTGAATGGGTGGAGTCTCAGGGCGGAGCAGACAGTCTTGGCTTCCTGTCAGCCCTGCGTGCCCACCTCCAGACCTCTGCCTTCCCTGCCTCCTGAGCCTCCGCCCGAGAGTCCAGATTCCCCCTGCAAGAGCGTGGGCCCGAGGGGCTCATCTGGAACTGGGGTTCAGTGCAGTCAGGAGCTTCTGACTCCCTTCTGCTAGGGAAAGCCTGTGGCAAGCTCTGCAGTCTTTGTGCACACTCGCGTGCTCATGCTTCCAGACCCGTGCCCGCCAGGGCTCCTCCGGGTCTCCCCTGGGTCTCCGAGTCTCCAAGTGCCTTTCTCTCTATCTGACAGTCCAGGCTCCCCCTGTATGATCCTGGGTCCACGGGGTTTTGCTCGGAACTGGGGTTCAGTGCAGTCGGAACTGGGGTTCAGTGCAGTCGGGGGCTTCCTTCCCCTTCCTGCCAGAGAAGTCAGCCAGGCTCTCAGCCTCCCTTCCTCTCTGCGGGCACAAAGACCCTTTGCCTTACCTCAACCCTTTGCCGTTCCTCCAATTCTCTGTGAGCTTTTCTCTTTCCTTCTAGTTGTAGAATTTCCACTCAGTCAGCTTTCCTGTGGTTCTGGATGGTGTCTGTTCTGTCTTTTAGTTGTAGTTTTGAAATTGTGCGAGGCAGTTGTTTAGGTGCTTACCTATGCCGCCATCTTGGTTTCTCTCTGAGTCCTAAGCTTGACCTGGTAGCACAAGCATTGGGAACACGAGCCCGTCTGGGGTCACACACAAGGCTCTTTAGGATGGGATTCCTAAAGCAAACCAGAAGATGAATAAGGATTTGTCTACCCACTGTATCCTGATTTTTCATGCGCCATGGCAATTGAGGGAAGCATTGTGAGATTAAACACTCCTTGGAGAGGTAGGAGTGACCCACCGGGAGAAGTAAAGGGAGGCTAGGTCTAACTTAGAGGCCATGGGCTTTTTTTACATTTACGATTGCTGGTAACAGTAGATGGGATGGAGCAGAATCTGAACAAATACATTTTAACAAAAAACGGTTTTATAGTAAGTCCTGTGTGCTGGAACTGCTAAGTACTAGAGACCAGTGATGCTAAAGTCTTTTCCATCACCATTCTCCTTGGAATACAGATATATGAGGAAAATGATGTTATGTGGTTCCCATAGCACAAGTGGGCTTAGGGTGACAGGAAGAGGACATTTCTTTATGGAGAAGTATTGTGTGTTCACTTCCAAAGAGAGTCCGAAAAGGAACTTGTAATTTCTAGTCTGTGGAGATATAGAATATTAACCAGGCAAGCCAGGCATTGAGAGACATTTCAGGCAGAGGAAAGAATTGGAAAAACAGAATTGAGTCAGGATACAATAAGGGGTGTGGGGGTGGGGTTTCAAGTACTGGGAACATCAAGAGGTTGGTTCCCAGGACAGGAACAGGGATGGCTGAGCGGAGCGCAAGTCAGACACCACCTCTGGGAGCCCTGGCAAGAAAGTTCCAGGCATGATAGTTCCTGAGCAGTCCTGTTGCAGGAAGAGAGAAGGGAAGCAGATGTTCCTGAGTTTGAGAGCAGGTGGAATGAGAAGGGGAAGGGAATGGACAATAGTAAGGGGAGAGTGAGGCATAGGCGGGGAGAAGTCAGTCATGTCCTAAATGATGACACGCTGCTGAGTATGGTGAGGACAGGATGTCCTGAAGTGGAGGGAGGTGATGGTCTCAGCACTGAGTTGCTCATGAAATGTTGAGAATAAGAGGTGGAGGAGGCAACCTCATGGACAAGTACCGAGTTTCCTGCAGGTGGAACAGAAGGAGATTTTGGAGACAGTTGCCTACTTTGCCCCTAAAGAATGTGGCCTGATTGACGGGTTAATAGGAGACTGTGGCAGGAGGTAGGAGTGACCCACCAGGATGATGGGATCTCAAGTAGGGGGGCTCCTGAAGCAACAGAAGCATGTTTGGAGGTGGCCCTGTGTATACAGGTGAGTGCTGACGGGCCTGCTGGCACCACGGAGACACCTCCACCTCTGGGGAGAGCCAGTGCTGCTCAGGTAGCCCCTGTGTCCTGCTTGTTTCTGAAATCCTTAGCTGCGAGCACCCTTTATGATCTTGAAAAGCCCAAGGGCAATGACATGACCCTTCCGATGACAGATAAAGGGAACGGTCACGTCGGATGCTCAGCATGACCTCTCCATTTTTCCTGAGTGCCCTCTCCTCCCTTATCCCCTCCAGTCCTGTCTGCTCACTGGGAACCCCAAGGTTGTCTGGAATCCAGGCCTGTCTTTACTCCTCATAATTGGAGCATCATCACCAAGTGGTTTCTCTAGATCCCCAGCTCCTGGCTTTTACCAAACCATTGTGAGGATCACCTCAGCTAACAGGGCGACTCTCTCACCTCTAGAGGGACACCCTATAGTCTTAAATACACACAGCTGCACACTGAGAGAACACAGCTCAGGAGCCCAGGACACAGTACTAGGGATCCAGGCCTCTCGGCATAACTGAGTGTCCCATTCCCATTGCCCACGTGTCCCCAATGAACTCCACGGAGCCCCTGCTTCACTGGTGCCCTCTCCCCTCTGTCTCTGCATCATGCTGGGGCAGAAGCTTGCAGGCGTGAGGCACTGTGTTGATACCTGGGCTCCTGCTCACTCACTGAAGACCCTGGATTCTCAGATGCTGATCCAGATTTGAGAAGGAAAAGCATGGCTGGCGCCAGCAGAATGCTTTGTCCTGCTCACCACTGGGTTCTGGCACATTAGCTGCACTAGGGAGCAGGGGCAGCTGTGGACAAAAGGCCCTGCTGAGAGAGAGCGTCACTTATACTAGAGGCCATAGGGAGGGTACCCTGCTGGCACCTTCCTGGGTAAATCCCCCCTGCAAATCCCACAATGAGATTCACCAAGAAAGGGCAGTTTTGACAGCATATGTAGGCAAAGAAAAGCAGCAAAGAGGCCATATCTGGGAGAGGAGACACTTTATTGTTACTCAGGGTCTCAGGAGGCCTTGGGTTGAGCTGGGCTCACTGGCTTTTCCAAAAGGGTGCTGCCCTGTGGCTCTGATTGTGGCAATCCATGGCTGTGCCCCCACCAAGGACAGAAACTCAGAACACTGAACATGTCTTCACTCTTGTTCCTTTCCTCAAAGATATGGGACAAGTCATTTTCTCAGAACAGCCCCACATCTAAGCTTAAGGTGACAGGGTGAATGGGCCCAGTTCCTCTGGGTCATGAAAGGGGTAAACAGGGCAGTTGACAGTGAGCAGAATTTCAGGTTCCAATAGGGAGGGGGAGGGCCAAGTCCGAACAGTCTCGTTTCTCTATGCACAGAGAAGGCGCTGAGCTGAGGGTGGGTGGGCAGGACGATGATGACTGTCAGAGACTTCAGGTTACCGGACAGTTGCTGAGACTGGTGGGGTGAAGCCCCTTCAATCACACAAGTTTTTCTTCCCATAAATATTAATATGCCTGCTGTGCATATTAATATGCAAGGCCTTGGGGGTTGCACCAGTGAAAAACTGACCTGCAGGTTCCTATCTCAGAAGAAACACTTATAGGGGGTACAGACCTCCCACAATCACACACCTCTAACCAGAGATGTGCAAGCAGCCAGCCTGGTTCTGCTGAGATCTCCTGCCGGTCACCGTCCTCAGGTCTCCCAGGTTTCAGAATCTGTTCCATGGTCTTATGGGTGGACCACTTGCTGCCCAAAGATCCCTATCACCAAGATGGGGGTACACGATTGACAGATGTCTCTACTACATCACATGTAAGGTCAAAGACACTTCACAGAGAAAGATCTTATATGTGGCTGGAGGGAGAGAGGTAGGGATAGAGGTGCACACACAAGGTGGGACACACGATTTTACATGTCTGTGTCACAAGTGACAGGTGCCAGGCAGTGGATCATCTTATTTTTGTTACTTAGAGGGGATTTACATTAGCTTCCAAATTAAGTTGAAGAAAAAAATCGAATGAATATTCCTTAGAGAAATGCTTGCAGTTCATGAAGCACCTTCTGAAGAAGGCAAAATTGTCAAACTTGGAAGTGGGTCAAGCTCATTGTCATGAGCTGCAAATGCCCTGCCTTCCAGTGGACGAGCGAGAAATGGCACACGTGTTGTGGGGCTCATGGTTCTGTCAGCAATGGAAGCTGACACCAAAGTGAACTTTTTGCCTGGGCTTACCTTTAGACCAAATTAAATCGGTCAGAATCAATATTTTGGGATGCCTTCTAGTAGAAGTCATTATCCTGTCATTTCACACTAGGAAGACATAGGCTTGGTCCCAAGTCTGGCATTTCAGGGAGTCTGCATTGAGCTCCTGAGTCAGGCCCTGGGTTCTAGGACAGATAAGCCAGGCAAGGTCCCAGCCCTTGGACTCCAGGGCAGGGCAGGGAAGTTTGGGGATAATGGGCCTACATCACAGTGCCATGTGTCTGGTTGAAAAAAATAGTACATAAACCAAAGCATGTTGACGGAAGCCTTCTGATTAAACGATAAACAGTTAAGAAGATTAGAATAGTACCCTCAACCTATTTGTAAATTTTCATCTACATTAAAACACAAAGTTATTCCAAATATGGGGTCACCCTGTATTCCCGCTCCCCGTTGATTTAACAGGAATATTATCCCTGCACTTTAATAATTTTGACCTATGATTGCATGGCTGCATAGCACCTCTTATGATACACTCTATGTAACTGACCTGCTGCCCACCTCCTGGCCAACCGCATCTTGTTTGCCTCTGAAAGTGCAGTTCGGCTGCTGTGAGCTCCAGGTAGCTTCCACTTGTGGAATATTCACTAACCTTCCAGAGCACACACACTCTATTCTTTTCCCTTAAAATGCCGGCACCTCGTGTCTTACCTCCTTCTTTAGATCAGAAGCTCATTCTAGGCCAAGATGCTGCTCAGTCAGATCTCCCTCCAGCTCTTAGCACAGCGCTTGGCATACGGTGAACCCTCAGTAAAGATGTGAGCAGCACCTTAGTTGTAAATGAGTTACTCACGGTGGCAGAGAACTTTAATTGTCCATCACATCCATTCACCCACCTTGGGGTGCACAGCTGGATGGCACATTCCAGCCCCATTGGTGCCCTGTGACCTGCCATTGTCAGTGGGAGTGGACAAGGACTGATGAAAGCCACGGCAGAACTGGTGAATACAATCCCCAGCATGCACTTCTCTGTGACCTGTCCCCTCAGGCTGATGGAAGTACATGGGGTGAGGTGCTAGGGATGAAGAAAACCCATGATGGAAGAACTCTGGGTTCCTGAGTGACCACAGAAGGATGCATCTCTCCAATCTGATCATCCCCTCTCCCAGCCCTGGTATGTGGGAAAATATATAGAGACATGCTATGGAAATTTGGGGGGATTTTTCCATAATCCAGCATAAGTTAATGCCCCCACAAGAGGATTAAAGTACAGGATGATCCATGCAGAAAAACCATAGGCACAGCCCTCTAGGAGCTCACAGGCTGCAGGGAAGGTGGACACAACCAGGCAGACACAGTCCTGTGAGAGGGAAGAAAGAGTAGGTGCTGTGCAAAGGGATCAGGTGCTGTGAGGAGGGATGGAGGCTCCTGAGAGAGGGGCTGAAAGGCTGCACTGAGGTGGCATTTGTCTTCCCAGCAGCAGGACCAGAAGGAGCCAGCCCTGCACCAACTCAGATGTATTTAGCCTGGTGGAAGGCACAGCTGTGCAGACCCTTGGAGGCAGAAAGTGTCTGGATAGAGAGGAGGTTAGAAAGATGGACGGGTGGCTGGAGGGAACTGGGAGGAGATAAGGGAGGGAGGGAGGGCAGGACCAGCACCTGGTGTGGGAGGACTGTGCTACTGATCTATTGCTGAGAGTTCCCCCACATTAGAGACTTAACCAACGCACACTTATTAGCTCACATGTCTGTGATGAGGAATCCCAAATGGCTCAGCTGGGACTAGGCAGGATCTGTGTCACTGAGGGTCTGGGCTCAGTCAGGGGGACTTTGGGATTCAGTTTGGATGTAAGGCCTGACTTCCTCTCTGTCTGTTGGTCTCATTCAGTGCTAGGCCATGTGGGTCTCTCCAGATAGCAACTCACAGCACAGAGGCTTATTCCTCAGTGTGGCCTGAGAGAGACAGAGTCAGGGACAGACAGACAGAAAAACAGAGAGAAAGCAGTTCAGTGTGAGCAAGCATACAGGCACTGACTTTTGGGAAAAAAAAAGTTTTTTAATTGATTTTATAGAGAGAGGAAGGGAAAGAGACAGAGCAACATCCATGCAAGAGAATAGCATCGATTAGTTGCTTCCTGTACCTGCCCCAACCAGGGAATGAACCTACAGCCTAGGCATGTGCCCTGTCATGGAATCACACCAGCAACCTTTTGGTGCACAGGACGACACTCAACCAACTGAGCCACTCTGGCTGGCCAGGCACTAACTTTTTAGAATCAAATCATGGAGGTCATTTTGGATTCATTTGTCATCTTCTATGTAGTCACTAATGACACCCTCACTTAAGAAGAGGGCACCCATTCACACCACACGAGGAAGGTGAAGACCATGGGGAGTCACTGAGGAGGGAATCGGTGACCCAACAGGTCCATACCTTGCCCAGGATCACAGATGGTCAGAACGCAGAGCCTGAGATAAACCCAGGTGTTTCCTCAAAGTGGGAACCTAGGTGCACACAGGTTTCCTCAGGCGCTCTAGTAAAGCTGTGCTGGTGGAATCGTGTACAGACATGGAGATGGCATGGGGGAGACGGTGAGCATTTGGCAGCCTAGCCAGGCATTTGGCTAAAATTTGAAAAGGCACCCATACCTGGAACCACAGAGCCGCACCTCTGTCCCCAGCCCACCCAGGGTGGAGGAAGCTGGGCCCTCTTAAGCTGAGCTCACGCATATGCTGTTCTGAATCACACCCTCATTGGATAATTGGGAAACTGAGGCCCATAATCAGGCAGGGACTATCTGGGGTACCTGACATTCAGAGTCCAAGGTTCAGGAACGTTCAGACCTTCCAGGCCAAGGCTCCCATCTCCCCCACAGAGTTCGTCTGGAAATTAGAAATCCTGACATACTGAACGGCTCCTGCCTGTTCCTCCCTATGTGGGGCCGTTTTGTTCTGGGATCCAGAAAGGGAGCACTGGCGGTCTCTCTCTCTCTCTCTCTCTCTCGATCTTGGATGGGATTAGAAGAAAAGCAGACTAAGAGGAAGTGACAACAGGAAGGAAAAGCAGGTTTGAGGCACTATCTACATGTGACAGTCCTCCTCCTAATTTCCAGCTACTCCCCACATGAGCCTGAACAACCCTAAGAAGCACTTGCTGCATAACCCATTGTGCAGGCAGGAGAGAGATAGACTCTGACAGGCACAATGACTTATCCAGGATCCAAAGAGGTAAGAATGAGGGGTTGAGTCTGAGCCCAGGTCTGTCTCCTCAAGTCTGGGACCTTGGCTGCAACCAGACCTTCTAAGATGCTGAGGAGAGGGGTGTGTTGGTGCCACTGTGTACAGATCAGGTGTCTGAAGAGGGGTCTGCAGATAGCAGCCCACAGGACTATTTGCATAGCTGATGAGGGGACGCAGGGAAGACAATCCCAGGTACTGAGGTCATTAACTAATAGAACTTGGCACCCCCCGTAACCAGGCACCCACATCAGCCCCACAGGCAGCTCACTTGCCAAGAGGCATTTGCCAGTGCAAGATGTTCTCCTGCTGTGTTGCCAGTGATTGGTGCTCTTGCTTCTGGAGACCCCGCAGTGAGAGCTTTTCCAGATGGTGCAGATGTTGGTTCAACCCTCGTCCCCGACGTTGCTGGCTATTTTCTAGAACATGGCCTTAGGTAACACAAGGTGGCCTGGGTCAGACCAATCCTGGTTAGGTCACTTTTGTGAGCCATCCCTGTGCAGCCCACATACCTCCGGGACAGAAAGAGGTTGCTGGGTCTCAGATAATCTAGCAGTCCTGTCATGGTCACACCCAGGATAGGGCAGGCAGGTGGAGGCAGATGGGCTTCCAGAGGGGTCCCTGATTTGTGCCAATGGGAGTCCTAGGCCCTTAGGCAGTCACAACTTTTCCTCTCCAGTGGAGGTCTGAGCCGATCACAGTGTGTGTGTGTCTGGAGTGGAGGGTCACAGGGGCAGAGAACTGGCAAAACAGGGCTCTGAGGCTTTCCCCTGGTGACTGGGAACTGTCTTTACAGAGCTCTGCACAGGAGAACAGAGAGGAGCTGACAGGTGGGGTCCTCAACTTCATGCCCCTTCAGGAGGCACAGGTGCCCCATCCATCCTCCAGCGTGTAGCAGGGCCACAGGGTGAGTACAGGTGCTGAGGTGAACCAGACTCCAGGATCCCTTGCCGTCAAAGGAGTCCCTGGGTTCCAGAAGCTACCCTGCTATTCCCTCGAGATTCCTCCTGAATTCCAATTTCCAAAGGCATCTGGGTCTCTATCTCCTCCTACCAACCCACTCTCACTGTCCGTCCTCTTACAGATGAGATGCAAAGTCACTGCCCACAAAGTGTTAGGAATATCGGAGGAGAGACTTTGCTCCATTTCATATCATGCTCAGTCAAGAGTATTTTTGCATTTTTCTACAGACTTTCCCTTTTTAACACCCATCTCCACGTGTCCATGTTGTCCTGACAATCCTTACATACCTTCTCCCACTCTTATACATCACCGTGATTAGTGGGGATGCTTTCCCAAAAGGACATGGGGCTCAAGGTACCAAGTCTGTTGCTTTGCGTTTTGCTGCCCCGAGAACCACATCCCCAAGTACCCTCCAGGTCAGGAGCTGGGGCCTCCCTGGGCTGCACAATGTACCAGGAGGGGGACCTGTTATCAAGGCTGGTGATCCATCTCTTCACTGCTGTGGGACCTGGATATGATCCCCTCATGTTGACATGTCAGGGGTGCTTCCCTGAACACCCTGCTTGTCTTAATATCCAGACCCTCCCACCCCAGGAAAAGCCTCTGTGTTCCCATCTTAGAATGGAATGTTTTGTCAGAAATCCCAGGACTGATGCTGTTAACACAGGGAGGTGCTGTCCATCCTCTCCTAAGAAATGCCCTAAGGTACTAATGTGTTTCATCATTCCTCACCTACAATTCTACTTTTCCTGTCGAGTATCTTTTCTCATGTCAATGTAAGAAATTTTCAAACCTGTGAAGAATTTTTTTGAATTTATTTGCGCCAAAGTGTCACCAATTGCCAGGAAATAAAACCTCAACAGATGGAGATAATGCTCTGGAGAATGGCAGCTTTGCACCTTATTTTATACATTAAAATTCAAACAGGAGACCTCTGTGGGTCTCATGAAGTCCATTGGTGATAGATTAGGGAGCCATGACAAAGCAAAGTGGGGAGAACTCTGAGGTTAGATGAACAGCAAAATGGTAGACACGTACTTCTTTCACTTGGGTGTGTGCAGGGTAGTTAACAGTCAACAACGAACCCAATAACAATGAGGGGATGTGTGGTCTCTGCAGAGAGCAGAGCAGTGCCTATGCTTTGAGGGGTCTAAATAAAGGAAAATTATGTTGACATTCCGAGGATATGTTATTCTATATGCAAAAAGACAATAGGCTCAGTTAAGGTAAAGATTGATAAAGATTGACACTAGTCAGGGAAGATGCAGGCCTAGGACTTGACTACCCACCACAAACTGCATTTAGTTAAAAGTTTTGATTTCAGACCATCCTTTGTGGTCACTTTAGGCTTCTGAGTTTGCGAGGCCGCCAGGTTAGTATGTGGCCCCTGTGGTCACTCCTGCCCCACCTCTTGCCACCAATCACTGAGTGCCTGGGGTTCGGTCTGAGCTGCAGTTTATGAGCTGCCACCTGGCAGTTTATGAGCTGCCACTGATGGCATGTGCCCCCTCTGTCCCAACACAGGATAGAAATAAGACCACTATGGGGCCTGCAGCTACAGCTTCATCACCACCCTCTGGCCTAGACAGCATGCCAGCTGCCTGTGACACACAGGTGCCCATGAACCTCTTTGCAACCTGGGAGCGGGACTACTCCAGCCCCACCTGCGTGCCCAGGCTATGCAGCCTCACCTTAACCAAAATGCTGGTTCTCAAGGCACTGGCCAAGGATCTCACCTCCTTAGTGATTGCTGTGAGGATTAAGGACTCAAAGTGCGTCCTGAGGTCTGATGAGATTGTGCTGCCCCCCAGGGTTCCAGTGAAGACCAAGCTGGCACTGACCTTCTGCCTGCAGTACCCCAACTCCATCAAGAGGGAAGGCAACGAGCTGCAGATCATGCTGCAGAAGAAGCAGCTTCTTGACAACCAGACCACCCTGGGTTACCAGACTCTGGCCGTGGGCACCATCAACATGGCTGAGGTGATGCAGCGAGCCCCTGAGGGTGGCCAGGTTTTGAGCCTGTACCCCACTATCAGGGAGGCATCTGCCCACGTGGCCGAGGTGAGCATCTCTTCCCTGTCCAGCCAGCCCACGGACCCCAAGGACAACACCCGGCAGGCCAAGTCCAGGGTTCATGAAATTTCTGAGCAGCAGGTCAGCCATGATCCCGGGCACAGGCATGACCAGGAGGAGCAGGAGGACTTGGACGTGGGAGAAGCCAAGAAGCAGCATAAAGTAGTGGTAAGATCGCCATTCGTGACCAGGCAAATAGCTGCCAACAAGAAAGTTGGGGCGTGGCTTCGCAGGGTCCAAGCATGGGAGGAAGACCTGGACCTGCAGCAGGAGTCTTCAGAGAATGTCCCCGAGGGGGAGGAAGACCTGGATCTGCTGTATGACTCACTAGAGTATCCCAGTGACAGTGGCTCATGAGAGTGTCCTCAGGACCCCGAAGCCCTGGTTAAGGCCATACTTGGAAGACCTGTCCCAGCCCAGCTCTCAGATGGGGAGCTAGAGCATCCACAGTGCCAGCACCAGAAGGAGCCTCCAGGTCCAACCCACGTGCCTGAGAAGTTGAGCCCCAAGCAACCAAGGAACAGTGTCTCAGAATCGGTGGTCGATCACACACCCGCCTCAGGTAGCAGCTGGCACAGCCCTGGGACTGTCAAGAGGCAGAGACCTCTGCCCTGGACATGTTCACTGAGAAGCTGCCACCCAGTGGGCGTATCACCAAGACTGAGTCTCTCCGCATCCCCTCCACCAGATCCCAGAGGAGCAGGCGGGCTGCTGGGGCTGGAGCACATCCCTGAAGGAGCGGCAGGTGGCACAGCCAGGAACAAGCGGGCCCACAGCCTGGACAACAAGCACTGCCCTGACCTGCTGAGCCAGCTGCAGATCCCCAGGGAGATGCTGTATGACCAGCTGAACCACATCCTCATCTCTGACAGCCAGCTGCCCCAGAACATTCTCCTCCTAAACACCTCCGACTGGCAGGGGCAGTTCCCGTCTGAGTCCTGCAGCAACACATGCTGCCCGTGGTGTGCACCTGCTCCAAGGCTGAGGTCCAGGCGGCCTTCAGCATCATCATCTTGTGGATTCAGAGACGCTGTCACCTCAATTCCCAGCCCCTGAAGCCTGTGAAGATCGTGGTGACAGGGTCACAGCACTACTTCAGCACTGTGCTGCGGGTCTTCATGGAGCTGCTGTCACACGAGAAGCCCGACTGGCAGGGCTCCATGTGCTTCCTGATCATCCCACCGGTTTAACACCCCATCGCCAGGCACCTGCGCTCCATCGATTACCACTCCACAACTTCTTCTACGACCTGGCCTGGCAGGGCCTGTTCCTCAAGCTGGAGGCCCAGAGAGCGAAGCAGGACATGCTGGGCATTGTGTTGAGAATCGCCCAGTACATATAGGGGCCCAACTGTGTCCACCAACTGCTCTTCAAAGAAGCCTACAACAGAAGAACCCCAACGAGGAGTCCTTCCACTTCATTCTTTTCATGGGAGTGGCGCAACTTGGAATATTGGAACTGTCCTCAGCCATGTCAGGAGACACAGATGATGCGGTCCCCTTGGGCTTCAGTGTGCTTTCATTCATCCCACTATACAGCTCTGTGGCCAACCAGGGGGCCTTGCCCTTCCCACCCACCTCCCCCAAGCAGGGCATTGACGCTGAGCTGATGGGGCTTAAGGTAGATTATTGGATGGCAGCCCAGCCCTCAGACAGGAAGAGAGACTCGGAGAAGAAAGACCTGGCTACCACTGAACACACTCAAGTGCGCCTTCCACTTCCAGGTCAGCAGGCTGTGCAGCCATACCCTCCATGTCCATGATAGGGCTCACCAAGGAGAAGAAAAAGACGGTGCTGTTTTTGCCCAAGCAAACCAAGGACAAGGTCGTGAAGTCCAAAATCCAAAATCCTGTGCCTGGAGGGCATAAGCTGCCTGGTCTGCAGGGCCAGCACCAGCAGAACATGCTGTGGGTCCTCATCAAACGTGTGGTGTGGAATGACGTGAAGTTCTTCCAGCTGGCAGCCCAGGGTTTTCCCACATCCAGCACTTCCCCATCTGCAACTCCAGACTCTCAAGTCCACCTTCTAGCCCTGCCTGTGGCCCTGCTGATGCCAAGCACAGGAGGGCCCCACTACCTTTTTGTTAACGTTTCAGTTTAGTACAGAGACCGACCCTGGAAACACAAAGAAAAACTGTCTGAAGTGTGAATGTGCTCACAGCCTGGAAGCTAATGTGGTAGACCCTACAGGGACCGCCCAACTGCTCTGCTGATTAACCAGAACTCTCTGGTGGTGGGAGGTCAGGCAGGCAGTGCTGAGCTGGAGGATCATGGAAGGTGTGTTTTGGCTTGAGGACCCCTAACACTCCCAAGGAGAAGTGTACTCACCTGCACAACATGTCCTTCCTGGGAGCCAGGACTCTATTGCCCTAGAAAGCCAGCTCCACTATGTGCCCAGACTCAGAGTACGGAGGCCAGAGGTCAAGGGCTGGCCTCCTATGAGGGGCATCCTGAGTAGAGCATGGAGTCCAGTCAGCCCAGCCTTGGGCCTCAGCTGCCAAACAGCAAAGTGGCCCCAGCACCACGCACTTGGTGTCCAAGTAAACTTGACCCTCACATAAGAAAAATGACCTGTAAGATGCAGACCGCCCAGGCACACCACCTCGACAAATTGATCAAATAACCGGTGTCAGCCTTCCTGGGCAGTGACCCTACCTTGGACCCCACCCACCCTTCTGTGTTAATACGGAACATTGGCTACTAACCAACATGGGTGGGACCAATCATGTACCAGGTGAGCCCTGCCCCTCCACAGCACAGTGGTCACTCAGCCACCTGCTTGCTGTGAAAATTCAGGTCACTGCATCTCTCTGAGTGTTTGGTCCTCTGAACATAGGGAGAATAGAGGCCGAGCCTCATAGGGTTATTGTAGAGACTCCGTGGGGGTTCTACCTGGAAAGTGCTCTCTGGGTACCTGGACAGTGCAGAGGTCTGCTGGAGGGGCTGTAGCTGTATAATTCGCCATTTTCTCTTCCTCTTGACAAAGTCTCACCATCATTTGTGATTCTCCTCTGGACTTGGGCTAAGCTATTTTCTTTTTTGATAAAGAGGTTAGACATCCTTTAGGGGTTCCTCTCCTGATTGAAGCCAGATTAGAAAATCCAGGGGTGAGCAGTTGTTTCCCAGGCTCACTCAGCTATCTGAGGTGGGGCTGGTTTGGGCTCATTCATTCAACAAATATATGAGAAGTCTGCCAGGTACAGACACATCTCTAGGTACTGACCATAAGTCAGTGCACAGAGCAGACCCCAAGCCTGCACTGCAGAGCTGCCTTCTAGTCAGGAGCGATTCAGTTATACTAGGCTGCACAGGCTCGTAGTGTCCACAAGACAGTTGATGTGACATCCTCCTGACTTCCTTGATGTATTGCTGCATCTTCCCATGTTTTGAAGAGGAGGGTGGACCTCTGGACCTCTGCACAAAACGTGAGTGGGCTTTGAATCAGAGCCATGAGGGGAGTGTGGGGACTGTGATTTTGAAATGCTAGCAAAACCCTGGATCCCACACATTGGAAGATATGTGCAAGAGGGCAGAAGTCTGAGGACTTCTCCTAGAAAAAAGGGAGGGTGTCAGAGAGAGGGGTCCATGTGGATTTGGTGGTGTGGGCGAGTGGGGAGGGGTGTGGCTGCCCACACAGAGAAGAGCTCCCAGAGGCTGGTGTTAGACAGGAGCACAGAGCCGCACAGGTCAGTGCCCATGGTCTGCAGTCTGGAGGACTTCCTGGGGTGGGGCTTGAACTGGGACTTCAGTGATGGAGATGGGAGGTTCCCTTCCTTGGAAGGCACACAAAAGTCAATCATGGTGTAACATGTTCTCTTCCTGGATCTACAGATGCAGCTCCAGAGCAAGATCAAGAAACACCTAAGGAGGAAACATCAAGTCTGGTGCCCTCTCCAGAGCCAGAGCAGGCTTCAGGCACAGCTGTCACTGAACTTCCAGATGTGGAACCACCTGCAGCTGTGAGCCACTTGCCTCAGCTCCTGGGAGGCCTGCGGTCCCAGGTCCTGGGCGGCAGCCTGTGTCAGCTGCCATGGCAGAGAGGGCTTCCCCTCCCCAATAATAGCAGTTTTCAAAGTGTTTGTGTTTATCTTACATATACTTTGAATTTGTTTTTTCTTAAGCTATTGAGTAAAATCAAATGTATTTTCAATAAAATTTAATAAAATACTATTAAAAGTAAATTTTACTTAAATTATATAAAATTTAATTCTATGATCTCTCAAAGTGCCAATTTCAACATCATTAAGTACATTCACAATTTTTGGAAACCATCACATCACATCACAATCCCTCTCCAGAATATTTCATCCAGATCATTCCAGGTGGTAGCCAGTCATTGCTCACCCTCCCTGTCAGTCCCTGACAGTCCCTCATCTCTAAGTGTCCCCACGGATTTACCTTTTGTGGGTTTTCACAGAAGCACATGAGGCCTTTTCCTGTCTGAATATGTAATGAATCAGATGAGAAGACTGATTGTGATTTGGTGAGAATGAAAACAATTTTTATTAAGAGGGAAAATCCCTAAGAGGCAAACATTATGTGTAAAAAGGAGCCTCAATATTAACTATTTGTACTACTTTGGGGTATAGACCACTTTGAGAATTACGACATGAGAGTTGGAAAACATAGGGAAATGTCTGGGTCTCTGAGACACCTATAACATCTTTCTTTTCCTGGACAGGCAGTGTTTATCTGTGGGTAGTATTTTGTTCTACCATGAATAGTATAAAGATATGAAAGGCTTATGTTTCTCTTTATCATCATATATTAAGTAATAAAATGCATGATTTTTTTAAGGTTTTAGAAAAATGTTTTTTAAAATATGGTTTTATGGACTTTAGAGACAGAGAAATGGAGAGGGATGAAGAGATAGAAACATAGATAAGAGAAAACCATTCCTTGGCTGCCTCTTGTGTGCCCCCTATGGGGATCCAGCTAGGAACCTGAGCATGTGCCCTCACCAGGAGTCAAAATGTGAACTCTTTGGTTCATAGGGCAACACAAAACCACTGAGTCACATGGGGTGGGCAGAAAGGATAATGTTTATTAGTTAAGTAAGGATTGAAATGTGACCAAAAGAAGATAGACTCACTCCTTCTACCAAGAAATAATTGCCATGAAAAAGAGCTTTCTATCTTTCCAGCTCAGTGCTGTAGTGTGTGGGCTGTTGCTGGGAGAGGGTATCAGGGCTGTGCTCTTGACTAAGCTGACATCTCCACAGGTGGCCATATCACAGATTTGTTCCCCTCATTCATTCTCAGTGACCAACACAGACTCCTTGACTTGTCAAGTTCATGGCTAAGTTGTTCCATTTTAATCACTGGGTGGCCTGCCTCCAGGGGGGTTCAACACTGGATGTTTTTGTTTGGGGCAGTGTCAGGCAGAGAATAACCATATCTTAACTCTGTATACACAAGGGTATGCAAAGGACTCATTTAAATGCTCCCACACACACTCTCACAGTATCTTAAGACCAGAGGCATCCGCTCTGGAGCTGGCAGCCTCATCAAACCTAAGGGCTCAGACCAAAGGTTGCTTTTCAGAATTTGAAGTTAACTTTTTCACCCTGAACTTGAATGATTCGAGGGTGCAGTATAAAACAAAAGAGGCATGCAGGGCTTCTCTCTTGGGAGACACACTGTGGGGGGAGGGGATACAAACCTCTGACAGACACACACCTCTAAGGAGAGATGTGCAAAGACAACCGGACTGGTTCTGCTTTGATCTCCTGACCGTCCCTGTCATCAGGCCTCCAAAGTTGTAGTGAATTTCCACAGTCTTATGAGCAGACCACTTGCTGCCCAAAGATTCATATCACCAAGATGGCTCAACATGATAGACAGATGTCTCCAATACATCACATCTAAGGTCAAAAGATACTTTGCAAAGGTAAACATTTATACATGAATGGAGGGAGAGAGGAGGGGCTGGAGGTGGACACAGAAACTTGGATCCACCATTTTAACATCTGTGTCACAAAGGATGTCTTCCAATCCATTGATCACCTTATATTTGTTACTTGGAGGGGATTTTATTAGCTCGCAAATTAAATAGAAAATAAAATAAAATATTCCTTTTAAATCTTTCGACTTTATCAAATACATTCATAAGAAGGCAGACTTCTCTTTTTTAGGAGACATTTTATATTGAATTTATTGGAGTGGCCTTGCTTAATAAAATTATATAGCTTTTAGGGGTATAATTCTATAATATATCATTTGTATATGCATTTTGTGTTCTCCACGTTAAGTCAAGTGTCCTTCCATCATCATTTATCCCCACTATACCATCTACTACCTTTTCCCATACCCCTTCCCTCCTGGTAATCACCATGCTGTCATCTTTGTGATCTTTTTTTGTTTGTTTGTTTCTCTTTTTCTTGATCCCTTCACCTTTAAAAAAATATTTTCACTGATTTTGAGAGATAGAGCAACGAGAGAGAGAGAGAGAGAGAGAGAGAGAGAGAGAGAGAGAGAGAGAGAGAGAGGGAAGAGAGAGAGAGATCATTGAGATGTGAATTAAATATTCAGAGGCTGCCTCCTGCACACCTCCTACCGGGGACCTATCTAGCAACCCCTTTATGTGCCCTGACCTGGAATCCATCCAGCAACCTTCAGGTGCATCTGCGATGCCCAAACAACTGAGCCACAGCACCCAGGGCTTCCTTCACCTTTTCACCCTGTTCTGCAGCCCCCCACTCCCCTGACAGCTTTCAGTCTGTTCTCTTCCTTTGATAGTTGCAGGCGCCTTGGAATTTCACTCATTTTCCCTTTCTAATTAAAGTTAAATTAGGTATTTGACCCTGGTAGGTTTTCTTTAAACTAAAAATTGGAGGGTCTACTTCTCTTTCTATAATAGACGACAGTTGATTTGATTTGATATAGTGACTTCTACTTTTTAAAATTTTGTTAGTGTATACCTAGTTAAGTAGTAGAATGACATACTTAACCCTTCATTTCTCTATTTATAGAGTCATGAACAAAACAGTAGCTTGAGTTCCCTTTATGGAACACAAGGATTAGAATGTGTTTTCTTACTTGCATTCCTTTCCTGTCTTCAAATTTATGGTTTTTGCTAAATTATCCAGAGATCTAAGAAGTTATATTCATATTTGTGCTGATAAAATGCTAGTGAAAAATACTTTTACAATTTTCATTTAATTTTGTAAATATATTTACCATAGAAATAACCTGTGTATAGATTGTGAGTTGTGAAAAATTCATCTTAAAACTAATGATTTGCCTGGCCTGGAGTGCCTCAAAATGGTCCAATGAGGAGGGAACCAGTAGTCAAGAAGTTAAGAAAGCATTACAATATTTCAGGTGGAAAATGATGGTGGTCAAAAGTAAGGCATTGGGACAATGATTAGAAAAGTTATGTGAATAATTTTAAATAAAGAACCAATGATCAGATGTAGAGATGAGGAATAAACAGGGTGAGTGTGCCTGTGAGCATGCCACATGTGGGGAACCCGTAAAATAAACCTGGATGTACTTCAAGGATTATTGACTCAAACTGATTGGTGCATAGACTAAAAAATATTCCATAATAACCTTAAGGTTATGAAGGAGTTAAGGTTAAATTAGGATGGGGCCCTAATCGATAGGACTATGGCATTAGACGGGAGGAAGAAATAGAGAGGAACGCTCTCTCTCCTGCCATGTGAGGACACAGTGGGAAGGCAGCTCGCTGC
The DNA here is from genome assembly GCA_026230045.1 of Corynorhinus townsendii. Lineage (NCBI taxonomy): Eukaryota > Metazoa > Chordata > Mammalia > Chiroptera > Vespertilionidae > Corynorhinus > Corynorhinus townsendii. The sequence continues at coordinate 36,554,311 of JAPDVU010000009.1, forward strand.
AAGCCCGGAGGAGAGCTCTCACCACAACCTGACCTCACTGGCACCCAGATCTCTCAGACTTCCAGCTTTCAAAACTGTAACAAAATACATTTCTGTGGTTTAAACTACCCGGGACACCCATCATGTGCCCTGACTGGGAACTGATATTTTTTTTTTATAGAGGCCTAGCTGACTAATGCAATCCATTAGTATTTCCTCATTGGAAATTATTTTTCCTTCAAGATTTTCGAGGAATAATCAACAAATATTCCTTCAGGTATTATTAACTATCGTCACTATGTTGTACATTAGGTTTTCAGAACTTATTCATCTTAAAGCTGAAAGTTGTACTCTTTGACCTAGATCTCCCCATTTCCCCACTTCCTCCTCCCCCTCTCTCCCCCCCAGTTAGTTCCTGGGAATCAAAATTCTAGTCTCCATTTCTATGACATTGGCTTGAAAAAAAACAAAGATTCCACATACAAGTAATACTGAGGAGATAGAAGAGGGATTGGTAGTTAAGGACAGGATCATGGGAGGAAAGGAGAATAGGGAAGTCCAAGAATAACAGGATACAGCTTGCTGACTAGTTGCTAAGGCAGCCCAGTTGGGCGAAACCCAGTTAGGAGAGAGTTGCTGGGGCAACCCAACTGGGCAGGGAAGACCAACACCCCTAGAGAGAGAGCTTCCTCCACTCCTAGAGAGCTTCTTTGGAAGAACCAATCAGAAGCCAGCAGGCTATATATATATATATATATATATATATATATATATATATATATCCCTAGACAGAGAGCTTCCACAGCAAGCTATGAGGGTTCCTTCCATGCTAGAGGGAGTCTGTCAATCTCTTAACAAACTTCACTTTTGTTTTCACTTACCTCTTTGTCCATGAACTCATGCTTAGATATCGAGAGTCAATGAACCTGGATCTGAACACAGCAATTTGATTTCAATACCACACAGAATATGTCTCTCTCTCTCCGGTTGACTTATTTCACTCAGCATGATTCCATCCAATTCCATCCATGTTTCACAGTGGCAATAATTTCTTCTATGTTTCTGATATATATATATATAATTTAAATATTTTGTTATTGATTTCAGAGAGAGGAAGGGAGAGGGAGAGAGAGAAACATCAATGACGAGAGAGACTCCTTGATTGGCTGCCTCCTTCATAGACCCGGAATCAAACCGTGACCTCCTGGTTCATAGGTTGACACTCAATCATGGAGCCACACTGGTGGGGTCTGATTAATATAATTTTTATATACATACCACATTTTAAAATCAAATCACCTGTCAGATGGTAGAAAGGATTCCTATACAGGTTTCAAAAGGAACAATGGCCTTCCAATACTTATGCTTGATTTCAGACATCTAACCTTCAGAACTGTGAACAATGAATTCCCATTGTTTTAAGCCATCCAGTCTGTAGTCCTTTGTTATGTTCTGGGCCCCAAACATTGCACAGCTCCCCCGTTGCCAGGATGCAGGATGCCTTAAGACAGAGGGAGGTGGAGTAGGTCACTGAACAATGGGTCGGTTGGAGTTTGGAGGGAGGTGGTGGTTCACGCTCCGGCCAAGAGTGCCCAGGCATTGCACCTGTGCCTTGAGTTTCTTGGAAACAGCTGAAATAGCTTTTGGAACCTTTGGGTTGTCATTGTAACTGTCCTAACTCCCTCTTGTGGTTCCCGAGTATAAATATGCTGTAACACCTATTACATTGCATGCAGTTCGGCCTTTACCGCGGTGAAGTGCTGCAACTGTAGTCGCTGGCCCGCTTAATAGAGGCTCATAAAGTTTGATCTCTGTCTCTGGTGGTCGTCTCTTGCGGGTTGCCCCATAACAGTTATGGCAGCTCTAGGAAACTAATATATCGAACCTTCTTTGCTAGTGAGACTAGGTTCTAGCAAAGTTACTTATATGAATAATGTGACACCTCAGATGAAGGTATGTTCTCCCAGAGATCATTCATTTCTTTCAAAGGCGATTTGTTTCTGTTCTGATTGGCCCTGGCAGCTGTCTGTATTAGTCTGTTCAGACTGCTAGAATATCATAGACTGGATGGCGTATAAACAACAGAAATTTATTTCTCATAGTTTTGGAGGCTGGAAAGTCCAAGAACAAGGTGCCAGCAGATTCAGTGCCTGATGAGGGCTCACTTCCTGGTCCATTTCATAGTTGGCCATATTTCCATTGTGTCTTCACATGACAGAAGGGATGAATGGCAGAAGGGGTGGGAAGTTCTCTGGGGTCACTTTTATATATTTTTAAATCCTTACCTAAGAAATGAGGATATTTTTTTCCATTGATTTAGAGAGAGAGAGGATGGGAGGGGGAAGGGAGGAGAGAGAGATAGGGAAGAGAGAAACATCCATGTGATAGAGACATATCAATCGGTTGCCTCCCACACACTCCCAGACTGGAGGGTAGGGCCAGATCTGCAACCTTGGTATGTGCCCTTGACCCAGAATTGAACCTACGATCCTCCAGTGTGCAGGCCAATGCTCTAACCACTGAGCACTGCTGGCCAGGGCTCTGGGGTCATTTTTAAAGGGCACTGATCCCATTCATGAGGCCTCTACCCTCATGAGCTAGTCACCTGCCAAAGGCCCCACCTCTGAATATTATCACAATAAGACATTTGAACTCTGGTGGGGACACAAAAATTCAGCCCATAACAGTGGCACTACACAACTTTAAACTGGCTCAAGGCTTAAAGATTTCTGACCACCAAGATCATGTGTGCCTAGGCTGAAAATTAATATAAAGGCTGGTTCTTGCATGAATGTGATACTGCACTAGTAGTTTTCCTCTTTTAGTTCAGAATTATTTTTACAGTATATTTAATTTTGCTGTAGATTTTTACTGAAGTTTAAGCTTCTACTATCATTTATAATTTTTATGTTTAGAAAAATGTTACTGAATGATGAAGAGTCTTAACATTCACACATTACATCCCTGAGCCAACAATGCAAGCCTAACAATGGAGTGTCAAGTTCTAGTAAGACCACCAAGTGTGTAATTCTTTGCAGTGAGACTAAGTAGCAGATACAATGGGAGAGCTAGAGAGTGACACTGGAGGTAGCAGGTGCATGTGGATCTCAGTGCTACAGACTGAGCTATTGGAGTGGAGCTGAGGCTGCTTTTACTGAGGGTTGAGTGCTTCAGGCTCAATCTTAGAGCACAGTCTGTGGTATATTTGAAACAACTGTGGTTGTTTGTATTTATCACAAACAACAGGAACTAAAAGTATATTGTTTGGGGAAGAGGGATTGATTGGAAGGGGGTGGGAGAGTAAGTCATACCGCATAATTGTTGAGATCATGTACCTTAGAATCAGACAAATACAAGTTTGCATCCCAATTCCTCAAAGTCCTAACTTTGTGGCCTTAGGCAAATTACTGAATCACTCTGAATCTCAATTTATTTATCTGTTAAATAGAAATAATAAAGGGGTCTACTTCAGGGAATTGTTTAAAGGGTTGATTGGGATTCAGTGCATATAAAGCTCATGGTATGCTGTAACATACATGGCAAGCACATGATAAATGTTACCAATTGTTATGTTAGTTAACATTTGTGGTCTCCTACTAGGAACTTTGTGTATTACTCATTTAATCCTCCCAGCAACCTAAGAGGGGATATTACTCTCATTCCAAAGGCAAGAATACTGGGGTCCAAAGTTGGTTCAGTAGCTGCTAGTAACTGGAGAGCAGATTTATTCTTCTACAAAGTCCAGAAGAAGGTAGGCTCTCACAAGGGCGATGGGAGTAATTCATTGAGGAGGACATGCACTACACAACTTCTCCAAATTCCTGTCTTTCCTCCTCTCTACCACTAGGCTGTCATCTTCTAAGGTCCTGGCCCAGAAAGTAGTGGTAGGTTGCATCTTCCCAGAGGCCCCTGGGCCCTCCCAGCACAGTACAGTGCTTCCACCACCTCTTGGAATCATTATGGGACTCCCACAGCACAGTCTCTGTGGCCCTCACTAACAAGGCCCCAGGTGAGAATGTACGTTGTTCTTGAGATTTCATTAAGAATTTGACATTTGAAAAGGTTTCTCCGGTTTTTGCCTCCTTTCTTGGGTTTCTCCCTCATCTCCAGCTTCAGAAGGCAGCTTGTCTCTGCCCACAGGTCCTATTTGGACAAGACATCGGAGAGAGCTAAGTTCCCTGGGTGACAAACAACTCTCCTATGACCTAGGTGTTAAGTGGAGTTATTATAGTAACTGCCCAAATGATTCCTGCAGATTAATATAGAAAGGGGGGTAAGAATGTTTGGAAAATTTCTAAACCATTACAGAGGTAGAAGGCCCCACTGCTTGATCGCTGTAGTATTAATTAGGGCTTGTATTATCTACCTTAGCTCTACCTCTATTATCCTCATTGTTCTTGGGCTAATTTTGAGGTCCCATGAGGATAACACTACGGTGGAGAAGTCCATGTCAGAGATGATCTCAGCCTCTCTTTATGCCATTACCATATATATAGCCCCATACTTTCATCCCGAGTAGCTAACAGAGCTTGAGCAGGTTGTTGCCCCTTTTACATCCCTTTAAATAAAATCTTGCCTGCCTCTGCACCAACCCAAGGTGAGTTCTTTCATGGCCCTCCCTCTGCTCCCATGTAACAGGGAAGGGACTTTAGTTGTTATTGAGTAGTAAAACCTCCTGGTTTTACAGATGCAGCAACCAAGGTCTCACAAGCAGAAATCAGAGGTTTGCTCAGGATGACATATCAGGTGAATGGAATAGCTGGGACTATGATGCAGAGATTGGAGCTCCTCCTCCAGGCATCTTTATCAGTTCCCTCTTTTTTAGATGAAAGCTTGCTTTTCTAAAAAATATTTATTAATTTTTATTCTGTTATGGGTGAACAGGATGAGATTCAGTGTTCCACTTCCCTTATTGGGAACCCAATCCTTATTGGGCAGCCTGACCAGGTCGCTAAGACCAACCTAAAGTGCATGAAGGACCTAGTGGAACTTCAGAGCAGGAAGTGATCACAGCATAATAGATAGCCTGAAGAATAGAATTGCAGGACCCTAAGAGTAGTGGTCTAGAAGGAACCCCTTGACTCTGATCACTCTTATGATTTCATCAGCACGGATGTCCTGGATGGATAGTCCAGTGGACAACCCAGAATTTAGAAGTTCTCATCCTTTTTTGACTGAAGACTAGTCAGCAGCTTCATCCTTTATTGACTGAAGACTAGTCAGCAGCTCATGAATTACTTATTTTTAAGGATGATTTCTTCTGATTATAGAAAATATATGGCAAATTTATATAAAGTCATGTCAGTGTGTGGATTGCTACAACTGCATGCCCCATCAAGACAAACGAAGGAGCCATCTCTACAGCATTAACCTTGTATCTTTTACACGACTCTACCGCCTCCAAATCATATCAATTCTTCAAAGTCCAGCACAAATCCCAACCTGTCCAGAAGCCCTTTCCTCACTCCTGTAGGCCACAATGATGCCCTCTTTGTCAGGATATATTAATTTATCTATGAATGGAACATTACTAAAATGAATTTATGTATATAGTTCTTAAAGTTGAATCAGACTTGAATCTTATCCTAAAATGGACTATAGGAAGTACACTGAATGACTAACTGATTGGGCCAGAAGGTGAAGTGGTGAGCGCCATGTAGAAGACAAAGTGAAGCTGGAATGTTGAAGATGTAAATATCACTTTAAGATGGGCACAGGAGCTCCAGTGGCGCAATCGGTTAGCATGAAGTACTTATAAGATGGGCACAGATCAGGGAGGTATTTCTGGAGGAGGGAGCATTTGAGCTGAGAGAAGGACATTCTATATAGAGAAGATAGCATGAGTAAAGATGGGGATATAGAAAGTCACAAAGTTTGCAATCTGACAACATGCAGTCTGCTGACTGTGACCGTGACCCGGCCAAGGCACTCACTTGGACTTCAGCTACTGCAACCTGGGGTCTACAAGGGTACAGCTTCAGTGATTGTGGGACTGGGTCTTTGAGTCATAAGGATGAGTCAGAAATAGATTTAGAGAGAATTGCAGGAGATGGGCATGGCTTTATGATCCTTGAAATACGTTGGGTTTCTTAGAGCAGCGGTGTGTGTAAAGGTTAAGAGCAGGCTCTGGAGTCAGACTACATGGGTTAAAATCCTGCCTCTGCCACTTGCTTTATGTGACTCATGTCCCCCCGCCCCCTTCCTGCCCCATGTGAAACAGGGATTAAAAATGGTATCCATCTAATGGGGAGGTTGTGAGGAATAAATGAGAAGTGAGTTGATACATGCAAAGCACTTAGACCCTTACAGGGTGCCGAGTCCCGAGTAAGTGTCTTGGTAACGGATAGCTATGACTATTATTATCAGGGAATGCTCCCAGGAAATCCTGTCAGTATTAAAGATACTGGGGCAGCCTGTGCAGTGGAAATCACAGGGGAAGTGGTTTCTGGTTTCTCTTTTGTTCAGTTAGTTCACTGTGATGTGGCACTTAATAGGTATGTCTTGATCATGCCCACAAGGTGGTACTTCGTAAAATATTATTAGAATAAGCTATTAATTTAGACACATCAGAAAGTAGAGAAGATTAGAAGAAAGATAATAAAAATGACCTGTATCATAACTCAAATCACGGATACATTTTGGTATTTCCTTCAAGTCTTGTTTCTCTGTGTGTGAGAGTGTGTTGAGTGTTTTTGTGTTAGTATTAAAATAATATTATGTTGTATAGTTTTGCAGTATTGGGGTGCTTAATATTTTTCTGCTGCAGGGAAGTTTATATACCATGTGATATTCTAGTCATTAAAGTTTAAACAAAATTTCTTCCAACAGTGTTATGAGCTTAGAGCTTGCTACTAGAGTAATTATTTATTTGACAATTTTTTCATTTTTCCCCCCTGTTTTATTTGGCTTTGAAGACTATTTAAAATATTTTATTTTACATTTTTCTATAATTGTGCCTATTTTACTTAAATTTTTTATTTAAGTAATATAGAGTTATAGGGAGTTTTCTCTTAACATTTATTTTTTTCTTGTGTATTTCTGGCTGTAATATTTTCTACTTGTAATTGTTTGCATTTACCCATTTTTTTTCTTGCTTAGACTTACTTGCCCAGATATCAATTTATTGGCTTATTTAAATGGATTTACTTTTGTTTTTCTAATTTTTATTTACTCATTCATTCTATCACTCTACCTCCCACTAACTCAATCTTCTTCCCCAGAGAAGACCAATACTTCCAGTCTTGAGTATTCTTGTGGATATATATATATATATGTATATATATGTATATATATGTATATATATATATATGTTACAAATAAAAACTTATATTATATTATATTAATTATATTAACCAGTGTGCCTGTGTGTGTTCTTTTTCTCCTTTACAATATAAACCAAGCGTCCTACAAGTTGTATTTTACATTTAATAATATGGCTTTGATATCTTTCAAATTACCACAGACAAAGCTGTTTTCTATAGATGCATATTATAGATGCATAGTATGGCTTCGTAATGATATACCATTATGAATTTAGCCAGTCCTCTGATAAAGAACAGTTAGGTTATTTTCAATTATTTGCTATTACAAACAGTGCTGCAACAAACAGCATCATGCATATGTTACTTTTTAAATGTACCCATATATCTTTTGGATAAATTCTCAGAAGTGGAATTTCTGGGTGAAAGAAAAAGCACACTAGTAATTTTGAAATATATTGCCAAATTTCCCTTTTTTCTTTTTGATTCTACCTTACAACTACCATGCAAATTCCCCTTGTGGCCAACTCTAACCTGGAATTATACAGAGAATGGAATTTGGGAATGTAGTTCTAGCTTAGCTAATTTGCTGGAAGTTTTAAATTTTTATAGATTAGTCAATTATGGTTATTTTTAAGTTTTTTTCCCTATATTTTGAGTCATCCTTATACTATTAAAATTCCACATTTCCCCCTAATAATTTTAATTTTGCATTTAAATATTTGATCCGTTTAGAATTTTATTATTGCAAAACATATGAGGTACATATACAACTTATGTTTTTCCAAGATAGCTCTGTTATTGCTTCTACTCATAGTACTTACTGCATAGTACATTTTCCCATTCACTTAAGATTCCACTTACGTCATGTATTAAATTCCTACATTACCTTAGGTCTATTCCTGGACCTGTCATTTTTTTAAAGCTTATAAAATGTCATTTTATTTTCATTTATTCTCAGCTGTTTTGAAGTGTGACTGACAAATAAAATTGAAATATGTTTGAAATGTACAACATAATATTACATACATTTACATTGTGAAAGTATTCCTACAATCAAGTTAATGAGCACATCTATCACCTCACATAGTTACTTTCTTTTTTGGTCAGAACATTTAAGAAGTTCTCTTAGCAAATTTCAATGATGCAACCCAGTGTTATTAACAACTAGAGGCCCAGCGCACGAATTCGTGCATGGGTGGGGTCCCTTGACCCGACCGGTGATTGAGGACGATTGGGGCCATCTCGCCCAGTTCCAATCAGCCAGACCCCAGCAGCAAGCTAATCTACTGGTTGAAGTGTCTGCACCCTCGTGGTCAGTGTGCAACATAGCAACTGATCAAGTGGTCAACTGAACAGTCGACCGATTGGTCGGACACTTAGCATATTAGGCTTTTATATATATAGATAGTCACCATCTTATGCATTTGATCCTTAAACTTCATTCTTCTTTTAACTAAATGCACCCTTTTTCCAACCTCTCCCCATTTCTTATAGTTCTTTTCTAATTTTTTAATTTGATTTTTTAATCAATGTTCTTTTTTTGTTAATATAGTTATTGAAGGTTATACATTTTCTTCTAAACATTGATTTAGTGATAATCCTTTAGTGTGTATTGATTTCATTATCGCCCCTTTTCCTTGCACAGACATTATTTATTTTTAGTTTTGATTCCACCTTTGGTCTAACTGTTTCTTAAAGATTTTAAAAAATATTGGGATTTATTGGTAAAAATTGTTTTCCTTTAAATTGGATTGTGATTAAATATTATTGTCTGAATTATTTATGCTTTAAGAATTTGCTTAATTTCTGGTTTATATATGCTCTTTGGGGAAGGTGAATGTTTTGTGGGCATTTGAAAAAGTTGAGTGTAAGAGGAAAAAGAAAAAGGTGAGCATATCAATTCTACCTCTTGAATAATTCATTATATTGAGGTCTTTTATAGCCTTACTTTTCTGTCAAATTAACTCTATTATAAAAGTCACTAAAATCCACTAGTTATTATTCTATTTCTGCTTGAAATCCTGCACTTTTGGCTGTATATATATCAATACCAGATATTGGGAGCATTCATTTGCATAACTATTATGTCTTCTGGCACCCTTATGATTCAAAATTAGGGGTGAGTTATTTTAGCATTTCCTTGTCTGTAATCAATGTAGATAGGTAACTAGAACTGTTTTCTTTATCTCTCATCCCAGCTTTATGTTTTGTCTACAGCCTACCTGTGAAATTTGTCACTTAGCTCTCCCCTGCTTCTTGAATCCAACTCAGGATCACAGAGGTAATGATGCCATACTATGCACCCTACTCCCATTATTGCAAAGAAGGGCTTTTGGTTTTATTCCCTAGTGAGTGCCCATTTTTTATGGAGAATTATACTTGTCTAGATTTTCCTATGGTCATGGATTTTTCTCTTTCTGCCACTCTCCTATTTAACCTCCACTGTACTTGAAGTCCTCTGATCTAGTTTGTGCATTAAGAGTTTTTGATATTTACTAGTTTCTTTGAAGATAGAATCTATATTGATATTCTCATTTTATCTGTATTGGGAAGAGGTTTGAGAAGAGAAAGTTCCAGATTTACTCTGCTATGTTTAAATCAGAAATACACTTTCTACTTATTTATTTTTCCCAAGGGTTTTGCCCTTCATAATCTCTACTAATAGATTCTTCCAGCTAAGACAGAAAGAGAAGTCCAGAATGATGATGTCACCTGTCCATATACCTGAGAATGAAGAAAGCCATTGAGGTAATTGTCACAAGAGAGTTAATAGCTGTGGTGTGTCTTTGGGAGCAGGAAAGTCCTTACTTGGAGAGTGGGTAAAAGGCTCAGCATACAGAAAAAAATTTTAGTAAAAGGCTCAGCATACAGAAGAAAATTTCTTCTTTTTGAATAAATATATCGAGAGGAATGATTCTTTATCTCCTTGGATGTTTCCCTGCAGGAACTAATGCAGCCAAAATCTGGGGCCAATGGAACAACTATTACTGAGTTCCTTCTATTGGGCTTGGTGAAGACACCGGAGCTGTGGCCTCTTGTTTTTGTGCTCTTCCTCTTTGCCTACCTGGTCACAGTTGGGGGCAACCTCAGCATCCTGGCTGCCATCTTGGTGGAGCCCAAACTCCACACCCCCATGTACTTCTTCCTGGGGAACCTATCAGTGCTGGACATTGGGTGCATCACCGTAACTGTTCCCTCAACATTGGGTCGCCTCTTGTCCCACAAGCATGCAGTTCCCTATGGAGGGTCTCACACAGCTTTTCTTCTTCCATCAGTTGGCTGGTGTGGACTGTTTCCTGCTGACAGCCATGGCCTATGACCGATTTCTGGCCACCTGCCAGCCCCTCACCTACAGCACGCACATGAGCCATTCAGTGCAGTGGATATTGGTGGCTGTGTCCTGGGCCTGTGCCCTCACCAATGCACTGATCCACACTATTGCCTAGACTAAGAAAATTCATCTGTGTATAGAGAGAATGATTTGTAAAAAGATAAAAGAAGCAGAGATTTGAGTATCCACACAGCAAGCAGAGTGGATCATAAAAATTACAGTGTTAGCACAGAAAGTAAGAAACACTATGGGGTTTATAGCACACCACTATGTGTATATAAAACACACAAGCATACAAAGACATGAATCATTCAAGTGCACATACCTATTTTTAAGTGGCTACCTATGTGGAGGGAGAAGAAAGGAATGAAGATTTGATGTAATAAAAGACAATAATATTAAGAAGATATCTTGCAAGGAATGGTGGTGACGAGGTGTCATAAATTGAGGCATGTGATTTACGGAGCTCTGAACCAAGAAAAAAAAAATCAAAACAGCAACCACCCACCTCCCTACCCATTATTTTCCTTCGCCCTGTGGAGACCCATGTCTGGGATGGGGAACAGGTTTTCTGAGAGACTTCCCAAATAATCCAGCTTTTACCCACTAAATGGGTTGACCTGAATGGCAGAGACCTTCCTAGTGATTATAATGCAGCATCTGAGTCAAGGAACCTGGAGGGAGGAGGACGCAGAACCTCCCTGGATCTGCATGAGGACACAGATGGAGGCACTGAGGCAGTCTCATGCCTGACCTGGTGGGGGCTCTTGATGCTCCCTCTCAGCCTAGTTCCTCCTTTCCCTGGGGGCTCCATGGAGCTGGGTCTTATCTCTGGGATCAGAGATAATCCAGGTTAACATGTCTTGTTATTTCCCCTTTGCACAAGTTTATGACATGGTCCTAGGAGATCTGGGGACCAAACTTCTACCATGTTATGTAGCTCTGTGCTTAGGTGCCCAGGGCAGGAGTAGACACCCATTAGGTATCAATAAATGCCTGTGGATCAAAAGTGATCACCTGAATCTTTGACTGGGGCCAAGGACCCTGAGATTTCCCGTGACATTTTCCTTCAAGTGCCCAGAGAAGCACCTGGCGTGCTCTGCAAATGCATTTGTCAGTTGGCATTCAAAGAGTTTGTTGAACTCTTTGCCTTTGTTTCGCTGTCTGGCCCTGAGAGACAAAATCCCATTGGATAGAATAGAGTGGATGCTGGCTTTACCCAATGGCATGCTGCTCTGAGGCACTCCAGAGTGACACTCTGATAATATGTATAAAAATGAAGTGTGCTTTTCTTTGAATGTACCTAGAAATATATCCAAAAATGATGTACAAAGACATTTACTGATTCATTGTCTGTAGTAGGAAAAACAAGAAAAAAGTTAAATATTATAATCGCAATATTGATTAAGAATATATCTGATGCAATCATAAAATGTAATAGCATGCATTCATTAAAAATGATGAAAATATTTACAGAGTATGTTCACCAGCACATTGAGTGAATAAAAATAATTTAGTAAGAAAACAAAATTGGAAGGATTTTCATGAAAATGTAAACAGGACCTGAAGTGATTTTTACTTTCTTTACATTTTATACTTAAAGATATTAAAGAAAATTCAACAAAATCCAAATATTAGAAAATAAACATATGTGAATGCAAATTTAATATGGAAGTTAATGCAACAGATATCATAATAAAAAGTAAGTTTGGCACATGCAAAAAACCAGCTGTGGACCAACTTATTAATAAATATGACTACAAAAGCCTAAATAAAACATTAGCATATCTACTTCATTAGTTTATACTGGAACACAAGTATGAGTTAATATTAGGAGAGCTTCTAAAAGCTCTACCCCTATGTTCATTGCAGCATTATTTGCAATAGCCGAGATACGGAAGTAACCTAGGTGTCCATCAACAGAAGAATGGATGAAGATGATGTGGTGCATATGTACAACAGAATATTACTGGACCATAAAGAAGAAGGAAATCTTACCATTTGCAGCAACATGGGTGGGTCTAGAGAGTATTATACTAAGTGAACTACCCCAGGCAGCAAAAGACAATTACCATAGAATTTTATTTATATGTGGACTCTAAAAACAAAACAAAATGCAGACTCATTAAAAAAAAAAGAGAAAAAGGGATAGTTACCAGAAGGGACATTGTGGGGGATGGGTGAAAAGGGGAAGGGAAATATAGTCAATAATATTGTGATAAGTTTGCATGGTGACAGATTGATTATAAGAATTGGTGAGGTGATAAAATGGTCCAATTACTGTATCAGACACCTGAAACAATATCTGTACTAATAAAAGGGTAATATGCTTATCAGACTGGGAGACCTTCCGGACATCCTTCCCGACAAAGCCATGGTGGCAGAGTCAAGGCAGAGGTGGTTAGGGGCGATCAGGCCGGGAGGGGAGGGCAGTTGGGGGTGATCAGGCTGGCGGTGGGGGAGAAGTTGGGGGCGAGCAGGCCAGCAGGGGGAGCCAATAGGGGGTGAGCAGGTCGGCAGGCAGAGTGGTTAGGGGCAATCAGGCAGGCAGGCAGGTGAGCGGTTAGGAGCCAGCTGTCCCAAATTGTGAGAGGGATGTTTAACTGCTGGTTTAGGCCCAATCCTGCAGTCAAACATTTCCTGAGGGGTCCCAGATTGGAGAGGGTGCAGGCCAGGCTGAGGGACACCCCCCTCCCCCATGCACAACTTTTGTGCACCAAGCCACTAGTAACCATATAAGATTGTATATCAACTATACTTAAATTAAAATAAAAAAAATTCTCAGATGCTATAGGTTTTTTTAGAAAATTAAACCTAGGAATGAATATTCTAAAATTTAAAAACGTATCTTAATAAAAGTTAATAAAAAGTAATAGGCACTGAAAAAGCATCTGATCAAAAATGCAACAGCCATATCTGATTATTAAAGTACTATTGTCAAATACAAACAGAAAGATAGTTGCTAAATGTCTTTCACTTAAAATCCTCTAAAAGGCCTCATTGCACTTGGAATAAATTTTACAGCCTGAACAAGACTCTGCAGGCATGCACCCATTGGCCTGCACAGCTTCCTGTCTCATATTCTCCTCTTTACTCCAGCCACACTGGCCCTATTTCATTCCTTCAACCCAGTGAGCTCTTCCCCACCTCAGGGCCTTTACACACACACCTCTCTGTCTGCAAGGCTCTTTGCTCAGGGCTTCATAGGACTGACCTTTTTCTCCTTTACATCTCACCCAAAAAAGACATCAACATGTGGAACGTGTTCTCTATATCAGAAAATTAAATGGAGTCTATTTATATTCTCTCATTTTTTTATTTTTAAAATTCTCATTCCACCTACATTAGATTTTTAAAAGGAAAAAGACACAGTAAAATGTATTAATCTTAGATACATTTAAAATGTCTTTGGTAAGATCTGAAATATTGATCTAAAGTTTTCCCCTCAATAATTGACCAGCTGTCCCAGTGCTATTTGTTGCTAAAGAGCCCCCATAATGATCCACTCAGTCCCACGTGTGCTCGGCCCTGTTCCTGATGTCGCTGCCCAGCTCCCGTGGCCTGCTCACTCCAGCACCCTTTCCGCACTGCTTGAGAATCCTGTCTATTTGACAGAGCAAGTCCCCCTCTTATATTCTTTTCAACCGTTTCCTGATTTGTTTGCATATTTATCTTTAGATAAAATTTAGAATAGCTTTTGTTTCCCCAAAATCCTGTTATGATTTTTACTTTAAATAAGTAAATTTTAGATTAATTCAGGAGAATATGTGCCTTTGCAATATGTTATCTTTGTCTATCCGGAAATTAGTAAGTCCATGCACTTATGATTAAATGGAGAAATAGAGCATTGGAAGGCCCTGGGCAATTCCTGTTAACATCTTACTGTTTTAGATTATTTTGTTGATGTCACACTTTGTATTTCCACCTGATGATTGTTTACATACAAATCCTATATAATAAAGAGCTTATATGCTAATTAGACTGAACAGCGGAATGACTGTCCGGACGACATTCCAGAAGAAGCCGGGGCTGCGAGCAGCTGCGAGGACCAAGCCCCTTGCACGAATTTTGTGCATCGGGCCTCTATTGTATTTATAACAGTAATGGGCAATATATATTGAGTGCCCACCACATGCCAACTCTTTATGTTAAGCACTTTATTACTCAATTTTATTCTTGCAACTCATCTTTCATGTGAAAAAAACAAGCCTTAATGAACTCAGCTAACATGCCTGAGGTTTCAATGCAAGTGGCAGTGCCATTCTTCTCACTAAAAATTGTTTTAGTTAATTGTCACCCAAGGATAAGTTTCCCTTGGTTTTTAGAGAGATTGGGAGGGAGGGAGGAAGACAGAGAGAGAAACACCGATGTGAGAAAGAGAGACATTGATTGGCTGCCTACTTTGCTTGCCCAGACCAGGGCCAAGGATCTAGCCTGCAACTGAGGTATGCACCCTTGACTGGAATCAAACCCAAGACCCTTCAGTCCACTGGCTCCCAACTATTGCAGGCGAACAGCTCTGTCTCTTTCTCTCACTCGCTGGCTGCTCTAATTTAATTGAGAACATCCAGAATTTTCTTCTGGTCACTAGTATAAAGAATCTTATTAAACTCACTGAAGTCACATGTCCACATACAACCATCATCACTGTGGTCTGCTCAGAGAGATGTGCTGATACCTTCACTCTGGGCCTCTGACCCACACACCCCAGAACCAGCTGGATGTGGAAATTGGCAGCTATTAGAAAGGGGGAAATGGAAGTCATGTCCACCACAGGCCATTGTCAAATAAAATATTGACTGCTGGTTTCCACTCTGACATATAAGAGCTTGGAAGTCCTTACTCTTATCCTTACAAGAAGAAAAAAGATGAACAATGCAAGAGACAGGCACTTTTTTTTAGATCCATCAGATCATTAAAGTCACATGGCTATGAAATTAACATTTGCTGCTGCAAACCACTGAGATTCAGGGCTCTGTTAACACAATACAACCTAGCACTAGCTCTTGTGTGTGCGCGCGCACAGATAGAAGAAAAGCAGACACCGAGGAGGTGTCAATAGGAACAAAAAAGAGGTTGGAGGCACTTCTGCCTGTGACAGTCCTCCTCCTACTTGATAGCTACTCCCCCTCATGAGCCTGAACACCTCTAAGAAGCACATGCTGCAATAACCCATTGTGCAGTCAGGGGAGAGACAGGCTCTGACAGGTACAGTGACTTATCCAGGATCAAGAAGAGGTAAGAATGAGGGGTTGAGTCTGAGCCTAGGACTGTCTCCTCAAATCTGGGACCCTGGCTGCAGCCAGACCTTCTAGGGGCTGTGGAGAGGGGTGTGTTGGGGTCACTGTGTACACTGTTGGTATTCCATAGAGAAGGTGGGTGAGCCGTCAGCAGCCCACAGGACTATCTATAGCTGTTATTAGGTGAGGAGAGTTGGGACAGGGGGGGTGGTGGCAATCCCAGGAAGTGAGGTCACTTCCTAATAGAACTTGGAACCCCCGTAACCAAGCACCCACTTTCTAGCAACTGCCCAACCGCCACTCACTTGGCAAGAGCCAGTTGACAGTTCAACATGTTCTCTTGTTGTGTTCCCAGTTATCGGGGCTCTGGTTCCCAGAGACCCTGCAGTGAGAGTTGTTCCAGATGCTGTAGACGGTTCAACACTCGCGCCCGACATCTCTGGCCGTTTTCAAGAAGATCCCGTCAGGTAAGAGAAGGTGGCCTGTGTCACACCCATTCAAACCAGGCCAGCCTCTTCTGTGGGCGATCCCTGTGCAGCCCACATGCCTTCCCTTCATGTGGTGGGAATAGGGACCTGAAGGGAGACCCCTGGGGCAGCAACAGGTTTTGGGGCAGCGGATCACCTAGAGCAGTGGTTCTCAAGCTTTCTAATGCCACACCCTTTAATACAGTTCCTCATGTTGTGGTGACCCCCAACCATAACATTATTTTCTTTGCTACTTTATAACTGTAATTTTGCTACTGTTATGAATCGTAATGTAAATATCTGTGTTTTCCGATGGTCTTAGGCTCTACAGCAGTGGTTCTCAAGCTGTGGGTCGCGACCCACAGGTTGAGAACCGCTAGCAGGTTGCCTAAGACCTTCAGAAAACACAGATATTTACATTACGATTCATAACAGTAGCAAAATTACAGTTATAAAGTAACAACGAAAATAATGTTATGGTTGGGGGTCACCACAACATGAGGAACTGTATTAAAGGGTCGCAGCATTAGAAAGCTTGAGAAACACTGACCTAGAGGTCCTGCTGTGATCATACCCCAGGGCAGGGCAGGGCAGGTAGTTGGAGATGGGCTTCCAGAGGGGTCTTTGTGCCAATGGGAGTCCTAGCCCTCAGGCTGTCACGCCTTTTCCTCGCCAGTGGAGGTCTCAGCAGATCACAGTGTGTATGTGTGTCTCAAGTGGAGGGTCACAGAACCAGCAAAACAGGGCTCTGAGGCTTTCCCCTGGTGACTGGGAACTGTCTTTACAGAGCTCCGCACAGGAGAACGGACCGGAGCCGACAGATGGGGTCCTCAACCCCATGCCCCTGCAGGAGGCCCAGGTGCCGCATACCTCCTGCAGCATGCAGCACGGCCGCAGGGTGAGTATAGGTGCTGAGGTGACACACACTCCTGAAACCCTGGGAGTCAACAGGACCTGGGTTCCAGAAGGCACCCTGCTACTCCCCTGTAATCCCTCCTAGCTTCCAGTTTCCAAAGGAATCTGGGTCCCTGTCTCCTCCAGGTCAGGAGCTGGGGCCTTCTTGGGCTGCACATTGTATCAGGATGGGGACTGCTTATCATGGTGATCCATGTCTTCATTGCTGTGGGACCTTATAAACTTCTGTTGCCATGACAACGGTGCCACCCTGAACACTCCACATGTTCTAATATTCAGACCCTCCACCCCAGGAAAAGCCTCTGTGTCTCATCTTACATTGGGATGTTTTTTCAGAAATCACACGGGTGACACTGTTAATAAAGCATGTGCTGTCTGTCCTCTGCTAAGAAAATGACATAAGATACTAATGTGTTTCATATTCCTCACCTCCAATTCTACTTTTCCTGCCAAGAACCTCTTCTCTTATCAATGTGAAAAACTTTCAAAGCTGTGGAAAAGTTTTGTGCGTTTATTTGAGCCAAAGTGTCGACAATTGCCGGAGAGCAAAATCTCAATGGGTTGAGAGATCGCATGGGAGTGACAATTTTGCACCTTATGTTATAAATTACAAGCAAAGTGCAGACTTATGTGGGTCACATGAAATCCATGGGTGATAGATTAGGCAGAGAAGAGAAAGAAAAGTGTGGAAACTTCTGTGTGATTGGATCAACGGTAAAATGATAGGCACGTACTTCTTTTCCATAGGTGGATGTAGGATAGCTTCAAGTCAACAGTGAACTCAATAACAACGAAAGGTTTTGTGTTCTCTGCAGGGCAGAGTGGTGCCTGTGCATGAGTTGTCCAAAATAAGGAAGATTCCTTTGATAATCCAAAGATATGTTATCATAGATGCAAAAAGGCAGTACACAGGCTCAGTTAAGGTAAAGATTGACCTTTGTCAGGGAAGATGCCGGACTACGACATGACTACCCACCATGAGCTCCTTTGAGTTAGTGTTTTAATTTCAGACCATCCTTTGTAGTTACTTAAGGTCTCTGAGTTTGCAAGGCCTCCACGCAGGACTTCCCTGAGCTAGTCAGGTTAGCATGTGGTCCCTTTTTTGTCCACACATTCTCCTTTCGTTCATAAATCAGTACAAATTATGCATTGATGATCAGTGTTAGTGTTTTGTCTTGCAGAACAATGGATTATTGGGGATGAGGCAAGACCTTAAATAACCTTAAATGGCATTCAAGGTGGAATTTTTATTATTATTCAAAATAAAAGTCAGGTGAATGGGAGGCCATGAGATCCTATATGTCCTTGTTACAAAATATTCTGCATCAATTTTAAATTTTGAGCTACCATGATCAGGGTCCTTTTGCTGCTTGTCTTAAGTTTTGGTATTTTGCATCAGTATAATATTTACATACCAAGAACAAAAGCTACAATATTAAAGCAGTAACACCATTTAGGAATAGAAAATATCTAGTGCTAGACTGAGGGGAATAAGCATCCCAGCCAAACAAAAAACTCTTTGCATGCATTATCATAATGGTTCATTAAGCTAAGTATATGTTTTCCTCCTTCAGCCACTGTCACTTGTACTTATGCTATGTTTGGCCTGTTTGGCCAGATGAATTAAGACTCTCTACTCTTTTGTTATCATAACTGATCATCAGAATATCATTGTCTAGTAGGTGGGGACAATTAGCAGGTATCCAAATTCAACTTTTCATATGTAATAAGGGAGGGGCCTGGAGAGACAGATATTGTTTCCATTAGGAAACCATAAAGAGGGTAATAAGAATATAAAAATCAGTTGATGTACATTCAATCAATAACAATGAAGTGATACCAGAACAAGGTTTGAGCAGCAGTAATTTGTGAGCATCCAGGCCTTGTTGACTTCTTGGGATAGCTGTCAGCCCCCATAGCCAGTGGTTTCTCACCCTTGAAAAGTCTTTGATCTCCATGGTGGATGGAGGCCAGTGTCAGAGACAGATATCCGTTTGTGGTTATGCACCTGATAAGGTAACGTCCCTTTTAACACTGTTGGAGAGAGTCTTTAATTAATGTCTTTCTCAATAATAAAAAATCTCCTGGTTGTAAGTTTTGGTCTTTAAAGTGTTTGTCTCTTGGGAGTACTATGAAATGAATGTCACTCATTTCAGGCCTATAACCTTAGTGAGTCATTGATAGTAATGTAGAATGTCTGCTTTTAGTTTCCCTTATATATGGAAAACAAAAAGATTTAAAGATCAGCAGTATTTTAAACAGAGTCACAACAACAATAATCATCTTCACTTCATTTAGTTCCATACCCATTTTTTTGTTTATCCTGTTATTTGCCAGTATTTTCATGAATTCGGTTATTCCTTAGAATTCTATACTTCTTCATTCAGTTCAAAGATGTGCCCTGCTTAGAAACCTGTAATTTAGAGTAAATCAGAGTCCTTTCCATGGATTTTTCTACAGATGTAACATATTTGAAAATTCATTAGAATAAAACAATAACTATCTACGAATGACAAAACGTAGTGGCATGGTTATAGTTTTGATTGTAATGCAATTGATAAAATACTTTGATTTTTTTTAAACTACAACATTTCAAGGCAATAATTTTTGGAAAATAATAATTACTATAAAATGACAGAGAATAATATGAAAATGTATAAGTATATGTATATATTTGGATACAATACACAATTTCAATATAAAAAGAACAAATAATATGTAAGATTTTAAAACATTGTCCATGGCTTCTTATATTGAGCATTGGGTATACTCATAAACTTCCAATGTTTGAGCCACAAATACCCAGAGTCCCACTGCTAGACGCCCTCACAGGGAACCACCCCTCTTGGCTGGCCTGGTGTCGCTGATAACAAGACCCGGGTTACACTTGAGAGTTTCCTATTTGAACTTTTCTTTGAATTTTTCTACGTTCCTTCCTAGGACAGGTTGAAATCTTTCGAACATCCATTTTAATAAAAATATATGTACACAAATAGCACAGCTGTTTTCATTTTTTAATTTGGCAAAGCTTCTCAGGCAATTTCAAGCATATTAAGTAGAGCTAATTCACTTCAATAACGGCCCTTTAATAAGGACAGAGAATAAATCCTTGAGGTATTCCAGGGGCCACTGGAATTAACTCAAAGCCATCTTTTGTTTAAAAAGTCTCTTAAGCCCTAACCAGTTTGGATCAGTGGATAGAGCATCGGCCTGTGGACTGAAGGATCCCAGGTTAGATTCTGGTCAAGGTCATGTATCTTGGTTGCAAGTGCATCCCCAGTAGGAGGTGTGCAGGGAGGCAGCTGATCGATGTTTCTCTCTCATTGATGTTTCTAGTTCTCTATGTCCCTCCCTTCCTCTCTGTATAAAATAAATAAAATGTATATATTTTTAAAAAGTCTCTTAAAATGGGAACTTTAGGGAGATTGTCAAATATACATATGCAAAAGATTATACCATGTACTTTTTGTAAATTGAAGTAAAGCAAACACAGGCTTATGGTAATAACTCTAAAAGACATTAATCATACTTACAAACAGTTTTAATATTAAATATGTTGTCCAGACTACAGAATTCACCTTAATTTACATAAGTATTTAATCTTTTAGGCCAATGAAAGATTATATCCCAGTAATGCCATCTGGAGGCTGAAAATTCACCACACATATCACATAGATGAACACATATCACACAAATACTATGCACATAATTTTTGCAGGGAAAACACAAGAATATTTTATATAAAACTTTCACAAAAGTTTATAGCCTGTACTCCCTTTTACAAACCTTTTATGAACTTTCACAAACCTTCTTATCCATTCAGAAATCACTATCCTTAGAGAAAATTACATTTGTGCTTTTCCTTCAAATATGACTCCCTATACCGCAAGCCTTCTATTAGCACAATGATATAATTTCTTCCAAGTTAACGGGAACTTTTAACTCTTAGGAGCCTTAATTTCCAATGATAAGCGCAAAAGTGAACAACCAGCATTCCTTAGATTGATGTTGATGAACATATTTTAATCACACTCTCACATTCAAGAAACACACATTTGGGAGGAGAAACCAAGATGGCAGCATAGGTAAACACCTAAACTGCTGCCTCGCACAACAATTTCAAAACTACAACTAACAGACAAAGCGGACATCATCCAGAATCACAGGAAGGCTGGCTGAGTGGAAATTCTACAACTGGAAGGAAAGAGAAAAGCACACTGAGACTCAGAGGAGCTGCATGAGACAGAGGTACTGAAACTCACGTGCAGAGAGGACTGGCAACTGAGTGCGCGGCTGGCTTTCTCAAGCGGGAGGGAGACCAAAGCTCCTGACTGTGCTGAACTCCAGTTCCGGGAGACACTCTGGGGACCCAGAGTCATACAGGGTGAAACTGGAGTGTCAGGAAAGAGAAAAGCACACTGTAACTCAGAGGAACTGTGGAAGGCAGAGATACTGAGGCACGCGGGCGCAGAGAGGGCAGGCAACTGAGTACGTGGCTGGCTTTTACAATCTAGAGGGAGACAAAAGCTCCCGACTGCACTGAACTCTAGTTCTGGGTGAGACTCTGGGGACCCAGACTCATTCGGGGAGAAACTGGACTGTCTGGCAGTGGGCGAAACTTGAGGGTGGCTTTCTCTCAGAGGTGCTTGCAGCAATTACCACGTGACACTGAGGAACAGGGGCCTATTAGGGCAGGGCTGACAGGAAACCAATGCTATCTGCTCCGCCCTGAGACTCCACCCCATCCAAGCTGAGCACAGAGGCTTTTGCAAGTCTTCTCTCATAAGGGTGTCTCTAGCACAGAAGTTCTCACAGTGAAGACACAGCTGATCCTCACAGCCAACTGGCCTGGAGGTCAATTCCTCCCAGTGATAGCAACAACAATCAAGGCTTAACCACAACAAGACTGTGCACACAGCCCATAAAGGGGTGCACCGAGAGTGTCCACCTCAGGTAACTGGAGAGGCTGAGCCACTGGGCCCTATAGGACACCTAGCACACAAAGCCACTCTGTCAACTCAGGGAAGCAGTGAAAATGTGAAGACAAAGAAACAGATCACAAAGGAAAGAAATGGAGGAAAGCAAATGACTGGATATAGAGTTCAAAACCATGGTTATAAGGTTTTTCAAGAATTTTCTAGAAAAGGCCAATAAATTTAGCAAGACCCTCGAGAATATGAAAAAGAGCCAACTAGAAATTAAGCATACACTGACTGAAATAAAAAATATTATTCAGAGATCTAACCGCAGACTAGAGGATCCCAAGAATCAAGTCAAAGATTTTGAAATATAAAGAAACAAAAAACACTCAACCAGAAAAGCAAAAAGAAAAAAGAATCCAAAAAGTTGAAGATAGTGTAAGGAGCCTCTGGGACAACTTCAAGCATACCAACATCTGAATTCTGGGGGTGCCAGAAGAAGAGAGAGAGCAAGATACGGAAAACCTATTTGAAGAAATAATGACCGAAAACTTCCCCCACCTGGTGAAAGAAATAGACTTACAAGTCCAGGAAGTGCAGAGAACCCCAGACGAAAGGAATTCAAAGAGGACCACACCAAGACACATCATAATTAAAACCCCAAGGGCAAAAGGCAAAGAGAATCTTAAAAGCAGCAGGAGAAAACAGTTACTTACCTACAAGGCAGCACCCATACAGCTGTCTGCTGATTTCTCAACAGAAACTATGCAGGCCAGATGGGAGTGGCAAGAAATATTCAAAGTGATAAATAGCAAGAACCTACAACCAAGATTACTCTACCCAGCAAAGCTATCATTCAGAATTGAAGGGCAGATAAAGAGTTTCCCAGATAAGAAAAAGTTAAAGGAGTTAATCACCACCAAACCAGAATTATATGAAATGCTGAAAGGTATTCTTTAAGAAGAGGAAGAAGAAGAAAAAGTAAAGATAAAAATTATGAACAACAAATACATATCTATCAACAAGAGAATCTAAAAATCAAGTGATAAAAAAATCTGATGAACAGAATAAACTGGTAAATATAATAGAATCAGGGGCATAGAAGGGAGTGGATTGACAATTCTCGGGGGAATGGGGTGTGGAGGGTGGGGGAAGAGACTGGACAATAATCGTACACCTATGGATGAGGACAGTGGGGGAGGGTAAGGGCAGAGGGTAGGGTGGGAACTGGGTGGAGGGGAGCTATGGGGGGAAAAAAGAGGAACAATTGTAATAATCTGAACAATAAAGATTTATTAAATTAAAAAAAACAAAAACACACACAAAATAAGTTAAAAAAAGGGAAACACACCTTGAAGAAAGCACAAAACATTACATCAACAGCTCCAAATCAATTTTACAGACCTTCTGTAATAAAAAACCCAAAAGCAGGTGAACTTAGGACTTGTCTAGCAATCAATGTTTCAGTATTTCCTGTTATTTAAAAATATCTAGATATTCAATAACTTTCATTAAAACTTACTAAGTTAGAAAGAAATAGTTGAAATAAGCTAAAGTGATTTGTTTAGGTGGGTAAGGTAATTTTTTTTTCTATTGGAATAAGACATATCTTCCAGAGTTTTGTATTTTTAAAAATGGCCTAGACAAGAGGTCTTGGTGAACTCAGGTATTCCCACTTCAAAGGTTCTGGGACTTTGATTGCATAAAGCCAATTATCAACAAGCCTCTGAAATGAATGGGGGAGGTTAGGGAATGTAAAAGGACTTGGTGGGCTTTGAATTGTTTCTGGAGCCAAACCTCTGGCTCCGTGAAAACTTCATTTGTAAAACAAGGATAGTCATTTTCAATACCTCAGGGACTGGGTTGTCACCCAAATGTTTGCAAGGGACTGACAAAATCATTCACCCACTTTTGGAATGTTTCTTTCTATCTGGTACATTTTTCTAGTTTCCAGAAAGCACATACCTCTGAGTTTTCAGGTATATGAAACCTCTGTCCATCTCCCTTAGGAATGGCAAAACATGCCCTAGCTGCAAGATAGTTTTGAAATTAAGGGTGCGAAACCTCTCTATCACCCACTTTATATTGGGACCAGGTAGGTGGGGTAATAAAAGAAGGTTGGATTCTTTCTTGAGGGACTCAGGGTCAAGTTTCTCCCATTAGGTGAATATGTACCCCAAAAGAGGACTCTCAAGTCACTGTGGGCTGGTTCCCCATCTATGGAGAGACATAAGAGCAAGCCAAGTGTTAGAGGCACGTGTCTGGGCTATTTGGGGCCATTCTGAGTAGGTGGGTACCCTGTGAAGCCATCTCTCAGACTCTCCTGGAAGATAATAATGAAGAAAAGATGATTAGCAAACGTTCGGTCAGTCTCAAGCTTAGTTTCCTCCTGGAAGGTTCCTTTAAAATCATTAATTCCCCTTTTGGTTCAGTAACTGGTTCATTTTGTCTAAGTGTATATGTAACTATTCTGGAAAAAGCATATGTAAGCATCACTGATTTCATTAAAAAGAAAAATCCCCACTCATTTAACAGGTGAATTGGGGAAGATTTGATAAGCAACCCATATATATATTCCCGTAACATTCCCTAGTTGGAAGGAAACAGGTTTTGATTAAAAAGCAGACATTTGTAGGGAAGCTTTATTCCGATGGTGAAAGCAATTAATTGGGTGCGGTTAAGAACAAATAAAGCAACCTTAGTATATACAGGGTACTTAGTGGCTTCTTCCCTCACTCCTTTTTAAAAATAGATTTTTATTGAATTCAGAGAGGAAGGGAGAGGGAGAGGGAGAGAGAGGTAGAAACATCAATGATGAGAGAGAATCATCAGTTGGCTGACTCCTGCACAACCCCTACTGGGGATAGAGCTGGCAACCTGGGCTTGTGCCCTTGACCAGAATCAAACCTGGAACCCTTCAGTGCCAAGGCCAATACTCTATCCTCTGTGCCAAACTGGCTAGGGCAGTGGCTTCCCTTTTAATGATAATTTAAAATTTTCCCCAAGTATCAGTGAGAAGGTGAAACACACTTGGAGCAACCCTATGATTGTTTGTGTTTGTTTACTTTTTCTAAATCCTATTTCAGTTTCCTATAACCCTTAAAGTGGACAGACTTCTCTACAGGAGTTTTCTTACAACCTTATTTAGTAATTCTGTTGCTTTTGCTCCTAGAAACCAGGAGTATATTAATTGGGATAGGTTAGAATAACCAGGATTACATGCTCTAACAATTAAATTTCTTTGTGAACCAATCAAGGCCATAGAGAAAATTGAGAACAATTGCTGGTTCCTCCCTGGCTGAGAGCAGCTTTTCTCCAAAAGGAGCTGGTAGAATTTCTATTCTCATTTTCCCTTAAGACAGTAGGGAGTGGTAGTGGAGGGAACAGAAGAGGAATGAAGAAGGGAAGGGAAAGAACACGTCCGGAAACGGAAGCTCAGAGAGCAAAAGATGTAGTGGACTGCTATAGAAGGGGGAAAAGAGGATGTTAGCATTTGTGAGCTTCAGGAGAGTTCAGGGATAATCTCTGAAATTTCTTTTTTTAAAAAAATTAGTCTTTATTGTTCAGATTATTACAGTTGTTTCTCTCCCCCTCCCCATTGCTCCCCTCCACTCAGTTCCCACCCCACCCCATGCCCTTACTGCCCCTCATTGTCCTCGTCCATCAGTATAAGCTTTTTGTCCAATCTCTTCCTGCACCCCCCACAGCTCCTTCCCCTCTGAGAATTGTCAGTCCATTCCCTTTCTATGCCCCTGATTCTATTATATTCACCAGTTTTTCTGTTCTTCAGATTTTTTATTCACTTGATTTTTAGATTCACTTGTTGATAGACATGTATTTGTTGTCACTTTGTTGTTCATAACTTTTATCTTTACCTTTTTCTTTCTCTTCTTAGAGAATACCCTTCAGCATTTCATATAATACTGGTTTGGAGGTGATGAACCCCTTTAGTTTTTTCTGGTCTGTGAAGCTCTTTATCTGACCTTCAATTCTGAATGAATAGCTTTGCTGCGTAATCTTGGTTGTAGGTTTTTGCTATTCATCACTTTGTATATTTCATGCCACTCCCTTCTGGCCTGCATAGTTTCTGTTGAGAAACCAGCTGACAGCCGTATGGGTACTCCACATTGTAGGTAACTAACTGTTTTTCTCTTGCTGCTTTTAAGATTCTCTCTTTGTCTTTTGCCCTTGGCATTTTAATTATGATGTATCTTGGTGTGGTCCTCTTTGGATTCCTTTTGTTTGGGGTTCTCTGCACTTCCTGGACTTGTAAGTCTTTTTCTTTCACCAGGTGGGGGAAGTATTTGGTCATTATTTCTTCAAATAGGTTTTCCGTATCTTGCTCTCTCTCTTCTTCTGGCACCCCCAGAATTCGGATGTTGGTATGCTTGAAGTTGTCCCAGAGGCTCCTTACAGTATCTTCATATTTTTAGATTATTTTTTTCATTTTGCTTTTCCAGTTGGGTGTAATTTGCCTCTTCGTATTTGAAATCTTTGGCTTGATTCTTGGATCTTCTAGTCTGCTGTTGGAAGTTTAGGGTCTCACTAAACTTCTCAGAGATTCTTGAGTAACCTTATAACTGTGGTTTTGAACTCTATATCCAATATTTTGTTTTCATCCATTTCTTTCATTTGTGACTTGTTTCTTTGTCTCCACATTTTGGCTGCTTCCCTGCGTATGTTTCTATGTACTGGGTAGCTGCTAAGTCTCCTTGAGTTGATAGAGTGGCCTTGTGTGGTTATTGTCCTATAGGGCCCAGTGGCTCAGCCTCCCCAGTCACCCAAGGTGGACACTCTTGGTGCATTCCTTTGTGGGCTGTTGTAGTTAACCCTTGATTGCTGTTGATATCACTGGGAGGAATTGACCTAAGGCCAAATGGCTGTGATGACCAGCTGTGTCTACACTGGAAGATCTGTTGCACAGGAGACACCCTTCTTATGGGGCCGAACTTGCTTCAGTGGGGCTTTGGTGCTCACTGAGTCTGCTCTGTGAGTGTATCTCTTATGGATATGAAGAGTTGTAATCCAGTATGGTCTCACTCTGACCACTGGGTACACTGGCTCTTGGATATCCAAGGAGGTGCAAGGTCAGTCATTGTCTGGGGCCGCCCAGCAGGAACTACAGAGACATCTGCAGATTCCTCCTCTTTGTATGGGGTTTGGAAGTGCCCAGACAAGGCCCAGCTGTGAAGCAAGGCCGCTGCTCCTGCCAGGTAGTGGGCCTTCTTTTGGAATCTCTGGGTCTCTCTGACCCAGCTGCAGTTTGTTTTAGGCCCATGGTCGGCAAACTGTGGCTTGCGAGCCACATGCAGCTCTTTGGCCCCTTGAGTGTGGCTCTTCCACAAAATACCATGGCCTGGGCGAGTATTTTGAAGAAGTGGCGTTAAAAGAAGTTTAAGTTTAAAAAATTTAGCTCTCAAAAGACATTTCAATTGTTGTACTGTTGATATTTGGCTCTGTTGACTAATGAGTTTGCTGACCACTGTTTTAGGAAAAAGGACAGACCATTCATATGCAAAAGCTGCTGCGCACAGCTTGGGTGGGGCTGTAAATTGCATGGGGCGGGGTCTCTGAGAATCACCAGGACAGAGCAAACAGCAATGGCTGCCCTGAACCAGAAAAGTCCCAGGTTCTCTGCATCCTGTGACCCCATGCGGGAACAATGATCACTGTGAGCATCTCTTAGGAGTAAGCTGCCCTCGCGTTCCTGTGCCGATGCCAAACAGTCCAGTTTCACCCCGTATGTGCCTGGGCCCCCCAGAGTCTTGCCCGGAACTAGAGTTCAGAGCAAGCAGGAGCTTTTATCTCCTGGTTTAAAGAGCAGCACATCCTGGTGTCAGCACTTTCCTAGCCTCCGCCTCCGCACCTCTTACTGGGGAATCCAGTAGTCTCAATGCGCTTTCTTCACCTCTCTAGTTGTGGAACTTCCACTCAGCCAGCTTTCCTGTGGTTCTGGGTGGTAGTTGTTCTGCCATTTAGTCGTGGTTTTGATGTGGTTGTGAGAGGCAACAAGTATAGGTGATTACTTATGCTGCCATCTTAATTTCTTATTAATTTCTTTTTTAAGGAGAGTTTATTGGTGCTTCTCCTTAGAAGTTTCTAATTTCCAAATCAAGATATGCGTCCTGTTCATTCAATCAGTTTAATTTTCAGGCCGGCATTTTCCTAGTTTTTTTTTTTTTTTCCTGCGAAAAATTAGGCACGCAAAGACAACTTTATATTGATCACTTTATAGTTGATATTTTCTAGATAAGCCTTCCCATTTATGTAAAGCACTTGCAAGTCAAGGCTCCCTATCAGGGATATTAATGAGGACTGGAATCTGGGAGTTCCCAGCCCTGGAGGCACAACTTCCCATGTTAACTAGAGGTTTGTTTGCTGCTGTTATTTTTATTGTTGTTTGGTGTCTGCAGAGTCTCAGCACATTTTTGAGGGTGTGATGTAGTGGGTTGAAGTGGGTTGCTTTGTGGGTTGAGCTGCACGATGCTCACTCCCCTAGAGTCTCATTCAACCCTCTTATGTGCCCCGGTTTCTCTCCCTGCAGTGTAAAACAACCAGAAGGGCTACCAGTGCAGGTGGGCCAAACCTGATTAGTGCTCCCCGTGAAGAGCGAGTTAGTTTAGTTACAGCTGTGTGGGAATTTCCCTACGGAGCTCCTGCATGCTGCGAGGAATGACCTCTGACACATCCGCAAAGATCCTCAGTTGCCTAATAACACCTGAGATTCCTGCGGGAAGGAGGATAGGCCCCTATATCTTCCTAGGTGAACCAGATCAGCTCTCATTTATACAGCCAAGGAGTTTTCCCCAGTCTCTCAAAGGGCGATTCCAATAGAAAAGCCAGAACCAGGCCCATTTTTCCTCCCGACTCTCCTTAGCCTGGGATCTGTCAAGCGTAAACCTTAGTTCCACCAAGAGTATTCAAAAATATGGCTCAAATCAAGTCAGCAGCACAAGCAAGGGCAGGTCCTGAATCCAAGAGACAACTCACACAAGTTCACCCAACGGGCAGGGAACTGGTGGGTCAATGGGCCCTTTGCTGCATCCTAGGACCAGGTGTAGGTCTGCAGGGTGGTGCTGGGTGAGCTTTTCTGAGATCCTGCTGTGTTGTGCCAAGTAAATGTCAATGTAAGAAGCAGTCAGAACTGTGAACCATTGATGAGAATTTATCTGAGCCAAACTATCAATTGCCTTGAAGCAAAATCTCAATGGATTGAAATAATGCTCTGGAGAATGGCAGTTTTCACACTATTTTAGAAATTACAGTCAAAAGTGGAGATGTATGTGGGTTGCATGAAATCCATTGGTGATAGATTGGATAAAAAGTAAAATGATACTACATACTTCTTTCCCATAGGTGGATATAGGATAGAACAGCCAATAATGAACTCAATAACAATGAGGGAATTTGTGATCTCCACAGAGCACAGAGTGTCCAGGACAAGGAAAATTCCTTTGATTTTCTAAAGCTATGTTCAGTTAAGGTAAAGGCATGTTCAATGAAGGTAAAGATTGACTTTTTTTTAGAGAAGATTCCAGCCTAGGACACGGTGACCCACCATAAACTGCTTTTAGTTAAAAAGTTTTAACTTTGGGACATCCTTTGTGATAACTTTAGGTGTCTGAGTTTAAAAGACCACCACCCAGGCCTTCCCTGACCTAACCACAGGTTAGTGAGTGGCCACTTTTTGTGTTTCCACACTCGATCACTTATGCCCCACCTCTTGTCACCAATCATGTCCCTTCTCTGTCCCACCACAGGAGGACAAACCATCAACCCTGAGTAGGAAAAGGACCCGTAGGGTGCCAGCAGCTGCAGCTTCCTCACAAACTGTGGGCCTGGCCAGCATATCCACTGTGCTTAAAACACAGGTACCCCAGAAGCTGTTCGCTACCTGGGTGGTGGACTGCTCCAGCCCCAGCTGCATTCCCAGGGGGTGCAGTCTCACTTTAAAGAAGCTAGTGATCTTCAAGGAGCTGGCAAAGGACCTCAACTCTGTGGTGATTGCTGTGAAGATGCAGGACTGCAAGGGCATCCTGAGGTCCCAAGAGATTGTGCTGCCTCCCAGAGGACCAGTGGAGACCGACCTGGCGCTGACCTTCTCCCTGCAGTACTCCCACGTCCTCAAGGGAGAAGGCAACAAGCTACAGGTCATGTTGGAGCAGAGGAAGCGCTATAAGAACAGGACCGTCCTGGGCTACAAGACACTGGCCACGGGCGCCATCCACATGGATGAGGTCATGCAGCGAAACCCCAAGTCTGGCCAGATGCTGAGCCTCTACAGCAGCGTCGAGGAGTCCTCCACCAAGGTGGCCGAGATCTGGATCTCCTCCCTGTGCACTCAGCCCATCGAACATTATGACGGTGCCATGCAGGCCAGCCTGAAGGCCAAGTCTGCTGGTAATTACAGCGAGGGTCAGGATGAGAGCTCCTTTTCTGAGTTGGAGGCCAGCTGCAGTAGAAAGCACAGAGAGGACCTGCCCAAGGATGACTTTGAGAAGGGGAAGCCAAAGAAGCAGCGGGGATCAAAACGAGGAAACTTGAAGCGAAAAGTTCTGGCGCTGTTTCACAGGTCCAAAGTGTCAGAGAGGGACCGTCGGTCTGACATGATGGGGAACCCCAGGAAAAGTGACCCATACATGGAGGATGATGAGGGCGTCCTCAGCATACCCAGGCCCAAGCTCAGGCCATACTTTGAAGGCCTGTCAGACTCCAGCTCGCAGACGGAGATGTGGGGCAGCCACAGTGACACGACCCAAACGGAGCCTCTGAGTCTGGCCCAAATGCCAGAGAATGCGTGGGCCCTGGGAGGCAAGCAGCCATGTGAGAGTGACAATGCATTTGTGGCCTACAGCACACCCACTAGCAAGGTGGACAAGATCAGGATGGCCTCCCTGTCCAGGCCGCCCATCGACCACGAGGATAGCGCCAGGCAAGCCAGTCCCAAGGCTGAGTCCTCGGGTGACTACTCTGAGTGCAAGTGTGAGGACTTCTTCTCCAAGCTGGAGGCCAGCTCCAATGACACTCACAGGCAGGACCAGGAGGAGGATGACTTCAACGAGGTGAATGCGGTAGTCAGAAGGAGGACCATGACCGGGCAACAGAACTACCACCAGAAAGTCCTGTTATGGCTGCACACAGTCCAAGTGTCGGAGGAGGTCCTGGACCCTGAGCAGGACCATGGGGAGCATGTCCTGGAGGTGGAAGAGGACCTGGACCTCCTGTATGACATGCTGGAGAACCCCAGTGACAGTGGCCCAGACATTGAGGACGATGACAGCGTCCTCAGCACCCCCACACCTAAGCTCAGGCCATACTTCGAAGGCCTGTCTAGCGGCCCAGACATGAAGGACAATCACAGTGTCCTCAGCAGCTACAGGTCATGCTGGAGCAGGCCATGCATCGAAGGCCTGTCAGACTCCAGCTTGCAGATGGAAATGTGGGGCCTCCACAGCCCCAGGATCCGAAAGGAGCCTCTGAGTTCCCACCTGCCTGAGAACACATGCGCCCTGGGAGGCAAGCAGCCAAGCCACAGTGACTCCAAATTTGTGGCCTACAGCTCACCCACCACGAAGGTGGACAAGATCAGGATGCCCTCCCTGTCCAGCCAGCCCATTGATCATGAGTCCAGTGCCAGGCAGGCCAGCACCAGGGCCCAGATCTCGCCTAACGACTCCGCCGGCCCGTCTGAGAGCTTCTTCTTTCAGCAGGCGGCCAGCTACAATGCTGCCCACAGGCAGTCCCAGGAGAATAACTTTGAGGAAGGGAACCTGATAGTAAGAAGGAGGTGCATGACCTGGCAACAGAATTACCACCAGAAAGCCGTGGCATCTATGCTCATGGCCCAAGTGTCGGAGGAGGTCGTGACCTCAGAACAGGCCCTTGTGAGGCATGTCCCCAAAGTGGAGAAGGCCCTGGACCAGCGATATGACATTGTGGAGAGCTCAAGTGAGAGTAGCCTAGACATGGAGAACGATATCAGCGTCCCCAGCACCCCAAAGCCCAAGCTCAGGCGATACTTTGACAGCATGTCAAGTGATAGTGGCTCTGACTCAATGGCCCGTAGAATTCGATCCCCTGGGGAGCAGTTGGCACAGCTGGAGGACAGCCGGGAGGCAGAGTCCTCCGCCCGGGGTTGGTTCACCAGGAAGCTGCCATCCATAGTGCGCTTCACCAAGTCTCTAGTCATCCCCTCCAGCAGGTCCAAGAGGAAGCACGCTGGCCACCAGGGCTGCACTACATCCCTGAATGAGTGGCTCAACAGACCGGACAACGAGGACCCAGAACCACAGAGCCAGCGGCAGATCCCCAGGAAGCCTGTGTGTGACCAGCTAAACAATATCCTCATTTCCCACGACAAGCTTCCTGAGACCATCATCCTGGTCAACACCTCAGACTGGCAGGGCCGGTTACTTTCAGATATCCTACAGGGTCACACGCTACCTATGGTGTGCACCTGCTGCACAGATGACGTCCAGGAGGCCTTCAGCATCATCGTCTCCTGGATGCAGAGATACTGCAACTGCAATTCCCAGGCCCTGACTCCTGTGAAGATCGCGGTGGCAGGAGCACAGCCCTACTTCAGCGCTGTGCTGGGGGTCTTTGTGGAGCAGCTGACTCACCAGCCACCCCAATGGCTGGACTTCATGCGCTTCCTGGTCATCCCACTGGGTTCCCACCCCTTGGCCAGCCACCTGGGCTCCATGGATTGCCGCTACAGCAACTTCTTCCAGGACCTGTACTGGTGGGACATGTTCAACAACCTGGAGTCTCTGAACACCTTGCAGGACACACAGGACGTTGTGTGGAGAATCACAGAATATGTCGCGGGTGCCAACTATGTCTACCTGCTGCCCATCGCAGAGGCCATGCTCATGTCTAAGCAGCAGCACCCCAACGAGAAGTCCTCAAAGAAGTTCATCCCTTTTGTGGCGGCAGTGAATGTTGGAAGAGTGGAACCATCTTCAGCCATGTCTGGAGACTCAGATGATGTGGCACCCTCATGCTCCAGTGAGCTTCTGTCCCCTGCCAGGAAGGCCTCATCCAGCATACTCTCCGTGCCGTCAATGAGTGGGGGCCTGTCCTCCCGCAGCCAGAGTGCCCATGCAGAGATGATGGAGCTGCAGGTGGATTACTGGACGGTATCCCAGCCAATAGACAGGAAGAGAGTGGCAGAGAAGAAAGACCTGCCTACAGCTAAAAGCACACTCAAGTGCTTCTTCCAGTCTGTCCAGGTCAGCAGACTGCACAGCAGTGGTGAGGCCACAGCAACACCCGCGATGTCCATGACAGTGGTCACCAAGGAGAAGAAAAGGAAGGCGCCCAAGAAAACTAAGGACGAGGATGTGGAGTCCAAAAGGCAGTGCATCAAGGGCATCCGTCGCCTGGTTTGCAAGGCCAAGCACCAGCAGAACATGCTGCCGGTCATCATCGACGATGTGGAGTGGAACGACGTGACATTCCTCCAGCTGGCAGCCCAGTGGTCCTCCCACGTCAAGCACTTCCCCATCTGCATCTTCGGACACTCCAATTCTACCTTCTAGTCCTTCCCGTCCCCCCGCCCTTCACCCTGCCTTGGCCTTGCCCAGAAAGACCCAGCTGCTTTTCTGTGAACAGTTCAGTTTACTACAGACAAAGACCTGGAAACCCAAAGAGAAACCTTTTTGGGTTTGAATACGCTCACAGCCTGGAGCCTAAGGGGGTTGCCCTTCACTGGGAGCTCCTCGCTGCTCTGTTCAATAACCAGAATGCTCTGGTGGGTGGGAGTCAGGAGGGCAGTGTTGAGCTGGAGAATCATGGGAGATGTGTTTTGGCCTCAGGATGCCCAACATTCCCAGCGAGAAGGTTCTGGCCTTGAAGACCTGCCCTTTCTGGAAGCCAGGACTCTGCTTCCCTGGGAGCCAGCTCCAGCCTGTACCCAGACTCAGAGCTGGGTGGCAAGAGGTCAAGGGCTGGTCTCTGATAGCAGGCATCTGAGCAGAACATGGAGGCCAGTCAGCCCAACCTTAGGATCCAGCTGCCAACCAGCCAACTGGCCCTAGCACCACATACTGGAGTTTCGCAATGAACTTCAACCTCACAGGGAAGAAAAAAAAAAGACCTGTATGGTGCCCCGGCACACTGGCTAGACAAAGTGGTCGAATTCCTGAGTAGGGAACCCACCTTCGTTCCTGTCTGTTACTACAGAGCATTTGCTACCATCCAACAGCTGTGGGACCAATTATTTACCAGGTGAGCCCCTCCCCCTCCAGAGCACATGGTCACCAGGCCACCTGTTGGCTGTTTGCCTTCAGGTCACTGCACTCTCTGAGTGTTTGTTCCTCTGAACCCTCCGTGAACCTGGGAGCCAGCTCATAGGGTTATTGTAGGGACTGGCTGGGGTCCTCCAGGTAAGTTTTCTCTGGGAGCCTAGACAGTGGCGAGGTCTGCTGGAGGGGCTGTGATTGAGCCAGTTGGTCATTTTCTCTTCCTGTTGAGGAAGCCTCTGCTAAATTTGTGATTCTCTTTGGGGCCTTGGGCTAAGCTCTTTTCTCATTTCATAAAGAGATTGGAGATCCCATTAGGGGTCCCTGTCCCAGGTGAATCCAGATCAAAGATGCCAGGGGTGAGCAGTGGGGCCCCAGGGTCACCCAGCTATCTGAGATGGGGCTCGTTTGGGCCCATTCATTCGGCAAATATATTAGAAGCCCAGCCAGGTACAGACACATCTGTAGGTACTGACCGTAATCCAGCGCACAGAGCAGATCTGAAGCCTGCACTCCAGAGCTTCCTTCTAGTCGGGAGCGATTCAGTCACACTAGGCTGCACAGGCTCGTAGTGTCCACAGGACAGCCGATGTGATGTCCTCCTGGCCTCCTCTTACTGTGGCGGCATCTTCCCGTATTGTGAAGAGGAAGGTGAACCTCTGTTCCAGCAGAAAACGTGAGTCAGTTTTGGGTCAGAGCCAGAAGGCGGGAGTATGGGAACTGTGAATTAAAGGTGCTGGCAGAACCCTGGATCCCACAAATGGTGGGATTTCTGCAAGAGGGCAGAGGTCTGAGGGAGCTGTGCATGTGGATATGGGTGGTGTGGGCAAGCAGTGGGAACTCAGTGAGAGAGTCAGACCCTCAGAAATTCATACCCTTCCACTCCTAATCCCAGCCCTGCCTGCACCCGTATCCCGGGACCTTGCTCACTAATCTAGTAGAACCTTCTCAGTGGCAACCTGGCAGGTGTGCCCTGCCTTGTGGGAGATGAGTTTCAGTGGGAGGCCAAGAATCACATCGGACAGCTAGTGAATTATGCAACATGTATAAGCAGGAGCCAAAGTCTGAGGTGATAGGAAGGCCCTGGGGTTCGTTTGTTTGCTCATTGGTCAGTATTCCTGGAGCACCTACTCTGTGCCAGTGAGTGACATGAACTCATTGTGGACACAAGCCCTCTCAGTCCTAATGGGAGGTATCAGGGACACAGAGAGAGCATGTCATGTTCCCTTGAAGAAGGGGACAGGTGGTTCCTTCATTGATCCAGAGCTGTCAGTTAGGAGTGCTTTCTGGCAGCCCCTCCTGGGTGACCAGGCACGTCTCTGCCAGGACTGCCAGACTGAAGGTGAACAAGGAGTAGGTCTGGCTTCTGGATGGGCAGGAGCATGAGGCAAAGGACCTCTGGGAGGGCCATGTGGTAGGAAAGGGCACACCTCAGACTCTGCTGCCCACCTCTCTCTCTCCCCAGGGCCATCTCCTGCACCCTGGGCATCTGGCTGGACCAGCACCTCCAGAATTTTCCAGCCTGATGATGCTGTTGGCCTCCATAGAGCTCAACTTTCCAGTTCCCGACCTGCCAAACCAGGCCCAGTGCCTTCAGTCACGGCGGGAGCCCCTGAGCCCACTGAGGCCGAGACAGGAGGAGGAGGAGGAGGAGGCCTCCGGGGGTGGAGTGGGTGAGTGTGCCTTTGGAAGGCACACAAAAGGCAGTGAGGGTGGTAACATGTCCTCTTCTTGGATCTACAGAACCAGCTCCAGAGCAACATCAGGAAAACCTTCCAGAGGCAACACCACCCTAGTGGCCTCTCCAGAGCCAGAGCCGGATCCAGGCCCAGCTTTCACTGAACTTCAAGAGGCAGAAGAACCACCTGCAGCATTTGAACAACTCACCTAGCTCCTGCGAGGCCTGTGGTTCCAGATCCCGGGCCACAGCAAGTGTCAGCTGCCATGGCAGAGAGGGAACCCCACCCCCATTTAGATGCAATGTTAAACGTTTTGTGTTCATGTTACATGTGCTTACAATATTACTGTAGTTTTTATGATATTTAGTAACATAGAGTGTATTGTAGAGAACATTTAATGAAATATTCTTAAACATAACCTTAATTTAGATTTTATAAAATTTAACCCTATAAACCCTCAGAGCTTTGAGCAAGTCTGTTTTTCTCGACCCTGACCCATGCATGGAGAGCTGTCCTCACCTTCTCCATCTGCCCTTCCTGGAGCCAGGACTCCGCTTCCCAGGGAACTGGCTCCCCCTGTGCCCAGACTCAGAGCTGGGTGGCCAGAGGCCAAGGACTGGCCTCCCTGGGGCGGCATCCTGAGCCCAACATGGAGGCCAGACATCCTAGCCCTGGGCCTTCATGTTGACCCCAAAACCACTCACTCAGGCTTCCAAAGAAACTTGACTCTCACAGGGCAAAAATAAAATAAAATAAAATAAAATAAAATAAAATAAAATAAAATAAAATAAAATAAAATAAAAGGGTGTACTGTGCAGGCTGCCCAGGAACAATGACTGGGAAAACTGGTCAAATACTTGGTGCCCAGCTTTGTGGGCAGCATCCCCACCTTCGTCCCCACCCACCCTTCTGTGTTAATACAGAACATTTGCTGCTAAGCAATGTGTGTGGGACCAACCATGTTCCAGGTGAGCCCTGCCCCTCCACAGCACAGTGGTCACTCAGCCACCTGCTTGCTGTGAGTCTTCAAGCCGCTGCATCTCTCTGAGTGTTTGTTTCTCTGAACATGGGGAGAACCGAGGCCCAGCATCATAGGGACTCGGGCCAGGGGCGGGGTGGTGGTGGTGGTGGTGGTGGTTGTTCCTGGGAAAAGGACCTCTGGGTGCCTGGACACTGGAGAGGTGGCTTGGAGTTGCTATGGTTGTTCTAATTGGCCATTTCCTCTTCTTCTTAAAGAAGCTCCTGCCTTATTTGTGATTCTCCTCAGGCCTTAGGCTAAGCTATTTCTCCTGTGATAAAGAGATTGGAGGTTCCATTAGGCATCCCTGTAGTGGGTCAGGTCGATTAGAAATCCCAGGGGTGAGCAGTGGGACGTCAGGCTCACCCAGCTATCTGAGATGACGCTGGTCTGGGCTCATTCATTCAGCAAATGCCCTGCCCCCAGACTGCACTCCAGCGTTTCCTTCTAGTCAGGAGTGATTCAGTCACACTAGGTTGCACAGGCAGGTAGAGTCCACAGGACAGTGAATGTGACTTCTTCCTCGAAGTACTGCTGCATCTTCTCATATTTTGAAGCAGAAAGTGGATCTCTGGACCAGCAGAAAGAGTGAATGGGCTTTGCATCAGAGCCTTAAGGAGAGTATGGGGACTGTGACTTGGAGAAGGTGGCAACTCCCTGGTTCCCACATATGGTGGGATTTCTGCAAGATGGCAGAGGTCTGAGGGCTTTTCCTAGAAAAAAGGGAGGAGTCAAAGAGAGGTGTGCATGTGGATTTGGGAAGTGTGGGTGAATGGGGAGGGGTGTGGCTGGCCCACGCAGAGAAGAGCTTCCAGAGGCTGGGGTTAGGCAGGAGCAACAGAGCCCCTTAGGTCAGTGCCCATGGCCTGCAGTCTGGACGACTTCCTGCTGTGGGGGTTTGAACTGGGACTTCAGTGATGGAGGTTCCCTTCCTTGCAAGGCACACAAAAGGCAGGCATGGTGGTAACATGTTCTCTTCTTGTATCTACAGAAGCAGCTCAGAGCAAGATGAAGAAACACCTAAAGAGGAAACGCCAACTCTGGTGCCCTCTCCAGAGCCAGAGCAGGCTCCAGGCACAGCTGTCACTGAACTTCCAGATGTGGAACCACCTGCAGCTCGTGGGCAACTCGCCCCAGCTCCTGGGAATCCTGTGCTCCCAGATCCTGGGCTACAGCGCATGTCAGCTGCCAGGGCAAATGGGGCTCCTACAATTTCTTTAGATACAGTTTTAAAATATTTTTGTTTATTTTATATATGCTCACAGTGTTCCTGTATTTTTTATATATGCTCACAATGTTCCTGTATTTTTCTCATACTATTCAGTAATCTATAGTCTATTTTAAAGAAAATTTAATGAAATACTCTTA
Organism: Corynorhinus townsendii; assembly: GCA_026230045.1. Lineage (NCBI taxonomy): Eukaryota > Metazoa > Chordata > Mammalia > Chiroptera > Vespertilionidae > Corynorhinus > Corynorhinus townsendii. Next base: position 36,592,734 of record JAPDVU010000009.1, read on the forward strand.
AACATAAATTTAATTTTAACTCTATAAACCTTCAGAGCCTTGAGCAAGTCTGTTTCTTCTGGGCCTCCGGCGTATTACTATGAGTTATAGGTTGGGAATAATTATTCTCTTAGGAACCATCTGCTCTACGTATGTGACGTTCCTGAGGCCCAGGACAATGGGACTTTGGGGGAAATTGACTGATGAGCATTGGGGCACGGACCCTTTATGTCAGGGCTGTCCCTGGGAACCTACATTTTGTTTGACTTCATCTCCCACCAGCACATTGGCAAAACATGGTCTTAAGTGCCCTCTGGCATCCACGTTGCAGAACGCTGTAACGTGGGTTTAGCCAGTAGAAAGCAGTTCCTGAACACAGACTGCCACCTGCACCTGGACAGAAAATCCATCCCACTTCAGCCTTCTGAGCATCTCCTCTCTTGGCCCATAGCACTGAAGAGGGGACTCATTTCCTCCACAGGCACCACTTCCTAATCTCCTCTGGGGTCAGAGCCTCTCTCCGTCCTCAGCCCCTGAGCCCTGGTTCAGCTGGGCTTTTTCCTGAGGCTCTTCCATCTCACCAGAGCCCAGTGGCAATTCCTTCTCATGCCTTAATGCTGAACAAGGTTGTGGAGAGCCTGGCTTCTCCCTTTACACCAGTCCTCTTCAGTGCTCCAAGCCAACCTGGAGAGAAGGGACTAACACCCTTCTAGGCACTTTGCTCTGGAAAAAGCTGCAACGTCTCAGGACAAATGGGAATAAGCTTTGGGCCAGGCACACAGACCATGCCCTCAAGATGAGTACCTCTCTGGGCTGACACGGGTATTAAGGAAATTCTAGTGGGATATGATGAGACCTACGCTTTTTTTTTTTAAAATAAATCTTTATTCAGATTATTACAATTGTTTCTCCTTTTCCCCCCCATAGCTCCCCTCCACCCGGTTCCCACCCCACCTTCTGCCCTTACCTCCCCTCCACTGTCCTCATCCATAGGTGTATGATTTTTGTCCAGTCTCTTCCTGCACCCTCACATACCCCTTTCCCCCTGAGAATTATCAGTCCACTCCCTTTCTATGCCCCTGATTCTATTATATTCACCAGTTTATTCTGTTTCTCAGGTTTTTAATTCACTTGATTCTTAGGTTCACTTGTTGATAGATATGTATTTGTTGTTCATAATTTTTATCTTTATTTTTTCTTCTTCCTCTTCTTAAAGAATACCTTTCAGCATTTCATATAAGACTGGTTTGGTGGTGATGAACTCCTTTAGCTTTTTCTTATCTGTGAAGCTCTTTATCTGCCCTTCAATGCTGAATGATAGCTTTGCTGGGTAGAGTAATCTTGGTTGTAGGTTCTTGCTATTCATCACTTTGTACATTTCTTGCCACTCCCATCTGGCCTGCATAGTTTCTGTTGAGAAAGCAGCTGACAGTTATATGGGTGCTCCCTTGTAGGTAATTAACTGTTTTTCTCTTGCTGCTTTTAATATTCTCTCTTTGTCTTTTGCTCTTGGCATTTTAATTATGATGTGTCTTGGTGTAGTCCTCTTTGGATTCCTTTTGTTTGGGGTTCTGTGCGCTTCCTGGACTTGTAAGTCTATTTCTTTCACCAGGTGGGGGGAGTTTTCAGTCATTATTTCTTCAAATGCGTTTTCAGTATCTTGCTCTCTCTCTTCTTCTGGCACCCCCATAATTCTGATGTTGGTACGCTTGAAGTTGTCCCAGAGGCTTCTTACACTATCTTCAACTTTCTGGATTTTTTTTTTCTTTTTGCTTTTTCGGTTGAGTGTTTTTTGCTTCTTTGTATTTCAATTCTTTGACTTGATTTTTGCGTTCCTCTAGTCTGTTGTTGAGTCTCTGTATAATATTTTTTATTTCAGTGAGTGTATGTTTAATTTCTAGTTGGTCCTTTGTCATATCTTCGAGGGTCTCATTATATTTATCGGCCTTTTTTACGATATTTTTGAAAAGCCTTATAACCGTGGTTTTGAATTCTATATCCAGTCGTTGGTTTTCCTCCATTTCTTTCATTTGTGATCTGTTTCTTTGTCTCCGCATTTTGGCTGCTTCCCTGAGTTGGTAGGGTAGCTTTGTGTGCTAGGTTTCCTATATGGCCCAGTGGGTTGGCCTCCCAGTTACCTGAGGTGGACACTCTTGGTGCACCCCTTTGTGGACTGTGTGTACAGCCTTGTTGTAGTTAAGTCTTGATTGTTGTTTGTATCACTGGGAGGAATTGACCTCCAGGCCAGTTGGCTGTGAGGATCAGCTGTGTCTACGCTGGGAGAAGTTCAGTGCTGGAGACAGCCTTAAAGGATTAGACTTGCCAAATTGCAAAAGCCGCAGTGTTCAGCTTGAATGGGTGGAGTCTCAGGGCGGAGCAGACAGTCTTGGCTTCCTGTCAGCCCTGCGTGCCCACCTCCAGACCTCTGCCTTCCCTGCCTCCTGAGCCTCCGCCCGAGAGTCCAGATTCCCCCTGCAAGAGCGTGGGCCCGAGGGGCTCATCTGGAACTGGGGTTCAGTGCAGTCAGGAGCTTCTGACTCCCTTCTGCTAGGGAAAGCCTGTGGCAAGCTCTGCAGTCTTTGTGCACACTCGCGTGCTCACGCTTCCAGACCCCTGCCCGCCAGGGCTCCTCCGGGTCTCCCCTGGGTCTCCGAGTCTCCAAGTGCCTTTCTCTCTATCTGACAGTCCAGGCTCCCCCTGTATGATCCTGGGTCCACGGGGTTTTGCTCGGAACTGGGGTTCAGTGCAGTCGGAACTGGGGTTCAGTGCAGTCGGGGGCTTCCTTCCCCTTCCTGCCAGAGAAGTCAGCCAGGCTCTCAGCCTCCCTTCCTCTCTGCGGGCACAAAGACCCTTTGCCTTACCTCAACCCTTTGCCGTTCCTCCAATTCTCTGTGAGCTTTTCTCTTTCCTTCTAGTTGTAGAATTTCCACTCAGTCAGCTTTCCTGTGGTTCTGGATGGTGTCTGTTCTGTCTTTTAGTTGTAGTTTTGAAATTGTGCGAGGCAGTTGTTTAGGTGCTTACCTATGCCGCCATCTTGGTTTCTCTCTGAGTCCTAAGCTTGACCTGGTAGCACAAGCATTGGGAACACGAGCCCGTCTGGGGTCACACACAAGGCTCTTTAGGATGGGATTCCTAAAGCAAACCAGAAGATGAATAAGGATTTGTCTACCCACTGTATCCTGATTTTTCATGCGCCATGGCAATTGAGGGAAGCATTGTGAGATTAAACACTCCTTGGAGAGGTAGGAGTGACCCACCGGGAGAAGTAAAGGGAGGCTAGGTCTAACTTAGAGGCCATGGGCTTTTTTTACATTTACGATTGCTGGTAACAGTAGATGGGATGGAGCAGAATCTGAACAAATACATTTTAACAAAAAAACGGTTTTATAGTAAGTCCTGTGTGCTGGAACTGCTAAGTACTAGAGACCAGTGATGCTAAAGTCTTTTCCATCACCATTCTCCTTGGAATACAGATATATGAGGAAAATGATGTTATGTGGTTCCCATAGCACAAGTGGGCTTAGGGTGACAGGAAGAGGACATTTCTTTATGGAGAAATATTGTGTGTTCACTTCCAAAGAGAGTCCGAAAAGGAACTTGTAATTTCTAGTCTGTGGAGATATAGGATATTAATCAGGCAAGCCAGGCATTGAGAGACATTTCAGGCAGAGGAAAGAATTGGAAAAACAGAATTGAGTCAGGATACAATAAGGGGTGTGGGGGTGGGGTTTCAAGTACTGGGAACATCAAGAGGTTGGTTCCCAGGACAGGAACAGGGATGGCTGAGCGGAGCGCAAGTCAGACACCACCTCTGGGAGCCCTGGCAAGAAAGTTCCAGGCATGATAGTTCCTGAGCAGTCCTGTTGCAGGAAGAGAGAAGGGAAGCAGATGTTCCTGAGTTTGAGAGCAGGTGGAATGAGAAGGGGAAGGGAATGGACAATAGTAAGGGGAGAGTGAGGCATAGGCGGGGAGAAGTCAGTCATGTCCTAAATGATGACACGCTGCTGAGTATGGTGAGGACAGGATGTCCTGAAGTGGAGGGAGGTGATGGTCTCAGCACTGAGTTGCTCATGAAATGTTGAGAATAAGAGGTGGAGGAGGCAACCTCATGGACAAGTACCGAGTTTCCTGCAGGTGGAACAGAAGGAGATTTTGGAGACAGTTGCCTACTTTGCCCCTAAAGAATGTGGCCTGATTGACGGGTTAATAGGAGACTGTGGCAGGAGGTAGGAGTGACCCACCAGGATGATGGGATCTCAAGTAGGGGGGCTCCTGAAGCAACAGAAGCATGTTTGGAGGTGGCCCTGTGTATACAGGTGAGTGCTGACGGGCCTGCTGGCACCACGGAGACACCTCCACCTCTGGGGAGAGCCAGTGCTGCTCAGGTAGCCCCTGTGTCCTGCTTGTTTCTGAAATCCTTAGCTGCGAGCACCCTTTATGATCTTGAAAAGCCCAAGGGCAATGACATGACCCTTCCGATGACAGATAAAGGGAACGGTCACGTCGGATGCTCAGCATGACCTCTCCATTTTTCCTGAGTGCCCTCTCCTCCCTTATCCCCTCCAGTCCTGTCTGCTCACTGGGAACCCCAAGGTTGTCTGGAATCCAGGCCTGTCTTTACTCCTCATAATTGGAGCATCATCACCAAGTGGTTTCTCTAGATCCCCAGCTCCTGGCTTTTACCAAACCATTGTGAGGATCACCTCAGCTAACAGGGCGACTCTCTCACCTCTAGAGGGACACCCTATAGTCTTAAATACACACAGCTGCACACTGAGAGAACACAGCTCAGGAGCCCAGGACACAGTACTAGGGATCCAGGCCTCTCGGCATAACTGAGTGTCCCATTCCCATTGCCCACGTGTCCCCAATGAACTCCACGGAGCCCCTGCTTCACTGGTGCCCTCTCCCCTCTGTCTCTGCATCATGCTGGGGCAGAAGCTTGCAGGCGTGAGGCACTGTGTTGATACCTGGGCTCCTGCTCACTCACTGAAGACCCTGGATTCTCAGATGCTGATCCAGATTTGAGAAGGAAAAGCATGGCTGGCGCCAGCAGAATGCTTTGTCCTGCTCACCACTGGGTTCTGGCACATTAGCTGCACTAGGGAGCAGGGGCAGCTGTGGACAAAAGGCCCTGCTGAAAGAGAGCGTCACTTATACTAGAGGCCATAGGGAGGGTACCCTGCTGGCACCTTCCTGGGTAAATCCCCCCTGCAAATCCCACAATGAGATTCACCAAGAAAGGGCAGTTTTGACAGCATATGTAGGCAAAGAAAAGCAGCAAAGAGGCCATATCTGGGAGAGGAGACACTTTATTGTTACTCAGGGTCTCAGGAGGCCTTGGGTTGAGCTGGGCTCACTGGCTTTTCCAAAAGGGTGCTGCCCTGTGGCTCTGATTGTGGCAATCCATGGCTGTGCCCCCACCAAGGACAGAAACTCAGAACACTGAACATGTCTTCACTCTTGTTCCTTTCCTCAAAGATATGGGACAAGTCATTTTCTCAGAACAGCCCCACATCTAAGCTTAAGGTGACAGGGTGAATGGGCCCAGTTCCTCTGGGTCATGAAAGGGGTAAACAGGGCAGTTGACAGTGAGCAGAATTTCAGGTTCCAATAGGGAGGGGGAGGGCCAAGTCCGAACAGTCTCGTTTCTCTATGCACAGAGAAGGCGCTGAGCTGAGGGTGGGTGGGCAGGACGATGATGACTGTCAGAGACTTCAGGTTACCGGACAGTTGCTGAGACTGGTGGGGTGAAGCCCCTTCAATCACACAAGTTTTTCTTCCCATAAATATTAATATGCCTGCTGTGCATATTAATATGCAAGGCCTTGGGGGTTGCACCAGTGAAAAACTGACCTGCAGGTTCCTATCTCAGAAGAAACACTTATAGGGGGTACAGACCTCCCACAATCACACACCTCTAACCAGAGATGTGCAAGCAGCCAGCCTGGTTCTGCTGAGATCTCCTGCCGGTCACCGTCCTCAGGTCTCCCAGGTTTCAGAATCTGTTCCATGGTCTTATGGGTGGACCGCTTGCTGCCCAAAGATCCCTATCACCGAGATGGGGGTACACGATTGACAGATGTCTCTAATACATCACATGTAAGGTCAAAGACACTTCACAGAGAAAGATCTTATATGTGGCTGGAGGGAGAGAGGTAGGGATAGAGGTGCACACACAAGGTGGGACACACGATTTTACATGTCTGTGTCACAAGTGACAGGTGCCAGGCAGTGGATCATCTTATTTTTGTTACTTAGAGGGGATTTACATTAGCTTCCAAATTAAATTGAAGAAAAAAATCAAATGAATATTCCTTAGAGAAATCCTTGCAGTTCATGAAGCACCTTCTGAAGAAGGCAAAATTGTCAAACTTGGAAGTGGGTCAAGCTCATTGTCATGAGCTGCAAATGCCCTGCCCTCCAGTGGACGAGCGAGAAATGGCACACGTGTTGTGAGTCTCATGGTTCTGTCAGCAATGGAAGCAGACACCAAACTGAGCCTTTGCCTGGGCTTACCTTTAGACCAAATTAAATCGGTCAGAGTCAATATTTTGGGGTGCCTTCTAGTAGAAGTCATTATCCTGTCATTTCACACTAGGAAAACATAGGCTTGGTCCCAAGTCTGGCATTTCAGGGAGTCTGCATTGAGCTTCTGAGTCAGGCCCAGGGTTCTAGGACAGATAAGCCAGGCAAGGTCCCAGCCCTTGGACTCCAGAGCAGGGGCAGGGAAGTTTGGGGATAATGGGCCTACATCACAGTGCCATGTGTCTGGTTGAAAAAAATAGTACATAAACCAAAGCATGTTGATGGAAGCCTTCTGATTAAACAATAAACAGTTAAGAAGATTAGAACAGTACCCTCAACCTATTTGTAAATTTTCATCTACATTAAAACACAAAGTTATTCCGAATATGAGGTCACCCTGTATTCCCGCTCCCCGTTGATTTAACATGAATATTATCCCTGCACTTTAATAATTTTGACCTATGATGGCATGGCTGCATAGCACCTCTTATGATACACTGTACGTAACTGACCTGCTGCCCAACTCCTGGCCAACCACATCTTGTTTACCTGTGAAAGTGCAGTTTGGCTGCTGTGAGCTCAGGGTAGCTTCCACTTGTGGAATATTCACTAACCTTCCAGAGCACACGCACCCTATTCTTTTCCCTTAAAATGCCGGCACCTCGTGTCTTACCTCCTTCTTTAGATCAGAAGCTCATTCTAGGCCAAGATGCTGCTCAGTCAGATCTCCCTCCAGCTCTTAGCACAGCGCTTGGCATACGGTGAACCCTCAGTAAAGATGTGAGCAGCACCGTAGTTGTAAATGAGTTACTCATGGTGGCAGAGAACTTTAATTGTCCATCACATCCATTCACCCAACTTGGGGTGCACAGGTGGATGGCACATCCCAGCCCCATTGGTGCCCTGTGACCTGCCGTTGTCAGTGGGAGAAGACAAGGACTGATGAAAGCCACGGCAGAACTGGTGAATACAATCCCCAGCATGCACTTCTCTGTGACCTGTCCCCTCAGGCTGATGGAAGTACATGGGGTGAGGTGCTAGGGATGAAGAAAACCCATGATGGAAGAACTCTGGGTTCCTGAGTGACCACAGAAGGATGCATCTCTCCAATCTGATCATCCCCCTTTCCCAGCACTGGTATGTGGGAAAATATATAGAGACATGCTATGGAAATTTGGGGGGATTTTTCCATAATCCAGCATAAGTTAATCCCCCCACGAGAGGATTAAAGTACAGGATGATCCATGCAGAGAAACCATAGGCCCGGCCTTCTAGGAGCTCACAGGCTGCAGGGAAGGTGGACACAACCAGGTAGACACAGTCCTGTGAGAGGGAAGAGTAGGTGCTGTGCAAAGGGATCAGGTGCTGTGAGGAGGGATGGAGGCTCCTGAGAGAGGGGCTGAAAGGCTGCACTGAGGTGGCATTTGTCTTCCCAGCAGCAGGACCAGAAGGAGCCAGCCCGGCAGCAACTCAGGTGTATTTAGCCTGGCGGAAGGCACAGCTGTGCAGACCCTTGGAGGCAGAAAGTGTCTGGATAGAGAGGACGTTAGAAAGATGGACGGGGTGGCTGGAGGGAACTGGGAGGAGATAAGGGAGGGAGGGAGGGCAGGGCCAGCACCTGGTGTGGGAGGACTGTGCTACTGATCTATTGCTGAGAGTTCCCCCACATTAGAGACTTAACCAACACACACTTATTAGCTCACATGTCTGTGATGAGGAATCCCACATGGCTCAGCTGGGACTAGGCAGGATCTGTGTCACTGAGGGTCTGGGCTCAGTCAGGGGGACTTTGGGATTCAGTTTGGATGTAAGGCCTGACTTCCTCTCTGTCTGTTGGTCTCATTCAGTGCTAGGCCATGTGGGTCTCTCCAGATAGCAACTCACAGCACAGAGGCTTATTCCTCAGTGTGGCCTGAGAGAGACAGAGTCAGAACCAGACAGACAGATGACAGAGAGATAAACAGAGAGAAAGCAGTTCAGTGTGAGCAAGCATACAGGCACTGACTTTTGGAAAAAAAAAAGTTTTTTAATTGATTTTATAGAGAGAGGAAGGGAAAGAGACAGAGCAACATCCATGCAAGAGAATAGCATCGATTAGTTGCTTCCTGTACCCGCCCCAACCAGGGAATGAACCTACAGCCTAGGCATGTGCCCTGTCATGGAATCACACCAGCAACCTTTTGGTGCACAGGACGACACTCAACCAACTGAGCCACTCTGGCTGGCCAGGCACTAACTTTTTAGAATCAAATCATGGAGGTCATTTTGGATCCATTTGTCATCTTCTATGTAGTCACTAATGACACCCTCACTTAAGAAGAGGGCACCCATTCACACCACACGAGGAAGGTGAAGACCATGGGGAGTCACTGAGGAGGGAATCGGTGACCCAAGAGGTCCATACCTTGCCCAGGATCACAGATGGTCAGAACGCAGAGCCTGAGATAAACCCAGGTGTTTCCTCAAAGTGGGAACCTAGGTACACACAGGTTTCCTCAGGGGCTCTAGTAAAGCTGTGCTGGTGGAATCGTGTACAGACATGGAGATGGCATGGGGGAGACGGTGAGCATTTGGCAGCCTAGCCAGGCATTTGGCTAAAATTTGAAAAGGCACCCATACCTGGAACCACAGAGCCGCACCTCTGTCCCCAGCCCACCCAGGGTGGAGGAAGCTGGGCCCTCTTAAGCTGAGCTCACGCATATGCTGTTCTGAATCACACCCTCATTGGATAATTGGGAAACTGAGGCCCATAATCAGGCAGGGACTATCTGGGGTACCTGACATTCAGAGTCCAAGGTTCAGGAACGTTCAGACCTTCCAGGCCAAGGCTCCCACCTCCCCCACAGAGTTCGTCTGGAAATTAGAAATCCTGACATACTGAACGGCTCCTGCCTGTTCCTCCCTATGTGGGGCCGTTTTGTTCTGGGATCCAGAAAGGGAGCACTGGCGGTCTCTCTCTCTCTTTCTCTCTCTCTCTCTCTCGATCTTGGATGGGATTAGAAGAAAAGCAGACTAAGAGGAAGTGACAACAGGAAGGAAAAGCAGGTTGGAGGCACTACCTACATGTGACAGTCCTCCTCCTAATTTCCAGCTACTCCCCACATGAGCCTGAACAACCCTAAGAAGCACTTGCTGCATAACCCATTGTGCAGGCAGGAGAGAGATAGACTCTGACAGGCACAATGACTTATCCAGGATCCAAAGAGGTAAGAATGAGGGGTTGAGTCTGAGCCCAGGTCTGTCTCCTCAAGTCTGGGACCTTGGCTGCAACCAGACCTTCTAAGATGCTGAGGAGAGGGGTGTGTTGGTGCCACTGTGTACAGATCAGGTGTCTGAAGAGGGGTCTGCAGATAGCAGCCCACAGGACTATTTGCATAGCTGACGAGGGGACACAGGGAAGACAATCCCAGGTACTGAGGTCATTAACTAATAGAACTTGGCACCCCCGTAACCAGGCACCCACATCAGCCCCACAGGCAGCTCACTTGCCAAGAGGCATTTGCCAGTGCAAGATGTTCTCCTGCTGTGTTGCCAGTGATTGGTGCTCTTGCTTCCGGAGACCCCGCAGTAAGAGCTTTTTCAGATGGTGCAGATGTTGGTTCAACCCTCGTCCCCGACGTTGCTGGCTATTTTCTAGAACATGGCCTTAGGTAACACAAGGTGGCCTGGGTCAGACCAATCCTGGTTAGGTCACTTTTGTGAGCCATCCCTGTGCAGCCCACATACCTCCGGGACAGAAAGAGGTTGCTGGGTCTCAGATAATCTAGCAGTCCTGTCATGGTCACACCCAGGATAGGGCAGGCAGGTGGAGGCAGATGGGCTTCCAGAGGGGTCCCTGATTTGTGCCAATGGGAGTCCCAGGCCCTTAGGCAGTCACAACTTTTCCTCTCCAGTGGAGGTCTGAGCCGATCACAGTGTGTGTGTGTCTGGAGTGGAGGGTCACAGGGGCAGAGAACTGGCAAAACAGGGCTCTGAGGCTTTCCCCTGGTGACTGGGAACTGTCTTTACAGAGCTCTGCACAGGAGAACAGAGAGGAGCTGACAGGTGGGGTCCTCAACTTCATGCCCCTTCAGGAGGCACAGGTGCCCCATCCATCCTCCAGTGTGTAGCAGGGCCACAGGGTGAGTACAGGTGCTGAGGTGAACCAGACTCCAGGATCCCTTGCCGTCAAAGGAGTCCCTGGGTTCCAGAAGCTACCCTGCTATTCCCTCGAGATTCCTCCTGAATTCCAATTTCCAAAGGCATCTGGGTCTCTATCTCCTCCTACCAACCCACTCTCACTGTCCGTCCTCTTACAGATGAGATGCAAAGTCACTGCCCACAAAGTGTTAGGAATATCGGAGGAGAGACTTTGCTCCATTTCATATCATGCTCAGTCAAGAGTATTTTTGCATTTTTCTACAGACTTTCCCTTTTTAACACCCATCTCCACGTGTCCATGTTGTCCTGACAATCCTTACATACCTTCTCCCACTCTTATACATCACCGTGATTAGTGGGGATGCTTTCCCAAAAGGACATGGGGCTCAAGGTACCAAGTCTGTTGCTTTGCGTTTTGCTGCCCCGAGAACCACATCCCCAAGTACCCTCCAGGTCAGGAGCTGGGGCCTCCCTGGGCTGCACAATGTACCAGGAGGGGGACCTGTTATCAAGGCTGGTGATCCATCTCTTCACTGCTGTGGGACCTGGATATGATCCCCTCATGTTGACATGTCAGGGGTGCTTCCCTGAACACCCTGCTTGTCTTAATATCCAGACCCTCCCACCCCAGGAAAAGCCTCTGTGTTCCCATCTTAGAATGGAATGTTTTGTCAGAAATCCCAGGACTGATGCTGTTAACACAGGGAGGTGCTGTCCATCCTCTCCTAAGAAATGCCCTAAGGTACTAATGTGTTTCATCATTCCTCACCTACAATTCTACTTTTCCTGTTGAGTATCTTTTCTCATGTCAATGTAAGAAATTTTCAAACCTGTGAAGAATTTTTTTGAATTTATTTGCGCCAAAGTGTCACCAATTGCCAGGAAATAAAACCTCAACAGATGGAGATAATGCTCTGGAGAATGGCAGCTTTGCACCTTATTTTATACATTAAAATTCAAACAGGAGACCTCTGTGGGTCTCATGAAGTCCATTGGTGATAGATTAGGGAGCCATGACAAAGCAAAGTGGGGAGAACTCTGAGGTTAGATGAACAGCAAAATGGTAGACACGTACTTCTTTCACTTGGGTGTGTGCAGGGTAGTTAACAGTCAACAACGAACCCAATAACAATGAGGGGATGTGTGGTCTCTGCAGAGAGCAGAGCAGTGCCTATGCTTTGAGGGGTCTAAATAAAGGAAAATTATGTTGACATTCCGAGGATATGTTATTCTATATGCAAAAAGACAATAGGCTCAGTTAAGGTAAAGATTGATAAAGATTGACACTAGTCAGGGAAGATGCAGGCCTAGGACTTGACTACCCACCACAAACTGCATTTAGTTAAAAGTTTTGATTTCAGACCATCCTTTGTGGTCACTTTAGGCTTCTGAGTTTGCGAGGCCGCCAGGTTAGTATGTGGCCCCTGTGGTCACTCCTGCCCCACCTCTTGCCACCAATCACTGAGTGCCTGGGGTTCGGTCTGAGCTGCAGTTTATGAGCTGCCACCTGGCAGTTTATGAGCTGCCACTGATGGCATGTGCCCCCTCTGTCCCAACACAGGATAGAAATAAGACCACTATGGGGCCTGCAGCTACAGCTTCATCACCACCCTCTGGCCTAGACAGCATGCCAGCTGCCTGTGACACACAGGTGCCCATGAACCTCTTTGCAACCTGGGAGCGGGACTACTCCAGCCCCACCTGCGTGCCCAGGCTATGCAGCCTCACCTTAACCAAAATGCTGGTTCTCAAGGCACTGGCCAAGGATCTCACCTCCTTAGAGATTGCTGTGAGGATTAAGGACTCAAAGTGCGTCCTGAGGTCTGATGAGATTGTGCTGCCCCCCAGGGTTCCAGTGAAGACCAAGCTGGCACTGACCTTCTGCCTGCAGTACCCCAACTCCATCAAGAGGGAAGGCAACGAGCTGCAGATCATGCTGCAGAAGAAGCAGCTTCTTGACAACCAGACCACCCTGGGTTACCAGACTCTGGCCGTGGGCACCATCAACATGGCTGAGGTGATGCAGCGAGCCCCTGAGGGTGGCCAGGTTTTGAGCCTGTACCCCACTATCAGGGAGGCATCTGCCCACGTGGCCGAGGTGAGCATCTCTTCCCTGTCCAGCCAGCCCATGGACCCCAAGGACAACACCCGGCAGGCCAAGTCCAGGGTTCATGAAATTTCTGAGCAGCAGGTCAGCCATGATCCCGGGCACAGGCATGACCAGGAGGAGCAGGAGGACTTGGTCGTGGGAGAAGCCAAGAAGCAGCATAAAGTAGTGGTAAGATCGCCATTCGTGACCAGGCAAATAGCTGCCAACAAGAAAGTTGGGGCGTGGCTTCGCAGGGTCCAAGCATGGGAGGAAGACCTGGACCTGCAGCAGGAGTCTTCAGAGAATGTCCCCGAGGGGGAGGAAGACCTGGATCTGCTGTATGACTCACTAGAGTATCCCAGTGACAGTGGCTCATGAGAGTGTCCTCAGGACCCCGAAGCCCTGGTTAAGGCCATACTTGGAAGACCTGTCCCAGCCCAGCTCTCAGATGGGGAGCTAGAGCATCCACAGTGCCAGCACCAGAAGGAGCCTCCAGGTCCAACCCACGTGCCTGAGAAGTTGAGCCCCAAGCAACCAAGGAACAGTGTCTCAGAATCGGTGGTCGATCACACACCCGCCTCAGGTAGCAGCTGGCACAGCCCTGGGACTGTCAAGAGGCAGAGACCTCTGCCCTGGACATGTTCACTGAGAAGCTGCCACCCAGTGGGCGTATCACCAAGACTGAGTCTCTCCGCATCCCCTCCACCAGATCCCAGAGGAGCAGGCGGGCTGCTGGGGCTGGAGCACATCCCTGAAGGAGCGGCAGGTGGCACAGCCAGGAACAAGCGGGCCCACAGCCTGGACAACAAGCACTGCCCTGACCTGCTGAGCCAGCTGCAGATCCCCAGGGAGATGCTGTATGACCAGCTGAACCACATCCTCATCTCTGACAGCCAGCTGCCCCAGAACATTCTCCTCCTAAACACCTCCGACTGGCAGGGGCAGTTCCCGTCTGAGTCCTGCAGCAACACATGCTGCCCGTGGTGTGCACCTGCTCCAAGGCTGAGGTCCAGGCGGCCTTCAGCATCATCATCTTGTGGATTCAGAGACGCTGTCACCTCAATTCCCAGCCCCTGAAGCCTGTGAAGATCGTGGTGACAGGGTCACAGCACTACTTCAGCACTGTGCTGCGGGTCTTCATGGAGCTGCTGTCACACGAGAAGCCCGACTGGCAGGGCTCCATGTGCTTCCTGATCATCCCACCGGTTTAACACCCCATCGCCAGGCACCTGCGCTCCATCGATTACCACTCCACAACTTCTTCTACGACCTGGCCTGGCAGGGCCTGTTCCTCAAGCTGGAGGCCCAGAGAGCGAAGCAGGACATGCTGGGCATTGTGTTGAGAATCGCCCAGTACATATAGGGGCCCAACTGTGTCCACCAACTGCTCTTCAAAGAAGCCTACAACAGAAGAACCCCAACGAGGAGTCCTTCCACTTCATTCTTTTCATGGGAGTGGCGCAACTTGGAATATTGGAACTGTCCTCAGCCATGTCAGGAGACACAGATGATGCGGTCCCCTTGGGCTTCAGTGTGCTTTCATTCATCCCACTATACAGCTCTGTGGCCAACCAGGGGGCCTTGCCCTTCCCACCCACCTCCCCCAAGCAGGGCATTGACGCTGAGCTGATGGGGCTTAAGGTAGATTATTGGATGGCAGCCCAGCCCTCAGACAGGAAGAGAGACTCGGAGAAGAAAGACCTGGCTACCACTGAACACACTCAAGTGCGCCTTCCACTTCCAGGTCAGCAGGCTGTGCAGCCATACCCTCCATGTCCATGATAGGGCTCACCAAGGAGAAGAAAAAGACGGTGCTGTTTTTGCCCAAGCAAACCAAGGACAAGGTCGTGAAGTCCAAAATCCAAAATCCCGTGCCTGGAGGGCATAAGCTGCCTGGTCTGCAGGGCCAGCACCAGCAGAACATGCTGTGGGTCCTCATCAAACGTGTGGTGTGGAATGACGTGAAGTTCTTCCAGCTGGCAGCCCAGGGTTTTCCCACATCCAGCACTTCCCCATCTGCAACTCCAGACTCTCAAGTCCACCTTCTAGCCCTGCCTGTGGCCCTGCTGATGCCAAGCACAGGAGGGCCCCACTACCTTTTTGTTAACGTTTCAGTTTAGTACAGAGACCGACCCTGGAAACACAAAGAAAAACTGTCTGAAGTGTGAATGTGCTCACAGCCTGGAAGCTAATGTGGTAGACCCTACAGGGACCGCCCAACTGCTCTGCTGATTAACCAGAACTCTCTGGTGGTGGGAGGTCAGGCAGGCAGTGCTGAGCTGGAGGATCATGGAAGGTGTGTTTTGGCTTGAGGACCCCTAACACTCCCAAGGAGAAGTGTACTCACCTGCACAACATGTCCTTCCTGGGAGCCAGGACTCTATTGCCCTAGAAAGCCAGCTCCACTATGTGCCCAGACTCAGAGTACGGAGGCCAGAGGTCAAGGGCTGGCCTCCTATGAGGGGCATCCTGAGTAGAGCATGGAGTCCAGTCAGCCCAGCCTTGGGCCTCAGCTGCCAAACAGCAAAGTGGCCCCAGCACCACGCACTTGGTGTCCAAGTAAACTTGACCCTCACATAAGAAAAATGACCTGTAAGATGCAGACCGCCCAGGCACACCACCTCGACAAATTGATCAAATAACCGGTGTCAGCCTTCCTGGGCAGTGACCCTACCTTGGACCCCACCCACCCTTCTGTGTTAATACGGAACATTGGCTACTAACCAACATGGGTGGGACCAATCATGTACCAGGTGAGCCCTGCCCCTCCACAGCACAGTGGTCACTCAGCCACCTGCTTGCTGTGAAAATTCAGGTCACTGCATCTCTCTGAGTGTTTGGTCCTCTGAACATAGGGAGAATAGAGGCCGAGCCTCATAGGGTTATTGTAGAGACTCCGTGGGGGTTCTACCTGGAAAGTGCTCTCTGGGTACCTGGACAGTGCAGAGGTCTGCTGGAGGGGCTGTAGCTGTATAATTCGCCATTTTCTCTTCCTCTTGACAAAGTCTCACCATCATTTGTGATTCTCCTCTGGACTTGGGCTAAGCTATTTTCTTTTTTGATAAAGAGGTTAGACATCCTTTAGGGGTTCCTCTCCTGATTGAAGCCAGATTAGAAAATCCAGGGGTGAGCAGTTGTTTCCCAGGCTCACTCAGCTATCTGAGGTGGGGCTGGTTTGGGCTCATTCATTCAACAAATATATGAGAAGTCTGCCAGGTACAGACACATCTCTAGGTACTGACCATAAGTCAGTGCACAGAGCAGACCCCAAGCCTGCACTGCAGAGCTGCCTTCTAGTCAGGAGCGATTCAGTTATACTAGGCTGCACAGGCTCGTAGTGTCCACAAGACAGTTGATGTGACATCCTCCTGACTTCCTTGATGTATTGCTGCATCTTCCCATGTTTTGAAGAGGAGGGTGGACCTCTGGACCTCTGCACAAAACGTGAGTGGGCTTTGAATCAGAGCCATGAGGGGAGTGTGGGGACTGTGATTTTGAAATGCTAGCAAAACCCTGGATCCCACACATTGGAAGATATGTGCAAGAGGGCAGAAGTCTGAGGACTTCTCCTAGAAAAAAGGGAGGGTGTCAGAGAGAGGGGTCCATGTGGATTTGGTGGTGTGGGCGAGTGGGGAGGGGTGTGGCTGCCCACACAGAGAAGAGCTCCCAGAGGCTGGTGTTAGACAGGAGCACAGAGCCGCACAGGTCAGTGCCCATGGTCTGCAGTCTGGAGGACTTCCTGGGGTGGGGCTTGAACTGGGACTTCAGTGATGGAGATGGGAGGTTCCCTTCCTTGGAAGGCACACAAAAGTCAATCATGGTGTAACATGTTCTCTTCCTGGATCTACAGATGCATCTCCAGAGCAAGATCAAGAAATACCTAAGGAGGAAACATCAAGTCTGGTGCCCTCTCCAGAGCCAGAGCAGGCTTCAGGCACAGCTGTCACTGAACTTCCAGATGTGGAACCACCTGCAGCTGTGAGCCACTTGCCTCAGCTCCTGGGAGGCCTGCGGTCCCAGGTCCTGGGCGGCAGCCTGTGTCAGCTGCCATGGCAGAGAGGGCTTCCCCTCCCCAATAACAGCAGTTTTCAAAGTGTTTGTGTTTATCTTACATATACTTTGAATTTGTTTTTTCTTAAGCTATTGAGTAAAATCAAATGTATTTTCAATAAAATTTAATAAAATACTATTAAAAGTAAATTTTACTTAAATTATATAAAATTTAATTCTATGATCTCTCAAAGTGCCAATTTCAACATCATTAAGTACATTCACAATTTTTGGAAACCATCACATCACATCACAATCCCTCTCCAGAATATTTCATCCAGATCATTCCAGGTGGTAGCCAGTCATTGCTCACCCTCCCTGTCAGTCCCTGACAGTCCCTCATCTCTAAGTGTCCCCACGGATTTACCTTTTGTGGGTTTTCACAGAAGCACATGAGGCCTTTTCCTGTCTGAATATGTAATGAATCAGATGAGAAGACTGATTGTGATTTGGTGAGAATGAAAACAATTTTTATTAAGAGGGAAAATCCCTAAGAGGCAAACATTATGTGTAAAAAGGAGCCTCAATATTAACTATTTGTACTACTTTGGGGTATAGACCACTTTGAGAATTACGACATGAGAGTTGGAAAACATAGGGAAATGTCTGGGTCTCTGAGACACCTATAACATCTTTCTTTTCCTGGACAGGCAGTGTTTATCTGTGGGTAGTATTTTGTTCTACCATGAATAGTATAAAGATATGAAAGGCAGATGTTTCTCTTTATCATCATATATTAAGTAATAAAATGCATGATTTTTTAAGGTTTTAGAAAAATGTTTTTTAAAATATGGTTTTATGGACTTTAGAGACAGAGAAATGGAGAGGGATGAAGAGATAGAAACATAGATAAGAGAAAACCATTCCTTGGCTGCCTCTTGTGTGCCCCCTATGGGGATCCAGCTAGGAACCTGAGCATGTGCCCTCACCAGGAGTCAAAATGTGAACTCTTTGGTTCATAGGGCAACACAAAACCACTGAGTCACATGGGGTGGGCAGAAAGGATAATGTCTATTAGTTAAGTAAGGATTGAAATGTGACCAAAAGAAGATAGACTCACTCCTTCTACCAAGAAATAATTGCCATGAAAAAGAGCTGTCTATCTTTCCAGCTCAGTGCTGTAGTGTGTGGGCTGTTGCTGGGAGAGGGTATCAGGGCTGTGCTCTTGACTAAGCTGACATCTCCACAGGTGGCCATATCACAGATTTGTTCCCCTCATTCATTCTCAGTGACCAACACAGACTCCTTGACTTGTCAAGTTCATGGCTAAGTTGTTCCATTTTAATCACTGGGTGGCCTGCCTCCAGGGGGGTTCAACACTGGATGTTTTTGTTTGGGGCAGTGTCAGGCAGTGAATAACCATATCTTAACTCTGTATACACAAGGGTATGCAAAGGACTCATTTAAATGCTCCCACACACACTCTCACAGTATCTTAAGACCAGAGGCATCCGCTCTGGAGCTGGCAGCCTCATCAAACCTAAGGGCTCAGACCAAAGGTTGCTTTTCAGAATTTGAAGTTAACTTTTTCACCCTGAACTTGAATGATTCGAGGGTGCAGTATAAAACAAAAGAGGCATGCAGGGCTTCTCTCTTGGGAGACACACTGTGGGGGTAGGGGATACAAACCTCTGACAGACACACACCTCTAAGGAGAGATGTGTAAAGACAACCGGACTGGTTCTGCTTTGATCTCCTGACCGTCCCTGTCATCAGGCCTCCAAAGTTGTAGTGAATTTCCACAGTCTTATGAGCAGACCACTTGCTGCCCAAAGATTCATATCACCAAGATGGCTCAACATGATAGACAGATGTCTCCAATACATCACATCTAAGGTCAAAAGATACTTTGCAAAGGTAAACATTTATACATGAATGGAGGGAGAGAGGAGGGGCTGGAGGTGGACACAGAAACTTGGATCCACCATTTTAACATCTGTGTCACAAAGGATGTCTTCCAATCCATTGATCACCTTATATTTGTTACTTGGAGGGGATTTTATTAGCTCGCAAATTAAATAGAAAATAAAATAAAATATTCCTTTTAAATCTTTCGACTTTATCAAATACATTCATAAGAAGGCAGACTTCTCTTTTTTAGGAGACATTTTATATTGAATTTATTGGAGTGGCCTTGCTTAATAAAATTATATAGCTTTTAGGGGTATAATTCTATAATATATCATTTGTATATGCATTTTGTGTTCTCCACGTTAAGTCAAGTGTCCTTCCATCATCATTTATCCCCACTATACCATCTACTGCCTTTTCCCATACCCCTTCCCTCCTGGTAATCAGCATGCTGTCATCTTTGTGATCTTTTTTTGTTTGTTTGTTTCTCTTTTTCTTGATCCCTTCACCTTTAAAAAAATATTTTCACTGATTTTGAGAGATAGAGAGAGCAACGAGAGAGAGAGAGAGAGAGAGAGAGAGAGAGAGAGAGAGAGAGAGAGAAGAGAGAGAGAGATCATTGAGATGTGAATTAAATATTCAGAGGCTGCCTCCTGCACACCTCCTACCGGGGACCTGTCTAGCAACCCCTTTATGTGCCCTGACCTGGAATCCATCCAGCAACCTTCAGGTGCATCTGCGATGCCCAAACAACTGAGCCACACCACCCAGGGCTTCCTTCACCTTTTCACCCTGTTCTGCAGCCCCCCACTCCCCTGACAGCTTTCAGTCTGTTCTCTTCCTTTGATAGTTGCAGGCGCCTTGGAATTTCACTCATTTTCCCTTTCTAATTAAAGTTAAATTAGGTATTTGACCCTGGTAGGTTTTCTTTAAACTAAAAATTGGAGGGTCTACTTCTCTTTCTATAATAGACGACAGTTGATTTGATTTGATATAGTGACTTCTACTTTTTAAAATTTTGTTAGTGGATACCTAGTTAAATAGTAGAATGACATACTTAACCCTTCATTTCTCTATTTATAGAGTCATGAACAAAACAGTAGCTTGAGTTCCCTTTATGGAACACAAAGATTAGAATGTGTTTTCTTACTTGCATTCCTTTCCTGTCTTCAAATTTATGGTTTTTGCTAAATTATCCAGAGATCTAAGAAGTTATATTCATATTTGTGCTGATAAAATGCTAGTGAAAAATACTTTTACAATTTTCATTTAATTTTGTAAATATATTTACCATAGAAATAACCTGTGTATAGATTGTGAGTTGTGAAAAATTCATCTTAAAACTAATGATTTGCCTGGCCTGGAGTGCCTCAAAATGGTCCAATGAGGAGGGAACCAGTAGTCAAGAAGTTAAGAAAGCATTACAATATTTCAGGTGGAAAATGATGGTGGTCAAAAGTAAGGCATTGGGACAATGATTAGAAAAGTTATGTGAATAATTTTAAATAAAGAACCAATGATCAGATGTAGAGATGAGGAATAAACAGGGTGAGTGTGCCTGTGAGCATGCCACATGTGGGGAACCCGTAAAATAAACCTGGATGTACTTCAAGGATTATTGACTCAAACTGATTGGTGCATAGACTAAAAAATATTCCATAATAACCTTAAGGTTATGAAGGAGTTAAGGTTAAATTAGGATGGGGCCCTAATCGATAGGACTATGGCATTAGACGGGAGGAAGAAATAGAGAGGAACGCTCTCTCTCCTGCCATGTGAGGACACAGTGGGAAGGCAGCTCGCTGCAAGCCCGGAGGAGAGCTCTCACCACAACCTGACCTCACTGGCACCCAGATCTCAGACTTCCAGCTTTCAAAACTGTAACAAAATACATTTCTGTGGTTTAAACTACCCGGGACACCCAGCATGTGCCCTGACTGGGAACTGATATTTTTTTTTTATAGAGGCCTAGCTGACTAATGCAATCCATTAGTATTTCCTCATTGGACATTATTTTTCCTTCAAGATTTTCGAGGAATAATCAACAAATATTCCTTCAGGTATTATTAACTATCGTCACTATGTTGTACATTAGGTTTTCAGAACTTATTCATCTTAAAGCTGAAAGTTGTACTCTTTGACCTAGATCTCCCCATTTCCCCACTTCCGCCTCCCCCTCTCTCCCCCCCAGTTAGTTCCTGGCAATCAAAATTCTAGTCTCCATTTCTATGACATTGGCTTGAAAAAAAACAAAGATTCCACATACAAGTAATACTGAGGAGATAGAAGAGGGATTGGTAGTTAAGGACAGGATCATGGGAGGAAAGGAGAATAGGGAAGTCCAAGAATAACAGGATACAGCTTGCTGACTAGTTGCTAAGGCAGCCCAGTTGGGCGAAACCCAGTTAGGAGAGAGTTGCTGGGGCAACCCAACTGGGCAGGGAAGACCAACACCCCTAGACAGAGAGCTTCCTCTACTCCTATACAGAGAGCTTCCTCTATCCCTAAACAGAGAGCTCCCTCCACCCCTAGAGAGAAAGTTTCCTCCACTCCTAGAGAGCTTCTTTGGAAGAACCAATCAGAAGCCAGCAGGATATATATATATGTATATATATATATATACATATATATATATATATATATATATATATATATATATATATATATATCCCTAGACAGAGAGCTTCCACAGCAACCTATGAGGGTTCCTTCCATGCTAGAGGGAGTCTGTCAATCTCTTAACAAACTTCAGTTTTGTTTTCACTTACCTCTTTGTCCATGAACTCATGCTTAGATATCGAGAGTCAATGAACCTGGATCTGAACACAGCAATTTGATTTCAATACCACACAGAATATGTCTCTCTCTCTCCGGTTGACTTATTTCACTCAGCATGATTCCATCCAATTCCATCCATGTTTCACAGTGGCAATAATTTCTTCTATGTTTCTGATATATATATATATAATTTAAATATTTTGTTATTGATTTCAGAGAGAGGAAGGGAGAGGGAGAGAGAGAAACATCAATGACGAGAGAGACTCCTTGATTGGCTGCCTCCTTCATAGACCCGGAATCAAACCGTGACCTCCTGGTTCATAGGTTGACACTCAATCATGGAGCCACACTGGTGGGGTCTGATTAATATATTTTTTATATACATACCACATTTTAAAATCAAATCACCTGTCAGATGGTAGAAAGGATTCCCATACAGGTTTCAAAAGGAACAATGGCCTTCCAATACTGATGCTTGATTTCAGACATCTAACCTTCAGAACTGTGAACAATGAATTCCCATTGTTTTAAGCCACCCAGTCTGTAGTCCTTTGTTATGTTCTGGGCCCCAAACATTGCACAGCTCCCCCGTTGCCAGGATGCAGGATGCCTTAAGACAGAGGGAGGTGGAGTAGGTCACTGAACAATGGGTCGGTTGGAGTTTGGAGGGAGGTGGTGGTTCACGCTCCGGCCAAGAGTGCCCAGGCATTGCACCTGTGCCTTGAGTTTCTTGGAAACAGCTGAAATAGCTTTTGGAACCTTTGGGTTGTCATTGTAACTGTCCTAACTCCCTCTTGTGGTTCCCGAGTATAAATATGCTGTAACACCTATTACATTGCATGCAGTTCGGCCTTTACCGCGGTGAAGTGCTGCAACTGTAGTCGCTGGCCCGCTTAATAAAGGCTCATAAATTTTGATCTCTGTCTCTGGTGGTCGTCTCTTGCGGGTCGCCCCATAACAGTTATGGCAGCTCTAGGAAACTAATATATCGAACCTTCTTTGCTAGTGAGACTAGGTTCTAGCAAAGTTACTTATATGAATAATGTGACACCTCAGATGAAGGTATGTTCTCCCAGAGATCATTCATTTCTTTCAAAGGCGATTCGTTTCTGTTCTGCTTGGCCCTGGCAGCTGTCTGTATTAGTCTGTTCAGACTGCTAGAATATCATAGACTGGATGGCATATAAACAACAGAAATTTATTTCTCATAGTTTTGGAGGCTGGAAAGTCCAAGAACAAGGTGCCAGCAGATTCAGTGCCTGATGAGGGCTCACTTCCTGGTCCATTTCATAGTTGGCCATATTTCCATTGTGTCTTTACACGACAGAAGGGATGAATGGCAGAAGGGGTGGGAAGTTCTCTGGGGTCACTTTTATATATTTTTAAATCCTTACCTAAGAAATGAGGATATTTTTTTCCATTGATTTAGAGAGAGAGAGGATGGGAGGGGGAAGGGAGGAGAGAGAGATAGGGAAGAGAGAAACATCCATGTGATAGAGACATATCAATCGGTTGCCTCCCACACACTCCCAGACTGGAGGGTAGGGCCAGATCTGCAACCTTGGTATGTGCCCTTGACCCAGAATTGAACCTACGATCCTCCAGTGTGCAGGCCAATGCTCTAACCACTGAGCACTGCTGGCCAGGGCTCTGGGGTCATTTTTAAAGGGCACTGATCCCATTCATGAGGCCTCTACCCTCATGAGCTAGTCACCTGCCAAAGGCCCCACCTCTGAATATTATCACAATAAGACATTTGAACTCTGGTGGGGACACAAAAATTCAGCCCATAACAGTGGCACTACACAACTTTAAACTGGCTCAAGGCTTAAAGATTTCTGACCACCAAGATCATGTGTGCCTAGGCTGAAAATTAATATAAAGGCTGGTTCTTGCATGAATGTGATACTGCACTAGTAGTTTTCCTCTTTTAGTTCAGAATTATTTTTACAGTATATTTAATTTTGCTGTAGATTTTTACTGAAGTTTAAGCTTCTACTATCATTTATAATTTTTATGTTTAGAAAAATGTTACTGAATGATGAAGAGTCTTAACATTCACACATTACATCCCTGAGCCAACAATGCAAGCCTAACAATGGAGTGTCAAGTTCTAGTAAGACCACCAAGTGTGTAATTCTTTGCAGTGAGACTAAGTAGCAGATACAATGGGAGAGCTAGAGAGTGACACTGGAGGTAGCAGGTGCATGTGGATCTCAGTGCTACAGACTGAGCTATTGGAGTGGAGCTGAGGCTGCTTTTACTGAGGGTTGAGTGCTTCAGGCTCAATCTTAGAGCACAGTCTGTGGTATATTTGAAACAACTGTGGTTGTTTGTATTTATCACAAACAACAGGAACTAAAAGTATATTGTTTGGGGAAGAGGGATTGATTGGAAGGGGGTGGGAGAGTAAGTCATACCGCATAATTGTTGAGATCATGTACCTTAGAATCAGACAAATACAAGTTTGCATCCCAATTCCTCAAAGTCCTAACTTTGTGGCCTTAGGCAAATTACTGAATCACTCTGAATCTCAATTTATTTATCTGTTAAATAGAAATAATAAAGGGGTCTACTTCAGGGAATTGTTTAAAGGGTTGATTGGGATTCAGTGCATATAAAGCTCATGGTATGCTGTAACATACATGGCAAGCACATGATAAATGTTACCAATTGTTATGTTAGTTAACATTTGTGGTCTCCTACTAGGAACTTTGTGTATTACTCATTTAATCCTCCCAGCAACCTAAGAGGGGATATTACTCTCATTCCAAAGGCAAGAATACTGGGGTCCAAAGTTGGTTCAGTAGCTGCTAGTAACTGGAGAGCAGATTTATTCTTCTACAAAGTCCAGAAGAAGGTAGGCTCTCACAAGGGCGATGGGAGTAATTCATTGAGGAGGACATGCACTACACAACTTCTCCAAATTCCTGTCTTTCCTCCTCTCTACCACTAGGCTGTCATCTTCTAAGGTCCTGGCCCAGAAAGTAGTGGTAGGTTGCATCTTCCCAGAGGCCCCTGGGCCCTCCCAGCACAGTACAGTGCTTCCACCACCTCTTGGAATCATTATGGGACTCCCACAGCACAGTCTCTGTGGCCCTCACTAACAAGGCCCCAGGTGAGAATGTACGTTGTTCTTGAGATTTCATTAAGAATTTGACATTTGAAAAGGTTTCTCCGGTTTTTGCCTCCTTTCTTGGGTTTCTCCCTCATCTCCAGCTTCAGAAGGCAGCTTGTCTCTGCCCACAGGTCCTATTTGGACAAGACATCGGAGAGAGATAAGTTCCCTGGGTGACAAACAACTCTCCTATGACCTAGGTGTTAAGTGGAGTTATTATAGTAACTGCCCAAATGATTCCTGCAGATTAATATAGAAAGGGGGGTAAGAATGTTTGGAAAATTTCTAAACCATTACAGAGGTAGAAGGCCCCACTGCTTGATCGCTGTAGTATTAATTAGGGCTTGTATTATCTACCTTAGCTCTACTTCTATTATCCTCATTGTTCTTGGGCTAATTTTGAGGTCCCATGAGGATAACACTACGGTGGAGAAGTCCATGTCAGAGATGATCTCAGCCTCTCTTTATGCCATTACCATATATATAGCCCCATACTTTCATCCCGAGTAGCTAACAGAGCTTGAGCAGGTTGTTGCCCCTTTTACATCCCTTTCTATAAAATCTTGCCTGCCTCTGCACCAACCCAAGGTGAGTTCTTTCATGGCCCTCCCTCTGCTCCCATGTAACAGGGAAGGGACTTTAGTTGTTATTGAGTAGTAAAACCTCCTGGTTTTACAGATGCAGCAACCAAGGTCTCACAAGCAGAAATCAGAGGTTTGCTCAGGATGACATATCAGGTGAATGGAATAGCTGGGACTATGATGCAGAGATTGGAGCTCCTCCTCCAGGCATCTTTATCAGTTCCCTCTTTTTTAGATGAAAGCTTGCTTTTCTAAAAAATATTTATTAATTTTTATTCTGTTATGGGTGAACAGGATGAGATTCAGTGTTCCACTTCCCTTATTGGGAACCCAATCCTTATTGGGCAGCCTGACCAGGTCGCTAAGACCAACCTAAAGTGCATGAAGGACCTAGTGGAACTTCAGAGCAGGAAGTGATCACAGCATAATAGATAGCCTGAAGAATAGAATTGCAGGACCCTAAGAGTAGTGGTCTAGAAGGAACCCCTTGACTCTGATCACTCTTATGATTTCATCAGCACGGATGTCCTGGATGGATAGTCCAGTGGACAACCCAGAATTTAGAAGTTCTCATCCTTTTTTGACTGAAGACTAGTCAGCAGCTTCATCCTTTATTGACTGAAGACTAGTCAGCAGCTCATGAATTACTTATTTTTAAGGATGATTTCTTCTGATTATAGAAAATATATGGCAAATTTATATAAAGTCATGTCAGTGTGTGGATTGCTACAACTGCATGCCCCATCAAGACAAACGAAGGAGCCATCTCTACAGCATTAACCTTGTATCTTTTACACGACTCTACCGCCTCCAAATCATATCAATTCTTCAAAGTCCAGCACAAATCCCAACCTGTCCAGAAGCCCTTTCCTCACTCCTGTAGGCCACAATGATGCCCTCTTTGTCAGGATATATTAATTTATCTATGAATGGAACATTACTAAAATGAATTTATGTATATAGTTCTTAAAGTTGAATCAGACTTGAATCTTATCCTAAAATGGACTATAGGAAGTACACTGAATGACTAACTGATTGGGCCAGAAGGTGAAGTGGTGAGCGCCATGTAGAAGACAAAGTGAAGCTGGAATGTTGAAGATGTAAATATCACTTTAAGATGGGCACAGGAGCTCCAGTGGCGCAATCGGTTAGCATGAAGTACTTATAAGATGGGCACAGATCAGGGAGGTATTTCTGGAGGAGGGAGCATTTGAGCTGAGAGAAGGACATTCTATATAGAGGAGATAGCATGAGTAAAGATGGGGATATAGAAAGTCACAAAGTTTGCAATCTGACAACATGCAGTCTGCTGACTGTGACCGTGACCCGGCCAAGGCACTCACTTGGACTTCAGCTACTGCAACCTGGGGTCTACAAGGGTACAGCTTCAGTGATTGTGGGACTGGGTCTTTGAGTCATAAGGATGAGTCAGAAATAGATTTAGAGAGAATTGCAGGAGATGGGCATGGCTTTATGATCCTTGAAATACGTTGGGTTTCTTAGAGCAGCGGTGTGTGTAAAGGTTAAGAGCAGGCTCTGGAGTCAGACTACATGGGTTAAAATCCTGCCTCTGCCACTTGCTTTATGTGACTCATGTCCCCCCGCCCCCTTCCTGCCCCATGTGAAACAGGGATTAAAAATGGTATCCATCTAATGGGGAGGTTGTGAGGAATAAATGAGAAGTGAGTTGATACATGCAAAGCACTTAGACCCTTACAGGGTGCCGAGTCCCGAGTAAGTGTCTTGGTAACGGACAGCTATGACTATTATCAGGGAATGCTCCCAGGAAATCCTGTCAGTATTAAAGATATTGGGGCAGCCTGTGCAGTGGAAATCACAGGGGAAGTGGTTTCTGGTTTCTCTTTTGTTCAGTTAGTTCACTGTGATGTGGCACTTAATAGGTATGTCTTGATCATGCCCACAAGGTGGTACTTCGTAAAATATTATTAGAATAAGCTATTAATTTAGACACATCAGAAAGTAGAGAAGATTAGAAGAAAGATAATAAAAATCACCTGTATCATAACTCAAATCACGGATACATTTTGGTATTTCCTTCAAGTCTTGTTTCTCTGTGTGTGAGAGTGTGTTGAGTGTTTTTGTGTTAGTATTAAAATAATATTATGTTAAATAGTTTTGCAGTATTGGGGTGCTTAATATTTTTCTGCTGCAGGGAAGTTTATATACCATGTGATATTCTAGTCATTAAAGTTTAAACAAAATTTCTTCCAACAGTGTTATGAGCTTAGAGCTTGCTACTAGAGTAATTATTTATTTGACAATTTTTTCATTTTTCCCCCCTGTTTTATTTGGCTTTGAAGACTATTTAAAATATTTTATTTTACATTTTTCTATAATTGTGCCTATTTTACTTAAATTTTTTATTTAAGTAATATAGAGTTATAGGGAGTTTTCTCTTAACATTTATTTTTTTCTTGTGTATTTCTGGCTGTAATATTTTCTACTTGTAATTGTTTGCATTTACCCATTTTTTTTCTTGCTTAGACTTACTTGCCCAGATATCAATTTATTGGCTTATTTAAATGGATTTACTTTTGTTTTTCTAATATATTATTTACTCATTCATTCTATCACTCTACCTCCCACTAACTCAATCTTCTTCCCCAGAGAAGACCAATACTTCCAGTCTTGAGTATTCTTGTGGAGATATATATATATATATATATATATATATATATATATGTATATATATGTATATATATATATGTTACAAATAAAAACTTATATTATATTATATTAATTATATTAACCAGTGTGCCTGTGTGTGTTCTTTTTCTCCTTTTCAATATAAACCAAGCGTCCTACAAGTTGTATTTTACATTTAATAATATGGCTTTGATATCTTTCAAATTACCACAGACAAAGCTGTTTTCTATAGATGCATATTATAGATGCATAGTATGGCTTCGTAATGATATACCATTATGAATTTAGCCAGTCCTCTGATAAAGAACAGTTAGGTTATTTTCAATTATTTGCTATTACAAACAGTGCTGCAACAAACAGCATCATGCATATGTTACTTTTTAAATGTACCCATATATCTTTTGGATAAATTCTCAGAAGTGGAATTTCTGGGTGAAAGAAAAAGCACACTAGTAATTTTGAAATATATTGCCAAATTTCCCTTTTTCTTTTTGATTCTACCTTACAACTACCATGCAAATTCCCCTTGTGGCCAACTCTAACCTGGAATTATACAGAGAATGGAATTTGGGAATGTAGTTCTAGCTTAGCTAATTTGCTGGAAGTTTTAAATTTTTATAGATTAGTCAATTATGGTTATTTTTAAGTTTTTTTCCCTATATTTTGAGTCATCCTTATACTATTAAAATTCCACATTTCCCCCTAATAATTTTAATTTTGCATTTAAATATTTGATCCGTTTAGAATTTTATTATTGCAAAACATATGAGGTACATATACAACTTATGTTTTTCCAAGATAGCTCTGTTATTGCTTCTACTCATAGTACTTACTGCATAGTACATTTTCCCATTCACTTAAGATTCCACTTACGTCATGTATTAAATTCCTACATTACCTTAGGTCTATTCCTGGACCTGTCATTTTTTTAAAGCTTATAAAATGTCATTTTATTTTCATTTATTCTCAGCTGTTTTGAAGTGTGACTGACAAATAAAATTGAAATATGTTTGAAATGTACAACATAATATTACATACATTTACATTGTGAAAGTATTCCTACAATCAAGTTAATGAGCACATCTATCACCTCACATAGTTACTTTCTTTTTTGGTCAGAACATTTAAGAAGTTCTCTTAGCAAATTTCAATGATGCAACCCAGTGTTATTAACAACTAGAGGCCCAGCGCACGAATTCGTGCATGGGTGGGGTCCCTTGACCCGACCGGTGATTGAGGACGATTGGGGCCATCTCGCCCAGTTCCAATCAGCCAGACCCCAGCAGCAAGCTAATCTACTGGTTGAAGTGTCTGCACCCTCGTGGTCAGTGTGCAACATAGCAACTGATCAAGTGGTCAACTGAACAGTCGACCGATTGGTCGGACACTTAGCATATTAGGCTTTTATATATATAGATAGTCACCATCTTATGCATTTGATCCTTAAACTTCATTCTTCTTTTAACTAAATGCACCCTTTTTCCAACCTCTCCCCATTTCTTATAGTTCTTTTCTAATTTTTTAATTTGATTTTTTAATCAATGTTCTTTTTTTGTTAATATAGTTATTGAAGGTTATACATTTTCTTCTAAACATTGATTTAGTGATAATCCTTTAGTGTGTATTGATTTCATTATCGCCCCTTTTCCTTGCACAGACATTATTTATTTTTAGTTTTGATTCCACCTTTGGTCTAACTGTTTCTTAAAGATTTTAAAAAATATTGGGATTTATTGGTAAAAATTGTTTTCCTTTAAATTGGATTGTGATTAAATATTATTGTCTGAATTATTTATGCTTTAAGAATTTGCTTAATTTCTGGTTTATATATGCTCTTTGGGGAAGGTGAATGTTTTGTGGGCATTTGAAAAAGTTGAGTGTAAGAGGAAAAAGAAAAAGGTGAGCATATCAATTCTACCTCTTGAATAATTCATTATATTGAGGTCTTTTATAGCCTTACTTTTCTGTCAAATTAACTCTATTATAAAAGTCACTAAAATCCACTAGTTATTATTCTATTTCTGCTTGAAATCCTGCACTTTTGGCTGTATATATATCAATACCAGATATTGGGAGCATTCATTTGCATAACTATTATGTCTTCTGGCACCCTTATGATTCAAAATTAGGGGTGAGTTATTTTAGCATTTCCTTGTCTGTAATCAATGTAGATAGGTAACTAGAACTGTTTTCTTTATCTCTCATCCCAGCTTTATGTTTTGTCTACAGCCTACCTGTGAAATTTGTCATTTAGCTCTCCCCTGCTTCTTGAATCCAACTCAGGATCACAGAGGTAATGATGCCATACTATGCACCCTACTCCCATTATTGCAAAGAAGGGCTTTTGGTTTTATTCCCTAGTGAGTGCCCATTTTTTATGGAGAATTATACTTGTCTAGATTTTCCTATGGTCATGGATTTTTCTCTTTCTGCCACTCTCCTATTTAACCTCCACTGTACTTGAAGTCCTCTGATCTAGTTTGTGCATTAAGAGTTTTTGATATTTACTAGTTTCTTTGAAGATAGAATCTATATTGATATTCTCATTTTATCTGTATTGGGAAGAGGTTTGAGAAGAGAAAGTTCCAGATTTACTCTGCTATGTTTAAATCAGAAATACACTTTCTACTTATTTATTTTTCCCAAGGGTTTTGCCCTTCATAATCTCTACTAATAGATTCTTCCAGCTAAGACAGAAAGAGAAGTCCAGAATGATGATGTCACCTGTCCATATACCTGAGAATGAAGAAAGCCATTGAGGTAATTGTCACAAGAGAGTTAATAGCTGTGGTGTGTCTTTGGGAGTAGGAAAGTCCTTACTTGGAGAGTGGGTAAAAGGCTCAGCATACAGAAAAAAATTTTAGTAAAAGGCTCAGCATACAGAAAAAACTTTCTTCTTTTTGAATAAATATATCGAGAGGAATGATTCTTTATCTCCTTGGATGTTTCCCTGCAGGAACTAATGCAGCCAAAATCTGGGGCCAATGGAACAACTATTACTGAGTTCCTTCTATTGGGCTTGGTGAAGACACCGGAGCTGTGGCCTCTTGTTTTTGTGCTCTTCCTCTTTGCCTACCTGGTCACAGTTGGGGGCAACCTCAGCATCCTGGCTGCCATCTTGGTGGAGCCCAAACTCCACACCCCCATGTACTTCTTCCTGGGGAACCTATCAGTGCTGGACATTGGGTGCATCACCGTAACTGTTCCCTCAACATTGGGTCGCCTCTTGTCCCACAAGCATGCAGTTCCCTATGGAGGGTCTCACACAGCTTTTCTTCTTCCACCAGTTGGCTGGTGTGGACTGTTTCCTGTTGACAGCCATGGCCTATGACCGATTTCTGGCCACCTGCCAGCCCCTCACCTACAGCACGCACATGAGCCATTCAGTGCAGTGGATATTGGTGGCTGTGTCCTGGGCCTGTGCCCTCACCAATGCACTGATCCACACTATTGCCTAGACTAAGAAAATTCATCTGTGTATAGAGAGAATGATTTGGAAAAAGATAAAAGAAGCAGAGATTTGAGTATCCACACAGCAAGCAGAGTGGATCATAAAAATTACAGGGTTAGCACAGAAAGTAAGAAACACTATGGGGTTTATAGCACACCACTATGTGTATATAAAACACACAAGCATACAAAGACATGAATTATTGAAGTGCACATACCTATTTTTAAGTGGCTACCTATGTGGAGGGAGAAGAAAGGAATGAAGATTTGATGTAATAAAAGACAATAATATTAAGAAGATATCTTGCAAGGAATGGTGGTGACGAGGTGTCATAAATTGAGGCATGTGATTTACGGAGCTCTGAACCAAAAAAAAAAAAAATCAAAACAGCAACCACCCACCTCCCTACCCATTATTTTCCTTCGCCCTGTGGAGACCCATGTCTGGGATGGGGAACAGGTTTTCTGAGAGACTTCCCAAATAATCCAACTTTTACCCACTAAATGGGTTGACCTGAATGGCAGAGACCTTCCTAGTGATTATAATGCAGCATCTGAGTCAAGGAACCTGGAGGGAGGAGGACGCAGAACCTCCCTGGATCTGCATGAGGACACAGATGGAGGCACTGAGGCAGTCTCATGCCTGACCTGGTGGGGGCTCTTGATGCTCCCTCTCAGCCTAGTTCCTCCTTTCCCTGGGGGCTCCATGGAGCTGGGTCTTATCTCTGGGATCAGAGATAATCCAGGTTAACATGTCTTGTTATTTCCCCTTTGCACAAGTTTATGACATGGTCCTAGGAGATCTGGGGACCAAACTTCTACCATGTTATGTAGCTCTGTGCTTAGGTGCCCAGGGCAGGAGTAGACACCCATTAGGTATCAATAAATGCCTGTGGATCAAAAGTGATCACCTGAATCTTTGACTGGGGCCAAGGACCCTGAGATTTCCCGTGACATTTTCCTTCAAGTGCCCAGAGAAGCACCTGGCGTGCTCTGCAAATGCATTTGTCAGTTGGCATTCAAAGAGTTTGTTGAACTCTTTGCCTTTGTTTCGCTGTCTGGCCCTGAGAGACAAAATCCCATTGGATAGAATAGAGTGGATGCTGGCTTTACCCAATGGCATGCTGCTCTGAGGCACTCCAGAGTGACACTCTGATAATATGTATAAAAATGAAGTGTGCTTTTCTTTGAATGTACCTAGAAATATATCCAAAAATGATGTACAAAGACATTTACTGATTCATTGTCTGTAGTAGGAAAAACAAGAAAAAAGTTAAATATTATAATCGCAATATTGATTAAGAATATATCTGATGCAATCATAAAATGTAATAGCATGCATTCATTAAAAATGATGAAAATATTTACAGAGTATGTTCACCAGCACATTGAGTGAATAAAAATAATTTAGTAAGAAAACAAAATTGGAAGGATTTTCATGAAAATGTAAACAGGACCTGAAGTGATTTTTACTTCCTTTACATTTTACACTTAAAGATATTAAAGAAAATTCAACAAAATCCAAATATTAGAAAATAAACATATGTGAATGCAAATTTAATATGGAAGTTAATGCAACAGATATCATAATAAAAAGTAAGTTTGGCACATGCAAAAAACCAGCTGTGGACCAACTTATTAATAAATATGACTACAAAAGCCTAAATAAAACATTAGCATATCTACTTCATTAGTTTATACTGGAACACAAGTATGAGTTAATATTAGGAGAGCTTCTAAAAGCTCTACCCCTATGTTCATTGCAGCATTATTTGCAATAGCCGAGATACGGAAGTAACCTAGGTGTCCATCAACAGAAGAATGGATGAAGATGATGTGGTGCATATGTACAACAGAATATTACTGGACCATAAAGAAGAAGGAAATCTTACCATTTGCAGCAACATGGGTGGGTCTAGAGAGTATTATACTAAGTGAACTACCCCAGGCAGCAAAAGACAATTACCATAGAATTTTATTTATATGTGGACTCTAAAAACAAAACAAAATGCAGACTCATTAAAAAAAAAAAGAGAAAAAGGGATAGTTACCAGAAGGGACATTGTGGGGGATGGGTGAAAAGGGGAAGGGAAATATAGTCAATAGTATTGTGATAAGTTTGCATGGTGACAGATTGATTATAAGAATTGGTGAGGTGATAAAATCGTCCAATTACTGTATCAGACACCTGAAACAATATCTGTACTAATAAAAGGGTAATATGCTTATCAGACTGGGAGACCTTCCGGACATCCTTCCCGACAAAGCCATGGTGGCAGAGTCAAGGCAGAGGTGGTTAGGGGCGATCAGGCCAGGAGGGGAGGGCAGTTGGGGGTGATCAGGCTGGCGGTGGGGGAGAAGTTGGGGGCGAGCAGGCCAGCAGGGGGAGCCAATAGGGGGTGAGCAGGTCGGCAGGCAGAGTGGTTAGGGGCAATCAGGCAGGCAGGCAGGTGAGCGGTTAGGAGCCAGCTGTCCCAAATTGTGAGAGGGATGTTTAACTGCTGGTTTAGGCCCAATCCTGCAGTCAAACATTTCCTGAGGGGTCCCAGATTGGAGAGGGTGCAGGCCAGGCTGAGGGACACCCCCCTCCCCCATGCACAACTTTTGTGCACCAAGCCACTAGTAACCATATAAGATTGTATATAAACTATACTTAAATTAAAAATAAAAAAAATTCTCAGATGCTATAGGTTTTTTTAGAAAATTAAACCTAGGAATGAATATTCTAAAATTTAAAAACGTATCTTAATAAAAGTTAATAAAAAGTAATAGGCACTGAAAAAGCATCTGATCAAAAATGCAACAGCCATATCTGATTATTAAAGTACTATTGTCAAATACAAACAGAAAGATAGTTGCTAAATGTCTTTCACTTAAAATCCTCTAAAAGGCCTCATTGCACTTGGAATAAATTTTACAGCCTGAACAAGACTCTGCAGGCATGCACCCCATTGGCCTGCACAGCTTCCTGTCTCACATTCTCCTCTTTACTCCAGCCACACTGGCCCTATTTCATTCCTTCAACCCAGTGAGCTCTTCCCCACCTCAGGGCCTTTACACACACACCTCTCTGTCTGCAAGGCTCTTTGCTCAGGGCTTCATAGGACTGACCTTTTTCTCCTTTACATCTCACCCAAAAAAGACATCAACATGTGGAACGTGTTCTCTATATCAGAAAATTAAATGGAGTCTATTTATATTCTCTCATTTTTTTATTTTTAAAATTCTCATTCCACCTACATTAGATTTTTAAAAGGAAAAAGACACAGTAAAATGTATTAATCTTAGATACATTTAAAATGTCTTTGGTAAGATCTGAAATATTGATCTAAAGTTTTCCCCTCAATAATTGACCAGCTGTCCCAGTGCTATTTGTTGCTAAAGAGCCCCCATAATGATCCACTCAGTCCCACGTGTGCTCGGCCCTGTTCCTGATGTCGCTGCCCAGCTCCCGTGGCCTGCTCACTCCAGCACCCTTTCCGCACTGCTTGAGAATCCTGTCTATTTGACAGAGCAAGTCCCCCTCTTATATTCTTTTCAACTGTTTCCTGATTTGTTTGCATATTTATCTTTAGATAAAATTTAGAATAGCTTTTGTTTCCCCAAAATCCTGTTATGATTTTTACTTTAAATAAGTAAATTTTAGATTAATTCAGGAGAATATGTGCCTTTGCAATATGTTATCTTTGTCTATCCATTAAATGGAGAAATAGAGCATTGGAAGGCCCTGGGCAATTCCTGTTAACATCTTACTGTTTTAGATTATTTTGTTGATGTCACACTTTGTATTTCCACCTGATGATTGTTTACATACAAATCCTATATAATAAAGAGCTTATATGCTAATTAGACTGAACAGCGGAATGACTGTCCGGACGACATTCCGGAAGAAGCCGGGGCTGCGAGCAGCTGCGAGGACCAAGCCCCTTGCACGGATTTTGTGCATCGGGCCTCTATTGTATTTATAACAGTAATGGGCAATATATATTGAGTGCCCACCACATGCCAACTCTTTATGTTAAGCACTTTATTACTCAATTTTATTCTTGCAACTCATCTTTCATGTGAAAAAAACAAGCCTTAATGAACTCAGCTAACATGCCTGAGGTTTCAATGCAAGTGGCAGTGCCATTCTTCTCACTAAAAATTGTTTTAGTTAATTGTCACCCAAGGATAAGTTTCCCTTGGTTTTTAGAGAGATTGGGAGGGAGGGAGGAAGACAGAGAGAGAAACACCGATGTGAGAAAGAGAGACATTGATTGGCTGCCTACTTTGCTTGCCCAGACCAGGGCCAAGGATCTAGCCTGCAACTGAGGTATGCACCCTTGACTGGAATCAAACCCAAGACCCTTCAGTCCACTGGCTCCCAACTATTGCAGGCGAACAGCTCTGTCTCTTTCTCTCACTCGCTGGCTGCTCTAATTTAATTGAGAACATCCAGAATTTTCTTCTGGTCACTAGTATAAAGAATCTTATTAAACTCACTGAAGTCACATGTCCACATACAACCATCATCACTGTGGTCTGGTCAGAGAGATGTGCTGATACCTTCACTCTGGGCCTCTGACCCACACACCCCAGAACCAGCTGGATGTGGAAATTGGCAGCTATTAGAAAGGGGGAAATGGAAGTCATGTCCACCACAGGCCATTGTCAAATAAAATATTGACTGCTGGTTTCCACTCTGACATATAAGAGCTTGGAAGTCCTTACTCTTATCCTTACAAGAAGAAAAAAGATGAACAATGCAAGAGACAGGCACTTTTTTTTAGATCCATCAGATCATTAAAGTCACATGGCTATGAAATTAACATTTGCTGCTGCAAACCACTGAGATTCAGGGCTCTGTTAACACAATACAACCTAGCACTAGCTCTTGTGTGTGCGCGCGCACAGATAGAAGAAAAGCAGACACCGAGGAGGTGTCAATAGGAACAAAAAAGAGGTTGGAGGCACTTCTGCCTGTGACAGTCCTCCTCCTACTTGATAGCTACTCCCCCTCATGAGCCTGAACACTTCTAAGAAGCACATGCTGCAATAACCCATTGTGCAGTCAGGGGAGAGACAGGCTCTGACAGGTACAGTGACTTATCCAGGATCAAGAAGAGGTAAGAATGAGGGGTTGAGTCTGAGCCTAGGACTGTCTCCTCAAATCTGGGACCCTGGCTGCAGCCAGACCTTCTAGGGGCTGTGGAGAGGGGTGTGTTGGGGTCACTGTGTACACTGTTGGTATTCCATAGAGAAGGTGGGTGAGCCGTCAGCAGCCCACAGGACTATCTATAGCTGTTATTAGGTGAGGAGAGTTGGGACAGGGGGCGTGGTGGCAATCCCAGGAAGTGAGGTCACTTCCTAATAGAACTTGGAACCCCCATAACCAAGCACCCACTTTCTAGCAACTGCCCAACCGCCACTCACTTGGCAAGAGCCAGTTGACAGTTCAACATGTTCTCTTGTTGTGTTCCCAGTTATCGGGGCTCTGGTTCCCAGAGACCCTGCAGTGAGAGTTGTTCCAGATGCTGTAGACGGTTCAACACTCGTGCCCGACATCTCTGGCCGTTTTCAAGAAGATCCCATCAGGTAAGAGAAGGTGGCCTGTGTCACACCCATTCAAACCAGGCCAGCCTTTTCTGTGGGCGATCCCTGTGCAGCCCACATGCCTTCCCTTCATGTGGTGGGAATAGGGACCTGAAGGGAGACCCCTGGGGCAGCAACAGTTTTTGGGGCAGTGGATCACCTAGAGCAGTGGTTCTCAAGCTTTCTAATGCCACACCCTTTAATACAGTTCCTCATGTTGTGGTGACCCCCAACCATAACATTATTTTCTTTGCTACTTTATAACTGTAATTTTGCTACTGTTATGAATCGTAATGTAAATATCTGTGTTTTCCGATGGTCTTAGGCTCTACAGCAGTGGTTCTCAAGCTGTGGGTCGCGACCCACAGGTTGAGAACCGCTAGCAGGTTGCCTAAGACCTTCAGAAAACACAGATATTTACATTACGATTCATAACAGTAGCAAAATTACAGTTATAAAGTAACAACGAAAATAATGTTATGGTTGGGGGTCACCACAACATGAGGAACTGTATTAAAGGGTCGCAGCATTAGAAAGCTTGAGAAACACTGACCTAGAGGTCCTGCTGTGATCATATCCCAGGGCAGGGCAGGGCAGGTAGTTGGAGATGGGCTTCCAGAGGGGTCTTTGTGCCAATGGGAGTCCTAGCCCTCAGGCTGTCACGCCTTTTCCTCGCCAGTGGAGGTCTCAGCAGATCACAGTGTGTATGTGTGTCTCAAGTGGAGGGTCACAGAACCAGCAAAACAGGGCTCTGAGGCTTTCCCCTGGTGACTGGGAACTGTCTTTACAGAGCTCCGCACAGGAGAACGGACCGGAGCCGACAGATGGGGTCCTCAACCCCATGCCCCTGCAGGAGGCCCAGGTGCCGCATACCTCCTGCAGCATGCAGCACGGCCGCAGGGTGAGTATAGGAGCTGAGGTGACACACACTCCTGAAACCCTGGGAGTCAACAGGACCTGGGTTCCAGAAGGCACCCTGCTACTCCCCTGTAATCCCTCCTAGCTTCCAGTTTCCAAAGGAATCTGGGTCCCTGTCTCCTCCAGGTCAGGAGCTGGGGCCTTCTTGGGCTGCACATTGTATCAGGATGGGGACTGCTTATCATGGTGATCCATGTCTTCATTGCTGTGGGACCTTATAAACTTCTGTTGCCATGACAACGGTGCCACCCTGAACACTCCACATGTTCTAATATTCAGACCCTCCACCCCAGGAAAAGCCTCTGTGTCTCATCTTACATTGGGATGTTTTTTCAGAAATCACACGGGTGACACTGTTAATAAAGCATGTGCTGTCTGTCCTCTGCTAAGAACATGACATAAGATACTAATGTGTTTCATATTCCTCACCTCCAATTCTACTTTTCCTGCCAAGAACCTCTTCTCTTATCAATGTGAAAAACTTTCAAAGCTGTGGAAAAGTTTTGTGCGTTTATTTGAGCCAAAGTGTCGACAATTGCCAGAGAGGAAAATCTCAATGGGTTGAGAGATCGCATGGGAGTGACAATTTTGCACCTTATGTTATAAATTACAAGCAAAGTGCAGACTTATGTGGGTCACATGAAATCCATGGGTGATAGATTAGGCAGAGAAGAGAAAGAAAAGTGTGGAAACTTCTGTGTGATTGGATCAACGGTAAAATGATAGGCACGTACTTCTTTTCCATAGGTGGATGTAGGATAGCTTCAAGTCAACAGTGAACTCAATAACAACGAAAGGTTTTGTGTTCTCTGCAGGGCAGAGTGGTGCCTGTGCATGAGTTGTCCAAAATAAGGAAGATTCCTTTGATAATCCAAAGATATGTTATCATAGATGCAAAAAGGCAGTACACAGGCTCAGTTAAGGTAAAAGATTGACCTTTGTCAGGGAAGATGCCGGACTACGACATGACTACCCACCATGAGCTCCTTTGAGTTAGTGTTTTAATTTCAGACCATCCTTTGTAGTTACTTAAGGTCTCTGAGTTTGCAAGGCCTCCACGCAGGACTTCCCTGAGCTAGTCAGGTTAGCATGTGGCCCCTTTTTTGTCCATACATCCTCCTTTTGTTCAAAATCAATTCAAATTATGCATTGATGATCAGTGTTAGTGTTTTGTCTTGCAGAACAATGGATTATTGGGGATGAGGCAAGACCTTAAATAACCTTAAATGGCATTCAAGGTGGAATTTTTATTATTATTCAAAATAAAAGTCAGGTGAATGGGAGGCCATGAGATCCTATATGTCCTTGTTACAAAATATTCTGCATCAATTTTAAATTTTGAGCTACCATGATCAGGGTCCTTTTGCTGCTTGTCTTAAGTTTTGGTATTTTGCATCAGTATAATATTTACATACCAAGAACAAAAGCTACAATATTAAAGCAGTAACACCATTTAGGAATAGAAAATATCTAGTGCTAGACTGAGGGGAATAAGCATCCCAGCCAAACAAAAAACTCTTTGCATGCATTATCATAATGGTTCATTAAGCTAATATATGTTTTCCTCCTTCAGCCACTGTCACTTGTACTTATGCTATGTTTGGCCTGTTTGGCCAGATGAATTAAGACTCTCTACTCTTTTGTTATCATAACTGATCATCAGAATATCATTGTCTAGTAGGTGGGGACAATTAGCAGGTATCCAAATTCAACTTTTCATATGTAATAAGGGAGGGGCCTGGAGAGACAGATATTGTTTCCATTAGGAAACCATAAAGAGGGTAATAAGAATATAAAAATCAGTTGATGTACATTCAATCAATAACAATGAAGTGATACCAGAACAAGGTTTGAGCAGCAGTAATTTGTGAGCATCCAGGCCTTGTTGACTTCTTGGGATAGCTGTCAGCCCCCATAGCCAGTGGTTTCTCACCCTTGAAAAGTCTTTGATCTCCATGGTGGATGGAGGCCAGTGTCAGAGACAGATATCCATTTGTGGTTATGCACCTGATAAGGTAACGTCCCTTTTAACACTGTTGGAGAGAGTCTTTAATTAATGTCTTTCTCAATAATAAAAAATCTCCTGGTTGTAAGTTTTGGTCTTTAAAGTGTTTGTCTCTTGGGAGTACTATGAAATGAATGTCACTCATTTCAGGCCTATAACCTTAGTGAGTCATTGATAGTAATGTAGAATGTCTGCTTTTAGTTTCCCTTATATATGGAAAACAAAAAGATTTAAAGATCAGCAGTATTTTAAACAGAGTCACAACAACAATAATCATCTTCACTTCATTTAGTTCCATACCCATTTTTTTGTTTATCCTGTTATTTGCCAGTATTTTCATGAATTCGGTTATTCCTTAGAATTCTATACTTCTTCATTCAGTTCAAAGATGTGCCCTGCTTAGAAACCTGTAATTTAGAGTAAATCAGAGTCCTTTCCATGGATTTTTCTACAGATGTAACATATTTGAAAATTCATTAGAATAAAACAATAACTATCTACGAATGACAAAACGTAGTGGCATGGTTATAGTTTTGATTGTAATGCAATTGATAAAATACTTTGATTTTTTTTAAACTACAACATTTCAAGGCAATAATTTTTGGAAAATAATAATTACTATAAAATGACAGAGAATAATATGAAAATGTATAAGTATATGTATATATTTGGATACAATACACAATTTCAATATAAAAAGAACAAATAATATGTAAGATTTTAAAACATTGTCCATGGCTTCTTATATTGAGCATTGGGTATACTCATAAACTTCCAATGTTTGAGCCACAAATACCCAGAGTCCCACTGCTAGACGCCCTCACAGGGAACCACCCCTCTTGGCTGGCCTGGTGTCGCTGATAACAAGACCCGGGTTACACTTGAGAGTTTCCTATTTGAACTTTTCTTTGAATTTTTCTACGTTCCTTCCTAGGACAGGTTGAAATCTTTCGAACATCCATTTTAATAAAAATATATGTACACAAATAGCACAGCTGTTTTCATTTTTTAATTTGGCAAAGCTTCTCAGGCAATTTCAAGCATATTAAGTAGAGCTAATTCACTTCAATAACGGCCCTTTAATAAGGACAGAGAATAAATCCTTGAGGTATTCCAGGGGCCACTGGAATTAACTCAAAGCCATCTTTTGTTTAAAAAGTCTCTTAAGCCCTAACCAGTTTGGATCAGTGGATAGAGCATCGGCCTGTGGACTGAAGGATCCCAGGTTAGATTCTGGTCAAGGTCATGTATCTTGGTTGCAAGTGCATCCCCAGTAGGAGGTGTGCAGGGAGGCAGCTGATCGATGTTTCTCTCTCATTGATGTTTCTAGTTCTCTATGTCCCTCCCTTCCTCTCTGTATAAAATAAATAAAATGTATATATTTTTAAAAAGTCTCTTAAAATGGGAACTTTAGGGAGATTGTCAAATATACATATGCAAAAGATTATACCATGTACTTTTTGTAAATTGAAGTAAAGCAAACACAGGCTTATGGTAATAACTCTAAAAGACATTAATCATACTTACAAACAGTTTTAATATTAAATATGTTGTCCAGACTACAGAATTCACCTTAATTTACATAAGTATTTAATCTTTTAGGCCAATGAAAGATTATATCCCAGTAATGCCATCTGGAGGCTGAAAATTCACCACACATATCACATAGATGAACACATATCACACAAATACTATGCACATAATTTTTGCAGGGAAAACACAAGAATATTTTATATAAAACTTTCACAAAAGTTTATAGCCTGTACTCCCTTTTACAAACCTTTTATGAACTTTCACAAACCTTCTTATCCATTCAGAAATCACTATCCTTAGAGAAAATTACATTTGTGCTTTTCCTTCAAATATGACTCCCTATACCGCAAGCCTTCTATTAGCACAATGATATAATTTCTTCCAAGTTAACGGGAACTTTTAACTCTTAGGAGCCTTAATTTCCAATGATAAGCACAAAAGTGAACAACCAGCATTCCTTAGATTGATGTTGATGAACATATTTTAATCATACTCTCACATTCAAGAAACACACATTTGGGAGGAGAAACCAAGATGGCAGCATAGGTAAACACCTAAACTGCTGCCTCGCACAACAATTTCAAAACTACAACTAACAGACAAAGCGGACATCATCCAGAATCACAGGAAGGCTGGCTGAGTGGAAATTCTACAACTGGAAGGAAAGAGAAAAGCACACTGAGACTCAGAGGAGCTGCATGAGACAGAGGTACTGAGACTCATGTGCAGAGAGGACTGCAACTGAGTGCGCGGCTGGCTTTCTCAAGCGGGAGGGAGACCAAAGCTCCTGACTGTGCTGAACTCCAGTTCCGGGAGACACTCTGGGGACCCAGAGTCATACAGGGTGAAACTGGACTGTCAGGAAAGAGAAAAGCACACTGTAACTCAGAGGAACTGTGGAAGGCAGAGATACTGAGGCACGCGGGCGCAGAGAGGGCAGG
This sequence comes from Corynorhinus townsendii, assembly GCA_026230045.1. Taxonomy (NCBI): domain Eukaryota; kingdom Metazoa; phylum Chordata; class Mammalia; order Chiroptera; family Vespertilionidae; genus Corynorhinus; species Corynorhinus townsendii. Next base: position 36,634,936 of record JAPDVU010000009.1, read on the forward strand.
CAACTGAGTACGTGGCTGGCTTTTACAATCTAGAGGGAGACAAAAGCTCCCGACTGCACTGAACTCTAGTTCTGGGTGAGACTCTGGGGACCCAGACTCATTCGGGGAGAAACTGGACTGTCTGGCAGTAGGCGAAACTTGAGGGTGGCTTTCTCTCAGAGGTGCTTGCAGCAATTACCACGTGACACTGAGGAACAGGGGCCTATTAGGGCAGGGCTGACAGGAAACCAATGCTATCTGCTCCGCCCTGAGACTCCATCCCATCCAAGCTGAGCACAGAGGCTTTTGCAAGTCTTCTCTCATAAGGGTGTCTCTAGCACAGAAGTTCTCACAGTGAAGACACAGCTGATCCTCACAGCCAACTGGCCTGGAGGTCAATTCCTCCCAGTGATAGCAACAACAATCAAGGCTGAACCACAACAAGACTGTGCACACAGCCCATAAAGGGGTGCACCGAGAGTGTCCACCTCAGGTAACTGGAGAGGGTGAACCACTGGGCCCTATAGGACACCTAGCACACAAAGCCACTCTGTCAACTCAGGGAAGCAGTGAAAATGTGAAGACAAAGAAACAGATCACAAAGGAAAGAAATGGAGGAAAGCAAATGACTGGATATAGAGTTCAAAACCATGGTTATAAGGTTTTTCAAGAATTTTCTAGAAAAGGCCAATAAATTTAGCAAGACCCTCGAGAATATGAAAAAGAGCCAACTAGAAATTAAGCATACACTGACTGAAATAAAAAATATTATTCAGAGATCTAACCGCAGACTAGAGGATCCCAAGAATCAAGTCAAAGATTTTGAAATATAAAGAAACAAAAAACACTCAACCAGAAAAGCAAAAAGAAAAAAGAATCCAAAAAGTTGAAGATAGTGTAAGGAGCCTCTGGGACAACTTCAAGCATACCAACATCTGAATTCTGGGGGTGCCAGAAGAAGAGAGAGAGCAAGATACGGAAAACCTATTTGAAGAAATAATGACCGAAAACTTCCCCCACCTGGTGAAAGAAATAGACTTACAAGTCCAGGAAGTGCAGAGAACCCCAAACGAAAGGAATTCAAAGAGGACCACACCAAGACACATCATAATTAAAACCCCAAGGGCAAAAGGCAAAGAGAATCTTAAAAGCAGCAGGAGAAAACAGTTACTTACCTACAAGGCAGCACCCATACAGCTGTCTGCTGATTTCTCAACAGAAACTATGCAGGCCAGATGGGAGTGGCAAGAAATATTCAAAGTGATAAATAGCAAGAACCTACAACCAAGATTACTCTACCCAGCAAAGCTATCATTCAGAATTGAAGGGCAGATAAAGAGTTTCCCAGATAAGAAAAAGTTAAAGGAGTTAATCACCACCAAACCAGAATTATATGAAATGCTGAAAGGTATTCTTTAAGAAGAGGAAGAAGAAGAAAAAGGTAAAGATAAAAATTATGAACAACAAATACATATCTATCAACAAGAGAATCTAAAAATCAAGTGATAAAAAAATCTGATGAACAGAATAAACTGGTAAATATAATAGAATCAGGGGCATAGAAGGGAGTGGATTGACAATTCTCGGGGGAATGGGGTGTGGAGGGTGGGGGAAGAGACTGGACAATAATCGTACACCTATGGATGAGGACAGTGGGGGAGGGTAAGGGCAGAGGGTAGGGTGGGAACTGGGTGCAGGGGAGCTATGGGGGGAAAAAAGAGGAACAATTGTAATAATCTGAACAATAAAGATTTATTAAATTAAAAAAAACAAAAACACACACAAAATAAGTTAAAAAAAGGGAAACACACCTTGAAGAAAGCACAAAACATTACATCAACAGCTCCAAATCAATTTTACAGACCTTCTGTAATAAAAAACCCAAAAGCAGGTGAACTTAGGACTTGTCTAGCAATCAATGTTTCAGTATTTCCTGTTATTTAAAAATATCTAGATATTCAATAACTTTCATTAAAACTTACTAAGTTAGAAATAAATAGTTGAAATAAGCTAAAGTGATTTGTTTAGGTGGGTAAGGTAATTTTTTTTTTTCTATTGGAATAAGACATATCTTCCAGAGATTTGTATTTTTAAAAATGGCCTAGACAAGAGGTCTTGGTGAACTCAGGTATTCCCACTTCAAAGGTTCTGGGACTTTGATTGCATAAAGCCAATTATCAACAAGCCTCTGAAATGAATGGGGGAGGTTAGGGAATGTAAAAGGACTTGGTGGGCTTTGAATTGTTTCTGGAGCCAAACCTCTGGCTCCGTGAAAACTTCATTTGTAAAACAAGGATAGTCATTTTCAATACCTCAGGGACTGGGTTGTCACCCAAATGTTTGCAAGGGACTGACAAAATCATTCACCCACTTTTGGAATGTTTCTTTCTATCTGGTACATTTTTCTAGTTTCCAGAAAGCACATACCTCTGAGTTTTCAGGTATATGAAACCTCTGTCCAGCTCCCTTAGGAATGGCAAAACATGCCCTACCTGCAAGATAGTCTTGAAATTAAGGGTGCGAAACCTCTCTATCACCCACTTTATATTGGGACCAGGTAGGTGGGGTAATAAAAGAAGGTTGGATTCTTTCTTGAGGGACTCAGGGTCAAGTTTCTCCCATTAGGTGAATATGTACCCCAAAAGAGGACTCTCAAGTCACTGTGGGCTGGTTCCCCATCTATGGAGAGACATAAGAGCAAGCCAAGTGTTAGAGGCACGTGTCTGGGCTATTTGGGGCCATTCTGAGTAGGTGGGTACCCTGTGAAGCCATCTCTCAGACTCTCCTGGAAGATAACAATGAAGAAAAGATGATTAGCAAACGTTCGGTCAGTCTCAAGCTTAGTTTCCTCCTGGAAGGTTCCTTTAAAATCATTAATTCCCCTTTTGGTTCAGTAACTGGTTCATTTTGTCTAAGTGTATATGTAACTATTCTGGAAAAAGCATATGTAAGCATCACTGATTTCATTAAAAAGAAAAATCCCCACTCATTTAACAGGTGAATTGGGGAAGATTTGATAAGCAACCCATATATATATTCCCGTAACATTCCCTAGTTGGAAGGAAACAGGTTTTGATTAAAAAGCAGACATTTGTAGGGAAGCTTTATTCCGATGGTGAAAGCAATTAATTGGGTGCGGTTAAGAACAAATAAAGCAACCTTAGTATATACAGGGTACTTAGTGGCTTCTTCCCTCACTCCTTTTTAAAAATAGATTTTTATTGAATTCAGAGAGGAAGGGAGAGGGAGAGGGAGAGAGAGGTAGAAACATCAATGATGAGAGAGAATCATCAGTTGGCTGACTCCTGCACAACCCCTACTGGGGATAGAGCTGGCAACCTGGGCTTGTGCCCTTGACCAGAATCAAACCTGGAACCCTTCAGTGCCAAGGCCAATACTCTATCCTCTGTGCCAAACTGGCTAGGGCAGTGGCTTCCCTTTTAATGATAATTTAAAATTTTCCCCAAGTATCAGTGAGAAGGTGAAACACACTTGGAGCAACCCTATGATTGTTTGTGTTTGTTTACTTTTTCTAAATCCTATTTCAGTTTCCTATAACCCTTAAAGTGGACAGACTTCTCTACAGGAGTTTTCTTACAACCTTATTTAGTAATTCTGTTGCTTTTGCTCCTAGAAACCAGGAGTATATTAATTGGGATAGGTTAGAATAACCAGGATTACATGCTCTAACAATTAAATTTCTTTGTGAACCAATCAAGGCCATAGAGAAAATTGAGAACAATTGCTGGTTCCTCCCTGGCTGAGAGCAGCTTTTCTCCAAAAGGAGCTGGTAGAATTTCTATTCTCATATTCCCTTAAGACAGTAGGGAGTGGTAGTGGAGGGAACAGAAGAGGAATGAAGAAGGGAAGGGAAAGAACACGTCCAGAAACGGAAGCTCAGAGAGCAAAAGATGTAGTGGACTGCTATAGAAGGGGGAAAAGAGGATGTTAGCATTTGTGAGCTTCAGGAGAGTTCAGGGATAATCTCTGAAATTTCTTTTTTTAAAAAAATTAGTCTTTATTGTTCAGATTATTACAGTTGTTTCTCTCCCCCTCCCCATTGCTCCCCTCCACTCAGTTCCCACCCCACCCCATGCCCTTACTGCCCCTCATTGTCCTCGTCCATCAGTATAAGCTTTTTGTTCAATCTCTTCCTGCACCCCCCACAGCTCCTTCCCCTCTGAGAATTGTCAGTCCATTCCCTTTCTATGCCCCTGATTCTATTATATTCACCAGTTTATCTGTTCTTCAGATTTTTTATTCACTTGATTTTTAGATTCACTTGTTGATAGACATGTATTTGTTGTCACTTTGTTGTTCATAACTTTTATCTTTACCTTTTTCTTTCTCTTCTTGGAGAATACCCTTCAGCATTTCATATAATACTGGTTTGGAGGTGATGAACCCCTTTAGTTTTTTCTTGTCTGTGAAGCTCTTTATCTGACCTTCAATTCTGAATGAATAGCTTTGCTGCGTAATCTTGGTTGTAGGTTTTTGCTATTCATCACTTTGTATATTTCATACCACTCCCTTCTGGCCTGCATAGTTGCTGTTGAGAAACCAGCTGACAGCCGTATGGGTACTCCATTGTAGGTAACTAACTGTTTTTCTCTTGCTGCTTTTAAGATTCTCTCTTTGTCTTTTGCCCTTGGCATTTTAATTATGATGTATCTTGGTGTGGTCCTCTTTGGATTCCTTTTGTTTGGGGTTCTCTGCACTTCCTGGACTTGTAAGTCTTTTTCTTTCACCAGGTGGGGGAAGTATTTGGTCATTATTTCTTCAAATAGGTTTTCCGTATCTTGCTCTCTCTCTTCTTCTGGCACCCCCAGAATTCGGATGTTGGTATGCTTGAAGTTGTCCCAGAGGCTCCTTACAGTATCTTCATATTTTTAGATTATTTTTTTCATTTTGCTTTTCCAGTTGGGTGTAATTTGCCTCTTCGTATTTGAAATCTTTGGCTTGATTCTTGGATCTTCTAGTCTGCTGTTGGAAGTTTAGGGTCTCACTAAACTTCTCAGAGATTCTTGAGTAACCTTATAACTGTGGTTTTGAACTCTATATCCAATATTTTGTTTTCATCCATTTCTTTCATTTGTGACTTGTTTCTTTGTCTCCACATTTTGGCTGCTTCCCTGCGTATGTTTCTATGTACTGGGTAGCTGCTAAGTCTCCTTGAGTTGATAGAGTGGCCTTGTGTGGTTATTGTCCTATAGGGCCCAGTGGCTCAGCCTCCCCAGTCACCCAAGGTGGACACTCTTGGTGCATTCCTTTGTGGGCTGTTGTAGTTAACCCTTGATTGCTGTTGATATCACTGGGAGGAACTGACCTAAGGCCAAATGGCTGTGATGACCAGCTGTGTCTACACTGGAAGATCTGTTGCACAGGAGACACCCTTCTTATGGGGCCGAACTTGCTTCAGTGGGGCTTTGGTGCTCACTGAGTCTGCTCTGTGAGTGTATCTCTTATGGATATGAAGAGTTGTAATCCAGTATGGTCTCACTCTGACCACTGGGTACACTGGCTCTTGGATATCCAAGGAGGTGCAAGGTCAGTCATTGTCTGGGGCCGCCCAGCAGGAACTACAGAGACATCTGCAGATTCCTCCTCTTTGTATGGGGTTTGGAAGTGCCCAGACAAGGCCCAGCTGTGAAGCAAGGCCGCTGCTCCTGCCAGGTAGTGGGCCTTCTTTTGGAATCTCTGGGTCTCTCTGACCCAGCTGCAGTTTGTTTTAGGCCCATGGTCGGCAAACTGTGGCTTGCGAGCCACATGCAGCTCTTTGGCCCCTTGAGTGTGGCTCTTCCACAAAATACCATGGCCTGGGCGAGTATTTTGAAGAAGTGGCGTTAAAAGAAGTTTAAGTTTAAAAAATTTAGCTCTCAAAAGACATTTCAATTGTTGTACTGTTGATATTTGGCTCTGTTGACTAATGAGTTTGCTGACCACTGTTTTAGGAAAAAGGACAGACCATTCATATGCAAAAGCTGCTGCGCACAGCTTGGGTGGGGTTGTAAATTGCATGGGGCGGGGTCTCTGAGAATCACCAGGACAGAGCAAACAGCAATGGCTGCCCTGAACCGGAAAAGTCCCAGGTTCTCTGCATCCTGCGCCCCCCATGCGGGAACAATGATCACTGTGAGCATCTCTTAGGAGTAAGCCGCCCTCGCGTTCCTGTCCCGATGCCAGACAGTCCAGTTTCACCCCATATGTGCCTGGGTCCCCCAGAGTCTTGCCCGGAACTGGAGTTCAGAGCAAGCAGGAGCTTTTATCTCCTGGTTTAAAGAGCAGCACATCCAGGTGTCAGCACTTTCCTCGCCTCCACCTCCGCAGCTCTTACTGGGGAATCCAGTAGTCTCAATGCGCTTTCTTCACCTCTCTAGTTGTGGAACTTCCACTCAGCCAGCTTTCCTGCGGTTCTGGGTGGTAGTTGTTCTGCCATTTAGTCGTGGTTTTGATGTGGTTGTGAGAAGCAACAAGTATAGGTGATTACCTATGCCGCCATCTTAATTTCTTGTTAAGTTCTTTTTTAAGGAGAGTTTATTGGTGCTTCTCCTTAGGAGATTCTAATTTCCAAATCAAGATATGCGTCCTGTTCATTGAATCAGTTTAATTTTCAGGCCGGCATTTTCCTAGTTTTTTTTTTTTTTCCTGCGAAAAATTAGGCACGCAAAGACAACTTTATATTGATCACTTTATAGTTGATATTTTCTAGATAAGCCTTCCCATTTATGTAAAGCACTTGCAAGTCAAGGCTCCCTATCAGGGATATTAATGAGGACTGGAATCTGGGAGTTCCCAGCCCTGGAGGCACAACTTCCCATGTTAACTAGAGGTTTGTTTGCTGCTGTTATTTTTATTGTTGTTTGGTGTCTGCAGAGTCTCAGCACATTTTTGAGGGTGTGATGTAGTGGGTTGAAGTGGGTTGCTTTGTGGGTTGAGCTGCACGATGCTCACTCCCCTAGAGTCTCATTCAACCCTCTTATGTGCCCCGGTTTCTCTCCCTGCAGTGTAAAACAACCAGAAGGGCTACCAGTGCAGGTGGGCCAAACCTGATTAGTGCTCCCCGTGAAGAGCGAGTTAGTTTAGTTACAGCTGTGTGGGAATTTCCCTACGGAGCTCCTGCATGCTGCGAGGAATGACCTCTGACACATCCGCAAAGATCCTCAGTTGCCTAATAACACCTGAGATTCCTGCGGGAAGGAGAATGGGCCCCTATATCTTCCTAGGTGAACCAGATCAGCTCTCATTTATACAGCCAAGGAGTTTTCCCCAGTCTCTCAAAGGGCAATTCCAATAGAAAAGCCAGAACCAGGCCCATTTTTCCTCCCGACTCTCCTTAGCCTGGGATCTGTCAAGCGTAAACCTTAGTTCCACCAAGAGTATTCAAAAATATGGCTCAAATCAAGTCAGCAGCACAAGCAAGGGCAGGTCCTGAATCCAAGAGACAACTCACACAAGTTCACCCAATGGGCAGGGAACTGGTGGGTCAATGGGCCCTTTGCTGCATCCTAGGACCAGGTGTAGGTCTGCAGGGTGGTGCTGGGCGAGCTTTTCTGAGATCCTGCTGTGTTGTGCCAAGTAAATGTCAATGTAAGAAGCAGTCAGAACTGTGAACCATTGATGAGAATTTATCTGAGTCAAACTATCAATTGCCTTGAAGCAAAATCTCAATGGATTGAAATAATGCTCTGGAGAATGGCAGTTTTCACACTATTTTAGAAATTACAGTCAAAAGTGGAGATGTATGTGGGTTGCATGAAATCCATTGGTGATAGATTGGGTAAAAAGTAAAATGATACTACATACTTCTTTCCCATAGGTGGATATAGGATAGAACAGCCAATAATGAACTCAATAACAATGAGGGAATTTGTGATCTCCACAGAGCACAGAGTGTCCAGAACAAGGAAAATTCCTTTGATTTTCTAAAGCTATGTTCAGTTAAGGTAAAGGCATGTTCAATGAAGGTAAAGATTGACTTTTTTTAGAGAAGATTCCAGCCTAGGACACGGTGACCCACCATAAACTGCTTTTAGTTAAAAAGTTTTAACTTTGGGACATCCTTTGTGATAACTTTAGGTGTCTGAGTTTAAAAGACCACCACCCAGGCCTTCCCTGACCTAACCACAGGTTAGTGAGTGGCCACTTTTTGTGTTTCCACACTCGATCACTTATGCCCCACCTCTTGTCACCAATCATGTCCCTTCTCTGTCCCACCACAGGAGGACAAACCATCAACCCTGAGTAGGAAAAGGACCCGTAGGGTGCCAGCAGCTGCAGCTTCCTCACAAACTGTGGGCCTGGCCAGCATATCCACTGTGCTTAAAACACAGGTACCCCAGAAGCTGTTCGCTACCTGGGTGGTGGACTGCTCCAGCCCCAGCTGCATTCCCAGGGGGTGCAGTCTCACTTTAAAGAAGCTAGTGATCTTCAAGGAGCTGGCAAAGGACCTCAACTCTGTGGTGATTGCTGTGAAGATGCAGGACTGCAAGGGCATCCTGAGGTCCCAAGAGATTGTGCTGCCTCCCAGAGGACCAGTGGAGACCGACCTGGCGCTGACCTTCTCCCTGCAGTACTCCCACGTCCTCAAGGGAGAAGGCAACAAGCTACAGGTCATGTTGGAGCAGAGGAAGCGCTATAAGAACAGGACCGTCCTGGGCTACAAGACACTGGCCACGGGCGCCATCCACATGGATGAGGTCATGCAGCGAAACCCCAAGTCTGGCCAGATGCTGAGCCTCTACAGCAGCGTCGAGGAGTCCTCCACCAAGGTGGCCGAGATCTGGATCTCCTCCCTGTGCACTCAGCCCATCGAACATTATGACGGTGCCATGCAGGCCAGCCTGAAGGCCAAGTCTGCTGGTAATTACAGCGAGGGTCAGGATGAGAGCTCCTTTTCTGAGTTGGAGGCCAGCTGCAGTAGAAAGCACAGAGAGGACCTGCCCAAGGATGACTTTGAGAAGGGGAAGCCAAAGAAGCAGCGGGGATCAAAACGAGGAAACTTGAAGCGAAAAGTTCTGGCGCTGTTTCACAGGTCCAAAGTGTCAGAGAGGGACCGTCGGTCTGACATGATGGGGAACCCCAGGAAAAGTGACCCATACATGGAGGATGATGAGGGCGTCCTCAGCATACCCAGGCCCAAGCTCAGGCCATACTTTGAAGGCCTGTCAGACTCCAGCTCGCAGACGGAGATGTGGGGCAGCCACAGTGACACGACCCAAACGGAGCCTCTGAGTCTGGCCCAAATGCCAGAGAATGCGTGGGCCCTGGGAGGCAAGCAGCCATGTGAGAGTGACAATGCATTTGTGGCCTACAGCACACCCACTAGCAAGGTGGACAAGATCAGGATGGCCTCCCTGTCCAGGCCGCCCATCGACCACGAGGATAGCGCCAGGCAAGCCAGTCCCAAGGCTGAGTCCTCGGGTGACTACTCTGAGTGCAAGTGTGAGGACTTCTTCTCCAAGCTGGAGGCCAGCTCCAATGACACTCACAGGCAGGACCAGGAGGAGGATGACTTCAACGAGGTGAATGCGGTAGTCAGAAGGAGGACCATGACCGGGCAACAGAACTACCACCAGAAAGTCCTGTTATGGCTGCACACAGTCCAAGTGTCGGAGGAGGTCCTGGACCCTGAGCAGGACCATGGGGAGCATGTCCTGGAGGTGGAAGAGGACCTGGACCTCCTGTATGACATGCTGGAGAACCCCAGTGACAGTGGCCCAGACATTGAGGACGATGACAGCGTCCTCAGCACCCCCACACCTAAGCTCAGGCCATACTTTGAAGGCCTGTCTAGCGGCCCAGACATGAAGGACAATCACAGTGTCCTCAGCAGCTACAGGTCATGCTGGAGCAGGCCATGCATCGAAGGCCTGTCAGACTCCAGCTTGCAGATGGAAATGTGGGGCCTCCACAGCACCAGGATCCGAAAGGAGCCTCTGAGTTCCCACCTGCCTGAGAACACATGCGCCCTGGGAGGCAAGCAGCCAAGCCACAGTGACTCCAAATTTGTGGCCTACAGCTCACCCACCACGAAGGTGGACAAGATCAGGATGCCCTCCCTGTCCAGCCAGCCCATTGATCATGAGTCCAGTGCCAGGCAGGCCAGCACCAGGGCCCAGATCTCGCCTAACGACTCCGCCGGCCCGTCTGAGAGCTTCTTCTTTCAGCAGGCGGCCAGCTACAATGCTGCCCACAGGCAGTCCCAGGAGAATAACTTTGAGGAAGGGAACCTGATAGTAAGAAGGAGGTGCATGACCTGGCAACAGAATTACCACCAGAAAGCCGTGGCATCTATGCTCATGGCCCAAGTGTCGGAGGAGGTCGTGACCTCAGAACAGGCCCTTGTGAGGCATGTCCCCAAAGTGGAGAAGGCCCTGGACCAGCGATATGACATTGTGGAGAGCTCAAGTGAGAGTAGCCTAGACATGGAGAACGATATCAGCGTCCCCAGCACCCCAAAGCCCAAGCTCAGGCGATACTTTGACAGCATGTCAAGTGATAGTGGCTCTGACTCAATGGCCCGTAGAATTCGATCCCCTGGGGAGCAGTTGGCACAGCTGGAGGACAGCCGGGAGGCAGAGTCCTCCGCCCGGGGTTGGTTCACCAGGAAGCTGCCATCCATAGTGCGCTTCACCAAGTCTCTAGTCATCCCCTCCAGCAGGTCCAAGAGGAAGCACGCTGGCCACCAGGGCTGCACTACATCCCTGAATGAGTGGCTCAACAGACCGGACAACGAGGACCCAGAACCACAGAGCCAGCGGCAGATCCCCAGGAAGCCTGTGTGTGACCAGCTAAACAATATCCTCATTTCCCACGACAAGCTTCCTGAGACCATCATCCTGGTCAACACCTCAGACTGGCAGGGCCGGTTACTTTCAGATATCCTACAGGGTCACACGCTACCTATGGTGTGCACCTGCTGCACAGATGACGTCCAGGAGGCCTTCAGCATCATCGTCTCCTGGATGCAGAGATACTGCAACTGCAATTCCCAGGCCCTGACTCCTGTGAAGATCGCGGTGGCAGGAGCACAGCCCTACTTCAGCGCTGTGCTGGGGGTCTTTGTGGAGCAGCTGACTCACCAGCCACCCCAATGGCTGGACTTCATGCGCTTCCTGGTCATCCCACTGGGTTCCCACCCCTTGGCCAGCCACCTGGGCTCCATGGATTGCCGCTACAGCAACTTCTTCCAGGACCTGTACTGGTGGGACATGTTCAACAACCTGGAGTCTCTGAACACCTTGCAGGACACACAGGACGTTGTGTGGAGAATCACAGAATATGTCGCGGGTGCCAACTATGTCTACCTGCTGCCCATCGCAGAGGCCATGCTCATGTCTAAGCAGCAGCACCCCAACGAGAAGTCCTCAAAGAAGTTCATCCCTTTTGTGGCGGCAGTGAATGTTGGAAGAGTGGAACCATCTTCAGCCATGTCTGGAGACTCAGATGATGTGGCACCCTCATGCTCCAGTGAGCTTCTGTCCCCTGCCAGGAAGGCCTCATCCAGCATACTCTCCGTGCCGTCAATGAGTGGGGGCCTGTCCTCCCGCAGCCAGAGTGCCCATGCAGAGATGATGGAGCTGCAGGTGGATTACTGGACGGTATCCCAGCCAATAGACAGGAAGAGAGTGGCAGAGAAGAAAGACCTGCCTACAGCTAAAAGCACACTCAAGTGCTTCTTCCAGTCTGTCCAGGTCAGCAGACTGCACAGCAGTGGTGAGGCCACAGCAACACCCGCGATGTCCATGACAGTGGTCACCAAGGAGAAGAAAAGGAAGGCGCCCAAGAAAACTAAGGACGAGGATGTGGAGTCCAAAAGGCAGTGCATCAAGGGCATCCGTCGCCTGGTTTGCAAGGCCAAGCACCAGCAGAACATGCTGCCGGTCATCATCGACGATGTGGAGTGGAACGACGTGACATTCCTCCAGCTGGCAGCCCAGTGGTCCTCCCACGTCAAGCACTTCCCCATCTGCATCTTCGGACACTCCAATTCTACCTTCTAGTCCTTCCCGTCCCCCCGCCCTTCACCCTGCCTTGGCCTTGCCCAGAAAGACCCAGCTGCTTTTCTGTGAACAGTTCAGTTTACTACAGACAAAGACCTGGAAACCCAAAGAGAAACCTTTTTGGGTTTGAATACGCTCACAGCCTGGAGCCTAAGGGGGTTGCCCTTCACTGGGAGCTCCTCGCTGCTCTGTTCAATAACCAGAATGCTCTGGTGGGTGGGAGTCAGGAGGGCAGTGTTGAGCTGGAGAATCATGGGAGATGTGTTTTGGCCTCAGGATGCCCAACATTCCCAGCGAGAAGGTTCTGGCCTTGAAGACCTGCCCTTTCTGGAAGCCAGGACTCTGCTTCCCTGGGAGCCAGCTCCAGCCTGTACCCAGACTCAGAGCTGGGTGGCAAGAGGTCAAGGGCTGGTCTCTGATAGCAGGCATCTGAGCAGAACATGGAGGCCAGTCAGCCCAACCTTAGGATCCAGCTGCCAACCAGCCAACTGGCCCTAGCACCACATACTGGAGTTTCGCAATGAACTTCAACCTCACAGGGAAGAAAAAAAAAAGACCTGTATGGTGCCCCGGCACACTGGCTAGACAAAGTGGTCGAATTCCTGAGTAGGGAACCCACCTTCGTTCCTGTCTGTTACTACAGAGCATTTGCTACCATCCAACAGCTGTGGGACCAATTATTTACCAGGTGAGCCCCTCCCCCTCCAGAGCACATGGTCACCAGGCCACCTGTTGGCTGTTTGCCTTCAGGTCACTGCACTCTCTGAGTGTTTGTTCCTCTGAACCCTCCGTGAACCTGGGAGCCAGCTCATAGGGTTATTGTAGGGACTGGCTGGGGTCCTCCAGGTAAGTTTTCTCTGGGAGCCTAGACAGTGGCGAGGTCTGCTGGAGGGGCTGTGATTGAGCCAGTTGGTCATTTTCTCTTCCTGTTGAGGAAGCCTCTGCTAAATTTGTGATTCTCTTTGGGGCCTTGGGCTAAGCTCTTTTCTCATTTCATAAAGAGATTGGAGATCCCATTAGGGGTCCCTGTCCCAGGTGAATCCAGATCAAAGATGCCAGGGGTGAGCAGTGGGGCCCCAGGGTCACCCAGCTATCTGAGATGGGGCTCGTTTGGGCCCATTCATTCGGCAAATATATTAGAAGCCCAGCCAAGTACAGACACATCTGTAGGTACTGACCGTAATCCAGCGCACAGAGCAGATCTGAAGCCTGCACTCCAGAGCTTCCTTCTAGTCGGGAGCGATTCAGTCACACTAGGCTGCAACAGGCTCGTAGTGTCCACAGGACAGCCGATGTGATGTCCTCCTGGCCTCCTCTTCCTATGGCGGCATCTTCCCGTATTGTGAAGAGGAAGGTGAACCTCTGTTCCAGCAGAAAACGTGAGTCAGTTTTGGGTCAGAGCCAGAAGGCGGGAGTATGGGAACTGTGAATTAAAGGTGCTGGCAGAACCCTGGATCCCACAAATGGTGGGATTTCTGCAAGAGGGCAGAGGTCTGAGGGAGCTGTGCATGTGGATATGGGTGGTGTGGGCAAGCAGTGGGAACTCAGTGAGAGAGTCAGACCCTCAGAAATTCATACCCTTCCACTCCTAATCCCAGCCCTGCCTGCACCCGTATCCCGGGACCTTGCTCACTAATCTAGTAGAACCTTCTCAGTGGCAACCTGGCAGGTGTGCCCTGCCTTGTGGGAGATGAGTTTCAGTGGGAGGCCAAGAATCACATCGGACAGCTAGTGAATTATGCAACATGTATAAGCAGGAGCCAAAGTCTGAGGTGATAGGAAGGCCCTGGGGTTCGTTTGTTTGCTCATTGGTCGGTATTCCTGGAGCACCTACTCTGTGCCAGTGAGTGACATGAACTCATTGTGGACACAAGCCCTCTCAGTCCTAATGGGAGGTATCAGGGACACAGAGAACGCATGTCATGTTCCCTTGAAGAAGGGGACAGGTGGTTCCTTCATTGATCCAGAGTTGTCAGTAAGGAGTGCTTTCTGGCAGCCCCTCCTGGGTGACCAGGCACGTCTCTGCCAGGACTGCCAGACTGAAGGTGAACAAGGAGTAAGTCTGGCTTCTGGATGGGCAGGAGCAGGAGGCAAAGGACCTCTGGGAGGGCCATGTGGTAGGAAAGGGCACACCTCAGACTCTGCTGCCCACCTCTCTCTCTCCCCAGGGCCATCTCCTGCACCCTGGGCATCTGGCTGGATCAGCACCTCCAGAATTTTCCAGCCTGATGATGCTGTTGGCCTCCATAGAGCTCAACTTTCCAGTTCCCGACCTGCCAAACCAGGCCCAGTGCCTTCAGTCACGGCGGGAGCACCTGAGCCCACTGAGGCCGAGACAGGAGGAGGAGGAGGAGGCCTCTGGGGGTGGTGTGGGTGAGTGTGCCTTTGGAAGGCACACAAAAGGCAGTGAGGGTGGTAACATGTCCTCTTCTTGGATCTACAGAACCAGCTCCAGAGCAACATCAGGAAAACCTTCCAGAGGCAACGCCACCCTAGTGGCTTCTCCAGAGCCAGAGCCGGATCCAGGCCCAGCTTTCACTGAACTTCAAGAGGCAGAAGAACCACCTGCAGCATTTGAACAACTCACCTAGCTCCTGCGAGGCCTGTGGTTCCAGATCCCGGGTCACAGCAAGTGTCAGCTGCCATGGCAGAGAGGGAACCCCACCCCCATTTAGATGCAATGTTAAACGTTTTGTGTTCATGTTACATGTGCTTACAATATTACTGTAGTTTTTATGATATTTAGTAACATAGAGTGTATTGTAGAGAACATTTAATGAAATATTCTTAAACATAACCTTAATTTAGATTTTATAAAATTTAACCCTATAAACCCTCAGAGCTTTGAGCAAGTCTGTTTTTCTGGACCCTGACCCATGCATGGAGAGCTGTCCTCACCTTCTCCATCTGCCCTTCCTGGAGCCAGGACTCCGCTTCCCAGGGAACTGGCTCCCCCTGTGCCCAGACTCAGAGCTGGGTGGCCAGAGGCCAAGGACTGGCCTCCCTAGGGCGGCATCCTGAGCCCAACATGGAGGCCAGACATCCTAGCCCTGGGCCTTCATGTTGACCCCAAAACCACTCACTCAGGCTTCCAAAGAAACTTGACTCTCACAGGGCAAAAATAAAATAAAATAAAATAAAATAAAAGGGTGTACTGTGCAGGCTGCCCAGGAACAATGACTGGGAAAACTGGTCAAATACTTGATGGCCAGCTTTGTGGGCAGCATCCCCACCTTCGTCCCCACCCACCCTTCTGTGTTAATACAGAACATTTGCTGCTAAGCAATGTGTGTGGGACCAACCATGTTCCAGGTGAGCCCTGCCCCTCCACAGCACAGTGGTCACTCAGCCACCTGCTTGCTGTGAGTCTTCAAGCCACTGCATCTCTCTGAGTGTTTGTTTCTCTGAACATGGGGAGAACCGAGGCCCAGCCTCATAGGGACTCGGGCCAGGGGCGGGGTGGTGGTGGTGGTGGTGGTGGTTGTTCCTGGGAAAAGGACCTCTGGGTGCCTGGACACTGGAGAGGTGGCTTGGAGTTGCTATGGTTGTTCTAATTGGCCATTTCCTCTTCTTCTTAAAGAAGCTCCTGCCTTATTTGTGATTCTCCTCAGGCCTTAGGCTAAGCTATTTCTCCTGTGATAAAGAGATTGGAGGTTCCATTAGGCATCCCTGTAGTGGGTCAGGTCGATTAGAAATCCCAGGGGTGAGCAGTGGGACGTCAGGCTCACCCAGCTATCTGAGATGACGCTGGTCTGGGCTCATTCATTCAGCAAATGCCCTGCCCCCAGACTGCACTCCAGCGTTTCCTTCTAGTCAGGAGTGATTCAGTCACACTAGGCTGCACAGGCAGGTAGAGTCCACAGGACAGTGAATGTGACTTCTTCCTCGAAGTACTGCTGCATCTTCTCATATTTTGAAGCAGAAAGTGGATCTCTGGACCAGCAGAAAGAGTGAATGGGCTTTGCATCAGAGCCTTAAGGAGAGTATGGGGACTGTGACTTGGAGAAGGTGGCAACTCCCTGGTTCCCACATATGGTGGGATTTCTGCAAGATGGCAGAGGTCTGAGGGCTTTTCCTAGAAAAAAGGGAGGAGTCAAAGAGAGGTGTGCATGTGGATTTGGGAAGTGTGGGTGAATGGGGAGGGGTGTGGCTGGCCCACGCAGAGAAGAGCTTCCAGAGGCTGGGGTTAGGCAGGAGCAACAGAGCCCCTTAGGTCAGTGCCCATGGCCTGCAGTCTGGACGACTTCCTGGTGTGGGGGCTTGAACTGGGACTTCAGCGATGGAGGTTCCCTTCCTTGCAAGGCACACAAAAGGCAGGCATGGTGGTAACATGTTCTCTTCTTGTATCTACAGAAGCAGCTCAGAGCAAGATGAAGAAACACCTAAAGAGGAAACGCCAACTCTGGTGCCCTCTCCAGAGCCAGAGCAGGCTCCAGGCACAGCTGTCACTGAACTTCCAGATGTGGAACCACCTGCAGCTCGTGGGCAACTCGCCCCAGCTCCTGGGAATCCTGTGCTCCCAGATCCTGGGCTACAGCGCATGTCAGCTGCCAGGGCAAATGGGGCTCCTACAATTTCTTTAGATACAGTTTTAAAATATTTTTGTTTATTTTATATATGCTCACAGTGTTCCTGTATTTTTTATATATGCTCACAATGTTCCTGTATTTTTCTCATACTATTCAGTAATCTATAGTCTATTTTAAAGAAAATTTAATGAAATACTCTTAAACATAAATTTAATTTTAACTCTATAAACCTTCAGAGCCTTGAGCAAGTCTGTTTCTTCTGGGCCTCCGGCGTATTACTATGAGTTATAGGTTGGGAATAATTATTCTCTTAGGAACCATCTGCTCTACGTATGTGACGTTCCTGAGGCCCAGGACAATGGGACTTTGGGGGAAATTGACTGATGAGCATTGGGGCACGGACCCTTTATGTCAGGGCTGTCCCTGGGAACCTACATTTTGTTTGACTTCATCTCCCACCAGCACATTGGCAAAACATGGTCTTAAGTGCCCTCTGGCATCCACGTTGCAGAACGCTGTAACGTGGGTTTAGCCAGTAGAAAGCAGTTCCTGAACACAGACTGCCACCTGCACCTGGACAGAAAATCCATCCCACTTCAGCCTTCTGAGCATCTCCTCTCTTGGCCCATAGCACTGAAGAGGGGACTCATTTCCTCCACAGGCACCACTTCCTAATCTCCTCTGGGGTCAGAGCCTCTCTCCGTCCTCAGCCCCTGAGCCCTGGTTCAGCTGGGCTTTTTCCTGAGGCTCTTCCATCTCACCAGAGCCCAGTGGCAATTCTTTCTCATGCCTTAATGCTGAACAAGGTTGTGGAGAGCCTGGCTTCTCCCTTTACACCAGTCCTCTTCAGCGCTCCAAGCCAACCTGGAGAGAAGGGACTAACACCCTTCTAGGCACTTTGCTCTGGAAAAAGCTGCAACGTCTCAGGACAAATGGGAATAAGCTTTGGGCCAGGCACACAGACCATGCCCTCAAGATGAGTACCTCTCTGGGCTGACATGGGTATTAAGGAAATTCTAGTGGGATATGATGAGACCTACGCTTTTTTTTTTTAAATAAATCTTTATTCAGATTATTACAATTGTTTCTCCTTTCCCCCCCCCATAGCTCCCCTCCACCAGGTTCCCACCCCACCTTCTGCCCTTACCTCCCCTCCACTGTCCTCATCCATAGGTGTATGATTTTTGTCCAGTCTCTTCCTGCACCCTCACATACCCCTTTCCCCCTGAGAATTATCAGTCCACTCCCTTTCTATGCCCCTGATTCTATTATATTCACCAGTTTATTCTGTTTCTCAGGTTTTTAATTCACTTGATTCTTAGGTTCACTTGTTGATAGATATGTATTTGTTGTTCATAATTTTTATCTTTATTTTTTCTTCTTCCTCTTCTTAAAGAATACCTTTCAGCATTTCATATAAGACTGGTTTGGTGGTGATGAACTCCTTTAGCTTTTTCTTATCTGTGAAGCTCTTTATCTGCCCTTCAATGCTGAATGATAGCTTTGCTGGGTAGAGTAATCTTGGTTGTAGGTTCTTGCTATTCATCACTTTGTACATTTCTTGCCACTCCCATCTGGCCTGCATAGTTTCTGTTGAGAAAGCAGCTGACAGTTATATGGATGCTCCCTTGTAGGTAATTAACTGTTTTTCTCTTGCTGCTTTTAATATTCTCTCTTTGTCTTTTGCTCTTGGCATTTTAATTATGATGTGTCTTGGTGTAGTCCTCTTTGGATTCCTTTTGTTTGGGGTTCTGTGCGCTTCCTGGACTTGTAAGTCTATTTCTTTCACCAGGTGGGGGGAGTTTTCAGTCATTATTTCTTCAAATGCGTTTTCAGTATCTTGCTCTCTCTCTTCTTCTGGCACCCCCATAATTCTGATGTTGGTACGCTTGAAGTTGTCCCAGAGGCTTCTTACACTATCTTCAACTTTCTGGATTTCTTTTTTTCTTTTTGCTTTTTCGGTTGAGTGTTTTTTGCTTCTTTGTATTTCAATTCTTTGACTTGATTTTTGCGTTCCTCTAGTCTGTTGTTGAGTCTCTGTATAATATTTTTTATTTCAGTGAGTGTATGTTTAATTTCTAGTTGGTCCTTTGTCATATCTTCGAGGGTCTCATTATATTTATCGGCCTTTTTTACGATATTTTTGAAAAGCCTTATAACCGTGGTTTTGAATTCTATATCCAGTCGTTGGTTTTCCTCCATTTCTTTCATTTGTGATCTGTTTCTTTGTCTCCGCATTTTGGCTGCTTCCCTGAGTTGGTAGGGTAGCTTTGTGTGCTAGGTTTCCTATATGGCCCAGTGGGTTGGCCTCCCAGTTACCTGAGGTGGACACTCTTGGTGCACCCCTTTGTGGACTGTGTGTACAGCCTTGTTGTAGTTAAGTCTTGATTGTTGTTTGTATCACTGGGAGGAATTGACCTCCAGGCCAGTTGGCTGTGAGGATCAGCTGTGTCTACGCTGGGAGAAGTTCAGTGCTGGAGACAGCCTTAAAGGATTAGACTTGCCAAATTGCAAAAGCCGCAGTGTTCAGCTTGAATGGGTGGAGTCTCAGGGCGGAGCAGACAGTCTTGGCTTCCTGTCAGCCCTGCGTGCCCACCTCCAGACCTCTGCCTTCCCTGCCTCCTGAGCCTCCGCCCGAGAGTCCAGATTCCCCCTGCAAGAGTGTGGGCCCGAGGGGCTCATCTGGAACTGGGGTTCAGTGCAGTCAGGAGCTTCTGACTCCCTTCTGCTAGGGAAAGCCTGTGGCAAGCTCTGCAGTCTTTGTGCACACTCGCGTGCTCACGCTTCCAGACCCCTGCCCGCCAGGGCTCCCCCGGGTCTCCCCTGGGTCTCCGAGTCTCCAAGTGCCTTTCTCTCTATCTGACAGTCCAGGCTCCCCCTGTATGATCCTGGGTCCACGGGGTTTTGCTCGGAACTGGGGTTCAGTGCAGTCGGAACTGGGGTTCAGTGCAGTCGGGGGCTTCCTTCCCCTTCCTGCCAGAGAAGTCAGCCAGGCTCTCAGCCTCCCTTCCTCTCTGCGGGCACAAAGACCCTTTGCCTTACCTCAACCCTTTGCCGTTCCTCCAATTCTCTGTGAGCTTTTCTCTTTCCTTCTAGTTGTAGAATTTCCACTCAGTCAGCTTTCCTGTGGTTCTGGATGGTGTCTGTTCTGTCTTTTAGTTGTAGTTTTGAAATTGTGCGAGGCAGTTGTTTAGGTGCTTACCTATGCCGCCATCTTGGTTTCTCTCTGAGTCCTAAGCTTGACCTGGTAGCACAAGCATTGGGAACACGAGCCCGTCTGGGGTCACACACAAGGCTCTTTAGGATGGGATTCCTAAAGCAAACCAGAAGATGAATAAGGATTTGTCTACCCACTGTATCCTGATTTTTCATGCGCCATGGCAATTGAGGGAAGCACTGTGAGATTAAACACTCCTTAGAGAGGTAGGAGTGACCCACCGGGAGAAGTAAAGGGAGGCTAGGTCTAACTTAGAGGCCATGGGCTTTTTTTACATTTACGATTGCTGGTAACAGTAGATGGGATGGAGCAGAATCTGAACAAATACATTTTAACAAAAAACGGTTTTATAGTAAGTCCTGTGTGCTGGAACTGCTAAGTACTAGAGACCAGTGATGCTAAAGTCTTTTCCATCACCATTCTCTTTGGAATACAGATATATGAGGAAAATGATGTTATGTGGTTCCCATAGCACAAGTGGGCTTAGGGTGACAGGAAGAGGACATTTCTTTATGGAGAAGTATTGTGTGTTCACTTCCAAAGAGAGTCCGAAAAGGAACTTGTAATTTCTAGTCTGTGGAGATATAGGATATTAACCAGGCAAGCCAGGCATTGAGAGACATTTCAGGCAGAGGAAAGAATTGGAAAAACAGAATTGAGTCAGGATACAATAAGGGGTGTGGGGGTGGGGTTTCAAGTACTGGGAACATCAAGAGGTTGGTTCCCAGGACAGGAACAGGGATGGCTGTGCGGAGCACAAGTCAGACACCACCTCTGGGAGCCCTGGCAAGAAAGTTCCAGGCATCATAGTTCCTGAGCAGTCCTGTTGCAGGAAGAGAGAAGGGAAGCAGATGTTCTTGAGTTTGAGAGCAGGTGGAATGAGAAGGGGAAGGGAATGGACAATAGTAAGGGGAGAGTGAGGCATAGGCGGGGAGAAGTCAGTCATGTCCTAAATGACGACACGCTGCTGAGTATGGTGAGGACAGGATGTCCTGAAGTGGAGGGAGGTGATGGTCTCAGCATTGAGTTGCTCATGAAATGTTGAGAATAAGAGGTGGAGGAGGCAACCTCATGGACAAGTACCGAGTTTCCTGCAGGTGGAACAGAAGGAGATTTTGGAGACAGTTGCCTACTTTGCCCCTAAAGAATGTGGCCTGCTTGACGGGTTAATAGGAGACTGTGGCAGGAGGTAGGAGTGACCCACCAGGATGATGGGATCTCAAGTAGGGGGGCTCCTGAAGCAACAGAAGCATGTTTGGGGGTGAGTGCTGATGGGCCTGCTGGCACCACGGAGACACCTCCACCTCTGGGGAGAGCCAGTGCTGCTCAGGTAGCCCCTGTGTCCTGCTTGTTTCTGAAATCCTTAGCTGCGAGCATCCTTTATGATCTTGAAAAGCCCAAGGGCAATGACATGACCCTTCCGATGACAGATAAAGGGAACGGTCACGTCGGATGCTCAGTATGAGCTCTCCATTTTTCCTGAGTGCCCTCTCCTCCCTTATCCCCTCCAGTCCTGTCTGCTCACTGGGAACCCTGAGGTTGGCTGGAATCCAGGCCTGTCTTTACTCCTCATAATTGGAGCATCATCACCAAGTGGTTTCTCTAGATCCCCACCTCCTGGCTTTTACCAAACCATTGTGAGGATCACCTCAGCTAACAGGGCGACTCTCTCACCTCTAGAGGGACACCCTATAGTCTTAAATACACACAGCTGCACACTGAGAGAACACAGCTCAGGAGCCCAGGACACAGTACTAGGGATCCAGGCCTCTCGGCATAACTGAGTGTCCCATTCCCATTGCCCACGTGTCCCCAATGAACTCCACGGAGCCCCTGCTTCACTGGTGCCCTCTCCCCTCTGTCTCTGCATCATGCTGGGGCAGAAGCTTGCAGGCGTGAGGCACTGTGTTGATACCTGGGCTCCTGCTCACTCACTGAAGACCCTGGATTCTCAGATGCTGATCCAGATTTGAGAAGGAAAAGCATGGCTGGCGCCAGCAGAATGCTTTGTCCTGCTCACCACTGGGTTCTGGCACATTAGCTGCACTAGGGAGCAGGGGCAGCTGTGGACAAAAGGCCCTGCTGAAAGAGAGCGTCACTTATACTAGAGGCCATAGGGAGGGTACCCTGCTGGCACCTTCCTGGGTAAATCCCCCCTGCAAATCCCACAATGAGATTCACCAAGAAAGGGCAGTTTTGACAGCATATGTAGGCAAAGAAAAGCAGCAAAGAGGCCATATCTGGGAGAGGAGACACTTTATTGTTACTCAGGGTCTCAGGAGGCCTTGGGTTGAGCTGGGCTCACTGGCTTTTCCAAAAGGGTGCTGCCCTGTGGCTCTGATTGTGGCAATCCATGGCTGTGCCCCCACCAAGGACAGAAACTCAGAACACTGAACATGTCTTCACTCTTGTTCCTTTCCTCAAAGATATGGGACAAGTCATTTTCTCAGAACAGCCCCACATCTAAGCTTAAGGTGACAGGGTGAATGGGCCCAGTTCCTCTGGGTCATGAAAGGGGTAAACAGGGCAGTTGACAGTGAGCAGAATTTCAGGTTCCAATAGGGAGGGGGAGGGCCAAGTCCGAACAGCCTCGTTTCTCTATGCACAGAGCAGGCGCTGAGCTGAGGGTGGGTGGGCAGGACGATGATGACTGTCAGAGACTTCAGGTTACCGGACAGTTGCTGAGACTGGTGGGGTGAAGCCCCTTCAATCACACAAGTTTTTCTTCCCATAAATATTAATATGCCTGCTGTGCATATTAATATGCAAGGCCTTGGGGGTTGCACCAGTGAAAAACTGACCTGCAGGTTCCTATCTCAGAAGAAACACTTATAGGGGATACAGACCTCCCACAATCGCACACCTCTAACCAGAGATGTGCAAGCAGCCAGCCTGGTGCTGCTGAGATCTCCTGCCGGTCACCGTCCTCAGGTCTCCCAGGTTTCAGAATCTGTTCCATGGTCTGATGGGTGGACCACTTGCTGCCCAAAGATCCCTATCACCAAGATGGGGGTACACGATTGACAGATGTCTCTACTACATCACATGTAAGGTCAAAGACACTTCACAGAGAAAGATCTTATATGTGGCTGGAGGGAGAGAGGTAGGGATAGAGGTGCACACACAAGTTGGGACACACGATTTTACATGTCTGTGTCACAAGTGACAGGTGCCAGGCAGTGGATCATCTTATTTTTGTTACTTAGAGGGGATTTACATTAGCTTCCAAATTAAATTGAAGAAAAAAATCGAATGAATAATCCTTAGAGAAATGCTTGCAGTTCATGAAGCACCTTCTGAAGAAGGCAAAATTGTCAAACTTGGAAGTGGGTCAAGCTCATTGTCATGAGCTGCAAATGCCCTGCCTTCCAGTGGACGAGCGAGAAATGGCACACGTGTTGTGGGGCTCATGGTTCTGTCAGCAATGGAAGCTGACACCAAAGTGAACTTTTTGCCTGGGCTTACCTTTAGACCAAATTAAATCGGTCAGAATCAATATTTTGGGATGCCTTCTAGTAGAAGTCATTATCCTGTCATTTCACACTAGGAAGACATAGGCTTGGTCCCAAGTCTGGCATTTCAGGGAGTCTGCATTGAGCTCCTGAGTCAGGCCCTGGGTTCTAGGACAGATAAGCCAGGCAAGGTCCCAGCCCTTGGACTCCAGGGCAGGGCAGGGAAGTTTGGGGATAATGGGCCTACATCACAGTGCCATGTGTCTGGTTGAAAAAAATAGTACATAAACCAAAGCATGTTGATGGAAGCCTTCTGATTAAACGATAAACAGTTAAGAAGATTAGAACAGTACCCTCAACCTATTTGTAAATTTTCATCTACATTAAAATACAAAGTTATTCCGAATATGGGGTCACCCTGTATTCCCGCTCCCCGTTGATTTAACATGAATATTATCCCTGCACTTTAATAATTTTGACCTATGATGGCATGGCTGCATAGCACCTCTTATGATACACTGTATGTAACTGACCTGCTGCCCACCTCCTGGCCAACCGCATCTTGTTTGCCTCTGAAAGTGCAGTTCGGCTGCTGTGAGCTCCAGGTAGCTTCCACTTGTGGAATATTCACTAACCTTCCAGAGCACACGCACCCTATTCTTTTCCCATAAAATGCCTGCACCTCGTGTCTTACCTCCTTCTTTAGATCAGAAGCTCATTCTAGGCCAAGATGCTGCTCAGTCAGATCTCCCTCCAGCTCTTAGCACAGCGCTTGGCATACGGTGAACCCTCAGTAAAGATGTGAGCAGCACCTTAGTTGTAAATGAGTTACTCACGGTGGCAGAGAACTTTAATTGTCCATCACATCCATTCACCCACCTTGGGGTGCACAGCTGGATGGCACATTCCAGCCCCATTGGTGCCCTGTGACCTGCCATTGTCAGTGGGAGAGGACAAGGACTGATGAAAGCCACGGCAGAACTGGTGAATACAATCCCCAGCATGCACTTCTCTGTGACCTGTCCCCTCAGGCTGATGGAAGTACATGGGGTGAGGTGCTAGGGATGAAGAAAACCCATGATGGAAGAACTCTGGGTTCCTGAGTGACCACAGAAGGATGCATCTCTCCAATCTGATCATCCCCTCTCCCAGCCCTGGTATGTGGGAAAATATATAGAGACATGCTATGGAAATTTGGAAGGATTTTTCCATAATCCAGCATAAGTTAATGCCCCCACAAGAGGATTAAAGTACAGGATGATCCATGCAGAAAAACCATAGGCACAGCCCTCTAGGAGCTCACAGGCTGCAGGGAAGGTGGACACAACCAGGCAGACACAGTCCTGTGAGAGGGAAGAAAGAGTAGGTGCTGTGCAAAGGGATCAGGTGCTGTGAGGAGGGATGGAGGCTCCTGAGAGAGGGGCTGAAAGGCTGCACTGAGGTGGCATTTGTCTTCCCAGCAGCAGGACCAGAAGGAGCCAGCCCGGCAGCAACTCAGGTGTGTTTAGCCTGGCGGAAGGCACAGCTGTGCAGACCCTTGGAGGCAGAAAGTGTCTGGATAGAGAGGACGTTAGAAAGATGGACGGGGTGGCTGGAGGGAACTGGGAGGAGATAAGGGAGGGAGGGAGGGCAGGGCCAGCACCTGGTGTGGGAGGACTGTGCTACTGATCTATTGCTGAGAGTTCCCCCACATTAGAGACTTACCCAACACACACTTATTAGCTCACATGTCTGTGATGAGGAATCCCACATGGCTCATCTGGGACTAGGCAGGATCTGTGTCACTGAGGGTCTGGGCTCAGTCAGGGGGACTTTGGGATTCAGTTTGGATGTAAGGCCTGACTTCCTCTCTGTCTGTTGGTCTCATTCAGTGCTAGGCCATGTGGGTCTCTCCAGATAGCAACTCACAGCACAGAGGCTTATTCCTCAGTGTGGCCTGAGAGAGACACAGTCAGGGACAGACAGACAGAAAAACAGAGAGAAAGCAGTTCAGTGTGAGCAAGCATACAGGCACTGACTTTTGGAAAAAAAAAAGTTTTTTAATTGATTTATAGAGAGAGGAAGGGAAAGAGACAGAGCAACATCCATGCAAGAGAATAGCATCGATTAGTTATCTCCTGTACCTGCCCCAACCAGGGAATGAACCTACAGCCTAGGCATGTGCCGTGTCATGGAATCACACCAGCAACCTTTTGGTGCACAGGACGATACTCAACCAACTGAGCCACTCTGGCTGGCCAGGCACTAACTTTTTAGAACCAAATCATGGAGGTCATTTTGGATCCATTTGTCATCTTCTATGTAGTCACTAATGACACCCTCACTTAAGAAGAGGGCACCCATTCACACCACACGAGGAAGGTGAAGACCATGGGGAGTCACTGAGGAGGGAATCGGTGACCCAAGAGGTCCATACCTTGCCCAGGATCACAGATGGTCAGAACGCAGAGCCTGAGATAAACCCAGGTGTGTCCTCAAAGTGGGACCTAGGTGCACACAGGTTTCCTCAGGGGCTCTAGTAAAGCTGTGCTGGTGGAATCGTGTACAGACATGGAGATGGCATGGGGGAGACGGTGAGCATTTGGCAGCCTAGCCAGGCATTTGGCTAAAATTTGAAAAGGCGCCCATACCTGGAACCACAGAGCCGCACCTCTGTCCCCAGCCCACCCAGGGTGGAGGAAGCTGGGCCCTCTTAAGCTGAGCTCACGCATATGCTGTTCTGAATCACACCCTCATTGGATAATTGGGAAACTGAGGCCCATAATCAGGCAGGGACTATCTGGGGTACCTGACATTCAGAGTCCAAGGTTCAGGAACGTTCAGACCTTCCAGGCCAAGGCTCCCACCTCCCCCACAGAGTTCGTCTGGAAATTAGAAATCCTGACATACTGAACGGCTCCTGCCTGTTCCTCCCTATGTGGGGCCGTTTTGTTCTGGGATCCAGAAAGGGAGCACTGGCGGTCTCTCTCTCTCTCTCCCGCTCTCTCTCTCTCTCATGATCTTGGATGGGATTAGAAGAAAAGCAGACTAAGAGGAAGTGACAACAGGAAGGAAAAGCAGGTTTGAGGCACTACCTACATGTGACAGTCCTCCTCCTAATTTCCAGCTACTCCCCACATGAGCCTGAACAACCGTAAGAAGCACTTGCTGCATAACCCATTGTGCAGGCAGGAGAGAGATGGACTCTGACAGGCACAATGACTTATCCAGGATCCAAAGAGGTAAGAATGAGGGGTTGAGTCTGAGCCCAGGTCTGTCTCCTCAAGTCTGGGACCTTGGCTGCAACCAGACCTTCTAAGATGCTGAGGAGAGGGGTGTGTTGGTGCCACTGTGTACAGATCAGGTGTCTGAAGAGGGTTCTGCAGATAGCAGCCCACAGGACTATTTGCATAGCTGATGAGGGGATGCAGGGAAGACAATCCCAGGTACTGAGGTCATTAACTAATAGAACTTGGCACCCCCGTAACCAGGCACCCACATCAGCCCCACAGGCAGCTCACTTGCCAAGAGGCATTTGCCAGTGCAAGATGTTCTCCTGCTGTGTTGCCAGTGATTGGTGCTCTTGCTTCCGGAGACCCCGCAGTGAGAGCTTTTCCAGATGGTGCAGATGTTGGTTCAACCCTCGTCCCCGACGTTGCTGGCTATTTTCTAGAACATGGCCTTAGGTAACACAAGGTGGCCTGGGTCAGACCAATCCTGGTTAGGTCACTTTTGTGAGCCATCCCTGTGCAGCCCACATACCTCCGGGACAGAAAGAGGTTGCTGGGTCTCAGATAATCTAGCAGTCCTGTCATGGTCAACCCAGGATAGGGCAGGCAGGTGGAGGCAGATGGGCTTCCAGAGGGGTCCCTGATTTGTGCCAATGGGAGTCCCAGGCCCTTAGGCAGTCACAACTTTTCCTCTCCAGTGGAGGTCTGAGCCGATCACAGTGTGTGTGTGTCTGGAGTGGAGGGTCACAGGGGCAGAGAACTGGCAAAACAGGGCTCTGAGGCTTTCCCCTGGTGACTGGGAACTGTCTTTACAGAGCTCTGCACAGGAGAACAGAGAGGAGCTGACAGGTGGGATCCTCAACTTCATGCCCCTTCAGGAGGCACAGGTGCCCCATCCATCTTCCAGCGTGTAGCAGGGCCACAGGGTGAGTACAGGTGCTGAGGTGAACCAGACTCCCTTGCCGTCAAAGGAGTCCCTGGGTTCCAGAAGCTACCCTGCTATTCCCTCGAGATTCCTCCTGAATTCCAATTTCCAAAGGCATCTGGGTCTCTATCTCCTCCTACCAACCCACTCTCACTGTCCGTCCTCTTACAGATGAGATGCAAAGTCACTGCCCACAAAGTGTTAGGAATATCGGAGGAGAGACTTTGCTCCATTTCATATCATGCTCAGTCAAGAGTATTTTTGCATTTTTCTACAGACTTTCCCTTTTTAACACCCATCTCCACGTGTCCATGTTGTCCTGACAATCCTTACATACCTTCTCCCACTCTTACACATCATCGTGATTAGTAGGGATGCTTTCCCAAAAGGACATGGGGCTCAAGGTACCAAGTCTGTTGCTTTGCGTTTTGCTGCCCCGAGAACCACATCCCCAAGTACCCTCCAGGTCAGGAGCTGGGGCCTCCCTGGGCTGCACAATGTACCAGGAGGGGGACCTGTTATCAAGGCTGGTGATCCATCTCTTCACTGCTGTGGGACCTGGATATGATCCCCTCATGTTGACATGTCAGGGGTGCTTCCCTGAACACCCTGCTTGTCTTAATATCCAGACCCTCCCACCCCAGGAAAAGCCTCTGTGTTCCCATCTTAGAATGGAATGTTTTGTCAGAAATCCCAGGACTGATGCTGTTAACACAGGGAGGTGCTGTCCATCCTCTGCTAAGAAATGCCCTAAGGTACTAATGTGTTTCATCATTCCTCACCTACAATTCTACTTTTCCTGTTGAGTATCTTTTCTCATGTCAATGTAAGAAATTTTCAAACCCGTGAAGAATTTTTTGAATTTATTTGCGCCAAAGTGTCACCAATTGCCAGGAAATAAAACCTCAACAGATGGAGATAATGCTCTGGAGAATGGCAGCTTTGCACCTTATTTTATACATTAAAATTCAAACAGGAGACCTCTGTGGGTCTCATGAAATCCATTGGTGATAGATTAGGGAGCCATGACAAAGCAAAGTGGGGAGAACTCTGAGGTTAGATGAACAGCAAAATGGTAGACACGTACTTCTTTCACTTGGGTGTGTGCAGGGTAGTTAACAGTCAACAACGAACCCAATAACAATGAGGGGATGTGTGGTCTCTGCAGAGAGCAGAGCAGTGCCTATGCTTTGAGGGGTCTAAATAAAGGAAAATTACGTTGACATTCTGAGGATACGTTATTCTATATGCAAAAAGACAATAGGCTCAGTTAAGGTAAAGATTGATAAAGATTGACACTAGTCAGGGAAGATGCAGGCCTAGGACTTGACTACCCACCACAAACTGCATTTAGTTAAAAGTTTTGATTTCAGACCATCCTTTGTGGTCACTTTAGGCTTCTGAGTTTGCGAGGCCGCCAGGTTAGTATGTGGCCCCTGTGGTCACTCCTGCCCCACCTCTTGCCACCAATCACTGAGTGCCTGGGGTTCGGTCTGAGCTGCAGTTTATGAGCTGCCACCTGGCAGTTTATGAGCTGCCACTGATGGCATGTACCCCCTCTGTCCCAACACAGGATAGAAATAAGACCACTATGGGGCCTGCAGCTACAGCTTCATCACCACCCTCTGGCCTAGACAGCATGCCAGCTGCCTGTGACACACAGGTGCCCATGAACCTCTTTGCAACCTGGGAGCGGGACTACTCCAGCCCCACCTGCGTGCCCAGGCTATGCAGCCTCACCTTAACCAAAATGCTGGTTCTCAAGGCACTGGCCAAGGATCTCACCTCCTTAGTGATTGCTGTGAGGATTAAGGACTCAAAGTGAGTCCTGAGGTCTGCTGAGATTGTGCTGCCCCCCAGGGTTCCAGTGAAGACCAAGCTGGCACTGACCTTCTGCCTGCAGTACCCCCACTCCATCAAGAGGGAAGGCAACGAGCTGCAGATCATGCTGCAGAAGAAGCAGCTTCTTGACAACCAGACCACCCTGGGTTACCAGACTCTGGCTGTGGGCACCATCAACATGGCTGAGGTGATGCAGCGAGCCCCTGAGGGTGGCCAGGTTTTGAGCCTGTACCCCACTATCAGGGAGGCATCTGCCCACGTGGCCGAGGTGAGCATCTCTTCCCTGTCCAGCCAGCCCACGGACCCCAAGGACAACACCCGGCAGGCCAAGTCCAGGGTTCATGAAATTTCTGAGCAGCAGGTCAGCCATGATCCCGGGCACAGGCATGACCAGGAGGAGCAGGAGGACTTGGACGTGGGAGAAGCCAAGAAGCAGCATAAAGTAGTGGTAAGATCGCCATTCGTGACCAGGCAAATAGCTGCCAACAAGAAAGTTGGGGCGTGGCTTCGCAGGGTCCAAGCATGGGAGGAAGACCTGGACCTGCAGCAGGAGTCTTCAGAGAATGTCCCCGAGGGGGAGGAAGACCTGGATCTGCTGTATGACTCACTAGAGTATCCCAGTGACAGTGGCTCATGAGAGTGTCCTCAGGACCCCGAAGCCCTGGTTGAGGCCATACTTGGAAGACCTGTCCCAGCCCAGCTCTCAGATGGGGAGCTAGAGCATCCACAGTGCCAGCACCAGAAGGAGCCTCCAGGTCCAACCCACGTGCCTGAGAAGTTGAGCCCCAAGCAACCAAGGAACAGTGTCTCAGAATCGGTGGTCGATCACACACCCGCCTCAGGTAGCAGCTGGCACAGCCCTGGGACTGTCAAGAGGCAGAGACCTCTGCCCTGGACATGTTCACTGAGAAGCTGCCACCCAGTGGGCGTATCACCAAGACTGAGTCTCTCCGCATCCCCTCCACCAGATCCCAGAGGAGCAGGCGGGCTGCTGGGGCTGGAGCACATCCCTGAAGGAGCGGCAGGTGGCACAGCCAGGAACAAGCGGGCCCACAGCCTGGACAACAAGCACTGCCCTGACCTGCTGAGCCAGCTGCAGATCCCCAGGGAGATGCTGTATGACCAGCTGAACCACATCCTCATCTCTGACAGCCAGCTGCCCCAGAACATCCTCCTCCTCAACACCTCCGACTGGCAGGGGCAGTTCCCGTCTGAGTCCTGCAGCAACACATGCTGCCCGTGGTGTGCACCTGCTCCAAGGCTGAGGTCCAGGCGGCCTTCAGCATCATCATCTTGTGGATTCAGAGACGCTGTCACCTCAATTCCCAGCCCCTGAAGCCTGTGAAGATCGTGGTGACAGGGTCACAGCACTACTTCAGCACTGTGCTGCGGGTCTTCATGGAGCTGCTGTCACACGAGAAGCCCGACTGGCAGTGTTCCATATGCTTCTTGATCATCCCACCGGTTTAACACCCTATCGCCAGGCATCTGCGCTCCATGGATTACCACACCACAACTTTTTCTACGACCTGGCCTGGCAGGGCCTGTTCCTCAAGCTGGAGGCCCAGAGAGCCGGGCAGGACATGCTGGGTATGCTGTTGAGAATCACACTGTACATTCAGGGCGCCAACTGCGTCCACCTGCTGCTCTTCAAGGAAGCCATGCTCACCAAGGAACCCAAACCAGGAGTCCTTCCACTTCATTCCCTTCGTGGGGGTGGCGGAACTTGGAATTGTGGAACTGTCCTCAGCCATGTCAGGAGACACAGGTGATGCGGCTTCAGTGTGCTTTTGTCCATCCCACCATACAGCTCTGTGGCCAACAAGGATGCCTTGCCCACCCCACCCACCTCCCGTAGGCAGAGCATTGACGCTGAACTGATGGGGCTTAAGGTAGATTATTGGATGGCAGCCCAGCCCTCAGACAGGAAGAGAAACTCGGAGAAGAAAGACCGGGCTACCACTGAACACATTCAAGTGCACCTTCTACTGTCTCCAGGTCAGCAGGCTGTGCAGCCATACACTCCATGTCCATGACAGGGCTCACCAAGGAGAAAAAAAAGAAGGTGCTGTTTTGGCCCAAGCAAATCAAGGAAAAGGTCGTGAAGTCCAAAATCCAAGATCCAGTGCCTGGAGGGCTTAAGCTGCCTGGTCTGCAGGGCCAGCACCAGCAGAACATGCTGTGGGTCTTTATCAAAGGTGTGGTGTGGAATGACGTGAAGTTCTTCCAGCTGGCAGCCCAGGGTCCTCCCATGTCCAGCACTTCCCCATCTGCAACTCCAGACACTCAAGTCTACCTTCTAGCCCTGCCTGTGGCCCTGCTGACGCCAAGTGGAGGAGGGGCCAACTGCTTTTCTGTTAACGTTTCAGGTTAGTATGGAGACCAACCCTTGAAACACAAAGAAAAACTGAAGTGTGAATGTGCTCACAGCCTGGAAACTAACTTGGGGCCACCACTGGAGCCCCCAACTGCTCTGCTGATTAACCAGAACTTTCTGGTTGTGGGAGTTCAGGCAGGCAGTTCTGAGCTGGAGAATCATGGAAGGTGTGTTTTGGCTTGAGGACCCCTAACACTCCCAACGAGAACTGTACTTACCTCCTCAACATGCCCTTCTTGAGAGCCAGGACTCTACTGCCCTACAGAGCCAGCTCTACTATGTGCCCAAACTCAGAGCAGGGAGGCCAGAGGTCAAGAGCTGGCCTCCCATGAGGGTCATCCTGAGCAGAGCATGGAGTCCAGTCAGCCCAGCCCTGGGCCTCAGCTGCCAAACAGCAAAGTGGCCCCAGAACCACTCACTTGGTTTCCAAATAAACTTGACCCTCACAGAAAAAAAAAAGGACCTGTATGATGCAGACTGCCCAGGCACAGCACCTGGACAAATTGATCAAATACCCGGTGCCCACCTTCCTGGGCAGTGACCCACCTTGGTCCCCACCCACCCTTCTGTGTTAATACAGAACATTTGCTACTAAGCAATGTGTGTGGGACCAACCATGTACCAGGTGAGCCCTGCCCCTCCACAGCACAGTAGTCACTCAGCCACCTGCTTGCTGTGAGAATTCAGGTCACCGCATCTCTCTGAGTGTTTGGTCCTCTGAACATGGGGAGAACAGAGGCCTAGCCTCATAGGGTTATTGTAGCGACTCCTTGGGGGTTCTCCCTGGAAAATGCTCTCTGGGTTCCTGGACAGTGGAGAGGTCTGCTGTAGGGGGTGTGGCTGTGCTAATTTGCCATTTTCTCTTCCCCTTGACAAAGCCTCAACATCATTTGGGATACTCCTCTGAGCTTTGGGCTAAGCTATTTTCT
The DNA here is from genome assembly GCA_026230045.1 of Corynorhinus townsendii. Lineage (NCBI taxonomy): Eukaryota > Metazoa > Chordata > Mammalia > Chiroptera > Vespertilionidae > Corynorhinus > Corynorhinus townsendii. Next base: position 36,667,397 of record JAPDVU010000009.1, read on the forward strand.
CTTTTGATAAAGAGTATAGAGTTTCCATTAGGGGTTCGTGTCCTGGGTGAAGCCAGATTAGAAATTACAGGGGTGTGCAATGGTTCCCCATGCTCACCCAGCTGAGAGGGGCCTGGTTTGGGCTCATTCATTCAGGAAATAAATGAGAATTCCGGCCAGGTACAGACACATCTATAGGCACTGACCATAATCCAGTGCACAGAGCAGAACCCATGCCTGCACTTCAGAGCTTCCTTCTAGTCAGGAGCGATTCAGTCAAACTAGGCTACAAAGGCTTCAGTGTCCCCAGGAGAGTTGATGTGGCATCCTCCTGACCTCCTTGATGTATTGCTGCACCTTGTTATGTTTTGAAGAGGAGGGTGGACCTCTGGACCAGCACAAAACATGAGTAGGCTTGGAATTACTATAGAAGCAGCTCCGGAGCAAGATCAAGAAACACCTAAAGAAGAAATGCCAACTCTGGTGCCCTCTCCTGAGCTCCAGGCACAGCTGTCACTGAACTTCCAGATGTGGAACCACCTGCAGCTTGTGAGCAACTCGCTTCAGCTCCTGCGAGGTCTGTGGTCCCAGGTCCTGGGCGGCAGCCTGTGTCAGCTGCCATGGCAGAGAGGGCTTCCCCTCCCCAATAATAGCAGTTTTCAAAATGCTTGTGTTCATCTTACATATACTTTGAATTTGTTTTTTCTTATACTATTGAGTAAAATGAAATGCATTTTGAAAAAAATGCTATTAAAATAAATTTAACTTAAATTATATAAAATTTAATTCTATGATATTTCAAAGTGCCAATTTCAACATCATTAAGTACATTCACAATTTTTGGCAACCGTCACATCACATCACAATCCCTCTCCAGAATATTTCATCCAGATCAATCCAGGTGGTTGCCAGTCATTGCTCACCCTCCCTGTCAGCCCCTGACAGTCCCTCATCTCATGGCTTTACCTTTTGTGGGATTTCACAGAAGCACATGAGGCCTTTCCTGTCTGAATATGTAATGAATCAGATGAGAACACTGATTGTGATTTGGTGAGAATGAAAACAATTTTTATTAAGAGGGAAAATCCCTAAGAGGCAAAATTACGTGTAAAAAGAAGTCTCAATATTAAATATTTGTACTACTTTGGGGTATCAACCACTTTGAGAAATATGACATGAGAGTTGGAAACCATAGGGAAATGTCTGGGTCTCTGAGACATCTATAAAATCTTTCTTTTCCGGGACAGGCAGTGTTTATCTGTGGGTAGTATTTTGTTCTACCATGCATAGTATAAAGATATGAAAGTCAGATGTTTCTCTTTATCATCATATATTAAGTAATAAAATGTATGTTTTTTTTAAGGTTTTAGAAAAATGTTTTTTAAAATATGGTTTTATGGACTTTAGAGACAGAGAAAGGGAGAGGAATGAAGAGATAGAAACATAGATGAGAGAAAACCATTCCATGGCTGCCTCTTGCGTGCGCCCTATGGGGATCCAGCCAGCAACCTGTGCATGTGCTCTAACCAGGAGTGAAATTGGGAACTTTTTGGTTCTTAGGGTAACACAAAACCACTGAGTCACATGGGCTGGGCAGAAAGAATAATGTTTATTAGTTAAGTAAGGATTGAAATGTGACCAAAAGAAGATAGACTCACTCCTTCTACCAAGAAATAATTGCCATGAACAAGAGGTTTCCATTTTTCCAGCTCAGTGCTGCAGTGTGTGGTCTGTTGCTGGGAGAGGGTATCAGGGCTGTGCTCTTGAGCAAGCTGACATCTCCACAGGCAGCCATAGCACAGTCTTGTTTCCCTCATTCATTCTCAGTGACTAACACTGACTCCTTGACTTGTAAAGTTCATGGCTAGGTTGCTCCATTCTATTCACTGAGAGGGCTGCCTCCAGGAGGGTAGGACAGTGGGACAGTGGATGCTTTTGTTTGAGGCCGTGACAGGCAGTGAATAATCATATCTTAGCTCTGTATACACAAGGGTATGCAAAGGACTCATTTAAATGCTCCCACACACTCTCACCATATCCCAAGACCAGAGCCATCCACTCTGGAGCTGGCAGCCTCATCAAACCCAAGGGCTCAGACAAAACTATGCTTTTCAGAATTTGAAGTTAACTTTTTCACCCTGAACTTAAACAACCCGAGGGTGCAGTATAAAACAAAAGAGGCATGCAGGGCTTCTCTCTTGGGAGACACACTGTGGGGGGAGGGGATACAAACCTCTGACAGACACACACCTCTAAGGAGAGATGTGCAAAGACAACCGGACTGGTTCTGCTTTGATCTCCTGACCATCCCTGTCATCAGGCCTCCAAAGTTGTAGTGAATTGCCACAGTCTCATGAGCAGACCACTTGCTGCCCAAAGATTCATATCACCAAGATGGCTCAGCATGATAGACAGATGTCTCCAATACATCACATCTAAGGTCAAAAGATACTTTGCAAAGATAAACATTTATACATGAATGGAGGGAGAGAGGAGGGGCTGGAGGTGGACACAGAAACTTGGATCCACATCTGTGTCACAAAGGATATCTTCCAATCCATGGATCACCTTATATTTGTTACTTGGATGGGGTTTTATTAGCTCCCAAATTAAATAGGAAAGAAAATCTAACACATATTCCTTTTAAAATCCTTCAAGTTTATCAAATATGTTTATAAGATAAATTTTATAGATTTTGTTATTTAATTTACTGGAGTGTCCTTGCTTAATAAAATTATATAGCATTTAGGGGGTAAAATTCTATAATATATCATTTGTATATGTTTTTTTGTCTTCTCCATCTTAAGTCAAGTGTCCTTCCATCACCATTTATCCCCACTATATTCTCTACTGCCTTTCCCCATTCCCCTTCCCTTCTAGTAATCACCATGCTATTGTCTGTGTCTATGAGGTCTTTTTTTGTTTGTTGGTTGTGTGGTTTGTTTCTTGATCCCTTCACTTTTTTAAAAAATTTTTTACTGATTTTGAGAGAGAGAGAGAGAGAGAGAGACATCAGTGTGATGTGAGATTCAAGTATCAGAGGCCACCTCTACACACCCACCCTACTGGGGCCCAGTCTAGCAACCCCTTTACATGCCCTGACCTGGAATCCATCCAGTAACTTTCAGGTGCATCTGCGATGCCCAAACAATTGAGCCACACCACGCAGGGCTTCCTTCACCTTTTCACCCTGATCTGCAGCCCCCCGCCCCTCTGTCTTCACATTTGAAAAAGCAGTCACTTTCTCCAGTTTTTACTGACTGGCTTTGGGAGAGAAATATATTCATCACCCAGTCCCATAGCAACTCTAAAGCTCTCTCAGACATTTTCTATGGATACACCCACTCCATGCTTCTTGGTCCATTGTGGGGAGTGAATTCGTAAGATTCTATGCTTTCTCTCAGTCCTGCCAAGTCTGGCCAGGAGCTGAGGATATCCTGTTTGTTTTCCTTAGGTGATACCCTAAAATGTGTGAAATCTTGCAGAATTGGGCTGGCTTTTTGCACATGCTCACAAGCCATCTGCACAGGATTCATCACCTATAGGATGGCATACAAGGAATTGGCCAATGAGCAGTGGATGAGATAAAGAGTTCTGGGGGTGTCTGTGGATCATTTTAGGGTGTGCCAAATAACTTGTAGCTAAACTTATCTGGTAGAATCCTAAGGAAGATGAAATAAAGTTATTTTTCTTTGCCACACTTAACACTACTCAGGCTTCAGTGTAGGCTGCAAGCATGACTACCAGCAAAATTGTTCCACAGTCCTTGTATCCCGGGGGTGGTTCCAGTTTGTGCCAAACAGCAGAGGTGAGTGGCCCACATTCCAACAAAAAGGCTTGAATAGGTCAGCTCAGAGCTTGAACCCTGGAGATACACACCTTAGAAACCCTCTTGCTTATTCTTCCTTCTAGAAAATAACTCTGGAGACTATTACTCTTGAGAAGCACTGTGTACCCTCAGGGGACAGCTTTAGAAGTATATAATGAGCTTCAACAATTACTCTGACTGTGGCCAGAATAAAGACCTGTGGGAGTCATGTTTCAGGAGGCTTTATAACCTGCTGAATAATTCCAAATTTCCTCTATGCTGTGACCACCTCGGTTCCTTAAGGAGGAAACTAGACTCCATACTGTCAGGCTCTATCCAGGACAGCCCCTCCGCTGCTCCACCCTAACGTGGGGTTGGGAAACTTGGGGCGCCTCTTTCCAAATCATCCCAGTCTTATCTCCTTTGCCACAGGATAAAAGGACCCAAGCTCCAAGCCTACTGCTGGAACTTTCTCCAGCATGCCTGCTACCCAAGAGGAATGCTAACAGGTGCTAGACAGCTGGCGGTAAACTCCCCATTTGTGGAGGAGAAATAAAGGCTGCAGGACCAAGACCCTTTCTGAGAGCATCTAAGGGGCTCCCCAGGTAGAGGCTGTGGACATTGGAGAATAGAGTTTCTATGACAGTGACATGAAGGGATAGATAGCCAGTCAGTACACTCTGTACATTACTTCCTTTCATCTCACAAACCCTCAAGAGGTGAGTAGAACTATTTTGTCACTTTTAACAGATGAAAAACGATGAACTGAATTGCCTAAAGTCACATAGAGTGATAGTTGCAAAATTAGGACTCAAATCTCAAACCCTGGCTCCAGAACCCATGTTCTCACAGTTGGATGGATAAAAGGAAGGAGAGAGTGAGAAAGGAAGGAAGGGGGGAGAGAGAGGAAGAATATGAATCCTCCCCTCCTGAAAATGCTTCTCCTTGGGATTTGTCCAAGAAAACAGGATGAGGAAGGTCATCTCTATCTACCTCCTGAAGTAATTGTGTGTGGAGGAGGGAATGGGGGGATGTGCACGCACAGGTGCATGAATGCACTGACACTCAAGCAAGTGCATTATCTTAGAGAGGAGCCACAAACCCCTCCTCTGCTCCCACAGTCAAGGGTGCGTGCTAATAGCCTTCTTCCGGAAATTATATTATTTCATTGTCAAAGCACTGATGAATGAGCTGAACTATCCGGGGGTCTCAGCGCTCAGTGATTCCCCTCTGGCTTGTTTGCTGCCCAGATGACAAGGAATGCACTTGGCTCTTCTGCCCCTTCCAAACTGTCCTCAGCATCGTCACACTCAGTGAGGGGATCTCACCACACACTCTCCAGGAGAGGGGTTTCCAGAGGCTCAACATTGGCTGGTGCTCTTACTCTGCCTCTAGAGTTCACGCTGATGCATCTCCTGGCTCTCCCCCTGTGGGCCTGTGGTTCTTTACCTCTTTCTTTAGGGTTTCTGTAGAAATCCTTCCTCCCTGGAATGACACTATGACCTTTGACATCCTGCACTGAGCATCTCTATCCTCACTCCCTGTGCTCAGAAGCTTCTCTGCTCTTGTTCCTGTTCAGTCTCCACATTATTATTCCAACCACTTCTTTTCCAATGTTGTTCTTTCTTACACTTTCAGTTCTTTATCATTTTATTACATGTGGTTGTCCTTGCACCAGGTTATCTGTTAAAATAGTGTTTTACTGACCACTCATTTAATGTATATGCCCAAATACCTATGCTTATTTATATTAAACCAAAGGTTGTATATTTCTATTACCAGGCTTGAAGTTCTTTTGGTAGAATCATTTGATATTATCTAAAATTCCTCTTGCTGCTATGTATGGGGAATTGTTAAAATTATAATTTCTAATTTATTGTTACTTAACAATAGGGGCTCTATTGCTTTTACTATTGATTTATATCCAACAACCTCCATGAATTTTACTAGCTTATCTACAGATTGCCTTAAATTTTCATTGTAGACAATCATGATTTCTGTGAATTTGCTCTATTTTGCTCTTTCCTTTTCAATTGCTACACAGCAAAAAAAAATATTTTTTTTGTAGTGCTCTTTTCCCAAATAGATCACAGTTCAAGTGCTGTAAGTGGGGAGCTCAAGTTACCCTTCTATTTCCTATGGATCTGTGGCTACATTTCCTGCATCAAAGAGGCACTAAGATGCTAGACTCCGGACCTTGGAGCTTAATTCCTGGTTGAAAATGCTGTTAGGGCAACCCAAGCAACACTTGTTGGTTACAACCTTTGCTCTGGTTTTCTTTTTGTTTCTCATGCCTAGGTATTCCTTTTTTTCTTAAAACTTGGCCACAGGGTTGATTTTTATTTGTTTGTTTGTTTTTACAAACAAACAAAGCATTTGTGTGTTATCTAGAATTTCTTTAATACAAACAAGGCATGTTTCAACAGCAGCTTAAACTGCCATATTACTGAGAGCCCTCCTCCAAAATCTTACCTAGTCATAGTCTCTCAGCCCTCCAACTTACTAAACACTTCTAATTCTGATGTATTATGATTACCTGTGGAGAGAGAAGAGGGCATTTCAAGAGAAAAAACAGAATTCCTTCAGGTGCAAATATGAGAAGGCACATCACATTTGGAGAATTAATTGGCATTTTCCCACCAACCAATCTGAGCAGATAATTTACATGTATACAATAGAAGTGGTGATTTAATTAATTTTATATTTCACTAATTATTGAGTAGAGGTTCTTTAGAAAAGTTAGTGAATTACTTAGGATATCCTGGACCACAGTACAAATTGGTTATGAAATAAGTAATAGTTTAAATGGAACACAATTTATTTATCTCCTATGTTACAGTCCCAGTGGGTGTCTTCTTGGTGGGTGGTGGCTCTGCGGGGTGTGGAAAACTAGAGACACACTCTTTCCACCATGTGACACCACCATCCCATTCAGCCTCCTGTCCATTTGTAAGCAACTGGTGCAAGAGGAAAGAGAATTTGGAGGAAGTCCAGAATGGGAGCTCAAGGATGCATTGGCTAGAACTCAGTCACAAGTCCACACTTCAATGCAAGGGAAGCTGGGAAGCATACTCTAGTTGAGTGACCAAGAAGTGCACAATTTAGAATTGGCTGAGCAGCTAATAGTCTCTGCCACAAGTACGATGGTCACAAGTGCCAGAGACAAAAGAGGAAGGAATCTATAATCAAGCAGGGAAGGGAAAATTACAATATACATATTATTGCCTCTTGCATGAGCCCTGACCAGAGCCGAGGCTGGGGAGAAACCTGCAACTGTGGTATGTGGCCTTGACCAGAATAGAACTTGGGACCCTTTGGTCCACAGACTGACATTCTACCCAGTGAGCCATACCAGCTAGGGTATTAGTACAATATTTTTAAATAGAAAATTATGATAGTCTAAGTTAAAGCACTGAAACAATAGGTACAAAATTTGAACTATGTAAGAATTATTTTAAATGAATTTACCAAGATGAGGTATAGAAGTGAGAGATAACTGGATGACTGTGCCTGTGAGTACTTCACATCTGGAAAGCCTGTGAAATAAACCTAAGTATGACTCAAGAAATATCAAGTGCAAACTTACTGGTGCATAAAATTAACAATATTCCACAATAATCTCTCCAGAGGAGACACAAATAAGCAAGATATGGTTTTCCTCCTTAAAAAAGCTTGCAGACCAATTAGATTGGATATGCAGAGTATGGGGTTTGGTTTGACATGTTAACAGCATGACAAATGTGGAAATATAGGAAAGAGATATCAAGTCTACAGGTCAAACCTGTTCCTAAGAGTCTATGAAGGAGTAGCTGAAGCCACTATGGAGTTGTACAAATCATCAAAAAAGTAAGTTAGAAATAAATAAATAAATAAATAAATAACAAAGCAAAGGAAGGAAAAACCAAAGAGAAACATTTTGCTTACATGTATTTAAGGGGTTGGAAAGGAGATAAAACTTATCAAAGAGATAGCAAAAATACACTTTGATAATGGAATTTACTGGCTTGCTTTGCTAGACCTTTTTCCAGTTGTCTACCTGATTTAAAATCTTTTAACACAAATGTAGACACCTGACAACACCTGGACTCTGAGACCACTCCGATATTGTTTGGTGGAACAATTTCTAATTGTCCAGGATCCTCTTTGTATGACACACATTGTACTGAAGTGCTTTCTTCAAATACTCCCAAATGCTATCCTTTTCTTATCACGCACAGCACAATTAGAGTGTGAACGTTGTTTTGCCGCTGAGAGCAAAGACTGTCACTTTTGTTGAAAAAATGGATAAAACAAAATGTACTTTTCACATGTTCATAATTTTCCCATGAGACCTAACCAAGAAGCTAGCACATGCAATATGAAATTTGAATATCTGAAATCCAATGTGCTTGAGAGATGGTACTGGGATTGGGGGAGGGGGTCACCTTTGATCCACATTGCTAACTTCTTAGACATAAATGTCAATGGCTATCTGACAATTAGTCCAACTGATGAAGAGGAACTTTTCCCCCAAGAATTGGTGGTTATCTCTGGATGTTGTATACCTAAGCATAAATACAGGTAATCAAAGGTGGTGAGTAAAAAAGATATTATAACAGTAACTTCACTAATAATTCTGATTCTTCTCCCTTTCTTAATAAAAGGGACATGAGGGAAGGCAAATGATCCTTTACCCTGGATTTTATCCTCCTGGGAGTTAGCGGTCAGCAGGGACAGGAAGATTTCTTCTTCATCCTCTTCCTGCTCATTTACCCCATCACACTGATTGGAAACCTGCTCATCATCTTGGCCATTTGCTCTGACATTCACCTTCACCACCCCAAGTATTTTCTCCTTGCTAACCTCTCCTTTGTTGACATCTTCCTCTCCTCTGTAACCATCCCGAAGATGCTAGCCAACCATCTCTTGAGCACCAAAACCATCTCCTTTGGGGCATGCCAGACACAGATGTATTTCATGATTGCCTTGGCTAACATAGATAGCTATATCTTGGCTGCAATGGCATATAATCGTGCTGTGGCCATCAGCCGGCCACTTTCATTACACAACGATTAAGAGCCCACGAACTTCTGTCCTGCTGGTTGTTGGATCTTGGGTGGTTGGAAACACTAATGCCCTCCCCCATACTCCGCTCACAGCTGGCCTGTCCTTCTGTGGCAACCAGGAAGTGGCCAACTTCTACTGTGACGTTGTACCTTTGCTCAAGCTGTCCTGCTCTGACATCCACTTTAACGTGAAGATGATGTACCTCAGGGTTGGTGTTTTCTCTGTGCCATTGCTATGTATTATCATCTCCTATGTTCGGGTCTTTTCCAGTCTTACTAGTACATGTTCCATCCACCAAGGGTGTGTGCAAAGCCTTCTCCACCTGTGGTTCCCACCTCACAGTTGTTTCTTTGTATTATGGGACAGTCATGGGCATGTATTTCCGCCCTCTGACTAGCTACAGTCTAAAGGAATCTGTGATAACTGTGATGTACATGACAGTGACTCCAATGTTAAATCCTTTCATCTACAGTCTGAGAAATCGGGACATGAAGGCTGCCCTGGGGAAACTTGTCAGCAAGAGAATCTCCATGTAACCAATATGAGGTCATATTGGAGACTGTAGTCACCATTTGGAGGCACTTGGAAATCCATCTCCAATGTCTCCCCCTCTAAGAAACTGCCTTTGATCTTTCTAGTTAGAAATTCTTCTCTGCTGAGACTATTGTGGTAAGTGAAATAAGCCACTCAGAGATAGACAAGTATCACATGATCTCACTTATATGTGGAATTTTTAATTTTTTTTTATTTTTATTGTTTTAAGTATTACAAATAGTAGTACATATGTCTCCTTTTTTTTCCCCCTTTGATCTATATGTGGAATTTAATGAACAAAATAATATGACAAACAAAATAGACCCAGAGACTGGGAAGCATGCAACAGACTGAAGATTCTCAGAGATAAGGGTCGGAGGGAAGAGATTAGCCAAAGGCCTTATATGCATATATGTATAACTGATGGACACAGACAACAGTGGGGTAAAGGCCTGGAGAGGGAAGAGAGTGGGTAGAAGGGGGTCAATGGGTGGGGGGGGGGAGAGGGAGGACATCTGTAATACTTTTGACAATAAAGATAAATTAGAAAAAAAGAACAATGGAATAGAATACAAAAAGGGGGGGGAGGAATTCTCTGAAATCTTGTGACAATTTGTGATACATCTTAGTAAATTTATCACTTTGTATACATTATTGTCCCTTGGCAGGGTTGCAGCACAAAATATTGGGTTCATGCCTCTGCTATGGCTCCATAGAAGTAAAGTTGAGAAAAGACTGAGGCTAAGCGTCTCTGTCTACATATTAAGAATACTAATTATCTGCCTCACCACTGTCATAAGGTCACAATAGTTCATGCCGAAGGGTATAAATCATTATTCAATTGTTATTTTAATTGGACTATTATATACTCACCTCTACTATGCTTAAACGCCATTTACCATGAGCTGTCTTAACATATCTCTTTACTCTTTATAATCTTGGTCAAATAAGTGCATCCAATGAATATTGGTAGAAAACAGAATGAATGTATGAAAATATTAGTCTTGGAAATGTAATATGACAATGATTATACATAATTACACTGGAGCTTAACTATCCATTAGCTACCTGGCATCTCCATTAAGATCCATTCTGGAAAGACAAATGACACTAGATATGTTTAAACCAAGAATACTTAACACAGGGAATTACATACATAGGTGTGTCCTGAAAAGGAATAAAGGCGGCAAAAGAAAAAAGCTGAAGTGACCCAGAGATGTAAACTGCAGAAAAAAGGTACACCCTCTCGATTGGGTAACAAAAAAGCAAAAGGTGGTATTTCCACAACATAGGAGTTAAGAGAGTGCTGACCACATGTCTGATGCTCAGATCTCTGACGAGAGTGTGGGCATTGGTCTTCATTTACTGATGTTACCTACAATTTCATTCCTGGGGAGTCTGAGTCCTCAACAGTGTTGCTTCGGTGGGTGGGTTTTTTAAAATTGTTTTGGTAACCTGTTAATCTTTTCTATTGAGGAAATGCTACATTCACTCTAGACATAGTTTCAGACATAGTCTTCCTTGCCCCTCATCGTGTAGCAACAACACAATGTCCGTGATCATTAGAATCTACAACTCTAACTCCTTTTTTTCTGAATGGTCCACAGAGGCATGCTACAATTTGGTTAAATAATAGCAACATAATATTAACATGGTCTGAATGTTTGTGTCCTCCCACCTCAATTCATATGGTCAATTCTTCATGCGCGATGTGATGGTATTAGGAGGCGGGGCCTCACAAACAAGACTAGTGCTCTTATGAAAGAGATCCTATAGAGGTCTCTCCCTGCGTCTGCCAAGAGAGGACACAGGAACCAAGAAGCCTGCACCATGATTCTGGATTTCTCAAGCCTCCAGAACTGTGAAAAATAAATTTCTGTTGTTTATAAGCTGCCTAGTCTGTGGTATTTTTTTTATATATATAAGCCCAAAGAGACTAAGGCGGTTCCTGAATTCTTCCCTGAAGATTATTAACTTTTTTTCTGAAATGTCAATTCTGCCTAAAAAGCCAGTTAAAATTAATTTTATGTTCCTTATTCACTTGTGTCTGCTGTTTCTATATGAATTTCATTTTCACCTATGTTTTCTTTTGTTTGTACTCTCTTATTTTAAATGTCTTAAGAATATGGAAAAATTTGTTTAAAGTATTACAAATGTCTCCTTTATCCCCCATGGACCCCTCCCCAGGCACTCCCACTCCCCAGGACAAGCCCCCTCCACCCCAGTGTTGAAGTCCACTGCATGCATATAAGTCCTTTGGTTGATCTCTTCCCTGCCCCCTCAGCCTCCCCTACCTTCTCTCTGAGGTTTGACGGTCTATTCAGTGTTTCTCTGTCTCTGGATCTATTTTTGTTCATCAGTTTATGTTGTTCATTATATCCCACAAATGAGTGAGATCATGTGATATTTATCTTTCTCCAACTGGCTTATTTTGCTTAGCATAATGCTCTCCAGGTCCATCCATGCTGCTGCAAATGGTAAAAGTTCCTTCTTTTTCACAGCAGCGGAGTATTTCATCGTGTAGATGTACCACAGTTTTCTAATCCACTCATCTGGTGATAGGAACTTAGACTGTTTCCAAATCTTAGCTATTGTAAATTGTGCTGCTATGAACATAGAGGTGCATATATCCTTTCTGATTGGTGTTTCTGATTTCTAGAGGAAAATATTTTTTAAAAATTCTGTTTTCTTCTTTAATTACTTTCAAATATAGGTTTTTCTTCCAAGTGTTTAAGGTGTTACTCCTCTTCTCTTACTCTGCAAATAGATTTCATAGATCATTCTTCTTTAAGTGTCTTTATACTAGAAGAAATTTAACAAAGCCTGGAATTTTCTAGCAATTCAATTTAGCCTCTCTCACCATACACAGGATTTTTCCCTTTAGGACATGGAAGGTCAGAGTTTCCTTTCATAAGCTAATGAAAGATGTAGTCACTCACTATACACGGTAATATTTGCAATGTTTAGGTTTAAAACATCATTTTGTTCATAGTTCTCTTTGATGTCATTGCACAATTCCTTGACCCTAATGGTACCCAGAAAATAAAACATGGAAGGAAGTGGTCAGTGATTCCAAGCAGAACATAAAGAGCAAAATGTGATCATTAGGAAGAAAATATTCTCATGAGATGTCATTTTACCCATGTTGGGGGAGCCCATGCCCTGAACCCTGCAGCATGATCTTAACACAGGAGCAAACAGGAGGATGCAACTTGAAAGACATCTAAAGGAAAATATAATTCAACAAATATTTCAACATCTACCGTGTGAAAATCTGAAGAAGATTTTGGAGCGTTGTTCAACCAATACATGACTCAGAGTAAAATTGACAGTTAATAGGCATATTATCTATAATAATAAAAACGTAATATTCTAATTAGACCGGACAGCTGAATGACCTTCAGGACATCTTTCCAGACGAAGATTTTGTGGCAGGGGCGAGGCAGAGGTGGTTAGGGGTGATCAGGCAGGCAGACAGGCAAGCAGTTAGGGGAGATCAGGCAGGCAGGCAGACTGGTTAGGAGTGATCAGACAGACAGGCAGGTGAGCAGTTAGGAGCCAGAGGTCCCGGATTGCGAGAGGGATGTCCGATCAAGCCTAAACTGGCAGTTGGACATTCCCCGAGGGGTCCCAGATTGTGAGAGGATGCAGGCCAAGCTGAGGGCCACCCCCCACCCCCAGCCTCTCCCCGTCTCTGTTATTCTAAGTGCTAACTATGTACCAGCTCTGGTTTCAGAACTTTTCATATATTAATTCATTTGATCCTCAGAACAACTTTATGAAGATGTTGTTGCTGCTATGCAGTTGTTATTCCCATTATAAAGATGAGTGAGCACATACTGTCCAAACTCAGTTACAGCCAGTAAGCTGCAAAGCCTGTACTGAAATCCACCAGCACTCACAGTCTGTACCGTGGTCCTCTACAGAGGGGGGGCTAAATCACAGCACAGTGAGCATCAATCAGGGCTGTCATAAAGGTGATACATACACAAAGTGAGCTAGATAACATCTAGGCCCTTGGCATCTTTACGAATCTAAAAAATTTGGAGACCTGCTATCAAAATATTAGAAAAAAGTAAGTTTACTAGTAAATGGGTCCCTTGCCCATAACACTTCTCAAGACAAATCCTAGACAAAAGTGAAATACAAATCTTCTTCTTTGCACATTTAATACCAGAAAGGCTTGAAATAAAGAACAGGAGCTCAGTTGTACCACAGTCCTTGTATCCAAGGGATGGTTCCAAGTTTGTCCTGAACAGCAGAGGACAGGGGCCCACATTCCAACAAAGAGGTTAGAATTGGTCAGCCTAGTGCTTGGACCCTGGAGACATACTATCTCAAAAAACCCATTGCCCCTTATTCCTTCTAGAAGAACTCTGGGAAAGATTACTCTTGAGAGCATGATGTCCCCTCAGGCACAGCTGTAGGAGTGTCTAATGAGTCTCAACAATTACTTTAACTACAGCTTGAATGAACATGTGAGACCTGTTTCAAGAGACTTTATAACCTGGTGCATAAGTCACAGTGTTCTCTATCCTATGAGCCTTCCTGCTGCCTAGAGGAGGAAACTCATCTTCCGGCTCCATTCAGGACAGCTGCAGCCACCCCTTCTGCTCCATGGTCAGAAAACCTGGGGCTCCCCTTCTAAACCATCCAAGCCTTATCTCTTCTGCCCCAGGGACAGAGGACTCCTGCTCCACACCTGGCCTCCAAAAAGGAACGATAACAGGTATTGGACCAGCTGGCTGTAAACTTCCCATTTGTGAGAGAGGAGTGAAGGCCACAGGGGCAGGGCCCTTTTTGAGAGCATCTGAGCTACTCCCTAGGTAGGGCCTGTGGACATCAGAGAACAGATTCTCTATGACAGTGACATGAAAGGATAGTTAGCCAGCAACTGCATTACATATATCGTCCCCCTTGGACCCTTACAACACCTCCAAGAGGTGAGTAGAATTGTTTTGTCTTTTTTTTTTTATATATAAGATGAACAAATTGGTGAATTGAATTGCCTGAAGTCACACAGAGAAGGACTGGCAAAACTAAGACTCACACTTTGGCTCCAGAACCCAAGGTCTCAAGAAAGACTAAGAAAGAGAGAGAGAGGAACCCTTCCCATCTGAAAATGATTATTTTGGGGCCTCATTCATAAAAACAGAATGAGGAAGGGGTAGTTTGTTGGTTTGTTTTTATCTTTTTGATTTATCCTTTTATTGATAATTGTTTATATTTACCAGCACTGTGTTATTCCGTGTTTAAAGTTCACTGCCACCATTTAATTTTTAACATTTTAGTGTCCTTTTGAATTCTACAACCAGCAGACATCTGCACAGCACAACATTGCTATCAACATTTTGCTTGTTTCATCTTATCCAATAATTTAGAAGTTTAAACTTTTGTACCATATTTTTTTTGTCCCCAAACACTTATAACTCTATGTATTAATAATTTTCTAACCCAATCTTTCTTTTGGATCCCCTTTTATTTCAAAAAAGCAAGACATAAGAAGGGGTGGTTTTGATTTGGGTATTTCAGTCCTGAGCTCTCCGCCTCCTGAAGGAATGGTGTGTGTGTGTGTGTGTGTGTGTGTGTGTGTGTTTCTGTTACCCATGATGCCAATGGGAAGTATTTGGCCTCTGTGTCCCTCAAAACCTATCCTCAGCACTGTCACACTCAGAGCACAAATACTTTCCAGGAAAAAGGATTTCAGTGGCTCACCACTACCTGGAACTTTGGTTAATTCCAGTGAACTCAGGGCTCTCACTCTGTCTCTATCATTCATGCTGATGCTTCTCCTGACTCCGCTCCCTGTAGGCATATGGTCCTTTCACCTCTCTCCTCAGTCTTTCAGCAGAAATCACCTCTCCCACGATGACACTGCAGAACATGAAGTCCCTGTGCTCAGAAACTTCTCTGTTTCCCTTTGTGTTTAGTTCTCGTATTGATTATACCAACCACTTCTTATCTGGTGCAGCTTTTTCTTACATTTATTAACGCTCTTGTTAATCAACTTATGACCATCATTGCACCAGATTGTCATTCAAATGTTGATTTACTCATCAGTCATCTTATATTGTCAAAATATCTAAGTTTGTATTAAACAAATGGTTGCATATTTCTATTACCAAAAAATATAGTTAAATTTACATCCACTATCTTAATTGTTAGTATGCAAGTAATCCAGTCCATACTAAAAATTCCCCACAGTATAATCACAAACTTATTTTCTAGGCTGACTTCCCACTTGTGCGTGTTTTCTCCATTATTCCTTGTTAAGTTTTTTTTTTTCATTTCACATTTTTCTTTTGTTTATTGGCTGTACCCTTTTCTTCTCTTGTCTATTCTAACCTTTTGCCCATTATTTCCTATTGCATTTTTGGTCCACTTCTTCTTTTTAAGTATATTTTATTAATCTTTTACAGAGAGAAAGGGAGAGGGATAGAGAGTTAGAAACATTAATGAGAGAGAAACATCAATCAGCTGCCTCCTGCACACTCCCCACTGGGTATGTGCCCACAACCAAGGTACATATCCTTGACCAGAATCAAACCTGGGACCCTTGAGGCCTCAGGCCGACGCTTTATCCACTGAGCCAAACCAGTTAGGGCTTTGGTCCCCTTCTTATCAGTGTGTGAGACTCAAAGGTATTCTGAACACTAGTGCTTCGTTGATTATGTGTATAGCAGACACCTCTTTCCAGGCCAAGAGTTACCTTTCCCCTTTCTTCATAGTGTCTTTTTCATATAAATGTTTTCAATTTCATTTAAAGTAGTCAATGTGTAAGAATTTTTTCTTATATTTTGTGTGCTTTATGCTGGTTTAAGAAATTAATTACATTTCTTGTATCATAAACATATTGTCCTCTAAAATTATTTCAGTGTAATTGAGATATAATTGACATATAAATTGTATAAGTGTAAGGAGAACACTGTATTGATTTGATATGCTTACATGTTCCTCTACATTTTTTGAAGTTTTGCTCTTCATAATTGATCCTTTAAGGATTACTTTTCATATATAGGTATCCCATTGTTCCAACACTCTTTACTTCATGGTCAGTCCCTCCTTTCTCTGCCCATTTCTAAACCAAGCCATGTCATATGCCCTCTGCTAATAAATGCTTGATCTGGGTCTGACTCTATCATCTGTTAATAGGTCTATTTTTCATTCCCAACATCAGCATTACTCCACTGTTTGAATTTCCATAGCAAATCATCTTGAATCCTAATGGGACCATTACTCCCTCCTTATTCTAACCTGTCTTAGCTCTTTATGGCTCCTCATTCTTCTGCATGCTAAATTTCATGTTTAAAAGAAACCAGTATTATTTTGATTGAGATTGCATCCAAGTCATAGATTAATTGGAAGAGAACTGACAATTTTACCACATTGAGTCTTGCCACTAACATTGCTTATCTCTTCATTTTTTAAAGTATTCTTTTATTTATTTATTTATTTATGTCCTTCAGTAAAATTTCGTAATTTTTGAAACCAGTTGGACCTCTTTTGTTAGAATGATTTCTAAATTCCTTAGTATTTTCTATTGCTGTTGTGAGGAGTCTTTATAAAAATGGTATTTTCTGATTTATTATTGTTTAAGTATATGAACAGTGTTGATTGTTTCTAATATTGGTCTATATGAAACAAACTTGCTGATATCTCTAGAGATTCCCTTGGGAATTCTCCCCCCCCCCTCAATTCTTCCACTCTACTCCCTACCAAGCTCTCCCCCACACACCCGCATCTGTCAGCCTGCTTTCTATCTATGAGTCTGTTATTATTTTGCTTGTTAGTTTATTTTGTTCATTAAATTCCACATATGAGTGAAATTGTATGATACTTGTCTTTCTTGGGAATTATTGACTTATATAGAGATTATCTTGGGTTTTCTTTGTAGACAATCATATTTTCTGTGAATTTTGTTCTTTTGTAATGTCCTTTCCAATTCTAACATAGCAAAAAAACTAGTGTTATTTTACAAATAGGGCAGGACTTGTATGTTTCACACAGAGGACTCAAGTTAGCTCACTACTTCACATAGATCTGTGGGCACATCTCCTGTACTGAAGAGAAATTACAAGCCAGACCCCTGCCTTTAAGGCCTTGTTAATAGTTGGGAACTTCAAGGGGCCATAACAGAATCAGCTCTGGCTTGCTGAGTATTCTTTTTGTTTCTCATACCTATGTATTCACATTTCTTTCTTTCAGATTTGTTTATATGTACATTTCATTATTTTTAAAATTTATTTATAATTTCTATGTACTTTACTTGGAATGGGCTCTGTCCACATCAGCTTACTTTGCCATATTGGCAAGAATCACAGCTCTAAAAACCTTATACTTCCACACCAAAGGAATTACCATGCTCTTTGAGCCCTTTAGCTTTATTGAACCCTCTCAACCATAAGATATTATGATTCTGCGCAAAGATAAGAAAAGGTATTTCAGGAAATAATTCCAAATTCTTTTAGGTTCAGAGATAGACAATCTGGAAATTTTAGGTTTATTATATTTGGGGAAAATATACTTAGATCTGTATCCCCTGTGCCTAGCACATAACTCACACATGTTGAGAATAATGTTTTAATTAATTATTGAGTAGAGTTCTTTTTGGAAAAATTAGTGAATTATTCAGGATACCCTGGGGAAAGGATATTAAATAGTACAATATAAGGTAATAAATGCTAAAGTTAAGAAATAGATCTCAAACTGTATAATTGTTTAAACAGAATGAAAGGGTATGTCCCTCCTATGCAACAGTCCCAGTGAGTATCTTTGGTGGTGGGTGGCTCTGGTATGTGGAGAACTAGAGACACAAGCTCATTTCACCATGTGACTCCACCATCCCATTCAGCCTCTTGGCCATTTTATCTAGCTTGCACAAGGGGAAAACAAGTATGGAGGAAGCCCAGAAATGGAACACATGGATGAACTGGCAGTTGAAAACTCAGTCACATGGCCACACCTCAGTGCAAGGGAGCCTGGGAAATCTAGTCTACTTGTGCATCCCAGAAGAAGAGAACAACATGGGTTTGGATAAGTAGCTAGAAGGCTCTGCCATAGTTAGTATGCCTCAGAGTACAAGTGGATCAAAGAGGAGGGGATCTATAGTCAATAAGCTAAGGAGACATTACAGTATTTCAGGTAGAAAATAATGATTATCTAAGCTAAAGTTCTGAGACAGTAGCTAGAAAAGTTAAATTACGTGACAATTCTTTTAAATAATCAATAAGATCATATGTAAAAGTGAAGGATAAACTGGGTGTGTGTGCCTGTGAGCATCACACATGTGGGGAACCAAAGAAATAAACCCTGATTTAACTCTAGAAATATTAAGTGCAAACTTATTGGTTCATAAAATGAACAATGTTTTACAATGAACTCTCTGGGGGTGATTTTTAAAAAAACCACACACACACACACACACGCACACACACACACACACACACACACACACACACACAAAGCATGGTTCCACGCCTGAAAAACAGCCTGCAAACTACTTAGGTTGGATGTGCAAAGTAGAGAGTTTGGACAGATATGATGGCAGAATGACTGAATGTAAAAAACTGGGAGAGAGACATCAAAGGGTCAGATACAGATCTGAGAGTTTACTGTGTTGTCCATGAAGTGACTATAGACTTGGATGAGTCACCACAAGAAATAAAAAAGGAAAGAAAAGAGAAGACCAAAGAGAAAAGCTTTGCAATGATCTATATTAAAGTTTTACAAAAAGGTAAAACTTATCAAAGGAGGTGGTGAAAGTCTTACTTGAAAATGGGAATCTTGGGGAGGAAATTCACTAGGCTTGTTTTTCCTAGATTGTAACTCTGTGGTCCTTGTGATTTATAATCTGTCAGTGTCAGTGCAGATACCTTTTACTCCTTGGGCCTGGGATCACTATGACTTTGGTCACTGGAGCAATTCCTAATTTCCAGGCTGGTCCTTGTACTAACACACCTTTTGCACTGGTGTATTTAGTCAAAGACTCCAAAATGTTGTCATTTCCATATCATATTTAATAAAATTGCCATGTGATTCTGGCTTCTCCATTAAGTTAGAAGGTCCCTGAGAGCAGAGACTGTCTTACAGGTTGAATAAATAGATTAAAAGATTGCATTTTCACATATTTTTTATTTTTCTATAAGCCTAACAAAGTATCTAGTTCATGCAATATGAGAATCAAGTACTTGTTAATTGATTAAATACTTATACGGTTGGGTAGTGGCACTGGGATGGGGAAGGTTGGGCAATTATGATTCAAAAATTGCTCACTTCTTAGACATGAGTGTCCAGGCCTAACTGTCGATGAGTCCCACTGAGCAACAAGGATATTTTCCCCAAATGCTGGCTTTCTATGGATTTAGTAAACTCAGTTGCAGAGATGACTTATTATTGAGACAAAACTGTTGGATATGGAAGATCATTATACACAGTAACTTCACTAATAATTCTGGATTTCTCTCCCCAATCTTAACAAAAGAATAATGAGGGAAGGTAATCAATCCTCTACCCTGGATTTTATCCTCCTGGGAATGAGCGGTCAGCAGGGACAGGAAGATTTCTTCTTCATCCTCTTCCTGCTCATTTACCCCATCACACTGATTGGAAACCTGCTCATCATCTTGGCCATTTGCTCTGACATTCGCCTTCACCACCCCATGTATTTTCTCCTTGCTAACCTCTCCTTTGTTGACATCTTCTTTTCCTCTGTAACCATCCCGAAGATGCTAGCCAACCATCTCTTGAGCACCAAAACGATTTCCTTTGGGGGATGCCTAACACAGATGTATTTCATGATTGCTTTGGGTAACACGGATAGCTATATCCTGGCTGCAATGGCATATGATCGTGCTGTGGCCATCAGCCGGCCACTTCATTACACAACGATTATGAGCCCACAAACTTCTGTCCTGCTGGTTGTTGGATCTTGGGTGGTTGGAAACGTCAATGCCCTCCCCCATACTCTGCTCACAGCTGGCCTGTCCTTCTGTGGCAACCAGGAAGTGGCCAACTTCTACTGTGACATTGTACCTTTGCTCAAGCTGTCCTGCTCTGACATCCACTTTAACGTGAAGATGATGTACCTTGGGGTTGGTGTTTTCTCTGTGCCATTACTATGTATCATCATCTCCTATGTTCAGGTCTTTTCCACAGTCTTACATGTTCCATCCACCAAGGGTGTGCGCAAAGCCTTCTCCACCTGTGGTTCCCACCTCACAATTGTTTCTTTGTATTATGGGACAGTCATGGGCATGTATTTCCGCCCTCTGACTAGCTACAGTCTAAAGGATGCTGTGACAACTGTGATGTACATGGCAGTGACTCCAATGTTAAATCCTTTCATCTACAGTCTGAGAAATCGGGACATGAAGGCTGCCCTGGGGAAACTTGTCAGCAAGAGAATCTCCAAGTAACCAATGTGAGGTCATGTTGGAGACTGTAGTCACCAATTAAAATGCATGTGGCAACCCATCCCCAAAGTCCTCACTCTTCAAGAAGCGACCTTTGCCCTTTCCAGCCGAAAATTATTCTTTCTTCAATTTTGTAACAATTTATTATGCCTCTTATTGACATTGTCGCTTTGAACACACTATGATCCTTTGGCAGAGTTGCAGCACAGGACTATTGGGTTCAGTTCAGCTACTGTCTTGTCTCTCAGAGTAAAGTGGAAAAGGCATGAAGCTCAGCTTCCACATCCACATTTAGTAACATCTGCCTGCCACTCTCACAGGATGTGAGTATAGTGATCTTTCTTTATTTGAAGGATATAAACCATTCATCAAATGGCCAAATTTTATTGCGCTATTATGTTTATCCATCTCCGCTCAGCTTACCACCTTCTGAGAGCAGGTCTTAACACATCACTCTACCTTTCATAATCTTGGTCATAAAAACTATATCCAATAATTCTCAGTGGAAAGTGGGATGAACAAATGAAAACTATAAGCCTCTGAAATGTAATGTGCCCATGATCAGGCATAACCATCCTAGAATGTTACTCACCCATCCAGGAAATCTTTAAATACACTGACCTGGGGAAGCATTCTTGTTCTTGCTGTATTGTAAAGCAAACTAGGCTGTTTCTAAAAAGCAGAAGACTCTCCCTCAAATGACACTCATCAATAGTAATTGCATTCCAAACTAATAAATATTCTAATTCAATTCATATAATAAAGTGTTGAGTTAATTACTTACAAAATTAAATAAAGCTACACTGAAAAAAAATTGGGGTGCCAAATAAGTGAAGGAAAAAGAGAAGTATTGAGGATTAAGTGGCCTTGCTTCTCCAGAATGGCCCAGCAAAGATGAGCTTTTATTTTGGATGGCCAGCCCTGGTTATGTAGGTGATAGTCCCCAAACAGAGGTAGTTAAACCAGCAGGTCACTAAGTAACCACTAATGAATTCCACTACCTATGATTTGATTCTGTGTATGAGAAAATTTTTCTCTCAAAATATGAATAAGATATAAATGATTGTCCTTAAATATCATATTTCCAACAGGACAACATTTTGAAGAGGTAGACTGACATGTCTTAGAACAATATGCAATTTGTTTTAGTATCTACTATTTTAAACTGCCAGTAAAAATAGAAAATTATCTCTTATAGCTAATTCACAATGCGAATGTGAATTAGCTATAAGAGCTAATTCTGTGAATGTTAGAAGATGGTGTTATTCATCTTTTAATGCTTTCCACACCTCTAAAATACCAAGGATGAGAACTAGACCAATTATATTTTTTTAAATAAAAAGAATTTGATTACAAATGCATATGAAACTGTGTGAATGAATGACCAAATCCAAGAGGGGAGAGTTAGAAGAATGCAGCAGAAACTACAATGTAGTTAGATGTAAGTTATTACTAAAGACCTAACTTTCAGATTGCATGGTGGGCCTAGGGGTATTTGTGATATTATTCAGATAGATGAATACATAAGTAGACAGATGATAAATGGTTGATAGATACATAGATTATAGATACATAGATGATAGATGCCAGCAGCTCTACATGAAGCAATGAGGAGAGTTTGTCTTGAAGTAAGATTGGATAGAGAGAAGTAAGGGAGCAGAAAAGGGTGGTGACATCAGCAGTTTAATTAGGCAGCTCTGAAGAATCTAGAGCTCTAAAGAATTGAGAGCAATCTAAACAAATAGTGAACATATAGATAAAGGAGCTGGAAGCCAAGGTAATGTGGAAAGGGAAAGAACAGGGGGTGGCAATTTGTGTGAAAGTTGTAAGTAAGAGGATGTCTTCTAGGTTTTAAGCCTGAGCTGCTGAAAAAAAATACGGTTGAGCCTTTAATGAAAATAGGGAACATGGCTCTGATCCTTTTGGGCGTATTTTCAAGAGATATCCAAATGAATAGTAGAATGAGAGGTAAAACCAAGCATGGATCAGAGTTGACAAGTGAAGTTATAGAAACAGATGAAATCATCGAGGAGTAGGAGTGTCAAGCCTGGGATTCTTGCAGAATGACTAAATGTTTACACAGAATGAGGATCCTAGTGGGGGAGAGAGGCATTTGTACAATCTAGAATTGATATCAGGCTCTTTCTTTGTCTCCTTTTTGTATCAGCCAAAGAGTACAGCAGAGTGTATTTAACAGTAATTAGGAGTAGGCATGCAATTGAACTGCAATATATAGTTATACAGTATAAAACACGTGAACTAAAATATAATATATGCACATACAATACAAAGACATAAATGAGAAAGGAGCTTTATTGTATCTTTCTATTTTTATATGTTTGAAATATTGTATAATAATAATTATTTTAAATATTAAATGATGGTTTTTCAGAATAACCAATGAAATTACTCTTGGACTTTAGGTATTAACCTTGACACTACTAGCTCTCGCTCACCCATAACCATCCAATAAGTCAGCAGTTTCCATGGATAAACTGCCCTTATAATTTCTATATCTTTCCCTCTCTCTTCTCTTCCCAGAGCTGCAATCTTCTTTTGGACCCTCAACACATACAGAAGTTTATCAGCCAAATGGTCGCAGCCCAATCTTTCCAAAATGCAAATCTGATCCTATCTCTCTGCTGCTTGAAATCCATCATGACCACCTTCTCAGCCTTCCGAGTTACGTTCTGCCTCCTGCAGGCATCTGTACTGAAAGAATTGCAGCTCCCTGACCAGTCAAAGCACTGACTGCCCTGGGCCTTCATTCATTTTGCCCCCATCCCACGGTTTAGAATTCCCCTTTTGTCCCCTTTCTCTCGCTCCCACCTGCACCCAACTCAGTTACCTGCACAAATCAGTTTGGGCATCGTCTCCTCCAGAAAGTCACCCCTGCCGACCCCAGTGTTGGGGGTTTCATTTCCATACCATGTCTCATGCTCCATAGCAACAGTCCTCCAAGCATGGTCCAGGGCTCCCTCCGGACCCTTCCCAAGGTCCTGCGAGGTCAAAACTATTTTCTGAGTAATAACAAGACATTATTTGCTTTTTCCACTGTGTTCTGTTTTCACCAATGGTGCCAAAGCATCCGTGGGTAAAACGGCTAGTGCCTTTTCGTGAAGCAAGGCAGTGGCACCCAACCACACTGGCACCCATTGCTTTCTTCACCATCACACACTTGTAGTAAATTTACAAAGTTTTAAAGCCCAGATTCCCTTAAAAAGCTCTGTGATGAAGCAGTAAGAATTTTTATTTTTACTAACTTAAGTACCCATCCTTTTAAATATTGATGTCATGAGGAAAAGTATCTGTGAGACTGTTTGAATTGAGAGCTAAATAGGCACTTTTATTTCCTGGAATACCATCTTACTTAAAGGAAAAACTGACATACTATGGTTATAGAGACTTGGGTATTTGGCAGATATTTATTTAAAATGAATAAAGCACCCTAGCCAGTTTGGCTCAGTGGATAGAGCATCAGCCTGTGGACTGAAGGGTCCTGGGTTTGATTCCGGACAAGGGCACATACCTCAGTTTCAGGGTCCTCCCCAGTCCAGGCCCTGGAGGCAACCAATCAATGTGTTTCTCTCACATTGATGTTTCTCTCTGTCTTTCCCTTTCTCTTCTACTCTCCCTAAAAATCAATGGGAAAATATCCCCGGGGGAGGATGAACCAAAAAATAAAATAAAATGAATGAAGTGAACCTGCTATTTCAAGGAAAACAACTGACAGTATTTGTGGCCAATAATGAAATTCAAGCACTCAAGAAAATGATTTTTTTTCATTAATTTTTACTGAATTTATTGGGGTGACATTGGTTAATAAAATTATATATGCTTCAAGTGTACAATTCTATAACACATCATCTGTATATTGTGTTCACCATCCAAAGACAAGTTGCCTTCCATCACCATTTATCCCCCCCTTAATCTTCTTCTGCCTCCCACACCCCTTTCCTTTTAGTAATCACTATACTGTTTTCTGTGTCTATGAGGTTTTTTTTTTTTTTTAATTACTCCCTTTACCTTTTTCACCCTACCCCTCAACTCCCTTGTGTTATGACAGCTGTCAGTCTGTTTTCTGTATCTCTGCGTCCGTTTCTATTTGTTCGTTTATTTATTTTATTCATTAGGTTCCACATATAGATGAAATCATATGGTATTTGTCTTCCTCTGACTGGCTTGTTTCATTTAGCATAATACTCTCCAGGTCCATCCATGCTGTCACAAAAGACTTCCTTCTTTTTATGGCCAAGTAGCATTTCATTGTGTAAATGTACCACAGCTTTTTTATCCACTCATCTACTGATGGACGATGAGGTAAAAACAGATTTTATGTTTAAAAATGTGTAGATAGAAATATCACCTGTTTTCTAGGAAAAATTAGTAAAGATAACTTAATATGCCAAAATTACTAGGTGTGTAGTATTGCTTTATATAAAATTTCCTCAACTGTAAATGTAATTCCCATGTAGCAATAAAGTCCGTATCTCTGGATTATCTATTACTTGCATGATGGATGCAAAGAAACCATATTCACTGCCTAGAGCAGTGATTCTTGCTTTAATGTGCATTTGTGGAATATTAGTTTTGATGTAAACCTCACCATTTAACATTTAAATTTGAAAGTAGGTTACCATATTTAACACTGCCAAAACATATTGACCCTATATAGGAAGTTGGATCAGCATTAGAAATAAAGAGACTTGGCCCACAGCAGCTACCCTCTCACTGAAACAAGACTTGTTTGAGTTGTCTTGTACCCATAGTGTGGGGACGTGGTTTTTTTTTTTTTAAATCTAAATAGTGCCTTTTCAAATTTGTCTTTAGGATTTCACACTTATGCTCTTGGCTTTCTTTGTGTGCCTCACAAGTGAATTCAAATTCAAGCATAATCCCACTACAGGATAATGTTAATTAGGCAGTTTCCCCAAATCTGAGAACATCAGTGCTAATCTAGCTGTATTATTTTGAGGCTTCACAGCTTAAACCTATTATAACATTATGGAATCCATAGCTCAGGATTGTGAAGAAGGGCTTCAGAGAAGAGTTCTTTATTGTTACAATAATCTAATTAAGGGACCAATTCCGCAAAATGTGGAGTAGGTCAATAATTAAAAACATAAAGACCAATATTAAGGCATAAGCAGGAGTGGTACCTCTGGGGCAAGAGTTGATGTGACCAGGAGGAAAAGTCTGAGTCAGATAAGGGGTCTCACCAGACCGATAATGGGAAAGCAGAGTGAAGAGGTACATTTGGTGAAAGGAACAGCCGGTCAGCAGAACGGAGGTGAAACATTTTGTGACCTTGTGGAAAGTGCTGAAATAAAGGGTGTAAGACCAGGGGAGCAGGAGATCCACTGGGGATGGGGCACCCTAAGGCCTTGACCACCTGACCACAAATCTGGGCTGTTCTGGAGGAGATGGGGAGCTCAGCTGCTGTAGGGAAGACAGGTGCTCAGATCTGTAATCTAGAAAGCACACCTTGTACAGCAGGAGTGTGCTCAGCCAGTGCTGCCTACTTTGCATGAATTTGCTCCTTTCCTTCTCACAGTGACAGCGAGGAGTAGGTACTACTATTATCACAGAAGCATAATTGGTATTTTTTTTCTATTTTACTAGGTAAGAAGAAATTGTTTTTAACAAAACAGTGATCATGAACACACATATAAGTTGAATACATACTTACTTATAATGGCTTCACTGTGTGCCTTTAATCGTATAGAGTGTGCACTTTCCTTGTATCTCTAATGGAGGGAGTTTAAGTTGCTGCGTGTGTGTGTGTGTGTGTGTGTGTGTGTGTGTGTGTGTGTGTGTGTGTGTATGTGTGTTAACGAGGCCCTGATAAACATCTTATACATACACACATCTATGTTTCTGTCTTGTTAGAGTTTCAGCTAAATCTAAATCTCCAAACTGGGATTGCTTTCCTTCCTCAGTGCTCATTATCCAGTGCTTGACTAGACTAGCTGCATTGTGTTTTGAGAGTCACAGAGAGAACACAGGTCACAGTGATCAGGTGCATAGGCACTGACTTTTTAAAAACACTTTTTAAAAACTTGTTGAGAGAGAAAGAGAGAGAGAGAGAGAGAGAGAGAGAGAGAGAGAGAGAGAGAGAGAGAGAGAGAGAGAGAGAAATACCAATGTGAGAGAGAAGCATTGGTTGGCTGCCTCATGTACACACCCTGCCTGAGTATGTGCCCTGACCTAGAATCAAACTAGTAATCTTCCAGTGCACAGGACGATGCCTGAGCCACTCTGTCTGGGTTAGGCACTAACATTTTGTAACAAAATCCTTTTGAGAGTTGGATCCCTTTGCCATTTTCTATGGAGTCACTAATGAC
The DNA here is from genome assembly GCA_026230045.1 of Corynorhinus townsendii. NCBI lineage: Eukaryota > Metazoa > Chordata > Mammalia > Chiroptera > Vespertilionidae > Corynorhinus > Corynorhinus townsendii. The sequence goes on from JAPDVU010000009.1 coordinate 36,694,519, forward strand.
ACCCACACTTAAGAGGAGGGCACACATTCACACCACATGAGCAAGGAGAAGACCATGGGGAGTCACTGAGGAGAGAACCGGTGACCCGAGAGGTCCATGCCTTGCCCAGGATCACAGATGGTCAGAATGCAGAGCCTGGGATAAAACCAGCTGTGTGTCCTCAAAGTTGGGGTCCTAGGTGCACCCAGGTTTGTTCAGGGGCTCTGGAAAAGGCTGTGCTGGTGGAATCGTGTACAGACATGGAAATGGTTTGGAGAGAAGGTGAGCATTCAGCAGCCTAGACAGGCATTGGCCACAATTTGTGTGAAAAGGAGGCCAGATTTGGAACCACAGATGTGCACCTCTGTCCACATCCCACCCAGGGTGGAGAGAACTGGGCTCCCTTTATACTGAGCTCACATTTAAGCAGTTCTGAATCACACCCTCATTGGATAATTGGGAAGCTGGGGCCCATAGGCAGGCTGATGCTGCTCAATGTACATGACATTCAGAGTCCAGAGTGCAGAACTGTTGAGAACTTCAAGGCCAAGGCTCCCCCCACCCCCTCCACAGAGTTGATTTGAAAATTGTAAATCCTGACAGATTAGGATGCTCCTGTCTGTTCCTCCCTATGTGGGGACTGTTATGTACTGGGACCTAGGGAGAGAGCATTGGGATGCTTACACACACACACACACACACACACACACACACACACACACACAGAGTGTAGATGTGATGACCTTGGGTGGGACTAAAAGAAAAGTATACACAGAGGAGGTGACAACTGGAAAGAAAAAGAGGCCGGAGGCACTGACTACACAAGACAGTCCTCCTCCTACTTTACAGCTACTCCCCACCTGAGCCTGAACAGCCCTAAGAAGCAGTTCCTGCATAACCCATTGTGCAGGCAGGAAAGAGATGGGCCCTGACAAGCACAGTGCCTTATCCAGGATCCAAAGAGGTAAGAATGAGGGGTTGAGTCTGAGCCCAGGTCTGTCTGCTCACACCTGGGACCCTGGCTGAAACCAGGCCTTCTAAGGTTCTCAGGAGAGGGATGTGTTGGTGCCACTGTGTACAGATCAGGTGTTTTATGCAGACAGCGCCCACAGGACTATTTGCATAGCTGATGAGGGGACTCAGGGAAGACAATCCCAGGTAGTGAGGTCACTATCCAATAGAACTTGGCACCCCCGTAACCAGGCACCCACATCTAGCCCCACAGGCAGCTCACTTGCCACGAGGCATTTGCCAGTGCAAGATGTTTTCTTGCTGTGTTCCCAGTGATTGGTGCCCTTGCTTCCGTAGACCCCACAGTGAGAGCTTTTCCAGATGGTGCAGACGTTGGTTCAACCCTCGTCCCCGACGTCGCTGGCCATTTTCAAAAATATGGCCTCAGGTAACACAAGGTGGCCTGGCTCAGACCAATCCTGGCTAGGCCACCTTTGTGAGCTATCCCTGTGCAGCCCACATACCCCAGGGACAGAAAGAGGTTGCTGGGTCTTGGATAACATAGAAGTCTTGTCATGGTCACATGACAGCACAGGGCAGGCAGGTGGAGATGGGCTTCCAGAGGGATCCCTTATCTATGCCAATGGCAATCCTAGGCAGGCCCTCAGGCTGTCATGCCTTTTCCTCACCAGTAGAGGTATCAGTATATCACACTGTGTGTGTGTGTGTGTGTGTGTGTGTGTGTGTGTGTGTGTGTCTGGAGTGGAAGGTCACAGAGGCAGAGAACCAGCAAAACAGGGCTCTGAGGCTTTCCCCTGGTGACTGGGAACTGTCTTTACAGAGCTCTGCACAGGAGAACAGAGAGGATCCAACAGATGGGGTCCTCAAGTCTATGCCCCTGCAGGAGACTCAGGTGCCCCATCCCTCCTCAAGCATGGAGCAGGGCCTCAGGGTGAGTGTAGGTGCTGGGTTGACCCAGACTCCAGGACCCTTGCAGTCAAAGAGACTCTTAGGTTTGAGAAGGCTCCCTGCTACTCCCCAGAGATCCCTCCCAGATTCTAATTTCCAAAGGAATCTGGGTCCATATCTACTCCTTCCAACCCACTCTCAATGTCTATCCCCTTTTAGATAAGATGAAAGTCACTGTCCACAAAGTTTTGGGAATATCAGAAGGGAGACTTTGTACCATTTCACTTTATGCTCAGTCACGTGTATTTTTGCATTTTTCTACAGACTTTCCTTTTGTTTTCAATATATATATTTTATTTCAGAGAGAGGAAGGGAGATGGAGAAAGATAGAAACATCAATGATGAGAGAGAATCTTTCCTTGGCTGTCTGCTGCACTCCTCCTCCTGGGGATCAGGCCTGCAACCTGAGCCTGTGCCCTTGAGCAGAATTGAATACAAGACCCTTCAGTTTCCAGGCCAATGTGCTATCCACTTAGCCAAACCAGCTAGAGCCAGACTTTCTGTTTCTAATGCCCATCTCCACGTGTCCATGTTGTCCCCACAATCCTTACACACCTTCACCCATTCTTACACATCATTGTGATTTGTGGGGATGCTTTTCCCAAATGGAGGTGGAGCTCAAGGTACCAAGTCTGTTGCTTTGCCATTTGCTGCCCTGAGGACCACATTCCCATATACCCTCCCAGTCATGAGCTGGGGCCTCCCTGGGCTGCACAACATATCAGGAGGGGGACCTGTTATCAGGGCTGGTGATCCATCTCTTCAGTGCTGTGGGATCTAGAATGATCCCCTCCTGTTGCCATGTCAGCAGTGCTGCCCTGAACACCCCACTTGTCCTAATATCCAGACCCTCCCACCCCAGGAAATGCCTCTGTGTTCTCATCTTAGAATGAGATGTTTTGTCCGAAATCCCAGGACTGATGCTGTTAATAGAGGGAGGTGCTATCCATTATCTGCTAAGAAATAACCTAAGGTACTAATGTGTTTCATCATTCCTCACTTATAATTCATGCAAGTATCTTTTCTCATGTCAATGTATGAAATTTTCAAACCTATGAAGAATTTTTGTGAGTTCATGAGTCAAAGTGTCACCAATTGACGGGTAATAAAATCTCAAAGGTTGGAGATAATGCTCTGGAGAATGGCAGCTTTGCATCTTATTTTGTACATTAAAATTCAAAGAGGAGACCTCTTTGGGTCTCATGAAATCCATTGGTGATAAACTTGGGAGCCATGACAAAGCAAAGTGGGAAAAACTCTGAGGTTGGATAAAAGGTAAAATGGTGGGGAATACTTCTTTTACTTGGGTGTGTGCAGGGTAGTTCACAGTCAACAATGAACCCAATAACAATGAGGGAATGTGTGGTCTCTGCAGAAAGCAGAGCGGTGCCTGTGCTTTGAGGGGTCTGAATAAAGGGAAATTACATTGACATTCTGAGGATATGTTATTCTAGATGCAAATAGAAAATAGACACAGTCAGTTAAGGTAAAGATTGACACTAGTCAGGGAAGATGCGGGCCTAGGATGTGACTGACCACCATAAACAGCTTTTAGTTTAAAACTTTTAATTTCAGACCATCCTTTGTGGTCACTTTAGGTCTCTGAGTTTGTGAGGCCGCCAGGTTCGCATGTGGCCCTGTGGTCACTCCTGCCCCATCTCTTGCCACCAATCACTGAGTGCCTGGGGTTCGGTCTGAGTTGCAGCCCCCAACCCACCTGGCAGTTTATGAGTTGCCACTGATGGCATGTGCCCCCTCTGTCCCAACACAGGATAGAAATCATACCACTATGGGGCCTGCAGCTACAGCTTCATCACCACCTGCTGGCCTAGACAGCATGCTAGCTGCCTGCAACACACAGGTGCCCATGAACCTCTTTGGAACAGGGGAGATGGACTGCTCCAGCCCCACCTGCATGCCCAGGCTATGTAGCCTCACCTTGACCAAGCTGCTGATTCTCAAGGCACTGGACAAGGAGTTTACCTCCTTAGTGATTGCTGTGAGGATTAAAGACTCAAAGTGTGTCCTGAGATCTGACGAGATTGTGCTGCCCCCCAGGGGACCAGTGAAGACCGACCTGGCACTGACCTTCTCCCTGCAGTACCCCCACTCCATCAAGAGGGAAGGCAACAAGCTGCAGATCATGCTGCAGAAGAAGCTGCGTCTTGGAAACCAGACCATCCTGGGTTACCAGACGCTGGCCGTGGGCACCATCGACATGTCTGAGGTGATGCAGCGAGCCCCTGAGGATGGCCAGGTGTTGAGCCTGTACCCCACCATCAGGGAGGCATCTGCCCCCGTGGCCCAAGTCAGCATCTCTTCACTGTCCAGCCAGCCCATTGAACTCATTCACAGCACCCAGGAGGCCAAGCCTAGGGTTAATTACTCTGAAACAGAATATGAAATCAACTCTGAGCAGCAGGCCAGCCATGATCCCAGGCACAGGCAGGACCAGGATGAGAAGGACTTCAAAGTGGAAGAACCCAAGAAGCAGCACGAAGAAATAGTAACACCGCCATTCGTAAGCAGGAAACAAGCTGCCAAGAAGAAAGTTGGGGAGTGGCTGCACAAGGTCCAACTGTGGGAGAAAGACCTGGACCTGCAGGAGGAGTCTTTGGAGAATGTCGCTGAGGTGGAGGAGGACCTGGATCTGCTGTATGACTCACTAGAAAAGTTGAGTGACAGTGGCCCATGAGCATGTCCTGAGCACCATCCTCTCATTAATACAGTTACTCTCACTCCAATTCCCAGCCCCCGATGCCAGTGAAGATCGTGGTGGCAGGGGCACAGCACTACTTCAGCGCTGTGCTGTGGGTCTTCATGGAGCTGCTGTCACACGAGAAGCCCGACTGGCTGGGCAACTGGGTCCCCACCCTATGACCAGGTACCTGTACTCTGTGGGTTACTGCTACAAATTCTTCTAAGACCTGATCTGGTGGGACCTGTTTCCCAAGCTGGAGGCCGGGAAGACGTGCAGGACATGCTGGGCATGTGTTGATAAATACACAGTACATCCAGAAGGTCAACTGTGTCCACCAGTTTTTCATCAAGAAAGCCATGCTCTCCTACCAGCAGCAGTGCTCCTATGAAGAAGAGTCCTTCCACTTCATTCCCTTCGTGGGGATGGTGGAATTTGAAATAGTGGGACTGTCCTGGGCCACATCAGGAGACACAGACCATGCAGTCCCCTTGGGTGTCAGCATGCTTTCATCCACCCTGCCATACAGGTTTCACCACCAAAGTCACCACACTATCCACCTCCCCAAGGCAGGATATCAGCACCAAGCTGATGGGGCTTCAGGTGGATTACTGGATGGCAGCCCAGCCCACAGACAGGAAGAGAGACTCAGGAGAACAAAGACTAGCCTGGAACCAAAAACATGCTCAAGTGCACCTTCCAGTCTCTCCTGGTCAGCAGGCTGCCCAGCAGTGGTGAGGATGCAGCCACGCCCTCCATGGAGCTGCTGTCATTACCAAAGTGAAGAATAAGAAGTTGATGCTTTTGCCCAACAAAACCAATGACAGGGGTCAAGGGGACACTTTCAGGGAGGACGGAAGGGTTGGGCTTGCTACCTCTGCATGCTGGTGAGCCCAGGCTCCTTCTCTCAGAGTGATTGTGACTATTAAGAAGGATGGTGTAAGGAGGAGACAAAATGTCAGCAGACGTGTCCAGAGTCTTGTCCCAGAGCAGAATAGACAAACGTGTTCAGAGTCTTGTCCCAGAGAAGATAGAATGAACTGCTAAAACAAATAACATCCAACCCGAATTGGCAAAGGAGACTCAGTGGCCCAGGGCACTGCAACCTTGCAAGCATCAGACACGTGAGCAGCCTGCTCTTATCCAATGAGCAGCAGCCCTGCGAGTAGCCCGCCCCAGGCCTAAGAGCAGCAGCCTCACATGGCCTGCCCCTGTCCAAGGAGCAGCAGCTGTGTGAGCGGCCCACTCCCCCATCCAAAGAGCAGCCCTGCAAGCAGCCTGCCCCATCCCAGGAACAGCAGCCTGCCCACAAGTGACCAGCAGCAGCCCCGCACAGCCGTCCCATTCTGAGGAGTAACAGCTGCACGCAGACCGTACCCTGCACCTGACTGAGGAGCAGCAGCCGCCTGAGCAGCCCTCCCTAGTCCAAGAAGCAGCAGCCACAGAAACAGACCACACATGTCAGAAGAGCAGCAGCCCTGCTAGCCCGCACTCATCCCACGAGCAGCAGGTGGGTGAGCAGCTTGCCCTCATCCCAGGAGCAGAATCCACATGTATAGCTCACTCTCCTCCAAATATCAGTAGCCACAGGTACAGCTCACTCTTGCCCAAGGAGCAGCAGCCGCACAAGCAGCCCCTCCCCTGTCCAAACAGCAGCAGCTGTGTGAGCAGCCCGCCCCCATACGAGGAACAGCAGTGCCGCAAGCAGCCTGCCCCCATACAAGGAGCTGAAGCCGCCCAAGAACCCAGTCCTGGTCAGAGGAGCAGCAGCCACATGAGTAGATTGCCCAAATCTGAGGAGCAGCAATCCTGCACAGCACACACTGGTCCGTGGAGCAGCAGCCACATGCAGCCTGCACCTGACTGACGAATAGCAGCTGGATGAGCGGCCCGCACCCATCAGAGGTGTAGCAGCCATAGGTAGAGCTCACTTACCCCGCAAGGAACAGCAGCTGTGCAAACAACCCATCCCCTGTCCAAGTAGTAGCAGCTGTATAAGCAGCCTGCCCCGGTAGAAGGAACATAAGCCCTGTAAGCAGCCTGCACTGGTCTGAGGAGCAGCACCCACATGAACAGACCACCCATGTCCAAAGAGTGTCAGCCTTGCACAGTCCTCACTGGTCCGAGGAGCACCAGCCACACGCAGCCTGCACCTGTTCGAAGAACAGCAGCTGGGTGAGCTGCCCACCATCATGTGAGGAGCAGCAACCACACATACAGCTCACTCCTGTCTGAAGAGCAGTAGCCACATAAGCAGCCCATCCCTCCTCCAAAGAGCGGCAGCTGTGTAAGCAGCCAGCCATCCTACAGGGAACAGCAGCGCTGTGTGCAGCCCGCACTGGTCCGAAGAAGAGCAGCTGCCAGAGCAGCCCACACTGGTCCGAGGAGAAGCAGCCACCCAAGCTGACCACCCATGTTTGAAGAGTGGCAGCCCAGCACAGCCCGAACTGCTCCAAGGAGCAGTAGTCACTCACAGCCTTCACCTGTCCAATGAGTAGCAGCTGGGTGCGTGCCCCGCCCCCATCTGAGGAGCAGCAGCCATACGTACAGCTCAATCCCGCCTGAGGAGCAGCATCTGTGCCAGCAGCCCATCCCCTGTCCAAGGAGCAGCAGCTGTGTGAGCAGCCCTCACCCATAAGAGGTACAGCAGTGCTGCAAGCAGTCCACCCTCATTTAAGGAGCAGCCGCCGCCTGAACAGCCCACCCCAGACTGAGGAGCAGCAGGCACAAGAGCTTAACGCCCACATCTGAGGAGTGGCAGCCCTTCAAAACCCACACTGGTCCTAGGAGCAACAACCACATGCAGACTGCACCTGTCCAATGAGCAGCAGCTGGATGAGCGGCCTACCCCCATCCCAGGAGCAGCATCTGCACGTGTAGCTCACTCTCCCTCCAGGGAGCAGCAGCCTCATGTACAGCTCATTCCTGCCTGAGGAGCAGCAGCCGTGCAAGCAGCCCATCCCCTGTCCAAAGAGCAGCAGCTGTGTGAGCATCCCGCCCCCATAAGAGGAACAACAGCGCCATAAGTAGCCCTCACTGGTCTGAGGAGCAGCCTGCCCCAGACTGAGGAGTAACAGCCACACTAGTAGACTGCCCATTTTTGAAGAGGGACAGGCATATGCAGCCCACACTGGTCCAAGGAGCAGCAGCTGGGTGAGCAGCCTGCCCCCATCCGAGATGTAGCAGCTGCATGTATATTTCACTCCCTCCCCAAGGAGCAGCAGCCATGCAAGCAGCCCATCCCCTGTCCAAAGAACAGCAGATGTATGAGCAGCCTGCCCCCATAAGGGGATCATAAGCACTGTGAACAGTCCTCACTGGTCTGAGTAGCAGCAGCTGCCGGAACAGACCATCAGTGTTGAAGAGTGGCAGCCCTGTGCAGCCCACACAGGTCTGAGGAGCAGCAGCCACACTCAGCAGGCACCTGTCTGACAAACAGCAGCTGGGTGAGCACTCAGTCCCCATCTGAGGAGCAGCAGCCACAGGTACAGCTCACTCCCACCTGAGGAGTGGCAGTCGTGCAAGCAGCCCATCCCCTGTGCAAGGAGCAGCAGCTGTGTGAGAAGCCCACCCCTGTATGAGGAACAACAGTGCTGCGAGCAGCCCACACTGGTTTGAGGAGCAGTGTCTGCCCTAGTAGTCCACAATGGTCCGAGGAGCAGCTACTGCCTGAGCAGACCACCCATGTTGAAGAGTGGCAGTGCTGCACAGCCCACACAGGTCTGAGGAGCAGCAGCCACAAGCACCCTGCATCTGTCTGACGAGCAGCAGCTGGGTCGGTGCCCGCCCCCGTTTGAGGAGCAGCATCCCCACATACAGCTCCCTTCAGCCTGAGGAGCAGCAGCTGCGCAAGCAGCCCATCCCCTGTGCAAGGAGCAGCAGCTATGTGAGCAGCCCAGCCCCGTACAAGGAACAGCAGTGCCACAAGCAGCCCATCCCTGCCCCCATTCAAGAAGCAGCAGCTGCCTGAGAAGCCCGCCCCGGACCAAGGAGCAGCAGCCATATGGGCAGACCGCCCACATCTGAGGAGCGGCAATCCTGTGCAGCCCACACTGATCCAAGGAGCAGCAGCCACAAGCAGCCTGCACCTGACTGAGAAGCAGCAGCTGGGTGAGCAGCCTGCACTCATCTGAGGAGCAGCAGCCGCAAGTACAGCTCACTCCCCCTCAAGGAGCAGCAGCCATGCCAGCAGCCCATCCCCTGTCCAAGTAGCAGCAGCTGTATGAGCAGCCGCCCCTGTAGGAGGAACAGCAGCACAGTGAGCACCCCGCACTGCTCTGAGGAGCAGCAGCCACACGAGCAGACCACCCATGTCCTAAGAGCGGCAGCCCTGTACAGCCCTCGCTGGTCCAAGGAGCAGCAGCCCCACGCAGCCTGCATCTGTTTGAGCAGCAGCAGTTGGGTGTGCTGCCCTCCCACATCTGAGGAGCACAACATGACGCTCTTCCAGCTGGCAGTCCACAGGTCCTCCCACATCAAGCACTTCCCCATCTGCATTTCTGGGCACTCCAAGTCCACCTTCTAGCCCTTCCTGTGGCCCTGCTGAAGCCAAGCAGGGGACATATCCATTTAGTACAGAGACAGACCATTGAAAAACAAACAGAAATGGTACTGTGTGAATGTGCCCACAACCTGGAAACTAACTTGGTGCACCCACTGGGAGCCCCCAACTGCTCTGCTTATTAAACAGAACTCTCTGGTGTGTGGGAGATCAGGCAGGCAGTACTGAGCTGGAGAATCATGGAAGGCATGGCCTCAGGATCCCTAACACTCCCAATGAGAACTGTACTCACCTCCACCTGCCCTTTCCAGAAGCCAGGACTCTGCTGCCCCTGGCCATTCAGCCCAGCCCTGGGCTCCAGCTGCCAAACAGTCAAGTGGTCCCAGCACCACTCACTCGGGGTTCCAAATAAGCTTCACCCTCCCAGGGAAAAAATAAAAAGGAACTGTACGGTGCGGACTGCCCAGGTGCAAGGACTAGACAAACTGATCAAATACCTGGTGCCTCCTTCCTGGGAAGTGACCCCACCTTCGTCCCCACCCACCCTTCTGTGTTAATACAGAACATTTGCTACTAACCAATGTGGGTGAGACCAACCATGTACCAGGTGAGCCCTGCCCCTCCATAGCACAGTAGTCACTCAGCCACCTGCTTGTTGTGAGTCTTCGGGTCACTGCATCTCTCCGAGTGTTTGATCCTCTGAACATGGGGAGAGCCTAGGCCCAGCTTCATAGGATTATTGTAAGGACTCGGGTGGAGGGAGAGCTAGGTCCTCCGTAGAAAGTGTTGTCTGGCTGCCTGCACAGTGGAGAGGTGTGCTGGAGGGGCTGTGGTTGTGCTAACTGGTCATTTTATCTATCTCTTGATGAAGCCTCTGCCTCATTTGTGATTTTCATCCCGGCCTTGGGCTAAGCAATTTTCTCACTTGATAAAGAGATTAGAGAGTCCATTAGGGATCCCTGTCATGGGCAAAGACAGGTTAGAAATCCTAGGGGTGAGCATTGGGGCCCCAAGGTCACCCAGCTATTGGATTTGGACTCATTCATTCAGGAAATATGAGCTGCCCTGCCAGGTACAGATATGTTTGTAGGCACTGACCATAATCCAGTGCACAGAGCAGACCCCAAGCCTGTACTGCAGAGCTTCCTTCTAGTCGGCAGTTATTCAGTCTCACTAGGCTGCACAGGCAGGTAGTGTCCACAGGACAGTTGATGTGACGTCCTTCTGGCCTCCTTGATGTATCCTGCATCTTCCCATGTTTTGAAGAGGAGGGTGGACCTCTGGACCAGCACAAAACGTGAGTGGGCTTGGAATCAGGGCCGTGAGGGAAGTATGGGGCTGTGATTTGGAGAAGCTGGCAAAACCCTGGATCCCACATATGGTGGAATTTCTGCAAGAGGTCAGAGGTCTGAGGGCTTCTCCTAGAAAAAAGCACACGAGTCAGAGAGCTGTGCATGTGGATATGGGTGGTGTGGGCAGGCAGTGGGAGGTTAGTGAGAGAGTCAGCCTCTCAGAAAATTCATACCCTTCCATTCCTAATCCCAGTCCTGCCTGCACCCCTATCCCGGGACCTTGCTCACTAATGTGGTAGAACCTTCTCAGTGGCAGCTTGGCAGGTGTACCCCGCCCTGTGGGAATTGAATTTCAGTGGGAAGCAGAGAACCACACAGCACAGCTAGTGAATTATGCAGCATGTAGGTGCAGGAGCCAAAGTTGGAGGTGATAGGAAGGCCCTGGGGTTTGTTTGTTCACTCATTGGTCAGTATTCCTGAAGCACCTACTCTGTGCCAATGAGTGACAAGAATGAGGTGGATACCAGCCCTCTCAGTCCTAATAGGATGGAACAGGGACACAGAGAGAGCATGTCATGTTCCCCTGAAGAAGGGGACAGATGGTTCCCTCATTGATCCAGAGCTGTCAGTTAGGAGGGCTTTCTGCCAGCCCCTCCTGGGTGACCAGGCGTGTCTCTGCCAGGACTGCCATTCTGAACATAGACAAGGAGTAACTCTGGCTTTTGGATGGGCAGGAGCAGGAGCAGGAGGCAAAGGACCCCTGGGAGGGCCATGTGGGAGGAAAGGGCACACCTCAGACTCTGCTGCCCACCTCTCTCTCTCCCCAGGGCCATCTCCTGCACCCTGGGCATCTGGCTGGATCAGCACCTCCAGAATTCCCAGCCTGACGATGCTGTTGGCCTCCATAGAGCTCAACTTTCCAGTTCCCGACCTGCCAAACCAGGCCCAGTGCCTGCAGACACAGCGGGAGCACCTGAGCCCACTGAGGCCAAGACAGGAGGAGGAGGAGGAGGCCTCCGGGGGTGGTGTGGGTGAGTGTGCCTTAGGAAGGCACACAAAAGGCAGTGAGGGTGGTAACATGTCCTCTTCTTGGATCTGCAGAACCAGCTCCAGAGCAACATCAGGAAAACCCTCCTTAGGCAACGCCACCCAGCTGGCCTCTCCAGAGCCAGAGCCGGATCCAGGCCCAGCTTTCACTGAACTTCAAGGGGCAGAAGAACCACCTGCAGCATTTCAGCAACTCACCCAGCTCCTGCGAGGCCTGTGGTGCCAGATCCCGGGTCACAGCACCTGTCAGCTGCCATGGCAGAGAGGGCACCCCCACCCCCATTTAGACGCAATGTTAAACGTTTTGTGTTCATGTTACATGTGCTTACAATATTACTGTATTTTTATGATATTTAGTAACATAGAGTTTATTGTAGAGAACATTTAATGAAATATTCTCAAACATAACCTTAATTTAGATTCTATAAAATTTAACCCTATAAACCCTCAGAGCTTTGAGCAAGTCTGTTTTTCTGGACCCTGGCCCATGCAGGGAGAGCTGTCCTCACCTTCTCCATCTGCCCTTCCTGGAGCCAGGACTCCGCTTCCCAGGGAACTGGCTCCACCCTGTGCCCAGACTCAGATCTTGGTGGCCACAGGCCAAGGACTGGCCTCCCTGGGGGGCATCCTGAGCCCAACCTGAAGGCCAGATATTCCAGCCCTGGGCCTTCATGATGACCCCAACACCACTCACTCAGGCTTCCAAATAAACTTGACCATCATAGGGCAAAAATAAAATAAAATAAAAAATAAAATAAAATAAAAGGATATACAGTGCAGGCTGCCCAGAAACAATGACTTGACAAACGGATCAAATACTTGGTGCCCAGCTTCCTGGGCAGTGTGCCCACCTTCTTCCCCACCCACCCTTCTGTGTTAATACAGAACATTTGCTATTCAGCAACGTGTGTGGGACCAACCATGTTCCAGGTGAGCCCTGCCCCTCCACAGCACAGTGGTCACTCAGGCACCTGCTTGCTGTGAGTCTTCAAGTCACTGCATCTCTCTGAATATTTGGTTCTCTGACCAGGGGGAGAGCCTAGGCCCAGCCTCATAGGGTTATTGTAGGGACTCGGGAGGAGGGGTTCCTCTTGGGAAAAGGCCCTCTGGGTGCCTGGACACTGGAGACGTGTGCTGGAGAGGCTATGGTTGTTCTAATTGGCCATTTTCTCTTCTTAACAAAGTTTCTGCCTTATTTACGATTCTCCTCAGGCCCTAGGCTAAGCTATTTCTCTAGTGATAAAGAGATTGGAGATTCCATTAGGAGACCCTGTCCTGGGTGAAGTCAGACTAGAAATCCCAGGAGTGAGTAGGCGGACCCCTAGGCTCACCCAGCTATCTGAGATGAGGCTGGTTTGGGCTCATTCATTCAGCAAATGCCCTGCTCCCAGGACTGCACTCCATTGTTTCCTTCTAGTCAGTAGTGACTATGCTGCACAGGCAGGTAGCGTCCACTAGACAGTCAATGTGACTTGTTCCTCGTAGTATTGCTGCATCTTCTCATATTTTGAAGCAGAAAGTAGATCTCTGGACCAGCAGAAAGAGTGAATGGGCTTTGGGTCAGAGCCTTAAGGAGATTATGGGGACTGTGACTTGGAGAAGGTAGCACCACCCTGGATCCCACATATGGTGGGATTTCTGCAAGATGGCAGAGGTTTGAGGGCTTTTTCTAGAAAAAAGGGAGGTAGTCAAAGAGAGCTGTCCATGTGGATTGGGGAAGTGTGGGTGAGTGGGGAGGGGTGTGGCTGGACCACACAGACAAGAGCTCCCAGAGGCTGGGGTTAGGCAGGAGCACAGAGCCGCTCAGGTCAGGGCCTGTGGCCTGCAGTCTGGAGGACATCCTGGGGTGGGGGCTTGAACTGGGACTTCAGTGATGGAGATGGGAGGTTCCCTTCCTCGGAAGGCACACAAAAGGCAGTCATGGTGTAACATGTTCTCTTCCTGGATCTTCAGAAACAGCTCCAGAGCAAGAGCAAGGAACACCTAAAGAAGAAATGCCAACTCTGGTGCCCCCTCCTGAGCCAGAGCAGGCTCCAGGCACAGCTGTCACTGTACGTCCAGATATGGAACCACCTGCAGCTTGTGAGCAACTCACCACAGCTCCGGGGAGGTCTGTGGTCCCAGGTCCTGTGCCACAGTGTGTGTCAGCTGCCATGGCAGATGAGGCTCCCACACCCCCTTTATATACAGTTTGAAAATATTTGTATTTATTTTATATATACTTACAATGTTACTGTATTTTTCTCATACTATTCAGTAACCTACAGTCTACTTTAAAGAAAATGTAATGAAATACTCTTCAATATAAATTTAATGTAGATTCTATGCAATTTAACTCTAGCAACCTTCATAGCCTTGAGCAAGTCTGTTTCTTCTGGGCCTCCATGATGTTACTATGAGTCATAGGTTGGGAATAATTAGTCTCTCAGGAGCCATCGGCTCTATGAATGTGACGTTCTTGAGGCCCAGCACAATGGGACTTTGGGGAAATTGACTGAAGAGTACTGGGGCAGGAACCCTTTATATCAGGGTGTCCCCTAGGAACCCACATTTTGTTTGACTTCAACTCCCACCAGCACATGGGCAAAGCCTGGTCCTAAGCGCCCCCTAGCGTCCACATTGCAGAATGCAGTAGGGTTTAACCAGCAGCAAGCTGTTTCTGAACACTGACTGCCACCTACACCTGGACTGAAACTCCACCCTTCTCCACTGGCACTGAACAGCATTCTGAGCTTATCTTCTGTTGGCCCATTGAAGAAGGGGCAGGGAATGTCCCAGGGCCCGGGGTCCACACTCATCTCCTCCACAGGCACTGCTTCCAAGTCTCCTCTGGGGTCAGAGCTTCCTTCCGCTCTCAGCCCTCAGCCCCTGAGCTCTGGTTCAGCTGGGCTTTTTCCTGAGGCTCTTCCATCTTACCAGAGCCCAGTGGCAATTCTTTCTCATCCAAAGGCTGAACAAGGTTGTGGAGACAGCCTGGCTTCTCCCTTTATACCAATCCTCTTCAAACCACCAAACCAGGGCCTCACCATACCACCTTGGAGAGAATGGACTGTTACACTTCTAGGCACATTGCTCCGGAAAGAACTGCAATGTCTCAGGACATATGGGAAAAGCTTTGGACCAGGCACACAGTCCATGTCCTCAAGGTGAGCACCTCTCTGGGCTGACACAGGTATTAAGGAAATTCTAGTGGGATGTGATGAGTCCTACGGTTGACCTGGTATCACAAGCATTGGGAACACATGCTCATCTGGGGATCACACACAAGGCTCTTTAGGATGGGATTCCTAAAGCAAACCAGATGATAAATAAGGATTTGTCTACTCACTGTATCCCAATTTTTGATGCGCCATGGCAATTGAGGGAAGCATTGTGAGATTAAACAAAGGCTGGAGGAGTACAGGGAGGGCAGGTCTACGTTAGAGGCCATGGGCCTTTTTACATTTAGGATTGCTGGTAACAGTAGATGGGACGGACCAGAATTTGAAGAAATACATTTTAACAATAAATGGTTTTAGAGTAAGTCCTGTGTGCTGGAACTGCTAAGTACTAGAGACCAGTGACGCTAAAGTCTTTTCCATCACCATTCTCGTTGGAATAAAGATATATGAGGACAATGATGTCATGTGGTTCCCATGGCACAAGTGGGCTTATGGTGACAGGAAGAGGACATTTCTTTATGGAGAAGTATTGTGTGTGCACTTCCAAAGAGAGTCCGCAAAGAGAACTTGCCATTTCTTGTCTGTGGAGATATAGGATATTAACCAGGCAAGCCAGGAATTGAGAGACATTCAGGCAGAGGGAAGAATTAGAAAAACGGAATTGAGTCAGGATACAATCAGGGATGTGGGGGTGGGGTTGCAAGTACTGGGATCATCAGGAGGTTGGTTCCCAGGACAGGAACAGGGATGGCTGAGCGGAGCGCAAGTCAGACACCATCTCTGGGAGCCCTGGCGTGATAGTTCCAGGCATAATAGTTCCTGAGCAGTCCTGGTGCAGGAGGAGAGAAGGGAAGCAGATGTTCCTGAGTTTGAGAGCGGGTGGAATGAGAAGGGGAAGGGAATGGACAATAGTAAGGGGAGAGTGAGGCATAGGCGGGGAGAAGTCAGACATGTCCTAAATGATGACAAGCTGCAGAGTATGGTGAGGACAGGATGTCCCTGAAATGGGGGGAGGTGATGGTCTCAGCACTAAGGTGCTAATGAAACAGTGAGGGTAGGAGGTGGAGGAGGCAACCTCATGGACAAGTACTGAGTTTCCTGCAGGTGGGACAGAAGGGGATTTTGGAGACAGTTGCCTACTTTATCCTTAAAGAATGTGTCCTGATTGAGGGGTTAGTAGGAGACTGTGGCAGGAGGGAGGAGTGACCCACTGGGATGATGGGATCTCAAGGAGGTGGATTCCTGAAACAACAGAAGCATGTCTGGAGGAGGCCCTCTATATACAGGTGAGTGCAGACTAGCCTGCTGGCACCACAGACACACCCCCATCTGTGGGGAGAGCCAGTGCTGCTCAGGTAGCCCCTGTGTCCTGCTTGTTTCTGAAATGCTCAGCTGCGAGCACCCTTTATGATCTTGAAAAACCCAAGGACAAAGACATGACCCTTCTGATGACAGATAAAGGGAACGGTCATTTCTGATGCTCAGAATGAGCTCTCCACTCTTCCTCAGTGCCCCCTCCTTCCTGCTCCCCTCCAGTCCAGTCTGCTCACTGGGATGCCCCAGAATGTCTAGAATCCAGGCCTAGCTTTACTCCTCGCACCAAGAGCACCATCAGTAAGTGGTTTTCCCTGACCTCCAGTTCCTGGCTTTTAACAAACTATTGTGAGGATCAGCTTAGCTAACAGGGTGACTCTCTCACCTCCAAAGGGACAGCCATACAAGTCTTATATACACACAGATGCTCATTGAGAGAACACAACTCAGGAGCCCAGGACACAGGACTAGAGATCCAGGCCTCTCGGCACAACTGAGTGTCCCATTCCCATTGCCCACGTGTCCCCAATGAGCACCACCGAGCCCCTGCTTCACTGGTGCCCTCTCTCCTCTGTCATCTGCGTCATGCTGGGGCAGAAGCTGGGGGCAGTCGTGAGGCGCCCTGTTGATACCTGGGCTCCTGCTTACTCACTGAAGTCCCTTGATTCTCAGATGCGGATCCAGATTTGAGAAGGAAAAGCATGGCTGGTGCCAGCAGAATGTTTTGTCTTGCTCACCCCTGAGACCTGGCACGTGGGCTGTACTAGGGAGCAGGGGCAGCTGTGGACAAAAGGCCCTGCTGAGAGAGAGGGTCACTTTTGCAGAAGGTCAGAGGGCGGGTACCCTGCTGGCACTTTTCTGGGTAAATCCCCCCCTGCAAGTCTCACAATTATGTTCACCAAGAAGTGGCAGTTTTGACAGCATATGTAGGCAAAGAAAAGCAACAAAGAGGCCATATTTGGAAGAGGAGACACTTTATTGATACTTGGGGTCTCGGGAGACCTTGGGTTGAGCTGGGCTCACTGGCTTTTCCAAAAGGGTGCTGCCCTATGGCTCTGATTGTGGCAGTCCATGGTTGTGCCCCCACCAAAGACAGAAATTCAGAACACTGAAATATCTTCACTCTTGTCCCTTTCCTCAAAGATATGGGACACGTCATTTTCTCAGAACAGCCCCACATCTAAGCTTAAGGTGGCAGGGTGAATGGGCCCAGTTCCTCTGGGTCTTGAAATGGGCAAACAGGGCAGTTGACAGTGAGCAGAATTGCAGGTTCCAATAGGGAGAAAGAGGGGCCAAGTCTGAACAGCCTCGTTTCTCTGGGACAGAGCAGGCGCTGAGCTGAGGGTGGGTGGGTGGGACAATGGTGACTGTTACAGAATTCAGGTTACAGGACAGTTGCTGAGACTGGTGGTGAAGCCCCTTCAATCACACAAGTTTTTCTTCCCATAAATATTAATATGCCTGCTGTGCCCCTGCAAGGCCTTGGGGGTTGCACCGGTGAAAAACTGACCTGCAGGTTCCTATCTCAGAAGACACACTTATAGGGGGTACAGACCTCCCACAATGACACACCTCTAACCAGAGATGTGCAAGCAGCCAGCCTGGTTCTGCTGAGATCTGCTGCCGGTCACCGTCCTCAGGTCTCCCAGGTTTCAGAGTCTGTTCTATGGTCTTATGGGTGGACCACTTGCTGTCCAAAGATGCCTATCATCAAGATGGGGGTACACGATTGACAGATGTCTCTAATACATCACAGGTAAGGTCAAAGACACTTCACAAAAAAGATCTTATACATGGCTGGAGGGAGAGAGGTAGGGAGAGAGGTGCACACACAAGGTGGGACACACGATTTTACATGTCTGTGTCACAAGTGACAGCTGCCAGGCAGTGGATCAACTTATTTTTTTAATTAGAGGAGATTTAAATTAACTTCCAAATTAAATAGAAGAAAAAAATCAAATGAATATTCCTTAGAGAAATCCTTGAAATTCCTGAAGCACCTTCTGAAGAGGGCGAACTTGTCAAAGTTGGAAGTGGGTCAAGGTCATTGTCATGAGCTACAAATGCATTGCCCTCCAGTGGACAAGTGAGACATGGTACACGTGTTGTGGGGCTCGTAGTTCTGTCAGCAATGGACGTAGACACCAAACTGAGCCTTTGCCTGGGCTTGCCGTTAGATCAAAATAAAATCGGTCAGAGTCAATATTTTGGGGTGCCTTCTAGTAGAAGTAATTGTCCTGTCATTTCACACTAGGAAGAAACAGACTTTGTCCCAGGTCTGGCATTTCAGGGAGTCTGCATTGAGCTCCTGAGTTAGGCCCTGGGTGCCAGGAGAGAAAAGCCAGACAAGGTCCCAGCCCTTGGACTCCAGGGCAGGGCAGGGAAGTTTGGGGATAATGGGCCTACATCACAGTGCCATGTGTCTGGTTGAAAAAAATAGTACATAAACCAAAGCATGTTGATGGAAGCCTTCTGATTAAACAATAAACTGTTTAGAAGATTAAAACATTACTCTCACCCTATTTGTAAATTTTCATCTGCATTAAAACACAAAGTTATTCTGAATATGGGGTCACTCTATATTCCCGCTCCCCATTGATTTAACATGAATATTATCCCTGTACTTTAATAATTTTGACCTATGATTGCATGTCTGCATAGCACCTCTTATGATACACCGTAAGTAAATGACCTGCTGCCCAACTCCTGGCCAACTACATCTTGTTTGCCTCTGAAAGTGCAGTTTGGCTGCTGTGAGCTCAGCGTAGCTTCCACTTGTGGAATATTCACTAACCTTCCAGAGCACACGCACCCTATTCTTTTCCCATAAAATGCCGGCACCTCGTGTCTTACCTCCTTCTTTAGATCAGAAGCTCATTGTAGGCCAAGATGCTGCTCAGTCAGATCTCCCTCCAGTTCTTAGCACAGCACTTGGCATATGGTGAACCCTCAGTAAGACATGAACAGCACCTTAATTCTAAATGAGTTACTCATGGTGGCAGAGAACTTTAATTGTTCATCAAATCCATTCACCCAACTTGGGGTGTACAGCTGGATGGTACATCCCAGCCCACCTTGCTGCCCTGTGAGCTGCCGTTGTCAGTGGGAGAGGACAGGGACAGATGAAAGCCATGGCAGGACTGTTGGATACAATTCCCCAGCATGCACTTCTCTGTGACCTGTCCTGTCAGGCTGATGGAAGTACATGGGGGTGAGATGCTAGGGATGAAGAAAGCCCATGATGGAAGAACTCTGGGTTCCTGAGTGACCACAGAAAGATCCATCTCTCCAATCTGAGCAACTCCCTCCCCCACATTAGCACTGGTATAGGGGAAAATATATAGTGACATGCTATGGAAATTTGGGAGGATTTTCCATAATGCAGCAAAAGTTAATTCCCCCACAAGAGGTTTAAACCATAGGATGAATTTACATGGCTATCCTTCTAGGCCATTTAAAATGACAAAGTCAGTTTGGCTCTAAGAATTGAGCTGGTCTGTGGTGGATGGATCTGCCTTCCTGTTCCTTCGGCAACTGTGCCCTGAGCACTCACACTGGGTCCATGCAGAGAAACCACAGGCCCCGCCCTCTAGGAGCTCACAGGCTGCAGGGAAGGTGGACACAACCAGGCAGACACAGTCCTGTGAGAGGGAAGAGCAGGGGCTGTGCAAAGGGAGCAGGTGCTGTGAGGAGGGCTGCAGGATCCTGGGAGAGGGGCTGAAAGGCTGCACTGAGGTGGCATTTCTCTTCCCAGCAGCAGGACCAGAAGGAGTCAGCCCTGCACCAACTCAGGTGTATTTAGCATGGCAGAAGGCACAGCTGTGCAGACCCTTGGAGCCAGAAAGTGTCTGGATAGAGAGGAGGTTAGAAAGATGGACGGGGTGGCTGGAGGGAACTGGGAGGAGGTAAGGGAGGGAGGGAGGGCAGGGCCAGGGCCTGGTGTGGGACGACTGTGCTAGTGATCTATTGCTGAGAATTCCCCCACACTAGAGACTTAACCAACACACACTTATTAGCTCACACGTCTGTGACGAGGAATCAGCATGGCACAGCTGGGACTACTGTGGCCTCACCTGAGGCAGGATCTGTGTCACTGAGGATCTGGGCTCAGTCGGGGACTTTGGGATTCAGTTTGGAGTGAAGGCCTGACTTCCTCTCTGTCTGTTGGTCTCATTCAGTGCTAGGCCATCTGGGTCTCTCCAGATAGCAGCTCACAGCACAGCAGCTTATTCCTCAATGTGGCCTGAGAGAGACAGATGCAGAGACAGACAGACAGAGAGAGAGAACACAGTTCAGTGTGGGCAAGTGTGCAGGCACTGGCTTTTTTAAAAAAAGTTTTTAAATTGATTTTGTAGAGAGAGGAAGGGAAAGAGACAGAGAAACATCCATGCAAGAGAACAGCATCGATTAGTTGCCTCCTGTACCCGCCCCAACCAGGGATTGAACCTACAGCCTAGGCATGTGCCCTGTCATGGAATCACACCAGCAACTTTTTGGTGCACAAGACGACACTCAACCAAGTGAGCCACTCTGGCTGGCCAGGCACTGACTTTTAGAACCAAATCATGGAGGTCATATTGGAGACCTTTGCCGTCTTCTATGGCGTCACTACTGACACCCACACTTAAGGGGAGGGCACACATTCACACCATACCAGGAAGGTGAACACCATGGGGAGTCACTGAGGAGAGAACCGGTGACCCGTGAGGTCCATGCCTTGCCCAGGATCACAGATGGTCAGAATGCAGAACCTGAGATAAACCCAGCTGTGTGTCCTCAAAGGTGGGTTCCTAGGTGCATTCAGGTTTCCTCAGTGGCTCTGGAAAAGGCTGTGCTGTTGGAATCGTGTACAGACATGGAGATGGCATGGGGGAGATAGTGGTCATTTGGCAGCCTAGCCAGGCATTTGGCCAGAATTTGTCTGAAAAGGCGCCTACACCTGGAACCACAGAGGCACAACTCTGTCCACAACCCATCCAGGGTGGAGGGAGCTGGGCCCTCTTAGGCTGAGCTCACACATATGCAGTTGAATCACACCCTCATTGGATAATTGGGAAACTGAGGCCCATAATCAGGCAGGGACTATCTAGGGTACCTGACATTCAGAGTCCAGAGTTCAGGAATGTTCAGATCATCCAGGCCAAGTCTCCCACCTCTTCACAGTGTTGGTCTGGAAATTAGAAATCCTGACATACTGAACAGCTCCTGCCTGTTCCTCCCTATGTGGGGCCATTTTGTTCTGGGATGCAGAAAGGGAGCACTGGCATGCTTTCTGTCTCTGTCTCTGTCTTTTTCTGTCTCTCTCTCTCTCTCTCTCTCTCTCTCTCTCTCTCTCTCTCTCTCTCTCTCTGCTATTGAGAATCACACAGTACAGTCAGGACTCCAACGGTGTCCACCAGCTGCTCCTCAAGGAAGCCATGCTCACCTACAATAGAAGAGCCCCAACGAGGAGTCCTTCCACTTCATTCCCTTCGTGGGAGTGGCAGAACTTGGAGAGTGGAACTGTCCTCGGCCATGTCAGAAGACACAGATGATGCGGTCCCCTTGGTCTTCAGTGTGCTTTCGTCCATCCCACCATACAGCTCTACGGCCAACCAGGAGGCCTTGCCCACTCCACCCACCTCTCCCAAGCAGAGCATTGATGTTGAACTGATGGGGCTTAAGGTAGATTATTGGATGGCAGTCCAGCCCTCAGACAGGAAGAAAGACTTGGAGAAGAAAGACCTGGCTACCAGTGAACACACTCAAGTCTGCATTCCACTGTCTCCAGGTCAGCAGGCTGTGCAGCCATACCTTCTATGTCTATGACTGGGCTCACCAAGGAGAAGAAAAAGACGGTGCTGTTTTTGCCCAAGCAAACCAAGGACAAGATCGTGAAGTCCAAAATCCAAAATCCAGTGCCTGGAGGGCATAAGCTGCCTGGTCTCCAGGGCCAGCACCAAGCAGAACATGCTGTGGGTCCTCATCAAAGGTGTGGTGTGGAATGACGTGAAGTTCTTCCAGCTGGCAGCCCAGGGTTTTCCCACGTCCAGCACTTCCCCATCTGCAACTCCAGACACTCAAGACCACCTTCTAGCCCTGCCTGTGGCCCTGCTGACACCACCAAGGAGGGCCCACCTACTTTTCTGTTAACATTTCATTTGAGTACAGAGACCGACCCTGGAAACACAAACAGAAACCTTCTTAAGTATGAATGTGCTCACAGCCTGGAAGCTAATGTGGTGGACCCCACAGGGAGCCCCCAACTGCTCTGCTGATTAACCAGAATCTCTGGTGGTGGAGGTCAGGCAGGCAGTGCTGAGCTGGAGAATCATGGAAGGTGTGTTTTGGCTTGAGGACCCCTAACACTCTCAAGGAGAACTGTATTCACCTCATCAACATGCCCTTCCTGAGAGCCAGGATTCTACTCCCCTACAGAGGCACTCCACTATGTGCCCAGACTCAGAGTAGGGAGGCCAGAGGTCAAGGGCTGGCCTCCCATGAGGGTCATCTTGAGCAGAGCATGGAGTCCAGTCAGCCCAGCCCTGGGCCTCAGCTGCCAAACAGCAAAGTGGCCCCAGAACCACTCACTTGGTTTCCAAATAAACTTGACCTTCACAGATAAAAAAAGGACCTGTAAGATGCAGACCGCCCAGGCACAGCACCTGGACAAATTGATCAAATAACCGGTGTCAGCCTTCCTGGGCTGTGACCCTCCTTGGTCCCCACCCACCCTTCTGTGTTAATATGGAACATTTGCTACTAACCAACATGGGTGGGACCAACCATGTACCAGGTGAGCCCTGCCCCTCCACAGCATAGTGGTCACTCAGCCACCTGCTTGCTGTGAGAATTCAGGTCACTGCATCTCTCTGAGTGTTTGGTCCGCTGAACTCGGGGAGAACAGAGGCTCTGCCTCATAGGGTAATTGTAGAGACTTCATGGGGTTCTCCCTGGAAAGTGCTCTCTGGGTTCATGGACAGTGCAGAGGTCTGCTGGAGGGGCTGTAGCTGTGCTAATTCGCCATTTTCTCTTCCTCTTGACAAAGCCTCACCATCATTTGTGATTCTCCTCTGGACTTGGGCTAAGCTGTTTTCTTTTTTGATAAAGAGGTTAGACATCCTTTAGGGGTTCCTCTCCTGATTGAAGCCAGATTAGAAAATCCAGGGGTGTGCAGTGGTTCCCCAGGCTCACTCAGCTATCTGAGGGGGGTTAGTTTGGGCTCATTCATTTAACAAATATATGAGAAGTCTGCCAGTTACAGACACATCTCTAGGTGCACAGAGCAAACCCCAAGCCTGCACTGCAGGGCTGCCTTCTAGTCAGGAGCGATTCAGTTACACTAGGCTGCACGGGCTCGTAGTGTCCACAAGACAGTTGATGTGAAATCCGCCTGACTTCCTTGATGTATTGCTGCATCTTCCCATGTTTTGAAGAGGAGGGTAGACCTCTGGACCTCTGCACAAAATGTGAGTGGGCTTTGAATCAGAGCTTTGAGGGGAGTATGGGGATTGTGATTTTGAAATGCTAGCAAAACCCTGGATCCCACACATTGGAAGATATCTGTAAGAGGACAGAAGTCTGAGGACTTCTCCTAGAAAAAAGGGAGGGAGTCAGAGAGAGGGGTCCATGTGGATTTGGTTGTACGGGCGAGTGGAGATGGGATGGGGCTGCCCACACAGACAAGAGCTCCCAGAGGCTGGGGTTAGGCAGGAGCACAGAGCCGCACAGGTCAGTGCTCATGGCCTGCAGACTGGAGGACTTCCTGGGGTGGGGGTTTGAACTGGGATTTCAGTGATGGATATGGGAGGCTCCCTTCCTTGGAAGGCACACAAAAGGCAGTTATGGTATAACATGTTCTCTTCTTGGATCTACAGAAGCAGCTCCAAAGCAAGATCAAGAAGCACGTAAGGAGGAAACGTCAACTCTGGTGCCCTCTTCACAGCTAGGGCAGGCTCCAGGCATAGCTGTCACTGAACTTCCACATGTGGATCTGCCTGCTGCTTGTGAGAAACTCACCTCAGCTCCTCCAAGGCCTGTGGTCCCAGGTTGTGGTCGGCAGCCTGTTTCAGCTGCCATGGCAGAGAGGGCTTCCCCTCCCCAATAATAGCAGTTTTCAAAGTGTTTGTGTTTATCTTACATATGCTTTGAATTTGTTTTTTATCATACTACTGAATAAAATAAAATGTATTTTCAATACAACTTAATACTATTAAAAATAGTTAATTTAAATTATATAACATTTAACTCTGTGATCCTTCAAAGTGTCAATTTCAACATCATTAAGCAGATTCACCATTTTTGGCAACCATCACATCACATCACAATCCCTCTCCAGAATATTTCATCCATAGCAGTCCAGGTGGTAGCCAGTCCTTGCTCATCCTCCCCTCTCAGCCCCTGACAGTCCCCCATCTCTCTGTGTGTCTATGGATTTACGTACTTTGGGTTTTCATTGAACTGTAATCATCGCACATGCTGCCTTTCATGTCTGGCTTTGTAATTGATGAAAGACAAGACTGAATTTGAGGTGGAGAAAAAGATGGTGCCTGGCAGGATGGAGGTGAGGGAGTGGAAGTGAGTGAGGGTATGAAAGGAGAGTGTGTGGATGTGCGTGGTGTGTGTGTGAGTGAGTGAGGGAAAGTTAAATCTCGCAGGGGCAGCAGGGGCTGGCAGACAGGCTCTCCTTGACAAGGAGAGCCTACCACCGCTACAGGCACTCCCCAGATGGTGGGACTCCAGCACGGAGCCCACACCATCTTGAAGGGGAGAAGGCCTTTTTTAGGAATTCATCAACACCACCAACCAGACAGGCCTTGGAATTGCCCCGTGACCCACCAGCCACTCCAGCCAAAATCCTGCTACCCTAGCTGCAGACCCGCAAACCCTGGGACCTCCAAAGCAGCAGTAAGTGCAACCTCCTCCTCCCCAGCAGCAGAACTCTGGATTTGTGCATATCCAGCCCTGTAGGCAGCCAGTGCACTCCACTCTGGCTTTGTGCCTTTCCAGCACTCCACTCCTTAGGCAGAGCTTGGGAGCCGCTGAGAACCCCTGAAAGTGTGATTCTGCACAGACAAGGGCACGCAGCCCAGCAGTAGGAATTCTGAATTTCCTCTTCCTGGATAACTGCCCACATTCAACCCAGCGGCTCAACCACGGTGCCAGGACCCCTCAGAGTGCATCAGAACTCTGTGCCCAGCAAGCACACCTTCACAGAGGCGAAGTTCCAATAGGCAGGCACCTGAGCCCATCTACCCACAGGGTCTATTGGGAGCCACTGTGAGCTCTCCTTGGGTGCGATCTTGAAAAAGTGGGGGCGCACTCCACCCCAGCAGTAGAAGTTTTGAATTCAGTCATCCTGGATACCGGCCCGCAGGCGCCTCAATTGCATGGCTACACTGCCAGGGCCCTTCAGAGTCCCTCAGTGTGCCTAGCTGGCAAAGGTACCGCTGGTGCTCCTGTGAGCCACCACTGGGAGTAAGCGTCTATCCATCACAGGTGCAACAGCAAAATCTGGGTCTCCCCACCCCAATACTGCAGAACTCTGGGCACCACAGTCACGCCTTTCCAGAGAGCAGGCCCCCTGAGCCCCATTACCCCAACAGACGGTTCCTGGGTGCCACTGTGAGTCCCTGCTGGGCACGGGTGATTTCAATTAAGGGCGCAACACAGCAAAAATTGGGACATGCCCCTCCACGGCGGCTGACTTCTAGACACCACAATTGTGCCTCTCAAGCTTGCAGGCCTACATCAAGAGAACCCAAATAGCTCAAGTAGGGAGTTATACTATATTAACAAGCAGAGGAAAACTCAGAGATTACGCCAGTAGCACCATCCGCAAAAGAACCTGGGTAGCAAAGCAATTGGATTTACAATTAAAACATTACAGGAAAACATGGGAAGACAAAAAAGCAATCCCCAAAGGAAAGAAAAAGAGGAACCACCAGAAAGGGAGTTAAATTAATTCGAGGCTAGCAGCTTATCAGAGATAGAATTCAGAGTAATGGTTATAAGGATGTTTAAACAGATGGATGACAAATACACACAACTCAATGAGAAATACACACAACTCATTGAGAACTATAAGGAGCTGAATGAGAATGTCACCAACATGAAAAGAAACCAAGAGGAGATGAAGAATGACATAGGTGCAATAAAGAACACAATGGAAGGCCTAAACAGTAGAATAGAAGAGGCTGAGGACCGCGTCAGCAAATTCGAAGACAAGGTAGGAAAAAGCACACAAACACAGCAGCAACTGGAAAGAAGACTTAAAAAGCAAGAGGAGAGCCTAAGGGAGCTTTGGAACAACACAAAAGGAAACAACGTTCTCTTAATAGGGATACCAGAAGGAGAGGAAGAGAAGCAAGGAATAGAAAACCTGTTCGAAGAAATAATGACAGAAAACTTCCCTGATATTGGCAAGAAAAAAACTATGCAAGTCCAAGAAGTACATAGAGTCCCAAACAAGTTGAACCCACAAAAGACTGACACCAAGACACATCATAATTAGATTGGCAAACACCAACGACAAAGTAAGAATCTTAAAGGCTGCCAGAGAGAGACAGAAAGTTACTTACAAGGGATCTCCTATCAGAATATCAACTGATTTCTCAACAGAAGCACACCAGGCCAGAGGGAATGGAATGAAATATACAAAGTGATGCAAAGCAAGGCACTGAATCCAAGAATATTATACCTGGCAAGGCTATCACTCAAAATTGAAGGTGGAAGCAGGAGTTTCACAGACAAAAAAGGGCTAAAAGAGTTTATCACTACCAAGTCAGCAATGCAAGAAATGGTAAAGGGACTGCTGTAAAAAGAAGAAAGAGAAAGGCAAGAAGAAACACAAACCCTAAGGAAAAATATGACAACAAACATGTACTTGTCAATAATAACATTAAATGTAAATGGATTAAATGCACCAATCAAAAGACATAGGGTAGCTGAATGGATAAGAAAACATGACCCATATATTTGCTGTCTCAAGAGACCCACCTCAGAGCAAAGGATTCACACAGACTGAGAGCAAAGGGATGGAAAAAACTTTGATGGAAAAACTTTTCAGGCAAATGGAAATGAGAAAAAAGCTGGGGTTGCGATACTTATATCTGATAAAATAGACCTCAAAGTAAAGGCCATGATAAGAGATAAGGAAGGCCACTACATAATACTAAAGGGAGTGATTCAACAAGAAGATAAAACTCTGGTAAACATATATGCAACCAACGCAGGAACACCCAAATACATAAAACATCTCCTGGAAGATATGAAGGCAGAGATCGACAACAATACCATCATAGTAGGAGACTTTAATCACCACTGACATCACTGGATAAATCCTCTAGACAAAAAAATCAGCAAAGAAACAGCAATTCTAAATGGCAAACTAGATCAGATGGACCTAATTGACATCTTCAGAGCATTTCATCCCAAAGCCACGGAATTTACATTCTTCTCAAGTGCACATGGGACATTTTAAAAAATAGACCACATATTGGGTCACAAGCAAAGTCTCCCCAAATTCAAAAAGATTGAAATCATATCAAGCATTTTCTCAGACTACGATGGTATAATATTAGAAATAAACTACAATAAAAACATTCCAAAAAATTCAAACACTTGGAAGCTGAATAGCATGCTACTAAATAATGATTGGGTTATCAAAGAGATCAAAGAAGAAATTAAGATTCATTTCAAAAATGGTGGCGGAATAGACAGACGTGTTCTGAGCCTTGTGCCGGAGCAGAAAGAAAGAACAGCTGTGGGTCACATGAGGAGTGTTTGTTGGCAAGTTAAGGAACAGCCAAACTCCAGGAGAAGGTGGGGGACTGCTAGACCAGAGTTCCCCTGACCGGGCAGCCCCCACTGCGGCTGGGTCCCCTCCCGGAGCCACGGGCTCAGAAGTGGAGACCGCGCCATCTTGATAGGGAAAGTGGAGCCTATCGGAAGCCTGAAAATCCACAACTGCAGCAACCTCTGAACAGCTGTGAGCCCCAGAACACCAGTCCCCAATTGGCGCTAACTCACGAATTCAAAGGAGCTCTTCATTTCACCACAGAAACGTCAGATTTCGCCTGGGATCAGTCAACGCAGGAGAGAGAGAACTATATAACCAGACATCTGGAGAAGAGAGAACATGGGGAGACGAAGAAACAGCCCGCATATGAAAGAAAAGTAGGCATCACCAGAAAAGGAAGTAAACAAAATCGAGGCAAGCAACCTGCCAGAGAAAGAATTCAGAGAAATGGTCATAAGGTGGCTTAAAAGAATGGAAGACAAATTTGACAATATGAGTAAGAACCAAGAAGAAATGAAGAAGAACCAAGAAGAAATGAAAAATGACATTGCTGCTGTAAAGAACTCAATAGAAAACATCAAGAGTAGACTAGAAGAATCAGAGGACCACATCAGTGAGCTAGAAGACAAGATGGAAAAAAATACCCAAGTAGAGCAGCTTCTAGAAAAAAAAATTAAAAAGCACGAAGAGAGCCTAAGGGAACTTTGGGACAACACACAAAACAACACCCACATAATAGGGGTTCCAGAAGGAAAGGAAACTGAGCCAGAAATAGAAAACCTGTTTGAAGAAATAATTACAGAAAACTTCCCTAATATAGGGAAGAAAAAACCCACAAAAATCCAAGAATCTCACACAGTCCCAAGCAAAATGAACCCCAAAAGAGGCACATTATAATTAAATTGGCAAACACCAACGATAAAGTAAGAATCTTAAAATCAGCCAGAGAGAGACAGAAAGTTACCCCCATCAGACTAGCAACTGATTTCTCAACAGAAACTCATCAGGCCAGAAGGGAATGGAATGAAATATACAAAGTCATGCAAAGGAAGGGTCTATATCTAAGAATACTGTACAAAGGAAGGGTCTATATCCAAGAATACTGTACCCAGCAAGTCTATCAATCAAAATTGAAGGTGAAATTCAGGAGCTTCACAGACAAAAAAGGACTAAGGGAATTTATTACTACCAAACAAGCAATGCAAGAAATGCTAAAGGGTCTGCTGTAAAAAAAAAGAAAAAAGAAAAAAAGAAATAGGAAGCGAAGAAGGAACTCAGAAGTAAACAATAAAAATGGCGACAAATAAGTACCTATCAATAATAACTTTAAATGTAAATGGATTAAATGCCCCAATCAAAAGACATAGGGCAACTGACTGGATAAAAAAACATGACCCATACATCTGCTGTCTACAAGAAACCCACCTCAGGAAAAAAGACGCACACACACTGAGGGTGAAGGGATGGAAAAAGGTTTTCCAGGTGAATGGAAATGAAAAAAAAGCTGGGGTAGCAATACTTATATCTGACAAATTAGATCTCAAAGTGAAGGACATAACAAGAGTTAAGGAAGGCCACTTCATAATAGTAAAGGGAGCGATCCAACAAGAAGAAATAACTCTGGTAAACATATATGCACCCAATACAGGAGCACACAAATACATAAAAAAACTCCTGGAGGATATCAAGGGAGAGATTAACAACAATACAATCATAGTAGGAGACTTTAATACCACACTATCACCATTGGACAAATCGTCAAAACAAAAAATCAGCAAAGAAACATGAATCCTAAATGACTCACTAGACCAGATGGAATTAATTGACATCTTCAGGACATTTCACCCCAAAGCCACAGAATATACATTCTTCTCAAGTGCACGTGGGTCATTTTCAAAGATAGGCCATATGTTGTGACATAGGCAAAGTCTCTTCAAATTCAAGAAGATAGAAATCATATCAAGCATCTTCTCAGACCACAGTGGCATAAAACTGGAAATCAACTACAATAAAAACAATCCAAAGGAGTCAAACACATGGAGACTAAACAGCATGCTATTAAGCAATGGCTGGGTTACTAGAGAGATCAAGGAGGAAATAAAAAACATCATGGCAACAAATGACAATGAAAACACAACAATCCAAAATCTATGGGACACAGCAAAAGCAGTCTTGAGAGGGAAGTTCATAGCTCTACAAGCATACTGCAAAAAACAAGAAACAATGGTAATAAATTACCTAACCCTACAACTCATAGAGTTAGAAAAAGAGCAACAAGAAAAGCCCAGTGTAAGCAGAAGGAAGGAAATAATAAAGATCACAGCAGAGATAAATGACATTGAGACCAAAGAAACAATACAAAAGATTAACAAAACCAAGAGCTGGTTCTTTGCAAGGATAAACAAGATTGATGAACCTCTAGCCAGGCTCACCAAGAAGCAAAGAGAGAGGACCCAAATAAACAAAATCAGAAATGAAAGAGGTGAAATAACAACAGATCCCGCCGAAATACAAAGGATTGTTAAAAAATGCTACAAACAACTCTATTCCAACAAACTGGACAACCTGGAGGAAATGGACATATTCCTAGAAAAATATAACTTTCCAAAACTCAATCAGGAAGAATCTAAACAGCTCGATATGTCAGTAACTATGGAAGAAATTGAAGCAGTCATCAAAAAGCTCCCAGCAAACAAAAGCCCGGGGCCAGACGGCTTCACAGGAGAGTTTTACCAAACATTCAAGGAAGAACTAAAACCTATCCTCCTCAGATTATGCAAACAATTCAAGAGGAAGGAACACTTCCAAGCTCCTACTATGAAGCCAGCATCACCCTAATACCAAAACCAGATAAAGACAACACAATGAAAGAGAATTACAGGACAATATCCCTCATGAATGTAGATGCCAAAATCCTCAACAAAATTCTAGCAAATCGGATCCAGCAGTACATCAGAAAGATCATACACCATGACCAAGTAGGATTTACGCCAGGAATGCAAGGATGGTACAATATCCGCAAATCAATAAACGTGATACATCACATAAACAAATTGAGAGATAAAAACCACATAGTCAAATCAATTGATGCAGAAAAAGCATTTGACAAAATCCAACACCCTTTCTTGATAAAAACTCTCAACTAGGTGGGAATAGAAGGATCATACCTCAACATAATAAAAGCTGTATATGATACACCCATAGCTAACATCTCACTCAATGAGCAAAAACTAAAACCATTTCCCCTAAGAACAGGAACAAGACAGGGATGCCCACTCTCACCACTCCTGTTCAAAATAGTACTGTAAGTATTAGCCATTGCAATTAGACAAGAAGAAGAAATAAAAAAGCATTCAAATTGGAAAAGAGGAAGTAAAACTGTCCTTATTTGCAGATGACATGATACTGTACATAAAAAACCTGAAAGACTCCATCAAAAAACTAAGAGACTTAATAAATGAATTTGGCAATGTAGCAGGATACAAAATTAACGCCAAGAAATCTATGGCATTTCTATACACGAATAATGAACTTACAGAAAGAGAGACTAAAAAAGCAATTCCTTTTACCATCGCACCAAAATAATTAAGATACCTAGGAATAAACTTAACCAAGGAGGTAAAAGACCTATACGTGGAAAACTACAGGACACTGAAAAAAGAGATAGAGGAAGACGTAAACAGATGGAAGAACATACCATGTTCATGAATTGGGAGAATCAACATCATTAAAATGTCCATAATACCCAAAGCAATCTATAGATTCAATGCACTCCCCATTAAAATACCAATGGCATATTTCACAGACCTAGAAAGAACCCTCCAAAAATTCATCTGGAATAAAAAAAGACCCCGAATAGCCACAGCAATCCTGAGAAAGAAGAATAAGGTAGGAGGGATTTCAATACCAGATTTCAAGCTGTATTACAAAGCCACTGTTCTCAAAACAGCCTGGTACTGGCACAAGAACAGACATATAGATCAATGGAATAGAATAGAGAACCCAGATATCAACCGAAACCACTATGCTCAATTAATATTTGACAAAGGAGGCATGAACATACAATGGAGTCAAGACAGTCTCTTCAATAAATTGTGTTGGGAAAATTGGACAGTTACATGCAAAAAAATGAAACTAGATCACCAACTTACACCATACACAAAAATAAACTCAAAGTGGATACAGGACTTAAACATAAAACAGGAAACCATAAAAATACTAGAGGAATCCACAGGCAGCAAAATCTCAGACATATGCCGAAAGAACTTCTTCACTGATACTGCTCCTATGGCAATGGAAGCTAAAGAGAAAATAAACAAATGGGACTACATCAAAATAAAAAGCTTTTTCACAGCAAAAGAAACCATCAATAAAACAACAAGAAACCCCACTGTATGGGAGAACATATTTGCAAATTTTATCACTGATAAAGGTTTAATCTCCAACATCTATAGGCGGTTTATACAACTTAATTAAAGGAGGATAAATGATCCAATAAAAAATGGGCTATGGACCTAAATAGAATCTTTTCAAAAGAAGACAGAAGGAAGGCCAAGAGACACATGAAAACATGCTCAAAGTCACTATTTATCAGAGAGATGCATATCAAAATGACAATTCAGCACCATCTCACACCTGTCAGAATGTCTATCATCAACAAATCAACAAACGACAAGTGCTGGTGAGGATGTGGAGAAAAAGGAATCCTCGTGCACTGCTGGTGGGAATGCAGACTGGTGCAGCCACTGTGGAGAACAGTATGGAGTTTCCTCAAAAAACTGAAAATGGAACTCCCATTTGACCCAGTGATCCCACTCCTAGGAATATATCCTAAGAAACTAGAAACACCAATCAGAAGGGATATATGCACCCCTATGTTCATAGCAGCAAAATCACCCTAGCTAATATTTGGAAACAGCCTAAGTGCCCATCAGCAGATGAGTGGATTAAAAAACTGTGGTACATCTATCTACACAATGGAATACTATGCTGCGGTGAAAAAGAAGGAGTTCTTAACATTTGCAACAACATGGATGGAGATGGAGAGCATTATGCTAAGTGAAATAAGCCAGGCAGAGAGAGATAAATATCACATGATCTCACTTATTTGTGGAATATAATGAATAACATAAACTGATAACCAAAAATAGATCCAGAGACAGAGAAACATTAATCAGAACCTCAAACCTCAGGGAAGGTAAGGGAGGGTGAGGGTTAAGGGGAGAGATCAACCAAAGGACTTATATGCATGCATGTAAGCCTAATCAATGGACACAGGCAACAGGGGGGGTGGGGGCATGAATGAGAGGTGGGGGGTAATGGGGAAATAAGGGCATATATGTAATACCTTAATCAATAAAGTAATTTAATAAGAAATAAATAAAAAAGATAAAAAAATACATTTGGTTTTACTCAATAGTATAAGAAAAAGCAAATTCACAGTATATGTAAGATACACACAAACATTTAGAAAACTGCCATTATTGGGGAGGGGAAGTCCTCTCTGCCATGGCAGCTGACACAGGCTGCCAAAGAGGACCTGGGACAACAGGCCTTGCAGGAGCTGAGGTGAGTTGCTTACAAGCTCAGGTGGTTCCACATCTGGAAGTTCAGTGACAGCTGTGCCTGGAGCTCAGGAGAGGGCACCAGAGTTGCCGTTGCCTTTTTAGGTGTTTCTTCATCTTGCTCCGGAGCTGCTTCTCTAGATCCAAGAAGAGAACATGTTACACCATGACTGCCTTTCTGTGCCTTCCAAGGAAGGGAACCTCCCATCTCCATCACTGAAGTCCCAGTTCAAGACCCACCCTAGGAAGTCCTCCAGACTGCAGGCCATGGGCACTGACCTGAGCTACTCTGTGCTCATGAAACACCTCTGTGTCATGAAGTGTGAGCACATTCACACTTCAGACAGTTTTTCTTTGTGTATCCAGGGTCAGTCTCTGTACTAAACTGAAACGTTAACAGAAAAGCAGTTGGGCCCTCCTGTGCTTGGCATCAGCAGGGCCACAGGCAGGGCTAGAAGGTGGACTTGAGTGTCCATACATGTAGATGGGGAAGTGCTGGATGTGGGAGGACCTGGGCTGCTAACTGGAAGAACTTCAGGTCATTCCACCCCACACCTTGAATGAGGGCCCACAGCATGTTCTGCTGGTGCTGGCCCTGCAGACCAGGCAGCTTATGCCCTCCAGGCACCGGATTTTGGATTTTGGACTTCACGACCTTGTCCTTGGTTTGCTTGGGCAAAAACAGCACAGTCTGTTTCTTCTCCTTGGTGAGCCCTGTCATGGACATGGAGGGTATGGCTGCACAGCCTGCTGACCTGGAGACAGTGGAATGTGCACTTGAGTGTGTCCACTGGTAGCCAGGTCTTCCTTCTCCCAGTCTCTCTTCCTGTCTGAGGGCTGGGCTGCCATCCAATAATCTACCTTAAGCCCCAATGGTTCAGCATCAATGTCCTGCCTGGGGAGGGAAGGAGGGGGGGGCAAGGCCTCCTAGTCCGCTGCAGAGCTGTATGGTGGGATAGATGAAAGCACACTGAAGCCCAAGGGGACCGCATCATCTGTGTCTCCTGACATGGCCGAGGACAGTTCCACAATTCCAAGTTCTGACACCCCCACAAAGGGAATGAAGTGGAAGGACTCCTGGTTGGGGTTCCTTGGTGAGCATGGCTTCCTTGAGGAGCAGCAGGTGGACACAGTTGGCACCCTGAATGTACAGTGTGATTCTCAACACCATGCCCAGCGTGTCCTGCCTGGCTCTCTGGGTCTCCAGCTTGAGAAACAGGCCCTGCCAGGCCAGGTCGTAGAAGAAGTTGTGGTGTGGTAATCGATGGAGCGCAGGTGCCTTGTGATGGGGTGTTAAACCGGTGGGATGATCAGGAAGCACATGGAGCCCTGCCAGTCGGGCTTCTTGTGTGACAGCAGCTCCATGAAGAACCACAGCACAGCGCTGAAGTAGTGCTGTGCCCCTGTCACCACGATCTTCACAGGCTTCAGGGGCTGGGAATTGAGGTGACAGTGTCTCTGAATCCACAAGATGATGGTGCTGAAGGCTGCCTGGACCTCAGCCTTGGAGCAGGTGCACAACATGGGCAGCATGTGTTGCTGCAGGACTCAGATGGGAACTGCCCCTGCCAGTCGGAGGTGTTTAGGAGGAAGATGTTCTGGGGCAGCGTGCTGTCAGAGATGAGGATGTGGTTCAGCTGGTCATAAACCATCTCTCTGGGGATCTGCAGCTGTCTTAGCGGGTCTGGGCAGCGCTTGTTGTCCAGGCTGTGGGCCCGCTTGTTCCTGGCTGTGCCACCTGCTGCTCCTTCAGGGGCATGCTCTAGTCTCAGAGGCCCGCCTTCTCCCCTTGGCATCTGGTGGAGGGGATGAGGAGAGACTCAATCTTGGTGATAAGCCCACTGGGTGGCAGCTTCTCAGTGAACATGTCCAGGGCAGAGGTGTCTGCCTCTTGACAGTCCCAGAGTTGTGCCAGCTGCTCCCTGAGGTGGGTGTGTGATCGACCACCGAGTCTGAGACACTCTTCCTTGGTTGCTTGGGGCTCGTCTTCCCAGGCACGTGGGTTGGACCTGGAGGCTCCTTCTGGCTCTAGCACTGTGGATGCTCTAACTCTCCATCTGAGAGCTGGGCTGGGGCAGGTCTTCCAAGTATGGCCTGACCCAGGGCTTCGGGATCCTGAGCACACTTTCATGGGCAACTGTCACTAGGGTTCCCTAGTGAGTCATACAGCAGATCCAGGTCTTCCTCCCACTCTTGGACCTTATGAAACCACACCCCAACTATCTTGTAGGCAGCTATTTGCCTGGTCATGAATGGTGATCTTACTACTCCTTCATGCAGCTTCTTGGATTCTCCAACGTCCAAGTCCTCCTGCTCCTCCTGGTCCTGCCAGTGCCTGGGATCATGGCTGGCCTGCTGTTCAGAGATTTCATGAACCCTGGACTTTGCCTGCCGGGTGCTGTTCTTGGGGTCCATGGGCTGGCTGAAAAGGGTGGAGATGCTCCCCTTGGCCACGTGGGCAGATGCCCCCCTGCTGGTGGTGTAGAGGCTCAAAACCTGCTCATCTTCAGGAGCTTGCTGCATCACCTCAACCACAGCGATGGTACCCATGGCCAGTGTCTGGTAAACCAGGATGGTCTGGTTTTCTAGACGCAGCTTCTTCTGCAGCATGATCTGCAGCTTGTTGCCTTCCCTCTTGATGGAGTGGGGGTACTGCAGGGAGAAGGTCAGTGCTAGCTCGGTCTTCACTGGTCCCCTGGGTGGCAGCACAATCTTATCAGACCTCAGGACACACTTTGAGTCCTTAATCCTCACAGCAATCACTAAAGAGGTAAGCTCCTTGTCCAGTGCCTTGAGAATCAGCAGCTTGGTCAAGGTGAGGCTGCATAGCCTGGGCACGCAGGTGGGGCTGGAGTAGTCCTGCTCCCAGGTTGCAAAGAGGTTCATGGGCACGTGTGTTCAGGCAGCTGGCATGCTATCTAGGCCAGAGGGTGGTGATGAAACTGTAGCTGCATGCCCCATAGAGGTCTGATTTCTACCCTTTGTTGGGACAGAGGGGGCGCATGCCATCAGAGGCAACTCATAAACTTCCAGGTGTGTTGGGGGCTGCAGCTCAGACTGAAACCCCAGACACTCAGTGATTGGTGGCAAGACGTGGGTCAGGAGTGACCACAGGGGCCACATGCTAACCTGGCGGCCTCGCAAACTCAGAGACCTAAAGTGACCACAAAGGATGGTCTGAAATTAAAATATTTAACTGAATGCAGTTTATGATGGACAGTCACATCCTAGGCCTTCATCTTCCCTGACAAGGGTCAATCTTTATCTTAACTGAGACTATTGTCTTTTTGCATCTAGAATAACATATCCTTGTAATGCCAACGTAATTTTCCTTTATTCAGACCCCTCAAAGTACAGGCACTGCTCTGCTCTCTGCAGAGACCACACATCCCCTCATTGTTATTGGGTTCGATGTTGACTGTTAATTACCCTGCACACACCTAAGTGAAAGAAGTATGTGTCACCATTTTACCTTTTATCCAACCTCAGAGATTTCCCCATTTTGCTTTCTCCTGTCTCCCTAGTCTATCACCAATGGATTTCATGGGACCCACGTAGGTTTCCTGTTTGAATTTTAATGTATAAATTAAGGTGCAAAGCTGCCATTTTTCCAGAGCATTATCTCCATCTGTTGAGATTTTATTTCTTGGCAATTGGTGACACTTTAGCTCAAAAAAACTCATGAAAATTCTTAACAGATTTGAGAATTTCTTAAGTTGACATGAGAAAAGATATTTGACAGGAAAAGTGGAATTGTAGGTGAGGAATGATGAAACACATTAGTACCTTAGGGCATTTCTTAGTAGAGGATGGACAGCACCTCCCTGTATTAACAGCATCAGTCCTGGGATTTCTGACAAAACATCTCATTTTAAGATGGGAACACAGAGGCTTTTCATGGGGTGGGAGGGTCTGGATATTAGGACATGTGGGGTGTTCAGGGCTGCACCCTGACATGTCAACATGAGGGGATCATATCCAGGTCCCACAGCAGTGAAGAGATGGATCGCCAGCCCTGATAACAGTCCCCCTCCTGCTATGTTGTGCAGCCCACGAGCTGCTGACTGGGAGGGACCACGGAGATGTGGTCCTCAAGGCAGCAAATGGCAAAGCAACAGACTTGGTACCTTGAGCCTCATGTGCTTTTGGGAAAAGCATCCCTACTAATCATGATGATGTGCAAGAGTGGGTGAAGGTGTGTAAGGATTGTCAGGACAGCATGGACACGTGGAATGGGCATTAAAAAGGGAAAGTCTGTAGAAAAATGCAAAATTACTCATGACTGAAGATGGTGTGAAATGGTACAAAGTCTCCCTTCTCATATTCCTAACACTTTGTGGGCAGTGACTTTACATCTCTTCTGAAAGGGGCTGGACAGTGAGAGTGGGTTGGGAGGAGGAAAGGGAAATTGGAATCTGGGAGGGATCTCGAGGGAATAACAGGGCAGCTTCTGGAACCCAGGGCTCTCTTCAACTACATGGGATCCTGGAGTCTGGGTCACCTCAGCACCTGCACTCACCCTGTGCCATGCTGCAAGCTGGAGGATTGATGGGGCACCAGCGCCTCCTGCAGGGGTATGGAGTTGAGGACCCCATCTGTCAGCTCCTCCTGTTCTCCTTTGCTGAGCTCTATAAAGACAGTTCCCAGTCACCAGGGGGAAAGCCTCAGAGCCCTGTTTGGCCAGTTCTCTGCCCATGTGACCCTCCATTCCAGACACACACACACACAGTGTGATCCGCTCAGACTTCCACTGGAGAGGAAAAGGCATGGCGGCCTCAGGGCCTAGGATATCCCATTGGCATAGATAAGGAACCCCTCTGGAAGCCGATCTCCATCTGCCTGCCCTGTCCTGGGGTGTGATCATGACAGGACTGCTAGTTTATCCAAGACCTAGCAACCTCTTTCTGTCCCGGTGGTGTGTGGCTTGCACAGGGATGGCTTACAGAGGTGGCCTATCCAGGATTGGTCTGACCCAGGCCACCTTGTGTTATCTGAGGCCATATTCTAGAAAATGGCCAGCAACGTCGGGATGAGGGTTGAACCAATATCTGCACCATCTGGAAAACTCTCACTGTGGGGTCTCTGGAAGCAAGAGCACCAATCACTGGGAACACAGCAGGAGAACATCTTGCAATGGCAAATGTCTCTTGGCAAGTGAGCTGCCTGTTGGCTTCTAATCCTACCCTAGATGTGGGTGCCTGGTTACAGAGGTGCCAAGTTCTATTGGTTAGTGACCTCAGTACCTGGGATTATCTTCCCTGAGTCCCCTCATCTCATGACAGCTATGCAAATAGTCCTGTGGGCTCTGTCTGCAGACCCCTTTTCCCCATGAAACACCTTATCTGTACTCAGTGGCACTAACACCCCTGCTCCTGAGCACCTTAGAACTTCTGGTTTCAGCCAAGATCCAGGATTTGAGGAGACAGACCTCGGCTCAGACTCACCCCCTCATTCTTACTTCTTATTGATCCTGGATAAGTCATTTTGCCTGTCAGGGCCCTTGTCTCTCCTGCCTGCACAATGGGTTATGCAGCAAGTGCTTCTTAGGGCTGTTCAGGCTCATGTGGGGAGTAGCTGGAAACTAGGAGGAGGACTGTCACATGTAGGTAATGCCTCAACCTCTTTTTCCTTCCTGTTGTCACTTCCACTGAGTCTGCTTTTCTTCTAATCCTACCCAAGATCTTTACTGAGGGGGGGGGTTAATTTATGCTGGATTACAGAAAAATCTCAAATTTCCATAGCATGTCACTATATATTTTCCCACATACCAGTGCTAATGCGGGGGGTGGGGGGGGCAGGAGGCTGGGAGGAGGATGATCTGATTGGAGAGATGCATCCTTCTGTGGTCACTCAGAAACCCAGAGTTCTTCCATCATAGGTCATCTTCATCCCCCATGTGTTCCATCAGCACCTCACCCACATGTACTTCCATCAGGCTGAGGGGACAGGTCACAGAGAAGTGAATGCTGGGGAATTGTATCCAACAGGTTGCCATGGCTTTCATCTGTCCCTGTCCTCTCCCACTCACAACGGCAGCTCACAGGGCAGCAAGGGGGCTGGGATGTACCATCCAGCTGTGCACCCCAAGTTGGGTGAATGGATTTGATGAACAATTAAAGATCTCTGCCACCGTGAGTAACTCATTTATAATTAAGGTGCTGTTCACCTCTTACTGAGGGTTCACCATATGCCAAGCGCTGTGCTAAGAGCTGGAGGGAGATCTGACTGAGCAGCATCTTGGCCTAGAATGAGCTTCTGATCTAAAGAAGGAGGTAAGACATGAGGTGCCGGCATTTTAAGGGAAAAGAATAGAGTGTGTGTGCTCTGGAAGGTTAGTGAATATTCCACAAGTGGAAGGTACCTGTAGCTCACAGCAGCCGAACTGCACTTTCAGAGGCAAACAAGATGTGGTTGGCCAGGAGATGGACAGCAGGTCAGTTACATACGGTGTATCATAAGAGGTGCTATGCAGCCATGCAATCATAGGTCAAAATTATTAAAGTGCAGGGATAATATTCATGTTAAATGAATGGGGAATGGGAATATAGGGTGACCCCATATTTGGAATAAACATTTTGTTTAAATATAGATGAAAGTTTAAAAATAGGTTGAGGGTAGTGTTCTAATATTCTAAACTGTTTATTGTTTAATCAGAAGGCTTCCATCAACATGCTTTGGTTTATATACTATTTTTTTCAACCAGACACATGGCACTGTGATGTAGGCCCATTATCCCCAAACTTCCCTGCCCCTGCCCTGGAGTCCAAGGGCTGGGACCTTGTCTGGCTTTTCTCTCCTGGATCCCATGGCCTGACTCAGGAGCTTATTGCAGGCTCCTTGAAATACCAGACCTAGGACAAAGCCTGTGTCTTTCTAGTGTGAAAAGACAGGACAATGACTTCTACTAGAAGGCACCCCAAAATATTGACTCTGAACGAATTTATTTTGGTCTAATGGCAAGCCCAGCGAAAGGCTCAGTTTGGTGTCTGCTTCCATTGCTGACAGAACCACGAGCCCCACAACACGTGTACCATGTCTCACTTGTCCACTGGAGGGCAGTGCATTGGAAGCTCAAGACAATGACCTTGACCCACTTCCAACTTTCACAAGTTCGCCCTCTTCAGGAGGTGCTTCAGGAATTTCAAGGATTTCTCTAAGGCATATTCATTTGATTTTTTTCTTCAATTTAATTTGGAAGTTAATATAAATCTCCTCTAAGTCACAAAAATAAGATGATCCCCTGCCTGGCCACTGTCAGTTGTGACAAAGACATGTAAAATCATGTGTCCCACCTTATGTGTGTACCTCCGTCCCTATCTCTCTCCCTCCAGCCATGTATAAGGTCTTTTCTGTGAAGTGTCTTTGACCTTACATGTGATATATTAGAGACATCTGTCAATCGTGTACCCCCATCTTGATGATAGGGATCTTTGGGCAGCAAGTGGTCCACCCATAAGACCATGGAACAGACTCTGAAACCTGGGAGACCTGAGGACGGTGACTGGCAGCAGAGCTCAGCAGAACCAGGCTGGCTGCTTGCACATCTCTGGTTAGAGGTGTGTGATTGTGGGAGGTCTGTAAGCCGTGTAAGTGTGTCTTCTGAGATAGGAACCTGCAGGTCAGTTTTTCACCGGTGCAACCCCCAAGGCCTTGCAGGAGCACAGCAGGCATATTAATATTTATGGGAAGAAAAACTTGTGTGATTGAAGGGGCTTCACCACCAGTCTCAGCCACTGTCTGGTAATCAGAATCTGAGAGTCATCATTTTCCCACCCACCCACCCTCAGCTCAGTGCCTGCTCTGTCCCAGAGAAACGAGGCTGTTCGGATTTGGCCCCTCTACCTCCCTATTGGAACCTGAAAACCTGTTAATTGCCCTGTTTGCCCCTTTCATTACCCAGAGGAACTGGGCCCATTCACCCTGTCACCTTAAGCTTAGATTTGGGGCTGATCTGAGAAAATGACTTGTCCCATATCTTTGAGGAAAGGGACAAGAGTGAAGACATGTTCAGTGTTCTGAGTTTCTGTCCTTGGTAGGGGCACAGTCATGGATTGCCACAATCAGAGCCACAGGGTGGCACCCTTTGGAGAAGCCAGTGAGGCTAGCTCAACCTGTGGCATCCAGAGACCCGCAGTATCAGTAAATTGTCTATTCTTCCAGATATGGCCTCTTTGCTGCTTTTCTTTGCCTACATATGCTGTCCAAACTGCCACTTCTTGGTGAATGTAATAGTGGGATTTGTAGGGGGATTTACCCAGGAAGGTGTCAGCAGGGTACCCTCCCTCTGGCCTCCAGCATAAGTGACCCTCTCTCTCAGCAGGGCCTTTTGTCCACAGCTGCCCCTGCTCCTTAGTACAGCCAATTTGCCAGGTAGCAGGGGTGAGCAGGACAAAGCATTCTGCTGGCCCCAGCCATGCTTTCCCTTCTCAAGTCCGGGTCCTCATCTGAGAATCAAGGGACTTCAGTGAGTGAGCAGAAACCCAGGCATCATCTTGGCTCCTCACGTTTGCCCCAAGCTTCTGCCTCAGCATGACACGGAGGACAGAGGGGAGAGGGCACCAGTGAAGCAGGGGCTCCGTGGAGTTCATTGGGGACACGTGGGCACTGGGAATGAGACACTCAGCTGTGCTCAGAGTCCTGGATCCCTAGTCCTGTGTCTTGGGCTCCTGAGCTGTGTTCCCTGAGTGTGCATCTGTGTGTA
This sequence comes from Corynorhinus townsendii, assembly GCA_026230045.1. Lineage (NCBI taxonomy): Eukaryota > Metazoa > Chordata > Mammalia > Chiroptera > Vespertilionidae > Corynorhinus > Corynorhinus townsendii. The sequence goes on from JAPDVU010000009.1 coordinate 36,736,475, forward strand.
TTTAAGACTGTGTGGCTGTCCCTCTGGATGTGAGTGAGTCGCCCTGTTAGCTGAGCTGATCCTCACAATGGTTTGTTAAAAGCCAGGAGCTGGGGGTCTGGGGAAACCACTTAGTGATGGTGCTCCTGGTGTGAGGAGTAAAGCTACGCCTGGATTCCAGACAACCTTGGGTTGCCCAGTGAGCAGACAGGACTGAAGGGGAGCAGGCATGAGAGGGTACTCAGGAAGAGTGGAGAGCTCATGCTGAGCATCCTAAATGATTGTTCCCTTTATCTGTCATCAGCAGGCTCATGTCATTGCCCTTGGTCTTTTCAAGATCATAAAGGGTGCTCTCAGCTAAGGATTTCAGAAACAAGCAGGACACAGGGGCTACCTGAGCAGCACTGGCTCTCCCCACAGGTGGGGGTGTATCCATGGTGCCAGGAGGACATTCAGCACTCACCTGAATACACAGGGCCACCTGCAAACATGCTTCTGTTACTTCAGGAGCCCCCCTCCTGAGATCCCATCATCCCAGGGGTCACTCCTGCCTCCTGCCCCAGTCTCCTACTAACCCCTCAATCAGGACACATTCTTTAGGGACAAAGTAGACAACTGTCTCCAAAGTCTCCTTCTGTCCTACCTGCAGGAAACTCGGTACTTGTCCATGAGGTTGCCTCCTCCACCTCCTACCCTCACCGTTTCATTAGCACCTCAGTGCTGAGACCATCACCTCCCTCCACTTCTGGGACATCCTGTCCTCACCATACTCTGCAGCTTGTCATCATTTAGGACATGTCTGACTTTTCCCCGCCTATTCCTCACTCTCCCCTTACTACTGTCCATGCCTTTCCTCTTCTCATTTCACCTGCTCTCAAACTCAAGATCATCTGCTTCCCTTCTCTCCTCCTGCACCAGGACTGCTCAGGAACTATTATGCCTGGAACTATCATGCCAGGGCTCCCAGAGCTGGTGTCTGACTTGCGCTCTGCTCAGCCATCCCTGTTCCTGTCCTGGGAACCAACCTCCTGATGATCCCAGTACTTGAAACCCCACCCCCACATCCCTGATTGTATCCTGACTCAATTCCGTTTTTCTAATTCTTCCCTCTGCCTGAAATGTCTCTCAATACCTGGTTTGCCTGGTTAATATCCTATATCTCCACAGACTAGAAATGACAAGTTCTCTTTGCGGACTCTCTTTGGAAGTGAACACACAATGCTTCTCCATAAAGAAATGTCCTCTTCCTGTCACCCTAAGCCCACTTGTGCCATGGGAACCACATGACATCATTATTCTCATATATCTGTATTCCAATGAGAATGGTGATGGAAAAGACTTTAGCATCACTGGTCTCTAGTACTTAGCAGTTCCAGCACACAGGACTTACTCTAAAACCATTTATTGTTAAAATGTATTTCTTCAAATTCTGGTCCATCCCATCTGCTGTTACCAGCTATCTTAAATGTAAAAAGGCCCATGTCCTCTAAGGTAGACCTAGCCTCCCTGTACTTCTCCAGCCTTTGTTTAATCTCACAATGTTTCCCTCAATTGCCATGGCGCATGAAAAATCAGGATACAGTGAGTAGACAAATCCTTATTCATCTTCTGGTTTGCTTTAGGAATCCCATCCTAAAGAGCCTTGTGTGTGACCCCAGACGGGCTTGTGTTCCCAATGCTTGTGGTACTAGGACAACAGTAGGACTCATCACATCCCACTAGAAGTTCCTTAATACCCGTGTCAGCCCAGACAGGTGCACACCTTGAGGGCATGGACTGTGTGCCTGGTCCAAAGCTTATTCCCATTTGTCCTGAGACATTGCAGCTTTTACCAAGGCAAGGCGCCTGAAAGGGTGTTACTCCCTTCTCTCCAGGGTGCTTTGGAGCACTGAAGAGAATGGGTATAAAGGCAGAAGCCAGGCTGTCTCCACAACCTTGTTCAGCATTAAGGTGTGAGAATGAATTGCCGCTGGGCAGGGCTCTGGTGAGATGGAAGACCCTCAGGAAAAAGCCCAGCTGAACCAGAGCTCGGGGGCTGAGGGCAGAGAGAGGCTCTGACCCCAGAGGAGATTTGGAAGCGGTGCCTGTGGAGGAGATGAGTGTGGACCCCGGGCCCTGGGACATTCCCTGTCCCCTCTTCTATGGGCCAACATAGGAGAAGCTCACAATGCTGTTCAGTGTGACTAGAGCAGGGTGGGGTTTCTGTCCAAGTGCAGGGGGCAGTCAGTGTTCAGGAACAGCTTGCTGCTGGTTAAACCCTACAGCATTGTGCAATGTGGACACCAGGGGACAAATAAGACCAGGCTTTGACCATGTGTTGGTGGGAGGTGAAGTCAAGCAAAATGTGGGTTCCCAGGGACAGTCCTGACTTAACGGGTCCCTGCCCCAGTACTCTTTGGTCAATTTTCCCCAAGGCCCCATTGTGCTGGGCCTCAAGATCTTCACATTCATAGAGCCGATGGCTCCTGAGAGACTAATTATTCCCAACCTATGACTCATAGTAACATCATGGAGGCCCAGAAGAAACAGACTTGCTCAAGGCTATGAAGGTTGCTAGAGTTAAATTGTATAGACTCTACATTACATTTATACTTAAGAGTATTTCATTACATTATCTTTAAAGTAGACTGAAGGTTACTGAATAGTATGAGAAAAATACAGTAACATTGTAAGCATATATAAAATAAACACAAATATTTTCAAACTGTATATAAAGGGGGTGTGTGAGCCCCATCTGCCATGGCAGCTGACACACACTGTGGCACAGGACCTGGGACCACAGGACTCCGCAGAGCTGTGGTGAGTTGCTCACAAGCTGCAGGTGGTTCCATATCTGGACGTTCAATGACAGCTGTGCCTGGAGCCTGCTCTGGCTCAGGAGGGGGCACCAGATTTGGAGTTTCTTCTTTACGTGTTCCTTGATCTTGCTCTGGAGCTGTTTGTGTAGATCCAGGAAGAGAGCATGTTACACCATGACTGCCTTTTGTGTGCCTTCCAAGGAAGGGAACCTCCCATCTCCATCACTGAAGTCCCAGTTCAAGCCCCCACCCCAGGAAGTCGTCCAGACTGCAGGCCACAGGCCCTGACCTGAGCGGCTCTGTGCTCCTGCCTAACCCCAGCCTCTGGAAGCTCTTCTCTGTTTGGGCCAGCCACACCCCTCCCCACTCACCCACACTTCCCCAATCCACATGCACAGCTCTCCTTGACTCCCTCCCTTTTTCTAGAAGAAGCCCTCAGACCTCTGCCATCTTGCAGAAATCCCACCATATGTGGCATCCAGGGTGGTGCCACCTTCTCCAAGTCACAGTCCCCATACTCTCCTTAAGGCTCTGATCCAAAGTCCATTCACTTTTTCTGCTGGTCCAGAGATCCACTTTCTGCTTCAAAATATGACAAGTTGCAGCGATACTTTGAGGAACAAGTCACATTGACTATCCTGTGGATGCTACCTGCCTGTGCAGCCTAGCGTGACTGAGTCACTCCTGACTAGAAGGAAGCACTAGAGTGCAGTCCTGGGGGCAGGGCATTTGCTGAATGAATGAGTCCAAACCAGCCTCATCTCAGATAGCTGGGTGAGCCTGGGTTCCCCCTACTCACTCCTGGGATTTCTAATTTGACTTCACCCAGGACAGGGTCTCCTAATGGTATCTCCAATGTCTTTATCACAAGAGAAATAGCTTTGCCTAAGGCCTGAGGAGAATCACAAATAAGGCAGAAACTTTGTTAAGAAGAAGAGAAAATGGCCAATTATAACAACCATAGCCTCTCCAGCACTCCTCTCCAGCGTCCAGATACCCAGAGGGCCTTTTCCCAGGAGGGAACCCTCCTCCCGAGTCCCTACAATAGCCCTATAAGGCTGGGGCTGGGCTCCCCCTGATCAGAGAACCAAATACTCTGAGAGATATAGTGGCTTGAAGACTCACAGAAAACAGGTGGCTGAGTGACCACCGTGCTGTGGAGGGGCAGGGCTCAGCTAGTATATGGTTGTTCCCACACATGTTGCTGAATAACAAATGTTCAGTATTAAAGAAGGGTGGGGGACACGAAGGTGGGGACGCTGCCCAGGAAGCTGGGCACCAAGTATTTGATCAGTTTCTCAAGTCATTGTTTCTGGGCAGCCTGCATTGTACATCCTCTTTTTATTTTATTTCATTTTTTTTTTAAATTTTTGCCCTATGATGGTCAAGTTTATTTGGAAGCCTGAGTGAGTGGTGTTGGGGTCAACATGAAGGCCCAAAGCTGGGATGACTGGCCTCCATGTTGGGCTCAGGATGCCCCCCATGGGAGACCAGCCCTTGGCCTCTGGCCACACAGCTCTAAGTCTAGGCATGGAGGGGCACCAGCTCCATGGGAAGCAGAGTCCTGGCTCCAGGAAGGGCAGGTAGAAGGTGAGGACAGCTCTCCCTGCGTGGGTCAGGGTCCAGGAAAACAAACTTTCGCAAAGCTCTGAGGGTTTATAGGGTTAAATTTTATAGAATCTAAATTAAGGTTATGTTTGAGAATATTTCATTAAATGTTCTCTACAATACACTCTATGTTACTAAATATCATAAAAAATACAGTAATATTGTAAGCATATGTAACATGAACACAAAATGTTTAATACTGCATCTAAATGGGGTTGGGGGTGCCCTCTCTGCCATGGCAGCTGACACTCCCTGTGGCCCGGGATCTGACACCACAGGCCTCGCAGGAGCTAGGTGAGTTGCTGAAATGTTGCAGGTGGTTCTTCTGCCTCTTGAAGTTCAGTGAAAGCTGGGCCTGGATCCGGCTCTGGCTATGGAGAGGCCAGTTGGGTTCTGTTGCCTCTGGTGGGTTTTCCTGATGTTGCTCTGGAGCTGGTTCTGCAGATCCAAGAAGAGGACATGTTACCACCCTCACTGCCTTTTGTGTGCCTTCCAAAGGTACACTCACCCACACCACCCCCAGAGGCCTCCTCCTGCTCCTGTCCTGGCCGCAGTGGGCTCAGGTGCTCCCGCCGTGAATGGAGGCACTGGGCCTGGTTTGGCAGATCGCGGACTGGAAAGTTGAGCTCTATGGAGGCCAACAGCATCATCAGGCTGGGAAATTCTGGAAGTGCTGGTCCAGCCAGATGCCGAGGGTGCAGGAGATGGCCCTGGGGAGAGAGAGAGGTGGGTAGCAGTGTCTGAGGTGTGCTCTTTCCTTCCACATGGCCCTCCCAGAGGTCCTTTGCCTCCTGCTCCTGCCCATCTAGAAGCCAGACTTACTCTTTGTCCATGTTCTGTCAGGCATTCCTGGCAGAGACACACCTGGTCACCCAGGAGGGGCTGGCAGAAAGCCCTCCTAACTGACAGCTCTGGATCAATGAGGGAACCACCTGTCCCCTTCTTCAAGGGAACATGACATTCTATCTCAGTGTCCCTGTTCCATCCCATTAGGACTGAGAGGGCTGGTATCCACCTCATTCTTGTCACTCATTGGCACAGAGTAGGTACTTCAGGAATAATGACCAATGGGCAGACAACCAAACCTTAGTGCCTTCCTATCACCTCAAACTTTGGCTCCTGCACCTACGTGCTGCATAATTCACAAGCCGTGCTGTGTGGTTCTCTGCTTCCCACTGAAACTGAACTCCCACAGGGTGGGGTACACCTGCCAAGCTGCCACTGAGAAGGTTCTACCACATTAGTGAGCAAGGTCCCGGTATAGGGATGCTGGCAGGGCTGGGATTAGGAGCCGAAGGGTGTGAATTTTCTGAGGCCGACTCTCTCACTGAGCTCCCACTGCCTGCCCACACCACCCATATCCACATGCACAGCTCTCTGACTCGTGTGCTTTTTTCTAGGCGAAGCCCTCAGACCTCTGTCCTCTTGCAGAAATCCCACCATATGTGGGATCCAGGGTTTTGCCAGTTTCTCCAAATCACAGCCCTATACTTCCCTCACGGCCCTGATTCCAAGCCCACTCACGTTTTGTGCTGGTCCAGAGGTCCACCCTCCTCTTCAAAACATGGGAAGATGCAGCGATACATGAAGGAGGCCAGAAGGATGTCATATCAACTGTCCTGTGGACACTACCTACCTGTGCAGCCCCATGTGACTTAATTGCTTCCGACTAGAAGGAAGCTCTGCAGTTCAGGCTTGGGGTCTGCTCTGTGCACTGGATTATGGTCAGTGCCTAGAGACATGTCTGTACCTGGCAGGGCTGCTCATATTTGCTGAAAATGAGCTCAAATCTGATAGTGGGGTGACCTTGGGGCCCCAATGCTCACCTCTAGGATTTCTAACCTGTCTTCACCCAGGACCGGGATCCCTAATAGACTCTCCAATCACCTTATCAAATGAGAAAAGAGCTTAGCCCAAGGCCCGGATGAAAATCACAAATGAGGCAGAGGCTTCATCAAGAGGTAGAGAAAGTGACCAGTTAGCACAACCACAGCCCCTCCAGCACACCTCTCCACTGTGCAGGCAGCCAGACAACACTTTCTAGGGAGGACCCACCTCTCCCTCCACCGGAGTCCCTATAATAACCCTATGAAGCTGGGCCTATGCTCTCCCCAAGTTCAGAGGACCAAACACTCAGAGAGATGCAGTGACCCGAAGACTCACAATAAGCAGGTGGCTGAGTGACTACTGTGCTATGGAGGGGCAGGGCTCACCTGGTACATGGTTGGTCCCACCCACTTTGGTTAGTAGCAAATGTTCTGTATTAACACAGAAGGGTGGGTGGGGATGAAGGTGGGGTCACTGCCCAGGAAGGCAGCACCAGGTATTTGATCAGTTTGTGTAGTCCTTGTACCTGGGCAGTCCGCACCGTACATGTCCTTTTTATTTTTCTCCTGCGAGGGTGAAGCTTATTAGGATCCCCGAGTGAGTGGTGCTGGGGCCACTTGACTGTTTGGCAGCTGGAGCCCAGGACTGGGCTGAATGGCTCAGAGTCAGCAGAATCCTGGCTTCCAGAAAGGGTAGGTGGAGAAGGTGAGTACAGTTCTCATTGGGAGTGTTAGGGATCCTGAGACCATGCCTTCCATGATTCTCCAGCTCAGTACTGCCCACCTGATCTCCCACACACCAGAGAGTTCTGTTTAATAAGCAGCGGAGTTGGGGGCTCCCAGTGGGTGCACCAAGTTAGTTTCCAGGTTGTGGGCACATTCACACAGTACCATTTCTCTTTGTATTTCAATGGTCTGTCTCTGTACTAAACGGATATGTCCCCTGCTTGGCTTCATCAGTGCTACAGGCAGGGCTAGAAGGTGGACTTGGAGTGCCCAGAAATGCAGATGGGGAAGTGCTTGATGTGGGAGGATCTGTGGACTGCCAGCTGGAAGAGTGTCATGTTGTGCTCCTCGGATGAGGGCGGGCAACTCAACCAACTGGTGCTCCTCAAACAGATGCAGGCTGCATGGGGCTGCTGCTCCTTGGACCAGTGAGGGCTGCGCAGGGCTGCCCCTCTTCGGCCATGGGTGGTCTGCTCGTGTGGCTGCTGCTCCTCAGAGCAGTGTGGGCTGCTCACTGTGCCGCAGTTCCTCCAACAGGGGCGGGCTGCTCATACAGCTGCTGCTATTTGGACAGGGGATGGGCTGCTGGCATGGCTGCTGCTCCTTGAGGGGGAGTGAGCTGTACCTGCAGCTGCTGCTCCTCAGGCTGAAGGAAACTGTATGTGCAGATGCTGCTCCTCAAACGGGGGCAGGCACCTGACCCAGCTGCTGCTCATTGGACAGGTGCAGGGTGCTTGTGGCTGCTGCTCCTCAGTCTGGGGTGTGCTGCTCAGGTGGCTGCGGCTCCTTAAATGAGGGTGGACTGCTTTCGGCACTGCTGTTCCTCTTATGGGTGAGGGCTGCTCACAAAGCTGCTGCTCCTTGGACAGGGGATGGGCTGCTTGCACAGCTGGTCCTCCTCAGGTGGGAGTGAGCTGTACCTGCTGCTGCTGCTCCTCAGATGGGGGCGGGCATGCACACAGCTGCTGCTCTTTGGACAGGGGAGGGGCTGCTTGCTCAGCTGCTGCTCCTCAGGCAGGAGTGAGCTGTATGTGTGATTGCTGATATTTGGAGGAGAGTGAGCTATACATGTGGATTCTGCTCCTGGGATGAGGGCAGCCTGCTCACCCAGCTGCAGCTTGTTGGATCAGTGCGGGCTGGCAGGGCTGCTGCTCTTCTGACATGTGTGGTCTGCTTCTGTGGCTGCTGCTCCTCGGACCAGTCAGGGCTGCTCACGGCACTGCTGTTCCTCTTATGGGTGAGGGCTACTCACAAAGCTGCTGTTCCTTGGACAGGGGATGGGGTGCTTGCACGGCTGTTGCTCCTCAGGTGGGAGTGAGCTGTACCTGTGGCTGCTGCTACTCAGACAGGAGCCAGCTGCTGTTCCTTGGACAGGTGCTGGCTGAGTGTGGCTGATGGTCCTCAGACCAGTGTGGGCTGCACAAGGCTGCCACTCTTCACCATGGGTGGTCCGCTCAGGCTGCTGCTGCTACTTGGACCAGTGAGGGCTGCGCAGGGCTGATGCTCTTTGGACATGAACAGTCTGCTCGTGTGGCTGCTGTTCCTCAGACCTGTGTGGGCTGCTCACAGTGCTTATGTTCCTCATACCAGGTCGGGCTTCTCACACAGCTGCTGCTCCTTGGACAGGGGATGGGCTGCTTGCACGGCTGCTGCTACTCAGGCAGCAGTGAGCTGTACATGAGGCTGCTGCTCCTGGGGGGAGAGTGAGCTATACATGCAGATGCTGTTCCTGGGATGGGGGCAGGCCGCTCACCCAGCTGCTGCTCATTGGACAGGTGCAGTCTGCATGTGTTTGTTGCTCCTAGGACCAGTGTGGGCTGTGAAGGACTGCCACTCCTCTGACGTGGGCATTCTACTCTTGTGGCTGCTGCTCCTCAGCCTGGGGTGGGCTGCTCAGGCGGCTGCTGCTCCTTGAATGAGGGTGGACTGCTTGTGGCACTGCTGTTCCTCTTATGGGCGAGGGCTGCTCATACAGCTGCTGCTCCTTGGACAGGGGCAGGCCATGTGAGGCTGCTGCTCTTAGGCCTGGGGTGGGCTACTCGCTGGGCTGCTGCTCATTGGATAGGAGCAGGCTGCTCATGTGTCTGATGCTTGCAAGGTTGCAGTGCCCTGGGCCACTGAGTCTCCTTTGCCAATTCGGGTTGGATGTTATTTGTTTCAGCTGTTCATTCTATCTGCTCTGGGACAAGACTCAGGACACGTCTGTCTATTCCACCACCATTTTGTCTCCTCCTTACACCATCCTTCTTAATAGTCACAATCACTCTGAGAGAAGGAGCCCGGGCTCACCAGCATGCATAGGTAGCAAGCCCAACCCTTCCGTCCTCCCTGGCAGCGTCCCCTCGACCCCTGTCCTTGGTTTTGCTGGGCAAAAGCATCACCTTATTCTTCGCTTTGGTGACGACAGCAGCTCCATGGAGGGCATGGCTGCATCCTCACCACTGCTGGGCAGCCTGCTGACCAGGAGAGACTGGAAGGTGCACTTGAGCATGTTTCTGGTTCCAGGCTAGTCTTTGTTCTCCTGAGTCTCTCTTCCAGTCTGTGGGCTGGGCTACCATCCAGTCCACCTGAAGCCCCATTAGGTTGGTGTTGATATCCTGCCTTGGGGAGGTGGGTAGTGTGGCATCTTTGGTGGTGAAACCTGTATGGCAGGGTGGATGAAAGCATGCTGACACCCAAGGGGACTGCATGGTCTGTGTCTCCTGATGTGGCCCAGGACAGTCCCACTATTTCAAATTCCACCATCCCCACGAAGGGAATGAAGTGGAAGGACTCTTCTTCATAGGAGCACTGCTGCTGGTAGGAGAGCATGGCTTTCTTGACGTGAAACTGGTGGACACAGTTGACCCCCTGGATATACTGTGTATTTCTCAACACATGCCCAGCATGTCCTGCACGTCTTCCCAGCCTCCAGCTTGGGGAACAGGTCCCACCAGATCAGGTCTTAGAAGAATTTGTAGCAGTAACCCACAGAGCGCAGGTACCTGGTCATAGGGTGGGGACCCAGTTGCCCAGCCAGTCGGGCTTCTCGTGTGACAGCAGCTCCATGAAGACCCACAGCACAGCGCTGAAGTAGTGCTGTGCCCCTGCCACCACGATCTTCACTGGCATCGGGGGCTGGGAATTGGAGTGAGAGTAACTGTATTAATGAGAGGATGGTGCTCAGGACATGCTCATGGGCCACTGTCACTCAACTTTTCTAGTGAGTCATACAGCAGATCCAGGTCCTCCTCCACCTCAGGGACATTCTCCAAAGACTCCTCCTGCAGGTCCAGGTCTTTCTCCCACAGTTGGACCTTGTGCAGCCACTCCCCAACTTTCTTCTTGGCAGCTTGTTTCCTGCTCACGAATGGGGGTGTTACTATTTCTTCGTGCTGCTTCTTGGGTTCTTCCACTTTGAAGTCCTTCTCATCCTGGTCCTGCCTGTGCCCGGGATCATGGCTGGTCTGCTGCTCAGAGATGGTTTCATATTCTATTTCAGAGTAATGAACCCTGGACTTGGCCTCCTGGGTGCTGTGAATAAGGTCAATGGGCTGGCTGGACAGTGAAGAGATGTTGACTTGGGCTACGTGGATAGATGCCTCCCTGATGGTGGGGTACAGGCTCAACACCTGGCCATCCTCAGGGGCTCGCTGCATCACCTCAGCCATGTCGATGGTGCCCACGGCCAGCGTCTGGTAACCCAGGATGGTCTGGTTTCCAAGACGCAGCTTCTTCTGCAGCATGATCTGCAGCTTGTTGCCTTCCCTCTTGATGGAGTGGGGGTACTGCAGGGAGAAGGTCAGTGCCAGGTCGGTCTTCACTGGTCCCCTGGGGGGCAGCACAATCTCGTCAGATCTCAGGACACACTTTGAATCTTTAATCCTCACAGCAATCACTAAAGAGGTAAGCTCCTTGGCCAGCACATTGAGAATCAGCAGCTTGGTCAAGGTGAGGCTGCAGAGCCTCGGCACACAGTTGGGGCTGGAGCAGTCCACCTCCCAGGTTCCAAAGAGGTTCATCGGCACCAGTTTTTTGCAGGCAGCTGGCATGCTGTCTAGGCCAGTGGGTGGTGATGAAGCTGTAGCTGCAGGCCCCATAGTGGTCTTATTTCTACCCTATGTTGGGACAGAGGGGGCACATGCCATCAGAAACAGCTTATAAACTGCCAGGTGGGTTGGGGGCTGCAGCTCACACTGAACCCCAGGCACTCAGTGATTGTGGCAAGAGGTGGGGCAGGAGTGACCACAGGGGCCACATGCTAACCTGGCGGCCTCACAAACTCAGAGACCTAAAGTGACCACAAAGGATGGCCTGAAATTAAAAGTTTTAAACTAAAAGCTGTTTATGGTGGTCAGTCATGTCCTCGCCCTGCATCTTCCCTGACAAGGGTCAATCTTTACCTTAACTGAGTCTGTCTATTTACTTTTTGCATCTAGAATAACATATCCTCAGAATGTCAATGTAATTTTCCTTTATTCAGACCCCTCAAAGCACAGGCATTGCTCTGCTCTCTGCAGAGACCACACATTGCCTCATTGTTATTAGGTTCGTTGTTGACTGTTAATTACCCTGCACACACCCAAGTGAAAAAAGTACCTGTCACCATTTTACCTTTTATCCAACCTCAGAGTTTTTCCCACTTTGCTTTATCCTGGCTCCCTAATCTATCACCAATGGAATTCATGAGAGCCACAGAGGTCTTCTGTTTGAATTTTAATGTATAAAATAAGGTGCAAAGCTACCATTCTCCAGAGCATTAACTTCATCGGTTGAGATTTTGTTTCCCGAAAATTGGTGACACTTTGACTCATAAATTCACAAAAATTCTTCACAGGATTGAAAATTTCTTACATTGACATGAGAAAAGATACTTGCAGGTATTATAGGTGAGGAATGATGAAACACATTAGTAACTTAGGTTATTTCTTAGCAGATAATGGATTGCACCTCCTTGTATTGACAGCATCAGTCCTGGGATTTCTGACAAAACATCTCATTCTAAGATGAGATCACAGAAGCTTTTCTTGAGGTGGGAGGGTCTGGATATTAGGACAAGTGGGGTGTTCAGGGCAGCACTGCTGATATGGTAACAGGAGGGGATCATTCTAGGTCCCACAGCAGTGAAGAGATAGATCACCAGCCCTGATAACAGGTCCCCCTCCTGGTATGTTGTGCAGCCCATGAGGCCCCAGCTCCTGACCGGGAGGGTACTTGGGGATGTGGTCCTTAGGGCAGCAAATGGCAAAGCAACAGACTTTGTACCTTGAGCTCCACCTCCATTTGGGAAAAGCATCCCCACTAATCACAATGATGTGTAAAAATCACAGTTGTGTAAGGATTGTGGGGACAACATGGACACGTGGAGATGGGCATTAGAAACAGAAAGTCTGGCTCTAGCTGGTTTGGCTAAGTGGATAGCACATTGGCCTGCGAACTGAAGGGTGTTGTATTCAGTTTTGCTCAAGGGCACATGCTCGGGTTGTAGGCCTGATCCCCAGGAGGGGGAGTGCAGCAGACAGCCAAGGAAAGATTCTCTCTCATCATTGATGTTTCTATCTTTCTCCCTCTCCCTTCCTCTCTCTGAAATAAAAAATATATATTGAAAACAAAAGGAAAGTCTGTAGAAAAATGCAAAAATACACGTGACTGAGCATAAAGTGAAATAGTACAAAGTCTCCCTTCTGATATTCCCAAAACTTTGTGGACAGTGACTTTCATATTATCTAAAAGGGGATAGACATTGAGAGTCGGTTGGAAGGAGTAGATATGGACCCAGATTCCTTTGGAAATTGGAATCTGGGAGGGATCTCTGGAGAGTAGGAGGGAGCCTTCTCAAACCTGAGGGCCTCTTTGACTGCAAGGGGTCCTGGAATCTGGGTCAACCCAGCACCTACACTCACCCTGCGGCCCTGCTCCATGCTTGAGGAGGGATGGGGCACCTGAGTCTCCTGCAGGGGCATAGACTTGAGGACCTCATCTGTTGGCTCCTCTCTGTTCTCCTGTGCAGAGCTCTGTAAAGACAGTTCCCAGTCACCAGGGGAAAGCCTCAGAGCCCTGTTTTGCTGGTTCTCTGCCTCTGTGACCTTCCACTCCAGACACACACACACACACACACACACACACACACACACACACACACACACACAGTGTGATATACTGACACCTCCACTGGTGAGGAAAAGCATTGACAGCCTGAGGGCCTAGGATTCCCACTGGCATAGATAAGGGATCCCTCTGGAAGCCCATCTCCACCTGTCTGCCCTGTCCTGGCATGTGACCATGACGGGACTTCTAGGTTATCCGAGACCCAGCAACCTCTTTCTGTCCCTGGGGTATGTGGGCTGCACAGGGATAGCTCACAAAGGTGGCCTAGCCAGGATTGGTCTGAGCCAGGCCACCTTGTGTTACCTGAGGCCATATTCTAGAAAATGGCCAGCAACATCGGGGACGAGGGTTGAACCAACGTCTGCACCATCTGGAAAAGCTCTCACTGTGGGGTCTATGGAAGCAAGGGCACCAATCACTGGGAACACAGCAAGAGAACATCTTGCACTGGCAAATGCCTCATGGCAAGTGAGCTACCTATGGGGCTAGATGTGGGTGCCTGGTTACGGGGGTGCCAAGTTCTATTGGATAGTGACCTCACTACCTGGGATTGTCTTCCCTGAGTCCCCTCATCAGCTATGCAAATAGTCCTGTGGGCTGCTATCTGCATAAAACACCTGATCTGTACACAGTGGCACCAACACATCCCTCTCCTGAGAACCTTAGAAGGCCTGGTTTCAGCCAGGGTCCCAGGTTTGAGCAGACAGACCTGGGCTCAGACTCAACCCCTCATTCTTACCTCTTCTGGATCCTGGATAAGTAATTGTGCCTGTCAGGGCCCATCTCTTTCCTGCCTGCACAGTGGGTTATGTAGGAAGTCCTTCTTAGGGCTGTTCAGGCTCAGGTGGGAGTAGCTGTAAAGTAGGAGGAGGACTGTCTTGTGTAGGTAGTGCCTCAACCTCTTTTTCTTTCCAGTTGTCACCTCCTCTGTGTATGCTTTTCTTTTAGTCCCACCCAAGGTCATCACATCTACACTCTGTGTGTGTGTGTGTGTGTGTGTGTGTGTGTCTGTGTGTAAGCATGGCAGTGTTCCCTCCCTAGGTCCCAGTGCATAACAGGCCCCACATAGGGAGGAACAGACAGGGGCTTCCTAATCTGTCAGGATTTATAATTTTCAAATCAACTCTGTAGAGGGCATGGGGGGAGCCTTGGCCTTGCAGTTTTTAACAGTTCTGCACTCTGGACTCTGAATGTCATGTACATTGAGCAGCATCAGCCTGCCTATGGGCCCCAGCTTCCCAATTATCCAACGAGGGTGTGATTCAGAACTGCTTAAATGTGAGCTCAGTATAAAGGGAGCCCAGTTCTCTCCACCCTGGGTGGGATGTGGACAGAGGTGCACATCTGTGGTTCCAAATCTGGCCTCCTTTTCACAAATTGTGGCCAATGCCTGCCTAGGCTGCCGAATGCTTACCTTCTCCCCATACCATCTCCATGTCTGTACACGATTCCACTAGCACAGCCTTTTCTAGAGCTCCTGAGCAAACCTGGGTGCACCTAGGACCCCAACTTTGAGGACACACAGCTGGGTTTATCCCAGGCTCTGTGTTCTGACAGTCTGTGATCCTGGGCAAGGCATGGACCTCTCGGGTCACCACTTCTCTCCTCAGTGACTCCCCATGGTCTTCTCCTTGCTCATGTGGTGTGAATGTGTGCCCCCCTCTTAAGTGTGGGTGTCATTAGTGACTCCATAGAAAATGGCAAAGGGATCCAACTCTCAAAAGGATTTTGTTACAAAATGTTAGTGCCTAACCCAGACAGAGTGGCTCAGGCATCGTCCTGTGCACTGGAAGATTACTAGTTTGATTCTTGGTCAGGGCACATACTTAGGTTGTGGTTTTGATCCCCTCAGGCAGGGTGTGTACATGAGGCAGCCAACCAATGCTTCTCTCTCACATTGGTATTTCTCTCTCTCAACAAGTTTTTAAAAAGTGTTTTTAAAAAGTCAGTGCCTATGCACCTGATCACTGTGACCTGTGTTCTCTCTGTGACTCTCAAAACACAATGCAGCTAGTCTAGTCAAGCACTGGATAATGAGCACTGAGGAAGGAAAGCAATCCCAGTTTGGAGATTTAGCTAAAACTCTAACAAGACAGAAACATAGATGTGTGTATGTATAAGATGTTTATCAGGGCCTTGTTAACACACACACACACACACAGCAACTTAAATTTCCTCCATTAGAGATACAAGGAAAGTGGACACTCCATATGATTAAGGGCATACAGTGAAGCCATTATAAGTATGTATTCCACTTATATGTGTGTTCATGATCACTGTTATGTTAAAAACAATTTCTTCTTACCTAGTAAAATAGAAAAAAATACCAATTATGCTTTGGCGATACTAGTAGGATCTACTCCTTGCTGTCACTGTGAGAAGGAAAGGAGCAAATTCATGCAAAGTAGGCGGCACTGGCTGAGCAGGCTCCTTGCTGTACAAGGTGTGCTTTCTAGATTACAGATCTGAGCACCTGTCTTCCCTACAGCAGCTGAGCTCCCCATCTCCTCCAGAACAGCCCAGGTTTGTGGTCAGGTGGTCAAGTTCTTAAGTGCCCCATCCCCAGTGGATCACCTGCTCCCCTGGTCTTACACCCTTTATTTCAGCACTTTCCACAAGGTCACAAAATGTTTCACCTCCGTTCTGCTGACTGGCTGTTCCTTTCACCAAATGTACTTCTTCACTCTGCTTTCCCATTATCGGTCTGGTAAGACCCCTTATCCGACTCAAACTTTTCCTCCTGGTCACATCAACTCTTGCCCTAGAGTTACCACTCCTGCTCTTGCCTTAATATTGGTCTTTATGTTTTTAATGATTGACCCACTCCACATTTTTGCGGAATTGGTCCCTTAATTAGATTATTGTAACAATAAAGAACTCTTCTCAGAAGCCCTTCTTCACAATCCTGAGCTATGGATTCCATAATGTTATAATGGATTTAAGCTGTGAAGCCTCAAAATAATACAGCTAGATTAGCACTGATGTTCTCAGATTTGGGGAAACTGCCTAATTAACATTACCCAGTAGTGGGATTATGCTTGAATTTGAATTCATCTGTGAGGCACACAAAGAAAGCCAAGAGCATAAGTGTGAAATCCTAAAGACAAATTTGAAAAGGCACGATTTAGATATAAAAAAACCCACTTCCCCACACCATGGATACAAGACAACTCAAACAAGACTTGTTGCAGTGAGAGGGCAGCTGCTGTCGGCCAAGTCTCTTTATTTCTAATGCTGATCCAAATTCCTATATAGGGTCAATATGTTTTGGAGGTGTTATATATGGTAACCTACTTTCAAATTTAAATATTAAATGGTGAGGTTTACATCAAAACTAATATTCCACAAATGCACATTAAAGCAAGAATCACTGCTCTAGGCAGTGAATATGGTTTCTTTGCACCCATCATGCAAGTAATAGATAATCCAGAGACATGGACTTTATTGCTACATGGGAATTACATTTACAGTTGAGGAAATTTTATATAAAGCAAAACTAAACACCTAGTAATTTTGGCATATTAAGTTATCTTTACGATTTTTTTCCTAGAAAATAGGTGATATTTCTATCTACACATTTTTAAACATAAAATCTGTTTTTACCTCATTGTCCATCAGTAGATGAGTGGATAAAAAAGCTGTGGTACATTTACACAATGAAATGTTACTTGGCCATAAAAAGAAGGAAGTCTTTTGTGACAGCATGGATGGACCTGGAGAGTATTATGCTAAATGAAACAAGCCAGTCAGAGAAAGACAAATACCATATGATTTCATCTATATATGGAACCTAATGAATAAAATAAATAAACAAACAAATAGAAATGGACACATAGATACAGAAAACAGACTGACAGCTGTCAAAACACAATGGAGTTGAGGGGTAGGGTGAAAAAGGTAAAGGGATTAATTTGAAAAGAAATCTTACAGGCACAGAAAACAGTATAGTGATTACTAAAAGGAAAGGAGTGTGGGAGGCAGAAGAAGATTAAGGGGGGGATAAATGGTGATGGAAGGCAACTTGTCTTTGGATGGTGAACACAATATACAGATGATGTGTTATAGAATTGTACACTTGAAGCATATATAATTTTATTAACCAATGTCACCCCAATAAATTCAGTAAAAATTAATGAAAAAAAATCATTTTCTTGATTGCTTGAATTTTATTATTGGCAACAAATACTGTCAGTTGTTTTCCTTGAAATAGCAGGTTCACTTCATTTATTTTATTTTATTTTTTGGTTCATCCTCCCCCGGGGATATTTTCCCATTGATTTTTAGGGAGAGTAGAAGAGAAAGGGAAAGACAGAGAGAAACATCAATGTGAGAGAAACACATTGATTGGTTGCCTCCAGGGCCTGGACTGGGGAGGACCCTGAAACCGAGATATGTGCCCTTGTCCGGAATCAAACCCAGGACCCTTCAGTCCACAGGCTGATGTTCTATCCACTGAGCCAAACCAGCTAGGGTGCTTCATTCATTTTAAATAAATATCTGCCAAATACCCAAGTCTCTATAACCATAGTATGTCAGTTTTTCCTTTAAGTAAGATGGTATTCCAGGAAAAAAATTAGTGCCTATTTAGCTCTCAATTCAAACAGTCTCACAGATGCTTTTCCTCATGACATCGATATTTAAAAGGATGGGTACTTAAGTTAGTAAAAATAAAAATTCTTACTGCTTCATCACAGAGCTTTTTAAGGGAATCTGGGCTTTAAAACTTTTTAAATGTACTCCAAGTGTGTGATGGTGAAGAAAGCAATGGGTACCAGTGTGGTTGGGTGCCACTGCCTTGCTTCACAAAAAGGCACTAGCCGTTTTACCCACGGATGCTTTGGCACCATTGGTGAAAACAGAACACAGTGGAAAAAGCAAATAATGTCTTGTTATTACTCAGAAAATAGTTTTGACCTCGCAGGACCTTGGGAAGTGTCCGGAGGGAGCCCTGGACCATGCTTGGAGGACTGTTCCTATGGCGCATGAGACATGGTATGGAAATGAAACCCCCAACACTGGGGTCGGCAGGGGTGACTTTCTGGAGGAGACGATGCCCAAACTGATTTGTGCAGGTAACTGAGTTGGGTGCAGGTGGGAGCGAGAGAAAGGGGACAAAAGGGGAATTCTAAACCGTGGGGATGGGGGCAAAATGAATGAAGGCCCAGGGCAGTCAGTGCTTTGACTGGTCAGGGAGCTGCAATTCTTTCAGTACAGATGCCTGCAGGAGGCAGAATGTAACTCGGAAGGCCGAGAAGGTGGTCATGATGGATTTCAAGCAGCAGAGAGATAGGATCAGATTTGCATTTTGGAAAGATTGGGCTGCGACCATGTGGCTGATAAACAGGTGTATGTGTTGAGGGTCCAAAAGAAGATTGCAGCTCTGGGAAGAGAAGAGAGAGGGAAAGATACAGAAATTAATAAGCCAGTTTATCCACGGAAACTGGTGACTTATTGGATGGTTATGGGTGAGGGAGAGCTAGTAGTGTCAAAGTTAATACCTAAAGTCCAAGAGTAATTTCATTGGTTATTCTGAAAGACCATCATTTAATATTTAAAATAATTATTATTATACAATATTTCAAACATATAAAAATAGAAAGATACAATAAAGCTCCTTTCTCATTTATGTCTTTGTATTGTATGTGCATATATTATATTTTAGTTCACGTGTTTTATACCGTATAACTATATATTGCAGTTCAATTGCATGCCCACTCCTAATTACTGTTAAATACATTCTGCTGTGCTCTTTGGCTGATACAAAAAGGAGACAAAGAAAGAGCCTGATATCAATTCTAGATTGTACAAATGCCTCTCTCCCCCCCACTAGGATCCTCATTCTATGTAAACATTTAGTCATTCTGCAAGAATCCCAGGCTTGACACTCTCTCCCCCACTAGGATCCTCATTCTGTGTAAACATTTAGTCATTCTGCAAGAATCCCAGGCTTGACACTCCTACTCCTCGATGATTTCATCTGTTTCTATAACTTCACTTGTCAACTCTGATCCATGCTTGGTTTTACCTCTCATTCTACTATTCATTTGGATATCTCTTGAAAATACGCCCAAAAGGATCAGAGGCATTTTCCCTATTTTCATTAAAGGTTCAACCGTATTTTTTTTCAGCAGCTCAGGCTTAAAACCTAGAAGACATCCTAGGTTTAGTTGTAAGAAGACATTACTTACAACTTTCATACAAATTGTCATCCCCTGTTCTTTCCCTTTCCACATTACCTTGGCTTCCAGCTCCTTTATCTATATGTTCACTATTTGTTTAGATTGCTCTCAATTCTTTAGAGCTCTTTAGATTCTTCACAGCTGCCTAATTAAACTGCTGATGTCAGCACCCTTTTCTGCTCCCTTTATTCTCTCTATCCAATCTTACTTCAAGACAAACTCTCCTCATTGCTTCATGTAGAGCTGTTGGCATCTATCATCTATGTATCTATAATCTATGTATCTATCAACCATTTATCATCTGTCTACTTATGTATTCATCTATCTGAATAATATCACAAATACCCCTAGGCCCACCATGCAATCTGAAAGTTAGGTCTTTAGTAATAACTTACATCTAATTACATTGTAGCTTCTGCTGCATTCTTCTAACTCTCCCCCTTGAATTTGGTCTTTCATTCACACAGCTTCATATGCATTTATAATCAAATTCTTTTTATTTTAAAAAATAATTGCTCTAGTTCTCATCCTTGGTATTTTAGAGGTGTAGAAAGCATTAAGAGATGAATAACACCATCTTCTAACATTCATGGACAATTCTTGGCATTGTGAATTAGCTATAAGAGATAATTTTCTATTTTTACTGGCAGTTTAAAATAGTAGATACTAAAAAAATTGCATACTGTTCTAAGACATGTCAACCTACCTCTTCAAAATGTTGTGCAGTTTGGGAATATGATATTTAAGGACAATCATTTATATCTTATTCATATTTTGAGAAAACATTTTCTCATGAACAGAATCAAATCATAGGTAGTGGAATTCATTAGTGGTTACTTAGTGACCTGCTGGGTTAACTATCTCTGTTTGGGGACTATCACCTACATAACCAGGGCTGGACATCCAGAATAAAAGTTCATCTTTGCTGGGCCATTCTGGAGAAGCAAGGCCACTTAATCCTCAATACTTCTCTTTTTCCTTCACTTATTTGGCACCCCGACTCTTTTTAAGTGTAGCTTTATTTAATTTTGTAAGTAATTAACTCAACACTTTATTATATGAATTGAATTAGAATATTTATTAGTTTAGAATGCAATTACTATTGATGAGTGTCATTTGAGGGAGAGTCTTCTGCTCTTTAGAAACAGCCTAGTTTGCTTTACAATACAGCAAGAACAAGAATGCTTCCCCAGGTCAGTGTATTTAAAGATTTCCTGGATGGGTGAGTAACATTCTAGGATGGTTATGCCTGATCATGGGCACATTACATTTCAGAGGCTGATAGTTTCCATTTGTTCATCCCACTTTCCACTGAGAATTATTGGATATAGTTCCTATGACCGAGATTATGAAAGGTAGAGTGATGTGTTAAGACCTGCTCTCAGAAGGTGGTAAGCAGAGTGGAGATGGATAAACATAATAGCGCAATAAAATCTGGCCATTTTATGAATGGTTTATATCCTTCAAATAAAGAAAGATCACTATACTCACATCCTGTGAGAGTGGCAGGCAGATGTTACTAAATGTGGATGTGGAAGCTGAGCTTCATGCCTTTTTCACTTTACTCTGAGACACAAGACAGTAGCTGAACTGAACCCAATAGTCCTGTGCTGCAACTCTGCCAAAGGATCATAGTGTGTTCAAAGCGACAATGTCAATAAGAGGCATCATAAATTGTTACAAATATTGAAGAAGAATATTTTTCGGCTGGAAAGGGCAAAGGTCGCTTCTTGAAGAGTGAGGACTTTGGGGATGGGTTGCCACATGCATTTTAATTGGTGACTACAGTCTCCAACATGACCTTACCTTGGTTACATGGAGATTCTCTTGCTGACGAGTTTCCCCAGGGGCAGCCTTCATGTCCCAATTTCTCAGACTGTAGATGAAAAGATTTAACATTGGAATCACTGTCATGTACATCACAGTTATCACAGCATCTTTTAGACTGTAGCTAGTCAGAGGGCAGAAATACATACCCATGACTGTCCCATAATATAAAGAAACAACTGTGAGGTGGGAACCACAGGTGGAGAAGGCTTTGCGCACGCCTTTGGTGGATGGAACATGTACTAGTAAGACTGGAAAAGACCCGAACATAGGAGATGATAATACATAGCAATGGCACAGAGAAAACACCAACCCTGAGGTACATCATCTTCACATTAATGTGGATGTCAGAGCAGGACAGCTTGAGCAAAGGTACAATGTCACAGTAGAAGTTGGCCACTTCCTGGTTGCCACTGAAGGACAGGACAGCTGTGAGCAGAGTATGGGGGAGGACATTAGTGTTTCCAACCACCCAAGACCCAACAACTAGCAGGACAGAAGTTCGTGAGCTCATAATCGTTGTGTAATGAAGTGGCCGACTGATAGCCACAGCACGATCATTGCAGCCAGAATATAGATATCTGTGTTAGCCAAGGCAATCATGAAATACATCTGTGTCAGGCATGCCCCAAAGGAGATGGTTTTGGTGCTCAAGAGATGGTTGGCTAGCATCTTCGGGATGGTTACAGAGAAGAAGATGTCAACAAAGGAGAGGTTAGCAAGGAGAAAATACTTGGGGTGGTGAAGGTGAATGTCAGAGCAAATGGCCAAGATGATGAGCAGGTTTCCAATCAGTGTGATGGGGTAAATGAGCAGGAAGAGGATGAAGAAGAAATCTTCCTGTCCCTGCTGACCGCTAACTCCCAGGAGGATAAAATCCAGGGTAAAGGATCGTTTGCCTTCCCTCATGTCTCTTTTATTAAGAAAGGGAGAAGAATCAGAATTATTAGTGAAGTTACTGTTATAATATCTTTTTTACTCACCACCTTTGATTACCTGTATTTATGCTTGGGTATACTACATCCAGAGATAGTGACCAATTCTTGGGGAAAAAATTCCTCTTCATCAGTTGGACTAATTGTAAGATAGCCATTGACATTTATGTCTAAGAAGTTAGCAATGTGGATCAAAGCTGACCACCCCACTCCCCCAAATCCCAGTACCATCTCTCAAGCACATTGTATTTAATCATTTAACAGATGCTCAAATTTCATATTGCATGTGCTAGCTTCTTGGTTAGGTCTCTTGGGAAAATTATGAACATGTGAAAAGTATATTTTGTTTTATCCATTTTTTCAACAGAAGTGACATAGTCTTTGCTCTCAGCGGCAAAACAACGTTCACACACTAATTGTGCTGTGCGTGATAAGAAAAGGATAGCATTTGGGAGTATTTGAAGAAAGCACTTCAGTACAATGTGTGTCATACAAAGAGGATCCTGGACAATTAGAAATTGTTCCACTGAACAATATCAGAGTGGTTTCAGAGTCCAGGTGAAATCAGGTGTCTACACTTGTGTTAAAAGATTTTAAATCAGATAGACAACTGTGAAAAGGTCTAGCAAAGCAAGCCAGTAAATTCCATTATCAAAGTGTATTTTTGCTATCTCTTTGGTAAGTTTTATCTCCTTTCCAACCCCTTAAATACATGTAAGCAAAATGTTTCTCTTTGATTTTTCCTTCCTTTGCTTTGTTATTTATTTATTTATTTATTTATTTATTTATTTATTTATTTATTATTTATTTTTTGAGGACTCATACAACTCCATAGTGACTTCAGCTACTCCTTCATAGAGTCTTAGGAACAGGTTTGACCTGTAGACTTGATATCTCTTTCCTATATTTCCACATTTGTCATGCGGTTAACATGTCAAACCAAATCCCATACTCTGCATATCCAATCTAATTGGTTTGCAAGCGTTTTTAAGGAGGAAAACCGTATCTTGCTTATTTGTGTCTCTTCTGGAGAGATTATTGTGGAATATTGTTAATTTTATGCACCAATAAGTTTGCACTTGATATTTCTTGAGTCATACTTAGGTATATTTTACAGGCTTCCCAGATGTGAAGTATTCACAGGCACAGTCATCCAGTTATCTCTCACTTCTATACCTCATCTTGGGAACTTTATTTAAAATAATTCTTACATAGTTCAAATTTTGTACCTATTGTTTCAGTGCTTTAACTTAGACTATCATAATTTTCTATTTAAAAATATTGTACTAATACCCTAGCTGGTATGGCTCACTGGGTAGAATGTCAGTCTGTGGACCAAAGGGTCCCAGGTTCTATTCTGGTCAAGACCGCATACCACAGTTACAGGCTGCTCCCCAGCATGGGCTCTGGTCAGGGCTCATGCAAGAGGCAATCAAGCAATGTGTTTCTCTCACATCGATGTTTCTCTCTGTCTTTCCTTCACTCTTCCACTCTCCCTAAAAATCAATGGGAAAATATCCTCTGGTGAGGATTGATAAAAACAAAGGAACAACACAAATATGTATATTGTAATGTTCCCTTCCCTGCTTGATTATAGATTCCTTCCTCTTTTGTCTCTGGCACTTGTGACCATCGTACTTGTGGCAGAGACTATTAGCTGCTCAGCCAGTTCTAAATTGTGCACTTCTTGGTCACTCAACTAGCGTATGCTTCCCAGCTTCCCTTGCATTGAAGTGTGGACTTGTGACTGAGTTCTAGCCAATGCATCCTTGAGCTCCTGTTCTGGACTTCCTCCAAATTCTTTTTCCTCTTGCACCAGTTGCTTACAAATGGACAGGAGGCTGAATGGGATGGTGGTGTCACATGGTGGAAAGAGTGTGTCTCTAGTTTTCCACATCCCGCAGAGCCACCACCCACGAAGAAGACACCCAATGGGACTGTAACATAGGAGATAAATAAATTGTGTTTCATTTAAACTATTACTTATTTCATGACCAATTTGTTACTGTGGTACAGGATAACCTAAGTAATTCACTAACTTTTCTAAAGAACCTCTATTCAATAATTAATGAAATATAAAATTAATTAAATCACCAGTTCTACTGTATACATGTAAATTATCTGCTCGGATTGGTTGGTGGGAAGATGCCGACTAATTCTCCAAACGTGGTGTGCTTTCTCATATCTGCACCCGGAGGAATTCCATTTTCTCGCTTGAAATGCCCTCTTCTCTCTCCACAGGTAATCATAATACATCAGATTTAGAAGTGTTTAGTAAGTTGGAGGGCTCAGAGACTATGACTAGGTAAGATTTTGGAGGAGGGCTCTCAGTAATATGGCAGTTTAAGCTGCTGTTGAAACATGCCTTGCTTGTATTAAAGAAATTCTAGATAATACACAAAGGGTAAAAACAAACAAACAAATAAAAATCAACCCTGTGGCCAAGCTTTAAAAGAAAAAAAAAGGAATATCTAGGCATGAGAAACAAAAAGAAAACTAGAGCAAAGGTTGTAACCAACAAGTGATGCTTGGGTTGCCCTAACAGCATTTTCAACCAGGAATTAAGCTCCAAGGGCCAGAGTCTAGGGTGTTAGTGTCTCTTTGGTGCAGGAAATGTAGCCACAGATCCATAGGAAGTAGAAGTATAACTTGAGCTCCCCGCTTACAGCACTTGAACTGTGATCTATTTGGGAAAAGAGCACTACAATTGTCTTTTGTTTGTTTGTTTTTTCTTTGTTTGTTTGTTTGTGTGTGTGTGTGTGTGTGTGTGTGTGTTTGCCTTGTAGCAATTGAAAAGGAAAGAGCAAAATAGAGCAAATGCGCAGAAATCATGATTGTCTACAATGAAAATTTAAGGCAATCTATAGATAAGCTAATAGAATTCAGGGAGTTTATTGGATATAAATCATAATAAAAGCAATACAACTCCTATTGTTAAGTAACAATAAATTAGAAATTATAATTTTAAAAATTGCCCATTCATAGCAGCAAGAGGAATTTTAGGTAATCTCAAATGATTCTACCAAAAGAACTTCAAGACTGGTAATAGAAATACACAACCTTTGGTTTAATATAAATAAGCATAGGTATTTGGGCATATACGTTAAATGAGTGGTCAGCAAAACACTATTTTAAAAGATAACCTGGTACAAGGACAACCACATGTAATAAAATGATAAAGAACTAAAAGTGTAAGAAAGAACAGCATTGGAAAAGAAGTGGTTGGTATAATCGATGCGGAGACTGAACAGGAACCAGAGCAGAGAGGCTTCTGAGCACAGGGAGTGAGGATAGAGATCCTCAGTGCAGGATGTCAAAGGTCACAGTGTCATTCCAGGGAGGAAGGATTTCTACAGAAACCCTAAAGAAAGAGGTAAAGAAGCACAGCGGAGGGCCCACAGGGGGAGAGCCAGGAGATGCATCAGCGTGAACTCTAGAGGCAGAGTAAGAGCACCAGCCAATGTTGAGCCTCTGAAAACCCCTCTCCTGGAGAGTGTGTGGTGAGATCCCCTCACTGAGTGTGACGATGCTGAGGACAGTTTGGAAGGGGCAGAAGAGCCAAGTGCATTCCTTGTCATCTGGGCAGCAAACAAGCCAGAGGGGAATCACTGAGCGCTGAGACCCCCGGATAGTTCAGCTCATTCATCAGTGCTTTGACAATGAAATAATATAATTTCCGGAAGAAGGCTATTAGCACGCACCCTTGACTGTGGGAGCAGAGGAGGGGTTTGTGGCTCCTCTCTAAGATAATGCATTTGCTTGAGTGTCAGTGCATTCATGCACCTGTGCGTGCACATCCCCCCATTCCCTCCTCCACACACAATTACTTCAGGAGGTGGATAGAGATGACCTTCCTCATCCTGTTTTCTTGGACAAATCCCGAGGAGAAGCATTTTCAGGAGGGGAGGATTCATATTCTTCCTCTCTCTCCCCCCTTCCTTCCTTTCTCACTCTCTCCTTCCTTTTATCCATCCAACTGTGAGAACATGGGTTCTGGAGCCAGGGTTTGAGATTTGAGTCCTAATTTTGCAACTATCACTCTTTGTGACTTTAGGCAATTCAGTTCATCATTTTTCATCTGATAAAAGTGACAAAATAGTTCTACTCACCTCTTGAGGGTTTGTGAGATGAAAGGAAGTAATGTACAGAGTGCACTGACTGGCTATCTATCCCTTGATGTCACTGTCATAGAAACTCTATTCTCCAATGTCCACAGCCTCTACCTGGGGAGCCCCTTAGATCCTCTCAGAAAGGGTCTTGGTCCTGCAGCCTTTATTTCTCCTCCACAAATGGGGAGTTTACCGCCAGCTGTCTAGCACCTGTTAGCATTCCTCTTGGGTAGCAGGCATGCTGGAGAAAGTTCCAGCAGTAGGCTTGGAGCTTGGGTCCTTTTATCCTGTGGCAAAGGAGATAAGACTGGGATGATTTGGAAAGAGGCGCCCCAAGTTTCCCAACCCCACGTTAGGGTGGAGCAGCGGAGGGGCTGTCCTGGATAGAGCCTGACAGTATGGAGTCTAGTTTCCTCCTTAAGGAACCGAGGTGGTCACAGCATAGAGGAAATTTGGAATTATTCAGCAGGTTATAAAGCCCCCTGAAACATGACTCCCGCAGTACTTTTTTCTGGCCACAGTCAGAGTAATTGTTGAAGCTCATTATATACTTCTATAGCTGTCCTCTGAGGGCACACAATGCTTCTCAAGAGTAATAGTTTCCAGAGTTATTTTCTAGAAGGAAGAATAGGCAAGAGGGTTTCTAAGGTGTATATCTCCAGGGTTCAAGCTCTGAGCTGACCTATTCAAGCCTTTTTGTTGGAATGTGGGCCACTCACCTCTGCTGTTTGGCACAAACTGGAACCACCCCCGGGATACAAGGACTGTGGAACAATTTTGCTGGTAGTCATGCTTGCAGCCTACACTGAAGCCTGAGTAGTGTTAAGTGTGGCAAAGAAAAATAACTTTATTTCATCTTCCTTAGGATTCTACCAGATAAGTTTAGGTATAAGTTATTTGGGACACCCTAAAATGATCCACAGACACCCCCAGAACTCTTTATCTCATCCACTTCTCATTGGCCAATTCCTTGCATGCCATCCTATAAGTGATGAATCCTGTGCAGATGGCTTGTGAGGATGTGCAAAAAGCCAGCCCAATTCTGCAAGATTTCACACATTTTAGGGTATCACCTAAGGAAAACAAACAGGATATCCTCAGCTCCTGGCCAGACTTGGCAGGACTGAAAGAAAGCATAGAATCTGACGAATTCACTCCCCACAATGGAACAAGAAGCATGGAGTGGGTGTATCCATAGAAAATGTCTGAGAGAGCTTTAGAGTTGCTAGGGGACTTGGTGATGAATGTATTTCTCTCCCAAAGCCAGTCAGTAAAAACTGGAGAAAGTGCCTGCTTTTTCAAATGTGAAGACAGAGGGGCAGGGGGCTGCAGAACAGGGTGAAAAGGTGAAGGAAGCCCTGCGTGGTGTGGCTCAGTTGTTTGGGCATCGCAGATGCACCTGAAGATTGCTGAATGGATTCCAGGTCAGGACACGTAAAGGGGTTGTTAGACTGGTCCCCAGTAGGGTGTGTAGGAGGTGGCTTCTGATACATGAATCTCACATCACACTGATGTCTCTCTCTCTCTCTCTCTCTCTCTCTCTCTCTCTCTCTAACTCTTTCTCTCTCTCTCTCTGTCTCTCAAAATCAGTAAAAAATATTTTTTAAAAAGGCGAAGGGATCAAGAAACAAACCACCCAACCAACAAACAAAAAAAAAGACCTCATAGACACAGACAATAGCATGGTGATTACTAGAAGGGAAGGGGAATGGGGAAAGGCAATAGAGAATATAGTGGGGATAAATGGTGATGGAAGGACACTTGAGTTAAGGTGGAGAACACAAAATACATATACAAATGATATATTATAGAATTTTACCCCCTAAAAGCTATATAATTTTATTAAGCAAGGCCACTCCATTAAATTCAATAAAAAATCTATTAAATTTCTTATTAAAGTATTTGATAAACTTGAAGGATTTTAAAAGGAATATGTATTAGATTTTCTTTCCTATTTAATTTGGGAGCTAATAAAACCCCATCCAAGTAACAAATATAAGGTGATCAATGGATTGGAAGACATCCTTTGTGACACAGATGTTAAAATGGTGGATCCAAGTTTCTGTGTTCACCTCCAGCCCCTCCTCTCTCCCTCCATTCATGTATAAATGTTTATCTTTGCAAAGTATCTTTTGACCTTAGATGTGATGTATTGGAGACATCTGTCTATCATGTTGAGCCATCTTGGTGATATGAATCTTTGGGCAGCAAGTGGTCTGCTCATGAGACTGTGGAAATTCACTACAACTTTGGAGGCCTGATGACAGGGACGGTCAGGAGATCAAAGCAGAACCAGTCCGGTTGTCTTTACACATCTCTCCTTAGAGGTGTGTGTCTGTCAGAGGTTTGTATCCCCTCCTCCCACAGTGTGTCTCCCAAGAGAGAAGCCCTGCATGCCTCTTTTGTTTTATACTGCACCCTCGAATCATTCAAGTTCAGGGTGAAAAAGTTAACTTCAAATTCTGAAAAGCATAGTTTTGTCTGAGCCCTTGGGTTTGACAAGGCTGCCAGCTCCAGAGTGGATGTCTCTGGTCTTGGGATATGGTGAGAGAGTGTGGGAGCATTTAAATGAGTCCTTTGCATACCCTTGTGTATACAGAGCTAAGATATGGTTATTCACTGCCTGTCACTGCCCCCAAAAAAGCATCCACTGTCCCACTGTCCTACCCTCCTACTGGCAGACCTCTTAGTGATTACAATGGAACAACTTAGTCATGAACTTGACAAGTCAAGGAGTCTGTGTTGGTCACTGAGAATGAATGAGGGGAACAAGACTGTTCTATGGCCGCCTGTGGAGATGTCAGCTTACACAAGAGCACAGCCCTGATACCCTATCCTAGCAACAGCCCACACACTGCAGCACTGAGCTGGAAATATAGAAACCTCTTGTTCATGGCAATTATTTGTTGGTAGAAGGAGTGAGTATATCTTCTTTTGGTCACATTTCAATCCTTATTTAACTAATAAACATTATTCTTTCTGCCCAGCCCACGTGACTCAGTGGTTTTGTGTTGAGCTATGAATCAAAGAGTTTGCAGTTTGACTCCTGGTTAGGGCACAACTTCAGGTTGCTGGTTGGATCCCTATAGGGGGCATGCAGGAGGCAGCCATGGAATGGTATTCTCTCACCTATGTTTCTCTCTCCCCATCCCTCTCCCTTTCTATGTCTCTAAAGTCAATAAAACCATATTTTAAAAAACAAAATTTTTCTAAAACCTTAAAAATATCATATATTTTATTACTTAACATATGATGATAAAGAGAAACATCTGCCTTTCATATCTTTATACTATGCATGGTAGAACAAATTACTACCCACAGATAAACACTGCCTGTCCAGGAAAAGAAAGATTTTATAGGTGTCTCAGAGACCCAGACATTTCCCTATGGTTTCCAACTCTCACGTCATATATCTCAAAGTGGTTGATACCCCACCTTCTCAACTTGGCATCTGGTGGAGGGGATGAGGAGAGACTCAATCTTGGTGATAAGCCCACTGGGTGGCAGCTTCTCAGTGAACACGACCATGGCAGAAGTGTCTGCCTCTTGACAGTCCCAGGGTTGTGCCAGCTGCTCCATGAGGTGGGTGTGTGATCGACCACTGAGTCTGGCACACTGTTCTTTGGTTGCTTGGGGCTCCTCTTCTCAGGCATGTGGGTTGGACCTGGAGGCTCCTTCTGGCGCTAGCACTGTGGATGCTCTAGCTCTCCATCTGAGAGCTGGGCTGGGACAGGTCTTCCAAGTATGGCCTGACCCAGGGCTTCCGGGTCCTGAGCACACTTTCATGGGCAACTGTCACTAGGGTTCCCTAGTGAGTCATACAGCAGATCCAGGACTTCCTCCACCTCACGGACATTCTCCAAGGACTCCTGCTGCAGGTACAAGTCTTCTTCCCACCCTTGGACCCTACGAAGCCACGCCCCAACTTTCTTGTTGGCAGCTATTTGCCTGGTCATGAATGGTGATCTTACTACTCCTTCATGCTGCTTCTTGGCTTCTCCCATGTCCAAGTCCTCCTGCTCCTCCTGGTCCTGCCTGTGCCCAGGATCATGACTGGCCTCCTACTCAGAGATTTCATGAACACTGGACTTGGCCTTCCGGGTGCTATTTTTGGGGTCCATTGGCTGGCTGGACAGGGAGGAGATGCTCACCTCGGCCACGTGGGCAGATGCCCCCTTGCTGGTGGTGTAGAGGCTCAAAACTTGCTCATCCTCAGTGGCTCGCTGCAACACCTCAGCCATGTCCATGGTGCCCACGGCCAGAGTCTGGTAACCGAGGATGTTCTACTTTTCTAGACACTGCTTCTTCTGCAGCATGGTCTGCAGCTCGTTGCCTTTCCTCTTGCTGGAGTGGGCGTACTGCAGGGAGAAGGTCAGTGCCAGCTCGGTATTCACTGGTCCCCTGGGGGGCAGCACAATCTCAGCAGACCTCAGGACACACTTTGAGTCCTTAATCCTCACAGCAATCACTAAGGAGGTGGGCTCTTTGGTCAGCACTTTGAGAATCAGCAGCTTGGTCAAGGTGTGGCTACATAGCCTGGGTATGCAAGTGGGGCTGGAGTAGTCCCGCTCCTAGGTTGCAAAGAGGTTCATGGGCACCTGTGTGCTTTCAGGCAGATGACATGCTATCTAGGCCAGCGGGTGGTGATGAAGCTGTAGCTGGAGGCTCCATAGAGGTCTGAGGTCTGATTTCTACCCTTTGTTGGGACAGAGGGGGTGCATGCCATCAGAGGCAACTCATAAACTTCCAGGTGTGTTGGGGGCTACAGCTCAGACTATAACCCCAGGCACTCAGTGATTGGTGGCAAGAGGTGGGGCAGGAGTGACCACAGGGGCCACATACTAACCTGGCGGCCTCGCAAACTCAGAAGCCTAAAGTGACCACAAAGGATGGTCTGAAATTAAAACTTTTAACTAAATGCAGTTTATGGTGGACAGTCACATCCTAGGCCTGCATCTTCCCTGACAAGGGTCAATCTTTACCTTAAATGAGACTATTGTCTTTTTGCATCTAGAATATCATATCCTTGTAATGCCAACGTAATTTTCCTTTATTCAGTCCCCTGAAAGCACAGGCACTGCTGTGCTCTCTGCAGAACCACACATCCCCTCATTGTTATTGGGTTCGTTGTTGACTGTTAATTACCCTGCACACACCTAAGTGAAAGAAGTATTCACCACCATTTTACCTTTTATCCAACTTCAGAGTTTTACCCACTTTGCTTTCTCCTGTCTCCCTAGTCTATCACTAATGGATTTCATGGGACCCACATAGGTTTCCTGTTTGAATTTTAATGTATAAAATAAGGTGCAAAGCTGCCATTCTCCAGAGCATTATCTCCATCGGTTGAGATTTTATTTCTTGGCAATTGGCGACACTTTGGCTCAAATAAACTCACAAAAATTCTTCACAGGTTTGAAAATTTCTTACATTGACATGAGAAAAGATACTTGACAGGAAAAGTAGAATTGTAGGTGAGGAATGATGAAACACATTAGTACCTTAGGACATTTCTTAGTGGAGGATGGACAGCACCTCCCTGTGTTAACAGCATCAGTCCTGGGATTTCTGACAAAACATCTCATTCTAAGATGAGAACACAGAAGCTTTTCCTGGGGTGGAACGTTCTGGATAGTAAGACAAGTGGGGTGTTCAGGGCAGCACCGCTGACATGTCAACATGAGGGGATCTATCCAGGTCCCACAGCAATGAAGAGATGGATCGCCAGCCCTGATAACAGTACCCCTCCTGCTATGTTGTGCAGCCCCGGAGGCCCCAGCTCCTGACGGGAAGGGACCACGGAGTTGTGGTCCTCAAGGCAGCAATTGGCAAAGCAACAGACTTGGGTACCTTGAGCCTCATGTACTTTTGGGAAAAGCATCCCTACTAATCATGATGATGTGTAAGAGTGGGAGAAGGTGTGTAAGGATTGTCAGGACAGCATGGACACGTGGAATGGGCATTAAAAAGGGAAAGTCTGTAGAAAAATGCAAAATTACTCATGACTGAAGATGGTGTGAAATGGTACAAAGTCTCCCTTCTCATATTCCTAACACTTTGTGGGCAGTGACTTTACATCTCTTCTGAAAGGGGCTGGACAGTGAGAGTGGGTTGGGAGGAGGAGAGGGAAATTGGAATCTGGGAGGGATCTCGAGGGAATAACAGGGCAGCTTCTGGAACCCAGGGCTCTCTTCAACTACATGGGATCCTGGAGTCTGGGTCACCTCAGCACCTGCACTCACCCTCAGCACATGTACTCAACCTGTGGCCATGCTGCAAGCTGGAGGATGGATGGGGCACCAGCGCCTCCTGCAGGGGCATGGAGTTGAGGACCCCATCTGTCAGCTCCTCTCTGTTCTGTGCTGAGCTCTGTAAAGACAGTTCTCAGCCACCAGGGGGAAAGCCTCAGAGCCCTGTTTGGCCAGTTCTCTGCCCATGTGACCCTCCATTCCAGACACACACACACACAGTGTGATCCGCTCAGACTTCCACTGGAGAGGAAAAGGCATGGCAGCCTGAGGGCCTAGGATTTCCCATTGCCACAGATAAGGCACTCCTCTGGAAGCCGATCTCCATCTGCCTGCCTTGTCCTGAGGTGTGACCATGACAGGACTGCTAGGTTATTTGAGACCCAGCAACCTCTTTCTGTCCTGGAGGTATGTGGGTTGCACAGGGATGGCTCACAGAGGTGGCCTATGCAGGATTGGTCTGACCCAAACCACCTTGTGTTACCTGAGGCTATATTCTAGAAAATGGCCAGGAAAGTCGGAGACGAGGGTTGAACCAATATCTGCACCGTCTGGCAAAGCTCTCTCTGTGGGGTCTCTGGAAGCACGAGCACCAATCACTGGGAACATAGCAGGAGAACATCTTGCACTGGCAAATGCCTCTTGGCCTGTTGGCTTCTAATCCTACCCTAGATGTGGGTGCCTGGTTACAGGGGTGCCAAGTTCTACTGGATAGTGACCTGAGTACCTGGGATTTTCTTCCCTGAGTCCACTCATCTCATGACAGCTATGCAAATAGTCCTGTGGGCGCTGTCTGCAGACCCCTTTTCCCCATGAAACACCTTATCTGTACACAGTGGCACTAACAGACCCCTCTCCTGAGCACCTTAAAACTTCTGGTTTCAGCCAAGATCCAGGATTTGAGGAGACAGACCTGGGCTCAGACTCAACCCCTCATTCTTACTTCTTCTACTTTTTTTAATTTTTTTTTTTTTTGGTTTGTTTGAAGTATTACAAATAGTAGTACATATATCTCCTTTTTTCCCCCCCCATTGACCTCCCCCAGGCTCTCCTATCCCCCAGTACATGCCTTCACCTGCCCGCTCCCCCTCCCCTAGTGTCTGGTATCCATTGGTTATATGCATGTGTAGAAGTCCTTTGGTTGATCTCTTACAGTCCCCCACGCCCAACCTCTCCTGCCTTATTGCTGTAGTTTGACAGCCTGTTCAATGCTTCTTTGCCTCTGTATTTATTTTTCCCCCATTTCTTTCCTTTAAAAAATCTTGCCTCTGCAGACTAGAAATAAACATATAATAACAAAAAACAATGTTTGAGTCCCAATTTCAATGGCCAACAGTTCCTTATGTGTACATGTCAGCAATGATATCTGGATGGTGGGCACATGGTGGCAATGCAGGTCCGACCCTCTCTAGTTTCGTCCTAGGCAACCTGCAGCGATGCACAGCTGCTGACTGCTAGCATGGCAAGGCATCGCCAGCATCTTCCATCTCTGGGCTGTTTCTCCTCTTGTCTTCATGGTTGGAGTAGACCTGTCAATTCCTCTCTGTTGCAGGAATCCACATGGTCTTGGAGTTGTTTTCTGAAGATATACAAACATATTCTCGACCACAAGTAAATAAAGGAATCTTTTCTATTTAATTGATTTGGGATCCTTTTTATTTTTGCCCAAACTATTTTCCTTTGTCTTATTTAGACACCATGTGTGTTTTTCATGGGTATCTTGCTGTTAGCATTACAAATGAAAATTAATTTTCTAAAGTAAAAATTTTCTAGATATAATTTACTTATAGGATAGTTTTCCTTACAAGATATTACCCTACTTCCTCACCCCTCTTTTTGATTAATGGAGACTTTTGTAAATTTTATAATGCAGTCTTGATAACTTTAAATTTTATTTATTTATTTTTTGCCCCAAAATATGACTGCTTTAGGTTCATTGCATGTTCAGGAATTTTACCATGAGATGAACTACCAATAGAAATTTTAGTTATTACTTTAGAAACAGCTTTTTGTCCAGTACAATTAAATTTACTTGAATATTCACTTATTTCAATTAGCCTATTTAAATTAATCTGAAAACTTGATTACTATTTTACTGTCAAATTTAATACTCTACCAACAATTTTAGTTTACCCTGTAAATATTAGTGGAAAGGATTATTTGCATTCTTGAGTAGGCCCTGAGCATTCCTGATGCTAGGCTGGATTTAGATATAGGGCAGCTGCTGTCAGCCAAGTCTCTGTCTGTCACCTGTGTCCCAATCTGAGCTGGGTGTGGGAAGCAAAGCAGCCATGGGGGCAGGAGACCTCCCTCAGAAGGGGTGAGGGTTCAGGCCCTTTCAGGGTTGGGGCGTGAGGGTCTGCGTCCCCCCTTTGTTGACTCCCAAGTTCTCTCCTGATGGCCCCTCTGCGACTGTGCCTGTCTTAGGTTGTTTCTTCCCTGAGGAATCATACCCATCTCTGGCTAACTAGTCATCCTCTGGGGCCAAGCAGGGTGATGTGAGGTTCAGTTCTATCTCCTTGGTAGCCTATGCCCCCGTGGCCTCCATGCCCAGCACCTGCCTTGGGATCCCCTGGCCTGCTGGCAGGTTCCCAGCGCTGATCACATATCTTGGGGAACTTGGGTTTCTTCTCCAGTGAGGGCCCAGCTCACACGATTGGGCGAGAGACAGATCCATGGTACCAGCCACCATGAGGCTTCAAGCTCAGCATGAACAGAAAGCTCAGGCAACAGCTGAGGGCAATTGGATTGTGAGAAGAGGGTCCCTCTTGGCACAAAAGGCAAGAGGGGCCAATATAGGATGCTCAAGTGCTTTCCCAGTGCCTTAATTCCTTCGGAAAGGTGTTAAATCCTTTCATGTCCTGTTTTTAAATTGCTGCCAAACATTCAAAGAATTAGTTTGTAAGTTTGTTTGGGATAATTGTACAATATGCTGTTGTAAAATATCTAAAATTATAATGACATTGTAGAATAATATCATGTAAGGATATTCTTTGCTCTAGGCCATGGCAATTCCATTTCAAACTGGCTGTCAATTTCTTTTTGTAACTTTATATAAACTTTGTCAGGGAGGCAAAAACACAAATTACTTACTTTAGTTCAAGAGGCCAAATATATGGACTTTCAATTACAATCCTTATGACTTTTGAAGGAAACTTCTCTTTATTTCCTTCCAAAATAATTTTCAGGCTACAGAGAGATTCATTTAAAAATCTTTGTCACATGAAACAATTTCTCTTAAGGTTATGGTGACCACTAGTATGGATTAGATTTAATATTTTATTTTTATTTTATAATTAAAATTTTTTTTTAATTTTTATTTTTTACATAAGTGTCCTTATTCCCCCATAACCCCTCACCCCCCACTTATGCCCCACCCCCTTGTTGTCTGTGTCCATTGATTAGGTTCATATGCATGCACACAATTCCCTTGGTTGATCTCTCCACCTTACCCCTACCCTCCCCTACCTTACCTGAGGTATGATGTTCTGATTGATGTTTCTCAGCCTCTGAATCTGTTCTTGTTCATCAGTCTATGCTGTTCATTATATTCCAAAACTGAGTGAGATCATGTGATATTTATCTTTCTCTGCCTGGCTTATTTCACTTAACATAATATTCTCCATCTTCATCCATGTTGTTGCAAATGGTAGGAACTCCTTTTTTACCACAGCAAAGTATTCCACTGTGTAGATATACCACAGTTTTTTCATCCACTCATCTGCTGACGGGCATTTAGGCTATTTCAAAATCTTAGATATGGTGAATTGTGATGCTATGAACATAGGGGTGCATTATATCCTTTCTGATTCGTGTTTCTAGTATCTTGGGATATATTCCTAGAAGTGGGATCACTGGGTCAAATGGGAGTTCCATTTTTAGTTTTTTGAAGAAGCTCCATACTGTTCTCCACAGTGGCTGCACCAGTCTGCATTCCCACCTGCAGTGCAAAAGAGTTCCTTTTTCTCTGCATCCTCGCCAACACTTGTCGTTTGTTGATTTGTTGATGATAGCCATTCTGACAGATGTGAGATGGTACCTCATTGTTGTTTTGATTTGCATCTCTCTGATGATTAGTGACTTTGAGCAGGTTTTCATATGTCTCTTGGCCTGCCTTGTGTCTTCTTTCGAAAAGTGTCTATTTAGATCAGTTGCCCATTTTTTTATTGGGTTGTTTATCATATTTTTGTTAAGTTGTATGAGTTCTCTGTATATGTTGGAGATTAAACCCTTATCATTGATATCATTTTCAAGTATCTTCTCCCATGCAGTGGGCTTTCTTGTTGTTTTATTGATGGTTTTCTTTGCTGTGCAAAAGCTTTTTATTTTGATGTAGTCCCATTTATTTATTTTCTCTTTAGCTTCCATTGCTCTAGGAGTAGTATCAGTGAAGAAGTTCTTTCGGCATATGTCTGAGATTTTGCTGCCTGTGGATTCCTCTGATATTTTCATGGTTTCCTGTCTTATGTTTAAGTCCGTTATCCATTTTGAGTTTATTTTTGTGTATGGTGTAAGTTGGTGATCTAGCTTCATTTTTTTGCATGTATCTGTCCAATTTTCCCAACACCATTTGTTGAAGAGACTGTCTTGATTCCATTGTATGTTCATGCCTCCTTTGTCAAATATAAATTGAGCATATTGATTTGGGTCAATTTCTGGGTTCTCTATTCTATTCCATTGATCTATGTGTCTGTTCTTGAGCCAGTACCAGGCTGTTTTACAAACAGTGGCTTTGTAATACAGCTTGATATCTGGTATTGAGATCCCATCTACTTTGCTCTTCTTTCTCAGGATCGCTGCAGCTATTCAGGTTCTTTTTTTTATTCCAGAAAATTTTTTGGAAAGATCATTCTAGGTCTGTGAAATATGTTGTTGTTATTTTAATGGGAATTGTATTGAATTTATAGATTGCTTTGGGTAGTATGGACATTTTGAAGATGTTGATTCTCCTAATCCATGAACATGGTATGTTCTTACATCTGTTTATGTCTTCCTCTATCTCTTTTTTCAGTGTTGTGTAGTTTTCCATATATAGGTCTTTTACCTCCTTAGTTAAGTTTATTCCTAGGTATCTTAATTTTTTGGTGCGATGGTAAATGGGATTGCTTTTTTAGTCTCTCTTTCTGTAAGTTCATTATTGGTCTGTAGAAATGCCATAGATTTCTTGGCATTAATTTTGTATCCTGCTACATTACCAAATTCATTTATTAAGTCTAGTAATTTTTGATGGAGTCTTTAGGGTTTTCTATGTACAGTATCATGTCATCTGCAAATAAGGACAGTTTTATTTCTTCTTTTCCAATTTGGATGCCTTTTATTTCATCTTCTTGTCTGATCACAATGGCTAGTACTTCCAGCACTATATTGAACTGGAGTGGTGAGAGTGGGCATCCCTGTCTTGTTCCTCTTCTTAGGAGAAATGGTTTGAGTTTTTGCCCATTGAGTGTGATGTTGGCTGTAGGTTTGTCATATATGGCTTTTATTATGTTGAGGTATGATCCTTCTATTCCCACCTTGCTGAGAGTTTTTATCAAGAAAGGGTGTTGGATTTTGTCAAATGCTTTTTCTGCAGCAATTGATATGACTATGTGGTTTTTATCTCTCAATTTGTTTATGTGATGTATCACATTTATTGATTTGTGAATATTGTACCATCCTTGCATCCCCAGGATAAATCCTACTTGGTCATGGTCTATGATCTTTCTGATGTAGTGCTGGATACGATTTGCTAAAGTTTTGTTGAGTATTTTGGCATCTATGTTCATGAGGGGTATTGGCCTATAATTCTCTTTCATTGTGTTATCGTTATCTGGTTTTGTTATTAGGGTGATGCTGGCTTCATAGAAGGAGCTTGGAAGTGTTCCTTCCTCTTGAATTTTCTGGAATAGTCTGAGGAGGATAGGTTTTAGTTCTTCCTTTAATGTTTGGTAAAACTCCCCTGTGAAGCTGTCTGGCTCTGGGCTTTTGTTTGCTGGAAGCTTTTTGATGACTGCTTCAATTTCTTCCATAGTTCAATTTCAGCCTATTGAGATATTTAGATTCTTCCTGAGTGAGTTTTGGAAGGTTGTATTTTTCTAGGAATGTGTCCATTTCCTCCAGGTTGTCTAGTTTGTTGGAATAGAGTTGTTCATAGTATTTTTTAACAATCCTTTGTATTTCTGTGGGTTCTGTTGTTATTTCACCTCTTTCATTTCTGATTTTGTTTATTTGGGTCCTCTCTCTTTGCTTCTTGGTGAGCCTGGCTAGAGGTTCATCAATCTTGTTAATCCTTTCAAAGAACCAGCTCTTGGTTTTGTTGATGCTTTGTATTGTTTTTTTGGTCTCTATGTCATTCATTTCTGCTCTGATCTTTATTATGTCCTTCCTTCTGCTCACTGTGGGCTTTTCTTGTTGCTCTCTTTCTAATTCTTCGAGTTGTTGTGTTAGAAGATTTATTACCATTTTTTCTTGTTTTTTGAGGTAGGCCTGTAGAGTTATAAACTTCCCTCTCAGGACTACTTTCATTGTGTCCCATAGCATTTGCATTGTTGTGTTTTTATTGTCATTATTCTCCCAGATGTTTTTAATTTCTTCTCTGATCTCATTCATCATCCAATCATTGTTTAATAGCATGTGATTCAGCTTCCAAGTGTTTGAATTTTTTGGAATGTTTTTATTATAGTTTATGTTTAATATTATGCCATTGTGGTCTGGGAAAATGCTTGATATGATTTCAATCTTTTTGAATTTGGGGAGACTTTGCTTGTGACCCAATATGTGTTCTATTTTTGAAAATGTCCCATGTGCACTTGGGAAGAATGTATATTCCATGGCTTTGGGGTGAAATGCTCTGATGATGTCAATTAGGTCCATTTTCTCTAGTGCGTCATTTAGAATTGCTGTTTCTTTGCTGATTTTTTGTCTAGAGGATTTATCCCGTGATGTCAGTGGCGTATTAAAGTCTCCTACTATGATTGTATTGTTGTCAATCTCTCCCTTTATTATTTTACAGGAGTTTTTTTATGTATTTGGGTGTTCCTGTGTTGGGTGCATATATATATTTACCAGAGTTATATCTTCTTGTTGAATTGCTCCCTTTAATATTATGTAGTGGCCTTCCTTATCTCTTGTTATGGCCTTTACTTTGAGGTCTATTTTATCAGATATAAGTATCACAACCCCAGCTTTTTTCTCATTTCCATTTGCCTGAAAAATGTTTTTTCATCCCCTTGCTCTCAGTCTGTGTGAATCCTTTGCTCTGAGGTGGGTCTTTTGTAGACAGCAAATATATGGGTCATGTTTTCTCATCCATTCAGCTACCCTATGCCTTTTGATTGGTGCATTTAATCCATTTACATTTAATGTTATTATTGACAAGTACATGTTTGTTGTCATATTTTTCCTTAGGGTTTGTGTTTTTTTTTTTTTTTTGCCTTTCTCTTTCTTCTTTTTATAGCAGTCCCTTTAGCATTTCTTGCATTGCTGGCTTGGTAGTGATAAACTCTTGTAGCCCTTTTTTTGTCTGTGAAGCTCCTGATTCCACCTTCTATTTTGAATAATAGCCTTGCTGGGTATAGTATTCTTGGACTCAGTCCCTTGCTTTGGTTCACTTTGTATATTTCATTCCATTCCCTTCTGTCCTGGTATGTTTCTGTTGAGAAATCAGTTGATATTCTAATAGGAGATCCCTTGTAGGTAACTTTCTGTCTCTCTCTGGCAGCCTTTAAGATTCTTACTTTGTCGTTAGTGTTCACCAATTTAATTATGATGTGTCTTGGTGTTGGTCTTTTGGGGTTCAACTTGTTTGGGACTCTATGTACTTCTTGGACTTGCATAGTTTTTTTCTTGCCAATATCAGGGAAGTTTTCTGTCATTATTTCTTCAAACAGGTTTTCTATTCCTTGCTTCTCTTCCTCTCCTTCTGGTATCCCTATTATTCAAACATTGTTTCGTTTTGTGTTGTCCCAAAGCTCCCTTAGGCTCTCCTCTTGCTTTTTAAGACTTCTTTCCAGTTGCTGCTGTGTTTGTGTGTTTTTTTCCTACCTTGTCTTCGAATTCGCTGATGCGGTCCGCAGCCTCTTCTATTCTACTGTTTAAGCCTTCCAATGTGTTCTTTATTGCAGCTATGTCATTCTTCGTCTCCTCTTGGTTTCTTTCCATGTTGGTGGCATTCTCATTCAGCTCCTTATAGTTCTCATTGAGTTGTGTGTATTTGTCATCCATCCATTTAAACATCCTTATAACCATTACTCTGAATTCTTTCTCTGTTAAGCTGCTAGCCTCAATTTCATTTAACTCCCTTTCTAGTGATTCCTCTTTTTCTTTCTTTTGGGGATTGCTTTTTTGTCTCCCCATGTTTTCCTGTAATGTTTTAATTGTAGACCCAATTGCTTTGCTACCCAGGTTCTTTTGGTGATGGTGCTAGTGGAGTAATGTCTCAGTTCTACTGGGCTTGGTAATCTAGTGTAGCTCCCTACTTGAGCTATTTGGGTTCTCTTGATGTAGGCCTGCGAGCTTGAGAGGCACAACTGCGGTTTCTAGAAGTCAGCAGCCATGGAAGGGAATATCCCAATCTTTGCTGTCTTGCACCCTTAATTGAAATCACGTGTGCCTTCTGGGGGCTCACAGTGGCACCAAGGAACCGTCTGTCAGGGTGATGTACTCAGGGGGCCTACACTCTGGAAAGGGGTAACTGTGGTGCCTAGAGTTCTGTAGTTGTGGGGTGGGCAGACTCAACTTTTGCTGCTGCGCCTGTGTTGGATAGGCACTTTCTCCTGGTGGCGGCTCACAGGAGCACCTGCAGTAAGTTTGCCAGCGAGGCACACTGAAGCACTCTGAAGGGCCTGGCAGTGTAGCTGCGTAATTGAGGTGCCTAGTTTCTAAAGATTTCTCTTTAGAGCAGATCCTATGGCCTTAGGGAGTATTCAGATTCCCAGGTGTTAATCAGGGTGGAATCTGGGTGTGGCTATATTGGTTGCCTGGAGAGTGGAGGGAGGGGGCTATCTTTTGGGAGAAAATGGGGACTGGGGCTTAGATGTGACTTAGCACCAGACTGGCTACCACCTCTCCTGGACTGTCCACTGCCTACTCTCCCCAGATTCCACAACTCCACCCCTTCTCCAGCACTTCAGCCAAAGGTAAGTGTCTGTCTCTGAAAGGTCCCACGAACTAGGTTCAGTGGGGAAAGCTGCAGGCCCCAGAGCATGGAAGGACCGCATCTCTGCAAGTTCCTCTCTTGCTGGCACTGCACAGTCTAGCAGGTCTTTAGGGCTGCCTTTGAGCTCAGATCCCAAATCCAGACTCCAAGGTCTAAAATCCACTACCTCCTGGAGTCCCGTTGAAACCCCCCCCCCCTTTTTTTTTTTTTAAGTCAGACACTTTGCCTGTCCTCAGGGACATGGCTTGGCACCATTTAGTTTCTCCCTGACCTTCTGGGCACAGAGGTCCGGCAGATTGTACTGCCTAGATCTTTGATCTTACCTTTATCTGGGGGATCCCTGCACTTCCCGGCTGCAAACTGTGTCACCAGCTGCGCCTCCTTCGCCAATTCCAGCTGGATTCCACTCATTTCAACTGCTTCCTCTATTTGCTCCAGGACAAGGCTCAGGACACGTCCTTCTATTCCACTGCCATTTGGTCTCTCCAATTCTTACTTCTTCTTGATCCTGGATAAGTCATTGTGCCTGTCAGGGCCCATCTCTCTCCTGCCTGCACAATGGGTTATGCAGCAAGTGCTTCTTAGGGCTATTCAGGCTCACGTGGGGAGTAGCTGGAAATTAGGAGGAGGACTGTCACATGTAGGTAGTGCCTCAATCTCTTTTTCCTTCCTGTTGTCACCTCCTCTGAGTTTGCTTTTCTTCTGATCCTACCCAAGATCTATACTGACAGAGAGGGAGGTTAATTTATGCTGGATTACAGAAAAATCCCCTTAATTTCGACAGAATGTCACTATATATTTTCCCACAGACCAGTGCTAATGCGGGGGGAGAGTACTCAGTTTGGAGAGATGCATCCTTCTGTGGTCACTCAGAAACCCAGAGTTCTTCCATCATAGGCCCATCTTCATCCCTAGCACCTCACCATCATATACTTCCATCAGGCTGAGGGGACAGGTCACAGAGAAGTGCATGCTGGGGAATTATATCCAACAGGACTGCCATGGCTTTCCTCAGTCCCTGTCCTCTCCCACTGACAATGGCAGCTCACAAGGCAGCAAGGTGGGCTGAGATGTGCCATCCACCTATGCACCCCAAGTTGAGTGAATGGATTTGATGAACAATTAAAGTTCTCTGCCTCCGTGAGTAACTCATTTAGAATTAATGTGCTCTTCATGTCTTACTGAGGGTTCACCGTATGCCAGACTCTGTGCTAAGAGCTGGAGGGAGATCTGACTGAGCAGCATCTTGGCCTAGAATGAGCTTCTGATCTAAAGAAGGAGGTAAGACATGAGGTGCCAGCATTTTAAGGGAAAAGAATAGGGTGCGTGTGCTCTGGAAGGTTAGTGAATATTCCACAAGTGGAAGCTACCTGTAGCTCACAGCAGCCGAACTGCACTTTCAGAGGCAAACAAGATGTGGTTGGCCAGGAGGTGGGCAGCAGGTCAGTTATGTACGGTGTATCATAAGAGGTGCTATGCAGCCATGCAATCATAGGTCAAAATAATTAAAGTGCAGGGATAATATTCATGTTAAATGAATGGGGAATGGGAATATAGGGTGACCCCATATTTGGAATAAACTTTATGATTAAATATAGATGAAAGTTTACAAATAGGTTGAGGGTAGTATTCTAATCTTCTAAACAGTTTATTGTTTAATCAGAAGGCTTCCATCAACATGCTTTGGTTTATATACTAATTTTTTTCAACCAGACATATGGCACTGCGATGTAGGCCCATTATCCCCAAACTTCCCTGCCCCTGCCCTGGAGTCCAAGGGCTGGGACCTTGTCTGGCTTTTCTCTCCTGGATCCCAGGGCCTGACTCAGGAGCTCAATGCAGACTCCCTGAAATGCCAGACCTAGGACAAAGCCTGTGTCTTCCTAGTGTGAAATGACAAGACAATGACTTGTACTAGAAGGCACCCCAAAATATTGACCCTGA
This sequence comes from Corynorhinus townsendii, assembly GCA_026230045.1. Lineage (NCBI taxonomy): Eukaryota > Metazoa > Chordata > Mammalia > Chiroptera > Vespertilionidae > Corynorhinus > Corynorhinus townsendii. The sequence continues at coordinate 36,779,877 of JAPDVU010000009.1, forward strand.
CCGAATTTATTTTGGTCTAAAGCAAGCCCAGGCAAAGGCTCAGTTTGGTGTCTGCTTCCATTGCTGACAGAACCATGAGCTCCACACACGTGCCATGTCTCACTTGTCCACTGGGGTCAGTGCATTTGCAGCTCATGACAATGACCTTGACCCACTTCCAACTTTGACAAGTTCACCTTCCTCAGAAGATGCTTCAGGAATTTCAAGGATTTCTCTAAGGAATATTCATTTGATTTTTTTCTTCAATTTAATTTGGAAGTTAATGTAAATCCCCTCTAATTCACAAAAATAAGATGATCCACTGCATGGCAGCTGTCACCTGCGATACAGACATGTAAAATCGTGTGTCCCACCTTATGTGTGCAACTCCGTCCCTATTTCTCTCCCTCCAGCAATGTATAAGATCTGCCTTTGTGAAGTGTCTTTGACCTTACATGTGATGTATTAGAGAAATCTGTCAATCGTGTACCCCCATCTTGGTGATAGGGATATTTGGGAAGCAAGTGGTCCACCCATATGATCATGGAACAGACTCTGAAACCTGGGAGACCTGAGGACAGTGACCGGCAGGAGATCTCAGCAGAACCAGGCTGGCTGCTTACACATCTCTGGTTAGAGGTATGTGATTGTGGGAGGTCTGTACCCCCTATAAGTGTGTCTTCTGAGATAGGAACCTGCAGGTCAGTTTTTCACCAGTGCAACCCCCAAGGCCCTGCAGGGGCACAGCAGGCATCTTAGTATTTATGGGAAGAAAAACTTGTGTGATTGAAGGGGCTTCACCACCAGTCTCAGCAACTGTCCCGTAACCTGAATCTGACAGTCATCATTGTCCTGCCCACCCACCCTCAGCTCAGTGCCTGCTCTGTCCACAGAGAAATGCGACTCTTTGGACTTGGTCCCTCTCACTCCCTATTGGAACCTGAAAACATGCTCACTGTCAACTGTCCTGCTTGCCCCTTTCATGACCCAGAGGAACTGGGCCCATTCACCCTGTCACCTTAATCTTAGATTTGGGGCTGATCTGAGAAAATGACTTGTCCCATATCTTTGAGGAAAGGGACAAGAGTAAAGACATGTTCAGTGTTCTGAGTTTCTGTCCTTGGTGGGGGCACAGTCATGGATTGCGAAAATCAGAGTCACAGGGCGGCACTCTTTGGAGAAACCAGTGAGTCTAGCTCAACCCGCGGCCTCCCAAAATTCCCAGTATCAGTAAAGTGTCTACTCTTCCAGATATGGCCTCTTTGCTGCTTTTCTTTGCCTACATATGCTATCAAAACTGCCACTTCTTGGTGAATGTAATAGTGGGATTTGTAGGGGGATTTACCCAGGAAGGTGTCAGCAGGGTACCCTCCCTCTGGCCTCTAGTATAAGTGACGCTCTCTCTCAGCAGGGCCTTTTGTCAACAGCTGCCTCTGCTCCCTAGTGCAGCCAGTGTGCCAGGTAGCAGGGGTGAGCAGGACAAAGCATTCTGCTGGCCCCAGCCATGCTTTCCCTTCTCAAGTCCGGATTCGCATCTGAGAATCAAGGGACTTCAGTGAGTGAGCAGAAGCCCAGGCATCATCTCGGCTCCTCATGTCTACCCCCAGCTTCTGCCCCAGCATGACACGGAGGACAGATGGGAGAGGGCACCAGTGAAGCAGGGGCTCCGTGGAGTTCATTGGGGACACGTGGGCACTGGGAATGAGACACTCAGCTTTGCTCAGAGGCCTGGATCCCTAGTCCTGTGTCTTGGGCTCCTGAGCTGTGTTCCCTGAGTGTGCATCTGTGTGTATTTAAGACTGTGTGGTTTTCCCTCTGGATGTGAGAGAGTCACCCAGTTAGCTGAGTTGATCCTCACGATGGTTTGTTAAAAGCCAGGAGCTGGGGGTCTGGGGAAACCACTTAGTGATGGTGCTCAAGGTATGAGGAGTAAAGCTAGGCCTGGATTCCAGACAACCTCGGGTTTCCCAGTGAGCAGACAGGACTGAAGGAGAAAGGGAGGAGAGGGTATTCAGGAAGAGTGGAGAGCTCATGCTGAGCATCCTAAATGACCTTTCCCTTTATCTGTCATCAGCAGGCTCATGTTATTGCCCTTGGGCGTTTCAAGATCATAAAGGGTGCTCACAGCTTAGGATTTCAGAAACAAGCAAGACAAAGGGGATACCTGAGCAGCACTGGCTCTCCCCACAGGTGGGTGTGTCTCAGTGGTGCCAGCTGGATAGTCATCACTCACCTGTATACACAGGGCCACCTGCAGACATGCTTCTGTTGCTTCAGGAGCCCCCCTCCTTGATATCCTATCATCCCGGTGGGTCACTCCTCCCTCCTGCCACAGTCTCCTACTAACCCCTCAATCAGGCCACATTCTTTAGGGACAAAGTAGGCAACTGTCTCCAATATCTCTTTCTGTCCCACTTGCAGGAAACTCAGTACTTGTTCATGAGGTTGCCTCCTCCACCTCCTACTCTCACCGTTTCATTAGCACCTCAGTGCTGAGACCATCACCTCCCTCCACTTCTGGGACATCCTGTCCCCACCATACTCAGCAGCGTGTCATCCTTTAGGACATGACTGACTTCTCCCCACCTATGCCTCACTCTCGCCTTACTATTATCCATTCTCTTCCCCTTCTCATTCCACCTGCTCTCAAACTCAGGAACATCTGCTTCCCTTCTCTCCTCCTGCACCCGGACTGCTCAGGAACTACCATGCCTGGAACTATTATGCCAGGGCTCCCAGAGATGGTGTCTGACTTGCGCTCTGCTCAGCCATCCCTGGTCCTGTCCTGGGAAGCAACCTCCTGATGATCCCATTACTTGCAACCCCACCCCCACACCCCTTATTGTATCCTGATTCATTTCTGTTTTTCTAATTCTTCCCTCTGCCTGAATGTCTCTCAATGCCGGCTTCCTAGGTTAATATCCTATATCTCCACAGACTAGAAATGACAAGTTCTCTTTGCGGACTCTCTTTGGAAGTGGACACACAATACTTCTCCATAAAGAAATGTCCTCTTCCTGTCACCCTAAGCCCACTTGTGCTATGGGAACCACATGACATCATTGTCCTCACATATCTGTATTCCAACGAGAATGGTGATGGAAAAGACTTTAGCGTCACTGGTCTCTAGTACTTAGCAGTTCGAACACACAGGACTTACTCTAATTCCATTTATTGTTAAAATGTATTTGTTCAAATTCTGGTCCATCCCATCTGCTGTTACCAGCTATCCTAAGTGTAAAAAGGCCCATGGCCTCTAAGGTAGACCTAGCCTCCCTTTACTTCTCCAGCCTTTGTTTAATCTCACAATGTTTCCCTCAATTGCCATGGCGCATGAAAATTCAGGATAAAGTGAGTAGACAAATCCTTATTCATCTTCTGGTTTGCTTTAGGAATCCCATCCTAAAGAGCCTTGTGTGTGATCCCCACACGGATTCATGTTCCCATTGCTTGTGCTACCAGGTCAACAGTAGGACTCATCACATCCCACTAGAAGTTCCTTAATACCCGTGTCAGCCCAGACAGGTGCACACCTTGAGGGCATGGACTGTGTGCCTGGTCCAAAGCTTATTCTCATTTGTCCTGAGACATTGCAGCTTTTACCAGGGCAAGGAGCCTAAAAGGGTGTTAGTCCCTTCTCTCCAGGGTGGTTTGGAGCACTGAAGAGGACTGCTGTAAAGGGAGAAGCAAGGCTGTCTCCACATCCATTGTCAGCATTAAGGCATGAGAAGGAATTGCCCTTGGGTTCTGGTGAGATGGAACAGCCTCAGGAAAAAGCCCAGCTGAACCAGATCTCAGATGTTGAGGGAGAGAGAGGCTCTAACCCCAGAGGAGATTTGGAAGCGGTTCCTGTGGAGGAGATAAGTGTGGACCCCGGAACCTGGGACATTTCCTCTGCCCTTTTCTATGGACCAACAGAGGAGATGCTAAGAATGCTGTTCAGTGCGAGTGGACCATGGTGGAGTTTCTGTCCAGGTGCAGGTGGCAGCCAGTGTTCAGGAACAGCTTGCTGCTGGTTAACCCTACAGCATTCTGCAATGTGGACACCACGGGGCACTTAAGACCAGGCTTTGCCCATGTGCTTGTGGGAGATGAAGTCAAACAAAATGTGGGTTCCCAGGAACAGCCCTGATATAAAGGGTCCCTGCCCCAATGCTCATCTGTCAAATTCCCCCAAAGTCCCATTGTCCTGGGCCTCAAGAACATCACATTCGTAGAGCAGATGGCTCCTGAGAGACTAATTATTCCCAACTTATAGCTCATAGTAACATGCTGGAGGCCCAGAAAGAACAGACTTGCTCAAGGCTATGAAGGTTTATAGAGTTAAATTTTATAGAATCTAAATTAAATTTATGTTTAAGAATATTTCATTACATTTCCTTTAAAATAGATTGTAGGTTATCGAATAGAATGAGAAAAATACAGTAACATTGTAAGCATATATAAAATAAACACAGATATTTTAAAACTATCTATAGAGGTTGTAGGAGTCCCATGTGCCATGGGAGCTGACTTGCGCTGGGGCTCAGGACCAGGGCCCACAGGCCTCCCAGGAACTGAGGCGAGTTGCCCACAAGCTGCAGGTGGTTCCACATCTGGAAATTCAGTGACAGCTGTGCCTGGAGCCTGCTCTGGCTCTGGAGAGGGCACCAGAGTTGACGTTTCCTCTTTAGGTGTTTCTTGATCTTGCTCTGAGCTGCTTCTGTAGATACAAGAAGAGAACATGTTACACCATGATTGACTTTTGTGTGCCTTCCAAGGAAGGGAACCTCCCATCTCCATCACTGAAGTCTTAGTTCAAGCCTCCACCCCAGGAAGTCATCCAGACTGCAGGGCACAGGCCCTGTCCTGAGCGGCTCTGTGCTCCTGCCTAACTCCAGCCTCTGGGAGCTGTTCTCCATGTGGCCCAGCCTCATTCCCTCCCCACTCACCCACACTTCCCAAATCCACATTCACACCTCTCTTTGACTCCTCCCTTTTTTCTAGAAGAAGCACTCAGACCTCTTCCATCTTGCAGAAATCCCACCATATGTGGGAACCAGGGTGTTGCCACCTTCTCCAAGTCATAAATCTCATACTCTCCTTAAGGCTCTGATCCAAAGCCCATTCACTTTTTCTGCTGGTCCAGAGATCCAGTTTCTGTTTCAAAATATGAGAAGATGCAGCGATACTTCGAGGAAGAAGTCACATTGACTGTATAGTGGACTCTACCTGCCTGTGCCGCCTAGTGTGGCTGAGTCACTCTTGACAAGAAGGAAGCACTGGACTGCAGTCCTGGGGGCAGGACATTTGCTGAATGAATGAGTCCAAACCAGATTCATCTCAGAAAGCTGGCTAAGCCTGGGGTCCCACTACTCACCCCAAGAATTTCTAATCATTTGACTCACTACAGGGGTGCGTAATGGAATCTCCAATCTCTTTATCACAAGAGAAATAGCTTAGCCTAAGGCCTGAGGAGAATCACAAATGAGGCAGAAGCTTCTTTAAGAAGAAGAGCAAATGGCCAATTATAACAACCATAGCCTCTCTAGCACACCTCTCCAGTGTCCAGGCACTCAGAAGGGCTTTTTCCAGGGGGAAACACCCTGCTAACCCCTTAAGTCCCTACAATAACCCTATGAAGCTGGGCCTGGGCACTCCCCGTGTTCGTAGGAACAAACACTCAGAAAGATGTAGTGACTTGAAGACTCACAGCAAGCAGGTGGCTGAGTGGCCACTGTGCTGTGGAGGGGTAGGGCTCACCTGCTACATGGTTGGTCCCACACATGTTGGTTAGTAGCAAATGTTCGGTATTAACACAGAAAGTTGGTTGAGGACGAAGGTGGGAACGCTGCCCAGGAAGCTGGGCACCAAGTATTTGATCAGTTTGCTGAAACAGTTACTGGGAAGCCTGCACTATACACCCTTTTATTTAATTTTATTTGTGCCCTGTGAGGGTCAAGTTTCTTTGGAAGCCTGAGTGAGTGGTGTTGGGGTCAACATGAAGGCCCAGGGCTAGGATATCTGGCTTCCATGTTGCGCTCAGGATGCCCCCCACGGAGGCCAGTCCTTGGCCTCTGGCCACACAGCTCTGAGTCTGGGCACAGGGTGGAGCCAGCTCCCTGGGGAGCAGAGTCCTGGCTCCAGGAAGGGCAGGTGGAGAAGGTGAGGACAGCTCTCCCTGCGTGGTCCAGGGTCCAGAAAAACAGACTTGCTCACAGCTCTGAGGGTTTATAGGGTTAAATTTTATAGGATCTAAATTAAGGTTATGTTTGAGAATATTTCATTAAATGTTCTCTACAATACACTCTATGTTACTAAATATCATAAAAAAATACAGTAATATTGTAAGCACATGTAACATGAACACAAAACGTTTAACATTGCATCTAAATGGGGGTGGGGTTCCCTCTCTGCCATGGCAGCTGACACTTGCTGTGGCCCGGGATCTGGCACCACAGGCCTCGCAGGACCTGGGTGAGTTGCTGAAATGCTGCAGGTGGTTCTTCTGCCTCTTGAAGTTCAGTGAAAGCTGGGCCTGGATCCAGCTCTGGCTCTGAAGAGGCCAGTTGGGTGGTGTTGCCTCTGAGGGTTTTCCACATGTTGCTCTGGAGTTGGTTCTGTAGATCCAAGAAGAGGGCATGTTACCACCCTCATTGCCTTTTGTGTGCCCTCCAAAGGCACACTCACCCACACCACCCCCGGAGGCCTCCTCCTCCTCCTCCTGTCTCGGCCACAGTGGGCTCTGGTGCTCCCGCTGTGTCTGCAGGCACTTGGCCTGGTTTGGCAGGTCGGGACTGGAAAGTTGAGCTCTATGGAGGCCAACAGCGTCATCAGGCTGGGAAATTCTGGAGGTGGTGGTCCAGCCAGATGCCCAGGGTACAGGAGATGGCCCTGGGGACAGAGAGAGGTGGGCAACAGAGTCTGGGGTGTGCTCTTTCCTTCCACATGGCCCTCCTAGAGGTCCTTTGCCTCCTGCTCCTGCCCATGCAGAAGCCAGACTTACTCTTTGCCCACGTTCAGTCTGACATTCCTGGCACAGACGCGCCTGGTCACCCAGGAGGGGCTGGTAGAAAGCACTCCTAACTGACAGCTTTGGATCAGTGAGGGAACCACCTGTCCCCTTCTTCAGGGGAACATCACATGCTCTCTCAGTGTACCTGATACCTCCCATTAGGACTGAGAGGGCTTGTGTCGAGAATGAGTACATGTCACTCATTGACACAGAGTAGGTGCTCTAGGAATACTGAGCAATGAGAAAACAAACAAACCCAGGGGCCTTCCTATCCCCTAAAACTTTGGCTCCTGTATCTACATGCTGCATAATTCACTAGCTGTGCTGTGTGATTCTTTGCCTCCCACTGAAACTGAACTCCCACAGGGTGGGGTACACCTGCCAAGCTGCCACTGAGAAGGTTCTACCACATTAGTGAGCAAGGTCCCGGGATAGGGGTGCAGGCAGGGCTGGGATTAGAAGCGGAAGGGTATGAATTTTCTGAGGGTCAGACTCTCTCACTGAGCTCCCATTGCTTTCCCACACAACCCATATCCACATGCACAGCTCCCTCAGACCTCTGCCCTCTTGCAAAAATCCCACCATTTGTTTGATCCAGGGTTCTGCCAGCACCTTGAATTCACAGTCCCCATACTCCCCCCTTCTGGCTCTGACCCAAAACTGACTCACGTTTTCTGCTGGAACAGAGGTTCACCTTTCTCTTCACAATACGGGAAGATGCCGCCACAGGAAGAGGAGGCCAGGAGGACGTCCTGTGTACACTAGGAGCCTGTGCAGCCTTCCTTCCCAACTAGAAGGAAGCTCTGGAGTGCAGGCTTAGGATCTGCTCTGTGTGCTGGATTATGGTCAGTGCCTAGAGATGTGTCTGTACCTGGCTGGGCTTCTAATATATTTGCTGAATGAATGAGCCCAAACCTGCCCCATCTCAGATAGCTGGGTGACCCTGGGGCCCCACTGCTCACCCCTGGCATCTCTGATCCGGATTCACCTGGGACAGGGGCCCCTAATGGGATCTCCAATCTCTTTATGAAATGAGAAAAGACCTTAGGCCCAGGCCCCAAAGAGAATCACAAATTTGGCAGAGGCTTCCTCAACAGGAAGAGAAAATGACCAACTGGCTCAATCACAGCCCCTCCAGCAGACCTCTCCACTGTCTAAGCTCCCAGAGAAAACTTACCTGGAGGACCCCCGCCAGTACCTATAATAACCCTATGAGCTGGCTCCTGGGTTCTCCGAGGGTTCAGAGGAACAAACACTCAGAGAGTGCAGTGACCTGAAGGCAAACAGCCAACAGGTGGCCTGGTGACCATGTGCTCTGGAGAGGGAGGGGCTCACCTGGTAAATAATTGGTCCCACAGCTGTTGGGTGGTAGCAAATGTTCTATAGTAACAGACAGGAACGAAGGTGGGTTCAGAACACTTTGTCTAGCCAGTGTGCAGGGGCGATGTGCACCATACTAGTCTTTTTTTCTCCCTGTGAGGCTGAAGTTCATTGGGAACCCCGAGTATGTGGTGCTGGAGCCAGTTGTCTGGTTGGCAGCTGGATCCTAAGGTTGGGCTCACTGGCCTCCATGCTCTGCTCAGATGCCCGCAATCAGACACTAGCCCTTAACCTCTTGCCACCCAGCTCTGAGTCTTGGCACAGACTGGGGCTGGCTCCCAGGGAAGCTGAGTCCTGGCTTCCAGGAAGGGCAGGACTTCAAGGCCAGAACCTTCTTGCTGGGAATGTTGGGCATCCTGAGGCCAAAACACATCTCCCATGATTCTCCAGCTCAACACTGCCCTCCTGACTCCCACCCACCAGAGCATTCTGGTTATTGAACAGAGCAGCGAGGAGTTCCCAGTGAAGGGCAACCCCCTTAGGCTCCAGGCTGTGAGCGTATTCAAACCCAAAAAGGTTTCTCTTTGGGTTTCCAGGGTCTGTGTCTGTAGTAAACTGAACTGTTCACAGAAAAGCAGCTGGGTCCTTCTGCACAAGGCCAAGGCAGGGTGAAGGGCGGGGGGACGGGCAGGGCTAGAAGGTGGAATTGGAGTGTCCGAAGATGCAGATGGGGAAGTGCTTGACGTGGGAGGACCACTGGGCTGCCAGCTGGAGGAAAGTCACTTTGTTCCACTCCACATCGTCGATGATGACCGGCAGCATGTTCTGCTGGTGCTTGGCCTTGCAAACCAGGCGACGGATGCCCTTGATGCACTGCCTTTTGGACTCCACATCCTCGTCCTTGGTTTTCTTGGGCGCCTTCTTTTTCTTCTCCTTGGTGACCACTGTCATGGACATGGCGGGTGTTGCTGTGGCCTCACCACTGCTGTGCAGCCTGCTGACCTGGACAGACTGGAAGAAGCACTTGAGTGTGCTTTTGGTGGTAGGCAGATCTTTCTTCTCCGCCACTCTCTTCCTGTCTATTGGCTGGGCTGCCGTCCAGTAATCCACCTGCAGCTCCATCATCTCTGCATGGACACTCTGGCTGGGGGAGGACAGGCCCCCACTCATTGACGGGGGGGAGAGTGTGTTGGATGAAGCCTTCCTGGTAGGGGACAGAAGCTCACTGGAGCATGAGGGGGCCGCATCATCTGAGTCTACTGACATGGCTGAAGATGGTTCCACTCTTCCAACCTTCACTGCCGCCACAAAAGGGATGAACTTCTTTGAGGACTTCTCATTGGGGCGCTGCTGCTTAGACATGAGCATGGCCTCTGCGATGGGCAGCAGGTACACACAGTTGGCCCCCGTGATGTATTCTGTGATTCTCGACACAACGTCCTGTGTGTCCTGCAAGGTATTCAGAGACTCCAGGTTGTTGAACATGTCCCACCAGTACAGGTCCTGGAAGAAGTTGCTGTAGCGGCAATCCATGGAGCCCAGGTGGCTGGCCAAGTGGTGGTAACCCAGCGGGATGACCAGGAAGCGCATGTAGTCCAGCCATTGGGGTGGCTGGTGGGACAGCTGCTCCACGAAGACCCCCAGCACAGCGCTGAAGTAGGGCTGCGCTCCTGCCACTGCGACATTCACAGGAGTCAGGGCCTGGGAATCGCAGTTGCAGTATCTCTGCATCCAGGAGACGATGATGCTGAAGGCCTCCTGGACGTCATCTGTAGAGCAAGTGCACACCACGGGCAACGTGTGCCCCTGCAGGATGTCAGAAAGTAACCGGCCCTGCCATTCTGAGATGTTAACCAGGATGATGTTCTCAGGCAGCTTGTCATGGGAAATGAGGATGTTGTTTAGCTGGTCACACACGGGCTTACTGGGGATCTGCCGCTGGCTCTGTGGTTCTGGGTCCTCGTTGTCCAGTCTGTTGAACCACTCATTCAGGGATGTGTTGCAGCGCCGGTGGCCAGACTGCTTCCTCTTGGACCTGCTGGAGGGGATGCCTAGAGACTTGGTGAAGCGCACTATGGATGGCAGCTTCCTGGTGAACCAACCCCGGGTGGAGGACTCTGCCTCCCGGCTGTCCTCCAGCTGTGCCAGCTGCTCCCCAGGGGAGCGAATTCTACGGGCCATTGAGTCAGAGCCACTATCACTTGACATGCTGTCAAAGTATCGCCTGAGCTTGGGCTTTAGGGTGCTGGGGACGCTGATATCGTTCTCCATGTCTAGGCTACTCTCGCTTGAGCTCTCCACAATGTCATATCGCTGGTCCAGGGCCTTCTCCACTTTGGGGACATGCCTCACAAGGGCCTGTTCTGAGCACACGACCTCCTCCGACACTTGGGTCATGAGCATAGATGCCACGGCTTTCTGGTGGTAATTCTGTTGCCAGGTCATGCACCTCCTTCTTACTATCAGGTTCCCTTCCTCAAAGTTATTCTCCTGGGACTGCCTGTGGGCAGCACTGTAGCTGGCCGCCTGCTGAAAGAAGAAGCTCTCAGACGGGCCGGTGGAATCATTAGGCGAGGTCTGGACCGTGGTGCTGGCCTGCCTGGCACTGGCCTCATGATCGATGGGCTGGCTGGACAGGGAGGCCATCCGGATCTTGTCCACCTTCGTGGTGGGTGTGCTGTAGGCCACAAATTTGGAGGCACTGTGGCTTGACTGCTTACCTCCCGAGGTGCACGTGTTCTCAGGCAGGTGGGCCAGACTCAGAGGCTCCTTTCGGATCCTGGTGCTGTGGAGGCCCCACATTTCCATCTGCAAGCTGGAGTCTGACAGGCCTTCGATGCATGGCCTGCTCCAGCATGACCTGTAGCTGCTGAGGACACTGTGATTGTCTTTCATGTCTGGGCCGCTAGACAGGCCTTCGAAGTATGGTCTGAGCTTAGGTGTGGGGGTGCTGAGGACGCTGTCATCGTCCTCAATGTCTGGGCCACTGTCACTGGGGTTCTCCAGCATGTCATACAGGAGGTCCAGGTCCTCTTCTACCTCCAGGACATGCTCCCCATGGTCCTGCTCAGGGTCCAGGACCTCCTCCGACACCTGGACTGTGTGCAGCCATAACAGGACTTTCTGGTGGTAGTTCTGTTGCCCGGTCATGGTCCTCCTTCTGACTACCGCATTCACCTCGTTGAAGTCATCCTCCTCCTGGTCCTGCCTGTGAGTGTCATTGGAGCTGGCCTCCAGCTTGGAGAAGAAGTCCTCACACTTGCACTCAGAGTAGTCATCCGAGGACTCAGCCTTGGGACTGGCTTGCCTGGCGCTATCCTCGTGGTCGATGGGCGGCCTGGACAGGGAGGCCATCCTGATCTTGTCCACCTTGCTAGTGGGTGTGCTGTAGGCCACAATGGCATTGTCACTCTCACATGGCTGCTTGCCTCCCAGGGCCCATGCATTCTCTGGCATTTGGGCCAGACTCAGAGGCTCCGTTTGGGTCGTGTCACTGTGGCTGCCCCACATCTCCATCTGCGAGCTGGAGTCTGACAGGCCTTCAAAGTATGGCCTGAGCTTGGGCCTGGGTATGCTGAGGACGCCCTCATCATCCTCCATGTATGGGTCACTTTTCCTGGGGTTCCCCATCATGTCAGACCGACGGTCCCTCTCTGACACTTTGGACCTGTGAAACAGCGCCAGAACTTTTCGCTTCAAGTTTCCTTGTTTTGATCCCCGCTGCTTCTTTGGCTTCCCCTTCTCAAAGTCATCCTTGGGCAGGTCCTCTCTGTGCTTTCTACTGCAGCTGGCCTCCAACTCAGAAAAGGAGCTCTCATCCTGACCCTCAGTGTAGTTACCTGCAGACTTGGCCTTCGGGCTGGCCTGCATGGCACCGTCATAATGTTCGATGGGCTGAGTGCACAGGGAGGAGATCCAGATCTCGGCCACCTTGGTGGAGGACTCCTCGACGCTGCTGTAGAGGCTCAGCATCTGGCCACACTTGGGGTTTCGCTGCATGACCTCAGCCATGTGGATTGTGCCCGTGGCCAGTGTCTTGTAGCCCAGGACAGTCCTGTTCTTATAACGCTTCCTCTGTTCCAACATGACCTGTAGCTTGTTGCCTTCTCCCTTGAGGAAGTGGGAGTACTGCAGGGAGAAGGTCAGTGCCAGGTGGGTCTCCACTGGTCCTCTGGGAGGCAGCATAATCTCTTGGGACCTCAGTATGCCCTCGTAGTCCTGCATCTTCACAGAAATCACCACAGAGTTGAGGTCTTTTGCCAGCTCCTTGAAGATCACTAGCTTCTTTAAAGTGAGACTGCACCACCTGGGCCTGCAGCGGGGGCTGGAGCAGTCCACCGACCAGGTGGCGACCAGCTTCTGGGAAACCTGTGTTTTGAGCACAGTGGATGTGCTGGCCAGGCCCACAGTTTGTGAGGAAGCTACAGCTGCTGGCACTCTACGGGTCCTTTTCCTACTCAGGGTTGATGGTTTGTCCTCCTGTGGTGGGACAGAGGAGGTACATGATTGCTGACAAGAGGTGGGGCATAAGTGATGGAGTGTGGAGACACAAAAAGTGGCCACTCGCTAACCTGTGGTTAGGTCAGGGAAGGCCTGGGTGGTAATCTTTTAAACTCAGAGACCTAAAGTTATCACAAAGGATGTCCCAAAGTTAAAACTTTTTAACTAAAAGCAGTTTATGGTGGGTCGCTGTGTCCTAGGCTGGAATGTTCTCTAAAAAAAAGTCATACTTTACCTTCACTGAACATGCCTATTGTCTTTTGGAATCTACAAGAACATAGCTTTGGAATATTAAAGGAATTTTCCTTGTTCTGGACACTCTGTGCTCTGTGGAGACCACAAATCCCCTCATTGTTATTGAGTTCATTGTTGGCTGTTCTATCCTATATCCACCTATGGGAAAGAAGTATGTGTCTATCATTTTACTTTTTATCCAATCTATCACCAATGGATTTCATGCAACCCACATACATCTCCACTTTTGACTGTAATATCTAAAATAAGGTGAAAACTGCCCTTCTCCAGAGCATTATTTCAATCCATTGAGATTTTGCTTCAAGGCAATTGACAGTTTGGCTCAGATAAAATCTCAACAATGGTTCACAGTTTTGACTGCTTCTTACATTGACATTTACTTGGCACAATATAGCAGGATCTCAGAAAAGCTCCCCCAGCACCACCCTGCAGACCTACACCTGGTGCTGGGATGCAGCAAAGGACCCATTGACCCACCAGTTCCCTGCCCGTTGGGTAAACTTGTGTGAGTTGTCTCTTGGACCCAGGACCTTCCCTTGCTTGTGATGCTGACTTTATTTGAGCCATATTTTTGAATACTCTTGGTGGAACTAAGGTTAACGCTTGACAGATCCCAGGCTAAGGAGAGACAGGAGGAAAAATGGGCCTGATTCTGGCTTTTCTATTGGAATCGCCCTTTGAGAGACTGGGGAAAACTCCTTGGCTGTATAAATGAGAGCTGATCTGGTTCACCTAGGAAGATAAAGGGGCCCATCCTCCTTCCCGCAGGAATCTCAGGTGTTCTTAGACAACTGAGGATCTTTGCGGATGTGTCAGAGGTCATTCCTCACAACATGCCCGAGCCCCATGGGGAAACTCCAAGATAACTGTAACTAAACTAACTTGCTCTTCACGGGGAGCACTAATCAGGTTTGGCCCACCTGCACTGGTAGCCCTTCTGGTTGTTTTACACAGCAGGGCGAGAAACCGAGGCACATAAGAGGGTTGAATGAGACTCTAGGGGAGTGAGCATTGTGCAGCTCAACCCACATAGCAACCCACTTCAACCCACTACATCACACCCTCAAAAATGTGCTGAGACTCTGCAGACACCAAACAACAATAAAAACAACAGCAGCAAACAAACCTCTAGTTAACATGGGAAGTTGTGCCTCCAGGGCTGGGAACTCCCAGATTCCAGCCCTCATTAATATCCCTGATAGGGAGCCTTGACTTGCAAGTGCTTTACAGAAATGGGAAGATTTATCTAGAAAATATCAACTGAAAAGTGGTCAACATACAATTGTCTTTGGTGCCTAAATTAATTTTTCCCAGACCAAAAACAAACAAACAAACAAACACACACCTATAAAAATGCCCACCTGAAAAATTAAAGTGATTGAATGAATAGGACGCATATCTTGATTTGGAAATTAGAACATTCTAAGCAGAAGCACAGACAAATTCTCTTTCAAAAAAGAAATTAATAAGAAATTTCAGAGATTATCTCCCAATTCTCCAGAAGCTAATAAATGCTAACACCCCATCTCTTCCTTCTATAGCACTTCCACTACATCTTTTGCTCTCTGAGCTTCCTTTTCCAGACATCTCCCTTCCCTTTCCTTCTTCCTTCCCCTTCTGTCTCCTCCACTACCCTTCCCTATGGACTTAAGGGAAAGTGAGAATAGGAATTCTACCAACTCCCTTTGGAGAAAAGCTGCTCTTAGCCAGAGAGGAACCCACAATCGTTCTCCATTTTCTCTACGGCCTTGATTGGTTCACAAAGAAATATAACTGTTAGAAAATGTTATCCTGGTTATTCTAACTTATCCCAATTAATATACTCCAGGTTTCTGGGAGCAAAAGCAACAGAATTACTAAAAAAAGGTTGTAAGAAAACTCCTATAGAGAAGTCTGTCCACTTTAAGGGTTCTAGGAAACTGAGACAGAATTTAGAAAAAGTAAACAAACACGATCATAGAGTTGCTACAAGTGGGTTTCACCTTCTCACTGATACTTCAGGAGAATGTTAAATTATCATTTAAAGGGAAGCCACTGCCGTAGCCAGCTTGGCTCAGGAGATAAAGTATTGGCCTGGGGACCATAGGGTCCCAGGTTTGATTCTGGTCAAGGGCCTAAGCCCAGGTTGCAGGCTCTATCACCAGTAGGGGGCGAGCAGCAGTCAGCCAATTGAAGATTCTCTCTCATCATCTGTGTTTCTATCTCACTCTCCCTCTCCCTTCCTCTCTGAATTCAATAAAAATCTATTTTAGAAAGGGGGGGCAGGGGAGAAGCCACCCTGTATATACTAAGGCTGCTTCATTTGTTCTTAACCGTGCCCAATTAATTGCTTTCACCATCAGAATAAAGTTTCCCTTCAAATGTCTGTTTTTTAATCAAAATCTGTTTCCTTCCAACTAGGGAATGTTATGGGAATATATATATATATATGGGTTGCTTATCAAATCATCCCCAATTCACCTGTTAAATGAGAGGGTTTTTGTCTTTTTAATGAAGTCAGTGATGCTTACATATGCTTTTTCCAGAATAGTTACATATATACTTAGAATAAGTGAACCAGATACTGAACCAAAAGGGAAATTAATGATTTTAAAGGAAACTTCCAGGAGGAAACTAAGCTTGAGACTGACCAATCATTTGGTAATCATCTTTTCTTCATTATTATCTTCCACGAGAGCCTGAGAGATGGCTTCACAGGGTACCCACCTACTCAAAATGGCCCCAAACAGCCCAGACACGTGCAAAGATGCCTTTAACACTTGGCTTGCTCTTATGTCTCTCTATAGATGGGGAACCAGCCCACAGGGACTTGAGAGACCACTTTTGGGTTATATATCACCAAACGGGAGAAACTTGACCCTGAGTCCCTCAAGAAAGAATCCAACCTTCTTTTGTTACCCCACCTACCTGGGCCCAATATAAAGTGGGTGATAGAGAGGTTTCCCACCATTAATTTTAAAACTGTCTTGCAGCTAGGACCTGTTTTGCCATTCTGAAGGGAGATGGACAGAGGTTTCATATACCTGAAAGCCTTTATAACTCTCAGAGGTATGAGCTTTCTGGAAACTAGGAACATGTACCCAAATAGAAAGAAACATTCAAAAAATGGGTGAATGATTTTGTCAGTCCCTTGTGAACATTTGAGTGGCAACCCAGTCCCTGAGGTATTGAAAATGACTGTCCTTGTTTTACAAATGAAGTTTTCAAGTTTGACTCCAGAAACAATTCAAAGCCCACCAAATCCTTTTGCCTTCCCAAACCTCCCCCATTCATTTCAGAGGCTTGTAGATAATTGGCTTTATGCAACCAAAGTCCCAGAACCTTTGAAGTGGAAATACCTGACTTTACCAAGACCTCTTGTCTAGGCCATTTTAAAAAATACAAATCTCTGGAAGATATTTCTTATCCCAATAGAAAAAAAATTACCCACCTACACAAACAACTTTAGCTTATTTCAGCTATTTCTTTCTCACTTAGGAAGTTTTAATTAAAGTTATTGAATATCTAGATATTTTGAAATAACATGAAATACTGAAACATTGGTTGCTAGACAAGTTTAAAGTTCACCTGCTTTTGTGTTTTTTATTACAGAAGGTTGTAAAATGCCTTTGGAGCTGTTGATGTAATGTGTTGTGCTTTGTTGAAGGTGTGATTCTTGAAAGTGAGAGTGTGATTAAAATATGTTCATCAGGAGAATCCAAGATGGTGGCGTAGGTAAACACCTAAACTGCTGCCTCACACAACAATTTCAAAACTACAACTAAAAGACAAAACGTCTATCACCCAGAACCACGGGAAAGCTGGCTGAGTGGAAGTTCTACAACTAGAAGGAAGAGAAAAGAGCATTGAGACGTGCACAAGTGCTGAAAAGCTGAGGTACGGAGGCGAGTGATCCCAGCTGGCAGCAGGCGTTGCTTTTTTCAACCCAAAGGGAGACAAGCCCCTGATTACTCTGAAATACAGTTTCTGGGGCGATGCGGGGGACCCAAACTCCTACGGGGAGAAGCTGGACTGTCTGCCATCGGGTCGGAAAGTGAGGGGGCCTTGCTTGCAGAGCTGCATGCAAGAATAATTGTTTACTGCGCTGGGGCATGGGACACAGTTGGAGACACAGAGCTGGCTAACTAGCAGCCATCACTGTTTGCCACGCCCTAGCCTAGTGATGCCCTGAGACCCCGCCCCACACAACTTACAAACCCACCCAAGCTCCAAGCAGCGGCTTTAGCATAAGAAAGGCCTGCCCTATTGCAGCTTAACCTAGCAAACTTGCAGCCCAGGTCAGACAGCTCCAAAACCTCCAAACCCCAAGCAAAGAGGAGAAAACTGTAGCTCTCGCTGTAGCTCCTGCTGGGTGGACTCAGACAATAGCTGACCTGCACCCCATTGGAGATCCAGAAGCCAGTAAACCTAGTGGTCAGTGTGAGAAACCAGATTTCAAATCCTCACATCCATAAGTGACACATTCAAGAGGCAGACTCAGCGAGCACCAAAGCCCCACTGAAACAAGTCCTGCACCATAAGCGTGTCTCCAGCACAGCAGTTCTTCCATTATAGACACAGTGAGTCCTCACAGCCTATTGGCCTGGAGGTCAATTCCCCCCAGTGTACCAACAGCAATTAAGGTTTAACTACACCAAGACTTTGCACTCAGCCCACAAAGGGGTGTACCAAGAGCGTCCACATCAGATGATTGGGGAGGCTGAGCTACTGCCCCTTATAGGTCACCTACCACACAAAGCCACTCCATCAACACAGGGAAGCAGCCAAAATGTGGAGACAAAGAAACATGTCACGAATGAAAGAAACGGAGGAAAGCAAACTACTGGACGACATAGAGTTCAGAACCACATTTATAAGGTTACTCAAGAATCTTCTAAAAACTTGATGACACTTCTGAGGAGCTTAGTGAGACCTTCAAGGACCTTAATGAGAAAGCCACAAAAATGGAAAAGGACCAGTCAGAAATGAAGCATACACTGTATAAAATAAAGAATATAGAGAAACTCAACTGTAGATCAACATACCTCAAGAATCAAACCAAAGATCTGAAATATGAGGAAACAAAAAACACCCAACCAGAAAAACAAAAAGAAAAAAGAATCCAAAAATATGAAGATAGTGTAAGGAGCCTCTGGGGCAACTTTAAGCGTACCAACATCTGAATTTTTGGGGTGCCAGAAGAAGAGAGAGAGCAAAATACTGAAAACCTATTAGAAGAAATAATGACAGAAAACTTCCCCCACCTGGTGAAAGAAATAGACTTACAAGTCCAGGAAGCACACAGAACCCCATACAAGAAGAATCCAAAGAGGACCACACCAAGACACATCATAATTAAAATGTCAAGGGCAAAAGACAAAGAGAGAATCTTGAAAGCAGCAAGAGAAAAACGGTTAGGTACCTACAAGGGAGTACCCATACGACTGTCAGCTGACTTCTCAGCAGAAACTATGCAGGCCAGAAGGGAGTGGCAAGAAATATTCAAAGTGATGAACAGCAAGAACCTACAACCAAGATTACTCTACCCAGCAAAGCTATCATTCAGAGTTGAAGGTCAAATAAAGAGCTTCACAGACAAGAAAAAGCTAAAGGAGTTCATTGCCACCAAACCAGGATTACATGAAATGCTGAAGGGTATTCTTTAAGAAGAGGAAGAAGAAGAAAAAGGTAAAGATAAAAATTATGAACAGCAAAATGACATCAAATGCATACCTATCAACAAGTGAATCTAAAAATCAAGTAAATAAAAAATCTGAAGAACAGAATGGACTGGTGAATATAATAGAATCAGGGACATAGAAACAGAGTGGACTGACGATTCTCAGGGGAAGCAGGTGTGAGTGGTGCGCGAAGAGATTGGACAAAAATCTTACTCCTATGGATGAAGACAGTGGCAGGTGGTAAGGGCATGGAGTAGGGTGGGGTGGGGAATCAGGTGGAGGGGAGCTATAGGGGGGAAACAAAAAGAGGAACACCTGTAATCTGAACAATAAAGATTTATTTAAAATCAATAAAAAAAAATATGTTCATCAATGTCAATCTAAGGAATGCCGGTTGGTCACTTTTGTAGTTATCATTGCAAATTAAGGCTCCTAAGAGTTAAAAGTTCCAGTTAAGTTGGAAGAAATTATCTAGTTGTGATAATAGAAGGCTTGAGGTATGGGGAGTCATATTTGAAGGAAAAGGACAAATGCAAGTTTCTCTAGGGATAGTTATTTCTGAATGGGTAAGAAGGTTTGTGAAAGTTGAGGAAAGGTGTTTCAAAGGGGCTATAGGCTATAAACTTTTGTGAAAGTTTTATATAAAAATATTCTTGTATTTTTTCTGCAAAAAATAGTAAATTCAGATATGTATAGTCTTTATGTGATATGTGTTTATCCATGTGATATGTGTGGTGAATTTTCAGCCTGCAGATGGCATTATTAGGATATAATCTTTTATTGATCTAGAAAGATTAAGTACTTATGGAAATTAAGGCGAATTCTGTAGTCTAGACAAAATGTTTAATATTAAAGCTGTTTGTAAGTATGATTAATGTCTTTTAGAGTTATTACCATAAGCCTGTGTTTGCTTTACTGAGATGTACAAAACGTACATAGTATAGTCTTTTGCATATGAATATTTGACAACCTTCATAAAATTCCCATTTTAAGAGACATTTTAAACAAAAGATGACTTTGAGTTAATTCCCATGGGCCCTGGAATACCTCAGGATTTATTCTCTCTCCTTATTAGAGAAATGTTTTTAACTAATTTAGGACTACTTAATATGATTGAAATTACCTGCGAAGCTTTGTCAAATTAAAAAAATAAATGCAACTGTGCTATTTGTGAACATATATTTTTATTAAAATGATGTTCTAAAATTTTCAGCCTCCCCTAGGAAGGAACATAGAAAGATTCCAAGAAAAGTTCAAATAGGAAACTCTCATGTGTAATAGTGGTCTTGGTGTCAGCAACACCAGGCCAGCCAAGAGGGATGGTTTCCTGTGAGGGCGTCTGGCAGTGGGACTCCGGGTACTTGTGGCACAAACATTGGAAGTTTATGAGTATACCCAATGCTCAATACAAGAAGGCATGGACAATGTTTTAAAATCTTACATATTATTTGTTCTTTTTATATTGAAATTGTGTATTGAATCCAAATATATACATATACTTATATATTTTCATATTATTCTCTGTCATTTTATAGTAATTACTATTTTCCAAAAATTATTGTCTGGAAATGTTATAGTTTACAAAAAAAGCAAAGTTTTTTATCAATTGCATTGCAATCAAAACTATAACCACTTTGTTTTGTCATTCATAGTTATTGTTTTACTCTAATGAATTTTCAAATAAGTTATATCTTTAGAAAAATCCATGAATAGGACTCTGACTTACTCTAAATTACAGGTTTCTAAGCAGGGCACATCTTTGAAATGAATGAAGAAGTATAGAATTCTAAGGAATAACTGAATTCATGAAAATACTGGAAAAAATCAGGATAAACAAAATAAATGGGTATGGACCTAAATGAAGTGAAGATGATTATTGTTGTTATGACTCTGTTTAAAATACTTCTAATTTTTAAATCTTTTTGTTTTCCAAATATAAGGGAAACTAAAAGCAGACATCCTATATTACTATCAATGACTCACTAAGGAGGTTATCGGCCTGATAAATTAGTGACATTCATTTCATAGTACTACCAAGAGACAAACACTTTAAAGACCAAAACTTACAACCAGGAGATTTTTGTTTATTGAAACACATTAATTGAAGACTCTCTTCAACATGTTAAAAAGGATGGTTACCTTATCAGATGCCTAACCACAAACGGACATCTGTCTCTGACACTGGTTTCCATCCACCACGGAGACTGAAAACTTTTCAAGGATGAGAAACCACTGGCCATGGGGGCTGACAGCTATCCCAAGAAGTCAACAAGGCCTGGATGCTCACAAATTACTGCTGCTCAAAACTTGTTCTTTTATCACTTCATTGTTATTGATTAAATGTACATCAAATGATTTTATATTGTTACTACCCTCTTTATGGTTTCCTAATGGAAACAATATCTGTCTCCCCAGTGCCCACCCTTATTCCTATGAAAAGTTGAATTTGGATACCTGCTAATTTTCCCCCCCTTATAGACAATGACATTCTGATGATCATTTATGATAACAAAAGTGTAGAGAGTCTTAATTCACCTGGCCAAACCTATCATAAGTACAAGTGACAGTAGAAGAAGGAGGAAAACATATACTTAGCTTAATGAACCATTATGATAATGCATGCAAAGGGTTTTTTGGTTGGCTGGGATGCTTATTTCCCTCAGTCTAGCACTAGGTATTTTCTATTCCTAAATGGTGTTACTGCTTTAATACTGTTGCTTTTGTTCTTGGTATGTAAATATTATACTGATGCAAAATACCAAAACGTAAGACAAGCAGCAAAAGAACCCTGCTCATGGTAGCTCAAAATTTAAAATTTATCCAGAATATTTTGTAACAAGGACATATAGGATTGCATGGCCTCCCATTCACCTGACTTTTATTTTGAATAATAATAAAAATTCCACCTTGAGTGCCATTTAAGGTTATTAAGGTCTTGCCTCATCCCCAATGGTCCATTGTTCATCAAGACAAAACAGTAATACTGATCATCAATGCATAATGTGTATTGATTTGTGAACAAAAGGAGAATGTGTGGACAAAAAAAGGAGCCTTATGCTAACCTCACTAGCTCAGGGAAGTCCTGTGTGGAGGCATTGCAAACTCAAAGACCTTAAGTAACTACAAAGGATGGTCTGAAATTAAAACACTAACTCAAAGAGCTCATGGTGGGCAGTCATGTCATAGTCTTCCCTGACAAAGGTCAATCTTTACCTTAACAAGAGTCTATGTACTGCCTTTTTGCATCTATGATAACATATCTTTGGATTATCAAAGATATCTTCTTTATTCTGGACAACTCATGCACAGGCACCACTCTGTGCCCTGGGGAGATCACAGGTCCCTTCATTGTTATTGCGTTCATTGTTGACTTGAAACTATCCTACATCCACCTATGGAAAAGAAGTATGTGCCTATCATTTTACCGTTGATCCAATCACAGAAGTTTCCACACTTTGTTTTCCCCTCTCTCCCTAATCTATCACCCATGGATTTCATGTGACCCACATAAGTCTGCACTTTGCTTGTAACTTATAACATAAGGTGCAAAATTGTCATTCTCCCATGCGTTCTCTCAACCTATTGAGATTTTGCTCTCTGGCAATTGTCGACACTTTGGCTCAAATAAACGCACAAAACTTTTTGACAGCTTTGAAAGTTTTTCATATTGATAAGAGAAAATGTTCTTGGCAGGAAAAGTGGAATTGGAGGTGAGGAATATGAAACACATTAGTATCTTAGGTCATTTTCTTAGCAGAGGACAGACAGCATGTGCTTTATTAACAGTGTCACGCATGTGATTTCTGACTAAGCATCCCAATGTAACATGAGACACAGAGGCTTTTCCTGGGGTAAAGGGTCTGGATATTAGGACATGTGGAGTGTTCAGGGTGGCACTGTTGTCATGGCAACAGAAGGGGATGAGGTCCAGGTCCCACAGCAATGCAGACATGGATCGCCATGATAAGCAGTCTCCGTCCTGGTACAATGTGCAGCCCAGGGAGGACCCAGCTCCTGACCTGGAGGACACAGGGACCCAGATCCCTTTGGAAACAGGACACTATGAGGGATCTCAGGAGAGTAGCAGGGTGCCTTTTGGAACCCAGGTCCTGTTGACTCCCAGGGGTTTAGAAGTCTGGGTCACATCACCACCTATACTCACCCTGCAGCCGTGCTGCATGCTGGAGGATGGATGGGGCACCTGTGCCTCCTGCAGGGGCATGGAGTTGAAGATCCCAACTGTCAGATCCCCTCTGTTCTCCTGTGTGGAGATCTGTAAAGACAGTTCCCAGTCACCAGGGGAAAGCCTCAGAGCCCTGTTTTGCTGGTTCTGTGACCCCTGTGACCCTCCACTCCAGACACACACACACACACACACACACACACTGTGATCTGCTGAGACCTCCACTGGTGAGGAAAGGCATGACAACCTGAGGGCTAGGACTCCCATTGGCACAATAGAAACCCCTCTGGAAGCCCATCTCCAATTACCTGCCCTGCCCTGCTCTGGGGTGTGATCACAACAGGACCTCTAGGTGATCCTCTGCCCAAAAACTGTTCCTGCCCCAGGGTTCTCCCTTCAGGTCCCTATTCCCACCTCATGAAGGGAAGGCATGTGGGCTACACAGGGATCGCCCACAGAGGAGGCTGGTCTGGCATGAATGGGTCTGACCCAGGCCACCTTCTCTTACCTGAGGGGATCTTCTTGAAAACGGCCAGAGGTGTTGGGCACGAGTGTTGAACCATCCACAGAGTCTGGAACAACTCTCACTGCAGGGTCTCCGGGAACCAGAGCCCCGGTATCTGGGAACACAACAAGAGAACATCTTGAACTGTCAACCATCTCTTGCCAAGTGAGTGGCAGTTGGGCAGTTGCTAGAAAGTGGGTGCCTGGTTACGGGGGTTCTGAGTTCTATTAGGAAGTGACCTCACTTCCTGGGATTGCCTTCGCCGATTCCCCTCACCTAATAACAGCTATAGATAGTCCTGTGGGCTGCTGACGGCTCACCCACCTTCTCTATGGAATACCAACAGTGTACACAGTGACCCCAACACACCCCTCTCCACAGCCCCTAGAAGGTCTGGCTGCAGCCAGGGTCCCAGATTTGAGGAGACAGTCCTAGGCTCAGACTCACCCCCTCATTCTTACCTCTTCTTGATCCTGGATAAGTCACTGTACCTGTCAGAGCCCATCTCTCCCCTGCCTGCACAATGGGTTATTGCAGCATGTGCTTCTTAGAGGTGTTCAGGCTCATGAGGGGGAGTAGCTATCAAGTAGGAGGAGGACTGTCACAGGCAGAAGTGCCTCCAACCTCTTTTTTCTTCCTATTGACACCTCCTCGGTGTCTGCTTTTCTTCTATCTGTGCGCACGCACACAAGAGCTAGTGCTAGGTTGTATTGTGTTAACAGAGCCCTGAATCTCAGTGGTTTGCAGCAGCAAATGTTAATTTCATAGCCATGTGACTTCAATGATCTGATGGATCTAAAAAAAAGTGCCTGTCTCTTGCACTGTTCATCTTTTTTCTTCTTGTAAGGATAAGAGTAAGGACTTCCAAGCTCTTTTATGTCAGAGTGGAAAACAGCAGTCAATATTTTATTTGACAATGGCCTGTAGTGGACATGACTTCCATTTCCTCCTTTCTAATAGCTGCCAATTTCCACATCCAGCTGGTTTTGGGGTGTGTGGGTCAGAGGCCCAGAGTGAAGGTATCAGCACATCTCTCTGACCAGACCACAGTGATGATGGTTGTATGTGGACATGTGACTTCAGTGAGTTTAATAAGATTCTTTATACTAGTGACCAGAAGAAAATTCTGGATATTCTCAATTAAATTAGAGCAGCCAGCAAGTGAGAGAAAGAGACAGAGCTGTTTGCCTGCAATAGTTGGGAGCCCGTGGACTGAAGGGTCTTGTGTTTGATTCCAGTCAAGGGTACATACCTCAGTTGCAGGCTAGATCCTTGGCCCTGGTCTGGGCAAGCAAAGTAGGCAGCCAATCAATGTCTCTCTTTCTCACATCGGTGTTTCTCTCTCTGTCTTCCTCCCTCCCTTCCAATCTCTCTAAAAACCAAGGGAAACTTATCCTTGGGTGACAATTAACTAAAACAATTTTTAGTGAGAAGAATGGCACTGCCACTTGCATTGAAACTTCAGGCATGTTAGCTGAGTTCATTGAGGCTTGCGTTTTTCACATGAAAGATGAGTTGCAAGAATAAAATTGAGTAATAAAGTGCTTAACATAAAGAGTTGGCATGTGGTGGGCACTCAATATATATTGCCCATTACTGTTATAAATACAATAGAGGCCCGATGCACAAAATTCGTGCAAGGGGCTTGGTCCTCGCAGCTGCTCGCAGCCCCGGCTTCTTCTGGAATGTCGTCCGGACAGTCATTCCGCTGTTCAGTCTAATTAGCATATAAGCTCTTTATTATATAGGATTTGTATGTAAACAATCATCAGGTGGAAATACAAAGTGTGACATCAACAAAATAATCTAAAACAGTAAGATGTTAACAGGAATTGCCCAGGGCCTTCCAATGTTCTATTTCTCCATTTAATCATAAATGCATGGACTTACTAATTTCTGGATAGAAAGATAAAATGGAAATGTCTCTATTTAATTGCAAAGGCACATAGTCTCCTGAATTTTTCTAAAATTTACTTATTTGAAGTAAAAATCATAACAGGATTTTGGGGAAACAAAAAATATTCTAAATTTTATCTAAAAATAAATATGCAAACAAATCAGGAAACAGTTTAAAAGCATATAAGAAGGGGACTTGCTCTGTCAAATAGACAGGATTCTCAAGCAGTGCGGAATGGGTGCTGGAGTGAGCAGGCCACGGGAGCTGGGCAGTGACATCAGGAACAGGGCTGAGCACAAGTGGGACTGAGTGGATCATTATGGAGGCCCTTTGGCAACAAATAGCACTGGGACAGCTGCTTAGTTATTGAGGGGAAACTTTATTTATTTATTTATTTTAAAAATATATTTTATTGATTTTTTACAGAGAGGAAGGGAGAGGGATAGAGAGTTAGAAACATCCATCAGCTGCCTCCTGCACACTCCCTACTGGGGATGTGCCCACAACCAAGGTACATGCCCTTGACTGGAATCGAACCTGGGACCCTTCAGTCTGCAGGCCAACGCTCTATCCACTGAGCCAAACCAGTTAGGGGATTGAGGGGAAAACTTTAGATCAATATTGCAGATCTTACAGAAAACATTTCAATGTATTTTAAATTAATACATTTTACTGTCTTTTTCCTTTTGAAAATCTAATGCAGGTGGCATGAAAATTTTAAAAATAAAAAATGAGAGAGTATAAATAGACTCTATTTAATTCCATGATATAGAGAACACTTTCCACATGTTGATGTCTTTTTTGGGTGAGATGTAAAGGAGAAAAAAGGTCAGTCCTATGAAGCCCTGAGCAAAGAGCCTTGCAGACAGAGAGGTGTGTGTGCAAAGGCCCTGAGGTGGGGAAGAGCTCACTGGGTTGAAGGAATGAAATAGGGCCAGTGTGGCTGGAGTAAAGAGGAGAATGTGAGACAGGAAGTTGTGCAGGCCAATGGGGTGCATGCCTGCAGAGTCTTTTTCAGGCTGTAAAATTTATTCCAAGTGCAATGAGGCCTTTTAGAGGATTTTAAGTGAAAGACATTTAGCAACTATCTTTCCATTTGTATTTGACAATAGTACTTTAATAATCAGATATGGCTGTTGCATTTTTGATCAGATGCTTTTTCAGTGCTTATCACTTTTTATTAACTTTTATTGAGATACATTTTAAAATTTTAGAATATTCATTCCTAGGTTTAATTTTCTAAAAATCCTACAGCATCTGAGAAATTCATTTTTTTATTTTTAATTTAAGTATAGTTGATATACAATCTTATATGGTTACTAGTGGCCCGGTGCACAAAATTTGTGCACGGTGGTGTTGTGTCCCTCAGCCTGGCCTGCACCCTCTCCAATCTGGGACCCCTTGGGGGATGTTCGACTGCGGGATCGGACCTAAACCGGCAGTCGGACATCCCTCTCATAATGTGGGACTGCTGGCTCCTAACCACTCACTTGCTTGCCTGCCGACCTGCTTGCCCCCAATTGACCCCCGCTGTCAGCCTGATCACCCCCAACTGTGCCCCCCTGCCAGCCTGATCACCTCCAACTGCTCCTGCCCCCCAGCTGGCCTGCTCGCCCGCAACTGCCCACTCCTGCTGGCTTTCTTGCTCCCAACTGGTCCTCCCTGCAGACCTGCTTGCCACCAACTGCCCTCCCCTCCTGGCCCGATCGCCCCTAACTACCTCTGCCTTGGTCATGTCACCATGGATTTGTCCAGAAGGATGTCTGGAAGGTCTCCTGGAAGGTAACCCAGTCTGATTAGCATATTACCCTTTTATTAGTATAGATACTGTTTCAGGTGTATGGTATAGTAATTGGACCATTTTATCATGTCACCAATTTTTATAATCAATCTGTCACCATGCAAACTTATCACAATATTATTGACTATGTTTCCCTCCCCCTTTTCACCCATCCCCCACAATGTCCCTTCTGGTAACTATCCCTTTTTTTCTCTCTCTTTTTTTAATGAGTCTGTGTTTTGTTTTGTTTTTAGAGTTCACATATAAATAAAATTCTATGGTAATTGTCTTTTGCTGCCTGAGTTAGTTCACTTAGCATAATACTCTCTAGACCCACCCATGTTGTTGCAAATGGTAAGATTTCCTTCTTCCTTATGGTCCAGTAATATTCTGTTGTACATATGCACCACATCATCTTCATCCATTCTTCTGTTGATGGACACCTAGGTTACTTCCGTATCTCGGCTATTGCAAATAATGCTGCAGTGAACATAGGGGTAGAGCATAGGGGTAGAGCTTTTAGAAGCTCTCCTAATATTAACTCATACTTGTGTTCCAGTATAAACTAATGAAGTAGATATGCTAATGTTTTATTTAGGCTTTTGTACTCATATTTATTAATAAGTTGGTCCAAAGCTGGTTTTTTGTATGTGCCAAACTTACTTTTTATTATGATATCTGTTGCATTAACTTCCATATTCAATTTGCTTTCACATATGTTTATTTTCTACTATTTGGATTTTGTTGAATTTTCTTTAATATCCTTAAGTATAAAATGTAAAGGAAGTAAAAATCACTCCAGGTCCTGTTTACATTTTCATGAGAATTCTTCCAATTTTGTTTTCTTACTAAATTATTTTTATTCACTCATTGTGCTGGTGAACATACTCTGTAAATATTTTCATCATTTTTAATGGATGCATGCTATTACATTTTATGATTGCATCAGATATATTTTTATTTAATATGTGATGATAATATTTAGCTTTTTTTCCATTTTTTCCTACTACAGACAATGAATCAGTAACTGTCTTTGTACATCATTTTTGGATATATTTCTAGGTACATTCAAAGAAAAGCACACTTCATTTTTATACATATTATCAGAGTGTCACTCTGGAGTGCCTCAGAGCAGCATGCCATTGGGTAAAGCCAGCATCCACTCTATTCTATCCAATGGGATTTTGTCTCTCAGGGCCAGACAGCGAAACAAAGGCACCAACTCAACAAACTCTTGGAACACCAACTGACAAATGCATTTGCAGAGAATGCCATGTGCTTCTCTGGGCACTTGAAGAAAAATGTCACAGGAAATCTCAGGGTCCTTGCCCCCAGTCAAATATTCAAGTGATCACTTTTGATCCACAGGCATTTATTGATACCTAATGGGTGTCTACTCCTGCCCTGGGCACCTAGGCACAGACCTACCAAACATGGTAGAAGTTTGGTCCCGAGATCTCCTGGGACCAGGTCATAAACTTGTGCAAAGGGGAAATAACAAGACATGTTAACCTTGATTATCTCTGATTCCAGAGATAAGACCCGGCTCCATGGAGGTCCCAGGGAAAGGAGGAAGTAGGCTGAGAGGGAGCATCAGGAGCCCCCACCAGGTCAGGCATGAGACTGCCTCAGTGCAACCATCTGTGTCCTTACTAATGCGGCTCCAGGGAGGTTCTGCTTCCTCCTCCCTCCAGGTTCCTTGATACAGATGCTGCATTAATCACTAGGAAGGTCTCTGCTATCTAGGTCAACCCACTTAGTGGGTAAAAGTTGGATTATTTGGAAAGTCTCTCAGAAAACCTGTTCCTCATCCCAGACATGGGACTCCACAGGGCGAAAAAAAAAAAATGGGTAGGGAGGTAGGTGGTTGCTGTTTTGATTTTTGTTTTCTTGGTTCAGGGCTTCATAAATCATATGCCTCAATTCATGACACTTCATCACCACCATTCCTTGCAAGATATCTTCTTAATATTTTTGTCTTTTATTCCATCGAATCCCCATTCCTTTCTTCTCCCTCCACAAAGGTAGCCACTTAAAAATAGGTATGTGCACTTGAATAATTCATGTCTTTGTATGCTTGTGTGTTTTATATACACATAGTGTTGTGCTATAAACCCCATAGTGTTTCTTACTTTCTGTGCTAACACTGAAATTTTTATGATTCACTCTGCTGCTGTGTGGATACTCAAATCCCTGCTTCTTTTATCTTTTTCCAAACCATTCTCTCTATACACAGAAGAATTTTCTTAGTCCAAATCAAACCCTATCAATTTCTCCCTCAAAGCATTTAAAGAACTTCCCATTACAATTTTAAAAATAAAGGAAATTAGCCTATGAGGTCTACTTGTCGGCTCCTACATACATCTCCAACCTCAACCAGTGTCCTTCTCTTTCTTCTGCTCCCCACACTTCAGCCATACTGGCTTTCACTCAGTTTGTGGAATTCACAAAGCCCTTTCATCTCAGAGCCTTTGCCTTCTGCCCTTCCCCCTCTCCCACCTCATCTCTTGGAAGGGCTTCCTCTTTCTCAGCCTTCAATCCTCTCCTAACTGTGGACACTGGTGTAGCCCTTTTGGAGAGACCTTAGCAATATTAGTCATCTTGGGCCAGGCTCCCTGGAAGCAGTGACTCCTGGGAACTGGGACAGAGTTTAGTGAAGGAGTGACCTCAGAAGGAGAAGATGGAGGGAGGTGAGCAGAGATATGGACTCAGCACATTATGTGCAGCCTGGTCTTGAGAGGGGATCTGGAACAGGAATAGCACCCATTGTATGAGTCTCATTGGAGGTAAGGAGCCAGGCTCGTCTACCCAGTGCCAGTCATCACTGGCCTCTGGCTGAGCCTACATCCCAGGGCAGTGGAGGGGGGTCACCTACCCCCTCTGGACAGGGAAAGGGCCATCAGGAGCCATGAGCAGCCAACATCCAAGCAGCTGGGAGGCGGGGATGGCTGAACCAGCCAGTGAAGTTGCACCCACTAGTTAAACCTAAGGCATACATGGCCTTCCTGCTAGAAATTTATTCTTAGCAACATACTCTAGAGAACCTTCATTCACGTGCCCATGAAGAAGGATACAAGAAGTCAATTTTAGCATTGTTTATGATGGTGGAAAACTGGGGATAACCTAAATGTCCTTCAACAAGAGAATAAAGTAATCATAGTAAATACCTAGTAAAGCGGTAAAAGTAGTGGACTGCAGTATATGTAGCAACGTGGACAAATCTCATAAAGCATGATTTGAGTGAAAAACCAACACTAAATACAACTTGTGTGTACACAACATTCGAGTAAAATTATAGAAACCTACTTAAGGACAAGCACAAAGTGGATGATAGTAAGTAGCTCTGGGAAAGGAAAAACTGGGATGGAATCAGGAGTTCAACTGTCTCCCAACTGTCACCCTAATGTTCTTTTTAAAGACACACAGGAACAGCAGCATTTTAAGATTCAGTAGTAACAAAGGTGATCATAATTTATTCTACATATATTTTATTCTTTTACATTTAATTTGTAATATTCACACTTTAAAAATTATAAAAATATTTATGTGGCTGTATGTACACCTACAGTGATACTTTTTGTTTTTCCTGCGTTGTCATTTTACTTGCAAATAACCACAGAAGAAAGTACACAGACCATTCATTTTCCTTTTTTAGGCTCCATCACAGCACCTTGTCACGTTTCATCATGTCACGTGAGTTTGTTAGCCATGCTGTTCATATACAATATGATTAACATCACGGGAGGATGTTTATGTCAGTGGAAAAATGCTCATAAAAAGGCTAATGTTTTTGAGATGGAATTGATAGGATAAGGTTTGGGAACCCACTTATCCAGCTATCTCTTTGCTATCTATTCTATCAAATATTTCCAGTGGTCCATTCCCACCCAGTGATGCTGATCAGAAGAACAAGGTTCATGCTCTTAGACTCTGAGGGGCTATATTTTGACAGAGATGTCCTGCTTTTTCCCGTGTCCCAGCCGAGGAAATGTTACTCAAAAGTGATCAGTTCAAGCTTGAGAATGAGAGGCCTATCTTATAGGTTCTCCTAAGGCAGTGGTCAGCAAACCGCGGCTCGCGAGCCACATGCAGCTCTTTGGCCCCTTGAGTGTCCACAAAATATCACGTGTGGGTGCGTACCTACAGTGTGATTGAAACTTCATTGCCCATGCGCAGAAGTCAGTATTTGCCCTGGGCGAGTCTATTTTGAAGAAGCGGTATTAGAAGAAGTTTAAATTTTAAAAATTTGGCTCTCAAAAGAAATTTTAATTGCTGTACTGTTGATATTTGGCTCTGTTGACTAATGAGTTTCTCGACCACTGTCCTACGGTGATTCTTCATGTTCTTGGGACTTAGCATAATTATATATGTAAATATTCAAATATCTAAGAGCATATTTAATTTTAATTTGCTAAGTACTTATAGATGGCCCTCCTGGATGCCAGTACTAGTTCACAGTCCCATCGCAGTCCATGATGTTTCCATTTGTCCCATAACCTCACCAACACTTCGCATCATCACACTAATCTGTCATACAGATTGGTGTAAAGATCGCCTCATTACTTCTCTGACTACAAGTGCAATTTAACGTCTCTTCATATCTTGTTAATGTTTTGGGTTTCCCTTTATGAAATTCCCTTTTCATATACTCTACCCATTTTTTTATGTGACAGACATTTCTTACAAACTCTAGATATTAATCCCAACAAGGGATTTCAGAGAAATCTTGCAAGTTTTAAGATGGAGCTCCTATTGGCATTTGTGCTCAGGTTTTTGAGTGGATGAAAGTTTCCATTTCTCTGGGATAAATGCCCAGGAGTGCAATTGCTGGGTTGTGCGGTAGTTGCATGTTTAGTTTTATAAGAAACAACCAAACTGCCTTCCCCAGTGGCTGTAATGGTCTACATTCCCACCAGCCGTGAATGAGTGTGTTTCTCCACACCCTCACCAGCATCGAGTGTTATCACATTTGTTTATTTTAGTTATCCTCCTTGTGGTTTAATTAACCTTTTCCAAATGGCTTATGATGTTGAACTTTTCAAGTGCACAAACGATATGTTAGAGCCTCTTCAGTGAAGTGTCTGTTCATTGATTCTGTTTAATTCTCCAGTGAAACCACCTGGGCCTGGAAGCCCCTCAATAGATTGCTTTAACTACAAATTCAATCCCTTTAATAGACAAGTCAGGGAATCACTTTCTTCTGAAGAAGGTTGTACAGTTTGTTTCTTTCTAGGAATCAGTCATTTCACCTAACTTGTTGGAACTATGTGCACAGCGCTTTTCTCTGTTTCTTGGTCAGAATGGCTAGAAATCTGTTTATTTTACCAATATTTCTAGAGAAGCAGTTTTCCAGTTTGTTGAGGGCTATTTTGAAATTCTTTGTTTTACTGATTTCTGCCATTATGTTTTCCCCTTCCTTGTTTCTTCAAGGTCACTCTGTTGCTCTCTCTAATTTACTATTTGGACACTTAGTTCTCTCTTCACAGCTGTAATTCTTCCCTTAGAAGTCTATTTAAAACTAAAACTCTGTCTTCCATGGCTTCTTTTGATTTGCAGCTTTTCTTTATTGTTTTTTAGTTGTGAGTATTCCATAATCTCACTCATGATTTCCTTTGAACTCAGGGTTTATGTAGAATATACTTCATTTCAGCTTCAGTTATACCTTCTTCAGTGTCCAGATATTTAGCAATTTTAAAACTATCCTTTATTATTAAGTTCTTACCTTAGTGCATTATGTTAGAGAACATATATGCATCATGCATTATGGTTCATGAACATGTCAATGGAGAACAAACATATATTTCTTCTTTGGAATTGGTTGAGACTTCCTATGTGGCATAGTACGTGTTAATGATTTATTTTGTTTAAAAGACTGGGTATTATCTGTTAGTCTGATGTAATATGTAGAAGGAAGCAAACAATTACTTCCATTTGTCAAATTTTCTTC
Source organism: Corynorhinus townsendii (assembly GCA_026230045.1). NCBI lineage: Eukaryota > Metazoa > Chordata > Mammalia > Chiroptera > Vespertilionidae > Corynorhinus > Corynorhinus townsendii. The sequence goes on from JAPDVU010000009.1 coordinate 36,812,897, forward strand.
TGATTTAAAAAAAAATCATTTATTGCTTCCCATTCAATAGGTCCGATTTCTGGAGGCAGGTTAAAAATTAACAGATTCTATTTTGTAAGACAGGATGCTTTCCCTTAACTTAAAACACATTCAGATAAATGTATCCCTGTGGTTTCTTACACATGTCTGCATTTTCCTCTGCAAGACACGCTCTTTAACATGCTCTCCTGTCTTGTACTTCCCTATTCTCATCCACCACACAGTGTTGATACTATCTAGTATTTTAGAATTTTATCACACTTTTTCTGTATTCTTTTAGCCAAGAATAAACTTCGCATGGGGCCGCATTGCTCACTCCTGGGATTTTTGGTTCTGGCTTCACCCAGGACACGGACCCCTCATAGAATCTCTAATCTCTGTATCTAAGGGGAAAAGAGTTTAGCCCAAGGCCTCATGGAGAATCACAAATGAGGTAGAGGCTTTGTCACGAGGAAGAGAAAATGGCCAATGAGCTCAACCACAGCCGTCCAGCAGACCTCTCCACTGTCCAGGCAACCAGACAGCACTTTCCAGGGAGGACCCCACTGAGTCACTACAATAAACCTGTGAGCTTGATCCTAGGCTCACCCCGTGTTTAGAGGCGCATGCACTCAGAGACACGAAGTGACCTGAAGACTCATGGCAAGCAGGTGGCCGAGTGACCACTGTGTTCTGGAGGGGCAGGGTGCTCACCGGGTAAATAGGTGGTCCCACACCTGTTGGGTGGTACAAATGTCCTGAAATAAAACAGCATGATGAGGGCAAAAGCAGAGTTCCTCCTCAGGAAGTGGGCAGCTGGTGTTCCACCAGTTCGTCTAGTCGGTGTTTCTGGAGATCTGCACCATAGAGGTATTTTTTTAGGGAACCACAAGTGGATGGTGCTGGGGCCACTTAGCTGGTTGGCAGCTGGGGTCCAGGGCTGGGCTGACTGGTCTCCGTGTCCTGCTCAGGACGCCCCCATTGGGAGGCAAGCCCTTGGCATCTGGCCACCAGCTCTGAGTCCTGTGGGGGCAGAGTCCGGGCTTCCAGGAAGGGCAGGTGGAGTTGGTGAGCGCCCTTCTTGCTGGGAGTGTTAGGAGTCCTGAGCCCAAACTCACCTCCCATGAGTCTCCAGCTCAGAACTCCCCGCCTGACCTCCTACCACCAGAGAGTTCTGGGTAATCAGCAGAGCAGTTGGGGGCTCCCACTGGGGGCCACCACATACGTTTCTGGGTTGTGAGCATATTTGTACTTAAGAAGGTTTCTCTTTGTGTTTCCAGGGTCGGTCTCTGTACTAAACTGAAATGTTCACAGAAAAGCACCTGGGCTCTCCTCTGTTTGGCATCAGCAGGGCCACAGGCAGGGCTGAAAGGTGGAGTCGAAGTGTCTGGAGATGCAGATGGGGAAGTGCTGGACGTGGGAGGACCCTGGGCTGCCAGCTGGAAGAACTTCACGTCATTCCACACCACACCTTTGATGAGGACCCACAGCATGTTCTGCTGGTGCTGGCCCTGCAGACCAGGCAGCTTATGCCCTCCAGGCACGGGATTTTGGATTTTGGACTTCACGACCTTGTCCTTGGTTTTCTTTGTCAAAAATAGTACCTTATTTTTCTTCTCCTTGGTGAGCACTGTCATGCACATGGTGGGTGTTGCTGCAGCGGGATGACTGGAAGCTGCTGTGCAGCTTGCTGAACTGGAGAGAGTGGAAGGTGCACTTCAGGGTGTTGTTGGTGGTAGGCAGGTCTTTCTTCTTGAGTCTCTCTTCCTGTCTGTGGGCTGGCTGATATCCAATAATCCACCCACCATCCATCAGCTTGGTACCATTGCCCTGGCTGGAGGAGGACAAGCCACAGTCACTGACGGGGAGCAGAGTGGGGTGACAAGGCCTCATTGGCGACCAGAGATATGGAGAGAGGGATGGACAAAAGCATGCTGCAGCCCAAGGGGGCCCATCATCTGAGTCTCCTGACGTGTCTGAGGGCTGTTGCACTATCCCAACTTTCACCACACCCCCTAAGGAATGAACTAGAATGCTGCTAATTGGGGTTCTTCTGCTTATAGGAAAGCAGGGCTTCCTCGATAGGTAGCTGGTAAGCACAGTTGGCCCCGTGATGTACTGTGTGATTCTTGACACAAATGTCCAGCGTGTCCTGCATGGCGCTCTGGGCCTCCAGCTTGAGGAACAGGTCCTGCCAGGCCAAGTCCTGGAAGAAGCTGTTGTACAGGTAATGCACGTAGCCCAGGTACCTGGCCATGGGGTGGGAAGCCAGCGGGATGACTGGAAGCCCATGTAGCTCAGCCAGTCAAGCATCTTGTAGGACAGCAGCTCCAGGATGATGCACACCAGGATTTTCACCGGCTTCGGGGGCTGGGAATTTTATTGACAGTATCTCTCTATCTGCCAGATGATGGAGCTGAAGGCTGCCTGGACGTCAGCCGTGGAACAGGTGCACAGCAAGGCAGCATGTGCCCCTGCAGGGTGTCCGAGGGGAACTGGACTTCCAAGTCGGAGGTGTTGATTAGGAAGTTGTTCTCCGGCAGCTGGTCATGAGAGATGAGGATGTGGTTCAGCTGGTTGTACGTGGTCTTTCTGAGGATCTGCAGCTGGCTCCCTGGGTCCGGACAGCGCTCATTGCCTAGGCTCTTAGCCTGATTGTTCTGTGGCTGTGCCGTCTGCCGTTCCTTCAGGTACCTGCCCCAGCCATGGTGGCGGGGATGCTTCCCCTTCGTGGAGGGGATTGTGAGAGCTTTGGTCTTGGTGGTGCGCCCTCTGGGCATCAGCTTCTTGGTGAGCATGTCCAGGGCTGAGGTCTCTGCCTCCGGCCTGTCCTTGGACTGTGCTGGCTTCTCCCTTGGGTGGGCATGGCTCTGAGGCGCTAAGTCAATTGGCTGTTGCCTGAGACCCTGTCACTTGGCTATTGCTGCCTGAGCTTGGTCTTCTTGAGCACTGCAGCCAGACTAGGAGGCTCCTTTGTTTTGCTTTGTTTGTTTTGTTAACCCTCACCTGAGGTGATTTTTCCACTGTTTTTTCTTGAGAGAGTTGAAGCGAGGGGGAGAGACAGAGAGGGAGAGAAGCACCAATGTGAGAGAGACACATGGATTGGTTGCCTCCTGCACGTGCCATGACCAGGGCTGGGGATCAAGCTTGTAATGGAGACAGGTGTGCCCTTGACCAGAATCGAATCCAGGACCCTTCAGTCCATGGGCCAACACATTAGCCGTCAGTGAAACCTGATAGGGCTTGGAAGCTCTTCCTCACGTTGGGCACCATGGATGCTCCCCATATTCTTTTTCGAACTGAAATGTGACAGGCCTTCGCAGTATGGCCTGAGCTTAGCCCTGATGGTGCTGAGAAGGCTGTCATCTTCCTCCCTGTCTGGGCTACTGTCACTGGTTCTCCAGCATGTTAGACAGAAGGTGCAGGTCCTCCTCTACTCGGGGACATGATCTGCAGGGTCCTGCTCTGAGTGTAGGACCTCCTCTGACACTTGGGCCCTGCTCAGCCAAGCCACGACTTTCTGATTAAGTTTGGATTCCTTGTCATGGACATTGTTGTGACTTTTAATAGTCGCTGCTTCCTGGGCTCCCCCATGTCAAAGTCGTCCTGGTCTGGGTCCTACCCATGGGCGGCATCTTCACTGGCCTCCCTCTCTGCGAAGCTTTCATACTCGTCTTTTAAGTAGTGAACTGTGGACTTGGCCTTGGGCAAGCCTGCATGTCACTGTCCTCATGCTAGTCATGGAGAAGGTACAGACCCAGGAGACGTTGGGGTTGGGGGTGCTTTGGGCCGCCATGTTCCAAACACTGTAAATGGGCTGTTTGGTGCCTGAGGCTCATGTATTCTCTCACGCTTTGGCCAGATTTGCAGGCTACTGTTGGCTCTGGGCCCTGTGGAAGCTCCCCATCTTTGTCTGTGAGCTGGAGTGTGCCAAGCCTTCAAAGTACAGACTGAGCTTGGCCTTGGGGGTGCTGAGGGTCCTGTTATCATCCTCCATGTCTGGGTCACTGTCACTGGAGTTTTCCACTGTGTCAAATAGAAGGTCCATATCCTCCTCCAACTTGGGGACATGCTCAAGTCCACAACCACCTCTGACACTTTGAACTTGCCCATGCATGCCACGACTTTCTCCTTGATATTGTGTGGCCTGGTAATGGACATCTTTCCTAATATCCATGGCCTCTGCTTCTTGGGCATCCCCATGTCAATGCCCTCCTCAGCAAGGTCTAGCCCATGGGTGGCATTGTTGCTGGCCTGTTGTTCAGAAGAGAAGCTCTGATATACCCCCCAATAGTAGTTTACCCTTGACTTGGCCTTGCATCTGGCCTGTATGGCACTGTCTTCTTGGAGGATGGGCAGGCTGAACAGGGAGCAGATTCAGATCTCGGCCACTTTGGCAGAAGCCTTGTTGATGCTGCTGCAGAGGCACAGCCCCTGGCCACCCTTGAGGGGTCGCTGCCTGACCTCGGCCATGTGGATGACGCCCACAGGGAGTGTCTTGTAGCTCCAGATGACCTGGTTCTTAAAGCGCTTTTTCCAGTGCACAGGTCCTGTAGATTGTTGCCTTCTCTCTTGAGGAAGTAGGGGTTCTGCAGTGAGGCCAGCCGCAGGTCTATTTCCAGTTGTCCACTGGGGAACAGCACACTCTCATAGGATGTGCTTTTAGCCCTGCATTTTCATGTTCATCATCATTGATATGAGGTTGGAGCCCTGCATCTTCATGGCAATCACCATGGAGATGAGGTCCTTCTGCAGCTCTTTGAAGACCGCCATCTTCACTAAGGTCAAGTGGCACAACCTGTGCACGAACCTAAGGCTGGGGCTGTCTAACTCCCGGGTAGTAAACAGGTTCTTGGGCATTGGTGTGTTGAGCGTGGGCATGGGGCTGGGGGTGCAGGGGGTTGTGGAGACCAGGACTGTGGGCATCAAGGAAGCTGCAGCTGCTTGCCCTATGCAGGTCCTTTCTGTATTCTGGGATGATGGTTTCTCTTCCTGTGTTGGGACAGAAGAGACATTCCATCAGGGGCTGCTTATGAACTGTCAGGAGGGTTGAGGCTGTAGTTCAGAATGAACCCTTAAGCACTCGGTGATTATTGTTAGGAGGTGGGACACGAGTGATCCAAGGACACTGTGTGTGAAAAGGTACCACATGCTCACTGTCTAGCTCAGGGAAGACCTGCGGGGTGTTCTTGCAAACTCAGAGACCTAAAGTTATCACAAAGGATGTTCTGAAATGAAAACTTTTAAGCTAAATGCAGTTTATGGTGGGTAGTCATGTCCTAGGCTGGCATCTTCCCTGACAAAGGTCAATCTTTACCTTAACTGAGCCTGTCTATTGTCTTTTGGCATCTACAATAACATATCTTTGGAATGTCAAAGGAATTTCCCTTGTTCCGGACCCCTCAAAGCATAGGCAATGCTCTGTGCAGACCACAAATGCCCTCATTGTACCCGAGTTAATTGTTGACTTGTAACTCTCCTATATCCACCTATGTAAAAGTATGTATGTGTCATTTTAATGTTTATCCAGTCACATAGGATTCCCCACTTTGATTTCTCTGGTCCTTAATGTATCACCACTGGATTTCATGTTACCAACATACATCTCCTGTTTTGACTGTAATGTATAAAATAAGATGCACAACCGCCATTCTCCAGAGCATTAACTCAATCCACTGAGATTTTCTTCCCACCAATTGTTGACAGCTGGGCTTAAATAAACTCACAAAAATTCTTCACAAGTCTGAGTGTTTCTTACTTTGACACTTACTTGGCGTAGTGGGTCAGGATTCCAAAGAACCGACCCCCTCCCAGACCAAACTGTGGACCCGGTGTTAGGATTCAGCAAAAGACCCATTGAACCCACTGGTTCCCCACCCATCAGGTGAACCTGGGTGAATTGTGTCTTAGATCTAGGACTTTCCCTTGCTAGTCGTAGAAGGTTTGATTTATTAGAGCTGTATTTTTAAATACTCCAGGTGTAACTAAGATTAAGGGTTGAGGGAACTTAGGCTAAGACAAGACAGAAGGAACAATGGGTGGCTGGTTTTATATTGTGGCTTTCCAATTGGAATTGCTTTCTGAGAATCTGAGAAAAATTAACCTTTGCTGTATAAATTAAAGTTGAACTGGATGGGCTCCAAAAATACAGGAGCATGTCCTCCCTCCAGCCTGAATATCAGGTATTCTTAGGTGACTAAGAATCTCTGTGGAGGTGTCAGGTCATTTCTCATGACGTGCAGGGGTCCCAAAGCAAAGATTTCAACTCAACTGCAATTGAAGTGACTGGTTCTTGTGGGAGAGCACCCATAAGTTTTGGTGAACTAGTTACCTGAACCCTCTGGTTGTTTTAGACAGCAGGGAGATAAACCGAGGCAAATAAGCGGGTTGAATGTGACTTGAGGGGTGAGAGCCTCACGGAGCTCAATCCTTAAGCAACATACGTTGACCAACTACATTATGCAACAATCCTAGAAAATTTGCTCAGATTCTGAAGATATTAGAACACACACACACACATAGATACACCCCTACAAAACAACAACAAAACACACCTAAAATTAACATGAGGTTGTGCCTCCAAGGCCAGGAGATGCCAGATCCCAGGCCTCATTAATACTCCTGATAGGAAGCTTTTACTTGCAAGTGCTTTACCAGAAATGGGAAGATTTAACTAGAAAATATCCTCCTAAAAATGGCCAAAATGCAGTTTTATTTATGTGCCTAAATTACTGTTTTGGCATGTAATAAAAATTTGAAAAATGCCAGGTCTAACATTAAACTGAGTGAATGGATGGAAGCACATCTTCATTTGGAAATGAGAAGATTCTAAGAAGAAGCACATATTATTCTTTCTTAAAATAATTAAAAAATTAGAAATTTTAGAGACTGTGTCTGAACTCTTCTGAAGTTAATAAATGCCAACACCCTATTCTTCCACCTTCTCTAGCTCCCCCACTATATCCTTCACCATTTCCCCTCCCTTCTTCCTTCCCCTTCAGTCCCCTCCACTACCACTCCCTACTGACTTAAGGAATAATGAGAATAGGAATTCCAACAGCTGCCTTTGGAGAAAAGTTAGTCTCAGCAAGAGCGGAACAAGCAATTGTTCCTGATTTTCTCAATGACGCTGATGGGTTCAAAAAGTCATTTACCTGTTACAACATGTAATCCTGGCTATTCTAACCGATTCCAATGAATATAGCTAATGGTTTCTGCCAGCAAATGCAACACAATTTCTAAATAAGGTTTGCAAGAAAATTCCTGTAGAGAAGTCCGTCCACTGTTAGAATCATTGGAAACTGAAAAAAGATGTAGAAAAAAGGTGGGGGGGGGACCCACAAAAAGAACCATAGGGTTGATCCAAGGATGTTTCCCCTTCTCACAGATAGTTTGGGAGCAGTTGAAATTATCATAGAAAAAGAAGCCACTAAAACACCTGTATATACTGGGGCTACTTTATTGTTCCTAACCACATCCAACCAATTGTCTTCTCCTTCAGAGTAAAGCTTCTGTGCAAATGGCAGCAATATTTGTCCAGTGTCCATTTTTAATCAAAACCTGTTTCCAACTAGGAAACTGGGGAATGTTATACTAATATTAGCAAATATATATCTTTGCTAATAAAACCTACCCCAATTCAACTGATAGGGAGAAGTGTTTTGTTTGTTTGCTTATTTGTTTCATGAAATCAGTGATACTCACACATGCTTTTTCCAGAAGGGTAATATGTATTTAGAAATAAATGAACAAGATGCCAAACCCAACAGAATCTCAGATGAACCCAACAGTGTGTCCTCAAAGATGGGGTCCTGGCTGCACCCAGGTTTCCTCAGGGGCTCTGCAAAAGGATCTGCTGGTGGAGTCATGCACAGACATGGAGAGGCATGGGGGAGACGGTGCGTATTCAGCAGGCAAGATGGGCATTTGGCCAACATTTGTCTGAAAAGGAGCCCAGAGTTGGAATCACATACATGCACCTCTGTCCAGTACCCACCCAGGGGGAGGGAGCTGGGCCCCTTTGTTCTGAGGTCAGGCTTATGCAGTTCTGAACCCAACCCTCAATGGAAAATGGGGAAACTGATGTCCATAGAGTGGCAGATATTACCCAATGCCCATGACATTCCAAGCCCAGAGTTCAGGAATGTTCAGACCTTCCAGGCCAAGGATCCCACCCCTCCAACAGAGTTGGTCTGGACATTAGAAATCCTGACATACTGGGAAGCTCCTGCTTATTCTTCTGTATCTAGGGGCTAGGGTGGAGTGGGGGGAGGGAGTGCTTTGTTCTGGGATCCAGAAACAGCACTAGCCCTCTCTCTCTCTCTTTTTTTTACTAAGATGAATTTTTATTTTATTTTATTATTTCTTTTATTGTTTAAAGTATTACATATGTTTGCTTCCCTCCCCACCCCAACATGGACCCCTTCCTGGCCACTTCCACCCCCCAGCAAATGCCCCCACCCCCCCAGTGTCTGTGTCCATTGGTTCTGCTTATATGCATGCATACAAGTCCTTTGTTTGAACTCTTACTCTCCCCCCACTCTCCTCTGCCTTCCCACTGAGATTTGAGGATCAGTTCCATGCTTCTCTGTCTCTGGATCTATTTTTGTTCATCAGTTTATGTTGTTCATTATATTCCACGAATGGGTGAGATCATGTGATACTTATCTTTCTCCGACTGGCTTATTTCACTTGGCATAATGCTCTCCATGTCCATCCAAGTTGTTGTGAATGGTAAGAGTTATTTCTTTTTTACAGCAGCATAGTATTCCATTGTGCAGATGTGCCACAGTTTTTTAATCCACTCATCTGCTGATGGGCACTTAGGCTGTTTCCAAATCTTAGCTTTTGTGCTGCGATGAATATATGGGTGCATATATCCTTTCTGATTGTTGTTTCTGATTTCTTGGGATATATTCCTGGAAGTGGAATTACTGGGTCAACTAGGAGTTCCATTTTTAGTTTTTTAAACAAACTCCGTACTGTTTTCCACATTGGCTGCACCAGTCTGTGTTCCCACCAGCAGTGCACAAGGGTTCCTTTTCCTCCACATCTTCACCAGCATTTGTTCTTTCTTGATTTGTTGATGATAGCCATTCTGACAGATGTGAGAGATGGTATCTCATTGTGTGTTTTTAAAAACATATTTTTATTGATTTCAGAGAGAGATAGAAACATCAATAATGCGAGAATCATTGATTGGCTGCCTCCTTCATGCCTCCTATTGGGGATTAATCTCCCAACTTGGGCATGTGCCCTTGACTGAAATTGAACCTGGGACTTTACTGTAGTCCACAGGCCAAAACTCTGTCCACTGAGCCAATCCAACTAGGGCCCTCATTGTTGTTTTGATTTGCATCTCTCGGATGATTAGTGATTTTGAGTATGTTTTCATAAGGACAAGAGACATATACAAACAAAATTCTTTTTCTTGTGACTAATAAAAGAGTTTTATTAAACTCACTGAAGTCACATGTCCACATGCAACCATCATCATTGTGGCCAGGCCAGTTAGATGTGCTGATACCTCCAATCTGGGGCCCTGAACCACACTCCTCAGAACCACCTGGATGTGGGAATTGGCAGCTGTTAGAAAGGGGGAAATAGAAGTCATGTCCACCACAGGCCATTGTCAAATAAAATGTCAACTTTTGATTTCAACTCTGACATATAAGAGCTCGGAAGTCCTTAATCTCATCCTTACAATAAGAAAAACGATGAACAATCCAAAAGACAGGAATTCTTTTTAGATCCATCAGATCATTGAAGTCACCTGGCTATGAAATTAACCTTTCCTGCTTTAAACCACTGAGATTCAGGGCTCTGTTATCACAATACAACCTGGCACTAGGGCGCGCGCGCGTGTACACACACTAATACACACACACACACACACACACACACACACTAGATCATATGATTTTGGGTGGAAATAGAAGAAAAGCAGACACCGAGGAGGTGTCAGTAGGAACAAAAAAGAGGTTGGAGGCACTTCTGCCTGTGACAGTCCTCCTCCTACTTGATAGCTACTCCCCCTCATGAGCCTGAACACCTCTAAGAAGCACATGCTGCAATAACCCATTGTGCAGGCAGGGGAGAGACAGACCTGACAGGCACAATGACTTATCCAGGATCAAGAAGAGGTAAAAATGAGGGGTTGAGTCTGAGCCTAGGACTGTCTCCTCAAATCTGGAAACCTGGCTGCAGCCAGACCTTCTAGGGCAGTGGTTCTCAACCTTTTCAATGCCGCGACACTTTAATACAGTTCCTCATGTTGTGGTGACCCCCAACCATAAAAATATTTTTGTTGCTACTTCATAACTGTAATTTTGCTACTGTTAATGAATAGTAATGTAAATATCTGTGGTTTCCAATGGTCTTAGGTGACCCTGCTAGCAGTTCTCAACCTGTGGATCGCAACCCACAGTTTGAGAACCGCTGCTATAGAGCCTAAGACCATCGAAAGCACAGATGGCACCCCCCCCACCTTTTTTCTACATCTTTTTTCAGTTTCCAATGATTCTAACAGTGGACGGACTTCTCTACAGGAATTTTCTTGCAAACCTTATTTAGAAATTGTGTTGCATTTGCTGGCAGAAACCATTAGCTATATTCATTGGAATCGGTTAGAATAGCCAGGATTACATGTTGTAACAGGTAAATGACTTTTTGAACCCATCAGCGTCATTGAGAAAATCAGGAACAATTGCTTGTTCCGCTCTTGCTGAGACTAACTTTTCTCCAAAGGCAGCTGTTGGAATTCCTATTCTCATTATTCCTTAAGTCAGTAGGGAGTGGTAGTGGAGGGGACTGAAGGGGAAGGAAGAAGGGAGGGGAAATGGTGAAGGATATAGTGGGGGAGCTAGAGAAGGTGGAAGAATAGGGTGTTGGCATTTATTAACTTCAGAAGAGTTCAGACACAGTCTCTAAAATTTCTAATTTTTTAATTATTTTAAGAAAGAATAATATGTGCTTCTTCTTAGAATCTTCTCATTTCCAAATGAAGATGTGCTTCCATCCATTCACTCAGTTTAATGTTAGACCTGGCATTTTTCAAATTTTTATTACATGCCAAAACAGTAATTTAGGCACATAAATAAAACTGCATTTTGGCCATTTTTAGGAGGATATTTTCTAGTTAAATCTTCCCATTTCTGGTAAAGCACTTGCAAGTAAAAGCTTCCTATCAGGAGTATTAATGAGGCCTGGGATCTGGCATCTCCTGGCCTTGGAGGCACAACCTCATGTTAATTTTAGGTGTGTTTTGTTGTTGTTTTGTAGGGGTGTATCTATGTGTGTGTGTGTGTTCTAATATCTTCAGAATCTGAGCAAATTTTCTAGGATTGTTGCATAATGTAGTTGGTCAACGTATGTTGCTTAAGGATTGAGCTCCGTGAGGCTCTCACCCCTCAAGTCACATTCAACCCGCTTATTTGCCTCGGTTTATCTCCCTGCTGTCTAAAACAACCAGAGGGTTCAGGTAACTAGTTCACCAAAACTTATGGGTGCTCTCCCACAAGAACCAGTCACTTCAATTGCAGTTGAGTTGAAATCTTTGCTTTGGGACCCCTGCACGTCATGAGAAATGACCTGACACCTCCACAGAGATTCTTAGTCACCTAAGAATACCTGATATTCAGGCTGGAGGGAGGACATGCTCCTGTATTTTTGGAGCCCATCCAGTTCAACTTTAATTTATACAGCAAAGGTTAATTTTTCTCAGATTCTCAGAAAGCAATTCCAATTGGAAAGCCACAATATAAAACCAGCCACCCATTGTTCCTTCTGTCTTGTCTTAGCCTAAGTTCCCTCAACCCTTAATCTTAGTTACACCTGGAGTATTTAAAAATACAGCTCTAATAAATCAAACCTTCTACGACTAGCAAGGGAAAGTCCTAGATCTAAGACACAATTCACCCAGGTTCACCTGATGGGTGGGGAACCAGTGGGTTCAATGGGTCTTTTGCTGAATCCTAACACCGGGTCCACAGTTTGGTCTGGGAGGGGGTCGGTTCTTTGGAATCCTGACCCACTACGCCAAGTAAGTGTCAAAGTAAGAAACACTCAGACTTGTGAAGAATTTTTGTGAGTTTATTTAAGCCCAGCTGTCAACAATTGGTGGGAAGAAAATCTCAGTGGATTGAGTTAATGCTCTGGAGAATGGCGGTTGTGCATCTTATTTTATACATTACAGTCAAAACAGGAGATGTATGTTGGTAACATGAAATCCAGTGGTGATACATTAAGGACCAGAGAAATCAAAGTGGGGAATCCTATGTGACTGGATAAACATTAAAATGACACATACATACTTTTACATAGGTGGATATAGGAGAGTTACAAGTCAACAATTAACTCGGGTACAATGAGGGCATTTGTGGTCTGCACAGAGCATTGCCTATGCTTTGAGGGGTCCGGAACAAGGGAAATTCCTTTGACATTCCAAAGATATGTTATTGTAGATGCCAAAAGACAATAGACAGGCTCAGTTAAGGTAAAGATTGACCTTTGTCAGGGAAGATGCCAGCCTAGGACATGACTACCCACCATAAACTGCATTTAGCTTAAAAGTTTTCATTTCAGAACATCCTTTGTGATAACTTTAGGTCTCTGAGTTTGCAAGAACACCCCGCAGGTCTTCCCTGAGCTAGACAGTGAGCATGTGGTACCTTTTCACACACAGTGTCCTTGGATCACTCGTGTCCCACCTCCTAACAATAATCACCGAGTGCTTAAGGGTTCATTCTGAACTACAGCCTCAACCCTCCTGACAGTTCATAAGCAGCCCCTGATGGAATGTCTCTTCTGTCCCAACACAGGAAGAGAAACCATCATCCCAGAATACAGAAAGGACCTGCATAGGGCAAGCAGCTGCAGCTTCCTTGATGCCCACAGTCCTGGTCTCCACAACCCCCTGCACCCCCAGCCCCATGCCCACGCTCAACACACCAATGCCCAAGAACCTGTTTACTACCCGGGAGTTAGACAGCCCCAGCCTTAGGTTCGTGCACAGGTTGTGCCACTTGACCTTAGTGAAGATGGCGGTCTTCAAAGAGCTGCAGAAGGACCTCATCTCCATGGTGATTGCCATGAAGATGCAGGGCTCCAACCTCATATCAATGATGATGAACATGAAAATGCAGGGCTAAAAGCACATCCTATGAGAGTGTGCTGTTCCCCAGTGGACAACTGGAAATAGACCTGCGGCTGGCCTCACTGCAGAACCCCTACTTCCTCAAGAGAGAAGGCAACAATCTACAGGACCTGTGCACTGGAAAAAGCGCTTTAAGAACCAGGTCATCTGGAGCTACAAGACACTCCCTGTGGGCGTCATCCACATGGCCGAGGTCAGGCAGCGACCCCTCAAGGGTGGCCAGGGGCTGTGCCTCTGCAGCAGCATCAACAAGGCTTCTGCCAAAGTGGCCGAGATCTGAATCTGCTCCCTGTTCAGCCTGCCCATCCTCCAAGAAGACAGTGCCATACAGGCCAGATGCAAGGCCAAGTCAAGGGTAAACTACTATTGGGGGGTATATCAGAGCTTCTCTTCTGAACAACAGGCCAGCAACAATGCCACCCATGGGCTAGACCTTGCTGAGGAGGGCATTGACATGGGGATGCCCAAGAAGCAGAGGCCATGGATATTAGGAAAGATGTCCATTACCAGGCCACACAATATCAAGGAGAAAGTCGTGGCATGCATGGGCAAGTTCAAAGTGTCAGAGGTGGTTGTGGACTTGAGCATGTCCCCAAGTTGGAGGAGGATATGGACCTTCTATTTGACACAGTGGAAAACTCCAGTGACAGTGACCCAGACATGGAGGATGATAACAGGACCCTCAGCACCCCCAAGGCCAAGCTCAGTCTGTACTTTGAAGGCTTGGCACACTCCAGCTCACAGACAAAGATGGGGAGCTTCCACAGGGCCCAGAGCCAACAGTAGCCTGCAAATCTGGCCAAAGCGTGAGAGAATACATGAGCCTCAGGCACCAAACAGCCCATTTACAGTGTTTGGAACATGGCGGCCCAAAGCACCCCCAACCCCAACGTCTCCTGGGTCTGTACCTTCTCCATGACTAGCATGAGGACAGTGACATGCAGGCTTGCCCAAGGCCAAGTCCACAGTTCACTACTTAAAAGACGAGTATGAAAGCTTCGCAGAGAGGGAGGCCAGTGAAGATGCCGCCCATGGGTAGGACCCAGACCAGGACGACTTTGACATGGGGGAGCCCAGGAAGCAGCGACTATTAAAAGTCACAACAATGTCCATGACAAGGAATCCAAACTTAATCAGAAAGTCGTGGCTTGGCTGAGCAGGGCCCAAGTGTCAGAGGAGGTCCTACACTCAGAGCAGGACCCTGCAGATCATGTCCCCGAGTAGAGGAGGACCTGCACCTTCTGTCTAACATGCTGGAGAACCAGTGACAGTAGCCCAGACAGGGAGGAAGATGACAGCCTTCTCAGCACCATCAGGGCTAAGCTCAGGCCATACTGCGAAGGCCTGTCACATTTCAGTTCGAAAAAGAATATGGGGAGCATCCATGGTGCCCAACGTGAGGAAGAGCTTCCAAGCCCTATCAGGTTTCACTGACGGCTAATGTGTTGGCCCATGGACTGAAGGGTCCTGGATTCGATTCTGGTCAAGGGCACACCTGTCTCCATTACAAGCTTGATCCCCAGCCCTGGTCATGGCACGTGCAGGAGGCAACCAATCCATGTGTCTCTCTCACATTGGTGCTTCTCTCCCTCTCTGTCTCTCCCCCTCGCTTCAACTCTCTCAAGAAAAAACAGTGGAAAAATCACCTCAGGTGAGGGTTAACAAAACAAACAAAGCAAAACAAAGGAGCCTCCTAGTCTGGCTGCAGTGCTCAAGAAGACCAAGCTCAGGCAGCAATAGCCAAGTGACAGGGTCTCAGGCAACAGCCAATTGACTTAGCGCCTCAGAGCCATGCCCACCCAAGGGAGAAGCCAGCACAGTCCAAGGACAGGCCGGAGGCAGAGACCTCAGCCCTGGACATGCTCACCAAGAAGCTGATGCCCAGAGGGCGCACCACCAAGACCAAAGCTCTCACAATCCCCTCCACGAAGGGGAAGCATCCCCGCCACCATGGCTGGGGCAGGTACCTGAAGGAACGGCAGACGGCACAGCCACAGAACAATCAGGCTAAGAGCCTAGGCAATGAGCGCTGTCCGGACCCAGGGAGCCAGCTGCAGATCCTCAGAAAGACCACGTACAACCAGCTGAACCACATCCTCATCTCTCATGACCAGCTGCCGGAGAACAACTTCCTAATCAACACCTCCGACTTGGAAGTCCAGTTCCCCTCGGACACCCTGCAGGGGCACATGCTGCCTTGCTGTGCACCTGCTCCACGGCTGATGTCCAGGCAGCCTTCAGCTCCATCATCTGGCAGATAGAGAGATACTGTCAATAAAATTCCCAGCCCCCGAAGCCGGTGAAAAACCTGGTGTGCATCATCCTGGAGCTGCTGTCCTACAAGATGCTTGACTGGCTGGGCTACATGTGCTTCTGGTCATCCCGCTGGGTTCCCATGCCATGGCCAGGTACCTGGGCTCTGTGCATTACCTCTACAAGAGCTTCTTCTAGGACCTGGCCTGGCGGCACCTGTTCCACAAGCTGGAGGCCCAGAGCGCCATGCAGAACACTCTGGACATTGTGACAAGAATCACACAGTACATCAAGGGGTCAACTGTGCCTACCAGCTGCCTATTAAGGAAGCCCTGCTCTCCTATAAGCAGAAGAACCCCAATTAGCAGCATTCTAGCTCATTCCTTAGGGGGTGTGGTGAAAGTTGGGATAGTGCAACAGCCCTCAGACACGTCAGGAGACTCAGATGATGGGCCCCCTTGGGGTGTAGCATGCTTTTTTCCATCCCTCTCTCCATATCTCTGGTCGCCAATGAGGCCTAGTCACCACACTCTGTTGCCCGTCAATGACTGGGGCTTGTCCTTCTCCAGGCAGGGTGATGGCGCCAAGCTGATGGAGCGGCGGGTGGATTACTGGATGGCAGCCAGCCCTCAGACAGGAAGAGAGACTCAAGAAGAAAGACCTGTCTACCACCAACAACACCCTCAAGTGCACCTTCCACTCTCTCCAGGGTAGCAGGCTGCACAGCAGGGGAGAGGCTGCAGCAACACCCACCATGCACATGACAGTGCTCACCAAGGAGAAGAAAAAGAAGGTGCTATTTTTGCCCAAGAAAACCAAGGACAAGGTCGTGGAGTCCAAAAGTCAAAAGCCAATGCCTGGAGGGCATAAGCCGCCTGGTGTGCAGGGCCAGCACCAGCAGAACATGCTGTGGGTCCTCACCAAGGGTGTGGTGTGGAATGACGTGATGTTCTTCCAGCTGTCAGCCCAGGGTCCTCCCACGTCCAGCAATTCCCCATCTGCATCTCCAGACACTTCGACTCCACCTTTCAGCCCTGCCTGTGGCCCTGCTGATGCCAAATACAGGAGGGCCCAGCTGCTTTTCTGTGTATATTTCAGTTTAGTACGGAGACCGACCCTGGAAACACAAAGAGAAACCTTTTTAAGTACAAATATGCTCACAACCCAGAAACTTATGAGGTGGCCCCAGTGGGAGCCCCCAACTGCTCTGCTGATTACCCAGAACTCTCTGGTGGTAGGAGGTCAGGCGGGGAGTTCTGAGCTGGAGACTCATGGGAGGTGAGTTTGGGCTCAGGACCCCTAACACTCCCAGCGAGAAGGGCGCTCACCTTCTCCAACTACCCTTTCTGGGAGCCAGGATTCTGTCCCCACAGGACTCAGAGCTGGTGGTCAGATGCCAAGGTCTGGCCTCCCAATGGGGGCGTCCTGAGCAGGACACAGAGGCCACTCAGCCCCGCCTTGGGCCCCAGCTGCGAACCAGCCAAGTGGCCCCAGCACCACCCACTTGTGGTTCCCTAAAAAAATACCTCTATGGTGCAGATCTCCAGAAACACCGACTAGACGAACTGGTGGAACACCAGCTGCCCACTTCCTGAGGAGGAACTCTGCTTTTGCCCTCATCATGCTGTTTTATTTCAGGACATTTGTACCACCCAACAGGTGTGGGACCACCTATTTACCCGGTGAGCACCCTGCCCCTCCAGAACACAGTGGTCACTCGGCCACCTGCTTGCCATGAGTCTTCAGGTCACTTCGTGTCTCTGAGTGCATGCGCCTCTAAACACGGGGTGAGCCTAGGATCAAGCTCACAGGTTTATTGTAGTGACTCAGTGGGGTCCTCCCTGGAAAGTGCTGTCTGGTTGCCTGGACAGTGGAGAGGTCTGCTGGACGGCTGTGGTTGAGCTCATTGGCCATTTTCTCTTCCTCGTGACAAAGCCTCTACCTCATTTGTGATTCTCCATGAGGCCTTGGGCTAAACTCTTTTCCCCTTAGATACAGAGATTAGAGATTCTATGAGGGGTCCGTGTCCTGGGTGAAGCCAGAACCAAAAATCCCAGGAGTGAGCAATGCGGCCCCATGCGAAGTTTATTCTTGGCTAAAAGAATACAGAAAAAGTGTGATAAAATTCTAAAATACTAGATAGTATCAACACTGTGTGGTGGACGAGAATAGGGAAGTACAAGACAGAAGAGCATGTTAAAGAGCATGTCTTGCTGAGGAAAATATAGACATGTGTAAGAAACCACAGGGATACATTTATCTGAATGTGTTTTAAGTTAAGGGAAAGAATCCTGTCTTGCAAAATAGAATGCGTTAATTTTAAACCTGCCTCCAGAAATAGGACCTATTGAATGAGAAGCAATAAATGATTTTTTTAAAATCAGAAGAAAATTTGACAAATGGAAGTAATTGTTTGCTTTCTTCTACATATTACATCAGACTAACAGATAATACCCAGTCTTTTAAACAAAATAAATCATTACCACGTACTATGCCACATAGGAAGTCTCAACCAATTCCAAAGAAGAAATATATGTTTGTTCTCCATTGACATGTTCATGAACCATAATGCATGATGCATATATGTTCTCTAACATAATGCACTAAGGTAAGAACTTAATAATAAAGGATAGTTTTAAAATTGCTAAATATCTGGACACTTAAGAAAGTATAACTGAAGCTGAAATGAAGTATATTCTACATAAACCCTGAGTTCAAAGGAAATCATGAGTGAGATTATGGAATACTCACAACTAAAAAAACAATAAAGAAAAGCTGCAAATCAAAAGAAGCCATGGAAGACAGAGTTTTAGTTTTAAATAGACTTCTAAGGAAAGAATTACAGCTATGAAGAAAGATCTAAGTATCCAAATAGTAAATTAGAGAGAGCAACAGAGTGACCTTGAAGAAACAAGGAAGGGGAAAACATAATGGCAGAAATCAGTAAAACAAAGAATTTCAAAATAGCCCTCAACAAACTGGAAAACTGCTTCTCTAGAAATATTGGTAAAATAAACAGATTTCTAGCCATTCTGACCAAGAAACAGAGAAAAGCGCTGTGCTCATAGTTCCAACAAGTTAGGTGAAATGACCGATTCCTGGAAAGAAACAAACAATACAACCTTCCTCAGAAGAAAGTGATTCCCTGACTTGTCTATTAAAGGGATTGAATTTGTAGTTAAAGCATTCTAATGAGGGGCTTCCAGGCCCAGGTGGTTTCACTGGAGAATTAAACAGAATAAATGAACACACACTTCACTGAAGAGGCTCTAAGGTATCATTTGTGCACTTGAAAAGTTCAACATCATAAGCCATTCGGAAAAGGTTAATTAAACCACAAGGAGGATAACTAAAATAAACAAATGTGATAACACTCGATGCTGGTGAGGGTGTGGAGAAACACACTCATTCACGGCTGGTGGGAATGTATACCATTACAGCCACTGGGGAAGGCAGTTTGGTTGTTTCTTATAAAACTAAACATGCAACTAACACACAACCCAGCAATTGCACTCCTGGGCATTTATCCCAGAGAAATGGAAACTTTCATCCACTCAAAAACCTGAGCACAAATGCCAATAGGAGCTCCATCTTAAAACTTGCAAGCTTTCTCTGAAATCCCTTGTTGGGATTAATATCTAGAGTTTGTAAGAAATGTCTGTTACATAAAAAATGGGTAGAGTATATGAAAAGAGAATGTCATAAAGGGAAACCCAAAACGTTAACAAGATATGAAGAGACGTTAAATTGCACTTGTAGTCAGAGAAGTAATGAGGCGCTCTTTACACTGATCTGCATGACAGATTAGCGTGATGATGCAAAGTGTTGGTGAGGCTATGGGACATATGGAAACATCGTGGACTGATGGGACTTTAAACTAGTACAGGCACCCAGGAGGGCCGTCTATAAGTGCTTGGCAAAATTAAAATTAAGTATGCTCTTAGATATTTGAATATTTACATATATAATTATGCTAAGTCCCAAGAACATGAAGAATCACCATAGGGCAGTGGTCGGCAAACTCATTAGTCAACAGAGCCAAATATCAACATTACAAGGATTGAAATTTCTTTTGAGAGGCAAACTTTTTAAAATTTAAACTTCTTCTAATGCCACTTCTTCAAAATAGACTCGCCCAGGGTAAATACTGACTTCTGCACATGGGCCATGAAGATTCAATCACACTGTACATGTGCACCCACATGTGGTATTTTGTGGAAGAGCCACATTAAGGGGCCAAAGAGCCACATGTGGCTCTCAGGCCATGGTTTACCGACCACTGCCATAGGAGAACCTATAAGATAGGCCTCTCATTCTCAAGCTTGAACTGATCACTTTTTGAGTAACATTTCCTCGGCTGGGACACGGGAAAAAGCAGGACATCTCTGTCAAAATATAGCCCCTCAGAGTCTAATAGCAAGAACATGGTTCTTCTGATCAGCATCACTGGGTGGGAATGGACCACTGGAAATATTTGATAGAATAGATAGCAAAGAGACAGCTGGATAAGTGGGTTCCCAAATTTTATCCTATCAATTCCACCTCGAAAACATTGCCTTTTTATGAGTATTTTTCCACTGACATAAACATCCGTCCACAATGTTAATCATATTGTATATGAACAGCATGGCTAACAAACTCATGTGTCATGATGAAACGTGGTAAGGTGCTGTGATGGAGCCTAAAAAAGGAAAATAGATTGTCTGTGTACTTTGTTCTGTTGTTATTTCCAAGTAAAATGATAATGCAGGAAAAACAGAAAGAATCACTGTAGGTGTACATATAGCCACATAAATATTTTTTATAATTTTAAAGTGTGACTATTACGGATTAAATGTAAAAGAATAAAATATATGTGGAATAAATTATGATCACCTGTGTTACTACTGAATCTTAAAATGCTGCCATTCCTGTGTGTCTTTAAATAGAACATTAGGGTGACAGTTGGGAGACAGTTGAACTCCTGATTCCATCCCAGTTTTTCCTTCCCCAGAGCTACTTACTATCATCCACTTTGTGCTTGTCCTTAAGTAGGTTTCTATAATTTTACTCGAAAGTTGTGTACACACAAGTTATATTTAGTGTTGATTTTTCACTCAGATCATGCTTTATGAGATTTGTCCACGTTGCTACACATACTGCAGTCCACTACTTTTACCACTTTACTAGGTATTTACTATGATTACTTTATTCTCTTGTTGAAGGACATTTAGGTTATCTCCAGTTTTCCACCATCATAAACAATGCTAAAATTGACGTCTTGCATCCTTCTTCATGGGCACGTGAATGAAGGTTCTCTAGAGTATGTTGCTAAGAATGAATTTCTAGCAGGAAGGCCATGTATGCCTTAGGTTTTACTAGTGGGTGCAACTTCACTGGCTGGTTCAGCCATCCCCGCCTCCAAGCTGCTTGGATGTTGGCTGCTCATGGCTACTGACAGCCCTTTTCCTGTCCAGCAGGGGTAGGCAATCCCCCTCCTACTGCCCTGGGATGTAGGCTCAGTCAGAGGCCAGTAATGACTGGCACTGGGTAGACAAGCCTGACTTCTTACCTCCAATGGGACTCATTCAATGGGTACAATTCCTGTTCCAGATCCCCTCCCAAGACCAGGGTGAACATAACGTGCTGAGGCTATATCTCTGCTCACCTCCCTACATCTTCTCCTTCTGAGGTCACTTCTTTACTAAACTCTGTCCCAGTTCCCAGGAGTCACTGCTTCCAGGGAGCCTGGCCCAAGATGACTAATATTGCTAAGGTCTCTCCAAAAGGGCTACACCAGTGTCCACAGTTAGGAGAGGCTTGAAGGCTGAGAAACAGGAAGCCCTTCCAAGAGATGAGGTGGGGGAGGGGGAGGGGGAGAAGGGAAAGGCTCTGAGATAAGCTTTGTGAATTCCACAAACTGAGTGAAAGCCAGTATTGCTGAAGCAGAAGAAAGAGAAGGACACTGGTTGAGATTGGAGATGTATGTAGGAGCCGACAAGTAGACCTCATAGGCTAATTTCCTTTATTTTTAAAATTGTAATGGGAAGTTCTTTAAATGCATTGATGAAATTGATAGGGTTTGATTTAGACTAAGAAAATTCTTCTGTGTATAGAGAGAATGGTTTGGAAAAAGATAAATGAAGCAGGGATTTGAGAAGGTATTCCATAGAGAAGGTGGGTGAGCAGTCAGCAGCCCACAGGACTATGTATAGCTGTTATTAGGTGAGGGGAGTCGGCGAAGGCAATCCCAGGAAGTGAGGTCACTTCCTAATACAACTTGGAACCCCCATAACCAGGCACCCACTTTCTAGCAACAGCTCAACTGCCACTCACTTGGCAAGAGACGGTTGACAGTTCAAGATATTCTCTTGTTGTGTTCCCAGTTATTGGGGCTCTGGTTCCCAGAGACCCTCCAGTGAGAGTTGTTCCAGACTCTGTATACGGTTCAACACTCATGCCCGACATCTCTGGCCATTTTCAAGAAGATCCCCTCAGGTAAGAGAAGGTGGCCTGGGTCACACCCATTCAAACCAGGCCAGCCTCTTCTGTGGGCGATCCCTGTGTAGCCCACATGCCTTCCCTTCATGTGATGGGAAGAAGAACCTGAAGGGAGAATCCCGGGGCAGGAACAGTTTTTGGGGCAGAGGATCACCGAGAGGTTCTGCTGTGATCACACCCCAGGGCGGGGCAGGGCAGGCAGTTGGAGATGGGCTTCAAGAGGGCTCTCTTATCTGTGCCAATGGGAATCCTAAGCCCTCAGGCTGTCACTCCTTTTCCTCACCAGTGGAGGTCTCAGCAGATCACAGTGTGTGTGTGTGTGTGTGTGTGTGTGTGTGTGTGTCTGGAGTGGAGGGTCACAGGGGTCACAGAACCAGCAAATCAGGGCTCTGAGGCTTTCCCCCTGGTGACTGGAAACAGTCTTTACAGAGCTCAGCACAGGAGAACAGAGAGGAACTGAAAGATGGGGTCCTAAACTCATGCTCCTGCAGGAGGTGCAGGTGCCCCATCCATCCTCCAGCTTGCAGCATGGCCACAGGGTGAGTGCAGGTGCTGAGGATGAGTGCAGGTGCTGAGGTGACCCAGACTCCAGGATCCCATGTAGTTGAAGAGAGCCCTGGGTTCCAGAAGCTGCCCTGTTATTTCCTCGAGATCCCTCCCAGATTCCAATTTCCCTCTCCTCCTCCCAACCCACTCTCACTGTCCAGCCCCTTTCAGAAGAGATGTAAAGTGACAGCCCACAAAGTGTTAGGAATATGAGAAGGGAGACTTTGTACCATTTTATGTCATGCTCTGTCATGACTATTTTTGCATTTTCTACAGACTTTCCCTTTTTAAGGCCCATCTCCACGTGTCCATGTTGTCCTGACAATCCTTACACACCTTATCATACTCTTACACTTCATCATGACTAGTAGTGATGCTTCTCCCAAAAGGACATGTGGCTCAAGTTACCAAGTCTGTTGCTTTGCCATTTGCTACCTTGAGGACCACATCTCCGTGGTCCGTCACGGTCAGCAGCTGGCGCCTCGTGGGCTGCACAACATAGCAGGAGGGGGACTGTTATCAGGGCTGGCGATCCATCTCTTCATTGCTGTGGGACCTGGATATGATCCTGTCCTGTTGCCAAGTCAGCCGTGCTGCCCTGAAAACCCCACTTGTCCTAATATCCAGAACCTTCCACCCCAGGAACAGATTCTGTGTTCCCATCTTAGAATGAGATGTTTTGTCAGAAATCCCAGGACTGATGCTGTTAATACAGGGAGTTGCTGTCCATCCTCTGCTAAAAATGTCCTAAGGTACTAATGTGTTTCATCATTCCTCACCTACAATTCTACTTTTCCTGTCAAGTATCTTTTCTCATGTCAAAGTAAGAAATTTTCCAAACCTGTGAAGAATTTTGTGAGTTTATTTGAGCCAAAGTGTCACCAATTGCCAGGAAATAAAATCTCAACAGATAGAGATAATGCTCTGGAGAATGGCAGGTTGCACCTTATTTTATACATTAAAATTCAAACAGGAAACCTACGTGGGTCCCATGAAATCCATTGGTGATTGACTAGGGAGCCAGGAGAAAGCAAAGAGGGGAAAACTCTGAGGTTGGATAAATGGAAAAATGGTGACACGTACTTCTTTCAGTTAGGTGTGCGCAGGGTAGTTAACAGTCAACATCGAACCCAATAACAATGAGGGGATGTGTGGTCTCTACAGAGAGCAGAGCAGTGCCTGTGCTTTGAGGGCTCTGAATAAAGGAAAATTACATTGACAGTACAAGGATATGTTATTCTAGATGCAAAAAGACAATAGGCTCAGTTAAGATAAACATGGACCCTTGTCAGGGAAGATGCAGGCCTAGGATGTGACTGCCCACCACAAACTGCATTTAGTTAAAAGTTTTAATTTCAGACCATCCTTTGTGGTCACTTTAGGTCTCTGATTTTGCGAGGTCACCAGGTTAGCATGTGGCCCCTCTGGTCACTCCTGCCCCACCTCTTGCCACCAATCACTGAGTGCCTGGGGTTTCTGTCAGAGCTACAGCCCCCCACCCACCAGGAAGTATGTGAGTGTCCTTTGATGGCATGTGCCCCCTCTGTCCCAACACAGGGTAGAAATCAGACCTCTATGGGGCCTGCAGCTACAGCTTCATCACCTTCCTCTGGCTTAGATAGCATGCCAGCTGCTTGCAACACACAGGTGCCTATGAACCTCTTTGCAACTCGGGAGTGGGAATACTCCAACCCCACCTGCGTGCCCAGGCTATGCAGCCTCACCTGACCAAGCCGATGATTCGAAAGGTGCTGACCACGGAGCTCACACCCTTAGTGATTGCTGTGAGGATTAAGGACTCAAAGTGCGTCCTGAGGTCTGTTGAGATTGTGCTGCCACCCAGGGGACCAGTGAAGACGGAGCTGGCACTGACCTTCTCCCTGCAGTACTCCCACTCCACCAAGAGGGAAGGCAACGAGCTGCAGACCAGGCTGCAGAAGAAGCAGCGTCTAGAAAACCAAACCATCCTGGGTTACCAGATGCTGGCCGTGGGCACCATCACCGTGGCTGAGGTGATGCAGCAAGCCCCTGAAGATGAGCAGGTTTTGAGCCTCTACACCACCAGCAGTGAGGCATCTGCCCACGTGGCCGAGGTGAGCATCTCCTCTCTGTCCAGCCAGCCCATTGATGCCAAGGATAACACCCAGCTGGCCAAGTCCAGTTTTCATGAAATCTCTGAGTAGCAGGCCAGCCATGATCCCGGGCACAGGCAGGACCAGGAGGAGCAGGAGGACTTGGACATGGGAGAAGCCAAGAAGCAGAATGAAGGAGTGGTAAGATTACCATTCATGACCAGGCAAATAGCTGCCAACAAGAAAGTTGGGGCGTGGCTTCGTAGGGTCCAAGAGTGGGAAGAAGACCTGGACCTGCAGCAGGAGTCCTCGGAGAATGTCCGTGAGGTGGAGGAAGTCCTGGATCTGCTGTATGACTCACTAGGGAACCCTAGTGACAGTTGCCTAATGAGAATGTGCTCAGGACCCGGAAGCCCTGGGTCAGACCATACTTGGAAGACCTGTCCCAGCGCAGCTCTCAGATGGAGAGCTAGAGCACCGACAGTGCTAATGCCAGAAGGAGCCTCCAGGTTTAAACCATGTGCCTGAGAAGATGAGCCCCAAACAACCAAGGAACAGTGTCTCAGACTCCGTGGTCGATCACACAGCTGCCTCAGGGAGCAGCTGGCACAACCCTGGGACTGTCCAGAGGCAAACACCTCTGCCATGGACGTGTTTACTGAGAAGCTGCCACCCTTTGTGCTTATCACCAAAATTGAGTCTCTCATCATCCCCTCCACCAGATGTCAAGGGGAGAAGGTGGGCTTCTGGAACTAGAGTATGACCCTGAAGGAGTGGCAGGTGGCACAGCCAGGAACAAGCAGGACAACAACCTGGAAGAAAACGCACTGCCCAGACCCGCTAAGACAGCTGCAGATCCCCAGAGAGACGGTTTATGACCAGCTGAACCACATCCTCATCTCCGACAGCCAGCTGCCCCAGAACATCCTCCTCCTAAACACCTCCAACTGGCAGGGGCAGTTCCCATCTGAGTCCTGTAGCAACACATGCTGCCTGGGGTGTGCACATGCTCCAAGGCTGTGGTCCAGGTGGCCTTCAGCACCATCATCTTGTGGATTCAGAGACACTGTCACCTCAATTCCCAACCCCCAAAGCCTGTGAAGATCGTTGTGACAGGGGCACAGCACTACTTCAGCACTGTGCTGCGGGTCTTCATGGAGCTGTTGTCACAGGAGAAGCCTGACTGGCAGTGTTCCATATGCTTCCTGATCATCCCACCGGTTTAACACCCCATCGCCAGGCATCTGTGCTCCATCGATTACCACTCCACAACTTCTTCTACGATCTGCCCTGGCAGGGCCTGTTCCTCAAGCTGGAGGCCCAGAGAGCCAGGCAGGACATGCTGGGCATGCTGTTTAGAATCACACTGTACATTCAGGGCGCCAACTATGTCCACCTGCTGCTCCTCAAGGAAGCCATGCTCACCAAGGAACCCAAACCAGGAGTCCTTCCACTTCATTCCCTTCGTGGGAGTGGCAAAACTTGGAACAGTGGAACATTTGTCAGCCATGTCAGGAGACACAGATGATGCGGCTTCAGTGTGCTTTTGTCCATCCCACCATACAACTCTGTGGCCAACAAGGATGCCTTGCCCACCCCACCCACCTCCCGTAGGCAGAGCATTGATGCTGAACTGATGGGGCTTAAGGTAGATTATTGGATGGCAGGCCAGCCCTCAGACAGGAAGAGAGACTCGGAGAAGAAAGACCTGGCTATCACTGAACACACTCAAATGCGCCATCCACTGTCTCCAGGTCAGCAGGCTGTGCACCCGTACCCTCCATGTCCATGACAGGGCTCACCAAGGAGAAGAAAAAGAAGGTGCTGTTTTGGCCCAAGCAAACCAAGGACAAGGTCATGAAGTCCAAAATCCAAAATCCAGTGCCTGAAGGGCATAAGCTGCTTGATGTGCAGGGCCAGCACCAGCAGAATATGCTGTGGGTTTTTATCAAAGGTGTGGTGTGGAATGACGTGAAGTTCTTCCAGCTGGCAGCCCAGGGTCCTCCCACATCCAGCACTTCCCCATCTGCATCTCTGGATACTCAAGTCCATCTTCTAGCCCTGCCTGTGGCCCTGCTGATGCCAAGCACAGGATGGCCCAACTGCTTTTTTGTTAATGTTTCAGTTTACTACAGAGACCAACCCTGGAAACACAAAGAAAAATTGTCTGAAGTGTGAATGTGCTCACAGCCTGGAAACTAACTTGGGGCCACCACTGGGAACCCCCAACTGCTCTGCTGATTAACCAGACTCTCTGTGGTTGGAGGTCAGGCAGGCAGTGCTGAGCTGGAGAATCATGAAAGGTGTGATTTGTCCTCAGGATCCCTAACACTCCCAGCAAGAACTGCACTCTCCTTCTTGACATGACCTTCCTGGGAGACTGGACTCTGCTTTCCCAGGGAGCTGGCTCCACTGTGTGACCAGACTCATGGCAGGGAGGCCAGAGGTCAAGGGCTGGCCTCCCATGAGGGGCATCCTGAGTAGAGCATGGAGTCCAGTAAGCCCAGCCCTGGGCCTCAGCTGCCAAACAGCAAAGTGGCCCCATAACCACTCACTTGGTTTCCAAATAAACTTGACCCTCACAGACAAAAAAAGGACCTGTAAGATGCAGACCGCCCTGGCACTTCACCTGGACAATTGATTAAATACCCGGTGCCCACCTTCCTGGGCAGCATCCCCACCTTCATCCCCACCCACCCTTCTGTGTTAATACAGAACTTTTGCTACTAACCAATGTAGGTGGGACCAACAATGTACCAGGTGAGCCCTGCCCCTCCACAGCACAGTGGGCACTCTGCTACTTGCTTGCTGTGAGAATTCAGGTCACTGCATCTCTCTGAGTGTTTGGTCCTCTGAACATGGGGAGAACAGAGGCCCAGCCTCATAGGGTTATTGTAGCGACTCCTTGGGGGTTCTCCCTGGAGAGTGCTCTCTGGGTCCCTGGACAATGGAGAGGTCTGCTGGACTGGATGTGGCTGTGCTAATTTGCCATTTTCTCTTCCCACTGACAAAGCCTCAACATCATTTGGGCTAAGCTATTTTCTCTTTTGATAAAGAGTATAGAGTTTCCATTAGGGGTTCGTGTCCTGGGCGAAGCCAGATTAGAAATTCCAGGGGTGAGCAATGGTTCCCCAGGCTCACCTAGCTGAGAGGGGCCTGCTTTGGTCTCATCCATTCAGGAAATAAATGAGAAGCCCTGCCAGGTACAGACACATCTATAGGCACTGACCATAATCCAGTGCACAGAGCAGAAACCAAGCCTGCACATCAGACCTTCCTTCTAGTCAGGAGCGATTCAGTCACACTAGGCTACAAAGGCTTGTAGTGTCCACAGGACAGTTGATGTGACGTCCTCCTGATCTCCTTGATGTATTGCTGCATCTTCTTATGTTTTGAAGAGGAGGGTGGACCTGTGGACCAGCACAAAACGTGAGTGGGCTTTGAATCAGAGCCATGAGGGAAGTATGGGGCTGTGATTTGAAGAAGCTGGCAAAACCCTGGATCCCACATATGGTGGGATTTCTGCAAGAGGACAGAGGTCTGAGGGCTTCTCCTCAAAAAATGGGGAAGAGTCAAATAGAGCTGTGCATGTGGATTTGGGAAGTGTGTGAGGGGGAGGTCATGTGGCTGGACCACAGAGAGAAGAGCTCCCAGAGGCAGGGTGTTTCATGAGCACAGAGTAGCTCAGGTCAGTGCCCATGGCCTGCAGTCTGGAGGACTTCCTAGGGTGGGTCTTGAACTGGGACTTCAGTGATGGAGATGGGAGTTTCTTTCCCTTGGAAGGCACAGAAAGGCAGTCATGGTGTAACATGTTCTCTTCTTGGATCTACAGAAGCAGCTCCGGAGCAAGATGAGGAAACACCTAAAGAGGCAACACCAACTCTGGTGCCCTCTCCTGAGCTCCAGGCACAGCTGTCACTGAACTTCCAGATGTGGAACCACCTGCAGCTTGTGAGCAACTCGCCTCAGCTCCTGTGAGGCCTGTGGTCCCAGGTCCTGCTCAGCAGCCTGTGTCAGCCGCCATGGCAGAGAGGGCTTCCCCTCTCCAATAATGGCAGTTTTCTAAATGTTTGTGTTTATCTTACATATACTGTGAATTTGTTTTTTCTTATACTATTGAGTAAAATCAAATGTATTTTTTATCTTTTTTACTTTTTATTTTATTTCTTTATTGATTAAGGTATTACATATGTGTCCTTATTCCCCTATTACCCCTCACCTCTCATTCATGCCCCCACCCCCCTGTTTCCTGTGTCCATTGATTAGGCTTACATGCATGCATATAAGTCCTTTGGTTGATTTCTCCCTTTACCGCCACCCTCCCCTACCTTCCCTGAGGTTTGACGTTCTGATTGATGTTTCTCTGTCTCTGGATCTATTTTTGTTTATCAGTTTATGTTGTTCATTATATTCCACAAATGATTGAGATCATGTGAAATATATCTCTCTCTGCCTGGCTTATTTCACTTAGCATAATGCTCTCCATCTC
The DNA here is from genome assembly GCA_026230045.1 of Corynorhinus townsendii. Taxonomy (NCBI): domain Eukaryota; kingdom Metazoa; phylum Chordata; class Mammalia; order Chiroptera; family Vespertilionidae; genus Corynorhinus; species Corynorhinus townsendii. Next base: position 36,841,878 of record JAPDVU010000009.1, read on the forward strand.
CATCCATGTTGTTGCAAATGGTAAGAACTCCTTTTTTACTGCAGCGTAGTATTCCATTGTGTAGAAGTACCACAGTTTTTTAATCCACTCATCTGCTGATGGGCACTTAGGCTGTTTCCAAATCTTAGCTATGGTGAATTGTGCTGCTATGAACATAGGGGTGCATATATGCTTTCTGATTCGTGTTTCTAGTTTCTTGGGATATATTCCTAGAAGTGGGGTCACTGGGTCAAATGGGAGTTCCATTTTTAGTTTTTTGAGGAAACTCCATACTGTTCTCCACAGTGGCTGTACCAGTCTGCATTTCCCCAGCAGTGCACAAGGGTTCCTTTTTCTCCGCATCCTCGCCAGCACTTGTCATTTTTTGATAATAGCCAGTCTGACAGGTGTAAGATGGTACCGCATTGTTGTTTTGATTTGCATCTCTCTGATGATTAGTGACTTTGATCAGGTTTTCATATGTCTCTTGGCCTTCCTTCTGTCTTCTTTCATAAACTATCTATTTAGATCAGTTGCCCATTTTTTGATTGGGTTGTTTATCTTCTTTTTGTTAAGCTGCATGAGTTCTAATGTTGGAGATTAAACCTTAATCGTTGATATCATTGGCAAATATGTTTTCCCATGCAGTGGGCTTTCTTGTTGTTTTATTGATGGTCTCCTTTGCTGTGCAAAAGCTTTTTATTTTGATGTGGTATCATTTGTTTATTTTCTCTTTAGTTTCCATTGCCCTAGGAGCAGTATCAGTGAAATAAATGCTTCGGCATATGTCATAGGTTTTTCTGCCTGTGGATTCCTCTAGTATATTTATGGTTTCTCGTTGTATATTTAAGTCCTTGATCCATTTTGAGTTTATTTTTGTGTGTGGTGTAAGTTGGTGGTCTAGTTTCATTTTTTTTTTTTTTTGCATATATCTGTCCAATTTTCCCAGCACCATTTATTGAAGAGAATGTCTTGACTCCATTGTATGTTCATACCTCTTTTGTCAAATATTAATTGAGCATAGTGGTTTGGGTTGATATCTGGATTCTCTATTCTATTCCATTGGTCTATATGTCTGTTCTTGTGCCAGTACCAGGCTGTTTTGAGAACAGTGGCTTGGATAATACAGCTTGAAATCTGGTATTGAAATCCCTCCTACTTTATTCTTCTTTCACAGGGTTGCTGTGGCTATTTGGGGTCTTTTCTTATTCCAGATGAATTTTTGGAGGGTTCTTTCTAGGTCTGTGAAATATGCCGTTGGTATTTTAATGGGGAGTGCATTGAATCTATAGATTGCTTTGCATAGTATGGACATTTTAATGATGCTGATTCTCCCAATCCATGAACATGGTATGTTCTTCCATCTGTTTATGTCTTCCTCTATCTCTTTTTTCAGTGTCCTGTAGTTTTCCACGTATAAGCCTTTTACCTCCTTATTTAAGTTTATTCCTAGGTATCTTAATTTTTTTTGGTGCGATGGTAATTGGGATTGGTTTTTTAATCTCTCTTTCTGTAAATTCGCTATTGGTGTATAGAAATGCCATAGATTTCTCGGCGTTAATTTTGTATCCTGCTACATTACCAAATTCATTTATTAAGTCTAATAATTTTTGATGGAGTCTTTAGGGTTTTCTATGTACAGTATCATGTCATCTGCAAATAAGGACAGTTTTACTTCCTCTTTTCCAATTTAAATGCCTTTTATTTCTTCTTCTTGTCTGATTGCAATGGCTAGTACTTCCAGCACTATGTTGAACAGGAGTGGTGACAGTGGGAATCCCTGTCTTGTTCCTGTTCTTAGGGGAAATGGTTATAGTTTCTGCCCATTGAGCATGATGTTGGCTGTGTGTTTGTCATATATGGCTTCTATTATGTTGAAGTGTGATCCTTCTATTCCCACCTTGCTGAGAGTTTTTATCAAGAAAGGGTGTTGGATTTTGTCAAATGCTTTTTCTGCATCAATTGATATGACTATGTGATTTTTATCTGTCAGTTTGTTTATGTGATGTATCACGTATATTGATTTGCAGATATTGTAGCATCCTTGCATCCCTGGGATAAATCCTACTTGGTCATGGTGTATAATCTTTCTGATGTACTGCTGGATTCGATTTGCTAGAATTTTGTTGAGGATTTTGGCATCTATGTTCATGAGGGATATTGGCCTGTAATTCTCTTTCATTGTGTTGTCTTTATCTGGTTTTGGTATTAGGGTGATGCTGGCCTCATAGCAGGAACTTGGAAGTGTTCCTTCTACTTGAATTTTCTGGAATAGTCTGAGGAGGATAGGTTTTAGTTCTTCCTTGAATGTTTGGTAAAACTCCCCTGTGAAGCCATCAGGCCCTGGGCTTTTGTTTGCTGGAAGCTCTTTGATGACTGCTTCAATTTCTTCCATAGTTATCAGCCTATTGAGATTCTTAGAATCTTCCTGAGTGAGTTTTGGAAGGTTGTATTTTTCTAGGAATGTGTCCATTTCCTCCAGATTGTGTAGTTTGTTAGAATAGAGTTGTTCATAGTATTTTTTAACAATCCTTTGTATTTCTGTGGGGTCTGTTGTTATTTCACCTCTTTCATTTCTGATTTTGTTTATTTGGGTCCTCTCTCTTTGCTTCTTGGTGAGCCTGGCTAGAGGTTCATCAATCTTGTTTATCCTTTCAAAGAACCAGCTCTCTGTTTTGTTGATCCTGTGTATTGTTTTTTTGGTCTCTATGTCATTCATTTCTGCTCTGATCTTTATTATGTCCTTCCTTCTGCTCACTGTGGGATTTTCTTGTTGCTCTCTTTCTAATTCTTCGAGTTGTTGAGTTAGAAGATTTATTACCATTTTTTCTTGTTTTTTGAGGTAGGCCTGTAGAGCTATAAACTTCCCTCTCAAGACTGCTTTTATTGTGTCCCATAGCATTTGCATTGTTGTGTTTTCATTGTCATTATTCTCCAGGATGTTTTTAATTTCTTCTTTGATCTCGTTGATCACCCAATCATTGTTTAATAGCATGCTATTCAGTTTCCATGTGTTTGAATTTTTTGGAATGTTTTTATTATAGTTTATTTCTAATATTATGCCATTCTGGTCTGAGAAAATGCTTGATATGTTTTCAATCTTTTTGAATTTAGGGAGGCTTTGTTTGTGACCCAATATGTGGTCTATTTTTGTAAATGTCCCATGGGCACTTGAGAAGAATGTATATTCCGAGGCTTTGGGGTGAAATGCTCTGAAGATGTCAATTAGGTCCATCTGATCTAGTGTGTCATTTAGAATTGCTGTTTCTTTGCTGATTTTTTGTCTAGAGGATTTATCCAGTGATGTCAGTGGTGTATTAAAGTCTCCTACTATGATTGTATTGTTGTCAATCTCTCCCTTGATATCTTCCAGGAGTTTTTTTATGTATTTGGGTGCTCCTGCGTTGGGTGCATATATGTTTACCAGAGTTATATCTTCTTGTTGAATTGCTCCCTTTAGTATTATGTAGTGGCCTTCCTTATCTCTTGTTATGGCCTTTACTTTGAGGTCTATTTTATCAGATATAAGTATTGCTACCCCACCTTTTTTCTCATTTCCATTTGCCTGAAAAATATTTTTCCATCCCTTCACTCTCAGTCTGTGTGAATCCTTTGCTCTGAGGTGGGTCTCTTGTAGACAGCAAATATATGGGTCATGTTTTCTTATCCATTCAGCTACCCTATGTCTTTTGATTGGTGCATTTAATCCATTTACGTTTAATGTTATTATTGACAAGTACATGTTTGTTGTCATATTTTTCCCCTTAGTGTTTGTGTTTCTTTTTGCCTTTCTCTTTCTTCGTTTTACAGCAGTCCCTTTAGCATTTCTTGCATTGCTGGCTTGGTAGTGATAAACTCTCTTAGCCCTTTTTTGTCTGTGAAGCTCCTGATTCCACCTTCAATTTTGAATGATAACCTTGCTGGGTATAGTATTCTTGGATTCAGTTCCTTGCTTTGCATCACTTTGTATATTTCATTCCATTCCCTTCTGGCCTGGTGTGTTTCTGTTGAGAAATCAGTTGCTATTCTAATAGGAGATCCCTTGTAGGTAACTTTCTGTCTCTCTCTGGCAGCCTTTAAGATTCTTACTTTAGCATTGGTATTCGCCAATTTAATTATGATGTGTCTTGGTGTCGGTCTTTTGGGGTTCAACTTGTTTGGGACTCTATGTACTTCTTGGACTTGCATAGTTTTTTTCTTGCCAATATCAGGGAAGTTTTCTGTCATTATTTCTTCAAACAGGTTTTCTATTCCTTGCTTCTCTTCCTCACCTTCTGGTATCCCTATTATTCTAATATTGTTTCGCTTTGTGTTGTCCCAAAGCTCCCTTAGGCTCTCCTCTTGCTTTTTAAGTCTTCTTTCCATTTGCTGCTGTGTTTGTGTGTGTTTACCTACCTTGTCTTCTAATTTGCTGATGCGGTCCTCAGCCTCTTCTAGTCTACTGTTTAAGCCTTCCAATGTGTTCTTTATTGCAGCTATGTCGTTCTTCATCTCCTCTTGGTTTCTTTTCATGTTGGTGACATTTTCATTCAGCTCCTTATAGTTCTCATTGATTTGTGTGTATTTGTCATTGAGTTGTGTGTATTTGTCATCCATCCGTTTAAACATCCTTATCATCATTACTCTGAATTCTCTCTCAGTTAAGCTGCTAGCCTCAGTTTCATTTAACTCCCTTTCTGGTGATTCCTCTTTTTCTTTCCTTTGGGTATTGCTTTTTTGTCTCCCCGTGTTTTCCTGAAATGTTTTAATTGTAGATCCAATTGCTTTGCTACCCAGGTTCTTTTGGTGATGGTGCTACTGGTGAAATCTTTCTGTTCTTCTGGGCTTGGTTATCTAGTGTAGTTCCCTACTTGAGGTATTTGGGTTCTCTAGATGTAGGCCTGCAAGCTTGAGAGGCACAACTGCAGTGTCTAGAAGTCAGCTGCTATGGAGGGGAGTGTCCCAATTTTTGCTGACTTGCACCCTTGATTTAAATCACGTGTGCCCAGTGGGGCCTCACAGTGGCACCAAGGAACCATCTGTCAGGATGATGTGGCTCAGGGGGCTACACTTTGGAAAGGGGTAACTGTGTTGCCCAGAGTTCTGTAGTTGTGGGGTGGGCAGACTCAACTTTCGCTGCTGTGTCTGTAGTGGGTAGGCGCTTTCTCCAGGTGGCGGCTCACAGGAGCACTGGCGGTAAGTTTGCCAGCGAGGTACACTGAAGCACTCTGGAGGGCCCTGGCAGTGTAGCTGAGTAATTGAGGTGCTTAGCTTCTAAAGATTTCTCTTTAGAGTAGATCCTATGGCCTCAGGGAGTATTCAGATTCCATGGTGTTAATCAGGGTGGAATCTGGGTGTGGCTATATTGGTTGCCTGGAGACTGGGGGGAGGGGCTATCTCTCAGGAGAAAATGGATTCTGTGGGCTTAGATATGACTCAGCACCAGACTTGCCACCACCTCTCCTGGACCTTCTGTTGCCCACTCTGCCCAGATTCCACAACTCCACCCCCTGTCCCGCACCTCTGTCACAGGTAAGCGCCTGTCTCCAAAAGGTCCCACGAACCAGGTTCAGTGGGGAAAGGCGCAGGCCCCAGCGCAAGGAAGGACCACGTCTCTGCCAGCGCCTCTCCTGCGGGCACTCTGCGGTCTGGCAGCTCCCAAAGGCTGCCTTTGAGCTCAGATCCCAAATCCAGACTCTAAGGTCTAAAATCCTTCAGACCTTGCCTGTTCTCAGGGACGCGGCCTGGCACTGTGTAGTTTCTCCCTGACCTTCTGGGCACAGAGGTCCGGGAGATTCTACTGCCTAGATCTTTGATTTTACCTTTATCCGGGGGAATCCCTGCTCTTCCCAGCTGCAAACTGTCTCACCAGCTGTGCCTCCCTCGCCAATTCGGGCTGGATTCTGCTCCTCTCAGCTGCCTCCTCTATTTGCTCCGGGACAAGGCTCAGGACACATCTTTCTATTCCGCCGCCATTTTGTCTCTCCCATAATTATTCTCGAACCCACTGACTCTTACAGACTAGGAGCAGCGGTTCCCAAAGTGTACCTTGAGAATCAACAGCTGGTTTAAAAAAAAATTCCTTCTCAAAACTTAGGGGAACCAGAAAATGGGCTTTTTGCATATGATTCTGATGTGCACTGAAGTGTGGGAGATGCCTGGTTGAGGACTAGAAAGTAGAGGTATCCATTCTTTTGGACATCTTATGACTATCCTTAGCCCTCTTACCTGTCACTCACCTTCTCTCCTGTCAGGCAGATGTCCCACTGGGCCATGCATCCAGGCAACAGGCTGTGGAAGGAAGTCGTTGCTGATGAGGTCTAAGGGGGTGGACCAACTTTGTCTCCATGGCAGAAACAAGGTGGTGGCTGGGTGTGCTCAGGGATGGGGTCACTCAGGGAGTCACTGGGTGCTCTTTTCCATCCTCAGGCCAATGTGGGGTCTTGGAGTGGTCTCTGAAATGAACCCATCAGTTCCCCTTTCTCATTAAAACTATCTGCTTTTCTAACAAATCTCTTTATCTTAACATCTCACTTAAGTAGTGTGAGTAATAAATTAGCTCATTCGTGGTGTAGAACATAGGAGAATTAGGTAACAAAACCAGATTTGGGAAAGTGTATATATCAAAAGTCTCTAGAGCCTGTCCAAATGGTTACTCCTATTTTAATTCAAATGCAAAGGAACACCACATGGCCACTTTGTCATTTGGAATCTAAATGTTAAAAGTGAAATGAAGCAACACCTACCTCCACTAAATGCTTGAATCTAGTCTATAGTGAACACTCACACAGCTATTTCCTACAGCCTGTTCTAATGTCTTCTGTGATGGGGAACTCACTTCCCCATTCCTGGGAAATAGTGTGGCTCCTCTTTCTCTCTCTCTTTTATTTTCCAGCTCCTGACCAGGCCAATCCACATGTCTTTGTGTGGGAAGTCCATAATGATAAGTTTCCCCACTCTTCTCTCTCTCCTGTAGACAGCACCGAGGGGGTCAGGCAACCACAAACAGTCTCCACCTGGCCATTCTGGCTCATTCCCTGCAAACACAGGAGGGCTGAGGCTGCTTCTGTCTGAGTGGGAGGCCCAGGATGGAGACAAGACTGGGCCCCTTGGTCCCTCTTTGTCCTCAAAGCAGGGTTTCCTACTTGAGAGGTTTGGGAGATAGAAACTTTGAGAAATGATAAATAATAGGACTCTTTATATCCCCATCACAGCTCCTCCCACTTACAAGGTCAATGGAGTTTCTCACACTGTCGTGCCAAAAGTCAGTCGTGATTCTACTATATTCCTTTATTTCACAATCTTATTTTTCACCCACAAGCAAAATTTCATGATAGTGGATCACTCTCTTTTGACAAATGCAATATCCTCCTGCCATGAATATCATGAATTAATTTTTAAGTTTTCTCTTTTCTCATATAATCTTTTGCATAAATGTATTATTCATCTGAATATTAGGGATGATACTTTTCTTTTAGACTGTTGAGTCTGTTTAAACAATATTTTAATCTATTTATTTTCAAAGAGGCAGGTTGGGTTTACTGCTGGTTTTTTTTTCTTTTTTAAGGGAAAAGGAGTAGAGTCACCAAAATGAAATGTTAATTGATATCCAGTATAGTAATCCTATAATTCTAAGACATATAACAGAAATAAAGAATGAATGTCAACCTATGAACCAGGAGGTCAGGGCACATGCCTGGGTTGTGGGCTTGATCCCCAGTAGGGTTCATGCAAGAGGCAGCCAATTTATGATTCTCTCTCACCGTTGATGTTTCTATCCCTCTTTCCCTCTCCCTTCCTCTCTGAAGTCAATAAAAATATATTTTAAAAAATAAAGAATTAAAGAAGATTCACCTAAAATGAGAGCAGGCATATTTTTATTTATTTATTCTCAGGAGGCATACTTTTATTTTATTTTTTGAGGAGGCATAAGTTTTAGATTAGAAAACACATTCTAAGTCAGATAAATCAATGAAGGAGAAACACCACTGAAGCAACCTTGGTAAATTTTTTAATTTTAAGATTAAAGAAAAATCATGCAGGGTGAAATATAAGGTTATTCAAGAAGAAATAATAGGTAATAAATGACAATATTAACTTGGAGAAAGTTGCCCTCATGTATTGAGGGCATCAAGATGACAGAGAGCACAAAACTGAGACGGTGTTCACCACAATGTTGTCAGTGCCTGCATGACAGAACTGGAAATGACTTTTACTTTCTTTCTATTCCAATTTCTTGTATTGCTTGAATTATTGACATTGGAATTTTTGTTCATAATCAATAGATTGCAATGTATTAAAAGCTATTTTGTGAAAATGGATTCCATGGGATTTCTATAAACATTACATCATAAGTTATTGGAGAAGAGTCAACAAATTTCAAATGGCGGAAGTTGACGATAAGTGAATACAAGCTTCAGACAGACTCTAATGCAAACAAATCATATTAGAAAGGTAATAGGATGGCACATAAAAAAGGAACTAGAAATAAGACTCATTTATAAATATGATTACAAAAGTCTAAATAAAATAATTGAAAATCAACTTTAAATTTTATACTGGGAATGTGAGTGTGGTTCAATATCACCAAAATGATTCATGCAAAAGGCACTGAAAAAGTATCTAATTAAAAAGAAAAAGACAGAGCTAATTATTAACATACTACTGTAAAATGCAAATAGAAGGACAATTCTAAATATATATACACTCTTAAACATTTTAAGGCTCCTCATGACACTCAAAATATAAAATTTAAAAAACTTAGCAAGGGTCTACATGACCTGACCCTTTCTTACCCACACAAGGCCATATTCCTCCGCTCTCCTCTTCACTCCAGCCATACTGACCCATATTTAATTCCATAAGTATAGCAAAGACCCAGTTCAGGGCCTTTGCACATGCAGCTCTCTTTCTGCAATGCTCTCTAATTGAGACTTCATAGTGTGGCTTTTTTCATCCTTCCCATCTCAAATAATAAGACATCAAAATATAACTTGTTATCTATGGTTATGTAGCCAGATTCAATGTAACTTATTTATAGGTACTCTATTTTATTTTTACAAATTTATTTATTTTTATTTCTTATATATTATATTTTTAAAAGGGAAATGGCACATTAAGTTATTTAAATCTTTGGTATGTTTGAAACATGCCTGGTAAGAAACAAAATATTGATCTTGCATTTCCCCCCAAATAATTCTAGAGTTATCTTAATGCCATTTATTGAATACTAGAGGCCCGATGAATGAAGATTTGTGCAAGAATGGGCCTTCCTTCCCCTGGCTGCCAGAGTGAAGGCTGTTCGGCACCTGTGTATTCAAATTAAACCACCAACTTTGTTGGGTTAATTTGCATACTCCCTCCTGATTGGCTGGTGGGTGTTGCAAAGGCACAGTCAATTTGCATCTTACTCTTTTATTAGTGTAGATTACAAAATGTATCTCCTGATGAAAGTGCTACCATAATAATCAACTAAACCCTACATGCTATTTGGTCTGCATCTGAAGCTTCTACCCAACTCTATTGGTCTGTTTCCTTCAGCTCCAGTACCACACTGCTTTAGAGTTCTTTCTATTTGGCAGAGAAAGTGTCCCCTTGTCCTCCTAGCCTATTTTCATTTATTTTTTTACTAGAGGCCCAGTGCATGAAATTCGTTCAGGAGGTGGGTATGTGTCCCTCAGCCCAGCCTGCACCCTCTCACAATGCAGGACCCCTCAGGTAGGGTTTCTAGGCCTGGCCAGTGATCAGGACCTATCAGGGCTTTCCTTTCCCCGGCTGCCAGTAGCTGGCCACACCCCCCACCACTGCCACTGCTTGCCATCTGTGCAGCGCTATCCCCACCCCTCTCCTGACACTGCTTGCCTTTGTCTTCAGGCGATAGTCATGGGATGTGATTGCTTGGATGGCCTGGGAATCCCTCTTTGGGGCAATCATGGGGAGATGGCAGGGTCTCCCCAACCAATCGCATCACACCCGCCTTGGCTGGCCTGGTGCCAGTGTGTGTCATAGTGTGGTCATCTGGAAGATGTCCTCCTGTTTGGTCATTTGGTCAATTTGCATATTATGCTTTTATTATTATAGATTTTTCAATTACAGTTGACATTCAATATTATATTAATTTCAGGTGTACAGCATAGTGGATAGACATTTATATATCTTAGGAAGTGATCCCTCCAATACGTCTAGTACCCACCTGACACCCAACACGTGTATAGTTACTACAATATTATTGTCTGTATGCCCTCAGCTGTACTTTATATTCATGTTACTGTTTCATAACTGCCAATAATCCCTTTTCCTTTTTGACCCAGATTTCCAATCCCCTCCCATCTGGCACCCATCATTTTGTTCTCTATATTTATGAGTTTCCTTCTATCTTGCTTGTACATTTATTTTGTGTTTTAGATTTCACATATAAGTGAATTCATATGGCATTTTTCATTCTCTGCCTGACTTATTTCACTTATCTTAATACCCTCTAGGTCCATCCAATCCATGCTGTTGCAAATAGTAAGACTATTCTTTCTTACAGACAAGTAATATTCCATTGTATGTATGCACCACATCTGCTTTATGCATATGTCTTGTGTTTGGAGCATTTAAACCATTTACATTTAAAGTAATTATTGATAGGTATGCAGTTATTGCCATTTTATCCATTTTTTCTTATTGCTTTTGCAGTCTCAGTTTATTTATGCTCTTGCTCTCTTCTCTTGTATGTTGACTTTCTGTAGTGTTGTGTCTCTTTAATTTTTTTCTGTATGTCGCTTCTAAGTTTTCGGTTTGTGTTATTATGTGCTTCACATATACCAAGCTATGTTTATAGCAGTCTAGTTTAAGTTGATGATTGCTTTAGTTCGAACACATTCTATAATCACTCCCAGAGTTATTCACCTCCTCCACATTTATGTTCTTGTCATCATTACTTCTTTTCTGTGTGTGTTTGCATATCTCTTAATTTATTGTAGTGATTACATATAACCTTCCTACTTTTGCTTTTTAACCTTTGTTCTAAATTTAGTATTGGTTGATTCACTGTTTTTATTATATGTGTACCTTCATCAGTGAAATTATTTCCTTTCGGATATTTTCAGAAGGTCCGCAGCAGTAGTGCAGGCTGGTTGCCTTTGTGGATTAGCCTCAGAAAGGGGTTCAGGCCTGGCAGGTGAATTGGCTGAGGTGGGGTCTCAGAGGATCTCCATGGTGAGTTGAGAGCAGTGTTAGCCAGGTGAATGGAGACTCAGATTTGGTGCCAGCCTGGGCCTGCTGGCTGGATGGGGGAAGAGCTCAACAAAGGAACAAAGGCACCTGCTAGCATTTCTACCTGCATGTAGGGGCTGTGTTGGGGGAGACCCTTTAGTCCCAGAGAGAGTTGCCCCTTTTAGCCCTCACCTTAAAGCCAGACAATTCAGTTCCTCCCCATATGTCCCTGGTGCTTTTGAGATGCTGTCCCTTTTCTGGATGTGGTTGTTGGAAGAGGCAAGCACAGTGTTTAACTTCTCCACCATCTTGACCAGAAGACCTCATGCATATTTTTAGATTAAATTTGGATGAGCTTTGCTTTCTTAAAAACACTGTTAGAATTTTGGCTGTGAATAGGTCAAAGTTTACATTACTTTGGTAGAATATGTACCTTTGTAATAGTTCATCTTCCTATCTGGAATCTTATTATGTGTATCCATTTAAGAAAGCAGAGGAGGGTGGGTGAGAAGAGATCAACTTGTACATATATATGCATAACCCATGGGCACAGACAATGGGGTGGAGGGTGGATCTTGCTGGAAGAGGTCAACAGGGGGAAATGAGGACTTCTGTAATTCTTTCAACAATAAAGTTTTTTTTAAAAGATTTTACTTTATGCTTCTCTGAAGAATTTGAAGACCCTGCCTGTTTCTTGTTAACATCTTCATGCATAGTTTTGTTTGTTGATAATGTCGATGGTATTGTTGTACATCATATATTAATCTTATTATTCCTGATTATTATGTACATATATTAATAATAATAATGAATATTTCTTGCGTACTCACTGAAGGTTAGCTCCTTATGGTAAGTACTTTATAATTTAATATTATTCTCACCCTGACCCATTTTCACATAAATGGAGTCAAAGAGTTCATGTAACTTGCCTAAGTTTTCACAGCTAGAAAATGTCAGAGCTCAGACTTGATTTCAAGTGTTCTGAAAGTTCTTTTTATTTCTAATGGCATTTCAACAGACTGTCTTGTTTCCCAGGTAGATCATCCTATCAGCAAATAATGATAATTTTTTCATTTTCTTTTCAATACTTTTACATTCCCCTTTGTCCAGTTATATACCATCAATTTCTTATACTGCATGTACCTGTTTTATATATCACACTAGAGGCCCGATGCACAAAATTTGTGTAAGGGTTTCGGCCCTCGCAGCCCCAGCTTTATCTAGAAGGTCGTCTGGAAGGATGTCTGGAAGGTCATTCAGCTGTCCAGTCTAATTAGCATATTAGCTCTTTATTATATAGGATAAGTGTATACACTATCATAATATAACATACTAATATTTAAGCACTTCCAAAAGAATTGTAAGATGATTATATTTAAAATAATACAATTGGTGTTATTCCTATTATATTGAGTATGCCAGGTTAGATGTGGGTGGAATCACTAAAGTTCATAAAGATTTTTCATGCGCCGTTTTTGTGTCTATTATTACATTGTTTCTATGCAAAAAAAAAAGATAAAATTCAGCATAAGATATTTTTAATGCTTAAAAAGAGTTGGTTTTAATTATTTGAATATCTTTATTTGATTGAAGTTATATAGTAAATGTCTGTTGATGCTGATATTACGGAAAGTTGGGAAAATGGGTGGAGGTAACCAGAGTAGAGCCACTGAGTTCCTGCTCCTGGGGATCTCAGAGCATCCTGAAGACCAGCGGGTCTTGTTTTGGATGTTCCTGTCCATGTACCTGGCCACTGTGGTGGGAAATGTGCTCATCATCTTGGCCATCTGTTTTGATTCCTGCCTGCACACTCCCACATACTTCTTTCTGGCTAATCTCTCCTTCACTGACCTCTTCTTTGTCATCAACACAGTCCCCAAGATGCTGGTGAATCTTCAGTCCCAGAACAAAGCCATCTCCTATGTGGGATGTCTGACACAGCTCTACTTCCTGGTCTCCTTGGTGGCCCTGGACAACCTTATCCTGGCTACAATGGCATATGACCGCTATGTGGCTATCTGCTGCCCTCTCCACTATGCCACAGCCATGAGCCCTAGCCTCTGTATTTTGTTTCTGACCTTATGTTGGGTATTCTCTTTCCTCTGTGGCCTCCTCCTTACCCTCCTTATGACCAAAGTAACCTTCTGTGGGTCCCGAAAGATCCACTACATCTTCTGTGAGATGTATGTCCCGCCGAGGCTCACGTGTTCCAACACTCAGATCAATCACACAATGCTGATTGCCACAGGATCCTTCATCTTCCTTATCTCCTTTGGGTTCATGATCATGTCCTATATCCAGATAATCAGAGCCATCCTTCACATACCATCAGCCTCCAGCAAGTACAAAACCTTCTCCACCTGTGCTTCCCATTTGGCTGTAGTCAGCCTCTTCTATGGGACACTTTGTATGGTATATTTGAAGCACCTGCACACCTATTCTATTAAAGACTCAGTGGCCACAGAGATGTATGCTGTGGTCACCCCCATGATGAACCCTTTTATCTACAGCATGAGGAACAAGGACATGCATGGGGCTCTGGGAAGACTCTTTGTAAGGAAAGCCTTTCAGAGGTTCACATGAGGGTAATTTTGGACAGGACATTACAATAAAGACTAGAAATTTCCTCCGCTGTGTGCAAAGCATTATCCTATGGGGGATACAGGAGGGATTAGGACATAGCTCCATCTTAGAAGGAGGTCATATATCTTCGATGAAGAAAATACATATGTGTAACCCAATGTCCCTCAGACCATATCAGCTCTGGCAATAAATAAGGTCACATAATGCTAATACTAGAAGTTTGCAGGATTAAAGCCTTCTGCTTGCCTGATACAGGACCACAGTATCAGCCTTATCCAGATATCCAGTTATGTCCTAGTGGGGCGCTCATGTTCTTTAGAACACACCACTCATATTCTTCTGAACTCTGAACTTCTCTTAGGGGCCTGCTGCCTGAAAGCCATTTATAAAAGACACCTTGCACTTCTCCCACAGACGACTTATTGGGTGAAGCTGCCCCTTTTCTAATGCTCTGTTGGGCTCAGCCCCCATTGCTTCAATTCTGACCCACAGTCCCTCTGGACAGAGCCCCTGATGTTCAGACAGAATGGCAAGAGATGTCTCTTCTTTGCTCTGGGAAGATTTTTGTCCTTTGGTCTTCAAAATAATATTATCTCCCTTGCCCTTTTCCTGAATTCCTTTGCTTGGAGAGAAGTCAGATTTTATCTTTGGGTGTCCCCCCTTTCCTTTATGTCTGTGGCTCCTCATTTCCCATTTCTTCTTCATTTCTTTTAAAAAGAAGTCTCATACGTATCAACACATGCTTATGAACAGGAATGGTAGTGGAGGCAATAGAGGGAGAGAAGGTAATTTTGAAGCCCAATCTCTACTTAGGTTATATGGTTCCGACACCAATTCTGATATGTGTGCTTTTTCCACACCACCTACCACTTCTCCAGTGCCAACTGAGTGTCCTACAATTCAACTCCATTCTGATACTATTTACCTGGAGATAAAATTAGATCCCATAGGTTAAGGGCTCAGTCCTACAAGACTTCCCTGTCCCACAAACACACTTCAGACACAAATCACAAGACCAGGTTGCCATCTGTGCTTCTGATTGACTAACTGTGGATGGAGGATTCCAATAATCCTCTCCATGGGTTTAATTAATTTGCTAAAACAGCTCTCATATCTCAGAGAAACATTTTAGTTACTAGGTTAGCAGTTTATTATAAAAAGATATAACTCAGGAACAGCCAGATGGAGAAGATGCATAAAGCAAGGTGTGTGGGAAAGAACATGGAGCGTCCATGCCCTCTCTGGGTATGTCACTCTCTGGAAATCTCCATGTGTCACCAACGCAGAAGCTTTCCAACTGCTGCCTTTCATGTTTTCATTCAGGCTTCATTACATAGGCATGACTGATTAAACCATTGGCGATCAATGGTTAATTCAATCCAGCTCTTCATCTCTCTCCAGAGGTTGGTTGGTTCTTCTAGCAATAAGCACCAACCTTAGGTGCTTTCCCAAGGTTACCTCATGAACATAAACTCAGGTCTGGTTGAAAGGAGGTTGAATCAATAAGACACCATTACACTCTTCTCAGGAAATTGCAAAAGTTGGTTTTAGGAGCTCTGTGCCAGAAATGGGGGGAAGATATAAATAGATCACAATATCATTGCCATGTTAATAGATAGAAAGGCTCAATATTGTTGTTGTTGTTGTTTTTGTGTGTTTTTTTTGGATAGCAATAAACAGATTCTAATGTTTAGAGTGACAGGCAAATGACTCAAAATAGTCAACACAATATTTAATTTTTAAAAAGTTGATTGACACTATGCAACTTCAAGACTTATTATAAAGTTACAGTGACCAAACTGTAGTATTGGAGAAAGAATGGACAAAAATATTAATTGAACAGAACACAGAGCCCAAAAATAGACCCACATAAATGTGGTCAACTGATCTTTAATAAAGGAGCAAAGGCAATACAATGAAGCAAAGATAATATTTTCAACAAATGGTTCTGGAACAACTGACTATCCACATTTTTAATAAAAGAAACTAAACACAGACCTTACATCCTTCACAAAAATTAACTGAAAATATATCAGAGATTCTAAACGTTAAATGTAAAACTATAAAACGTCTATAAGATAACATACGAGAAAACCTAAATGACCTTGGGTGTGGTGATAACTTTTTAGATACATCACCAAAGGCATAACCTAAGAAAAAATAATTGATAAGCTGGACTTCATTAAAATTAAAAATGTTTGCTCCATGAAAGGCAATGTCAAAAGAATGAGAAGACAAGTCACAGACTGGGAGAAAATATTTGCAAAACACCCAGTTGATAAGGGGCTGTTACTCAAAATATACAAAAAAAAAAACTTAAAACTCAACAATTAAAAAAAAAAAACTGATTAAAAAGAGTGCCAAAAGTACTTACATAATATGTTATCAGGAAAATTCAAATTAAAAAACAATGAGATATTACTACACATTTATTAGATTGGCCAAAAACTAGAACACTGAAAACCCCAAATGCTGGTGAAGACTTGAAGCAACAAGAAATTTCATTCATTGCTGATGAGAATACAAAATGGCACAGCCACTTTGGAAGACAGTTGGTGGTTTTATACAAAACTAATGTATTTTCACAATTTGATCCAGCATTCATTCCCCTTGGTATTTGCTTAAAGGAGTTGAAAACTTGTATCCAAACAGAATCCTGCACACAGATGTTTATAACACCTATGTTCATAACTGCCAAACATTGAAGCAATCAAAATGTCCTTCAGGTAAATGACTAAATAAATTTTGGTACATCTAGACAATAGAATGTTATTTGGTACAGAAAAGAAATGAGCTATTACTCATAAAAATACATGGAGGAATCTTAACTAACTGGAAGAAACTAATCTGAAAAATATATACACTGTATGATTCCAACTATATAACATTCTGAAAAAGACAAACTATAGAACGAGTAAAAATACTAGTGGTTATAAGGAGTTTGGAGAGGGTAGGTATGAATAGGTGGAACACTGAGGATTTTTCAAGCAGTGATACCATAATGATGGCTACCTGTCATTCATTATACATTGTCCAACCCCATGTAATGTACAACATCAAATGAATTATAAGGTAAATTATGGACTTTGGGTTATAGTGATGTGACCATATGGATTTACCAACTTACAATGAATTTACCACTCTGGTTGAGGATGCTGATATTGGGATGCTATGCATGTATAGAGTCCAGGGGTATATGGGAAATCTCTGTACCTTCTCCTAAGTTTGCTGTAAATCTGAAACTGCTCCAAAAAATAGTCATTTAACTTTTTAAAATTCCAATAGACATTTTTAGAAAAATAGAAATAGAAAAAAGAATCCTAAAATTCATATGGAACCACAAAAGACCCTGAGTGGCTTAATAAACTGGAGCAAGAAGAACAAAGCTGGAGGCATTATGCATCCTGATTTCAGATTATATTGCAAAACTACAGTAATCAAAATAATATAGTATTGGCATAAAAACAGATATGGAGACCAATGGAACAGAACGGAGACCCCAGAAATAAATATTTAATCAACTACTCTTCGACAAAGGCACCAAGCATACAAAAAGGGGAAAGGATCACCTCTTCAATTTCTGATGTTAGGGCAAATTGGATGTCTACACACAGACACAAAATGAAATTTTACCCATATCTCACACTATATTAAAAATTAACTCAAAATCAATGAGTATCTAAATATAAGACTTCAAACCATAACTTGTAAGAAAACATAGGGTAAAAGCTCCTTGGCATGATTTCTTGGGTATGACACCAAAAGCACAAGAAAAAAATGTGGAATTACATAAAAATAAAAGCTTCTGCACAACAAAAGAAACCATTGACAAAATGAAGAGGCAACCTATTGGAATGGGAGAAAATATTTGCAGACCTTATATAAAAGGTTAATATCCACCCTGACTGGTTTGGCTCAGTGGATAGAGAGTCGGCCTGTGGATTGAAGGGTCCCAGGTTCGATTCTGGTCAAGGGCATGTCTCTCTCTCATCAATGTTTCTAGCTTTCTGTCCCTCTCTCTTCCTTTCTGTAAAAAATCAATAAAATATATTTTAAAATAAAATAAAAAATAAATAAAAGGTTAATATCCAAAATATAAAAGGAATTCCTGCAACTCAACAGCACAAAAAAAAGGAACCCAATTAAAAAATGAGATTTAGCAATCTCACTTCTGGGTGTACCATTACATTCAAAGGAACTGAAATCACAATAGTGAAGTGATACCTGCACTACTATGCATTTTGCAGCACTAGTCACAGTATTAAAAATATAGGAACAACCTCAATGTCCATCCACAGACACATGAAGAAAGTATGATGTATACCCATAATGGAATATTATGGATCCTTAAAAAAGAAGGAAATTCTGCCATTTGAAACAACATGGATGGGCCTGAAGAACATTATGCCAGGTGAAATAAGCCAAACATGGAAAGATAAATACAGCAAAATCTCACTTTTATGTGGGATCTAGAAGAGTCAAACTCATCAAAGCAGCGACCAGAACAGTGGTTACCAGGTTACCAGAGTGGAGGCAGCAGAACCAGGGACCTCTGAGACCAGCACAGAGCAGAGGGTAAGGTCTGGACATTTCTGACTAATGCTCTCTCTTCCCTCCTTCCTTTCCCTTCCGTTCCCTTCTCTTCCCTTCCCTTCCCTTCTCATTCAATCTCTCTCACATACAAAGATACTCACATACTTTGAAAAATCTTCCTATAATCTAATTCCTTATTATTTAAAGGCAACATGACAAGCCCTCCAATCATTTTAACACTATAGTTTTCAAAGTGCAGTCACACACCCCCATTGCATGCCCTTATCAAACCTGCAAGAAAGGCTTCATGGGTGAGAGCAAGATGTCCACAGAGATTGCTCACCCTCCTCAAGGTCACACAGCTAGGGAGCCACAGACAAGGTACAAAAAGACCAGTTTTTTTAATGCTGAGTTTGGAACTCTTTTCCATTCTGCCCCACATGCTTTCTTTCTCCAGCCTGCCATACTTACAGGAGTTTTTGTCTGTCTCTAAGGCCATCTCACACCAATGTTCAGACACACTGACTTTTACAGACTCAGAGCAGTGGTTCCCAAAGTGTACCATTGGTGTCAGAGTGCTTGCTGAAAATGACTTGGTTTTCAGAACATAACCAGTATTTCAGGAGAGAGGGGGAAATACCCAGAAAATTCTGATGTGCATGAAGAGTGGGAGATGCCTGGTTTAAGGACTAGAAAGCAGAGGTAATCATTCCTGTGGGCATCCTCTGATTTTTCCCAGACCTCTTAGCTATCTCCAATCTTCTCTCCTGTCAGGCAGATGTCCCACAAGGCCCTGCATCCAGGCAACAGGCTTGGAAGGAAGTCATTGCTGCTGAGGTCTAAGGGGGTGGACGACCTTTGTCTCCATGGCAGAAACGAGGTGGTGGCTGGGTGTGCTCAGGGATGGGGTCATTCAGGGAGTCACTGGATGCTCTTTTCCATCCTCAGGCCAATTAGGGGATTTTGGAATGGAATGAGGTCATCAATTACCCTTTATCAGTCAACTCTTTTTTTTCCAACCTAAATATTTTATTTTTTTTCATTTTTAAATATATTTCTTATTGTTGATAGTATTACAGATATCTCCTATCCCTTCCTTTCCCTAGCTCCTCCCCACCAGGTCTTTACCATCTTATTGCCATGTCCATAGGCTATGCATATAAATATATAACTTCTTTGGTTTATCTCTTCTCATCCCTCTAACCCCACATCAAGGTATATCTTCTCTTTTTCTAAGAGGCAAACAGCTCTCCTTTTGCTAGATTTAGGTTTGCAGGTGTTCTGTGTTCTGTCAGTGCTTAGCTAACACAAAGCAAACACCTCACTCACACCTCCTCGTCTAAGCCTTCTTGCTGCCACCAAATTGCTTGGTGACATTGGACAGATTCCTTCAGTTGAGATCCTCAGTTAAGTACTGAGAGAAATAGATAACCTCATTCATGGTGTAGAACCAAAGGAGAATAATATGGTTAACAAATAATAGATACAGAAGCTGTATCCACAAAAAAAAAAAAGTCTCTTGAGTCTGTGCTGAGAGATACTCCCATTTTTCACTAAAATATCAAAGACCACCATGTGGTTACTGTCTAATTTGGAATCTCCAGGTCAGCCCACCATATCCTAATGTCTTCTGTGATGGGGACTTTATTTTCTCTACTCCACCACCCCCTTCACTGGCACAGCACTTACGTCTTTAGGAAAAGTGTGGCTCTTCCTTCTCTCTCTCTCTCTCTCTCTCTCTCTTATTTTCCAGCTCCTTTCCACATGCCTTTTTGTGGGAAGTCTATAATGATAAATTTCCTCACTCTTCTCTCTCCTGTAGATAGCAACAGGTGGCCAACCACAAGCAGTCTCCACCAGGCCATTCTGGCTCATTCCCTGCAGACATAGGAGGGCTGAGGCTGCTTCTGTCTGAGTGGGAGGCAGAGCCAGGCCCAGGATGGAGACAAGACTGGGCCCCCTGATCCTTCCTTGTCCTCAAAGCAGGGTTTTCTACTTGAGGGGTTTGGGAGGTAGAAATTTTGAGAAATTATAAATAATAAGACTCCTTTACTCTCCCCATCACAGCTCCTCCCACTTACATGGGACTTCAAAGTTGGAGAAGGGCTTCAACACCCACCATTTCAGTTCCTCTGCACAGGAGGTGGAAGCAGCACCCTTGTTTCATGTGTGCCAGAGCCTTTAGGATGTGGATCTTAGAGGCAGAAAAGGGGGTCGCATCCCAGCTTCATGAGTTATTGGGTGAGCAGCAATGGGAAGCTCATTAACCTCCTAGTTCTCAATGGCTTTATCCATGAAATGGAAAAATTATGAACAAATAGTGCTGTTGTGTGGAATAAATATTACATCTTAATATATATAAGAGCTCTTAATACATTGCCTAACCAAGTATTCAATACAGGGTAGTTGTTTGATCAAAATATGGTTGTGTGTGTTATGCTGAGAGATGGACCCGAAGTTCTGATGCAACTATCTGACCAGCACTGAACACCTGGGAATTCCACTCTGCTCATTGGCATAATAAATCCACTCATTCGCTGAAGTCTAGGCTGGCATCTCACTGAAAACCTAGGGCTTCACAATACTTTACTCTCCTAGATTCTCCCAGTTCTCACAGCTACACTAAGAAATCTTGCTGCTACTTCAAATTAATCGTGTTCACAACTGAATTTCAGAACAGGCTCCACACCTCCATGGTACACAAGCCGATTCTCTAAACTGCGTTTTCATTGTACTATCACTTATTCTTGTAGGTTCTTGGGCTTGTGACTCTTCCCCATCCCTTCATCTTGTATGCATAGAATGCATGGCATTCTATACAGTTCACTTCCTCCCTCATTTCTTGGTCACTATGCTGTGCCTGGCTCTGTGCCAGGTCCTGAGATACAGGAATGAAAATGATATTGTGCCTGCTCTCAAGGCTCTCACACTCTTGAAGTGTGTGTGTGTGTGTGTGTGTGGTGGGGGGAGAGGGGGAGGTTACTTGACCTTTAAGCAAAATGTGGAGGGGATCAATCACTAAAATACATAAAGACCAAAATAAGACAAAGGCTGAAGTGGTACCTCGGGGCAAGAGTTGATGTGACCAGGAGAGAAATGCTTGAGTCGGATAAGGGGTCTTACCAGACTGATAATAGGAAAGCAGCGTGGAGAAAGTACATTTGGTGAAAGGAACAGCTGGTCAGAAGAATGGAGGTGAAGCATTTTGTGACCTTGTGGAAAGTGCTGGAATAAAGATTGTAAGACCAGGGAAGCAGGAGATCCACTGGGGATGGTGCATCCTGAGGCCTTGACCACCTGGCCACAAACCTGGGCTGCTCTGGAGGAGACCGGGAGCTTAGCTGCTGTAGGGAAGAGAGGTGATCAGATCTGTAATCCAGAAAGCACACCTTGTGCAACAAGGAGCGTGCTCAGCCAGTGCCACATATTTTGCATGAATTTGCTCCTTTCCTTCTCACAGGGACAGCGAGGAGTATGTCCTACTAGTATGGCAGAAGCATAATTGGTATTTTTTCCATTTTACTAGGTAAGAAGAAATTGTTTATTGTTGTTGTTGTTTTATTTTTAAATATATTTTTATTGATTTGAGAGGAATGGAGAGGGAAAGAGAGATAGAAACATCAATGATGAGAGAGAAACATTGATTGTCTGCCTCTTGCACACCCCTTCCTAGGGATTAAGGCTGGAATGTGCCCTGATCAGCAATTGAACTAGCCACCTTTTAGTGCATGGGAGGATTCCCAGCCTGAGCCACACCTGCCAGGGATAATTTGTACTTCATAATCCCTTCACCTTTTCTTAATCACTGCACTATACAACTTACTGTGAGCACCATTCCTTTTGGATCTATCCATTGTGGGAATGGCCACGTTACTGGAATCCCTTTTTATTTCAAACAAGAGGCCCAGTGCACAAAATGCATGCATGGGTAGGGTCCCTAGGCCTGGCCGGTGATCAGGGCCAATTAGGGCCTTCCAGCTGCTGACCCCGGCCTCCCTTCCCCAGCTGCTGCAGTCGACAATGGCATATGACTGCTACATGGCCATCTGCCATCCCCTTAACTATGTCACAGCCATGAGCCCTAGGCTCTGTATTTTGCTCCTCTCTTCCTGTTGAGTGATCTCTTTTCTTTATGGTTTCTTCCTCACCCTCCTCATGAGCAGGGTGACCTTCTGTGGATCTCAAAAGATCCACTACATCTTCTGTGAGATCTATGTCTTGCTGAGGCTTGCATGTTCCAATACCCAAGTCATTCACACAGGGCAGATGGTCTTGGGCTGCTTCTTCTTCTTCACCTCCTTACGGATCATAATTATGTCCTATGTCTGGATTGTCAGAGCCATCCTTTAAATACCATCAGCCTTTGAAAGTACAAAGCCTTCTTCACATGTGCGTCCCATTTAGCTGTGGTCACCCTCTTCTATGGGACACTTTGTATGGTATATCTAAAGCCCCTGAACGCCTACTCTATAAAGGACTCAGTGGCCACAGTGATGTATGCTGTTGTCACCCCCATGATGAACCCTTCCATCTACAACCTGACATGCATGCAGCTCGGTGAAGACTCCTCCTAGTCAAAGCCTACCGGATGTTGACATAAGGATAATTTTGAACAGGACATTAAAGTGAAGACTTGGAATATTCTCTACCATGTGCAGGGCATTATCCTATGTGGGTTACAGGAGTGATTAAGACATAGTTTCAGCTCAGAATGATCTCATATATCTGTGATGGGGGAAAAAGACATGTATGTGTAACCCAAAGTACCCCAGACCTCACCAGCATTGGCAATAAGTAAAGTCTCACCAACACTAATATTAGAAGTTTTCAGGATCAAATCCTTCAATTTGCCTGACCCAAGGACCACAATCTCATCTGCATATAACTGGATATATCCAGTTATAGCCTAGGGAAATCACTTGTGTCCTCTAACACCCATACACTCATGCTCCTGAGCTCTGATTGGCCTTCTCTGCGGTGCCCACTGCTTGTAAGCCATTTGGAGGAGACACCTTGCACTACCCTCATTGTAAGTGTTCTGAGCGAGGCTGCCCACCTCCTGACACTCTGGTGGGCAAAGCTCCCAGTACTTCAATCTGACCCAGAGTCTCTCTGAACAAAGACCCTCCAATTCAGGCAAAATGCAGAAAAGTTCTCTCCTTTGTTCTGGGTTGATTTTTTGTCTCTTGGGCCTTAAACAATACTGACTGCACCTTTCTCCTTCTTATAGTTTCCTGTTGAAGACCCTATCCCTGGGCAGCCCATCCTATTTTCTATAACTGTGGTTCCTCACTCCACTGCCTTTGCAAGCATTCCATTCTTCACTCAAAACAAAATTCTCAAGAATAGCAACACACATTCCTGAACAAGAGTGGTGGTGAGTATAAGGACAGGAAAAAAAAAAGAAAAAAAAGGACTTTATTTTTCTTTGCTGTGGCCTTCCACAATTTATGAGAAGCACCTGGTAATTAAACCCTATGATTATTAGCTCCTCTGATTCAAATAACCCCTCTGTTCAAACTGCAGGGCAAGGTAAGCTATTCTCAAGGCTACATTCCTGCATACCCCTCCTTTCTGCTGTTTTTACACCTCAGGGATAATTCCCACCAAGAACTCTCTAGTTAGTAGAAAGTTCCCTTCCTTCCTCTCCTTCAAACAAGCCTCTTTTGAACTCTTCATAACTTTTACTTTAGCCATCTTCCTAGGACATTTGACAAGACTGTCTCCTGAAAAACAAACAAACTCAACTTTAATCCCAAATACTCCTCCCTTCCTTGTCACCTAGAATCACCTAGCCATTACCCTTTAAAAGGGGAAGTTGCTTTTTGTTTCTTGCCTTGTATTAATTATCAGTACTTTGCCCTTTCCCTTTGTGTAATGCAAAATAAACTTCATCTCTTTGTTTAAAAAATAAACATTCTTTGAGCTGTGAATTCTTTCACAGCCTATGTCACTGGCGAAAACCCTAACAGTGAATGGAGTAGGCAGGGAGAAGGCAAATGGGAGACCCAATCTTTATTTAGGTTCAACCTGCTCTGTAATATGCAATGGCTAGAAAGGGGATAGATGAGCCATTGGGTGGTGGCGATTTGGAAGAGAGCAATTCTTTACAAATGAGTCAGGGGAGCCAGCACTGACCTAGATTTTGAGACAGTTGAATTGATCAGAGGTTCATATCATTCCATTGATAATGACTGAATGCCTATTAAGGGCCTCTAATTGGGTTACAAATGTGAATTATGTCACTATGGACGGGAAGAAGACCACTTTAATGTCAGGTTATGATCTGGGCAGGAGGGTTGGGGGCATAAAGTAGGAAAGCCAAGCCTGCCTTGTCAGTGATGGAGGATTCAGGGAAGGCTTCCTTAAGGTGGTGACAGCTGAGCTAAGACTAAGGAATGCTGATGAGTCACTCAGGAGAAGTGGTCAGAGGAAAATAAGATCGCTCTCAGAGGGGAGGAGGCATGGTGTAGAAAGGATACTCCCATTGGCCCTGGACAGCTCTCCCTATCCCTAGGATGTTTGTGGAAGTCATCTCACCAGTCTACTCATCCTTTTCTTCTCTGTAAACTTTGAACAATAGCATTGTGTAAATTGGGAGGAGGGTTACTGTGAGGATTAAATGAGAGAATGTACAAGAGCCGAGGGCATGACCCATAGTCAGTGTAGTTGTTATTAAGCAGAACAACTGGACAAAATGGCAATAAGGGTGGGAACACCCGAGGCGAGTAGAGACTGTCCCAGCTGAGTGTAACTGGTGACCAAGCCGCAGCAAGCCTGTGGCTGAGGAGGACATAGTGGGAGACAGGCCACCAATGCCTTGTTGAAGAGCTTGGAATATATTGTGTAGGCTAGGAGATACCATTGAATGTTCACTATTTTTAACTTTTATTGTTTCTATTAAACCAACAATATGGATTATTACAGAAATATTCAAGTAAGAATAAGCCAAAAACATTTCGCTGTTTTTAAATTTTAAACTTTGATCTTGGCTAAACATATATTTTTTCAGGATGAATTCAAACTGTTTTAAAACTTGTTTGTTTGTTTTTTACACAATAATACCTACGTTGGTAAATACCCAGCTATAGTACTACTTAATGCCTATGCAGTATTTCAGTGTGCAATTCAATAAATATATCAGAATTCATTTAATACGCTTCCCGATATTCAGTAGTTAGTTGCTTACAGTTTTTTCCCATTGTTTGCAGCAGTGTGGTAATGAATGTCTTTGTTTTGTTAGATTACATGATGATTTCCTTAAGCGAAATTGATGAAGTGGACTTGCTGAACCAAACATTTTTATTATTCAGAGCTTTGGTACATTTTTCAAAAACAAACCAACTTCTACAAATCCAGCCCTACACTTTCACCAGGAAAGAGATACAAGCTGTGGTTTTTGTTTTGTTTGGGTTTATTTGCCTGTTGAGGTTCAGAAAGGAGAGAAAGCTGCAGGAACTCTCAAGTGCAATAGACAAAAGCAAAAGTAACATTATTCATTTTTAGCAACATAGTGCTAGTTAACATTCTACTAAAAATAGGGGTATTTTTTCTCTCTTTCAGATCATCAGGAAAATAGCCTCCTGGGAGTTAATTCAAAGTTCCAACCTACACTCAGAAATGGGAGCAGTCCTTTGTGAGCTGTCTCCCTGCTATTACAGGCTAACTGCTCTGTCTCTTTCTCTCTCTCCCGCTGCTCTAATTTAATTGATAACATCCAGAAATTTTTCCTTCTCACTTGTATAAAGAATCTTATTAAACTCACTGAAGTCACATGTCCACATACAACCATCAGCCCTGTGGTCTGGCCAGTTAGATGTGCTGATTCCTCCACTCTGGGGCCCTGAGCCACACTCCCCAGAACCAGCTGGATGTGGAAATTGGCAGCTGTTAGAAAGGGAGATATAGAAGTCATGTCCGCCACAGGCCATTGTCAAATAAAATATTGACTTCTGGTTTCCACTCTGACATATAAGAGCTTAGAAGTTCTTACTCTCATCTTTACAATAAGAAAAAAGATGAACAATCAAAAAAACAGAAACTCTTTAGATCCATCAGATCATTGAAGTCACATGACTATGAAATTAACCTTTGCTGCTGCAAACCACTGAGATTTAGGGCTTTGTTAGCACAATACAACCTAGCCTATCTTCCTGATAAGGTGGAAAACATGTTTACCACACATGGTGAGACACAAGATCAAAGAGCAGGATAAGAAAAGACAGATTTGATCACATAAAAATGTAACACATCTATTAGGCAAAACACAAATCACATTGAAACAAATGGCAAGCTAGAGAAACCATTTGCAAGTGTCATGGCAAAAAACTGATATCCATAACAACTGAAATTTTCTAACAAAAAACCCAATGAAAAAGAGTACAAAAGCTCTCAAACTGCTATTCCAAAAGAGGAAATTTGCTTACAAATATTTGAAAAGTGTGCCTCCGTTGTGTGAAGCATCTCTATCTATCTATCTATCTATCTATCTATCTATCTATCTATCTATCTCTATCTCTCTCTTTCTCCTATTCCCTCTTTACATGTCCTCAGGTGAGGATTTAAAAACATTTTTAAGTATATATAGCCATTTCCCAACCTTCCGATCATAAAAATTAAAAACATTTATTTATAGCAACCGTTGACGGTACTATCATAACCTAGTGGATGTACAAATTAGTGCAAACTTTTTGTTAAGAGAACAATATATAGGTGTGTGCAAAGTTTATATTTGCATTTTAAAAAATCTCTCAAAGTGTTTCATAGGAATGAATCCTAGGTAAGTAATTATAGAAATTTGAAAAGATCTCTTTGTAAAGACAGTCATCACAGCTCTGTTTGTTATTACAAAATAATTGGAAACTCACATTATAGCAATAGAAGTTGGAATAAGTGAATAAGGTTTATGCATACAATGCTGTATTGGGCTACCATTAAAACAGAAAAAGGATGATTTTATCTTTGTCATGTAAAAGGTTATATTCCATAATGTGTGGGGAAAATAAAAAGCAGATCACAGAACAGTAATGGTTCTCAGGATGTGGAATATGTATGCCATATATGTGCAAAATCTCTGGAGGAATAAACATAGAGTTCTTAAAAGAGTTAACTCTGAATAATGGCCTTTGTGGTACAGTGCCAGTTGGATTCAAATGTCAAAAGACACGTCTTTTTACTTCCTACTTGACCAAATTTTATAGTCTGAATGTTTCCACTATCAGATATAACATTTCTAAATACTAGTTAACTAGAGATATTTACAATTGGGGGATGCAAAGAGTGAAATGCAGAGGAAATATACTTGTTAACGAACCTCTTTGGTCTTGGAGGAGAGGTAGAACATAGGAACAATTTCCAAGGAAAGCACCCTTAAGCGTTTGAGATGAATGTTCAGGGGGAAGCATGCCAAGGCCTGGGGGAAAGAGATTACCCTCCAGGCTAATGGATGAGATGAGTTGGGGCAGTGCTAAATGCTCAGAGTCTAATGACGTAGTGAAAATGGTAGTGGTAATGCTCCCAAAATATTGTCTGGGTTCCGCCCTAGGAAACAGTTCATCCAGAATATTGTAACCAAAGGTAGTTAAATGTGAACAACCATGGAGAGATGATCTGCTCCCAGGTCCTTATGGAGTAGGTAGAAACAAGCCCGCTCACAGAAAGGAAGTCTCCAAGGTCACAGAGCAGCGGTTACAGCCCATATGCCTGGTTTTCCTTCAGGAGAATTCTGCCTGTGAGCGAGCTCATTCTCTCCAACCCCACAGTGTCCGCAGAACCAGGAGTCAGGAAGGCGACACACTTCCCCTCTGCTCATTAGACTGTATGGGCAGGCACTGCCCGCAAAGGCAGGAGGCTGGTGACTTGGATGGCTCAGGGCAGCTGTGGAGGATAAGCCCTCACCAAACACATCTTCCCTCCCTCTCCCCATCTGTCAGGCCTCCCCTGACCTTCTAAGGTTGTCAGCTAGCCAGAGGAAAGACTTCCCAGACAACTTTGCATCATTATTCCTTTGGTAAAACATTTTTTTTCCTTCTGAGAATAAGGAAAAACAATAGCATCAAAGGTGTTATTTTTACATGGCCACAGTATGAATTTTGTCCTTATCACCCATCCCTGCTCATTCTGCATTTTCTCCATGTCCATCTTTGACCTCAACATTTCTTAGTCATCTTGCTTGATGCTCCTAATTCTCCCATCTTTCCTCATCTCCCATTTTCTCATGTCCTTTCCCTATTTTCCATCCTTCTTTCTGGGTTCAGCCCTAGAAAACAGTTCATCCCTTTTGCTCACCATCCTGTCTCATCCTTCCCTATATCCTCACATCTCATCTTCATGCCTCCACACCCAATTCTGTCCCACTGCTCACTCCCATCCCATTTCAGCTCATTCTTCCAGTTCCTTGGCTCCAAGAAGAGATCACAGAGCAGATGAACTCCAGGTGTAGCCATGGGACAGTTTTAGGAGTGATACAGCTGAGGGACATCACAGTAGAACTGCCAGGACAGGGTAAGTAGCCTTCGAATGGAGGCTGGATGGAGAAGAGACACAAATCAGGAATGGATGAGCTGATGCTGGATGAACACCAAGAAGGGGAAATCCTCTGGGCTGGCGCTGCACTTTTGTACTAATCCTGAAAGTAAATTCAGAAAGAAGCATCACTCCCTGGGGCTATATTGTGTATATCTTCTGAACTAGGAGGTTTGGAAGAGAAAAGTAAGACTTTGGAGGAGAAGGTTATATTGGACATTCTACATTGAAAATTCTAAGGATTTGATTGGAGCATAAATGCTTACTCTTTCAAAGGCTTTACCATATATGTGAAGAAGATGATTCAATAAGAGAGAAAAATATGACAGAGAGTGGAGATGAAGCATACCTTTTTTGACCTGAATATGTCATTTATGTGTCAATGTAGCTTTTATTTAATAGGCGATTTTCCTCTCTAGACTCTACCTGTCCCCTAGATATCTTATAAAGTTTTTATGTTAGTCAAGAAAAGGAACTGATTTTCTTGAAAGTGAAAGGTGAACAGAATAGAATATTTCTTGGCACTGGTTTAAAACAGCTTTCTGCACCTTGATCTAGAAGGAATCTCACATTTCTCATGAAAAGAAAACTTCACAGTTCTATTCTTGGCAATTAGGGCTGTGATTAAGCAAATAATTCTTCCTTGCTGCCCGGAACTACCTGGCTTCCAAAGCGTCAACTCTACATGGAAAGTGAGCATAGCGAAAAACAAGGTAGCAACTTTCCAGGGGGACGTGCTGGACATATCATAACCTCATATCCCCTTATCTACTTGTCTTTCTCTATAGCACGAATCACGACGTGATCTATCATATATGCTGCTTATTTATTTCATTTCTTTGCTTTCCCTTCATTAGAAAGTGAACTGCAAGATTAAAAAAAAGGGGGGCGGGGGGGAGGGAGGGAAAGAATGTGAGTTGCATGAGTGTAGATACTTTAGTCTATTTTGTTCACCTGTGCCCTAGAGGAGCATTTGTGTCATAGAAGCAATTCAATAAATATTATTGTATGAATAAATTATGTAGGGTTTCTATACAGGAAAAACATAGCATACAAAATTTTCCAACATGAGGATCTATAAATGAATCATTCATCATCATATCCCCAGGTTCCTGACTTCATGGGAAATTTTCCTCAACCCAAAAAAAGCAGAAAAGGAGAGATAGTATCACCCCTCAAGTCAGCAATCACCTCCCCACAAATACCCGCCACAGAGCACCCTGCACATCAGGGTTCCTGAGGCTGTGGATAAGTGGGTTCAGCACGGGGTGGATAACTGTTGAAAATCGCAATCCCTTTCTTGACTGAAGACTCCTCTGAACCCATACGCATGTAGTTGAAGATACCAGTTCCATAGAAGAGGCAAACCACAATGAGGTGGGAGCCACTTGTGAAGAAGGCTTTCTTCCTGCCCTCCCCTGAGTGGATTCGTAGAGCTGCAGCTGCTACATGGACATAGGAGGTGACAATGAGAGTCAAGGGTGTACCTGCCATTATGAAACCAACAGCAAAGAGCAGCAGCTCATTGAGTTGGGTGTTGGAGCAAGAGAGCGGGAAGAACTGTGGCAGGTCACAGTAGAAGTGATTGACCTCAGTGGGACCACAGAAGTTGAGTGTAGTTAGGGAAATAGTGTGGATCAGTGCCTTGGTGAGGGCACAGGACCAAGACACAGCCACCAATATCAACTGGATTGAATGGCTCATGCAGGCGCTGTAGATGAGGGGCTGGCAGATGGCCAGGAATCCTTCATAGGCCATGGCTGTCAACAGGAAGCAGCCCACACCAACCAGAAGGTAGAACAAAAATAGTTGGGAGAGGCAGGCTCCGTAGGAAATTTTACGCTTGTGGGACAGGAGGCGACCCAACGTTGCAGAAACAGTGACGGTGATATATCCAACATCTAGAACTGATAGGTTCCCCAGGAAGAAATACATGGGGATGTGGAATTTAGGCTCCATGAAGATGGCAGCCAGGGTGCTGAGGTTGCCCCCAACTGTGAACAGGTAAGCAAAGAGGAAAAGTACAAAGACCAGAGAATGCAACTTCTCTGTTTCAAGGAGGCCCAGCAGAATGAACTCAGTAACAGTAGTCCCATTGGTTGCAGCTTCTGGACTCATGAGTCCTGAGAGGAAATGTTCCAGGCATGGAAGCATCATTCCACATAACATAAATATTTTGAACCACCTATGTTCACAACTCCCTGATAAGGTCCCAGTGCTCCAGCTGATGATTTCCCACTCCCCACTACCTCACTCACTGACCTCCCACCACCTCAAAGCCTCTATCCTACTCTCAGCTGAAATGCCCCAAACCCCCACCACCTGTCCCTCCCATACTCTCTTTATTGAAAGGGCCAGAATACTTGGGAAAATACATTAAGAAAAAAGCAGGCTTTCTCTTTGGTGTACTAAGATTAAGATGGAATTTCCCCCATTTTACTCTGAGCGATTAGCCCAAACCAATAAGCTTATTTCAAAATAAAAACGAATGATATTTCTAGTAAAACTATAGGGCATTTAATAATATAATCTAGGTTTTCCAGGCTTTTATAAATAGTGAAGATGAAGCAAAGATATGGCAAGAATCAGGGAGATGAACCCCATGATTGTGGACATCAGACACTATAGTGAAGTATATTTCCCCAAGTTAAGGGACACACTCTGAAATATACATTCAAACTCCTTCAGTCAATAAATTGCCAGTATTTTTGTTTTTAATTAAGACCTTACTCTAGCCTTTGAATAACAGCTTAATTTTATACAATTTGTTCTTTCTATGATATCTGCTATCTGCCTCTGAGATAAAAATTGCAACATGACCTATGGTGGCTGCTGCTAGGGGCAGTTAGTTTTCTGCATTGGAAAGCCACTACCCTCCACTTGTCCTTGCCTTGGGCATGGTCCTTTGACCAATAGCTCTAAGGAGAGGTCCCCACATGAAGCAAGCACATATGTAGAGCCAGATGGAGCTAAGTTCTTCAGCTCCTATAATAAAGTCCTGGTCAAAATATATTTATGTGCCTTTACTGGCCATGGAATAAGCAGAGCTAGAGCTTCACTGAGAATAATGTTATTCCCTTGCAGAGAACACACTGGCATTAGAGGATGGAGTCTGGTGACTCTAACCAAAGGGAAAGTGTGATGAGAGCCTGAGCTCACATGGCTAAAATGTTGGATGCGGTGAATTCTAAAATAGTCTTAAAATTCTAAGCGCACATACTTGGTGAGATTGGGAGGGGGTCATCCTCAGGGTTAATCACCATTTATAAAACTGATAATAAATGCTTTACAAATTGACAAATCAATAGATGGATAACAGCTTGTTACATATATTTTATTAAAGAATAATTAACTACTCTCCATTTTCCTTTTTGGATCCATTTTAACACAAGAATTAGATAATGACCCTGTGATTTGTTACCTCTTTACTCATGCTGTTTTCTCTACCTGCAAGGGCTTTGCTCCAACTCCACATGGCCAAGTGTATGAAGACTTGACTCAAATACTGGCTGCTGAATGAATTCTTTTTTTTAAAAAAAGTCTCCATCTCAAAAGGATGCCTCTCTCTCTCCATCTCTCTCTCTCTCTCTCTCTCTCTCTCTCTCTCTCTCTCTCTCTCTCTCTCTCTCTTTCTCTCTCTCCCTCTCCATCTTGCTGTCTCAGCTACCACTATACATTATTTCATAGGACTTATTGCTGTTTACCTTCAAGCTAAGTCACTTCTCTAAAAAGCATGTCTGCCCTACTTCTCTGGAGACTGGTTCAGTTTTCCAATAGCAGTACTTACCACAATACTTCACACATAGTAGGTACTCAATATTTCTTAAATAAATAAATGATGGTTCAAGTGTTTATAGGATTTTTGAGAAGGAGGGCTCTAAAATGAGCTGGAGTTATCATGGAACATTTTGTGACATATTGAATTTGCTAGAGACTTTTATGCATTAGTCTGATGGAGGTGGGGGGACAAGTGCAGGGTGCAAAGTTGCTGCAGGGACTAACTACTGCTTTCCTAAGTTTTGATGGAACAGGCAGGAAATGTAGCAATCCACACACTGATGAGTTTATTTTCATGTAAATCACCCAAAAGAATAAGACCCTTAGGAGGGTGAAACCTTCCAGACAAGTAAGTTATAGTCAGGGATAGAAGAATAACAAAACAGCTGCTGCCAACCCTCAGGTGGCCAGAGGTACAACTTACCTGAAATCAGTGGGATTCTGAGATGACCTCCAATCATCCAGTGACATCTAGAAGGTCTGACAGGTTCACCATGATGCCCAACATGAGGAGCCCTCCTGTATGACCACTCTTGGTGATTTGTAATGAGCCCTAAATTCTCCTCACTGAGCTAAGACAGCTCCCTACTCTGGACCTCCACCAGTTCTTCCCAGTGATGAAAAGGCTCAACAAGGCCTGCGACTGGAGTGAAGGTTCTAGGCTGCCTGAGGAAGTCATCCTGGGCAGTGAACTAGACTCAGGAAGTCCCATCACACTCACCCCTAAGAGTAACAGAGAGCAGGTGGCTTCATCCAGGAAAGGGGGACATGGGCAAAGGGGCCAGAGAGGAACCAGGACCTCCATGTTATCATCCCAGATCTTTCCCTAAAATGGCTTCCCTTTTTTAGGGGCATCAGTTGCACTACATAGAGTTGGGTTTGAGCTGATGCCAACAGAAGAGCAGAGGAAGGATCCCTGAGAATACTCACCCTGACATGAGCATAGAAGACAGTGGGTTTCCTTCACGGAAGAAACTACCAGCTGTGCAGACTCAGTCATCTACTCAGAAAATGAGGAGCTACCAGCATATAAAAGAAAATGAGGAAAAACAAGCTGACAGCTCCTCTATCCAAGGTCTATTGTCACTGGGTGTTATCCTCTAGGGAGATCTTAGAAATTAGCCCTCCCAGGAAAGAGGGGACAGCTGGGGAGAGATACAAGTTGTTTTGTAAACAACTCAAGCCCTTCATAAATATAGCAACAATGCCTTACACCTTCTGGTAGTGAAATTTTCTTTAAAAAGGCCTTATCCTTGGGGATCAACAGAGGTGGGGCGCAGACCCTCACCCCCCAACCCTGAAGGGGCCTCAACCCTCACCCCTTCTGAGGAAGGTCTCCTGCCCCCATGGCTGCTTTGCTTCCCACGCGCAGCTCAGATTGGGATACAGGTGACAGATAGAGACTTGGCCCAGGTCAGATCGGGACCCAGGTAACAGACAACAGACTTGGCTGACAGCAGCTGCCCTATATCTAAATCCAGCCTAGCATCAGGAATGCTCAGGGCCTACTCAAGAATGCAAATAATCCTTTCCACTAATATTTACAGGGTAAACTAAGATTGTTGGTAGAGTATTAAATTTGACAGTAAAATAGTAATCAAGTTTTCAGATTAATTTAAATAGGCTAATTGAAATAAGTGAATAATCAAGTAAATTTAATTGTACTAGACAAAAGCTGTTCCTAAAGTAATAACTGAAATTTCTATTGGTAGTTCATCTCATGGTAAAATTCCTGAACATGCAATGAACCTAAAGCAGTCATATTTTTGGGCAA
Organism: Corynorhinus townsendii; assembly: GCA_026230045.1. Classification (NCBI taxonomy): domain Eukaryota; kingdom Metazoa; phylum Chordata; class Mammalia; order Chiroptera; family Vespertilionidae; genus Corynorhinus; species Corynorhinus townsendii. The sequence goes on from JAPDVU010000009.1 coordinate 36,876,226, forward strand.
AAAAATTAAAATTTAAAGTTATCAAGACTGTATTATAAAATTTACAAAAGCCTCCATTAATCAAAAAAAAAAAAAGGGGGGGGGGATAGTAGGGTAATATCATGTAAGGAAAAATATCCTGTAAGTAAATTACACCTAGAAAATTTTTACTTTACAAAATTAATTTTCATTTGTAATGCTAACAGCAAGACACCCATGAAAAACACACAATGTGTCTAAATAAGACAAAGGAAAATAGTTTGGGCAAAAATTAAAAGGATCCCAAATCAATTACATAGAAAAGATTCCTTTATTAACTTTTGGTTGAGAATATGTTTGCATATTTTCAGAAAACAACTCCAAGACCATGTGGCTTCCTGAAACAGAGAGGAACTGACAGGTCTGTTCCAACCACGAAGACAAGAGGAAAAACAGTCCAGAGATGGAGGACGCTGATGACGCCTTGCCATGCTAGCAGTCAGCAGCTGTGCATCGCTGCAGGTTGCCTAGGACGAAACCAGAGAGGGTCAGACCTGCATTGCCACCATGTGCCCACCATCCAGATATCATTGCTGACATGTACACATAAGGAACTGTTTGACATTGAAACGGGGACTCAGAACTGTTGGACATTGAAATTGGGACTCAAACAATTTTTGTTTGTTATTATATGTTTATTTCTAGTCTGCAGAGGCAAAATTTTTTTAAAGGAAAGAAATGGGGGGAAAAATAGATACAGAGGCAAAGAAGCATTGAACAGTGTGCAACTACAGAGGAAAGGCAGGGGAGGTTGGGCAGGGGCTGGGAGGAGTGGGGGGGAGGGCTGTAAGAGATCAACCAAAGGACTTGTACACATGCATATAAGCATAACCAATGGACACAAGACACTGGGGGGCGGGGCAGGCAGGTGAAAGCATGTACTGGGGGGTAGGGGAGGCCGGGGAAAGGTCAATGGGGGGGGAAAAAAAGGAGACATATGTACTACTATTTGTAATACTTCAAACAATAAAAAATATATATATAATATGAAAAATAAAAAGGCCTTATCTCTGCCCTGGCCTTATGGCAGGGAGTTGGGGCAGGCGATATAAATTCCACTTAATGGTGGGTTGCTGAGGCCTACAGGACTTGCCCATGTCCTTAAAGTCACCCAGCAAACTAGAGGTGTAAAATAGACTAGATACAGGTTTCCTAAGGGAGGGGTTTTCTTTCCCAGAGGCCAGCCCCAAGCAGGTGCCTTTGAGCAGAGACAAGCTCATTCCCAAACTTGCCTTAGCCCTGGGATGAGGAGGAGGCCCCAGAAGAGAAGCAAGGAGGGAGAAGCTTGCTCCAAACCCACTTTTCTAATGAGTTTTCAGGAGTGTGGTGCTTTCCCCCTCAGGGCCTTGTTAGTGGGGGCTACTGCGACTATTCCTTGGGGCACCTGGAAGTGGTGATAAAGAGCTATACCTACTAGAAGGACCCCAGGGATGCTGCCTACCAATATGATTATATAGGCCAGGCCCTTGAAAATGGAAAGCCCTGGTGAAGGTCATAGATTAACAAATAGACGATGTGTGAAGTGGACACATGTGTTCCCCCTACCCATATACCCACCAGTAACTAACTACTCACCCAACACCCCATCCCTCAAGAGAGAGTGCTCTCTCCTCCCAGCAGAGAAGCCTGGTGCCAGAAGAAAAGCACTGTAGACAGACCTGCTCCTCTGGTTACTAGTTGTTTGACTGTGTGCAAGCTGTTGCACCTTTCAGGGACTCAGTTTCCTCACCTGTGAAATGAGCATATTTCTATCACAAGTTATTAGTGAAGATTATTAATGAACAAAGACTCATTAAGTTGCTAGTAGAGGTTCAACAGTATGTGAAACATACCAATTGATAACATTTATGAGTGCTTGTTATAGACACGAGAGTGTAGTCAGAACCTTACATGCCTGGAGTCTATATCTGTCCTCACAATTCTATGAAGGGAGATTAGAGCAGACAGAACCAATGTTCTGACTCAGTTCTTGCTCGGCCCTTCTGATTTCAGCCCTGGCTGGACTGGAGAGTTCCCTGTAGGTTTCTGCTTAATGTGAGCTGACAGACTGTAGCCCCTACCTTGGAATCCTCTAATATCATGAACAATGGGACAGGAAGGCTCACTATGTCTGAGCACATGTGGAGCTCAGAGGGCAGAGGACAAGTTGAAAGTAGGAGACAGGAGACAGTGGATAATGCCCCCCCCCGCCCCCCGCCTCTTCACCAGGCAATTCTGTGAGGCATTCTATATGCTCTGGCACAATCCAGTCTCAGCTGTCCACAGCAGGGACCTTGGTAATGACCCTCAGTCAGGGGTACTTCTTTCTTCTTTGTGTCACTCTCTTCATAGCCTCAGTCTTGCTCCCTGGGACCACCTCACAAATAAATAAACTTGCTCTTGCTCCCTGAGATGACTTCCTGTTTAAACTGCACATGCATCTTTTCTTGGGCTGTGCTTTGGTGGGAGCCCAAGTCTGACAGTTGGCCATGGGATAGCCCTAGGAAGCACATTCTCCAGCGGAAATTCTGGAACTGGACCATTCATGACTGCTTGGGGTAAGTGGGGCTGGTGATAACCCCTAGCATAATTACTGAGACTCGCTCGTGATAGGATGTGATGAGGTACAGGTGGAAGGCAAAACACTAGGTTATGTGTTAGCTCTAGCACACTATTGTTATGGGAACCGCTAGTGGCCCAGTGCATGGGTTTGTGCACATTGAGAGGAAATTAATTAGAAGGTGGAAGGCAGGGTGGGACTGGAAGAGAAGGACTGGACGTGCCCTGGAGCCAACCTCCTGCAGCTCCTCCTCAGCTGGCCGCACCTGGGGCAATGCAGCTCAAAGGGCATCTGTGGAGTGAGTGGGCTCCCTGGTCCTGGCCTGCGGGGATTGGGACAGAACTGGCTCTCCAACATCCCCTAAGGGGTTCCAGAGTGCGAAGAACACTGTAAAGTTGCTGTCATTCAGCAGCTCCTGCATTGAGTGTCTGCCCCCTGGTGGTCAGTATGCATCATATCTACCGGCAGGTCAGATGGATGGTCGGTTGGAGAGTTGCTTAGCCATATATATATATAGACTAGAGGCCCGGTGCACAAATTCATGCATGGGTGGGGTCTCTCGGCCTGGCCTGCGATTAGGGCCAACTGGGGCCACCTCACCGAGTCCTATTGGGGCTGATCAGGGCCAGCCGTGGGAAGGGACTGCAAGAGGTTGGCCGGCCACAGGAGGTTGGCTGTGGCAGTGCATTAACCAGGGGTCAGCTCCTGTGTTGAGCATCTGCCCACTGGTGGTCAGTGTGCATCATAGTGACTAGTTGACTGGTCATTCGGTCACTTAGGCTTTTATATATAGACTAGAGGACCAGTGCATGAAATTTGTGCACAGGGAGCAGGGTGTCCCTCAGCCCAGCCTGCAGCCTCTCCAATCTGGGACATCCCTCTCACAGTCTAGGACTGCTGGCTCCCAACTGCTGTCCTGCTTGCCTGCCTGATTGCCCCAAACCACTTCTGCCTACCAGCCTGATTACCCCCTAACCATTCCCCTGCCAGCCTGATCGATGCCTAACTGCTCCCCTGAGGGCCCGATTGCCCCTAACAGTCCTCCCCTGCAGGCCTGGTCACCCCCAACTGCCCTCCACTGCTGGCCCGATCACCCCAAACTGCCCTCCCTTGCCAGTCTGGTCACCCCCAACTACCCTCCCCTGCCGGCCTTGTCCCTCCCAACTGCCCTCCCCTGCAGGCCTGGTCCCCTCCAACTGCCCTCCCCTCCAGGCTTGGTCACCTCCAAATGCCCTTCCCTGCAGGCCTAGTCCCCCCACTCCAGCTGCCCTGCCTGCAGGCCTGGTCACCCCCAACTGCCCTCCCCTGCAGGCTTGGTCCCCCCCAACTGCCCTCCCTTCCAGGTCTGGTCACCCCCAACTGCCCTCCCCTGCAGGCCTGGTCCTCCCCCCCAACTGCCCTCCCTTCCAGGCCTGGTCACCCCCAACTGCCTTCCCCTGCAGGCCTGGTCCTCCCCCGCAACTGCCCTCCCTTCCAGGCCTGGTCACCCCTAAATGCCCTCCCCTGCAGGCCTGGTCCCCAGCAACTGCCCTCCACTGCTGGCCTGGTCACCCCTTACTGCCCTCCCTTGCCAGCCTGGTTGCCCCTAACTGCCCTCCCCTGCAGACCTGGTCACCCCCAACTGCCCTCCCCTGCTACCCTGGTCGCCCCCAACTGCCCTCCCCTGCAGGCCTGGTTGCCCCTAACTGCCCTCCCCTGCCGGCCTGGTCACCCTCAGCTGCCCTCCCCTGCAGGCCCAGTCCCCCCCAACTGCCCTCCCCTGCAGGCCTGGTCTCCACTAACTGCCCTTCCCCTGCTGGCCATCTTGTGTCCACATGGGGGCAGCCATCTTGTGTGTTGGAGTGATGGTCAATTTGCATATTACCTCTTTATTATATAGGATAGATAGATGGTAATTATAAGAATAGTGGAGTTTTAAAAATAAAGGGTGGTTTTGTTAACTTTCTTAGAAGTCTTGAAAAAACATAACGATGGACCCAGGTCAGCCAGCTATCAATTCAAGGTATGTTATGAAAGCCAAGATACTTCCATGGCAACACTTAATAAGACATTAATCTTCTGCAGCCACAAGGCAGACAGTGCAGAAAATCCAACCTTGTACCTAATTGTAAGGGTGGTAGAGCTATAGTGGATGATGAATGTGTACCTTAGTTGCATCTCCTATGCTAAATCCAGAACCCTGATAGGGAAGGGGTGAGACCTTGAGTCCTGGATGGGGAAGTTTGAGAAGGTGAGCATGAGCATTTAGAACCCTCCAAATGCTCCTGAACTTGACTGGTAAAAGTATCCTTGCTCCCTTTCTAGAGGGAGTCAATCTTTTTTTTGCTGAAGACTATGCAAAGGAGGTGATTCTCATTCTCCTCAAGAAGTTCTCCCATTTCTCCTCAGTGCCTCCAGAAAAATTAGGGTTAGGTCTAGGCATAAGAAAATCCCATCTATAATCCAAGAGGAAATATTTATCTTCTGAAAAGAATTCCCATATCTGGCTGTGGCAGGCTGAATAATGGCCCCCAAAGATATCCAGGCCCTAATTCCTAAAATCAACTTTTGATAGAGTAAAAAAGACTGTAGATTGTTATGGATCTTCGGCTAGGGAGCTTGTCCTAGATTATCCAAGAGAGCCCAAAAAGCAAGAGTCCTTATAATAGACAAGTAGAGTTATTTTATTACAGAAGAGAGAAAGGCAATATGATGATGGAAGCAGAGATTGGAATGATGTGGCCACAAGCCAAAGGATGGATTCTCCCCTGGACCCCCCAGGAAGAACTTTCCCTGCTGACACCTTGAAGTTGGCCCTGTAGGACTCATTTTGGATTGCCTCCAGACCATAAGCGAATACATTTCTATTGGTTTAAGTCACCAGCTTTATGGTAATTTGGTAAAGGAGTAATAAGAAACTAATACACTGGCTATTAAATGATGGCATAAACTGGATGTTTCTACAGTTCATAGAGGAGCAATATGGGAATGGATCATGAGGAATGAAGGAGTAGGTACAATGTAAGGCTGAATAAGAAGAGTTCATTGACATGGGAACACTTTTCAGGATTTAGAGTTTAATCTTCTGGCAGGGATGCCTGGAGCTGGTCCCAAAAAACTTCTGAGATGTCTCTTTGAAATTGGATATTGGTTATAGGGCTTCTACAAGAACCACAGTCAGACCAAGTTTGGCAGGCCTACCTGTGTGACTGTGTTCCTCCATGTCACTGGGTGGGCAGAAGTGTTCCTAGTCTATGCTTCAAAGTGTAGGAGCTGGATTATGGGGTCACTTCAAGATCTGCAGCTGGGCCTACCTCTGAGGACACAGAAGAATGTGTCTTCTGACATTCTTCAGGATTGTGTGTTCAATTCCCAATCACGGCACATATCTAGATTGTGTCTTTGATTCCCAGCGGGGGCACCTGTGGGAGGCAAACGATCAATGTTTCTCTCTCACATCAATATTTTTCTCTCTCCCTTTTCCTCTATCTAAAATCATTAAACATATACTAGGATAAGGAATTTTTTTTAATTTGCACACAGGAATCATGCTTTCAAGAGTTACTAGAGAACACATGACCATTCAGCTCCCATATGTTCCCTCTATATACCAGGGCATCTTTGTGTGATAGAAAGAGATGAGCTGCATTTTCAGACTTGTAGAAGCCCGATGAGATAAATAAAATAATCCTGATCTCTAGCCATATGTTTTATTAACAGACCAAGTATACCTGAACTCCAGGGAATCAGATGACTCCCTGGTGGGGAAAATTTGCAGGAATATTTGGGAAACCCAGGCTATAACTAACCAAAGAGTCATTTCCTATGGGACTTGAGCCTGTAAGCATTCAGGGCTCCCTAGGTTCCACTTCTCCCCAGAAAAGGGAGCACACAGTGACTGAAGTTGTAATTTGTCAAGGGAATTGACAGCATTAATTTACATATCCATTGTCTATAACTAGCCAGAGGTTCTTTGGGATTCAATAACTACTATCCCCTACAAAAAAAAAAAAAAAAAAAAAAAAAAAAAAAAATCCTTATGCTCAGAAAGATAGAAGCAGTTCTGAATCGTTTGTCCTACTTACTGGTCCAGAGGATTTCTCCTTTAGTCCAAAAAGAGAATAGGAGGAAGTGACACTGGAAACCTTATTAAGTCAGTGACCGCTTCCCTGTGATTACCCGCCAGAGGGCACCCTGCACATCAGGGTTTCTAAGGCTGTAGATAATTGGATTCAGCATAGGGTTGAAGACAGTGTTAAAAATTCCAACAGCTTTATCTTTGTCTGAAGCCTCCTCTGAACCCATACGCATGTAGTTGAAGATACCAGTTCCATAGAAGAGGCAAACCACAGAAAGGTGGGAGCCACATGTGAAGAAGGCTCTCTTCCTGCCCTCCACTGAGCGGATTTGTAGAACTGCAGCTGCCACGTGGATGTAGGAGGTGATAATGAGAACCACAGGTATACCTGCCATTACGAAACTCATAACAAAGAGCAGCAGCTCATTGAGTTGGGTACTAGAGCAAGAGAGCTGGAAGAGCTGTGGCAGGTCACAGTAGAAGTGATTGACCTCATTGGGACCACAGAAGTTGAGTGTAGTTAAGGCAATAGTGTGGATCAGTGCATTGGTGAGGGCACAGGCCCAGGACACAGCCACCAATATCCACTGCACTGAATGGCTCATGTGCGTGCTGTAGGTGAGGGGCCGGCAGATGGCCAGAAATCGGTCATAGGCCATGGCTGTCAACAGGAAGCAGTCCACACCAGCCAACTGGTGGAAGAAGAAAAGCTGTGTGAGGCACGCTCCATAGGGAACTGCACGCTTGTGGGACAAGAGGCGACCCAATGTTGAGGGAACAGTTACGGTGATGCACCCAATGTCTAGCATGGATAGGTTCCCCAGGAAGAAGTACATGGGGGTGTGGAGTTTGGGCTCCACCAAGATGGCAGCCAGGATGCTGAGGTTGCCCCCAACTGTGACCAGGTAGGCAAAGAGGAAGAGCACAAAAACAAGAGGCCACAGCTCCGGTGTCTCCACCAAGCCCAATAGAAGGAACTCAGTAATAGTTGTTCCATTGGCTCCAGATTTTGGCTGCATTAGTTCCTGCAGGGAAACATCCAAGGAGATAAAGAATCATTCCTCTCGATATATTTATTCAAAAAGAAGAAATTTTTTTCTGTATGCTGAGCTTTTTACTAAGTACCCACTCTACAAGTAAGGACTTTCCTACTCCCGAAGACACACCACAGCTATTAACTCTCTTGTGACAATTACCTCAATGGCTTTCTTCATTCTCAGGTATATGGACAGGTGACATCATCATTCTGGACTTCTCTTTCTGTCTTAGCTGGAAGAATCTATTAGTAGAGATTATGAAGGGCAAAACCCATGGGAAAAATAAATAAGTAGAAAGTGTATTTCTGATTTAAACATAGCAGAGTAAATCTGGAACTTTCTCTTCTCAAACCTCTTCCCAATACAGATAAAATGAGAATATCAATATAGATTCTATCTTCAAAGAAACTAGTAAATATCCAAAACTCTTAATGCACAAACTACATCAGAGGACTTCAAGTACAGTGGAGGTTAAATAGGAGAGTGGCAGAAAGAGAAAAATCCATGACCATAGGAAAATCTAGACAAGTATAATTCTCCATAAAAAAGGGGCACTCACTAGGGAATAAAACCAAAAGCCCTTCTTTGCAATAATGGGAGTAGGGTGCATAGTATGACATCATTACCTCTGTGATCCTGAGTTGGATTCAAGAAGCAGGGGAGAGCTAAATGACAAATCTCACAGGTAGACTGTAGACAAAACATAAAGCTGGGATGAGAGATAAAGAAAACAGTTCTAGTTACCTATCTACATTGATTACAGATAAGGAAATGCTAAAATAACTCACCCCTAATTTTGAATCATAAGGGTGCCAGAAGACATAATAGTTATGCAAATGAATGCTCCCAATATCTGGTATTGATATATACAGCCAAAAGTGCAGGATTTCAAGCAGAAATAGAATAATAACTAGTGGATTTTAGTGACTTTTATAATAGAGTTAATTTGACAGAAAAGTAAGGCTATAAAAGACCTCAATATAATGAATTATTCAAGAGGTAGAACTGATATGCTCACCTTTTTCTTTTTTCCTCTTACACTCAACTTTTTCAAATGCCCACAAAACATTCACCCTCCCCAAAGAGCATATATAAACCAGAAATTCAGCAAATTCTTAAAGCATAAACAATTCAGACAATAATATTTAATCACAATCCAATTTAAAGGAAAACAATTTTTACCAATAAATCCCAATATTTTTAAAAATCTTTAAGACACAGTTGGACCAAAGGTGGAATCAAAACTAAAAATAAATAATGTCTGTGCAAGGAAAAGGGGAGATAATGAAATCAATACACACTAAAGGATTATCACTAAATCAATGTTTAGAAGAAAATGTATAACCTTAAATAACTATATTAACAAAAAGAAAGAACATTGATTAAAAAATCAAATAAAAAAATTAGAAAAGAACTATAAGAAATGGGGAGAGGTTGGAAAAAGGGTGCATTTAGTTAAAAGAAGAATGAAGTTTAAGGATCAAATGCATAAGATGGTGACTATCTATATATATAAAAGCCTAATATGCTAAGTGTCCGACCGATCGGTTGACTGTTCAGTTGACCACTTGATCAGTTGCTATGATGCACACTGACCACGAGGGTGCAGACACTTCAACCAGTAGATTAGCCTGCTGCTGGGGTCTGGCTGATTGGGACTGGGCGAGATGGCCCCAATCGTCTTCAATCACCCGCCAGGCCAAGGGACCCCACCCATGCACGAATTCGTGCACTGGGCCTCTAGTTGTTAATAACACTGGATTGCATCATTGAAATTTGCTAAGAGAACTTCTTAAATGTTCTGACCAAAAAAAAAGTAACTATGTGAGGTGATAGATGTGCTCATTAACTTGATTGTAGGAATCCTTTCACGATGTAAATGTATGTAATATTATGTTGTACATTTCAAACATATTTCAATTTTATTTGTCAGTCACACTTCAAAAAAGCTGGGAATAAATGAAAATAAAATGACATTTTATAAGCTTTAAAAAAATGACAGGTCCAGGAATAGACCTAAGGTAATGTAGGAATTTAATACATGATGTAAGTGGAATCTTAAGTGAATGGGAAAATGTACATGCAGTAAGTACTATGAGTAGAAGCAATAACAGAGCTATCTTGGAAAAACATAAGTTGTATATGTACCTCATATATTTTGCAAAAATAAAATTCTAAACGGATCAACTATTTAAATGCAAAATTAAAATTATTAGGGGGAAATGTGGAATTTTAATAGTATAAGGATGACTCAAAATATAGGGGAAAAACTTAAAAATAACCATAATTGACTAATCTATAAAAATTTAAAACTTCCAGCAAATTAGCTAAGCTAGAACTACATTCCCAAATTCCATTCTCTGTATAATTCCAGGTTAGAGTTGGCCACAAGGGGAATTTGCATGGTAGTTGTAAGGTAGAATCAAAAAGAAAAAAGGGAAATTTGGCAATATATTTCAAAATTACTAGTGTGCTTTTTCTTTCACCCAGAAATTCCACTTCTGAGAATTTATCCAAAAGATATATGGGTACATTTAAAAAGTGACATATGCATGATGCTGTTTGTTGCAGCACTGTTTGTAATAGCAAATAATTGAAAATAACCTAACTGTTCTTTATCAGAGGACTGGCTAAATTCATAATGGTATACCATTACGAAGGCATACTATGCATCTATATATGCATCTATAGAAAACAGCTTTGTCTGTGGTAATTTGAAAGATATCAAAGCCATATTATTAAATGTAAAATACAACTTGTAAGATGCTTTGGTTTATATTGAAAAGGAGAAAAAGAACACACACAGGCACACTGGTTAATATAATATAATATAAGTTTTTATTTGTAACATATATATATATATATATATATACATATATATATATATATATATATATCCACAATAATACTCAAGACTGGAAGTATTGGTCTTCTCTGGGGAAGAAGATTGAGTTAGTGGGAGGCAGAGTGATAGAATGAATGAGTAAATAATATATTAGAAAAACAAAAGTAAATACATTTAAATAAGTCAATAAACTGATATCTGGGCAAGTAAGTCTAAGCAAGAAAAAAAATGGGTAAATGCAAACAATTACAAGTAGAAAATATTACAGCCAGAAATACACAAGAAAAAAATAAATTTTAAGAGAAAACTCCCTATAACTCTATATTACTTAAATAAAAAATTTAAGTAAAATAGGCACAATTATAGAAAAATGTAAAATAAAATATTTTAAATAGTCTTCAAAGCCAAATAAAACAGGAGGGAAAAATGAAAAAATTGTCAAATAAATAATTACTCTAGTAGCAAGCTCTAGGTCATAACACTGTTGGAAGAAATTTTGTTTAAACTTTAATGACTAGAATATCACATGGTATATAAACTTCCCTGCAGCAGAAAAATATTAAGCACCCCAATACTGCAAAACTATACAACATAATATTATTTTAATACTAACACAAAAACACTCAACACACTCTCACACACAGAGAAACAAGACTTGAAGGAAATACCAAAATGTATCCGTGATTTGAGTTATGATACAGGTGATTTTTATTATCTTTCTTCTAATCTTCTCTACTTTCTGATGTGTCTAAATTAATAGCTTATTCTAATAATATTTTACAAAGTACCACCTTGTGGGCATGATCAAGACATACCTATTAAGTGCCACATCACAGTGAACTAACTGAACAAAAGAGAAACCAGAAACCACTTCCCCTGTGATTTCCACTGCACAGGCTGCCCCAATATCTTTAATACTGACAAGATTTCCTGGGAGCATTCCCTGATAATAGTCATAGCTATCCGTTACCAAGACACTTACTCGGGACTCGGCACCCTGTAAGGGTCTAAGTGCTTTGCATGTATCAACTCACTTCTCATTTATTCCTCACAACCTCCCCATTAGATGGATACCATTTTTAATCCCTGTTTCACATGGCACAGGAAGGAGGCGGGGAGACATGAGTCACATAAAGCAAGTGGCAGAGGCAGGATTTTAACCCATGTAGTCTGACTCCAGAGCCTGCTCTTAACCTTTACACACACCACTGCTCTAAGAAACCCAACGTATTTGAAGGATCATAAAGCCATGCCCATCTCCTGCAATTCTCTCTAAATCTATTTCTGACTCATCCTTATGACTCAAAGACCCAGTCCCACAATCACTGAAGCTGTACCCTTGTAGACCCCAGGTTGCAGTAGCTGAAGTCCAAATGAGTGCCTTGGGCGGGTCACGGTCACAGTCAGCAGACTGCATGTTGTCAGATTGCAAACTTTGTGACTTTCTGTATCCCCATCTTTACTCATGCTATCTCCTCTATATAGAATGTCCTTCTCTCAGCTCAAATGCTCCCTCCTCCAGAAATACCTCCCTGATCTGTGCCCATCTTATAAGTACTTCATGCTAACCGATTGCGCCACTGGAGCTCCTGTGCCCATCTTAAAGTGATATTTACATCTTCAACATTCCAGCTTCACTTTGTCTTCTACATGGCGCTCACCACTTCACCTTCTGGCCCAATCAGTTAGTCATTCAGTGTACTTCCTACAGTCCATTTTAGGATAAGATTCAAATCTGATTCAACTTTAAGAACTATATACATAAATTCATTTTAGTAATGTTCCATTCATAGATAAATTAATATATCCTGACAAAGAGGGCATCATTGTGGCCTACAGGAGTGAGGAAAGGGCTTCTGGACAGGTTGGGATTTGTGCTGGACTTTGAAGAATTGATATGATTTGGAGGCGGTAGAGTCATATAAAAGACACAAGGTTAATGCTGTAGAGATGGCTCCTTCGTTTGTCTTGATGGGGCATGCAGTTGTAGCAATCCACACACTGACACGGTTTTATATAAATTTTCCATGTATTTTCTATAATCAGAAGAAATCGTCCTTAAAAATAAGTAATTCATGACCAGTCTTCAGTCAATAAAGGATGAAGCTGCTGACTAGTCTTCAGTCAATAAAGGATGAGAACTTCTAAATTCTGGGTTGTCCACTGGACTATCCATCCAGGACATCCGTGCTGATGAAATCATAAGAGTGATCAGAGTCAAGGGGTTCCTTCTAGACCACTACTCTTAGGGTCTTGCAATTCTTTTCTTCAGGCTATCTATTATGCTGTGATCACTTCCTGCTCTGAAGTTCCACTAGGTCCTTCATGCACTTTAGGTTGGTCTTAGCGACATGGTCAGGCTGCCCAATAAAGATTGGGTTCCCAATAAGGGAAGTGGAACACTGAATCTCATCCTGTTCACCCATAACAGAATAAAAATTAATAAATTTTTTTATAGAAACACGCTTTCATCTGAAAGAGAGGGAACAGATAAAGATACCTGGAGGAGGAGCTCCAATCTCTGCATCATAGTCCCAGCTATTCCATTCACCTGATATGTCATCCTGAGCAAACCTCTGATTTCTGCTTGTGAGACCTTGGTTGCTGCATCTGTAAAACCAGGAGGTTTTACTACTCAATAACAACTAAAGTCCCTTCCCTGTTACATGGGAGCAGAGGGAGGGCCATGAAAGAACCCACCTTGGGTTGGTGCAGAGGCAGGCAAGATTTTATAGAAAGGGATGTAAAAGGGGCAACAACCTGCTCAAGCTCTGTTAGCTACTCGGGATGAAAGTATGGGGCTATATATATGGTAATGGCATAAAGAGAGGCTGAGATCATCTCTGACATGGACTTCTCCACCATAGTGTTATCCTCATGGGACCTCAAAATTAGCCCAAGAACAATGAGGATAATAGAGGTAGAGCTAAGGTAGATAATACAAGCCCTAATTAATACTACAGCGATCAAGCAGTGGGGCCTTCTACCTCTGTAATGGTTTAGAAATTTTCCAAACATTCTTACCCCCCTTTCCATATTAATCTGCAGGAATCATTTGGGCAGTTACTATAATAACTCCACTTAACACCTAGGTCATAGGAGAGTTGTTTGTCACCCAGGGAACTTCGCTCACTCAGATGTCTTGTTCAAATAGGACCTGTGGGCAGAGACAAGCTGCCTTCTGAAGCTGGAGATGAGGGAGAAACCCAAGAAAGGAGGCAAAAACCGGAGAAACTTTTTCAAATGTCAAATTCTTAATGAAATCTCAAGAACAACGTACATTCTCACCTGGGGCCTTGTTAGTGAGGGCCACAGAGACTGTGCTGTGGGAGTCCCATAATGATTCCAAGAGGTGGTGGAAACACTGTACTGTGCTGGGAGGGCCCAGGGGCCTCTGGGAAGATGCACCCTACCACTAGTTTCTGGGCCAGGACCTTAGAAGATGACAGTCTAGTGGTAGAGAGGAAGAAAGACAGGAATTTGGAGAAGTTGTGTAGTGCATGTCCTCCTCAATGAATTACTCCCATCGCTCTTGTGAGAGCCTACTTTCTTCTGGACTTTGTAGAAGAATAGACCTGCTCTCCAGTTACTAGCAGCTACTGAACACTTTTGGACCCCGGTATTCTTGCCTTTGGAATGAGAGTAATATCCCCTCTTAGGTTGCTGGGAGGATTAAATGAGTAATACACAAAGTTCCTAGTAAGAGACCACAAATGTTGTTAACTAACATAACAATTGGTAACATTTATCATGTGCTTGCCATGTATGTTACAGCATACCATGAGCTTTATATGCACTGAATCCCAATCAACCCTTTAAACAATTCCCTGAAGTAGACCCCTTTATTATTTCTATTTAACAGATAAATAAATTGAGATTCAGAGTGATTCAGTAATTTGCCTAAGGCCACAAAGTTAGAACTTTGAGGAATTGGGATGCAAACTTGTATTTGTCTGATTCTAAGGTACATGATCTCAACAATTATGCAGTATGACTTACTCTCCCACCCCCTTCCAATCAATCCCTCTTCCGCAAACAATATACTTTTAGTTCCTATTGTTTGTGATAAATGCAAACAACCACAGTTGTTTCAAATGTACCACAGACTGTGCTCTAAGATTGAGCCTGAAGCACTCAACCCTCAGTAAAAGCAGCCTCAGCTCCACTCCAATAGCTCAGTCTGTAGCACTGAGTTCCACATGCACCTGCTATCTCCAGTGTCACTCTCTAGCTCTCCCATTGTATCTGCTACTTAGTCTCACTGCAAAGAATTACACACTTGGTGGTCTTACTAGAAGTTGACACTCCATTGTTAGGCTTGCATTGTTGGCTCAGGGATGTAATGTGTGAATGTTAAGACTCTTCATCATTCAGTAACATTTTTCTAAACATAAAAATTATAAATGATAGTAGAAGCTTAAACTTCAGTAAAAATCTACAGCAAAATTAAATATACTTTAAAAATAATTCTGAACTGAAAGAGGAAAACTACTAGTGCAGTATCACATTCATGCAAGAACCAGCCTTTATATTAATTTTCAGCCTAGACACACATGATCTTGGTGGTCAGAAATCTTTAAGCCTTGAGCCAGTTTAAAGTTGTGTAGTGCCACTGTTACGGGCTGAATTTTTGTGTCCCCACCAGAGTTCAAATGTCTTATTGTGATGGTATTCAGAGGTGGGGCCTTTGGCAGGTGACTAGCTCATGAGGGTAGAGGCCTCATGAATGGGATCAGTACCCTTTAAAAATGACCCCAGAGCCCTGGCCAGCATTGCTCAGTGGTTAGAGCATCGGCCTGCACACTGGAGGATCGTAGGTTCAATTCTGGGTCAAGGGCACATACCAAGGTTGCAGATCTGGCCCTACCCTCCAGTCTGGGAGCGTGTGGGAGGCAACCAATTGATATGTCTCTATCACATGGATGTTTCTCTCTTCCCTATCTCTCTCTCCTCCCTTCCCCCTCCCATCCTCTCTCTCTCTAAATCAATGGAAAAAAATATCCTCATTTCTTAGGTAAGGATTTAAAAATATATAAAAGTGACCCCAGAGAACTTCCCACCCCTTCTGCCATTCATCCCTTCTGTCGTGTAAAGACACAATGGAAATATGGCCAACTATGAAATGGACCAGGAAGTGAGCCCTCATCAGGCACTGAATCTGCTGGCACCTTGTTCTTGGACTTTCCAGCCTCCAAAACTATGAGAAATAAATTTCTGTTGTTTATACGCCATCCAGTCTATGATATTCTAGCAGTCTGAACAGACTAATACAGACAGCTGCCAGGGCCAATCAGAACAGAAACGAATCACCTTTGAAAGAAATGAATGATCTCTGGGAAAACATACCTTCATCTGAGGTGTCAAATTATTCATATAAGTAACTTTGCTAGAACCTAGTCTCACTAGCAAAGAAGGTTCGATATATTAGTTTCCTAGAGCTGCCATAACTGTTATGGGGCGACCCGCAAGAGACGACCACCAGAGACAGAGATCAAAATTTATAAGCCTTTATTAAGCGGGCCAGTGACTACAGTTGCAGCACTTCACCGCGGTAAAGGCCAAACTGCATGCAATGCAGACCACAGGTGTTACAGCATATTTATACTCAAGAGGGAGTTAGGACAGTTACAATGACAACCCAAAGGTTCCAAAAGCTATTTCAGCTGTTTCCAAGAAACTCAAGGCACAGGTGCAATGCCTGGGCACTCTTGGCCGGAGCGTGAACCACCACCTCCCTCCAAACTCCAACCGACCCATTGTTCAGTGACCTACTCCACCTCCCTCTGACTTAAGGCATCCTGCATCCTGGCAACGGGGGAGCTGTGCAATGTTTGGGGCCCAGAACATAACAAAGGACTACAGACTGGGTGGCTTAAAACAATGGGAATTCATTGTTCACAGTTCTGAAGGTTAGATGTCTGAAATCAAGCATCAGTATTGGAAGGCCATTGTTCCTTTTGAAACCGGTATGGGAATCCTTTCTACCATCTGACAGGTGATTTGATTTTAAAATGTGGTATGTATATAAAAAATACATTAATCAGACCCCACCAGTGTGGCTCCATGGTTGAGTGTCAACCTATGAACCAGGAGGTCACGGTTTGATTCCGGGTCTATGAAGGAGGCAGCCAATCAATGATTCTCTCTCATCATTGATCTTTCTCTCTCTCCCTCTCCCTTCCTCTCTCTGAAATCAATAACAAAATATTTAAATTATATATATATTTCAGAAACATAGAAGAAATTATTGCCACTGTGAAACATGGATGGAATTGGATGGAATCATGCTGAGTGAAATAAGTCAACCGGAGAGAGAGAGACATATTCTGTGTGGTATTGAAATCAAATTGCTGTGTTCAGATCCAGGTTCATTGACTCTCGATATCTAAGCATGAGTTCATGGACAAAGAGGTAAGTGAAAACAAAAGTGAAGTTTGTTAAGAGATTGACAGACTCCCTCTAGCATGGAAGGAACCCTCATAGGTTGCTATGGAAGCTCTCTGTCTAGGGATATATATATATATATATATATATATATATATATATATATATATATATCCTGCTGGCTTCTGATTGGTTCTTCCAAAGAAGCTCTCTAGGAGTGGAGGAAGCTCTCTCTCTAGGGGTGTTGGTCTTCCCTGCCCAGTTGGGTTGCCCCAGCAACTCTCTCCTAACTGGGTTTCGCCCAACTGGGCTGCCTTAGCAACTAGTCAGCAAGCTGTATACTGTTATTCTTGGACTTCCCTATTCTCCTTTCCTCCCATGATCCTGTCCTTAACTACCAATCCCTCTTCTATCTCCTCAGTATTACTTGTATGTGGAATCTTTGTATTTTTTTCAAGCCAATGTCATAGAAATGGAGACTAGAATTCTGATTGCCAGGAACTAACTGGCGGGGAGAGAGGGGGAGGAGGAAATGGGGAAATGGGGAGATCTAGGTCAAAGAGTACAACTTTCAGCTTTAAGATGAATAAGTTCTGAAAACCTAATGTACAACATAGTGACTATAGTTAATAATACCTGAAGGAATATTTGTTGATTATTCCTTGAAAATCTTGAAGGAAAAATAATTTCCAATGAGGAAATACTAATGGATTGCATTAGTCAGCTAGGCCTCTATAAAAAAAAATATCAATTCCCAGTCAGGGCACATGCTGGATTGCCCGGGTAGTTTAAACCACAGAAATGTATTTCATTACAGTTTTGAAAGCTGGAAGTCTGAGATCTGGGTGCCAGTGAGGTCAGGTTGTGGTGAGAGCTCTCCTCCGGGCTTGCAGGGAGCTGCCTTCCCACTGTGTCCTCACATGGCAGGAGAGAGAGCGTTCCTCTCTATTTCTTCCTCCCGTCTAATGCCATAGTCCTATCGATTAGGGCCCCATCCTAATTTAACCTTAACTCCTTCATAACCTTAAGGTTATTATGGAATATTTTTTAGTCTATGCACCAATCAGTTTGAGTCAATAATCCTTGAAGTACATCCAGGTTTATTTTACGGGTTCCCCACATGTGGGATGCTCACAGGCACACTCACCCTGTTTATTCCTCATCTTTACATCTGATCATTGGTTCTTTATTTAAAATTATTCACATAACTTTTCTAATCATTGTACCAATGCCTTACTTTTGACCACCATCATTTTCCACTTGAAATATTGTAATGCTTTCTTAACTTCTTGATTACTGGTTCCCTCCTCATTGGACCATTTTGAGGCACTCCAGGCCAGGCAAATTATTAGTTTTAAGAGGAATTTTTCACAACTCACAATCTATACACAGGTTATTTCTATGGTAAATATATTTACAAAATTAAATGAAAATTGTAAAAGCATTTTTCACTAGCATTTTATCAGCACAAATATGAATATAACTTCTTAGATCTCTGGATAATTTAGCAAAAATCATAAATTTAAAGACAGGAAATGAATGGAAGGAAGAAAACACATTCTAATCCTTGTGTTCCATAAAGGGAACTCAAGCTACTGTTTTGTTCATGACTCTATAAATAGAGAAATGAAGGGTTAAGTATGTCATTCTACTATTTAACTAGGTATCCACTAACAAAATTTTAAAAAGTAGAAGTCACTATATCAAATCAAATCAACTGTCGTCTATTATAGAAAGAGAAGTAGACCTTCCAAGTTTTAGTTTAAAGAAAACCTACCAGGGTCAAATACCTAATTTAACTTTAATTAGAAAGGGAAAATGAGTGAAATTCCAAGGCACTTGCAACTATCAAAGGAAGAGAACAGACTGAAAGCTGTCAGGGGAGTGGGGGGCTGCAGAACAGGGTGAAAAGGTGAAGGAAGCCCTGGGTGGTGTGGCTCAGTTGTTTGGGCATCGCAGATGCACCTGAAGGTTGCTGGATAGATTCCAGGTCAGGGCACATAAAGGGGTTGCTAGACAGGTCCCCGGTAGGGGGTGTGCAGGAGGCAGCCTCTGAATATTTAATTCACATGTCAATGATCTCTCTCTCTCTCTCCTCTCTCTCTCTCTCTCTCTCTCTCTCTCTCTCTCTCTCTCTCGTTGCTCTCTCTATCTCTCAAAATCAGTGAAAATATTTTTTTAAAGGTGAAGGGATCAAGATAAAGAGAAACAAACAAACAAAAAAAGATCACAAAGATGACAGCATGGTGATTACCAGGAGGGAAGGGGTATGGGAAAAGGCAGTAGATGGTATAGTGGGGATAAATGATGATGGAAGGACACTTGACTTAACGTGGAGAACACAAAATGCATATACAAATGATATATTATAGAATTATACCCCTAAAAGCTATATAATTTTATTAAGCAAGGCCACTCCAATAAATTCAATAAAAAATCTATAAAATGTCTCTTAAAAAAGAGAAGTCTGCCTTCTTATGAATGTATTTAATAAAGTCGAAAGATTTAAAAGGAATATTTTATTTTATTTTCTATTTAATTTGCGAGCTAATAAAATCCCCTCCAAGTAACAAATATAAGGTGATCCATGGATTGGAAGATGTCCTTTGTGACACAGATGTGTAAAATGGTGGATCCAAGTTTCTGTGTTCACCTCCAGCCACTCCTCTCTCCCTCCATTCATGTATAAATGTTTACCTTTGCAAAGTATCTTTTGACCTTAGATGTGATGTATTGGAGACATCTGTCTATCATGTTGAACCATTTTGGTGATATGAATCTTTGGGCAGCAAGTGGTCTGCTCATAAGACTGTGGAAATTCACTACAACTTTGGAGGCCTGATGACAGGGACGGTCAGGAGATCAAAGCAGAACCAGTCTGACTGTCTTTGCACATCTCTCCTTAGAGGTGTGTGTCTGTCAGAGGTTTGTATCCCCTCCCCCCACAGTGTGTCTCCCAAGAGAGAAGCCCTGCATGCCTCTTTTGTTTTATACTGCACCCTCGAATCATTTAAGTTCAGGGTGAAAAAGTTAACTTCAAATTCTGAAAAGCAACCTTTGGTCTGAGCCCTTAGGTTTGATGAGGCTGCCAGCTCCAGAGCGGATGCCTCTGGTCTTAAGATACTGTGAGAGTGTGTGTGGGAGCATTTAAATGAGTCCTTTGCATACCCTTGTGTATACAGAGTTAAGATATGGTTATTCACTGCCTGACACTGCCCCAAACAAAAACATCCAGTGTTGAACCCCCCTGGAGGCAGGCCACCCAGTGATTAAAATGGAACAACTTAGCCATGAACTTGACAAGTCAAGGAGTCTGTGTTGGTCACTGAGAATGAATGAGGGGAACAAATCTGTGATATGGCCACCTGTGGAGATGTCAGCTTAGTCAAGAGCACAGCCCTGATACCCTCTCCCAGCAACAGCCCACACACTACAGCACTGAGCTGGAAAGATAGACAGCTCTTTTTCATGGCAATTATTTCTTGGTAGAAGGAGTGAGTCTATCTTCTTTTTGGTCACATTTCAATCCTTACTTAACTAATAGACATTATCCTTTCTGCCCACCCCATGTGACTCAGTGGTTTTGTGTTGCCCTATGAACCAAAGAGTTCACATTTTGACTCCTGGTGAGGGCACATGCTCAGGTTCCTAGCTGGATCCCCATAGGGGGCACACAAGAGGCAGCCAAGGAATGGTTTTCTCTTATCTATGTTTCTATCTCTTCATCCCTCTCCATTTCTCTGTCTCTAAAGTCCATAAAACCATATTTTAAAAAACATTTTTCTAAAACCTTAAAAAATCATGCATTTTATTACTTAATATATGATGATAAAGAGAAACATCTGCCTTTCATATCTTTATACTATTCATGGTAGAACAAAATACTACCCACAGATAAACACTGCCTGTCCAGGAAAAGAAAGATGTTATAGGTGTCTCAGAGACCCAGACATTTCCCTATGTTTTCCAACTCTCATGTCGTAATTCTCAAAGTGGTCTATACCCCAAAGTAGTACAAATAGTTAATATTGAGGCTCCTTTTTACACATAATGTTTGCCTCTTAGGGATTTTCCCTCTTAATAAAAATTGTTTTCATTCTCACCAAATCACAATCAGTCTTCTCATCTGATTCATTACATATTCAGACAGGAAAAGGCCTCATGTGCTTCTGTGAAAACTCACAAAAGGTAAATCCGTGGGGACACTTAGAGATGAGGGACTGTCAGGGACTGACAGGGAGGGTGAGCAATGACTGGCTACCACCTGAAATGATCTGGATGAAATATTCTGGAGAGGGATTGTGATGTGATGTGATGGTTTCCAAAAATTGTGAATGTACTTAATGATGTTGAAATTGGCACTTTGAGAGATCATAGAATTAAATTTTATATAATTTAAGTAAAATTTACTTTTAATAGTATTTTATTAAATTTTATTGAAAATACATTTGATTTTACTCAATAGCTTAAGAAAAAACAAATTCAAAGTATATGTAAGATAAACACAAACACTTTGAAAACTGCTGTTATTGGGGAGGGGAAGCCCTCTCTGCCATGGCAGCTGACACAGGCTGCTGCCCAGGACCTGGGACCGCAGGCCTCCCAGGAGCTGAGGCAAGTGGCTCACAGCTGCAGGTGGTTCCACATCTGGAAGTTCAGTGACAGCTGTGCCTGAAGCCTGCTCTGGCTCTGGAGAGGGCACCAGACTTGATGTTTCCTCCTTAGGTGTTTCTTGATCTTGCTCTGGAGATGCATCTGTAGATCCAGGAAGAGAACATGTTACACCATGATTGACTTTTGTGTGCCTTCCAAGGAAGGGAACCTCCCATCTCCATCACTGAAGTCCCAGTTCAAGCCCCACCCCAGGAAGTCCTCCAGACTGCAGACCATGGGCACGGACCTGTGCGGCTCTGTGCTCCTGTCTAACACCAGCCTCTGGGAGCTCTTCTCTGTGTGGGCAGCCACACCCCTCCCCACTCGCCCACACCACCAAATCCACATGGACCCCTCTCTCTGACACCCTCCCTTTTTTCTAGGAGAAGTCCTCAGACTTCTGCCCTCTTGCACATATCTTCCAATGTGTGGGATCCAGGGTTTTTCTAGCATTTCAAAATCACAGTCCCCACACTCCCCTCATGGCTCTGATTCAAAGCCCACTCACGTTTTGTGCAGAGGTCCAGAGGTCTACCCTCCTCTTCAAAACATGGGAAGATGCAGCAATACATCAAGGAAGTCAGGAGGATGTCACATCAACTGTCTTGTGGACAGTACGAGCCTGTGCAGTCTAGTGTAACTGAATCGCTCCTGACTAGAAGGCAGCTCTGCAGTGCAGGCTTGGGGTCTGCTCTGTGCACTGACTTATGGTCAGTACCTAGAGATGTGTCTGTACCTGGCAGACTTCTCATATATTTGTTGAATGAATGAGCCCAAACCAGCCCCACCTCAGATAGCTGAGTGAGCCTGGGAAACAACTGCTCACCCCTGGATTTTCTAATCTGGCTTCAATCAGGAGAGGAACCCCTAAAGGATGTCTAACCTCTTTATCGAAAAAGAAAATAGCTTAGCCCAAGTCCAGAGGAGAATCACAAATGATGGTGAGACTTTGTCAAGAGGAAGAGAAAATGGCGAATTAGCACAGCTACAGCCCTTCCAGCAGACCTCTGCACTGTCCAGGTACCCAGAGAGCACTTTCCAGGTAGAACCCCCACGGAGTCTCTACAATAACCCTATGAGGCTCAGCCTCTCTTCTCCCCATGTTCAGAGGACCAAACACTCAGAGAGATGCAGTGACCTGAATTCTCACAGCAAGCAGGTGGCTGAGTGACCACTATGCTGTGGAGGGGCAGGGCTCACCTGGTACATGGTTGGTCCCACCCATGTTGGTTAGTAGCAAATGTTCCGTATTAACACAGAAGGGTGGGTGGGGACCAAGGTAGGGTCACTGCCCAGGAAGGCTGACACCGGTTATTTGATCAATTTGTCAAGGTGGTGTGCCTGGGCGGTCTGCATCTTACAGGTCATTTTTCTTATGTGAGGGTCAAGTTTACTTGGAAACCAAGTGCGTGGTGCTGGGGCCACTTTGCTGTTTGGCAGCTGAGGCCCAGGGCTGGGCTGACTGGACTCCATGCTCTACTCAGGATGCACCTCATGGGAGGCCAGCCCTTGACCTCTGGCCTCCGTACTCTGAGTCTGGGCACATAGTGGAGCTGGCTTTCTAGGGCAATAGAGTCCTGGCTCCCAGGAAGGACATGTTGTGCAGGTGAGTACGCTTCTCCTTGGGAGTGTTAGGGGTCCTCAAGCCAAAACACATCTTCCATGATTCTCCAGCTCAGCACTGCCTGCCTGACCTCCCACCACCAGAGAGTTCTGGTTAATCAGCAGAGCAGTTGGGCGGTCCCTGTAGGGTTTACCACATTAGCTTCCAGGCTGTGAGCACATTCACACTTCAGACAGTTTTTCTTTGTGTTTCCAGGGTCGGTCTCTGTACTAAA
Organism: Corynorhinus townsendii; assembly: GCA_026230045.1. Classification (NCBI taxonomy): domain Eukaryota; kingdom Metazoa; phylum Chordata; class Mammalia; order Chiroptera; family Vespertilionidae; genus Corynorhinus; species Corynorhinus townsendii. Next base: position 36,899,597 of record JAPDVU010000009.1, read on the forward strand.
CTGAAACGTTAACAAAAAAGTAGCGGGGGGGGGGGGGGGCCCTCCTGGGCTTGGCGTCAGCAGGGCCACAGGCAGGGCTAGAAGGTGGACTTGAGAGTCTGGAGTTGCAGATGGGGAAGTGCTGGATGTGGGAGAACCCTGGGCTGCCAGCTGGAAGAACTTCTCGTCATTCCACACCACACCTTTGATGAGGACCCACAGCATGTTCTGCTGGTGCTGGCCCTGCAGACCAGGCAGCTTATGCCCTCCAGGCACTGGATTTTGGATTTTGGACTTCACGACCTTGTCCTTGGTTTGCTTGGGCAAAAACAGCACCGTCTTTTTCTTCTCCTTGGTGAGCCCTGTCATGGACATGGAGGGTATGGCTGCACAGCCTGCTGACCTGGAGACAGTGGAATGCGCACTTGAGTGTGTTCAATGGTAGCCAGGTCTTTTCTTCTCCGAGTCTCTCTTCCTGTCTGAGGGCTGGGCTGCCATCCAATAATCTACCTTAAGCCCCATCAGCTCAGCGTCAATGCCCTGCCTGGGGGAGGTGGGTGGGGAAGGCAAGGCCCCCTGGTTGGCCACAGAGCTGTATAGTGGGATGGATGAAAGCACACTGAAGCCCAAGGGGACCGCATCATCTGTGTCTCCTGACATGGCTGAGGACAGTTCCAATATTCCAAGTTCCGCCACTCCCATGAAAAGAATGAAGTGGAAGGACTCCTCGTTGGGGTTCTTCTGTTGTAGGCTTCTTTGAAGAGCAGTTGGTGGACACAGTTGGGCCCCCATATGTACTGGGTGATTCTCAACACAATGCCCAGCATGTCCTGCCTGGCTCTTTGGGCCTCCAGCTTGAGGAACAGGCCCTGCCAGGCAAGGTCATAGAAGAAGTTGTGGAGTGGTAATCGATGGAGCGCAGGTGCCTGGCGATGGGGTGTTAAACTGGTGGGATGATCAGGAAGCACATGGAGCCCTGCCAGTCGGGCTTATCGTGTGACAGCAGCTCCATGAAGACCCACAGCACAGTGCTGAAGTAGTGCTGTGACCCTGTCACCACGATCTTCACAGGCTTCAGGGGCTGGGAATTGAGGTGATAGCATCTCTGAATCCACAAGATGATGCTGCTGAAGACCGCCTGGACCTCAGCCTTGGAGCAGGTGCACACCACGGGCAGCATGTGTTGCTGCAGGACTCAGACGGGAACTGCCCCTGACAGTCGGAAGTGTTGAAGAGGAGGATGTTCTGGGGCAGCATGCTGTCAGAGATGAGGATGTGGTTCAGCTGGTCATACAGCATCTCCCTGGGGATCTGCAGCTGGCTCAGCAGGTCAGGGCAGTGCTTGTTGTCCAGGCTGTGGGCCCGCTTGTTCCTGGCTGTGCCACCTGCCGCTCCTTCAGGGATGTGCTCCAGCCCCAGCAGCCCACCTGCTCCTCTGGGATCTGGTGGAGGGGATGAGGGGAGACTCAATCTTGGTGATACGCCCACTGGGTGGCAGCTTCTCAGTGAACATGTCCAGGGCAGAGGTCTCTGCCTCTTGACAGTCCCAGGGCTGTGCCAGCTGCTACCTGAGGCGGGTGTGTGATCGACCACCGATTCTGAGACACTGTTCCTTGGTGGCTTGGGGCTCAACTTCTCAGGCACGTGGGTTGGACCTGGAGGCTCCTTCTGGCGCTGGCACTGTGGATGCTCTAGCTCTCCATCTGAGGGCTGGGCTGGGACAGGTCTTCCAAGTATGGCCTGAGCCAGGGCTTCGGGGTCCTGAGGACACTCTCATGAGCCACTGTCACTGGGATACTCTAGTGAGTCATACAGCAGATCCAGGTCTTCCTCCCCCTCGGGGACATTCTCTGAAGACTCCTGCTGCAGGTCCAGGTCTTCCTCCCATGCTTGGACCCTGCGAAGCCACACCCCAACTTTCTTGTTGGCAGCTATTTGCCTGGTCATGAATGGCGATCTTACCACTACTTCATGCTGCTTCTTGGCTTCTCCCACGTCCAAGTCCTCCTGCTCCTCCTGGTCTTGCCTGTGCCCGGGATCATGGCTGACCTGCTGCTCAGAAATTCCATGAACCCTGGACTTGGCCTGCCTGGTGTTGTCCTTGGGGTCCATGGGCTGGCTGGACAGGGAAGAGATGCTCACCTCGGCCACGTGGGCAGATGCCTCCCTGATAGTGGGGTACAGGCTCAAAACCTGGCACCCTCAGGGGCTCGCTGCATCACCTCAGCCATGTTAATGGTGCCCACGGCCAGAGTCTGGTAACCGAGGATGTTCTACTTTTCTAGACACTGCTTCTTCTGCAGCATGATCTGCAGCTCGTTGCCTTCCCTCTTGATGGAGTAGGGGTACTGCAGGCAGAAGGTCAGTGCCAGCTTGGTCTTCACTGGAACCCTGGGGCCAGCACAATCTCATCAGACCTCAGGACGCACTTTGAGTCCTTAATCCTCACAGCAATCACTAAGGAGGTGAGTTCCTTGGCCAGTGCCTTGAGAATCAGCATTTTGGTTAAGGTGAGGCTGCATAGCCTGGGCACGCAGGTGGGGCTGAGTAGTCCCGCTCCCAGGTTGCAAAGAGGTTCATGGGCACCTGTGTGTTGCAGGCAGCTGGCGTGCTGTCTAGGCCAGAGGGTGGTGATGAAGCTGTAGCTGCAGGCCCCATAGTGGTCTTATTTCTATCCTGTGTTGGGACAGAGGGGCACATGCCATCAGTGGCAGCTCATAAACTGCCAGGTGGCAGCTCATAAACTGCAGCTCAGACCGAACCCCAGGCACTCAGTGATTGGTGGCAAGAGGTGGGGCAGGAGTGACCACAGGGGCCACATACTAACCTGGCGGCCTCGCAAACTCAGAAGCCTAAAGTGACCACAAAGGATGGTCTGAAATCAAAACTTTTAACTAAATGCAGTTTGTGGTGGGTAGTCAAGTCCTAGGCCTGCATCTTCCCTGACTAGTGTCAATCTTTATCAATCTTTACCTTAACTGAGCCTATTGTCTTTGTGCATATAGAATAACATATCCTCGGAATGTCAACGTAATTTTCCTTTATTTAGACCCCTCAAAGCATAGGCACTGCTCTGCTCTCTGCAGAGACCACACATCCCCTCATTGTTATTGGGTTCGTTGTTGACTGTTAACTACCCTGCACACACCCAAGTGAAAGAAGTATGTGTCTACCATTTTGCTGTTCATCTAACCTCAGAGTTCTCCCCACTTTGCTTTCTCCTGGCTCCCTAATCTATCACCAATGGATTTCATGAGACCCACAGAGGTCTCCTGTTTGAATTTTAATGTATAAAATAAGGTGCAAAGCTGCCATTCTCCAGAGCATTATCTCCATCTGTTGAGGTTTTATTTCCTGGCAATTGGTGACACTTTGGCGCAAATAAATTCAAAAAATTCTTCACAGGTTTGAAAATTTCTTACATTGACATGAGAAAAGATACTCAACAGGAAAAGTAGAATTGTAGGTGAGGAATGATGAAACACATTAGTACCTTAGGGCATTTCTTAGCAGAGGATGGACAGCACCTCCCTGTGTTAACAGCATCAGTCCTGGGATTTCTGACAGAACATTCCATTCTAAGATGGGAACACAGAAGCTTTTCCTGGGGTGGGAGGGTCTGGATATTAAGACAAGCAGGGTGTTCAGGGAAGCACCCCTGACATGTCAACATGAGGGGATCATATCCAGGTCCCACAGCAGTGAAGAGATGGATCACCAGCCTTGATAACAGGTCCCCCTCCTGGTACATTGTGCAGCCCAGGGAGGCCCCAGCTCCTGACCTGGAGGGTACTTGGGGATGTGGTTCTCGGGGCAGCAAAACGCAAAGCAACAGACTTGGTACCTTGAGCCCCATGTCCTTTTGGGAAAGCATCCCCACTAATCACGGTGATGTATAAGAGTGGGAGAAGGTATGTAAGGATTGTCAGGACAACATGGACACGTGGAGATGGGTGTTAAAAAGGGAAAGTCTGTAGAAAAATGCAAAAATACTCTTGACTGAGCATGATATGAAATGGAGCAAAGTCTCTCCTCCGATATTCCTAACACTTTGTGGGCAGTGACTTTGCATCTCATCTGTAAGAGGACGGACAGTGAGAGTGGGTTGGTAGGAGGAGATAGAGACCCAGATGCCTTTGGAAATTGGAATTCAGGAGGAATCTCGAGGGAATAGCAGGGTAGCTTCTGGAACCCAGGGACTCCTTTGACGGCAAGGGATCCTGGAGTCTGGTTCACCTCAGCACCTGTACTCACCCTGTGGCCCTGCTACACCCTGGAGGATGGATGGGGCACCTGTGCCTCCTGAAGGGGCATGAAGTTGAGGACCCCACCTGTCAGCTCCTCTCTGTTCTCCTGTGCAGAGCTCTGTAAAGACAGTTCCCAGTCACCAGGGGAAAGCCTCAGAGCCCTGTTTTGCCAGTTCTCTGCCCCTGTGACCCTCCACTCCAGACACACGCACACTGTGATCGGCTCAGACCTCCACTGGAGAGGAAAAGTTGTGACTGCCTAAGGGCCTAGGACTCCCATTGGCACAAATCAGGGACCCCTCTGGAAGCCCATCTGCCTCCACCTGCCTGCCCTATCCTGGGTGTGACCATGACAGGACTGCTAGATTGTCTGAGACCCAGCAACCTCTTTCTGTCCCGTAGGTATGTGGGCTGCACAGGGATGGCTCACAAAAGTGACCTAACCAGGATTGGTCTGACCCAGGCCACCTTGTGTTACCTAAGGCCATGTTCTAGAAAATAGCCAGCAGCGTCGGGGACGAGGGTTGAACCAACATCTGCACCATCTGGAAAAGCTCTCACTGCGGGGTCTCCGGAAGCAAGAGCACCAATCACTGGCAACACAGCAGGAGAACATCTTGCACTGGCAAATGCCTCTTGGCAAGTGAGCTGCCTGTGGGGCTGATGTGGGTGCCTGGTTACGGGGGTGCCAAGTTCTATTAGTTAGTGACATCAGTACCTGGGATTGTCTTCCCTGCGTCCCCTCATCAGCTATGCAAATAGTCCTGTGGGCTGCTATCTGCAGACCCCTCTTCAGACACCTGATCTGTACACAGTGGCACCAACACACCCCTCTCCTCAGCATCTTAGAAGGTCTGGTTGCAGCCAAGGTCCCAGACTTGAGGAGACAGACCTGGGCTCAGACTCAACCCCTCATTCTTACCTCTTTGGATCCTGGATAAGTCATTGTGCCTGTCAGAGTCCATCTCTCTCCTGCCTTCACAATGGGTTATGCAGCAAGTGCTTCTCATGCAGCACCCGTTCAGGCTCATGTGGGGAGTAGCTGGAAATTAAGAGGAGGACTGTCACATGTAGGTAGTGCCTCAAACCTGCTTTTCCTTCCAGTTGTCACTTCCTCTTAGTCTGCTTTTCTTCTAATCCCATCCAAGATCATGAGAGAGAGAGAGAGAGAGAGAGAGAGAGAGAGAGAGAGAGAGATAGAGGCCGCCAGTGCTCCCTTTCTGGATCCCAGAACAAAACGGCCCCACATAGGGAGGAACAGGCAGGAGCTGTTCAGTATGTCAGGATTTCTACTTTCCAGACGAACTCTGTGGGGGAGGTGGGAGCCTTGGCCTGGAAGGTCTGAACATTCCTGAACCTTGGACTCTGAATGTCAGGTACCCCAGATAGTCCCTGCCTGATTATGGGCCTCAGTTTCCCAATTATCCAATGAGAGTGTGATTCAGAACAGCATATGCGTGAGCTCAGCTTAAGAGGGCCCAGCTTCCTCCACCCTGGGTGGGCTGGAGACAGAGGTGCGGCTCTGTGGTTCCAAGTATGGGCGCCTTTTCAAATTTTAGCCAAATGCCTGGCTAGGCTGCCAAATGCTCACCGTCTCCCCCATGCCATCTCCATGTCTGTACACGATTCCACCAGCACAGCTTTACTAGAGCCCCTGGGGAAACCTGTGTGCACCTAGGTTCCCACTTTGAGGACACACCTGGGTTTATCTCAGGCTCTGTGTTCTGACCATCTGTGATCCTGGGCAAGGTATGGACCTCTTGGGTCACCGATTCCCTCCTCAGTGACTCCCCATGTTCTTCACCTTCCTCGTGTGGTGTGAATGGGTGCCCTCTTCTTAAGTGAGGGTGTCATTAGTGACTACATAGAAGATGACAAATGGATCCCAAATGACCTCCATGATTTGGTTCTAAAAAGTTAGTGCCTGGCCAGCCAGAGTGGCTCAGTTGGTTGAGTGTCGTCCTGTGCACCAAAAGGTTGCTGGTGTGATTCCATGACAGGGCACATGCCTAGGTTGTAGGTTCATTCCCTGGTTGGGGCAGGTACAGGAAGCAACTAATCGATGCTATTCTCTTGCATGGATGTTGCTCTGTCTCTTTCCCTTCCTCTCTCTATAAAATCAATTAAAAAACTTTTTTTTTTCCAAAAGTCAGTGCCTGTATGCTTGCTCACACTGAACTGCTTTCTCTCTGTTTATCTGTCTGTCTGTCCCTGACTCTGTCTCTCTCAGGCCACACTGAGGAATAAGCCTCTGTACTGTGAGTTGCTATCTGGAGAGACCCACATGGCCTAGCACTGAATGAGACCAACAGACAGAGAGGAAGTCAGGCCTTACATCCAAACTGAATCCCAAAGTCCCCCTGACTGAGCCCAGACCCTCAGTGACACAGATCCTGCCTAGTCCCAGCTGAGCCATGTGGGATTCCTCATCACAGACATGTGAGCTAATAAGTGTGTGTTGGTTAAGTCTCTAATGTGGGGGAACTCTCAGCAATAGATCAGTAGCACAGTCCTCCCACACTGTGCTGGCCCTGCCCTCCCTCCCTCCCTTATCTCCTCCCAGTTCCCTCCAGCCACCCGTCCATCTTTCTAACCTCCTCTCTATCCAGACACTTTCTGCCTCCAAGGGTCTGCACAGCTGTGCCTTCCGCCAGGCTAAATACACCTGAGTTGGTGCAGGGCTGGCTCTTTCTGGTCCCGCTGCTGGGAAGACAAATGCCACCTCAGTGCAGCCTTTCAGCCCCTCTCTCAGGAGCCTCCATCCCTCCTCACAGCACCTGATCCCTTTGCACAGCACCTACTCTTCCCTCTCACAGGAATGTGTCTGCCTGGTTGTGTCCACCTTCCCTGCAGCCTGTGAGCTCCTAGAGGGCTATGCCTATGGTTTCTCTGCATGGATCATCCTGTACTTTAATCCTCTTGTGGGGGCATTAACTTATGCTGGATTATGGAAAAATCCCCCCAAATTTCCATAGCATATCTCTATATATTTTCCCACATACCAGGGCTGGGAGAGGGGATGATCAGATTGGAGAGATGCATCCTTCTGTGGTCACTCAGGAACCCAGAGTTCTTCCATCATGGGTTTTCTTCATCCCTAGCACCTCACCCCATGTACTTCCATCAGCCTGAGGGGACAGGTCACAGAGAAGTGCATGCTGGGGATTGTATTCACCAGTTCTGCCGGGGCTTTCATCAGTCCTTGTCCTCTCCCACTGACAATGGCAGGTCACAGGGCAGCAATGGGGCTGGAATGTGCCATCCAGCTGTGCACCCCAAGGTGGGTGAATGGATGTGATGGACAATTAAAGTTCTCTGCCACCGTGAGTAACTCATTTACAACTAAGGTGCTGCTCACATCTTTACTGAGGGTTCACCGTATGCCAAGCACTGTGCTAAGAGCTGGAGGGAGATCTGACTGAGCACCATCTTGGCCTAGAATGAGCTTCTGATCTAAAGAAGGAGGTAAGACACGAGGTGCCTGCATTTTAAGGGAAAAGAATAGGGTGCGTGTGCTCTGGAAGGTTAGTGAATATTCCACAAGTGGAAGCTACCTGGAGCTCACAGCAGCCGAACTGCACTTTCAGAGGCAAACAAGATGCAGTTGGCCAGGAGGTGGGCAGCAGGTCAGTTACATACAGTGTATCATAAGAGGTGCTATGCAGCCATGCAATCATAGGTTAAAATTATTAAAGTGCAGGGATAATATTCATGTTAAATCAACGGGGAGCGGGAATACAGGGTGACCCCATATTCGGAATAACTTTGTATTTTAATGTAGATGAAAATTTACAAATAGGTTGAGGGTACTGTTCTAATCTTCTTAACCGTTTATTGTTTAATCAGAAGGCTTCTATCAACATGCTTTGGTTTATGTACTATTTTTTTCAACCAGACACATGGCACTGTGATGTAGGCCCATTATCCCCAAACTTCCCTGCCCCTGCCCTGGAGTCCAAGGGCTGGGACCTTGCCTGGCTTATCTGTCCTAGAACCCAGGGCCTGACTCAGGAGCTCAATGCAGACTCCCTGAAATGCCAGACTTGGGACCAAGCCTATGTCTTCCTAGTGTGAAATGACAGGATAATGACTTCTACTAGAAGGCATCCCAAAATATTGACTCTGACCAATTTAATTTGGTCTAAAGGTAAGCCCAGACAAAAAGCTCAGTTTGGTGTCTGCTTCCATTGCTGACAGAACCATGAGCCCCACAACACGTGTGCCATTTCTCGCTAGTCCACTGGAGGGCAGGGCATTTGCAGCTCATGACAATGAGCTTGACCCACTTCCAAGTTTGACAATTTTGCCTTCTTCAGAAGGTGCTTCATGAAATGCAAGGATTTCTCTAAGGAATATTCATTTGATTTTTTTCTTCAATTTAATTTGGAAGCTAATGTAAATCCCCTCTAAGTAACAAAAATAAGATGATCCACTGCCAGGCAGCTGTCACTTGTGACACAGACATGTAAAATCGTGTGTCCCACCTTGTGTGTGCACCTCTATCCCTACCTCTCTCCCTCCAGCCACATATAAGATCTTTCTCTGTGAAGTGTCTTTGACCTTACATGTGATGTATTAGAGACATCTGTCAATCGTGTACCCCCATCTTGGTGATAGGGATCTTTGGGCAGCAAGTGGTCCACCCATAAGACCATGGAACAGACTCTGAAACCTGGAAGACCTGAGGACAGTGACCGGCAGGAGATCTCAGCAGAACCAGGCTGGCTGCTTGCACACCTCTGGTTAGAGGTGTGTGATTGTGGGAGGTCTGTACCCCCTATAAGTGTGTCTTCTGAGATAGGAACCTGCAGGTCAGTTTTTCACTGGTGCAACCCCCAAGGCCTTGCAGGGGCACAGCAGGCATATTAATATTTATGGGAAGAAAAACTTGTGTGATTGAAGGGGCTTCACCACCAGTCTCAGCAACTATCCGGTAACCTGAAGTCTCTGACAGTCATCATCGTCCTACCCACCCAACCTCAGCTCAGCACCTGCTCTGTCCCAGAGAAACGAGGCTGTTCGGACTTGGCCCCTCTTCCTCCCTATTGGAACCTGAAATTCTGCTCACTGTCAACTGCCCTGTTTGCCCCTTTCATGACCCAGAGGAACTGGGCCCATTCACCCTGTCACCTTAAGCTTAGATGTGGGGCTGTTCTGAGAAAATGACGTGTCCCATATCTTTGAGGAAAGGAAAAAGAGTGAAGACATGTTCAGTGTTCTGAGTTTCTGTCCTTGGTGGGGGCACAGCCATGGATTGCCACAATCAGAGCCACAGGGCAGCACCCTTTTGGAAAAGCCAGTGAGCCCAGCTCAACCCAAGGCCTCCTGTGACCCTGAGTAACAATAAAGTGTCTCCTCTCCCAGATATGGCCTCTTTGCTGCTTTTCTTTGCCTACATATGCTGTCAAAACTGCCCTTTCTTGGTGAATCTAATTGTGGGATTTGCAGAAGGGATTTACCCAGGAAGGTGCCAGCAGGGTACCCTCCCTCTGGCCTCCAGCGTAAGTGACCCTCTCTTTCAGCAGGGCCTTTTGTCCACAGCTGCTCCTGCTCCCTAGTGCAGCTAATGTGCCAGAACCCAGTGGTGAGCAGGACAAAGCCTTCTGCTGGCACCAGCCACGCTTTTTCTTCTCAAATCTGGATCTGCATCTGAGAATCAAGGGACTTCAGTGAGTGAGCAGGAGCCCAGGTATCAACACAGTGCCTCACGCCTGCAAGCTTCTGCCCCAGCATGATGCAGAGACAGAGGGGAGAGGGCACCAGTGAAGCAGGGGCTCCGTGGAGTTCATTGGGGACACGTGGGCAATGGGAATGGGACACTTAGTTGTACCGAGAGGCCTGGATCCCTAGTACTGTGTCCTGGGCTCCTGAGCTGTGTTCTCTCAGTGTGCAGCTGTGTGTATTTAAGACTATAGGGTGTCCCTCTAGAGGTGAGAGAGTCGCCCTGTTAGCTGAGGTGATCCTCACAATGGTTTGGTAAAAGCCAGGAGCTGGGGATCTAGAGAAACCACTTGGTGATGATGCTCCAATTATGAGGAGTAAAGACAGGCCTGGATTTCAGACAACCTAAGGGTTCCCAGTGAGCAGACAGGACTGGAGGGGATAAGGGAGGAGAGGGCACTCAGGAAAAATGGAGAGCTCATGCTGAGCATCCGAAGTGACCGTTCCCTTTATCTGTCATCGGAAGGGTCATGTCATTGCCCTTGGGCTTTTCAAGATCATAAATGGTGCTCTCAGCTAAGGATTTCAGAAACAAGCAGGACACAGGGGCTACCTGAGCAGCACTGGCTCTCCCCAGAGGTGGAGGTGTCTCCGTGGTGCTAGCAGGCCCGTCAGCACTCACCTGTATACACAGGGCCACCTCCAGACATGCTTCTGTTGCTTCAGGAGCCCTCTACTTGAGATCCCATCATCCGGTGGGTCACTCCTACCTCCTGCCACAGTCTCCTATTAACCCCTCAATCAGGCCACATTCTTTAGGGGCAAAGTAGGCAACTGTCTCCAAAATCTCCTTCTGTTCCACCTGCAGGAAACTTGGTACTTGTCCATGAGGCTGCCTCCTCCACCTCCTATTCTCACCATTTCATTAGCAACTCAGTGCTGAGACCATCACCTCCCTCCACTTCAGGGACATCCTGTCCTCACCATACTCAGCAGTGTGTCATCATTTAGGACATGACTGACTTCTCCCCGCCTATGCCTCTCTCTCCCCTTACTATTGTCCATTCCCTTCCCCTTCTCATTCCACCTGCTCTCAAACTCAGGAACATCTGCTTCCCTTTTCTCTTCCTGCACCAGGACTGCTCAGGAACTATCATGCCTGGAACTTTCTTGCCAGGCATCCCAGAGATGGTGTCTGACTTGTGCTCCGCTCAGTCATCCCTGTTCCTGTCCTGGGAACCAACCTCTTGATGTTCCCAGTACTTGAAACCCCACTCCCACACCCCTGATTGTATCCTGACTCAATTCCGTTTTTCCAATTCTTCCCTCTGCCTGAATGTCTCTCAGTGCCTGGCTTGCCTGGTTAATATCCTATATCTCCACAGACTAGAAATGACAAGTTCTCTTTGCGGACTCTCTTTGGAAGTAGACACACAATACTTCTCCATAAAGAAATGTCCTCTTCCTGTCACCCTAAGCCCACTTGTGCCATGGGAACCACATGACATCATTGCCCGCATATATCTGTATTCCAACGAGAATGGTCATGGAAAAGACTTTAGCGTCACTGGTCTCTAGTACTTAGCAGTTCCAGCACACAGGACTTACTCTAAAACCATTTTTTGTTAAAATGTATTTGTTCAGATTCTGCTCCATCCTATCTACTGTTACCAGCAATCGTAAATGTAAAAAGGCCCATGGCCTCTAAGTTAGACCTAGCCTCCCTTTACTTCTCCAACCTTTGTTTAATCTCACAATGCTTCCCTCAATTGCCATGGCGCATGAAAAATCAGGATACAGTGGGTAGACAAATCCTTATTCATCTTCTGGTTTGCTTTAGGAATCCCATCCTAAAGAGCCTTGTGTGTGATCCCCAGATGGGCTCGTGTTCCCAATGCTTGTGCTACCAGGTCAAGCTTAGGACTCAGAGAGAAACCAAGATGGCGGCATAGGTAAGCACCTAAACAACTGCCTCGCACAATTTTAAAACTACAACTAAAAGACAGAGCAGACACCATCCAGAACCACAGGAAAGCTGACTGAGTGGAAATTCTACAACTAGAAGGAAAGAGAAAAGCTCACAGAGAATTGGAGGAACCGCAAAGGGTTGAGGTAAGGCAAAGGGTCTTTGTGCGCGCAGAGAGGAAGGGCGGCTGAGAGCCTGGCTGACTTCTTGGCGGGAAGGGGAAGGAAGCCCCCGACTGCACTGAACCCCAGTTCCGAGCGAAACCCCGTGGACCCAGGATCATACAGGGGGAGCCTGGACTGTCAGATAGAGAGAAAGGCACTCAGAGACTCGGAGACCCAGGGGAAACCCGGGGGAGCCCTGGCGGGCAGGGGTCTGGAAGCGTGAGCGCAAAAAGACTGCAGAGCTTGCCACAGGCTTTCCCTAGCAGAAGGGAGTCAGAAGCTCCTGCCTGCACTGAACCCCAGTTCTGACTGCACTGAACCCCAGTTCCAGGTGAGCCCCTGGGGCCCACGCTCTTGCAGGGGTAATCTGGACTCTCAGGCGGAGGCTCGGGAGGCCAGGAAGGCAGAGGTCTGGAGGTGCGGGCGCGCTCAAGGGCAGGGCTGACAGGAAGCCAAGACTGTCTGCTCCGCCCTGAGACTCCACCCCATTCAAGCTGAACACTGCTGCTTTTGCAATTTGGCAAGTCTAATCCTATAAGGCTGTCTCCAGCAATGAGCTTCTCCCAACGTAGACACAGCTGATCTTCACAGCCAACTGGCCTGGAGGTCAATTCCTCCCAGTGATACCAACAACAATCAAGACAACTACAACAAGGCTGTACACACAGTCCACAAAGGGGTGCGCCAAGAGTGTGCACCTCAGGTAACTGGGAGGCCAACCCACTGGGCCATATAGGAAACCTAGCACACAAAGCTACCCTACCAACTCAGGGAAGCAGTGAAAATGCGGAGACAAAGAAACAGATCACAAATGAAAGAAATGGAGGAAAACAAATGACTGGATATAGAATTCAAAACCACGGTTATAAGGCTTTTCAAAAATATCATAAAAAAGGCCCATAAATACAATGAGACCCTCGAAGATATGACAAAGGACCAACTAGAAATTAAACATACACTGACTGAAATAAAAAATATTATACAGAGACCCAACAACAGACTAGAGGAACGCAAAAATCAAGTCAAAGAATTGAAATACAAAGAAGCAAAAAACACTCAACCGAAAAAGCAAAAAGCAAAAAAAAAAATCCAGAAAGTTGAAGATAGTGTAAGAAGCCTCTGGGACAAATTAAAGCATACTAACATCAGAATTATGGGGGTGCCAGAAGAAGAGACAGAGCAAGATACTGAAAACCCATTTGAAGAAATAATGACTGAAAACTTCCCCCACCTGTTGAAAGAAATAGACTTACAAGTCCAGGAAGTGCACAGAACCCCAAACAAAAGGAACCCAAAGAGGACTACACCAAGACACATCATAATTAAAATGCCGAGAGCAAAAGTCAAAGAGAGAATATTAAAAGCAGCAAGAGAAAAACAGTTAATTACCTACCAGGGAGCACCCATATGACTGTCAGCTGGTTTCTCAACAGAAACTATGCAGGCCAGATGGGAGTGGCAAGAAATATACAAAATGATGAATAGCAAGAACCTACAACCAAGATTACTCTACCCAGCAAAGCTATCATTCAGCATTGAAGGGCAGATAAAGAGCTTCACAGATAAGAAAAAGCTAAAGGAGTTCATCACCACCAAACCAGTCTTATATGAAATGCTGAAAGGTATTCTTTAAGAAGAGGAAGAAGAAAAAAGTAAAGATAAAAATTATGAACAACAAATACATATCTATCAACAAGTGAACCTAAAAATCAAGTGAATTAAAAACCTGAGAAACAGAATAAACTGGTGAATATAATAGAATCAGGGGCATAGAAAGGGAGTGGACTGCTAATTCTCAGGGGGGAAGGGGTATGTGGGGGTGCAGGAAGAGACTGGACAAAAATCGTACACCTATGGATGAGGACAGTGGAGGGGAGGTAAGGGCAGAAGGTGGGGTGGGAACCGGGTGGAGGGGAGCTATGGGGGGGAAAAGGAGAAACAATTGTAATAATCTGAATAAAGATTTATTTAAAAAAAAAAAAGCGTAGGACTCATAATATCCCACTAGAATTTCCTTAATACCCGTTTCAGCCCAGAGAGGTACTCATCTTGAGGGCATGGTCTGTGTGCCTGGCCCAAAGCTTATTCCCATTTGTCCTGAGACATTGCAGCTTTTTCCAGAGCAAAGTGCCTAGAAAGGTGTTAGTCCCTTCTCTCCAGGTTGGCTTGGAGCGCTGAAGAGGACTGGTGTAAAGGGAGAAGCCAGGCTGTCTCCACAACCTTGTTCAGCATTAAGGCATGAGAAAGAATTGCCACTGGGCTCTGGTGAGATGGAAGAGCCTCAGGAAAAAGCCCAGCTGAACCAGAGCTCAGGGGCTGAGGACGGAGAGAGGCTCTGACCCCAGAGGAGATTAGGAAGTGGTGCCTGTGGAGGAAATGAGTCCCCTCTTCAGTGCTATGGGCCAAGAGAGGAGATGCTCAGAAGGCTGAAGTGGGATGGATTTTCTGTCCAGGTGCAGGTGGCAGTCTGTGTTCAGGAACTGCTTTCTACTGGCTAAACCCACATTACAGCGTTCTGCAACGTGGCGCCAGAGGGCACTTAAGACCATGTTTTGCCAATGTGCTGGTGGGAGATGAAGTCAAACAAAATGTGGGTTCCCAGGGACAGCCCTTACATAAAGGGTCCGTGCCCCAATGCTCATCAGTCAATTTCCCCCAAAGTCCCATTGTCCTGGGCCTCAGGACAATGGGACTGAGCAGATGGTTCCTAAGAGAATAATTATTCCCAACCTATAACTCATAGTAATACGCCGGAGGCCCAGAAGAAACAGACTTGCTCAAGGCTCTGAAGGTTTATAGAGTTAAAATTAAATTTATGTTTAAGAGTATTTCATTAAATTTTCTTTAAAATAGACTATAGATTACTGAATAGTATGAGAAAAATACAGGAACATTGTGAGCATATATAAAAAATACAGGAACACTGTGAGCATATATAAAATAAACAAAAATATTATAAAACTGTATCTAAAGAAATTGTAGGAGCCCCATTTGCCCTGGCAGCTGACATGCGCTGTAGCCGAGGATCTGGGAGCACAGGATTCCCAGGAGCTGGGGCGAGTTGCCCACGAGCTGCAGGTGGTTCCACATCTGGAAGTTCAGTGACAGCTGTGCCTGGAGCCTGCTCTGGCTCTGGAGAGGGCACCAGAGTTGGCGTTTCCTCTTTAGGTGTTTCTTCATCTTGCTCTGAGCTGCTTCTGTAGATTCAAGAAGAGAACATGTTACCACCATGCCTGCCTTTTGTGTGCCTTGCAAGGAAGGGAACCTCCATCACTGAAGTCCCAGTTCAAGCCCCCACACCAGGAAGTCCTCCAGACTGCAGGCCATGAGCACTGACCTAAGGGGCTCTGTTGCTCCTGCCTAACCCCAGCCTCTGGGAGCTCTTCTCTGTGTGGGCCAGCCACACCCCTCCCCACTCACCCACACGTTCCCAATCCACATGCACAGCTCTCTTTGACTGCCTCCCTTTTTTCTAGAAGAAGCCCTCAGACCTCTGCCATCTTGCAGAAATCCCACCATATGTGGGAATCAGGGAGTTGCCACCTTCTCCAAGTCACAGTCCCTATACTCTCCTTAAGGCTCTGATGCAAAGCCCATTCACTCTTTCTGCTGGTCCAGAGGTCCACTTTCTGCTTCAAAATATGAGAAGATGCAGCAGTACTTCGAGGAAGAAGTCACATTCACTGTCCTGTGGACTCTACCTGCCTGTGCAGCCTAGTGTGACTGAATCACTCCTGACTAGAAGGAAACGCTGGAGTGCAGTCTGGGGGCAGGGCATTTGCTGAATGAATGAGCCCAGACCAGCGTCATCTCAGATAGCTGGGTGAGCCTGACGTCCCACTGCTCACCCCTGGGATTTCTAATCGACCTGACCCACTACAGGGATGCCTAATGGAACCTCCAATCTCTTTATCACAGGAGAAATAGCTTAGCCTAAGGCCTGAGGAGAATCACAAATAAGGCAGAAGCTTCTTTAAGAAGAAGAGTAAATGGCCAATTAGAACAACCATAGCAACTCCAAGCCACCTCTCCAGTGTCCAGGCACCCAGAGGTCCTTTTCCCAGGAACAACCACCACCACCACCACCACCCCGCCCCTGGCCCGAGTCCCTATGAGGCTGGGCCTCGGTTCTCCCCATGTTCAGAGAAACAAACACTCAGAGAGATGCAGTGACTTGAAGACTCACAGCAAGCAGGTGGCTGAGTGACCACTGTGCTGTGGAGGGGCAGGGCTCACCTGGAACATGGTTGGTCCCACACACATTGCTTAGCAGCAAATGTTCTGTATTAACACAGAAGGGTGGGTGGGGACGAAGGTGGGGATGCTGCCCACAAAGCTGGGCACCAAGTATTTGACCAGTTTGCGCAGTCATTGTTCCTGGGCAGCCTGCACAGTACACCCTTTTATTTTATTTTATTTTATTTTATTTTATTTTATTTTTATTTTTGCCCTGTGAAAGTCAAGTTTCTTTGGAAGCCTGAGTGAGTGGTTTTGGGGTCAACATGAAGGCCCAGGGCTAGGATGTCTGGCCTCCATGTTGGGCTCAGGATGCCGCCCCAGGGAGGCCAGTCCTTGGCCTCTGGCCAACCAGCTCTGAGTCTGGGCACAGGGGGAGCCAGCTCCCTGAGAGGCAGAGTCCTGGCTCCAGGAAGGGCAGGTGGAGAAGGTGAGGACAGTTCTCCCTGCGTCAGTCAGGGTCCAGAAAAACAGACTTGCTCAAAGCTCTGAGGGTTTATAGGGTTAAATTTTATAGAATCTAAATTAAGGTTATGTTTAAGAATATTTCATTAAATGTTTTCTACAATAAACTCTATGTTACTAAATATCATAAAAACTACAGTAATATTGTAAGCACATGTAACATGAACACAAAACGTTTAACACTGCATCTAAATGGGGGTGGGGTTCCCTCTCTGCCATGGCAGCTGACACTTGTTGTGGCCCGGGATCTGGCACCACAGGCCTCGCAGGAGCTGGGTGAGTTGTTCAAATGCTGCAGGTGGTTCTTCTGCCTCTTGAAGTTCAGTGAAAGCTGGGCCTGGATCCGGCTCTGGCTCTGGAGAGGCCACTAGGGTGGCGTTGCCTCTGGAGGGTTTTCCTGATGTTGCTCTGGAGCTGGTTCTGTAGATCCAAGAAGAGGACATGTTACCACCCTCACGGCCTTTTGTGTGCCTTCCAAAGGCACACTCACCCACACCACCCCCAGAGGCCTCCTCCTCCTCCTGTCTCGGCCTCAGTGGGCTCAGGTGCTCCCGCCATGACTGAAGGCCCTGGGCCTGGTTTGGCAGGTCGGGAACTGGAGAGTTGAGCTCTATGGAGGCCAACAGCATCATCAGGCTGGAAAATTCTGGAGGTGCTAGTCCAGCCAGATGCCCAGGGTGCAGGAGATGGCCCTGGGGAGAGAGAGAGGTGGGCAGCAGAGTCTGAGGTGTGCTCTTTCCTACCACATGGCCCTCCCAGAGGTCCTTTGCCTCATGCTCCTGCCCATCCAGAAGCCAGACCTATTCCTTGTTCACCTTCAGTCTGGCAGTCCTGGCAGAGACGAGCCTGGTCACCCAGGAGGGGCTGCCAGAAAGCACTCCTAACTGACAATTCTGGATCAATGAAGGAACCACCTGTCCCCTTCTTCAAGGGAACATGACATGCTCTCTCTGTGTCCCAGATACCTCCCATTAGGACTGAGAGGGCTTGTATCCACAATGAGTTCATGTCACTCACTGGCACAGAGTAGGTGCTCTAGGAATACTGACCAATGAGCAAACAAATGAACCCCAGGGCCTTCCTATCACCTCAAACTTTGGCTCCTGCTCATACATGCTGCATAATTCACTAGCTGTCCCATGTGGTTCTTGGCCTCCCACTGAAACTCATCTCCCACAAGGCAGGGCACACCTGCCAGGTTGCCACTGAGAAGGTTCTACCAGATTAGTGAGCAAGGTCCCGGGATAGGGGTGCAGGCAGGGCTGGGATTAGGAGTGGAAGGGTATGAATTTCTGAGGGTCTGACTCTCTCACTGAGTTCCCACTGCTTGCCCACACCACCCATATCCACATGCACAGCTCACTGACTCCTGTGCTTTTTTCTAGGAGAAGCCCTAAGACCTCTGCCCTCTTGCAGAAATCCCACCATTTGTGGGATCCAGGGTTCTGCCAGCACCTTTAATTCACAGTTCCCATACTCCCGCCTTCTGGCTCTGACCCAAAACTGACTCACGTTTTCTGCTGGAACAGAGGTTCACCTTCCTCTTCACAATACGGGAAGATGCCGCCACAGGAAGAGGAGGCCAGGAGGACATCACATCGGCTGTCCTGTGGACACTACGAGCCTGTGCAGCCTAGTGTGACTGAATCGCTCCCGACTAGAAGGAAGCTCTGGAGTGCAGGCTTCAGATCTGCTCTGTGCGCTGGATTACGGTCAGTACCTACAGATGTGTCTGTACCTGGCTGGGCTTCTAATATATTTGCCGAATGAATGGGCCCAAACGAGCCCCATCTCAGATAGCTGGGTGACCCTGGGGCCCCACTGCTCACCCCTGGCATCTTTGATCTGGATTCACCTGGGACAGGGACCCCTAATGGGATCTCCAATCTCTTTATGAAATGAGAAAAGAGCTTAGCCTAAGGCCCCAAAGAGAATCACAAATTTAGCATAGGCTTCCTCAACAGGAAGAGAAAATGACCAACTGGCTCAATCACAGCCCCTCCAGCAGACCTCTCCACTGTCTAGGCTCCCAGAGAAAACTTACCTGGAGGACCCCAGCCAGTCCCTACAATAACCCTATGAGCTGGCTCCCAGGTTCACGGAGGGTTCAGAGGAACAAACACTCAGAGAGTGCAGTGACCTGAAGGCAAACAGCCAACAGGTGGCCTGGTGACCATGTGCTCTGGAGGGGGAGGGGCTCACCTGGTAAATAATTGGTCCCACAGCTGTTGGATGGTAGCAAATGCTCTGTAGTAACAGACAGGAACGAAGGTGGGTTCCCTACTCAGGAATTCGACCACTTTGTCTAGCCAGTGTGCCGGGGCACCATACAGGTCTTTTTTTTTTTTCTCCCTGTGAGGTTGAAGTTCATTGCGAAACTCCAGTATGTGGTGCTAGGGCCAGTTGGCTGGTTGGCAGCTGGATCCTAAGGTTGGGCTGACTGGCCTCCATGTTCTGCTCAGATGCCTGCTATCAGAGACCAGCCCTTGACCTCTTGCCACCCAGCTCTAAGTCTGGGTACAGGCTGGAGCTGGCTCCCAGGGAAGCAGAGTCCTGGCTTCCAGAAAGGGCAGGTCTTCAACGCCAGAGCCTTCTCGCTGGGAATGTTGGGCATCCTGAGGCCAAAACACATCTCCCATGATTCTCCAGCTCAACACTGCCCTCCTGACTCCCACCCGCCAGAGCATTCTGGTTATTGAACAGAGCAGCGAGGAGCTCCCAGTGAAGGGCAACCCCCTTAGGCTCCAGGCTGTGAGCGTATTCAAACCCAAAAAGGTTTCTCTTTGGATTTCCAGGTCTTTGTCTGTAGTAAACTGAACTGTTCACAGAAAAGCAGCTGGGTCCTTCTGGGCAAGGCCAAGGCAGGGTGAAGGGCGGGGGGACAGGAAGGACTAGAAGGTGGAATTGGAGTGTCCGAAGATGCAGATGGGGAAGTGCTTGACGTGGGAGGACCACTGGGCTGCCAGCTGGAGGAATGTCACGTCGTTCCACTCCACATCGTCGATGATGACTGGCAGCATGTTCTGCTGGTGCTTGGCCTTGCAAACCAGGCGACGGATGCCCTTGATGCACTGGCTTTTGGACTCCACATCCTCGTCCTTGGTTTTCTTGGGCGCCTTCTTTTTCTTCTCCTTGGTGACCACTGTCATGGACATAGCAGGTGTTGCTGTGGCCTCACCACTGCTGTGCAGTCTGCTGACCTGGACAGACTGGAAGAAGCACTTGAGTGTGCTTTTAGCTGTAGGCAGGTCTTTCTTCTCCACCACTCTCTTCCTGTCTATTGGCTGGGCTACCGTCCAGTAATCCACCTGCAGCTCCATCATCTCTGCATGGGCACTCTGGCTGGGGGAGGACAGGTCCCCACTCATTGACGGCACGGAGAGTATGCTGGATGAGGCCTTCCTGGCAGGGGACAGAAGCTCACTGGAGCATGAGGGTGCCACATCATCTGAGTCTCCAGACATGGCTGAAGATGGTTCCACTCTTCCAACATTCACTGCCGCCACAAAAGGGATGAACTTCTTTGAGGACTTCTCATTGGGACGCTGCTGCTTAGACATGAGCATGGCCTCTGCGATGGGCAGCAGGTAGACATAGTTGGCCCCCGCGACATATTCTGTGATTCTCGACACAACGTCCTGTGTGTCCTGCAAGGTGTTCAGAGACTCCAGGTTGTTGAACATGTCCCACCAGTACAGGTCCTGGAAGAAGTTGTAATAGCGGCAATCCATGGAGCCCAGGTAGCTGGCCAAGGGGTGGTAACCCAGTGGGATGACCAGGAAGCGCATGAAGTCCAGCCATTGGGGTGGCTGGTGAGTCAGCTGCTCCACAAAGACCCCCAGCACAGCGCTGAAGTAGGGCTGTGCTCCTGCCACCGCGATCTTCACAGGAGTCAGGGCCTGAGAATTGCAGTTGCAGTATCTCTGCATCCAGGAGACGATGATGCTGAAGGCCTCCTGGACGTCATCTGTGCAGCAGGTGCACACCATAGGTAGCGTGTGACCCTGTAGGATATCCGAAAGTAACCAGCCCTGCCAGTCTGAGGTGTTGACCAGGATGATGGTCTCAGGAAGCTTGTCGTGGGAAATGAGGATGTTGTTTAGCTGGTCACACACAGGCTTCCTGGGGATCTGCCGCTGGCTCTGTGGTTCTGGGTCCTCGTTGTCCGGTCTGTTGAACCACTCATTCAGGGATGTAGTGCAGCCCTGGTGGCCAGCGTGCTTCCTCTTGGACCTGCTGGAGGTGATGACTAGAGACTTGGTGAAGCGCACTATGGATGGCAGCTTCCTGGTGAACCAACCCCGGGCAGAGGACTCTGCCTCCCGGCTGTCCTCCAGCTGTGCCAACTGTTGCCCAGGGGAGCGAATTCTACGGGCCATTGAGTCAGAGCTACTATCACTTGACATGCTGTCAAAGTATCGCCTGAGCTTGGGCTTTGGGGTGCTGGGGACGCTGATATCGTTCTCCATGTCTAGGCTACTCTCGCTTGAGCTCTCCACAATGTCATATCGATGGTCCAGGGCCTTCTCCACTTTGGGGACATGCCTCACAAGGGCCTGTTCTGAGGTCACGACCTCCTCTGACACTTGGGCCATGAGCATAGATGCCACGGTTTTCTGGTGGTAATTCTGTTGCCAGGTCATGCACCTCCTGCTTACTATCAGGTTCCCTTCCTCAAAGTTATTCTCCTGGGACTGCCTGTGGGCAGCACTGTAGCTGGCCGCGTGCTGAAATAAGAAGCTCTCAGACGGGCCAGCGGAGTCGTTAGGCGAGATCTGGGCCCTGGTGCTGGCCTGCCTGGCACTGGCCTCATGATCAATGGGCTGGCTGGACAGGGAGGGCATCCGGATCTTGTCCACCTTCGTGGTGGGTGTGCTGTAGGCCACAAATTTGGAGTCACTGTGGCTTGGCTGCTTGCCTCCCAGGGCGCATGTGTTCTCAGGCAGGTGGGCCAGACTCAGAGGCTCCTTTCGGATCCTGGTGCTGTGGAGGCCCCACATTTCCATCTGCAAGCTGGAGTCTGACAGGCCTTCGATGCATGGCCTGCTCCAGCATGACCTGTAGCTGCTGAGGACACTGTGATTGTCTTTCATGTCTGGGCCGCTAGACAGGCCTTCGAAGTATGGTCTGAGCTTAGGTGTGGGGGTGCTGAGGACGCTGTCATCGTCCTCAATGTCTGGGCCACTGTCACTGGGGTTCTCCAGCATGTCATACAGGAGGTCCAGGTCCTCTTCCACCTCCAGGACATGCTCGTCATGGTCCTGCTCAGGGTCCAGGACCTCCTCCGACACCTGGACTGTGTGCAGCCATAACAGGACTTTCTGGTGGTAGTTCTGTTGCCCGGTCATGGTCCTCCTTCTGACTACCGCATTCACCTCGTTGAAGTCATCCTCCTCCTGGTCCTGCCTGTGAGTGTCATTGGAGCTGGCCTCCAGCTTGGAGAAGAAGTCCTCACACTTGCACTCAGAGTAGTCATCCAAGGACTCAGCCTTGGGACTGGCTTGCCTGGTGCTATCCTCGTGGTCGATGGGCGGCCTGGACAGGGAGGCCATCCTGATCTTGTCCACCTTGCTAGTGGGTGTGCTGTAGGCCACAAATGCATTGTCACTCTCACATGGCTGCTTGCCTCCCAGGGCCCATGCATTCTGTGGCATTTGGGCCAGACTCAGAGGCTCCGTTTGGGTCGTGTCACTGTGGCTGCCCCACATCTCCGTCTGCGAGCTGGAGTCTAACAGGCCTTCAAAGTGTGGCCTGAGCTTGGGCCTGGGTATGCTGAGGGCGCTCTCATCATCCTCCATGTATGGGTCACTTTTCCTGGGGTTCCCCATCATGTCAGACCGACGGTCCCTCTCTGACACTTTGGACCTGTGAAACAGCGCCAGAACTTTTCGCTTCAAGTTTCCTTGTTTTGATCCCCGCTGCTTCTTTGGCTTCCCCTTCTCAAAGTCATCCTTGGGCAGGTCCTCTCTGTGCTTTCTACTGCAGCTGGCCTCCAACTCAGAAAAGGAGCTCTCATCCTGACCCTCGGTGTAGTTACCTGCAGACTTGGCCTTCGGGCTGGCCTGCATGACACCGTCATAATGTTCGATGGGCTGAGTACACAGGGAGGAGATCCAGATCTCGGCCACCTTGGTGGAGGACTCCTCAATGCTGCTGTAGAGGCTCAGCATCTGGCCAGACTTGGGGTTTCGCTGCATGACCTCATCCATGTGGATGGCGCCCGTGGCCAGTGTCTTGTAGCCCAGGACGGTCCTGTTCTTATAGCGCTTCCTCTGCTCCAACATGACCTGTAGCTTGTTGCCTTCTCCCTTGAGGACGTGGGAGTACTGCAGGGAGAAGGTCAGCGCCAGGTCGGTCTCCACTGGTCCTCTGGGAGGCAGCACAATCTCTTGGGACCTCAGGATGCCCTTGCAGTCCTGCATCTTCACAGCAATCACCACAGAGTTGAGGTCCTTTGCCAGCTCCTTGAAGATCACTAGCTTGTTTAAAGTGAGACTGCACCACCTGGGAATGCAGCTGGGGCTGGAGCAGTCCACCACCCAGGTAGCGAACAGCTTCTGGGGTACCTGTGTTTTAAGCACAGTGGATATGCTGGCCAGGCCCACAGTTCGTGAGGAAACTGCAGCTGCTGGCACCCTACGGGTCCTTTTCCTACTCAGGGTTGATGGTTTGTCCTCCTGTGGTGGGACAGAGAAGGGACATGATTGGTGACAAGAGGTGGGGCATAAGTGATCGAGTGTGGAAACACAAAAAGTGGCCACTCACTAACCTGTGGTTAGGTCAGGGAAGGCCTGGGTGGTGGTCTTTTAAACTCAGAGACCTAAAGTTATCACAAAGGATGTCCCAAAGTTAAAACTTTTTAACTAAAAGCAGTTTATGGTGGGTCACCATGTCCTAGCCTAGAATCTTCTCTAAAAAAAGTCAATCTTTACCTTCACTGAACATGCCTTTACCTTAACTGAACATAGCTTCAGAAAATCAAAGGAATTTTCCTTGTTCTGGACACTCTGTGCTCTGTGGAGATCACAAATTCCCTCATTGTTATTGAGTTCATTGTTGGCTGTTCTATCCTATATCCACCTATGGGAAAGAAGTATGTGTCTATCATTTTACTTTTTATCCAATCTATCACCAATGGATTTAATGCAACCCACGTACATCTCAACTTTTGACTGTAATTTCTAAAATAGTGTGAAAACTGCCCTTCTCCAGAGCATTATTTCAATCCATTGAGATTTTGCTTCAAGGCAATTGACAGTTTGGCTCAGATAAAATCTCAGCAATGGTTCACAGTTCTGACTGCTTCTTACATTGACATTTACTTGGCACAATATAGCAGGATCTCAGAAAAGCTCGCCCAGCACCACCCTGCAGACCTACACCTGGTGCTGGGATGCAGCAAAGGGCCCATTGACCCACCAGTTCCCTGCCCATTGGGTAAACTTGTGTGAGTTGTCTCTTGGACCCAGGACCTTCCCTTGCTTGTGCTGCTGACTTTATTTGAGCCATATTTTTGAATACTCTTGGTGGAACTAAGGTTAACGCTTGACAGATCCCAGGCTAAGGAGAGACAGGAGGAAAAATGGGCCTGGTTCTGGCTTTTCTATTGGAATTGCCCTTTGAGAGACTGGGGAAAACTCCTTGGCTGTATAAATGAGAGCTGATCTGGTTCACCTAGGAAGATAAAGGGGCCCATCCTCCTTCCCGCAGGAATCTCAGGTGTTCTTAGACAACTGAGGATCTTTGCGGATGTGTCAGAGGTCATTCCTCGCAGCATGCAGGAGCTCCGTAGGGAAATTCCCACACAGCTGTAACTAAACTAACTCACTCTTCACGGGGAGCACTAATCAGGTTTGGTCCACCTGCACTGGTAGCCCTTCTGGTTGTTTTACACAGCAGGGAGAGAAACCGGGGCACATAAGAGGGTTGAATGAGACTCTAGCGGAGTGAGCATCGTGCAGCTCAACCCACAAAGCAACCCACTTCAACCCACTACATCACACCCTCAAAAATGTGCTGAGACTCTGCAGACACCAAACAACAATAAAAATAACAGCAGCAAACAAACCTCTAGTTAACATGGGAAGTTGTGCCTCCAGGGCTGGGAACTCCCAGATTCCAGTCCTCATTAATATCCCTGATAGGGAGCCTTGACTTGCAAGTGCTTTACATAAATGGGAAGGCTTATGTAGAAAATATCAACCCTAAAGTGACCAATATAAAGTTGTCTTTGCATGCCTAATTTTTCGCAGGAAAAAAAAAAAATCTAGGAAAATGCCGGCCTGAAAATTAAACTGATTGAATGAACAGGACGCATATCTTGATTTGGAAATTAGAAACTTCTAAGGAGAAGCACCAATAAACTCTCCTTAAAAAAGAAATTAATAAGAAATTAAGATGGCAGCATAAGTAATCACCTATACTTGTTGCCTCTCACAACCACATCAAAACCACGACTAAATGGCAGAACAACTACCACCCAGAACCACAGGAAAGCTGGCTGAGTGGAAGTTCCACAACTAGAGAGGTGAAGAAAGCGCATTGAGACTACTGGATTCCCCAGTAAGAGGTGCGGAGGCGGAGGCTAGGAAAGTGCTGACACCAGGATGTGCTGCTCTTTAAACCAGGAGATAAAAGCTCCTGCTTGCTCTGAACTCTAGTTCCGGGCAAGACTCTGGGGGGCCCAGGCACATACGGGGTGAAACTGGACTGTTTGGCATCGGGACAGGAACGCGAGGGCAGCTTACTCCTAAGAGATGCTCACAGTGATCATTGTTCCCGCATGGGGTCACAGGATGCAGAGAACCTGGGACTTTTCTGGTTCAGGGCAGCCATTGCTGTTTGCTCTGTCCTGGTGATTCTCAGAGACCCCGCCCCATGCAATTTACAGCCCCACCCAAGCTGTGCGCAGCAGCTTTTGCATATGAATGGTCTGTCCTTTTTCCTAAAACAGTGGTCAGCAAACTCATTAGTCAACAGAGCCAAATATCAACAGTACAACAATTGAAATGTCTTTTGAGAGCTAAATTTTTTAAACTTAAACTTCTTTTAACGCCACTTCTTCAAAATAGACTCGCCCAGGCCATGGTATTTTGTGGAAGAGCCACACTCAAGGGGCCAAAGAGCTGCATGTGGCTCGCAAGCCACAGTTTGCCGACCATGGGCCTAAAACAAACTGCAGCTGGGTCAGAGAGACCCAGAGATTCCAAAAGAAGGCCCACTACCTGGCAGGAGCAGCGGCCTTGCTTCACAGCTGGGCCTTGTCTGGGCACTTCCAAACCCCATACAAAGAGGAGGAATCTGCAGATGTCTCTGTAGTTCCTGCTCGGCGGCCCTAGACAATGACTGACCTTGCACCTCCTTGGATATCCAAGAGCCAGTGTACCCAGTGGTCAGAGTGAGACCATACTGGATTACAACTCTTCATGTCCATAAGAGATACACTCAAGGAGCAGACTCAGTGAGCACCAAAGCCCCACTGAAGCAAGTTCGGCCCCATAAGAAGGGTGTATCCTGTGCAACAGATCTTCCAGTGTAGACACAGCTTGGTCATCACAGCCATTTGGCCTTAGGTCAATTCCTCCCAGTGATATCAACAGCAATCAAGGGTTAACTACAACAGCCCACAAAGGAATGCAACAAGAGTGTCCACCTTGGGTGACTGGGGAGGCTGAGCCACTGGGCCCCATAGGACAATAACCACACAAGGCCACTCTATCAACTCAAGGAGACTTAGCAGCTACCCAGTACATAGAAACATACACAGGGAAGCAGCCAAAATGTGGAGACAAAGAAACAAGTCACAAATGAAAGAAATGGATGAAAACAAAATATTGGATATAGAGTTCAAAACCACAGTTATAAGGTTACTCAAGAATCTCTGAGAAGTTTAGTGAGACCCTAAACTTCCAACAGCAGATTAGAAGATCCAAGAATCAAGCCAAAGATTTGAAATACGAAGAGGCAAATTACACCCAACTGGAAAAGCAAAATGAAAAAAATAATCCAAAAATATGAAGATACTGTAAGGAGCCTCTGGGACAACTTCAAGCATACCAACATCTGAATTCTTGGGGTGCCAGAAGAAGAGAGAGAGCAAGATACGGAAAACCTATTTGAAGAAATAATGACCAAATACTTCCCCCACCTGGTGAAAGAAAAAGACTTACAAGTCCAGGAAGTGCAGAGAACCCCAAACAAAAGGAATCTAAAGAGGACCACACCAAGATACATCATAATTAAAATGCCAAGGGCAAAAGACAAAGAGAGAATCTTAAAAGCAGCAAGAGAAAAACAGTTAGTTACCTACAATGGAGTACCCATACGGCTGTCAGCTGGTTTCTCAACAGAAACTATGCAGGCCAGAAGGGAGTGGCACGAAATATACAAAGTGATGAATAGCAAAAACCTACAACCAAGATTACACAGCAAAGCTATCATTCAGAATTGAAGGTCAGATAAAGAGCTTCACAGACAAGAAAAAACTAAAGGGGTTCATCACCTCCAAACCAGTATTATATGAAATGCTGAAGGGTATTCTCTAAGAAAAAAAAGAAAAAGGTAAAGATAAAAGTTATGAACAACAAAGTGACAACAAATACATGTTTATCAACAAGTGAATCTAAAAATCAAGTGAATAAAAAATCTGAAGAACAGATAAACTGGTGAATATAATAGAATCAGGGGCATAGAAAGAGAATGGACTGACAATTCTCAGAGGGGAAGGAGCTGTGGGGGATGCAGGAAGAGATTGGACAAAAAGCTTATACTGATGGACGAGGACAATGAGGGGCAGTAAGGGCATGGGGTGGGTTGGGAACTGAGTGGAGGGGAGCAATGGGGAGGGGGAGAGAAACAATTGTAATAATCTGAACAATAAAGTTCAATTTTAAAAAAAAAAGAAATTTCAGAGATTATCCCTGAACTCTCCTGAAGCTCACAAATGCTAACATCCTCTTTTCCCCCTTCTATAGCAGTCCACTACATCTTTTGCTCTCTGAGCTTCCGTGTCCGGACGTGTTCTTTCCCTTCCCTTCTTCATTCCTCTTCTGTTCCCTCCACTACCACTCCCTACTGTCTTAAGGGAAAATGAGAATAGAAATTCTACCAGCTCCTTTTGGAGAAAAGCTGCTCTCAGCCAGGGAGGAACCAGCAATTGTTCTCAATTTTCTCTATGGCCTTGATTGGTTCACAAAGAAATTTAATTGTTAGAGCATGTAATCCTGGTTATTCTAACCTATCCCAATTAATATACTCCTGGTTTCTAGGAGCAAAAGCAACAGAATTACTAAATAAGGTTGTAAGAAAACTCCTGTAGAGAAGTCTGTCCACTTTCAGGGTTATAGGAAACTGAAATAGGATTTAGAAAAAGTAAACAAACACAAACAATCATAGGGTTGCTCCAAGTGTGTTTCACCTTCTCACTGATACTTTGGGAAATTTTTAAATTATCATTAAAAGGGAAGCCACTGCCCTAGCCAGTTTGGCACAGAGGATAGAGTATTGGCCTTGGCACTGAAGGGTCCCAGGTTTGATTCTGGTCAAGGGCACAAGCCCAGGTTGCCAGCTCTATCCCCAGTAGGGGTCGTGTAGGAGTCAGCCAATTGATGATTCTCTCTCATCATTGATGTTTCTACCTCTCTCTCCCTCTCCCTCTCCCTTCCTCTCTGAATTCAATAAAAATCTATTTTAAAAAAGGAGGGAGGGAAGAAGCCACTAAGTACCCTGTATATACTAAGGTTGCTTTATTTGTTCTTAACCGCACCCAATTAATTGCTTTCACCATCGGAATAAAGCTTCCCTACAAATGTCTGCTTTTTAATCAAAACCTGTTTCCTTCCAACTAGGGAATGTTACGGGAATATATATATGGGTTGCTTATCAAATCTTCCCCAATTCACCTGTTAAATGAGTGGGGATTTTTCTTTTTAATGAAATCAGTGATGCTTACATATGCTTTTTCCAGAATAGTTACATATACACTTAGACAAAATGAACCAGTTACTGAACCAAAAGGGTAATTAATGATTTTAAAGGAACCTTCCAGGAGGAAACTAAGCTTGAGACTTACCGAACGTTTGCTAATCATCTTTTCTTCATTATTATCTTCCACGAGAGCCTGAGAGATGGCTTCAAAGGGTACCCACCTACTCAGAATGGCCCCAAATAGCCCAGACACGTGCCTCTAACACTTGGCTTGCTCTTTTGTCTCTCCACAGATGGGGAACCAGCCCACAGTGACTTGAGAGTCCTCTTTTGGGGTACATATTCACCTAATGGGAGAAACTTGACCCTGAGTCCCTCAAGAAAGAATCCAACCTTCTTTTATTACCCCACCTACCTGGTCCCGATATAAAGTGGGTGATAGAGAGGTTTCGCACCATTAATTTCAAGACTATCTTGCAGCTAGGGCATGTTTTGCCATTCCTAAGGGAGATGGACAGAGGTTTCATATACCTGAAAACTCAGAGGTATGTGCTTTCTGGAAACTAGAAAAATGTACCAGATAGAAAGAAACATTCCAAAAGTGGGTGAATGATTTTGTCAGTCCCTTGCAAACATTTGGGTGACAACCCAGTCCCTGAGGTATTAAAAATGACTATCCTTGTTTTACAAATGAAGTTTTCAAGGGGCCAGAGGTTTGGCTCCAGAAACAATTCAAAGCCCACCAAGTCCTTTTACATTCCCAAACATCCCCCATTCATTTCAGAGGCTTGTAGATAATTGGCTTTATGCAATCAAAGTCCCAGAACCTTTGAAGTGGGAATACCTGAGTTCACCAAGACCTCTTGTCTAGGCCATTTTTAAAAATACAAATCTCTGGAAGATATGTCTTATTCCAATAGAAAAAAAAATTACCTTACCCACCTAAACAAATCACTTTAGCTTATTTCAACTATTTCTTTCTAACTTAGTAAGTTTTAATGAAAGTTATTGAATATCTAGATATTTTTAAATAACATGAAATACTGAAACATTGATTGCTAGACAAGTCCTAAGTACACCTGCTTTTGGGTTTTTTATTACAGAAGGTCTGTAAAATTGATTTGGAGCTGTTGATGTAATGTTTTGTGCTTCCTTGAAGGTGTGTTTCTCTTATTTTTAACTTATTTTGTGTGTGTTTTTGTTTTTTTTAATTTAATAAATCTTTATTGTTCAGATTATTACAATTGTTCCTCTTTTTTCCCCCCATAGCTCCCCTCCACCCAGTTCCCACCCTACCCTCTGCCCTTATCCTCCCCCACTATCCTCATCCATAGGTGTATGATTTTTGTCCAGTCTCTTCCCCCACCCTCCACACCCCATTCCCCTGAGAATTGTCAATCCACTCCCTTTCCATGCCCCTGATTCTATTATATTTACCAGTTTATTCTGTTAATCAGATTTTTTTATTCACTTGATTTTTAGATTCACTTGTTGATAGATATGTATTTGTTGTTCATAATTTTAACTTTGCCTTTTTCTTCTTCTTCCTTTTCTTAAAGAATACCTTTCAGCATTTCATATAATACTGGTTTGGTGGTGATGAACTCCTTTAACTTTTTCTTATCTGGGAAACTCTTTATCTGCCCTTCAATTCTGAATGATAGCTTTGCTGGGTAGAGTAATCTTGGTTGTAGGTTCTTGCTATTTATCACTTTGAATATTTCTTGCCACTCCCATCTGGCCTGCATAGTTTCTGTTGAGAAATCAGCAGACAGCTGTATGGGTGCTGCCTTGTAGGTAAGTAACTGTTTTCTCCTGCTGCTTTTAAGATTCTCTTTGCCTTTTGCCCTTGGGGTTTTAATTATGATGTGTCTTGGTGTGGTCCTCTTTGAATTCCTTTCGTTTGGGGTTCTCTGCACTTCCTGGACTTGTAAGTCTATTTCTTTCACCAGGTGGGGGAAGTTTTCAGTCATTATTTCTTCAAATAGGTTTTCCGTATCTTGCTCTCTCTCTTCTTCTGGCACCCCCAGAATTCAGATGTTGGTATGCTTGAAGTTGTCCCAGAGGCTACTTACACTATCTTCAACTTTTTGGATTCTTTTTTCTTTTTGCTTTTCTG
Organism: Corynorhinus townsendii; assembly: GCA_026230045.1. Classification (NCBI taxonomy): domain Eukaryota; kingdom Metazoa; phylum Chordata; class Mammalia; order Chiroptera; family Vespertilionidae; genus Corynorhinus; species Corynorhinus townsendii. Next base: position 36,930,359 of record JAPDVU010000009.1, read on the forward strand.
GTTGAGTGTTTTTTGTTTCTTTATATTTCAAAATCTTTGACTTGATTCTTGGGATCCTCTAGTCTGCGGTTAGATCTCTGAATAATATTTTTTATTTCAGTCAGTGTATGCTTAATTTCTAGTTGGCTCTTTTTCATATTCTCGAGGGTCTTGCTAAATTTATTGGCCTTTTCTAGAAAATTCTTGAAAAACCTTATAACCATGGTTTTGAACTCTATATCCAGTCATTTGCTTTCCTCCATTTCTTTCCTTTGTGATCTGTTTCTTTGTCTTCACATTTTCACTGCTTCCCTGAGTTGACAGAGTGGCTTTGTGTGCTAGGTGTCCTATAGGGCCCAGTGGTTCAGCCTCTCCAGTTACCTGAGGTGGACACTCTCGGTGCACCCCTTTATGGGCTGTGTGCACAGTCTTGTTGTGGTTCAGCCTTGATTGTTGTTGCTATCACTGGGAGGAATTGACCTCCAGGCCAGTTGGCTGTGAGGATCAGCTGTGTCTTCACTGTGAGAACTTCTGTGCTAGAGACACCCTTATGAGAGAAGACTTGCAAAAGCCTCTGTGCTCAGCTTGGATGGGGTGGAGTCTCAGGGCGGAGCAGATAGCATTGGTTTCCTGTCAGCCCTGCCCTAATAGGCCCCTGTTCCTCAGTGTCACGTGGTAATTGCTGCAAGCACCTCTGAGAGAAAGCCACCCTCAAGTTTCGCCCACTGCCAGACAGTCCAGTTTCTCCCCGAATGAGTCTGGGTCCCCAGAGTCTCACCCAGAACTAGAGTTCAGTGCAGTCGGGAGCTTTTGTCTCCCTCTAGATTGTAAAAGCCAGCCACGTACTCAGTTGCCTGCCCTCTCTGCGCCCGTGTGCCTCAGTATCTCTGCCTTCCACAGTTCCTCTGAGTTACAGTGTGCTTTTCTCTTTCCTGACAGTCCAGTTTCACCCTGTATGACTCTGGGTCCCCAGAGTGTCTCCCGGAACTGGAGTTCAGCACAGTCAGGAGCTTTGGTCTCCCTCCCGCTTGAGAAAGCCAGCCGCGCACTCAGTTGCCAGTCCTCTCTGCACGTGAGTCTCAGTACCTCTGTCTCATGCAGCTCCTCTGAGTCTCAGTGTGCTTTTCTCTTTCCTTCCAGTTGTAGAATTTCCACTCAGCCAGCCTTCCTGTGATTCTGGATGATGTCCGCTTTGTCTGTTAGTTGTAGTTTTGAAATTGTTGTGCGAGGCAGCAGTTTAGGTGTTTACCTATGCTGCCATCTTGGTTTCTCCTCCCAAATGTGTGTTTCTTGAATGTGAGAGTGTGATTAAAATATGTTCATCAACATCAATCTAAGGAATGCTGGTTGTTCACTTTTGTGCTTATCATTGGAAATTAAGGCTCCTAAGAGTTAAAAGTTCCCGTTAACTTGGAAGAAATTATATCATTGTGCTAATAGAAGGCTTGCGGTATAGGGAGTCATATTTGAAGGAAAAGCACAAATGTAATTTTCTCTAAGGATAGTGATTTCTGAATGGATAAGAAGGTTTGTGAAAGTTCATAAAAGGTTTGTAAAAGGGAGTACAGGCTATAAACTTTTGTGAAAGTTTTATATAAAATATTCTTGTGTTTTCCCTGCAAAAATTATGTGCATAGTATTTGTGTGATATGTGTTCATCTATGTGATATGTGTGGTGAATTTTCAGCCTCCAGATGGCATTACTGGGATATAATCTTTCATTGGCCTAAAAGATTAAATACTTATGTAAATTAAGGTGAATTCTGTAGTCTGGACAACATATTTAATATTAAAACTGTTTGTAAGTATGATTAATGTCTTTTAGAGTTATTACCATAAGCCTGTGTTTGCTTTACTTCAATTTACAAAAAGTACATGGTATAATCTTTTGCATATGTATATTTGACAATCTCCCTAAAGTTCCCATTTTAAGAGACTTTTTAAAAATATATACATTTTATTTATTTTGATACAGAGAGGAAGGGAGGGACATAGAGAACTAGAAACATCAATGAGAGAGAAACATCGATCAGCTGCCTCCCTGCACACCTCCTACTGGGGATGCACCTGTAACCAAGATACATGACCTTGACCAGAATCTAACCTGGGATCCTTCAGTCCACAGGCCGATGCTCTATCCACTGATCCAAACTGCTTAGGGCTTAAGAGACTTTTTAAACAAAAGATGGCTTTGAGTTAATTCCAATGGCCCTTGGAATACCTCAAGGATTTATTCTCTCTCCTTATTAAAGGGCCGTTATTGAAGTGAATTAGTTCTACTTAATATGCTTGAAATTGCCTGAGAAGCTTTGCCAAATTAAAAAATGAAAACAGCTGTACTATTTGTGTACATATATTTTTATTAAAATGGATGTTCTAAAGATTTCGACCTGTCCTAGGAAGGAACGTAGAAAAATTCAAAGAAAAGTTCAAATAGGAAACTCTCAAGTGTAACCCCGGTCTTGTTATCAGCGACACCAGGCCAGCCAAGAGGGGTGGTTCCCTGTGAGGGCGTCTAGCAGTGGGACTCTGGGTATTTGTGGCTCAAACATTGGAAGTTTATGAGTATACCCAATGCTCAATATAAGAAGCCATGGACAATGTTTTAAAATCTTACATATTATTTGTTCTTTTTATATTGAAATTGTGTATTGAATCCAAATATATACATATACTTATACATTTTCATATTATTCTCTGTCATTTTATAGTAATTATTATTTTCCAAAAATTATTGCCTTGAAATGTTATAGTTTACAAAAAAAGCAAAGTATTTTATCAATTGCATTACAATCAAAACTATAACCATGCCACTACGTTTTGTCATTCATAGATAGTTATTGTTTTATTCTAATGAATTTTCAAATATGTTACATCTGTAGAAAAATCCATGGAAAGGACTCTGATTTACTCTAAATTACAGGTTTCTAAGCAGGGCACATCTTTGAACTGAATGAAGAAGTATAGAATTCTAAGGAATAACTGAATTCATGAAAATACTGGCAAATAATCAGGATAAACAAAAAAATGGGTATGGAACTAAATGAAGTGAAGATGATTATTGTTGTTGTGACTCTGTTTAAAATACTGCTGATCTTTAAATCTTTTTGTTTTCCATATATAAGGGAAACTAAAAGCAGACATTCTACATTACTATCAATGACTCACTAAGGTTATAGGCCTGAAATGAGTGACATTCATTTCACAGTACTCCCAAGAGACAAACACTTTAAAGACCAAAACTTACAACCAGGAGATTTTTTATTATTGAGAAAGATATTAATTAAAGACTCTCTCCAACAGTGTTAAAAGGGACGTTACCTTATCAGGTGCATAACCACAAATGGATATCTGTCTCTGACACTGGCCTCCATCCACCATGGAGATCAAAGACTTTTCAAGGGTGAGAAACCAATGGCCATGGGGGCTGACAGCTATCCCAAGAAGTCAACAAGGCCTGGATGCTCACAAATTACTGCTGCTCAAACCTTGTTCTGGTATCACTTCATTGTTATTGATTGAATGTACATCAACTGATTTTTATATTGTTATTACCTTCTTTATGGTTTCCTAATGGAAACAATATCTGTCTCTCCAGGCCCCTCCCTTATTACATATGAAAAGTTGAATTTGGATACCTGCTAATTGTCCCCACCTACTAGACAATGATATTCTGATGATCAGTTATGATAACAAAAGAGTAGAGAGTCTTAATTCATCTGGCCAAACAGGCCAAACATAGCATAAGTACAAGTGACAGTGGATGAAGGAGGAAAACATATACTTAGCTTAATGAACCATTATGATAATGCATGCAAAGGGTTCTTTGGTTGGCTGGGATGCTTATTCCCCTCAGTCTAGCACTAGATATTTTCTATTCCTAAATGGTGTTACTGCTTTAATATTGTTGCTTTTGTTCTTGGTATGTAAATATTATACTCGATGCAAAATACCAAAACTTAAGACAAGCAGCAAAAGGACCCTGATCATGGTAGCTCAAAATTTAAAATTGATGCAGAATATTTTGTAACAAGGACATATAGGATCTCATGGCCTCCCATTCACCTGACTTTTATTTTGAATAATAATAAAAATTCCACCTTGAATGCCATTTAAGGTTATTTAAGGTCTTGCCTCATCCCCAATAATCCATTGTTCTGCAAGACAAAACACTAACACTGATCATCAATGCATAATGTGTATTGATTTATGAACGAAAGGAGAATGTGTGGACAAAAAAGGGGCCACATGCTAACCTGACTAGCTCAGGGAAGTCCTGCGTGGAGGCCTTGCAAACTCAGAGACCTTAAGTAACTACAAAGGATGGTCTGAAATTAAAACACTAACTCAAAGGAGCTCATGGTGGGTAGTCATGTCGTAGTCTGGCATCTTCCCTGACAAAGGTCAATCTTTACCTTAACTGAGCCTGTGTACTGCCTTTTTGCATCTATGATAACATATCTTTGGATTACCAAAGGAATCTTCCTTATTTTGGACAACTCATGCACAGGCACCACTCTGCCCTGCAGAGAACACAAAACCTTTCCTTGTTATTGAGTTCACTGTTGACTTGAAGCTATCCTACATCCACCTATGGAAAAGAAGTATGTGCCTATCATTTTACCGTTGATCCAATCACACAGAAGTTTCCACACTTTTCTTTCTCCTCTCTGCCTAATCTATCACCCATGGATTTCATGTGACCCACATAAGTCTGCACTTTGCTTGTAATTTATAACATAAGGTGCAAAATTGTCACTCCCATGCGTTCTCTCAACCCATTGAAATTTTGCTCTCCGGCAAATGTCGACACTTTGGCTCAAATAAACGCACAAAACTTTTTCACAGCTTTGAAAGTTTTTCACATTGATAAGAGAAAAGGTTCTTGGCAGGAAAAGTAGAATTGGAGGTGAGGAATATGAAACACATTAGTATCTTATTCATTTTCTTAGCAGAGGACAGACAGCACATGCTTTATTAACAGTGTCACCCGTGTGATTTCTGAAAAAACATCCCAATGTAAGATGAGACACAGAGGCTTTTCCTGGGGTGGAGGGTCTGAATATTAGGACATGTGGAGTGTTCAGGGTGGCACCGTTGTCATGGCAACAGAAGTTTATAAGGTCCCACAGCAATGAAGACATGGATCACCATGATAAGCAGTCCCCATCCTGATACAATGTGCAGCCCAAGAAGGCCCCAGCTCCTGACCTGGAGGAGACAGGGACCCAGATTCCTTTGGAAACTGGAAGCTAGGAGGGATTACAGGGGAGTAGCAGGGTGCCTTCTGGAACCCAGGTCCTGTTGACTCCCAGGGTTTCAGGAGTGTGGGTCACCTCAGCACCTATACTCACCCTGCGGCCGTGCTGCATGCTGCAGGAGGTATGCGGCACCTGGGCCTCCTGCAGGGGCATGGAGTTGAGGACCCCATCTGTTGGCTCCGGTCCGTTCTCCTGTGCGGAGCTCTGTAAAGACAGTTTCCAGTCACCAGGGGAAAGCCTCAGAGCCCTGTTTTGCTGGTTCTGTGACCCTCCACTTGAGACACACATACACACTGTGATCTGCTGAGACCTCCACTGGTGAGGAAAAGGCGTGACAGCCTGAGGGCTAGGACTCCCATTGGCACAGACAGAGACCCCTCTGGAAGCCCATCTCCAACTACCTGCCCTGCCCTGCCCTGGGGTGTGATCACAGCAGGACCTCTAGGTCAGTGTTTCTCAAGCTTTCTAATGCCGCGACCCTTTAATACAGTTCCTCATGTTGTGGTGACCCCCAACCATAACATTATTTTCGTTGCTACTTTATAACTGTAATTTTGCTACTGTTATGAATCGTAATGTAAATATCTGTGTTTTCTGAAGGTCTTGGGCAACCTGCTAGCGGTTCTCAACCTGTGGGTCGCGAACCACAGATTGAGAACCGCTGCTGTAGAGCCTAAGACCATCGGAAAACACAGATATTTACATTACGATTCATAACAGTAGCAAAATTACAGTTATAAAGTAGCAACGAAAATAATGTTATGGTTGGGGGTCACCACAACATGAGGAACTGTATTAAAGGGTCGCGGCATTAGAAAGCTTGAGAACCACTGCTCTAGGTGATCCGCTGCCCCAAAAACTGTTCCTGCCCCAGGGGTCTCCCTTCAGGTCCCTATTCCCACCACATGAAGGGAAGGCATGTGAGCTGCACAGGGATTGCCCACAGAAGAGGCTGGCCTGGTTTGAATGGGTGTGACCCAGGCCACCTTCTCTTACCTGACGGGATCTTCTTGAAAACGGCCAGAGATGTCGGGCACGAGTGTTGAACCGTCTACAGCATCTGGAACAACTCTCACTGCAGGGTCTCTGGGAACCAGAGCCCCGATAACTGGGAACACAACAAGAGAACATGTTGAACTGTCAACTGGCTCTTGCCAAGTGAGTGGCGGTTGGGCAGTTGCTAGAAAGTGGGTGCTTGGTTACGGGGGTTCCAAGTTCTATTAGGAAGTGACCTCACTTCCTGGGATTGCCACCACCCCCCCGTCCCAACTCTCCTCACCTAATAACAGCTATAGATAGTCCTGTGGGCTGCTGACGGCTCACCCACCTTCTCTATGGAATACCAACAGTGTACACAGTGACCCCAACACACCCCTCTCCACAGCCCCTAGAAGGTCTGGCTGTAGCCAGGGTCCCAGATTTGAGGAGACAGTCCTAGGCTCAGACTCAACCCCTCATTCTTACCTCTTCTTGATCCTGGATAAGTCACTGTACCTGTTAGAGCCTGACTGCACAATGGGTTATTGCAGCATGTGCTTCTTAGAGGTGTTCAGGCTCATGAGGGGGAGTAGCTATCAAGTAGGAGGCGGACTGTCACAGGCAGAAGTGCCTCCAACCTCTTTTTTGTTCCTATTGACACCTCCTCGGTGTCTGCTTTCTTCTATCTGTGCGCGCGCACACACAAGAGCTAGTGCTAGGTTGTATTGTGTTAACAGAGCCCTGAATCTCAGTGGTTTGCAGCAGCAAATGTTAATTTCATAGCCATGTGACTTTAATGATCTGATGGATCTAAAAAAAGTGCCTGTCTCTTGCATTGTTCATCTTTTCTCTTCTTGTAAGGATAAGAGTAAGGACTTCCAAGCTCTTATATGTCAGAGTGGAAACCAGCAGTCAATATTTTATTTGACAATGGCCTGTGGTGGACATGACTTCCATTTCCCCCTTTCTAATAGCTGCCAATTTCCACATCCAGCTGGTTCTGGGGTGTGTGGGTCAGAGGCCCAGAGTGAAGGTATCAGCACATCTCTCTGACCAGACCACAGTGATGATGGTTGTATGTGGACATGTGACTTCAGTGAGTTTAATAAGATTCTTTATACTAGTGACCAGAAGAAAATTCTGGATGTTCTCAATTAAATTAGAGCATCCAGCGAGTGAGAGAAAGAGACAGAGCTGTTCGCCTGCAATAGTTGGGAGCCAGTGGACTGAAGGGCCTTGGGTTTGATTCCAGTCAAGGGTGCATACCTCAGTTGCAGGCTAGATCCTTAGCCCTGGTCTGGGCAAGCAAAGTAGGCAGCCAATCAATGTCTCTCTTTCTCACATCGGTGTTTCTCTCTCTGTCTTCCTCTCTCCCTCCCAATCTCTCTAAAAACCAAGGGAAACTTATCCTTGGGTGACAATTAACTAAAACAATTTTTAGTGAGAAGAATGGCACTGCCACTTGCATTGAAACTTCAGGCATGTTAGCTGAGTTCATTAAGGCTTGTTTTTTTCACATGAAAGATGAGTTGCAAGAATAAAATTGAGTAATAAAGTGCTTAACATAAAGAGTTGGCATGTGGTGGACACTCAATATATAGTGCCCCTTACTGTTATAAATACAATAGAGGCCTGATGCACAAAATTCGTGCAAGGGGCTTGGTCCTCGCAGCTGCTCGCAGCCCCGGCTTCTTCTGGAATGTCGTCCGGACAATCATTCAGCTGTTCGGTCTAATTAGCATATAAGCTCTTTATTATATAGGATTTGTATGTAAACAATCATCAGATGGAAATACAAAGTGTGACATCTACAAAATAATCTAAAACAGTAAGATGTTAACAGGAATTGCCCAGGGCCTTCCAATGCTCTATTTCTCCTTTTAATCATAAATGCATGGACTTACTAATTTCTGGATAGAAAGACAAAATATTGCAAAGGCACATATTCTCCTGAATTAGTCTAAAATTTACTTATTTGAAGTAAAAATCATAACAGGATTTTGGGGAAACAAAAACTATTCTAAATTTTATCTAAAAATAAATATGCAAACAAATCAGGAAACGGTTGAAAATAATATAAGAAGGGGACTTGCTCTGTCAAATAGACAGGATTCTCAAGCAGTGCGGAAAGGGTGCTGGAGTGAGCAGGCCACGGGAGCTGGGCAGCGACATCAGGAACAGGGCGGAGCACACGTGGGACTGAGTGGATCATTATGGAGGCCCTTTGGCAACAAATAGCACTGGGACAGCTGCTCAGTTATTGAGGGGAAAACTTTACTTATTTTTAAAATACATTTTATTGATTTTTTTTACAGAGAGGAAGAGAGAGTGATAGAGAGTTAGAAACATCGATCAGCTGCCTCCTGCACACCCCCTACTGGGGATGTGCCCACAACCAAGGTACATGCCCTTGACTGGAATCGAACCTGGGACCCTTCAGTCCGCAGGCCAACGCTCTATCCACTGAGCCAAACCAGTTAGGGGATTGAGGGGAAAACTTTAGATCAATATTTCAGATCTTAGAGAAAACATTTCAATGTATTTTAAATTAATACATTTTACTGTGTCTTTTTCCTTTTGAAAATCTAATGCAGGTGGAATGAAAATTTCAAAAATAAAAAATGAGAGAATATAAAGACTTTATTTAATTCTATGATATAGAAATAGAGAACACTTTCCACATGTTGATGTCTTTTTTGGGTGAGATGTAAAGGAGAAAAAGGTCAGTCCTATGAAGCCCTGAGCAAAGAGCCTTGCAGACAGAGAGGTGTGTGTGTAAAGGCCCTGAGGTGGGGAAGAGCTCACTGGGTTGAAGGAATGAAATAGGGCCAGTGTGGCTGGAGTAAAGAGGAGAATGTGAGACAGGAAGCTGTGCAGGCCAATGGGGTGCAGAGCCTGCAGAGTCTTTTTCAGGCTGTAAAATTTATTCCAAGTGCAATGAGGCCTTTTAGAGGATTTTAAGTGAAAGACATTTAGCAACTATCTTTCTGTTTGTATTTGACAATAGTACTTTAATAATCAGATATGGCTGTTGCATTTTTGATCAGATGCTTTTTCAGTGCCTATTACTTTTTATTAACTTTTATTAAGATACGTTTTTAAATTTTAGAATATTCATTCCTAGGTTTAATTTTCTAAAAAACCTATAGCATCTCAGAATTTTTTTTATTTTTAATTTAAGTATAGTTGATATACAATCTTATATGGTTACTAGTGGCTTGGTGCACAAAAGTTGTGCATGGGGGCAGGGGGGTGTTGTGTCCCTCAGCCTGGCCTGCACCCTCTCCAATCTGGGACCCCTCAGGAAATGTTTGACTGCAGGATTGGGCCTAAACCAGCAGTTAAACATCCCTCTCACAATTTGGGACAGCTGGCTCCTAACCACTCACCTGCCTGCCTGCCTGATTGCCCCTAACCACTCTGCCTGCAGACCTGCTCACCCCCTATTGGCTCCCCCTGCTGGCCTGCTTGCCCCCAACTTCTTCCCCACCGCCAGCCTGATCACCCCCAACTGCCCTCCCCTCCTGGACTGATCGCCCCTAACCACCTCTGCCTTGACCCTGCCACCATGGCTTTGTCCGGAAGGATGTCCGGAAAGTCTCCCGGTCTGATTAGCATATTACCCTTTTATTAGTACAGATATTGTTTCAGGTGTCTGATATAGTAATTGGACCATTTTATCACCTCACCAATTCTTATAATCAATCTGTCACCACGCAAACTTATCACAATATTATTGACTATATTTCCCTTCCCCTTTTCACCCATCCCCCACAATGTCCCTTCTGGTAACTATCCCTTTTTCTCTTTTTTTTTTTTAATGAGTCTGCATTTTGTTTTGTTTTTAGAGTCCACATATAAATAAAATTCTATGGTAATTGTCTTCTGCTGCCTGGGGTAGTTCACTTAGTATAATACTCTCTAGAACCACCCATGTTGTTGCAAATGGTAAGATTGCCTTCTTCTTTATGGTCCAGTAATATTCTGTTGCACATATGCACCACATCATCTTCATCCATTCTTCTGTTGATGGACACCTAGATTACTTCCGTATCTCGGCTATTGCAAATAATGCTGCAATGAACATAGGGGTAGAGCTTTTAGAAGCTCTCCTAATATTAACTCATACTTGTGTTCCAGTATAAACTAATGAAGTAGATATGCTAATGTTTTATTTAGGCTTTTGTAGTCATATTTATTAATAAGTTGGTCCACAGCTGGTTTTTTGCATGTGCCAAAGTTACTTTTTATTATGATATCTGTTGCATTAACTTCCATATTAAATTTGCATTCACATATGTTTATTTTCTAATATTTGGATTTTGTTGAATTTTCTTTAATATCTTTAAGTATAAAATGTAAAGGAAGTAAAAAATCACTTCAGGTCCTGTTTACATTTTCATGAAAATCCTTCCAATTTTGTTTTCTTACTAAATTATTTTTATTCACTCAATGTGCTAGTGAACATACTCTGTAAATATTTTCATCATTTTTAATGAATGCATTCTATTACATTTTATGATTGCATCAGATATATTCTTAATCAATATTGTGATTATAATATTTAACTTTTTTCTTGTTTTTCCTACTACAGACAATGAATCAGTAAATGTCTTTGTACATCATTTTTGGATATATTTCTAGGTACATTCAAAGAAAAGCACACTTCATTTTTATACATATTATCAGAGTGTCACTCTGGAGTGCCTCAGAGCAGCATGCCATTGGGTAAAGCCAGCATCCACTCTATTCTATCCAATGGGATTTTGTCTCTCAGGGCCAGACAGTGAAACAAAGGCACCAACTCAACAAACTCTTTGAATGCCAACTGACAAATGCATTTGCAGAGCATGCCAGGTGCTTCTCTGGGCACTTGAAGGAAAATGTCACAGGAAATCTCAGGGTCCTTGGCCCCAGTCAAAGATTCAAGTGATCACTTTTGATCCACAGGCATTTATTGATACCTAATGGGTGTCTACTCTTGCCCTGGGCACCTAAGCACAGAGCTACATGACATGGTAGAAGTTTGGTCCCCAGATCTCCTGGGAGCAGGTCAGAAACTTGTGCAAAGGGGAAATAACAAGACATGTTAACCTGGATTATCTCTGATCCCAGAGATAAGACCCAGCTCCATGGAGCCCCCAGGGAAAGGAGGAACTAGGCTGAGAGGGAGCATCAGAAGCCCCCACCAGGTCAGGCATGAGACTGCCTCAGTGCCTCCATCTGTGTCCTCATGCGGATCCAGGGAGGTTGTGCGTCCTCCTCCCTCCAGGTTCCTTGACTCAGATGCTGCATTAATCACTAGGAAGGTCTCTGCCATTCAGGTCAACCCATTTAGTGGGTAAAAGTTGGATTATTTGGGAAGTCTCTCAGAAAACCTGTTCCCCATCCCAGACATGGGTCTCCACAGGGCGAAGGAAAATAATGGGTAGGGAGGTGGGTGGTTGCTGTTTTGATTTATTTTTTCTTGGTTCAGAGCTCCGTAAATCACATGCCTCAATTTATGACACCTCGTCACCACCATTCCTTGCAAGATATCTTCTTAATATTATTGTCTTTTATTACATCAAATCTTCATTCCTTTCTTCTCCCTCCACATAGGTAGCCACTTAAAAATACGTATGTGAACTTGAATAATTCATGTCTTTGTATGCTTGTGTGTTTTATATACACATAGTGTTGTGCTATAAACCCCATAGTGTTTCTTACTTTCTGTGCTAACACTGTAATTTTTATGATCCACTCTGCTTGCTGTGTGGATACTCAAATCCCTGCTTCTTTTATCTTTTTCCAAACCATTCTCTCTATACACAGATGAGTTTTCTTAGTCTAAATCAAACTCTATCAATTTCTTACTCAAAGCATTTAAAGAACTTCCCATTACAATAAAAAAAAAAAAAAGGGAAACTAGCCTATGAGGTCTACTTGTCAGCTCCTACATACATCTCCGACCTCAAATAGTATCCTTCTCTTTCTTCTGCTCCCCACACTTCAGCCATACTGGCTTTCATTCAGTTTGTTGAATTCACAAAGCTCTTTCATCTCAGAGCCTTTGCCTTCTTCCCCTCCCCCACCTCATCTCTTGGAAGGGCTTCCTCTTTCTCAGCCTTCAAGCCTCTCCTAACTGTGTACACTGGTGCAGCCCTTTTGGAGAGACCTTGGCAATATTAGTCATCTTGGGCCAGGCTCCCTGGAAGCAGTAACTCCTGGGAACTGGGACAGAGTTTAGTGAAGGAGTGACCTCAGAAGGAGAAGATGGAGGGAGGTGAGCAGAGATGTGGACTCAGCACGTTTTGTTCAGCCTGGTCTTGAGAGGGGATCTGGAACAGGAATTGTACCCATTGAATGAGTCCCATTGGAGGTAAGGAGCCAGGCTCGTCTACCCAGTGTCAGTCATCACTGGCCTCTGGCTGAGCCTACATCCCAGGGCAGTGGAGGGGGGTCACCTACCCCCTCTGGACAGGGAAAGGGCCGTCAGGAGCCATGAGCAGCCAACATCCAAGCAGCTGGGAGGCGGGGATGGCTGAACCAGCCAGTGAAGTTGCACCCACTAGTAAAACCTAAGGCATACATGGCCTTCCTGCTAGAAATTCATTCTTAGCAACATACTCTAGAGAACCTTCATTCACGTGCCCATGAAGAAGGATACAAGAAGTCAATTTTAGCATTGTTTATGATGGTGGAAAACTGGGGATAACCTAAATGTCCTTCAACAAGAGAATAAAGTAATCATAGTAAATACCTAGTAAAGTGGTAAAAGTAGTGGACTGCAGTATGTGTAGCAACGTGAACAAATCTCATAAAGCATGATCTGAGTGAAAAACCAACACTAAATACAACTTGTGTGTACACAACTTTCGAGTAAAATTATAGAAACCTACTTAAGGACAAGCACAAAGTGGATGATAGTAAGTAGCTCTGGGGAAGGAAAAACTGGGATGGAATCAGGAGTTCAACTGTCTCCCAACTGTCATCCTAATGTTCTTTTTAAAGACACACAGGAATGGCAGCATTTTAAGATTCAGTAGTAACATAGGTGATCATAATTTATTCTACATATATTTTATTCTTTTACATTTAATCCGTATATTCACACTTTAAAAATTATAAAAATATTTATGTGGCTATATGTACACCTACAATGATACTTTTTGTTTTTCCTGCATTGTCATTTTACTTGCAAATAACAACAGAAGGAAGTACACAAACCATTCATTTTCCTTTTTTAGGCTCCATCACAGCACCTTGTCACGTTTCATCATGTCACCTGAGTTTGTTAGCCATGCTGTTCATATACAATATGATTAACATCACGGGAGGATGTTTATGTCAGCGGAAAAATACTCATAAAAAGGCTAATGTTTTTGAGATGGAATTGATAGGATAAGGTTTTGGAACCCACTTATCCAGCTGTCTCTTTGCTATCTATTCTATCAAATATTTCCAGTGGTCCATTCCCACCCAGTGATGCTGATCAGAAGAACCAGGTTCATGCTCTTACACTCTGAGTGGCTATATTTTGACACAGAAGTCCTGCTTTTACCCCTGTGTCCCAGCCGAGGAAATGTTACTCAAAAAGTGATCAGTTCAAGCTTGAGAATGAGAGGCCTATGTTATAGGTTCTCCTACGGTGATTCTTCAGGCTCTTCGGACTTAGCAAAATTATATATATGAATATTCAAATATATAAGACCATATTTAATTTTAATTTTGCTAAGTACTTATAGATGGGCCTCCTGGGTGCCAGTACTGGTTTACAGTCCCATCGCAGTCCACGAAGTTTCCATTTGTCCCATAGCCTCACCAACACTTCGCATCAGCACATTCTAATCTGTCATGCAGATTGCTATAAAGAGTGCCTCATGACTTCTCTGACTACGAGTGCAATTTAACGTCTCTTCATATCTTGTTAACGTTTTGGGTTTCCCTTTATGAAATTCCCTTTTCATATACGCTACCCATTTTTTATGTGTTAGACATTTCTTACAAACTCTAGATATTAATCCCAACAAGGGATTTCAGAGAAAGCTTGCAAGTTTTAAGATAAAGCTCCTATAGGCATTTGTGCTCAGGTTTTTGAGTGGATGAAAGTTTCCATTTCTCTGGGATAAATGCCCAGGAGTGCAGTTGCTGGGTTGTGCGGTAGTTGCATGTTTACTTTTATAAGAAACAACCAAACTGCCTTCCCCAGTGGCTGTAATGGTCTACATTCCCACCAGCCCTGAATGAGTGAGTTTCTCCACATCCTCACCAGCAACACAGTCATTTATTTTAGTTAGTCTCCTTGTGGTTTAATTAACCTTTTCCGAATGACTTATGATGTTGAACTTTACAAGTGCTCATGTGACATGTTATAGCCTCTTCAGTGAAGTGTGTGTTCATTTATTCCATTTAATTCTCCAGTGAAACCACCTGGGCCTGGAAGCCCCTCATCAGAATGCTTTAACTACAAATTCAGTCTCTTTAATAGACTAGTCAGGGCATCACTTTCTTCTGAGGAAGGTTGTACAGTTTGTTTCTTTCCAGGAATCAGTCATTTCACCTAACTTGTTGGAACTATGTGCACAGCGCTTTTCTGTTTCTTGGTCAGAATGGCTAGAAATCTGTTTATTTTACCAATATTTCTAGAGAAGCAGTTTTCCAGTTTGTTGAGGGCTATTTTGAAATTCTTTGTTTTACTGATTTCTGCCATTATGTTTTCCCCTTCCTTGTTTCTTCAAGATCACTCTGTTGCTCTCTCTAATTTACTATTTGGACACTTAGAAGTCTCTTCACAGCTGTAATTCTTCCCTTAGACGTCTATCTCTTTTATGGCTGCTTTTGATTTGCAGCTTTTCTTTATTGTTTTTTAGTTGTGAGTATTCCATAATCTCACTCATTATTTCCTTTGAGCTCAGGGTTTATGAGAATATCATTCACTTCAGCTTCAGTTATACCTTCTTCAGTGTCCAGATATTTAGCAATTTTAAAACTATCCTTTATTATTAAGTTCTTACCTTAGTGCATTATGTTAGAGAACATATATGCATCATGCATTATGGTTCATGAACATGTCAATGGAGAACTAACATATATTTCTTCTTTGGAATTGGTTGAGACTTCCTATGTGGCATAGTACGTGGTAATGATTTATTTTGTTTAAAAGACTGGGTATTATCTGTTAGTCTGATGTAATATGTAGAAGAAAGCAAACAATTACTTCCATTTGTCAAATTTCCTTCTGATTTTTAGAAAATCATTTATTGCTTCTCATTTAATAGGTCCTATTTCTGGAGGCAGGTTTAAAATTAACGCATTCTATTTTGCAAGACAGGATTCTTTCCCTTAACTTAAAATACATTCAGTTAAATGTATCCCTGTGGTTTCTTACACATGTCTATATTTTGCTCAGCAAGACATGATGTTTAACATGCTCTCCTGTCTTGTACTTCCCTATTCTCATCCACCACACAGTGTTGATACTATCTAGTATTTTAGAATTTTATCACACTTTTTCTGTATTCTTTTAGCCAAGAATAAACTTCACATGGGGCCGCATTGCTCACTCCTGGGATTTTTGGTTCTGGCATCACCCAGGAAACGGACCCTTCATAGAATCTCTAATCTCTGTATCTAAGGAGAAGAGAGCTTAGCCCAAGGCCTCGTGGAGAATCACAAATGAGGTAGAGGCTTTGTCATGAGGAAGAGAAAATGGCCAATGAGCTCAACCACAGCCCGTCCAGCAGACCTCTCCACTGTCCAGGCAACCAGATAGCACTTTCCAGGGAGGACCCCACTGAGTCTCTACAATAAACCTGTGAGCTTGATCCTAGACTCAACCCGTGTTTAGAGGCACGAGCACTCAGAGACACGAAGTGACCTGAAGACTCACGGCAAGCAGGTGGCCGAGTGACCACTGTGCTGTGGAGGGGCAGGGTGCTCACCGGGTAAATAGATGGTCCCACACCTGTTGGGTGGTACAAATGTTGTGTAATAACACAGAATGATGAGGGCAAAAGCGGAGTTCCTGCTCAGGAAGCGGGCAGCTGGTGTTCCACCAGTTTGTCTAGTCGGTGTTCCTGGAGGTCTGCACCATACAGGTATTTTTTTAGGGAACCACGAGTGGGTGGTGCTGGCGGCACTTGGCTGGTTGGCAGCTGGGGCCCAGGGCTGGGCTGACTGGCCTCCGTGTTCTGCTCAGGACGCCCCCATTGGGAGGCCAGCCCTTGGCATCTGACCACCAGCTCTGAGTCCTGTGGGGGCAGAGTCCTGGCTTCCAGGAAGGGCAGGTGGAGAAGGTGAGCGTCCTTCTCACTGGGAGTGTTAGGGGTCCTGAGGCCAAACTCACCTCCCGTGAGTCTCCAGCTCAGCACTGCCCGCCTGACCTCCCACCACCAGTGAGTTCTGGGTAATCAGCAGAGCAGCTGGGGGTTCCCATTGGGGACACCACATTAGTCTAGCCCATGGGTGGCATTGTTGCTGGCCTGTTGTTCAGGGGAATATACCCCCTTGGAGTAGTTAACCCTTGACTTGGCCTTGCATCTGGCCTGTATGGCACTGTCCTCCTGGAGGATGGGCTGGCTGGACAGGGAGCAGATCCAGATCTCAGCCACTTTGGCAGAAGCCTCCTTGATGCTGCTGCAGAGGCACAGCCCCTGGCCACCCTTGAGGGGTCGCTGCCTGATCTCGGCCATGTGGATGGCACCCACAGGGAGTGTTTTGTAGCTCCAGATGATCTGGTTCTTAAAGCGCTTCCTCCAGTGCACAGGACCTGTAGCTTGTTGTAGATTGTTGCCTTCTCCCTTGAGGAAGTTGGGGTCTTGCAGTGAGGTCAGCCCCAGGTCTATTTCCAGTTGTCCACTGGGGAACAGCACACTCTCATAGGATGTGCTTGTAGCCCTGCATTTTCATGGTGATCACCATTGATATGAGGTTGGAGCACTGCATCTTCATGGCAATCACCATGGAGATGAGGTCCTTCTCTAGCTCTTTGAAGACCGCCATCTTCACTAAGGTCAGGTTGCACAACCTGGGCACGAATCTGAGGCTGGGTCTGTCCAACTCCCGGGTAGCAAACAGGTTCTTGAGCATTGGTGTGTTGAGCGTGGGCATGGGGGTGGGGGTGCAGAGGGT
This sequence comes from Corynorhinus townsendii, assembly GCA_026230045.1. Classification (NCBI taxonomy): domain Eukaryota; kingdom Metazoa; phylum Chordata; class Mammalia; order Chiroptera; family Vespertilionidae; genus Corynorhinus; species Corynorhinus townsendii. Next base: position 36,947,689 of record JAPDVU010000009.1, read on the forward strand.
TGTGGAGACCACAACTGTAGGCATCAAAGAAGCTACAGCTACTTGCCCCATGCAGGTCCTTTCTGTATTCTGGAGTGATGGTTTCTCTTCCTGTGCTGGGACAGAGGAGAGACATTCCATCAGGGTCAGCTTATGAACTGCCACGTGGGTTGGGGGCTGTAGTGCAGACCGAACCCCTAAGCACTCAGTGATTGTTGTCAGGAGCTGGGACACGAGTGATCCAAAAACAGAGTGTAGTAAAAGGGACCATATGCTCACTGACAAGCTCAGAGAAGACCTGTGGGGTGTTCTTGCAAACTCAGAGACCTAAAGTTATTACAAAGGATGTTCTGAAATGAAAACTTTTAAGCTAAATGCAGTTTATGGTGGGTAGTCATGTCCTAGGCTGGCATCTTCCCTGACAAAGGTCAATCTTTACCTTAACTGAGCCTGTCTATTGTCTTTTGGCATCTACAATAACATATCTTTGGAATATCAAAGGAATTTCCCTTGTTCCGGACCCCTCAAAGCATAGACAATGCTCTGTGGAGACCACAAATGCCCTCATTGTACCTGAGTTAATTGTTGACTTGTACCTTTCCTATACCCACCTATGTAAAAGAAATATGTCTGTGTCATTTTAATGTTTATCCAGTCACATAGGATTCCCCACTTTGATTTCTCTGGACCCTAACATATCACCACTGGATTTCATGTTACCAACATACATCTCCTGTTTTGATTGTAATGTATGAAATAAGGTGCACAACTGCCATTCTCCAGAGCATTCTCTCAATCCGCTGAGATTTTCTTCCCACCAATTGTTGACAGCTGGGCTTAAATAAACTCACAAACATTCTTCACAGGTTTGAGTGTTTCTTACTTTGACATTTACTTGGTGTACTAGGTCAGGATTCCAAAGAACCGGCTCCAACCCACTCCTGGACCAAACTGTGGACTCGGTGCTAGGATTCAACAAAAAACCCATTGAACCCACTGGTTCCTCACCCATCAGGTGAACCTGAGTGAATTGTGTCTTAGATCTGGGACTTTCCCTTGCTGGTGGTAGAGGGTTTGATTATTTTGAGCTGTATTTTTAACTACTCCAGGTGTAACTAAAATTAAGGGTTGAGGGAACTTAGGCTAAGACAAGGCAGAAGGAACAATGGGTGCCTGGTTTTATATTGTGACTTTCCAATTGGAATTGCTTTCTGAGAATCTGAGAAAAATTTACCTTTGCTGTATAAATTAAAGTTGAACTCAATCAGGTCCAAAAATACAGAAGCATATCCTCCCTCCAGCCTGAATATCAGGTATTCTTAGGTGACTAAGAATCTCTGTGGAGGTGTCAGGTCATTCCTCATGACGTGCAGGGGCCCCAAAGCAAAGATTTCAACTCAACTGCAATTGAAGTGACTGGTTCTGATTGGGGAGCACCCAAAAGTTTTGGTCAATTAGTTACCTGAACCCTCTGGTTGTTTTAGACAGCAGGGAGATAAACCAAGGCACATCAGAGGGTTGAATGTTACTTGAGGGGTGAGAGCCTCAGGGAGCTCAACCATAAGCAATACATGTTGACATTATATAACAATCCTAGAAAATTTGCTCAGATTCTGCAGATAACAGAAAAACAAACAAACAAAACAACAACAATAATACACACACATACACACACACACACACACAACTACAAAACAACAAAAACAAAACACACCTAAAATTAACATGGGATTGTGCCTCCAAGGCCAGGAAATGCCAGATCCCAGGCCCCATTAATACTCCTGATAGGAAGCTTTTACTTGCAAGTGCTTCACAGAAATGGGAAGATTTAACTAGAAAATATCCTCCTAAAAATGGCCAAAATGCAATTTTATTTGAGTGCCTAAATTAATTTTTGGCATGCAAGAAAAATGCCAGGTCTAACATTAAACTGAATGAATGAATGGAAGCATATCTTGATTTGGAAATGAGGAGATTCTAAGGAGAAGCACATATAAATTCCGTTTTTAAAAATTAAGAAATTAGAAACGTTAGAGATTGTCTCTGAACTCTTCCGAAGCTAATGAATGCCAACACCCCATTCTTCCGCCTTCTCCAGCTCCACCACTACATCCTTCGCCCTTTCCCTCCCTTCTTCCTTCCCCTTCAGTCCCCTCCACTACCACTCCCTACTGACTTAAGGAATAATGAGAATAGGAATTCCAACAGCTCCCTTTGGAGAAAAGCTTGTCTCAGCAAGAGAGGAACCAGCAATTGTTCCTGATTTTCTCAATGACCCTGATGGGTTCACAAAGGCATTTAACTGTTAGAACATGTAATCCTGGCTATTCTAACCAATTCCAATGAAAATAGCTAATGGTTTCTGCCAGCAAATGCAACACAATTTCTAAATAAGGTTTGCAAGAAAATTCCTGTAGAGAAGTCCGTCCACTGTTAGAATCATAGGAAACTGAAATAGGATGTAGAAAAAAGAAGGAAAAAAAAAACCCATAGGGTTGACTGAAGGGTGTTTCCTCTTCTCACTGATAGTCTGGGAGAAGTTGAAATGATCATAGAAAAGGAAGCCACTAAGAACCCTGTAGATACTGGAGCTACTTTATTTGTTCCTAACCACATCCAACTAAGAGGAATTTTTATTTTATTTTATTATTATTTTTATTGTTTAAAGTATTACATATGTTTCCTTTTCCCCCCATGGATCCCTCCCCAGCCACCCCCACCCCCTTGTACATGCTCCCACACCCCCAGTGTCTGTGTCCATTGGTCAGAGTAAAGCTTCTGTGCAAATGGCAGGAATATTTAACCAATGTCTGTTTTTAATCAAAACCTGTTTCCAACTAGGGAATGTTCTAGCAATATTAGCAAATATATATCTTTGCTAAGAAAATCTGCTCCAATTCAACTGATAGGGAAAAGTGTTTTGTTTGTTAATCTGTTTTATGAAATCAGTGATACCCACACTTGCTTTTTCCAGAAGGGTAATATGTATTCAGAAATAAATGAACAAGATACCGAACCCAACAGAGCCTGAAATGAACCCAGTGGTGTGTCCTCAAAGTTGGGGTCCTGGCTGCACCCAGGTGTCCTCAGGGGCTCTGGAAAAGGATCTGCTGGTGGAGTCATGCACAGACATGGAGAGGAATGGGGGAGATGGTGAGCATTCAGCAGGTCAGATGGGCATTTGGCCAACATTTGTCTGAAAAGGAACCCAGAGTTGGAACCACATACATGCACCTCTGTCCAATACCCACCCAGGGGGAGGGAGCTGGGCCCCTTTATTCTGAACTCAGCCTTATGTGGTTCGGAACCCAACCCTCAATGGAAAATTGGGAAACTGATGTCCATAGAGTGGCAGATGTTACCCAATGTCCATAACATTCAGAGCCCAGAGTTCAGGAATGTTCAGACCTTCCAGGCCAAGGCTTCAATCTCTCCAACAGAGTTGGTCTGGACATTAGAAATCCTGACATACTGGGAAGCTCCTGCCTGTTCCTCTGTATGTGGGAGCTGGGGATGGGGGATGGGGGGTGGGAGGGGGGTGCTTTGTTCTGGGATCCAGAAAGAGCACTAGCTCTTTTTTTCTTTTTTTTTTTTTTTTACTAAGAGGACTTTTTATTTTATTTTATTATTTTTTTTATAGTTTAAAGTATTATATATGTTTCCATTTCCCCGCATGGACCCCTGTCCAGCCACTCCCACCCCCTAGCATATGCTCCCATACCCCCAGTGTCTGCGTCCATTGGTTATGTCTATATGCATGCATACAAGTCCTTTAGTTGAACTCTTACGCTCCCTGCCCCCCACTCTCTGCTGCCCTCCCATTGAGATGTGAGGATCTCTTCGGTGCTTCTCTGTCTCTGGATCTATTTTTGTTCATCAGTTTATGTCGTTCATCATATTTCACAAATGAGTGAGATCATGTGATATTTATCTTTCTCCAACTGGCTTATTTCACTTAGCATAATGCTCGCCATGTCCATCTAAGCTGCTGTGAATGGTAAGAGTTCTTTCTTTTTTACAGCAGCACAGTATTCCATTGTGCACATGTGCCACAGTTTTTTCTACTCATCTGCTGATGGGCACTTAGCTGTTTCTAAATCTTAGCTATTATGCTGCTATGAACATAGGGGTGCATATATCCTTTCTGATTGGTGTTTCTAATTTCTTGGGATATATTCCTAGAAGTGGAATTTACTGGGTCAACTAGAAGTTCCATTTTTAATATATTTTATTGCTTTTTTACATAGAGGAAGGAAGAGGGATAGAGAGCTAGAAACATCGATGAGAGAGAAACATTGATCAGCTGCCTCCTGCACACCCCCTACTGGGGATGTGCTGCAACCAAGGTACATGCCCTTGACCATAATCGAACCCGGGTCCCTTCAGTCCACAGGCCGACGCTCTATCCACTGAGACAAACCGGTTTTGGCTCCATTTTTAATTTTTTAAACAAACTCCATACTGTTTTCCACATTGGCTGCACCAGTCTGTGTTCCCACCAGCAGTGCACAAGGGTTTCTTTTCCTCCACATCGTCACCAGCATTTGTCCTTTCTTGATTTGTTGATGATAGCCACTCTGACAGGTGTGATGGTACCTCGTGTTTTTTTTAAATATATTTTTATTGATTTCAGAGAGGAATAGAAACATCAATGATGAGAGAATCATTGATTGGTTGCCTCCTGCACACCCTCTATTGGGAATCGATCCCCACCCAGGGCATATGCCCTTGACTGCAATAGAATCCTGGACCTTTCAGTCTGCAGGTCGACACTCTATCCACTGAACCAAACCGGCTAGGGCCCTCATTGTTGTTTTGATTTGCATCTCTCAGAAGATTAGTGATTTTGAGCATATTTTCATAAGGCCAAGAGACATATGAAAACAGAATTTTTTTTCTTGTGACTAATAAAAAGAATTTTATTAAACTCACTGAAGTCACATGTCCACATGCAACCATCATCATTGTGGCCAGGCCAGTTAGATGTGCTGATACCTCCGCTCTGGGGCTCTGAACCACACTCCCCCGAACCACCTGGATGTGGAAATTGGCAGCTATTAGAAAGGGGGAAATAGAAGTCATGTCCACCACAGGCCATTGTCAAATAAAATGTCAACTTTTGATTTCAACTCTGACATATAAGAGCTTGGAAGTCCTTACTCTCATCCTTACAATAAGAAAAACAATGAACAATCCAAAAGATAGGAATTCTTTTTAGATCCATCAGGTCATTGAAGTCACCTGGCTGTGAAATTAACCATTACTGCTTTAAACCACTGAGATTCAGGGCTCTGTTAACACAATACAACCTGGCACTAGCGCATGCGCACGTGCACACACAAACACACACACGGGCGCACACACACGCCCACACTAGATCAAATGATTTTGGGTGGAATTTTATTAAGCTCACTGAAGTCACATGTCCACATATAACCATCATCACTGTGGTCAGGGCAGTTAGATGTGCGGATTCCTCCACTCTGGGGCCTTGAGCCACACTCCCCAGAACCAGGTGGATGTGGAAATTGGCAGCTGTTAGAAAGGGGGAAATGGAAGTCATGTCCAGCACAGGCCATTGTCAAATAAAATATTCACTTCTGGTTTCCACTCTGACATATAAGAGCTTGGAAGTCCTTACTCTTATCCTTACAAGAAAAAAAAGAGATGAACAATCCGAAAAACAGGAACTCTTTTTCAATCCATCTGAAATTAACTACGACTATGAAATACAATACAAGCTAGCCTATCTTCCTGATAAGACGGAAAACATATTTTCCACTCAAAGTGAGAGACAAAATAAAAAAGCATAAGAAAAGACAGATTTGACCACATCAAAATGTAATGCATATATTTGGCAAAACACACATCAAATTGAGACAAATGGCAAGCTAGAAAAACCATTTGCAAGTTACATGGCAAAAAGTTGATATTCATGACAATTCATATTTGCTAACAATCCAATGGAAAAAGAGGGCAAAGGGTCTCGAACTGAAATCCCAAAACAAGGAATAGGCCAAAAGTATGTAAAAGATATCCAACTGCAGTTAAACCAGAATGAAAATATTGCTCTTTCTCGCCCTGGATAGGGTGCCTCATCAGTTGGTTGGGGAGTCATCCCATACACCAAAAGGCTGCAGGTTTGATTCCCGGTCAGGACACATACCTAGGGTGTGGGTTTTGAAAATGTTCTGGAACTAGAGAGTGTTTGTGATGTTATGGAACAGTTGCAAAAAATTGTGAATGTACTTAATGTTGGAATTTATACTTGGAAGGATCATAGAACTAAAATTTATATAATTTAAATTTATTTTAATATAATATTTAAAATACATTTTATTTTACTCAATAGTATAAGGAAAATGCACTAAAATTCTAAGTATGTGTAAGATAAACACAAAAATTTTTTAAATTGCTATTATTGGGGAGGGGAAGTCCTCACTGCTGTGGCAGCTGACACACACTGAGGCCCAGAACCTGGGACCACAGGCCTCCCAGGAGCTGAGGTGAGTTGCTCACAAGCTGCAGGTGGATCCACATCTGGAAGCTCAGTGACAGCTGTGCCTGGAGCCTGCTCTAGCTCTGGAGACGGCACCAGAGTTGGCGTTTCCTCTTTAGGTATTTCTTCATCTTATTCTGGAGCTGCTTCTGTAGATCCAGGAAGAGAGCATGTTACACCATGACTGCCTTTTGTGTACCTTCCAAGGAAGGGAACCTCCCATCTCCATCACTAAAGTCCCAGTTCAAACCCAAACCCAGGAAGTCCTCCAGACTGCAGGCCATGGGCACTGACCTGAGCAGCTCTGTGCTCCTGCCTAACCCCAGCCTCTGGGAGCTCTTCTCTGTGGTGCCCAGCCACATGTCCTCCTCCTCACACACACCACCCTCTCTGACTCCTCCTCCTCCTGTGTCTCTGCCTCAGTGGGCTCAGGTGCTCCCGCTGTGAGGGAGATACTGGGCCTGGTTTGGCAGGTCTGGGACTGGAAAGGTGAGCTCTATGGAGGCCAAAGGCATGATCAGTTTGGGAAATTCTGGCGGCCGATATAAATCTTGAAGATACTGGTCTAGCCAGATGCCCAGGATGCAGGAGATGGCCCTGGGGAGAGGGATAGGTGGGCAGCAGGGTCTGACGCCTGGCCTTTCCTTCCACACGGCCCTCCCAGAGCACCACTCAGAGAGCCTGGGGTCCTGTGCCTGCTGCTTCTTCCCATCCAGAAGCCAGCCTACTCCTGTCCACCTTCAACCAGGCAGTCCTGACAGAGACTCGCCTGGTCACCCAGGAGGGGCTGGCAGAAAGCCCTCCTAACTGACAGCTCTGGATCAATGAAGGAACCACCTGCCCCCTTCTTCAGGGGAACCTGACATGCTCTCTCAGTGTCCCTGTCCCGTCCCACTACTCTCCTCCCCAAATGTCAACTCCATGAGGACAGGGAGGGCTGGTGTCTGCTCTGTTCATGTCAATCATTGGCACACAGTAGGTGCTCTGGGAATAGCTGACCAATGAGCGAACAAAGAAAATCCGTCTCCACCTCTACCGACCCAGAGACCTCCTAACACCTCAGACTTTGGGTCCTGCACCTACATGCTGCCTAAATCACTAGCTGCCTATGGGGTTCTTCTCCTCCCGTTGACATTTACCTCCCATGGATAGAGAGCAACAGCCACGCTGCCACTGAGGAGGTTCTACAGATAAGTGAGCAAGGTCCCTGGATAGGGGTGCAGGCAGGGCTGGGATTAGGAGTGAACGGGTATGAATTTTCTGAGGGGCTCACTCTGTCCACTGACCTCCACTCTGTCCACTGACCTCCCCACTCGCCCACACCACCCATATCCACATGCACAGCTCTCTGATTCATGTCCTTTTTTCTAGGAGAAGCCCTCAGAACCCTGCCCTCTTGCAGAAATCCCACCATGTGTGGGATCCAGGGTTCTGCCAGCACCTTGAATTCATTCCCCATACTCCCCTCCTGGCTCTAACCCAAAGCCAAATTACGTTTTCTGCTGGAACAGAGGTCCGCCGTCCTCTTCCCTATATGGGAAAATGCGCCATAGGTAGAGGAGGCCAGGAGGACGTTACATAGGCTGTCCTGTGGACACTATGAGCCTGTGACTGAATCGCTGAGTCAGCTACAAAATCGCTCCCGACTAGAAGGAAGCTCTGAAGTGCAGGCTTGGGGTCTGCTCTGTGCACTGGATATGGTCAGTGCCTAGAGACGTGTCTGTACCTGGCAGACTTCTCATATATTTGCTGAATGAGTGAGCCCAAACCAGCCCCATCTCAGATAGCTGGGTGAGCCTGGGCTCCACTGCTCACCCTGGGGGTTTCTGATCTGGCTTCACCCAGGACAGGGACCCATAATGGAATTTCCAAACTCTTTATCTAATGAGAAAAGTGCTTAGCCCTAGGCCTTGAGGAGAATCATGAATTTGGCAGAGACTTTGTCAATAGGAAGAGAAAATGACCAATTGGCTCAAACACAGCCCCTCCAGCAGACCTCTCCACTGTCCAGACACCCAGAGGCACCCCACTGAGACCCTACTGGACCTCATTTCTCCCCATGTTCCAAGGAACAAACATTCAGAGACATGCAGTGACCTGAAGATTCACAGCAAACAGTTGGCCAATGACCACTGTGCTGTGCAGGGGCAAAGGCTCACCTGCTACATGGCTGGTCCCTCACCTGTTGTAGCAAATGCTCTATAACAACATGAAAAGGTGGGGACAAATGTGGGGTCCCTGCCCAAGAAGGTGGGCACCGGTATTTGAGCCCAGGTGCTCAGTACCACACTGGTCCTTTGCTTTTTCTCTTCTGTTTTGCCTTGTAGGAGGGAGTTAATTGGACACCACGAGATGGTGGTGCTGCGGCCACTGGGCTGGTTGGCAGCGGGGCCCAGGGCTGGCTGACCAGCCTCCGTGTTCTGTCAGGTGCCCCCATGGGAGGCCAGCGCTGAGTCGGGCACACAGTGAAGCTGACTCCCCCGGAAGCAGAGTCCTGGCTTCCAGGAGAGGCAGGTCTTGACGGTGAGAACCTTTCTCAATGGCGGTTTCTGGGTCCTGAGGGCAATCACCTTAAATGATTGTCCAGCTCAACACAGTCTGCCTGACCCCCACTCGCCAGAGCGTTCTGGGTAATAAGCGGAGCAGCTGGGGGCTCCCTATGGGCTCCACCAAGTTAGTTTCCAGGTTGTGAGCTCATTCACACTGAAAAGGTTTCCACTTTGTATTTCCAGAGTCTGTCTCAGTGCTAAACTGAAAAGTGAACAGAAAAGCAGCTGGTCCTTCCTGGGCTTGGCCAGGGCAGGGGGATGGGCAGGGAACGGGCAGGCTCGAAGGTGGGATTGGAGCATCCAAAGATGCGGGGGGAAGTGCTTGACGTGGGAGCTTCACGTTGTTCTACTCCATGCCCTCAACGAGGACCCGCAGTGTGAACTGAGGGTGCCTGGCCCTGCAGATCAGGCGGCTGATGCCCTCCCGGCACTGGCTCTGGTACTCCACGTGCTTGTCCTTGGTTTTCTTGGACAAACACATCACCTTCTGGTTCTCCTTGTCCACAGTCATGGACCTGGAGGGCATGGCTGCAGCCTCACCCCTGCTGGGCAGCCTGCTGACCTGCAGAGACTGGGAGGTGCACTTGAGGATGTTGCTGGCAGTAGCCTGGTCTTTGTTCTCGGAATCTCTCTTCCTGTCTGTGGGCTGCACTGCCGTCCAGTAATCCACCTGCGGCGCCATCAGCTCAGCGCCAGCACCCTGGCTGGAGGAGGACTCGTCTCCACTCACAGACGGGGAGGACGGAAGGATGTGTGAGGCCTCCTTGTTGCCGCAGACCTGTGTGGCAGGGTGGACGACGGCACGCTAGAGCCCAAGTGGGCTGCATAACCTCAGTGTCCTGATGCGACCCAGAATGGTCCCACAATTCCAGTTCCACCGCCCCTATGAAGGGAATGATGGTCAAGGACTCCTCATTGGGGCTCTTCTGTTTGTAGGTGAGTGTGGCCTCCACGATGGGAAGTTGGTGGGCACAATTGTCCCCTGGCCTCCACGATGGGAAGTTGGTGGGCACAATTGTCCCCTGCCACGTACTGTGTGATTCTCAACACCATGCCCAGCCTGTCCTGCACAGCCCTCTGGGCCTCCTTGTAGAACAGGTCCCGCCTGGCCAGGTCCTGGAAGAAGCTCTTGTAACGGTAATGCACGGAGCCCAGGTACCTGGCCACAGGTGGGAACCCAGCAGATGACCAGGAAGCACATGGAGCCCAGCTGGGGACAGGGGGGCACGTTTGTAGGACAGCAGCTCTAGGAAGAGCCACAGCACAGCGCTGAAATACTGCTGTGCCCCCGCCACCGGGATCTTCACAGGCTTTGGGGTCTGGGAATTGAGGTGACACTATCTCTGAATCCAGGAGATGATGGTGCTGAAGGCCACCTGGACCTCAGCCTTGGAGCAGGTGCACACCCCGGGCAGCATGTGTTGCTACAGGACTCAGAAGGGAACTGCCTCTGCCAGTCGGAGGCGTTGAGAAGGAGGATGTTCTGGGGCAGCGTGCTGTCAGAGATAAGGATGTGGTTCAGATGGTTGTACACTGTCACCCTAGGGATATGCAGCTGGCTCATCGGGTCAGTGCAGTGCTTGTTGTCCAGGCTGTGGGCCCGCTTGTTCCAGGCTATGCCACCTGCCACTCCTTCAGGGATGTGCTCCAGCCCCAGCAGCCCGCCTGCTTCCCCTGGGATCTGGTGGAGGATATGAGGCGAGACTCGGTCTTGGTGATGCGCCCACTGGTTGCTTGGAGGGTGTATTCCCCAGCACGTGGGTTGGACCGAGAGGCTCCTTCTGGAGCTGGCACTGTGGATGCTCTAGCTCTCCATCTGAGAGCTGGGCTGGGACAGGTCTTCCAAGTATGGCCTGAGCCAGGGCTTCGGGGTGCTGAGGACACGCTCATGGGCCACTGTCACGGTTCCCTAGTGAGTCATACAGCAGATCCAGGTCCTCCACCTCAGGGACCTGCTCCGAAGACTCCTGCTCTGAGTCCAGGACCTCCTTCCACACTTGCACCCTGCACAGCCATGCCACAACTTTCTTGTTGGCATCTTGTTGCCTGGTCATGAATGGCGATCTTACTTCTCCTTGGCGCTGCTTTTTGGGCTCCTCAAAGTCGAAATCCTCCTCCTCTTGGTCCTGCCTGAGCACGGAATCATGGCTGGCCTGCTGTTCCGAGAAGATTTCATTCTCCATCTCGGAGTAATGAACCCTGGACCTGGCCTTGAGGGTGGCCTGCCGGATGCTGACCTCGGGGTTGACGGGCTGGCTGGACAGGGAGGAGATGCTGACCTCAGCCACATGGGCAGATGCCTCCCTGATGGTGCTATGGAGGCTCAGCATCTGGCCACCCTCGAGGAGTCGCTGCATCACCTCAGCCATGTCGATGGTGCCCACGGCGAGTGTCCGGTAACCCAGGATGGTCTGGTTTTTAATGCGCTGCTTCTACTGTAGCCTGATCTGTAAGTTGTTGCCTTCTTTTTTGAGGGAGTGAGGGTACTGCAGGGAGAAGGTCAGCGCCAGGTCAGTCTTCACATGACCACTAGGTGGCAGCAGCATCTCATCAGACCCAAGATGTTTTTGGAGCCCTGCATTTTCACAGTGATCACTACTGCACTGAGCTCCTTCTCCAGCTTCTTGTAGATCATCATCTTGGCTAAGGTGAGGCTACACAGCCTTGGTACACAGGCAGGGCTGGAGCATTCCACCTCCTGGGTGGAAAACAAGTTTATGGGCCCCTGTGTGCTGAGTACGGCGGGCATGCTCTCCAGTCCCGCAGGCGCCAACATAGTGGTCTTATTTCTACCCTGTGTTGGGAGAGGGGGCACATGCCATCAGAGGCAGCTCATAAACTATCTGGTGGGTTGGGGGCTGCAGCTAAGACTGAACCCCCAGGCACTCAATGATTGGTGGCAAGAGGTGGGACAGGAGTGATCTCAGGGACCACATGCTAACCTGGCAGCCTTGCAAACTAGAGACCTAAAGTGACCACAAAGGATGGTCTGAAATTAAAGTGTGTGTGTTTTTCTTTGTTACTAAAAGCAACTTTTGGTGGATAGTGGTGTCCTAGATTGTCATCTTCCCTTAAAAAAGGTCTATCTTTATCTTAAATGAGCCTGTCTATTGTCTTTTTGCATCTATAAGAACATATTTTTGTAATGTCAAAGGCATTTTCCTTTATTCAGACCCCTCAAAGCACAGGCACTGCTCTGCTCTCTGCAGAGACCACACATCCCCTCATTGTTATTGGGTTCATTGTTGACTGTTAACATCCTGCACACACCTGAGTGAGAGAAGTACATGTCTGTCATTTCACCTTTTATCCAGTCCCAGAGATTTCCCTGCTCTGATTTCTCCTGCTTCCTTATCTATCACCAATGGATTTCATGAAACCCACACAAGTCTCCACTTTTGATTGTAATGTATAAAACAAGGTGCAAAGCTGCCATTCTCCGGAGCATTATTACCTCATTCGGTTGAGATTTTGCTTCACCGCAATTGTCTACACTTTGGCTCAAATAAACTCAGAAAAATCCTGCACAGGTTTCCATGTTTTCTACATGGACAAGAGAAAAGGTTCTCGGCAGGCAACGTAGACTTGGAGGTGAGTGTTGATGAGACACATTGGTATCTTAGTCATTTCTTAGCAGAAGATGGACAGCACCTTCCTGTGTTAATAAGGTCACCCTGGGATTTCTGACAGAACATCCCATTCTAAGATGGGAACACAGAGGCTTTTCCTGGGGTGGGAGGGTCTGGATATTAGGACAATGGGGTGTTCAGGGCAGCACCGTTGACATGACAACAGGAGGGGATAACGTCCAGGTCCCACAGCAGTGAAAAGTTGGGTCGCCAGCCCTGATAACAAGTCCCCCTCCTGGTATGTTGTGCAGCCCAGGGAGGCCCTAGCTCCTGACCGGGAGGGACCACAGGGATGTGATCCTCCGGGCACCAAAACGCAAAGCAACAGACTTGATACCTTGAGCCCCATGTCCTTTGGGGAAAAGCATCCCTACTAATCACAATGATGTGTAACCGTGGGACAAGGTGTATAAGGATTGTCAGGACAACATGGACACGTGGAAATGGGCATTAAAAGGGAAAGTCTGTAGAAAAATGCAAAAAAACACTTGACTGAGCATGACGTGAAATGGTACAAAGTCTCCCTTCTCATATTCCTAACACTTTGTGGGCAGCGACTTTGCATCAGTGAGGGTGGGTTGTGGGGAGTATATGGGCCCCAGATTCCTTTGGCAATTGGACTCTAAGACGGACCTAGGGGCATGAGAAGGCAGCTTCTGGAACCCAGGGCTCTCTTCAACTACATGGGATCCTGGAGTCTGGGTCACCTCAGCACCTGCACTCACCCTGCGGCCATACTGCACACTGGAGGAGGTATGGGGCACCTGTGCCTCCTGCAGGGGCATAGAGTTGAGGACCCCATCTGTCAGCTCCTCTCTGTTCTCCTGTGTGGAGATCTGTAAAGACAGTTCCCAGTCACCAGGAGGAAAACCTCAGAACCCTGTTTTGCTGGTTCTCTGCCCCTGTGACCCTCCACTCCAGACACACACAGTGTGATGCGCTCAGACCTCCCGTGCGGAGGAAACGGTATGACATCCTGAGGGCTAGGATTCCTATTGGCGAAGATAAGGGACCCCTCTGGAAGCCCATCTCCAATTACCTGCCCTGCCCTGCCCTGGAGTGTGATCACAGCAGGACCTCTAGGTGATCCACGGCCCCAAAAGCTGTTCCTGCCACAGGGTTCTCCCTTCAGTTCCCTCTTCCCAACACATGAAGGGGAGGGGAAGTGAGCTGCACAGCGATGGTGCACAAAGGTGGCGTGGCCTGAATGGGTCTGACCCAGGTCACCTTGTGTTACCTGAGGCCATATTTTTGAAAATGGCCAGCAACGTCGGGGACGAGGGTTGAACCAACATCTGCACCATCTGGAAAAGCTCTCACTGGGGGGTCTCAGGAAGCAAGAGCACCAATCTCTGGGAACACAGCAGGAGAACATCTTGCACTGGCAAATGCCTCTTGGCAAGTGAGCTGCCTGTGGGGCTGAACTGGATGTCTGGTTACGGGGGTGCCAAGTTCTATTGGATAGAGACCTGAGTAACTGGGATTGTCTTGCTGAGTCCCCTCATCTCATGACAGCTATGCAAATAGTCCTGTGGGTGCTGTCTGTGGACCTCTCTTCCCCATGAAGCACCTTATCTGTACACACTCCTAGGGGCACCAACACACCCCTCTCCCCAACCCACTAGAAACTCTGGGTGCAAAGTGGTTTACTCTTGGTTTACTCAACTCTGGGTGCAGCCAGGGTCCCAGAGTTGAATAAACCAAACTGACTCAGACTCAACAACTCATTCTTACCTCTTTGGATCCTGGATAAGTCATTGTGCCTGTCAGAGTCCATCTCTCTCCTGCCTGCACAATGGGTTATGCAGCAAGTGCTTCTTAGGGCTGTTCAGGCTCACGTGGCGAGTAGCTGGAAATTAGGAGGAGGACTGTCACATGTAGGTAGTGCCTACAACCTCTTTTTCCTTCCTGTTGTCACCTCCTCTGAGTCTGCTTTTCTTCTACTCCCACCCAAAGATCATCACATCTAGAGTGTGTGTGTGTGTGTGTGTGTGTGTGTGTGTGTGTGTGCCCGCATGCTCCCTTTCTGTATCCCAGAACAAAACAGCCCGCACATAGGGAAGAACACGCAAGAGCTGCCCAGTATGTCAAGATTTCTTATTTCCAGACCAACTCTGTGGGGGAGGTGGGAGCCTTGGCCTGAAAGGTCTGAACATTCCTGAACTCTCAACTCTGAATGTCATCTACCCTGGCCAATCCCTGCCTGACAATGGGCTTCTCTTTCCCACTTATCCAGCGAGGGTGTGATTCAGAACTATGTAAGCATGAGCTCAGCATAAGGGGGCCCAGCCCCAGCTTTCTCCACTGTGGGTGGGTTGTGGACAGAGGTGCACCTTTGTGATTCCAGATCTGGGCGCCTTTTCAGACAAATACTGTCTAGGTTGCCAAATGCTCACCATCTCCACCATGCCATCTCCATGTCTGTTCTGTACATGATTCCACCAGCACAGCCTTTTCCAGAGCCCCTGATGGAACGTGGGTGCACCTAGGGCCCCATCTTGAGGACACACAGCTGGGTTTATCTCAGGCTTTGCATTCTGACCATCTGTGATCCTGGGCAAGGCATGGACCTCTCGGGTCATTGGCTCTCTCCTCAGTGACTCCCTGTGGTCCTCACCTTCCTCGTGTGGTATGAATGTGTGCCCTCCCCTTAAGTGTGGGTGTCAGTAGTGACTCCATAGAAGACGGCAAAGGGATCCAACACAACCTCCATGATTTGGTTCTAAAAGTTAGTGCCTGGCCCAGCCAGAGTGGTTGAGCATCATTCTGGGCACTGAAAGTTTGCTGTTAGGTTCCTGGTCAGGGCACATACCTAGGTTGTGGGTATGATCCCTATTCAGGGTGCATACAGGAGGCAACCAATAGATGCTTCTCTCTCACATTGCTGTTTCTCTCTCTCCTCTCTCTCTCTCTCTCTCTCTCTCTCTCTCTCTCTCTCTCTCTCTCTCTCTCATATCAATGTTTTGGGAAAAAATGAATTTAACATTTTAAAACAAATCCATTCCATTTATTTTTTTTAATCTTTATTGTTGAAAGTGTCACATATGTCCTCTTTTTACCCCACTGACCACGTCTAGCTGATCCCTGCCCCCCTCCTCAGGCCTTCACCACCCTATTGACTGTGCCCCTGGGTTATGCATATATGCATAAAAGTTCTTTGGTTGATCTCTTCCCACCCTGAAAAGTTTTTTTAAATGTTGGTGCCTACCCACTAGCTCACTCTGATCTGTTCTCTCTCTCTCAGGCCACACTGAGGAATAAGCCTCTGTGCTGTGAGCTGCTATCTGGAGAGACCCACATGGCCTAGCACTGAATGAGATCAACAGATAGAGAGGAAGTCAGGCCATCCATCCAAACTGAATCCCAAAGTCCCCCCGAGTGAGCTCAGACCCTCAGTGACACAGACCCTGCCTCAGGTGACACCACAGTAGTCCCAGCTGAGCCATGCGGGATTCCTCGTCACAGACGTGTGAATGAATAAGTGTGTGTTGGTTAAGTCTCTACTGTGGGGGAACTCTCAGCAATGGATCACTAGCACGGTCGTCCCACACCAGGTGCTGGCCCTGCCCTCCTATCTCCCTCATTTTTCTCCTCCTAGCTCCCTCCAGTCCCCACCCCCTCATTTCTAACACCCTCTGCCTCCAGTTTCAAGGATGGCTGTGAAACTTAGGAAAGGACCCTGGAAAGTAGAGCCAAACTGGAACGTGTAATTTAAAATAGGAAACAGCATCTATTGAGACCACAGTTCTGAGCTTCCAAGGTAAGAGGACCCTCCATGCGAGGAGGTGGCTTCCCCTACAGGCCCATTGCCAGTGTGCACAAGTGCACTGGCCATCACCACGGACCTCTAGGCTAGACCTGCCCCCTTGATTTCCAGACCTCCATTTAATTTTACAAAGCCTTCATCCACTGCTCTTGTGAAATCAGGGTTAAGAGGGTAGACAAGTATTTATTCAACTTTCTGGTTTAGGAATTGCATCCTAAAGAGCCTGTGTAATGTCCCCGGGATGGGTTCATGTTCTCAGTGCTTACAGTCCTCATGGTCAATGGTAGGACTCATCACACTCCATTAGAATCTGCTTTCTATCCTTGTCAACCAACAGGGCTGAACTCCTTTAGAGCAGAGACCCTGGATGTGGTCCAAAGTTAATGCCTATTTGTCCTGAGACAGTGTAGCTTCTGCCATGGCGGGGCACCATACGAGGCTGTTAGTCCATCCTCACCAGGGTGGTTCAGAGCACAGAAGAGGATTGATGTAAAAGGAGAAGCCAGGCTGTCTCCACAACCTTGTTCAGCCTTGGAGCGTGAGAAAGAATGGCCGCTGGGCTCTGGTGAGACTGAAGAGCCTCAGGAAAAAGCCCAGCTGAACCAGAGCTCAGGGGGCTGAGGGCAGAGAGAGGCTCTGATCCCAGAGGAGATTTGGAAGCGGTGCCTGTGGAGATGAGTGTGGACCCCGGGCCCTGGGACATTCCCTGCCCCCTCTTCAGTGCTGTGGGCCAACAGAGGAGATGCTGAGAATGCTGTTCAGTGCCAGTGGAGCAGGGTGGGGTTTCTGCCCAGGTGCAGGTGGCAGTCAGTTTTCAGGAACAGCTTGCTGCTAGTTAAACCCTACAGCATTCTGCGATGTGGACGCCAGGGGGCGCGTAAGACCAGGCTTTGCCCATGTGCTGGTGGGAGATGTCAAACAAAATGTGGGTTCCAGGGACAGCCCTGACATAAAGGGTCCCTGCCCCAATGCTCATCGGTCAATTTCCCCCAAAGTCCCATTGTGCTGGGCCTCAAGAACATCACATTTGTAGAGCAGATGGCTCCTGAGAGACTAATTATCCCCAATCTATGACTCATAGTAACACCATGGAGGCCCAGAAGAAACGGACTTGCTCAGGCTCTGAAGGATTGTAGAGTTAAATTTTATAGAATCTAAATTAAATTTATGTTTAGGAGTATTTCATTACATTTTCTTTAAAATTGATTATATGTTACTGGATAGTATAAGAAAAATACACAATAAAGTTATAAACATATATATGATAAACACAAATGTTTTAAAACTTCATATAAAGGAGGGGAGGGAGCCCTCTCTGCCATGGCAGCTGACACATGCTGTAGCCCAGGATCTAGGACCACAGGCCTCGCAGGAGCTGAGGTGAGTTGCTCAAATGCTGCAGGTGGTTCCACATCTGGAAATTCGGTGACAGCTGTGCCTGGAGACTGCTCTGGCTCTGGAGAGGGCACGATGTTTCTTGATCTTGCTCTGGAACTGTTTCTGTAGATGCAGGAAGAGAACATGTTACACCATGACTGACTTTTGTGCTCCTTCCAAGGAAGGGAACCTCCCATCTCCATCACCAGTTCAAGCCCATACCCAGGAAGTCTTCCAGACTGCAGGCCATGGGCACTGACCTGAGCAGCTCTGTGCTCCTGCCGAACCCCAGCCTCTGGGAGCTCTTCTCTCTGTGGGCAGCCCCATCCCCTCCCCACTCATCCACACCACCAAATCCACATGCACAACTCTCTCTAACTCCTCCCATGTTTTCTAGGAGAAGCCCTCAGACCTCTGATCTCTTGCAGAAATCCCGCAAGGCATGGGACCCAGGGTGTTGCCAGCTTCTCCAAATCACAGTCCTCATACTCCCCTTAATGCAAAGCCCACTCACCTTTTCTGCCAGTCCAGCAATCCACTTTCTGCTTCACAATGCATGTAGTAGATGCAACGATACTTTGAGGAAGAAGTCACATTGACTGTCCTGTGGATGCTACCTGCCTGTGCAGCCTAGTGTGACTGAATCACTACTGACTAGAAGGAAGCACTGGAGTACAGTCCTGGGGGCAGGGCATTTGCTGAATGAATGAGCCCAAATGAGCCCCATCTCAGATAGCTACCCAGATAGTGACCCTGGGGTCCCCTGCTCACCCCTGGAATTTCTCATCTGGATTCACCCAGGTCAGGGACCCCTAATGGAATCTCCAATGTCTTTATCACAAGAGAAAATAGCTTAGCCTAAGGCCTGAGGAGAATCACAAATAAGGCAGAAACTTCGTTAAGATGAGAAAATGGCCAATTAGGACAACCACAGTCCCCCCAGCACACCTTTCTAGTGTCCAGGCACCCAAAGGATCCCCTGGGAAAGTCCTTACAATAACCCTATGAGGCTGGGCCTCGGTTCTCCCCATGTACAGAGAAACAAACACTCAGAGAGATGCAGTGACCTGAATTCTCACAGCAAACAGGTGGCTGAGTGACCACTGTGCTGTGGAGAGGCAGGGCTCACCTGCTACATGATTGGTCCCACCCACGTTGGTTAGTAGCAACTCTTCTGTATTAACACAGAAGGGTGGGAGGGGATGAAGGTGGGGAAGCTACCCAGGAAGCTGGACACCAAGTATTTGATCAGTGTGTCCAGGTAATGTGCCTGACCAGTCTGCATCTTACAGGTCCTTTTTTCCTCTGTGAGGGTCAAGTTTATTTGTAAGCCAGGTGAGTGGTGCTGGGGCCCTTGGCTGGTTGGCAGCCGAGGCCCAGGGCTGGGATGACTGGCCTCCATATTGGGCTCAGGATGCCCACCCTGGGAGGCCAGCCTTTGGACTCTGGCCATCCAGCTCTGAGTCTGGGCACAGGGTGGAGCCAGCTCCCTGGGAAGCAGAGTCCTGGCTCTAGAAAGAGCAGGTGGAGAAGGTGAGGACAGTTCTCCCTGCGTCAGTCAGGGTCCAGAAAAACAGACTTGCTCAAAGCTCTGAGGGTTTATAGGGTTAAATTTTATAGAATCTAAATTAAGGTTATGCTTAGGAATATTTCATTAAATGTTTTCTACAATACACTCTATGTTACTAAATATCTTAAAAATACAGTAAAATTATAAGCATAGGTAACATGAACACAAAACGTTTAACACTACATCTAAATGGGGGTGGGGGTGCCCTCTCTGCCATGGCAGCTGACACTCGCTGTGGCCCGGGATCTGGCACCACAGGCCTCGCAGGAGCTGGGTGAGTTGTTCAAATGCTGCAGGTGGTTCTTCTGCCTCTTGAAGTTCAGTGAAAGCTGGGCCTGGATCCGGCTCTGGCTCTGGAGAGGCCACTAGGGTGGTGTTGCCTCTGGAGGGTTTTCCTGATGTTGCTCTGGAGCTGGTTCTGTAGATCCAAGAAGAGGACATGTTACCACCCTCACTGCCTTTTGTGTGCCTTCCAAAGGCACACTCACCCACACCACCCCCGGAGGCCTCCTCCTCCTCCTCCTCCTGTCTCGGCCTCAGTGGGATCAGGTGCTCCCGCTGTGACTGGAGGCACTGGGCCTGGTTTGGCAGGTCGGAGACTGGAAAGTTGGCTCTATGGAGGCCAACAGCATCGTCAGGCTGGGAAATTCTGGCAGCGGATCAAAATCCTGAGGATACTGACCCGGGCAGATGCTCAGGATACAGGAGATGGCTCTGGGGAGAGAGATAAGTGGGCAGCAGAGTCTGAGGCCTGGCCTTTCCTTCCACACGAACCTCCCAGGGCAGCACTCAGAGAGCCTGGGGTCCTGTGTCTGCTGCTCCTGCCCATCCAGAAGCCAGACCTACTCCTTGTCCACCATCAACCGGGCAGTCCTGGCAGAGATGTGCCTGGTCACCCAGGAGGGGCTGGCAGAAAGCCCTCCTAACTGACAGCTCTGGATCAATGAGGGAACCACCTGTCTCCTTCTTCAGGGGAACCTGACATGCTCTCTCAGTGTCCCTGTCCCCTCCCCCCACCCTCCCTCCCAAATGTCAACTCCATGAGGACAGGGGTACTGGTGTCCACTCTGTCATGTCACACAGAGGTTCTCATTAGCACACAGTAGGTGCTCTGGGAATAGCTGACCAATTAGCAAACAAACAAACGCTATCTCCATCCCTGGCTTCCCAGGGCCTTCCTATCACCTCAAACTTTGGCTCCTGCACCTACGTGCTGCCTAATTCACTAATTGCCCTGCGGGGTTCTTCGCCTGGCACTGAAACTCAACTCCCACAGGGCAGAGTACACTTGCCAAGCTTCCACTGAGGAGGTTCTACCAAATTAGTGAGCAAGGTCCCTGATTAGGGGTACAGACAGACTTGGATTAGGAGTGGACGGGTATGAATTTTTTGAGAGGCTGACTCTGCCACTGAGCTCCCACTGCCTTCCCACACCACCCATATCCACATGCACAGCTCTCTTTGACTCCTTCCCTTTTTTTCTAGGAGAAGCCCTCAGACCTCTGCCCTCTTGCAGAAATCCCACCATGTGTGCGATCCAGGGTTCTGCCAGCACCTTGAATTCACAGTCCCCATACTCCCCTCCTGGCTCTGACCCAAAACTGACTCACGGTTTCTGCTGGAACAGGGGTTCAGCTTCTTCTTCACAATATGCGAAGATGCAGCCATAGGTAGAGGAGGCCAGGAGGACGTCACATCGGCTGTCCTGTGGACACTACGAGCCTGTGCAGCCTAGTGTGACTAAATCGCTCCCGACTAGAAAGAAGCTCTGCAGTGCAGGCTTGGGGTCTGCTCTGTGCACTGGATATGGTCAGTGACTAGAGACGTATCTGTAGCTGGCAGACTTCTCATATATTTGCTGAATGAGTGAGCCCAAACCAGCCCCATCTCAGATAGCTGGGTGAGCCTGGGCCCCACTGCTCACCCCTGGGGTTTCTGCTCTGGCTTCACCCAGGACAGGGATCAATAACAGAATCTCCAGTCTCTTTACGACATGAGAAAAGAGCTTAGCCCAGGGCCCCGAGAAGAATCACATATGAGGAAGAAAAATGACCAACTAGCACAACCACAGCCCCTGCTGCAGACCTATCCACTGTCCAGGCGCCCAGAGAAAGCCTTAGGGGAACACCCTACAGGGTCCCTACAAAAACCCTGTAAGGTTGCTCCTTGATTCAAACACTCAGAGGAATGCAGTGATCTGAGAGTTCACAGCCAGCAAGTGGCCTAATGACCACTGTGCTGTGGAGAGGCGGGTTGCTCACCTTGTCAATAGCTGGTCCAACACATGTGTGGCAGCGAATGTTCTGTGATAACATGAAGAGGTAGGGACGAAGGTGGGTCGCTGCCCAGGAAGGAGGGCACTGGTTTGTCCAGCCCGTGTGCCTGTGGGTCTGCACCATGCAGCTCTTTTTTGTTATTTCGCCCTGTGAGGCGGGACTTCATTGGAAACCATAAGTGGATGGTGCTGGGGCCACTTGGCTGGTTGGCAGCTGGGGTCCAAGGCTGGGCTGGCTGGCCTCCGTGTTGTGCTCCGGATGCCCCAATGGGAGGCCAGCCCTTTGCCTCTGGCAGCCCAGCTCTGAGTCTGAACACAGGCTGGAGCCAGCTCCCAGCGTTAAGCAGAGTCCTGGTTTCCAGGGAGGGCAGGTCTCCAAGGCCAGAACCCTTCTCACTGAAAGTGTTGGGGATCCTGGGCCTAAAACACACCTTCCATGATGCTCCAGCTCAACAGTGCCCACCTGACCTCCCACCTGCCGAAATGTTCCGGTTATTAGACAGAGCATTCGGGGATCCCAGAGGGAGCAACCCCCTTAGGTTCCAGGCTGTGAGCACATTCTAACTTAAAACAGTTTCTCTGTGTTTCCAGGGTCTGTGTCTACAGTAAACCGAACTATTAACAGAAAAGCAGCTGGGCCCTTCTGGGCTTGGCCCAGGCAGGGTGAAGGGCAGGGGGAGGGGCAGGGCTAGAAGGTGGAATTGGAGTGTCCGAAGATGCAGATGGGGAAGTGCTTGACGTGGGAGGGCCACTGGGCTGCCAGCTGGAAGAACGTCACGTCGTTCCACTCCACGCCATCAATGAGAACCCGCTGCCTGTTCTCCTGGTTCTTAGCTGAGCAGACCAAGCGGCCGATGCCCTGGATGCACTGGCTTTTGGACTCCAAGTCCTTGCCCTTGTCTTTCTTGGGCAAAAACATCACCTTCTTTCTCTTCTCCTTGGTGACCACAGTCATGGACATTGTGGGCGTGCCTGCATCCTCACCACTGCTGGGCAGCCTGCTGACCTGGAGAGACCGGAAGGTGCACTGGAGTGTGTTTTTGGTGGTCGGCAGGTCTTCCTTCTCCCCGTTTCTCTTCCTGTTTGTGGGCTGGGCTGCCATCCAGTAATCCACCTGCAGCTCCATCAGCTCAGCACTGACACCCTGGCTGGGGGAAGACAGGCCTCCACTCACTGATGAGGAGGAGGTTGGGTTGTGTGAGGCATCCCTGGCGGTGGACAAAAGCACGTTGGAGCATGAGGGGACCGCATCATCTGTGTCTCCTGATGTGGCTGAAATTGGTTCCACTCTTCCAACTTTCACTGCCCCCACAAAGGGAATGAACTTCTGTGAGGACAGCTTGTCCGGGCTCTTCGGCTTAGAGATGAGCATGGCCTCTGCGATGGGCAGCTGGTGGACACAGTTGGCCCCTGTGATGTACTCTGTGATTCTCGACACTATGTTCTGCACAGCACTCTGGGCCTCCAGGTTGTTGAACATGTCCCGCCAGGCCAGGTCCTGGAAGAGGTTGTTGTAGCGGTAATCCACGGAGCTCAGGTAGCTGGCCACAGGGTGGGAACCCAGCGGGATGACCAGGAAGCGCATGTATGCCAGCCAGTCAGGGTTCTGGTGGGACAGCTGCTCCACAAAGACCCGCAGCACTGTGCTGAAGTAGTGCTGAGCCCCTGCCACCGCGATCTTCACTGGCATCGGGGCCTCGGTATTGCAGTTGCAGTACCTTTGTATCCAGGAGATGATGGAGCTGAAGGCCTCCTGGACATCCACCATGGAGCAGGTGCACACGACGGGCAGCGTGTGCTGCTGCAGGACGTCCGACAGGAACTGCCCCTGCCTGTCAGAGGTGCTGATGAGGATGATGTTCTCGGGCAGACAGTCGTTGGAGATGAGGATGTAGTTCAGTTGATCGTACACAGTCTTCCTGGGAATCTGCAGGTGGCTCTGTGGGACTGGGCAGCGCTCCTTGATCAGGCTGTTGGACGCCTCATTCAGGGACCTGCTCCAGCCCCGACAGGCGGGCTGCTTCCCCTTGGAGCTGCTGGAGGGGAGGACCAGAGACTCAGTCTTGGTGGTGCACCTGCTGGGTGGCAGCTTCTTAGGGAGCATGTCCTGGGCAGAGGTCTCTGCCTCCAGGCTGTCCTCAGGCTGTGCCGGCTGCTCCCCAGGGTTGGCCATGCTGTGGGCCACCCAGTCAGAGCCACTGTCGCTTGACTGGCTTTCAAAGTATGACCTGGGATTGGGCTTGGGCTTGGGGGTGCCTAGGACTCTGTCATCCTCCCCCATATCTGGGCCACTTGACAGGCTTTCAGAGTATGTCATGAGCTCAGGCATGGGAGGGGTTAGGAGACGGTCATCAACCTCCATATCTGAGCTACTGTCGCTGGGGTTCACCAGCCTGTAAAACAGACGAGCCAGGTCCTTGTCCACATCGGGGACTTGCTCCTCAGGGTCCTGCTCTGAGTCCAGGACCTCCTCCGTCATTTGAAACTTGCACAGCCACGCTGCGACTTTCTGCTGGTAGTTCTGTTGCCTGGTCATGGACCTCCTTCTTCCTCTCAGCTTCTCCAGGCCCAAGTCATCCTCGTCCAGGGCATGCCCCTGGGCAGCATTGTAGCTGACCTCCAGCTCAGAGAAGACGATCTCAGAGTCTCCTTCAGAGAAATTACCCCTGGACTCCGCCTTGGTGCTGGCCGGCATGGCACTGTCCAGGTGGTTGATGGGCTGGCTCGATAGGGAGAAGCTCCAGGTCTTGTCCACCATGGTGGCGGGGGTGCTATAGGCCATCAGGTCAGAGACACTGCCACTGAACAGCTTGCCGCCCGGACCCTGGGCCTTCACAGGCCTGTCAGCCAGCCGAAGAGGCTCCTTCTGCCTCCGGTCACTGTGTATGCTCCTCATCTCCGTCTGCCAGCTGGAGTGTGCCAGGCCTTCAAAGTACTGTCTGGTCTTGGTCTTGGTGTTGCTAAGAATGCTGCCATCGTCATCCATGTCTAGGCCACCGTCGCTGGGATTCTCAAGGTTGTCATACAAAAGGTCCAGGTCCTCCTGCACCTCGGGAACATGCTCTGTAGGGTCCTGATCTGAGTTTAGCACCGCTTCTGACATGTTGGACCTGGGAAGCAGCACCGTGACTTTCTGCTTCAACTTTCGTTGCATGCATTGCTGCTGCTTCTTGGGCTGCCTCCGGTCAAAGTTATCTTCTTGCAGGTCCTGCCTGGGTGTCGCATTGTAGCTGGCCTCCAGCTCAGAGAAGCTCTCAGATTTCCCCTCGGTGTAGCTATCTGTGGACTTGGCCTTGGGGCTGGCCTGCATGGTGCCGTCCTCGTAGTTGATGGGCTGACTGAACAGGGAGGAGATCCAGATCTCAGCCACCTTGATGGAGGACTCCTGGATGCTGCTGCTGAGGCTCAGCACCTGGCCACCCTCGGAGGGTCGCTGCAGCACCTCGGCCATGTGGATGGCACCTGTGGCCAGTGTCTTGTAGCCCAGGATGATCTGGTTGTTATTGCACTTCCTCTGCTGCAGCATGACCTGTAGCTTGTTGCCTTCTCCCTTGAGGAAGTGGGGGTACTGCAGGGAGAAGGTCAGCGCCAGGTCAGTCTCCACTGGTCCACTGGTGGGCAGCACAATCTCGTGGGATCTCAAGATGCCCTTGGAGCCCTGCATCTGCACTGCTATCACCATGGAGATGAGCTCCTTCTCCAGCTCCTTCAACACCACCAGCTTCTTTAAAGTCAGGCTGCACAACCTCGGCACACAGCTGGGGCTGGAGCAGTCCACCTCCCAGGTAGAGAAGAGGTTCGTGGGCACTGGTGTGTTGAGCAGGGTGGGAGAGTGGGCCAGGCCTGCAGGTGATGAGGAAGCTGCAGCTGCTTGCAGCATACAGGTACTTGATGGTTTCTCCCCCTGTGGTGGGACAGAGGAGGGACATGATTGGTGGCAAGAGGTGGAACACAAGTGATCGAAGGAGAGAGTGGATGAAAACTGGTCACACGCTCGCCTGTGACTAGCACAGGTAAGGCCTGCATGGTGGCCTTTCAAACTCAGAGACCTAAATTAACCACAAAGTTGGCCTAAAATCAAAACGTGTTATCTAAAAGCAGTTTATGCTGTGTGGTCATGTGCTAGCCCAGCATCTTCCCTGACAAACGTCAATCTTTACCTTAACTGAGCCTGTCTATTGTCTTTTGGCATCCACGGTAACACACCTTTGGAATGTTAAAGGAATTTCCCTTTTTCTGGACACCTCCAAGCACAGGCACTGTCCTGTGCTCTGCAGAGACCACAGATCTATCTGATCATTTCTATTGAGTTCATTGCTGACTGCAAACTGGCCTGTTTGCACCTGTATAAGAGAGGCATGTGTCTACCGTTTTGCTTTTTATCTAATCTCAGAGATTTCCCTGCTTTGCTTTCTCCTGCCTCCCTAAGCAATGGATTCCATGTAACCCACATACATCTCCACTTTTTATTATAATGTATAAAATACGATGCAATACTGCCATCTCTGGAGCACTACCTCAATATAGTGAGATTTTGTTTTCCGGCAATTCTTGACAGCTGGGCTCCAATACACTCACAAAAACTCTGTACAGGGTTGTATGCAGCTTACGTTGATATTTACTTGCTTCCTGCGGCAGGATTCCAAAGAATCTCACACAGGACCACCCTGCAGGCCCAGACCCGGTGCTCGAATCTAACAAAGAGCCCTTTGGGCCCACCAGTTCCCTGCCTGTCAGGTGAATTTGGCTAAGTGTTCTCTTGGATCCAGAATCTTCCTTCGCTTGTGGTAGAGAGTCTGACTTTATTTGAGCTGTATTTTTAAATCCTCAAGGTGGAACTAAGGTTAAGGGTTGACAGAACCAAGGCTAAGGAGAGACAAGAGGAAACATGGGTGGCTGGTTTTTAATTCTGGGTTTTCACTTGGATTTGCTTTCTGAGAGTCTGACCAAAAAAACCTTCAGTGTATAAGTGAGAGCTGAACTTGTTCAGCTCCAAAGGGGTACATCCTCCTCTGACCCGAATCTCAGTTGTTCTTAAGCAACTAAGAATCTTTGCGGAGCTGTCAGAGATGATTCCTCACACCAAGCAGGAGCCCCAAAGGGAAATTCCAACTCAACTGGAATTCAACTGACTGGCTCTTCCAGGGGAGAGCCCATGAGGTGTGGTCCACCAACATTCCGAGCCCTTCCTGTGGTTCTTATTTTTATTTATTTATTTATTTATCCTCACTGGAGTATATTATTCCCATGGGCCTAGAGAGAGAGGAAGGGAGGGGGAGATACAGAGAGAGAGAATGAGAGACACATAGATGGGTTGCCTCCCTCACACGCTCCAGTAAGGGCCAGGGATCTGCAACCGAGGTACATGCCCTTTACCTGGACTCAATCCCAGGACCTCTAAGGGCCTGCATTCTACCCACTGAGCCAAAGTGGCTAGAGGCCTTCAGGTTGCCTTTGGTAGCTGGGAGAGTAGCCGAGGCACATGAGAGGGCTGAATGAGAGAGACTCTAGGGGTGTGAGCATCATGGAGCCATAAGCTGCACACTTCGACCCACTCCATAACATCCCTAGGAAATTTGCTCAGACTCTGAAGATATGAAACAACAACAAAAAAACACACCTATCATTAACATGGGAAGTTGTGCTTCCAAGGCTGGGAACTCCCAGACTCCAGCCCTCATTAATATCCCTGATAGGAAGCCTTTTCTTGCAAGTGCTTTACGGAAATGGGAAGATTTAACTTGAAAATATCAACTGAAAAATGGCCAAGGTAAATTGATTTTTTGCAGTAAAAAAAAGAAAACTAGAAAAATGCTGGACCCAAAATGAAAATGATTGAGTAGGACACACATCTTGATTCGGAAATTAGACGCTTCTAAGGAGAAGCACAGACAAATTCTCTTTAAAAAAGAAATAAGAAATTTCAGAGATTATCTCTGAACTCTCCTGAAGCTAATTAATGCTAACACCTCATTCTCCCCCTTCTATAGCATGTCCACTACATCTTTTGCTCTCTGAGCTTTCTTGTCCAGACATGTTCCTTCCCTTCCCTTCTTCCTTCCCCTTCTCCACTACCACTCCCTACTGACTTAAGGGAAAATGAGAATAGGAATTCTACCAGCTCCCTTTGGAGAAAAGCTGCTCTCAGCCAGAGAGGAACCTGCAATCGTTCTGGATTTTCTCTATGGCCCTGATTAGTTCATAAAAAAATTTAACTGTTCGAACATGTAATCCTGGCTATTTTAATCTATCCCAACTAATATACCCTGGTTTCTGGGAGCACAGCAACAGAATTACTAAGTGAGGTTGTAAGAAAATTTCTATATCGAAGTCTGCCACTTTCAGGATGATAGGAAACTGAAATAGGATTTAGAAAAGGTAAACAAACACAAACAAGCTTAGGGTTGCTCCAAGAGTGTTTCCCCTTCTCACTTATAGTTTGGGAGAATTTGAAATTATCATAAAAAAGGGAAGTCACCAAGGCCCCTGTAGATACTGGGGCTACTTTACTTCTTCTTAACCGCACCCAACTAATTGCTTTCTCCATCAGAGTAAACCTTCTGTACAAATGTCTGCTTTTTAATCAAAATCTGTTTCCTTTCAACTAGGGAATGTTATGGGACAACATATATATATGGTTTGCTAATCAAATCTGCCCCAATTCACCTTATATGTGAGGTGTTTTTTTTCTTTTATATGAAATCAGTGATGCTTACATATTCTTTTTCCAAAATAGTTATATATTTAGAATAAATGAACCAGATACTGAACCAAAAGGGAAATTAATGATTTTAAAGGAACCTTCCAGGAGGAAACTGACCTTGAGACTGACCGAACGTTTGCTAATCATCTTTTCTTCATTATTATCTTCCATGAGAGCCTGAGAGATGGCTTCACAGGGGATGCACGCTACTCAGAATGGCCCCAAACAACCCAGAGACATGCAGAGATGCCTCTAACACTTGCTTGCTCTTATGTCTCTCTATAGATGGGGAACCAGCCCACAGTGACTTGAGAGTCCTCTTTTGGGGTACATATTCACCAAATGGGAGAAACCTGACCCTGAGTCCCTCAAGAAACAATCCAACCTTCTTTTTTTACCCCACCTACCTGGTCCCAATATAAAGTGGGTGATAGAGAGGTTTCCCACCATTAATTTCAAGACTATCTAGCAACTAGGACCTGTTTTGCCCTTCCCAAGGGAGATGGACAGAGGTTTCATATACCTTAAAGCCTTTATACCTCTCAGAAGTATGTGCTTTCTGGAAACTAGAAAAATGTACCAGATAGAAAGAAACATTCCAAAAGTGGGTGCATGGATTTGTCAGTCCCTTGTCCCTTGCCAACATTTGGGTGGCAACCCGGTCCCTGAGGTATTGAAAATGACTATCCTTGTTTTACAAATGAAGTCTTCAAGGGGCCAGAGGTTTGGCTCCAGAAACAATTCAAAGCTCACCAAGTCCTTTCACCTTCCCAAACCTCCCCTATTCATTTCAGAGGCTTGTAGATTATTGGCTTTGTGCAACCAAAGTCCCAGAACCTTTGAAGTGGAAATACCTGAGTTCACCAAGACCTCTTGTCTAGGCGATTTTTAAAAATACAAGTCTCTGAAAGATATGTCTTATCCCAATAGAAAAAAACACCTTACCCACCTACACAAATCACTTGAGCTTATTTCAACTATTTCTTTCTAACATAGTTTTAATGACAGTTATTGAATATCTAGATATTTTGAAATAACATGAAATACTGAAATATGGGTTGCTAGACAAATCTTAAGCTCACCTGCTTTTGGGTTTCTTTTTATTACAGAAGGTCTGTAAAATGGATTTGGAGCTGTTGATGTAATGTTTTGTGCTTTGTTGAAGGTGTGATGCTTGAATGTGAGAGCATGATTAAAATATGTTAATCAACGTCAATCTAAGGAATGCTGGTTGGTCACTTTTGTGCTTATCATTGAAAATTAAAGCTCCTAAGAGTTAAAAGTTCCAGTTAAGTTGGAAGAAATTATCTAGTTGTGATAATAGAAGGCTTGAGGTATGGGGAGTCATATTTGAAGGAAAAGGACAAATGCAAGTTTCTCTAGTGATAGTTATTTCTGAATGGGTAAGAAGGTTTGTGGAAGTTGAGGAAAAGTTTGTATAAGGGGGTATAGGCTATAAAATTATGTGAAAGTTTTATATAAAAAATTCTTGCATTTTCTCTGTAAAAATTAGTAGTTCAAATTATGTGTATAGTCTTTATGTGATATGTGTTCATCTATGTGTTATGTGTGGTGAATTTTCAGCCTCCGGATGGCATTACTAGCATATAATCTTTTACTGGCCTAAAAAGATTAAATACTTATGTAAATTAAGGTGAATTCTGTAGTCTGGACAAAATATTTAATATGAAAACTGTTTTTAAGTGTGATTAATGTCTTTTCGAGTTATTACCCTAAGTCTGTGTTTGCTTTACTTTGATTTACAAAAGGTCCTGGCTATAAGCTTTTGTGTATGTGTATTTGCAACCTTCCCAAAGTTTCCATTTTAAGAGACTTTTTGAACAAAAGAATGACTTTGAGTTAATTCCAATGGGCCCTGGAATACCTCAAGGATTTATTCTCTATCCTTATTAAAGGAATGATTTTAAACTAAATTAGGCCTATTTTATATGCTTGAAATTACATGGGAAACTTTGCTAAATTAAAAAATAAAAGTGACTTCTATTTGTGTACATGTGATTTTCTTAAAATGGATGTTCTAAAGATTTCAACCTGCTGTATGAGGTCTACCAAGATTCAAAGAAAAGTTCAAATAGAAAACTTTCAGGTGTAACAGTAGACTTGTCAGCAACATCAGTCCAGCCAAGAGGGATGGTTGCCTGTGAGGGTGTCTGGGAGTGGGACTCCAGATATTTGTGGCGCGAACATTGGAAGTTTATGAATTTCCAATGCTCCATACAAGAAGCCATGGACAATGTTTTAAAATCGTACATATTATTTGTTGTCTCTATATTGAAATTATGTATTGAATCTAAATATATATGTACTTATATATATATTATATTATTCTCTCATTTTACAGTAATTATTATTTTCCAAAAATTATTGTCTTAAAATGATATAGCTTACTAAACAAGCAAAGTTTTTTTTATCAATTGCATTATAATCAAATCTATAACTGTGCCACTTTGTTTTGTCATAAATAGATAGTTATTGTTTTACTCTGATGCATTTTCAAATGTTACATCTTTAGAAAAATCCGTGAAAAGGATTCTGACTTATTCTAAATTACAGGTTTTTAAGCAGGGCACATCTTTGAACTGAATGAAGAAGAATAGAACTCTAAGGAATAACTGAACTCATGAAAATACTGGCAAATAATCAGAATAAACAAAAAAATGGGTATCGGACTAAATGAAATGAATATGATTATTGTTCGTATGACTCTGTTTAAAATACTGCTGATTTTTAAATCATTTTGTTTTCCCAATATAAGGAAAACTAAAAGCAGACATTCTACATTACTATCAATGACTCACTAAGAAGGTTATAGGTAATGATAAATTAGCGACATTCATTTCACAGTATTCCCAAGAGACAAAGACTTCAAAGACCAAAACTTACAACCTGGAGATTTTTTATTATTGAGAAAGACATTAATTAAAGACTCTTTCCAACAGTGTTAAAAGGGACGTTACCTTATCAGGTGCGTAACCACCAATGGACATCTGTCTCTGACACTGGCCTCCATCCACCATGGAGATCGAAGACTTTTCAAGGATGAGAAACCACTGGCCATGGGGGCTGACAGCTATCCCAAGAAGTCAACAAGGCCTGGATGCTCACAAATTACTGCTGCTCAAACCTTGTTCTGGTATCACTTCATTGTTATTGATTGAATGTACATCAACTGATTTTATGTTGTTACTACCATCTTTATGGTTTCCTAATGGAAATAATATCTGTCTCCCCAGGTCCCTCCCTTAGTACACATGAAAAGTTGAATTTGGATACCTGCTAATTTTTCCCACCTACTAGACAATGACATTCTGATGATAACAGAAGAGTAGAGTCTTAATTCATCTGGCCAAACAGATCATAAGTACAAGGGACAGTGGATGAAAAAGGAAAACATATAATTAGCTTAATAAACAATTATGATAATACATGTAAAGTGATTTTTGGTTGGCTGGGATGCTTATTCCCCTCAGTCTAGCACTAGACATTTTTTATTCCTAAATGGAGTTACTGCTTTAATACTGTTGCTTTTGTTCCTGCTATGTAAATGTTATACTAGATGCAACATACCAAAACTTAAGACAAGCAATAAAAGGACTCTGCTCATGGTAGCTCAAAATTTAAAATTGATCCAGAATATTTTTTAAAAAGTACATATACGCTCTCATGGCCTCCCATTCACCTGCCTTTTTATTTTGAAGAAAAATTCCACCTCAAATGCCATTTACGTTTATCGTTTTGCCTCATCCCCAATGGTCGATTGTTCAGGAGACAAAACACTAACACTCATCATCAATGCATAATTTGCACTGATTTATGAACAAAAGGAGAATGTGTGGATGAAGAGGGGCCACATGCTAACCTGGCTAGCTCAAGGAACTCCTGCGTGGAGGTCTTGCAAACTCAGAGACCTTAAGTAACTACAAAGGTTGGTCTGAAATTAAAACACTAACTCAAAGGAGCTCATGGTGGGTAGTCATGTCGTAGTCTGGAATCTTCCCTGACAAAGGTCAATCTTTACCTTAACTGAGCCTGTGTACTGCCTTTTTGCATCTATGATAACATATCTTTGGATTATCAAAAGAATTTTCCTTACTTTGGACAACTTAAGCATAGGCACACTCTGTGCTCTGCAGAGATCACAAATCTCCTTGTTGTTATTAAGTTCATTGTCAACTT
Organism: Corynorhinus townsendii; assembly: GCA_026230045.1. Taxonomy (NCBI): domain Eukaryota; kingdom Metazoa; phylum Chordata; class Mammalia; order Chiroptera; family Vespertilionidae; genus Corynorhinus; species Corynorhinus townsendii. The sequence continues at coordinate 36,980,233 of JAPDVU010000009.1, forward strand.
GAAACTATCCTACATCCACCTTTGGAAAAGAAGTATGTGCCTATCATTTTACTGTTTATCCAATCACAGAAGTTTCCACGCTTTGCTTTCTCCTCTCTCCCTAATCTATCACCCATGGATTTCATGTAACCCACAAAAGGCTGCACTTTGCTTATAATTTATAACACAAGGCGCAAAATTGTCATTCTCCCGTGCGTTCTCTCAACCCATTGAGATTTTGCTTGCCCGCATTGTCGACACTTTGGTTCAAATAAACACACAAAAATTTTCACAGCTTTGAAAGTTTTTCACATTGATAAGAGAAAAGGTTCTTGGCAGGAAAAGTAGAATTGGAGGTGAGGACTATGAAACACATTAGTATCTTAGGTCATTTTCTTAGCAGAGGACAGATAGCACATGCTTTATTAAGAGTGTCACCGGTGTGATTTCTGACAAAACATCCAAATGTAAGATGAGAACACAGAGGCTCTTCCTGGGGTGGAGGGTCTGGATATTAGGACAAGTGTGGCACCGTTGTCATGGCAACAGAAGGTTATAAGGTCCAGGTCCCATAGCAATGAAGACATGGATCACCGTGATAAGCCATCCCCGTCCTGGTCCAATGTGCAGCCCAGGAAGGCCCCAGCTCCTGACCTGGAGGAGACAGGGACCCAGATCCCTTTGGAAACTGGACACTAGGAGGGATCTCAGGGGAGTAGCAAGGTGCCTTCTGAAACCCGGGTCCCGTTGACTCCCTGAGGTTCTGGAGTTTGCCTCAGCTGGGCACCTACACTCACCCTTAAGTCATGCTGCATACTTGTGGCTATATCAGGTATCTGTGCCTCCTGCAGGGGCATGGAGTTGAGGACCCCATCTGTCAGCTCCTCTCTGTTCTCCTGTGCGGAGCTCTGTAAAGACAGGTCCCAGTCACCAGGGGTAAAACCTCAAAGCCCTGTTTTTGTAGGTTCTCTGCCCCTGTAACCCTCCACTCCAGACATGCACACATTGTGATCTGTTGAGACCTCCACTGGTGAAGAAAATGCATGACAGCCTGAGGGCCCAGAATTTCCACTGGTACAGAGAACAGACCCCTCTGGAAGCCCATCTCCAACTACCTGCCCTGCCCTGCCCTGCCCTGCCCTGCCCTGCCCTGGGGTGTGATCACAGTAAAACCTCTAGGTTATCTGCTGCCCCAAAAACTGTTGCTGCCCCAGGGGTCTCCCTTCAGGTCCCTATTCCCACCACATGAAGGGGAGGGGAAGTGGGCTGCACAGGGATTGCCCACAGAGGAGGCTGGCCTGGCGTGAATGGGTCTGACCCAGGCCACCTTCTCTTACCTGACGGGATCTTCTTGAAAACGGCCAGAGATGTCGGGCACGAGTGTTGAACCGTATACAGAGTCTGGAACAACTCTCACTGCAGGGTCTCCAGGAACCAGAGCCCCGATAACTGGGAACACAACAAGAGAACATCTTGAACTGTCAACCGTCTCTTGCCAAGTGAGTGGCAGTTGGGCTGTTGCTAGAAAGTGGGTGCCTGGTTACGGGGGTTCCGAGTTCTATTAAGAAATGACCTCACTTCCTGGGGTTGCGCCCCCCCCTCCCCCCGCCCATCTCCCCTCACCTTATAACAGCTATGGATAGTCCTGTGGCCTGTTGACTACTCACCCACCTTCTCCATAGAATGCCAACAGTGTACACAGTGACACCAACACACCCTCTCCACAGGCCCTAGAAGGTCTGGGTGCAGTCAGGGTCTGAGAGTTGAGGAGACAGACCTGGGTTCAAATTCAACCTCTCATTCTTACCTCTTCTTGATCCTGGATAAGTCACTGTACCTGTGAGGACCTGTCTCTCCCCTGCCTGCACAATGGGTTATTGCAGCATGTGCTTCTTAGGGATGTTCAGGTTCATGTGAGGAGTATCTATAAAGTAGGAGGAGAAATGTCACTTGTCAGTAATACCTCCAGCCTCTTTTTTCTTCCTATTCTGTGTCTGCTTTTCTTCTAATTCCAGCCAAAGTCATTAGATCTATTGTGTGTGTGTGTGTGTATCCTAGAACAAAGCACCCCCCTGATCCCAGGATACTGAGGAATAGGCAATCTGTCAGGAGACCAACTCTGTAGGAGAGTTTGGAGCCTTGGCCTGGAAGTCCTGAACATTCCTGAACTCTGGACTCCGAATGCCAGGTACATTGGGCAGCATCTGCCACTCTGTTGAGGTCAGTTTCCCAATTTCCTCTGAGGCTGGGTTCAGAACTGCATACTAGTAAGCCTGAACTCAGAAGACAGAGGACCCAGCCCCCTCAACCCTGGATTGGTTGTGACAGAGGTGCACCTCTGTGGGTTCCAAATCTGAGCTCTTTTTCAATACTGAGGAAATGGCCATTTGGTCTGGTGAGATAGATGGATGGATAGATGGATGGATAGATAGATAGATAGATAGATAGATAGATAGATAGATAGATAGATAGATAGATAGATAGATGATAGGTAGATTCTAGTTGGAAGGAAATAGGTTTTGATTACAAGTCAGATATTGGTTAAATAGTCCTGCCATTTGTACAGAAGCTTTACTCTGAAGGAGAAGACAATTAGTTGGATGTGGTTAGAAACAAATAAAGTAGCCCCCGTATCTACAGGGTTCTTAGTGGCTTCCCTTTCTATGATCATTTCAAACTGCTCCCAAACTATCAGTGAGAAGGGGAAACACCCTTGGGTCAACCCTATGCTTGTTTTTCTTGGTTTTCTTTTCCTAAATCCTATTTCAGTTTCCTGTAATCTTAACAGTGGACAGACTTCTTTACAGGAATTTTCTTGCAAACCATTTTTAGTAATTGTGTTACATTTGCTGGCAGAAAACAGGAGGTATATTAATTGGCATAGATTGGAAGAGCCAGGATTACATGTTCTAACAGTTAAATGCCTTTGTGAATCCATCAGGGTCATTGAGAAAATCAGGAACAATTGCTGGTTCCTCTCTTGCTGAGACAAGCTTTTCTCCAAAGGGAGCTGATAGAATTCCTATTCTCATTTTCCCTTAAGTCATAGGGAGTGGTAGTGGAGGGGACTGAAGGGGAAGGAAGAAGGGAGGGGAAAGGGTGAAGGATATAGTGGGGGAGCAAGAGAAAGGGGAAGATGGGGCGTTGGCATTCATCAGCTTCAGAAGAGTTCAGGGACAGTCTCTAAAATTTCTAATTCCTTTCTTTTTAAAAAAGAATTTATTTGTGCTTCTCCTTAGAATCTCCTCATTTTCAAATCAAGATATGCTTCCCATTCATTCAGATTAATGTTAGAGCTGGCATTTTTCTAATTCATATTGCATTCCAAAAAGTTAATTTAGGCATGCAAAGAAAACTGCGTTTTGACCATTTTTAGGTGGCTATCTTCTGTATAACATATCTGAGAACATGCCGGAGAACGCCATACAGGTCTGCGGCAAACAAGGAGGCCTCACACATCCTTCTCTCCTCCCCGAGCCAGGGCATAGGCACCAAGCTGATGGGGCTGCAGGTGGATTACGGCAGTCCAGCCCACAGGCAGGAAGAGAGACACAGAGAAAAGAGACCTGCCTACCACCAAAAATACACTCAAGTGCACCTTTCACTCTCTCCAGGTCAGCAGGCTGCCCAGGAGTGGTGAGGCTGCAGCAACACCCACCATGTCCATGATGGTGGCACCAAGGAAAAGAAAAAGAAGACACTGGTTTTGCCCAAGAAAACCAAGGACAAGGCCGTGGACTGCAAAAGCCAGTGCGCATGGACGGCATAAGCTGCCTGGTCTGCAGGGCCAAACACCAGCAGAACATGCTGTGGGTCCTCATCAAAGGTGTGGTGTGGAAAGATGTGAAGTTTTTCCAGCTGGCAGCCTAAGATGGCGGAACGACTGGTCACTATGATATGAACAGCAGGAGCTGTCCCCAGCCACAGGCCCCAGGCCAGCCAAGGTGGGTGCTAGCGGGGGCTCCCCTGATCGTACCACCAGTCACCCAGCAGAGGGAAGTAACAGGCAGCAGCAAGTGGGGGGCGGGGGGTTGGGGACAGGGGAAAAGAGCTTAGGATGGGCAAGCTGGTGGCACCAGGCCAGCCACGGTGAGTGCCAGCGGAGGCCCCTCAATCACCCTGCCAGTTGCCCCACAGATCAGCGCTGATCGCTGGTCAGGCCTTGGGACCCTACCCATGCATGAATTTCATGCACTGGGCCTCTAGTATATACATAATTTTGCTAAGTCTGAAGAGCCTTAAGAATCACCATAGGAAACAAACAAAAAAAGAATCACTGTAAAACCTATAACATAGGCCTCTCATTTTCAAGCTTGAACTGATCACTTTTTGAATAACATTTGCTTGGCTGGGACACAGAGGAAAAAGCATGCTGTGTCAAAATATATTCCTAAGAGTTTAGGAAGAGCATGAACCTGGCTCTTCAGATCAGCATCATTGGGTGGGAATGGACCACTGGAAGTATTTGCTAGAATAGATCGCAAAGAGACACCTGGAATAAGATGGTTCACAAACCTTATCCTGTCAATTCCATCTCAAAAATGTTAGCCTTTTTATGAGTATTTTCCCACTAACATAAACATCCTCATGCGATGTTAATGGTATTGTATATGAATAACAAATTCCTGTGACATGATGAAATGTGGCAAAGTGCTGTGATGGAGCCTACAAAAAAGAGAATGGATCCTCTGTGTACTTTCGTCTGTTGTCATTTGTAAGTAAAATGATAACACGGGTGGGGGAGGGAGGAAGGGGGGAGGAGGGAGCAAAATATCACTGTAGGTGTACATAGAGCCACATGAATATTTTTGTAATTTTTAAAGTGTGAATATTATGTATTAAATGTAAAAGAATAAAATATATGTGGAATAAAATATAATCACCTGTGTTACTACTAAATCTTAAAATGCTGCCATTGCCTGTGTATTTTAAAATAGAACATTAAGGTGACAGTTGGGAGACAGTTGAACTCCCGATTCCATCCCAGTTTTTCCTTTCCCAGAGCTACTTATCATCATCCACTTTGTGCTTGTCCTTAAGTAGGTTTCTATAATTTTACTCGAAAGTTGTGTACACACAAGTTATATTTAGTGTTGATTTTGTATTCTTTAAATTTTATTTCAATAGCATCATTCAGAATGTACCTTGAAACTTGCTTCTTCACTCAAATCATGCTTTGAGATTTGTCCATGTTGCTACACATGCTCCAGTCCACTACTTTTACCGCTTTATTAGGTATTTACTATGATTACTTTATTGTCCTGTTGAAGGACATTTAGGTTATCTCCAGTTTTCCACCATCATAAACAATGCTGAAATGGACTTTCTTGTATCCTTCTTCATGGGCACGTGAATGAAGGTTCTCTAGAGTATGTTGCTAAGAATGAATTTCTAGCAGGAAGGCTGAGCACACCTTATGTTTTACTAGTGGGTGCAACTTCACTGGCTGGTTCGGCCATCCCCTCCTCCCAGCTGCTTTGGATGTTGGCTGCTCACGGCCCTTTCCCTGCCCAGAGCGGGTAGGTGCTCCCCCTCCACTGCCTGGGATGTAGGCTCAGCCAGAGGCCATTGATGACTGGCACTGGGTAGACAAGCCTGGCTCCTTACCTCCAATGGGACTCATTCAATGGGTACAATTCCTGTTCCAGATCCCCTCTCAAGACCAGGCTGAACATAACGTGCTGAGTCCACATCACTGCTCACCTCCCTCCATCTTCTCCTGAGATCACTCCTTCACTAAACTATGTCCCAGTTCCCAGGAGTCACTGCTTCCAGGAAGCCTGGCCCAAGATGACTAATATTGCCAACGTCTCTCCAAAAGGGCTGCACAGTTAGGAGAGGCTTGAAGGCTGAGAAAGAGGACGCCCTTCCAAGAGATAAGGTGGGGGAGGGGGCAAGGCAAAGACACTGAGATGAAGAGCTTTGTGAATTCCACAAACTGAGTGAAAGCCAGTATGGCTGAAGTGTGGTGTAAGGAAGAAGGAGAAGGACACTGGTTGAGGTCGGAGATGTATGTAGGAGCCAACAAGTAGACCTCATAGGCTAGTTTCCTTTTTTTTTTTTTAATTATAATAGGAAGTTCTTTAAATACTTTGAGCAGGAAATAGATAGGGTTTGATTTAGACTAAGAAAATTCGTCTGTGTGTAGGGAGAATGGTTTGGAAAAAGATAAGAGAAGCAGGGATTTGTGTATGCACACAGCAAGCAGAGTGGATCATAAAAATTACAGTGTTAGCACAGAAAGTAAGAAACTCTATGGGATTTATAGCACAACACTACATGTATATAAAACACACAAGCATACAAAGACATGGATTATTCAAGCCCACATACCTATTTTTAAGTGGCTACCTTTGTGGAGGGAGAAGCAGGGAATGGATATTAGATGTAATAAAAGACAATAATATTGAGAAGGTATCTTGCAAGGAATGGTGGTGATGAAGTGTCATGAATTGAGGCATATGATTAACTGAGCCCTGCACCAAGAAAACAAAAAAACAAAACAACAGCAACCACCCACTCCCTACCCATTATTTTCCTTCTCCTCGTGGAAACCCATTTCTAGGATGAGGAACAGACCTAGGTTTCTGAGAGATCTTCCGATTAATCCAACTTTTACCCACTAAGCACGTTGAACTGGATGGCAGAGACCTTCCTAGTGATTAATGCAGCATCTGAGTCAAGGAACCTGAAGGGAAGAGGAAGCAGAACCTCCCTGAAGCCTCATTAGTAAGGACACAGATGGGAGCACTGAGGCAGTCTCATGCCTGACCTGGTGGGTGCTCCTTATGCTCCTTCTCAGCCTAGATCCTCCTTTCCCTGGGAGCTCCATGGAGCTGGGTCTTATGTCTGGGATCAGGGATAATCCAGGTTAACACATCTTGTTATCTCCCCTTTGCACAAGTTTCTGACCTGCTCCCAGGAGATCTGGGGACCAAACTTCTGGAAGCTCCGTGCCTAGGTGCCCAGAGCAGGAGAAGACACCCATTAGGTATCAATAAATGCCTGTGGATCAAAAGTGATCGCTTGAATCCTTGATTGGGGGCAAGAACCTTGATATAACATGAATCCTTTTTACAACTGAATAAGTATTTCTTTATGTAAGCACAATAATGTATTTTACTCAGTTGTCTATTGATAGATGTTGGAGTAATTACAAGTTTTTATGATGACAATGTTGCCATAAATTTACTAGTACTCATATATTTTATTTTTATCACTGTTGATTGAATTCCTATTATTGTACAGCAAATCAGTGAGCTTGGCAAGAAACCTTAATCGGCCACTTAGTTAGGAGTCATCTTTATTGCTCCCAGGTTCAGAGCAGATTACCTCTGTCAAATTCTGAACACCCAAAGGAGGAAGTAGTCTCTTTTTATATTCTCTGAGGTCCTTGTGTAAGTTGTTTTTACAGATAATTTGTAACCTTGAGTACATATCATATCTAACAAACCTCTGTCATATCTATACAGACAATTTTCTAACCTTGAGTACATATCCATAAAGACACCTGTAACCTTGGATGAACAAACACTTGGCATGAGAATATGGGAATTATTATTAATATCAGTGCATCAGCCCCTTTAGATGGCTAGCTTGCAAGGTCAGACAGTAAGTTTATCTTTTCTATTCAAGCAAAAATCAAAGTTATTTTATAGTCTAAAAATAACAGAGTTGACTTACAGAATAAGAGACTAAGAATAACAAGAGTAGTTCAAAGAGCAGTTTCAAACAGCAGTTTTTCCAAAGGAGGGACCACTATACTTCACTATAAAATAAGTTCATAGAGCGGCATTGTCTCAAAAAGAATGAACATTTTTATTTTTAATATGCTATAAATTAGTTCTCTAAATTGACTGCATAGCATACTTCCATGACTTTCAAGAAATATAAAATTAAATTTACAAAAAACTGGAAGAACAAATGTAAGCAGTTTGATATTTGTTTCAGTGTCTAATCCTATCACAATGATTTCTAGCATAAAAGAAGAAGTTTCTGGGTCTCAGGTATCTGCAATAATTGCCAATATAATTCATGATTGTTACCCTTGCTTCTTGGGGAGATACCTTTCTCAATATTTGTGATTTAGTTCCAAAAACTTCCTTTGGCTCTTTCCTCAAGATATCGAGTTAATTAAGAAAACGTGTTTATCTTCACCTTGTTTACCATAAGGAGTGCTCTGAAAATTAAACATGTTTCACAGATCAGATTGGCAGGGCTGTAAGTTTCCCTGGAAGCTAATGCAGTAGATAAAATAAAAAGCATGTTTGGCACACACAAAAACCAGCTATGGACCAACTTATTAATAAATATGACTACAAAAGACTAATTAAACATTAGCACATCAACTTCATTAGTTTATACTGGAACACAAGTATGCTTTAATATTAGGAGAGCTTCTAAAAGCTCTACCCCTATGCTCTACCCCTATGTTCACTGCAGCATTATTTACAATAGCCGAGATTCAGAAGTAACCTAGGTGTCCATCAACAGATGAATGGATGAGGATGATGTGCTCCATATGTACAATGGAATATTACTAGTCCATGAAAAAGAAGGAAATCTTACCATTTGCTACAACATGGGTGGATCTAGACTCTAGATTCTAGAGGGTATTATGCTAAGTGAACTAAGTCAGGCAGTGAAAGACAATTGCCATTGTGTTTTATTCATATGTGGACTCTAAAAACAAAACAAAAACAGACTCATAAAAAAGAGACAAAAGGGATGGTTACCAGAAGAGAGGGTGTGGGGGATGGGTGAAAAGGGGAAGGGAAATATAGTCAATAATATTGTGATAAGTTTGCATGGTGACAGATAGTGATATGAATTGGTGGAGTGATCACATTGTAAGCATAAAACTGTCAAATCACTATATCATACATCTGAAATAATATAACCAATATAAGATTGTGTACCAGCTATACTTAAATAAAAAATAAATTTAAAAATTAAAAAAAGAAATATCTCAGATGCTGTAGGTTTTTGGAAAATTAAACCTAGGAATGAATATTCTAAAATAAAAAACAGCTACACTAATAAAAGAAAAAGATGCAAATTGACTGCTCCTCCGTGATGCCCACCAGCCAATCAGGAGTGAGTATGCAAATTAACCCAGCAAGGATGGGGGGTTAATTGGCATTTGCAGGCACCTAGGGGCCAGGGCGGGGTGGGATGCAGGCATTCCCCAGGGCCCCAGCAGCTCCGAGCCTCTGGGCAGCGTGGGAAGGCAGAAAGGTGGCTCCGGGCCAAAGCGAAGGTGGTGCTGGCAGCCAGGGGAAGGAAAGACCATTCTTGCACGAATCTTGGTGCATCAGGACTCTTGTGTCTTTATAAAAGGTAATAAAAAATGATGGGTACTGAAAAGGCATCTGATCAAAAATGCCACAGCCATATCCGATTATTAAAGTACTATTGTCAAATACAAACAGGAAGATAGTTGCTAAATATCTCTCACTTAAAACCCTCTAAAAGGCCTCATTGCACTTGGAATAAATTTTATAGCCTGAACAAGACTCTGCAGGCTCCGGACCCTGTTGGCCTGCACAGCTTCCTGTCTCACACTCTCTTGCCTCCAGCCACACTGGCCCTATTTCATTCCTTCAACCCAGTGAGCTCTCTCCCACCTCAGTCCTTGGCACACATACCTCTCTGTCTACAAGGCTCTTCGCTCAGGACTTCATAGGACTGACCTTATTTCTCCTTCCATCTGACCCAAAAAGACATCAACATGTGGAAAGTGTTCTCTATATCAGAAAATTAAATGGAGTCTATTTATATTCTCTCATTTTTTTTCTTTTTAAAATTTTCATTCCACCTACATTAGATTTTTAAAAGGAAAAAGACACAGTAAAATGTATTAATCTTAGATACATTTAAAATGTCTTTGGTAAGATCTGAAATATTGATCTAAAGCTTTCCCCTCAATAATTGACCAGCTGTCCCAGTGCTATTTGTTGCTAAAGAGCCCCCATAATGATCCACTCAGTCCCACGTGTGCTCGGCCCTCTTCCTGATGTCGCTGCCCAGCTCGCGTGGCCTGCTCACTCCAGCACCCGTTCCACACTGCTTGAGAATCCTGTCTATTTGACAGAGCAAGTCCCCTTCTTATATTCTTTTCAACTGTTTCCTGATTTGTTTGCATATTTATCTTTATATAAAATTTAGAATAGTTTTTGTTTCCCCAAAATCCTGTTATGATTTTTACTTTAAATAAGTAAATTTTAGATTAATTCAGGAGAATATGTGCCTTTGCAATATGTTATCTTTGTCTATCCGGAAATTAATAAGTCCATGCACTTATGATTAAATGGAGAAGTAGAGCATCGGAAGGCCCTGGGCAATTCCTATTAACATCTTACTGCTTTAGAAAGTTTTGTTGATGTTACACTTTGTATTTCCACCTGATGATTGTTTACATACACGTGTATTTGTAATACTAATGGGCCGTGTATATTGAGTGCCTACCACATGCCAACTCTTTGTGTTAAGAACTTTATTACTCAATTTTGTCCTTGCAACTCATTTTTCACGTGAAAAGAATAAGCCTTAAAGAAGTCAGTGAACATGCCTGAGGTTTTAATGCAAGTGGCAGTGCCATTCTTCTCACTAAAAATATTTTTTAGTTAATCCTCACCCAATGATAAGTTTCCATTGATTTTTAGAGAGAGTGGAAGGGAGGGAGAGAAACATCGATGTGAGAAAGACATCGATTGGTTGCCTACTGCGCTTGCCCCTACCAGGGCCAAGGATCTAGCCTCCAACTGAGGTATGTACCCTTGACTGGAATCAAACCCAAGACCCTTCAGTCCACTGGCTCCCAACTATTAACAATTAACAGCTCTTGTCTCTTTCTCTCACTGTCTGGCTGCTCTAATTTAATTGAGGACATCAGAATTATTTTCTGGTCACTAGTATAAAGAATCTTATTAAACTCACTGAAGTCACATGTCCACATACAACCATCATCACTGTGGTGTGACCAGTTATATGTACTGATACCTCCACTCTGGGGCCCTGACCCACACACCCTAGAACCACCTGGATGTGGAAATTGGCAGCTGCTAGAAAGTGGGAAATGGAAGTCATGTCCACCACAGGCCATTGTCAAATAAAATATTGACTTCTGGTTTCCACTCTGACATATAAGAGCTTGGAAGTCCTTACTCCCATCCTTACAATAAATAAATAAATAAATAAATAAATAAATAAATAAGATGCCCAAGGTGGTTTAGCTCAGTCAATAGAGGGCCAGCCTGCTGACTAAAGGGTCCCAAGTTCGATTCTGGTCAAAGGCAAATGCCTGGGTTGTGGGCTCAATCCCCAGTGCCGGGGGGGCGGGCGGGGGGGAGGGTGTGCAGGGGGCAGCCAATCAATGATTCCCTCTCATCATTGCTGTTTCTATCTCTCTCACCCTCTCCCTTCCTCTTTGAAATTAAATAAAAAGTATTTAAAAAGAGATGAACAATCCAAAAAGCAGGAACTCATTTTCAATCCATGTGAAATTAACTCTGACTGTGAAATTAACCTTTGCTGCTGCAAACCACGGAGATTTAGGGCTTTGACAGCACAATACAACCTAGCCTATCTTCCTGATAAGACAGAAAACATCTTTTCCACTCAAAGTGAGAAGACAGACTTGATCACACCAAAATGTAGTGCATCTATTTGGCAAATCACATCAAATTGAGACAAATGGCAAACTAGAGAAACCGTTAGCAAGTTACCTGGCAAAAAGCTGATATCCATAACAGTTCAGATATCCTACCAATCAAATGGAAAACAGGGCAAAGGGTCTCAAACTGAAATTCCAAAACAAGGAATAGGCCAAAAGAGTGTGTAAAAGATATCCAACTGCAGTTTAAACCAGAATGAAAAATTCAGATGAAAATATTGCTCTTTCTCATCCTGCACAGGGTGCCTCATCAGTTGGTTGGAGAGTCATCCCATACACCAAAAGGTTGCAGGTTTGATTCCAGATCGGACACATACCTAGGGTGTGCGTTCTAAAAATGTTCTGGAACTAGAGTGTTTGTGATGTTATGGAACAGTTGCGAAATATTGTGAATGTACTTGATTTGGAATTTACACTTTGAAGGATCATAGAGGTAAAATTTACATAATTTAAGTAACATTTATTTTTAATAGCATTTTATTAAATTTTATTCAAAATACATTTTGTTTTACTCAATAGCATAAGAAAAACCAAATTCAAAGAATATGTAAGATAAACACAAACATTTTGAAAACTGCTATTATTGGGGAGGGGAAGTCCACTCTGCCACGGCAGCTGACACAGGCTGCCAACCATGACCTGGGCCCACAGGCCTCGCAGGAGCTGAGGTCAGTGGCTCACAAGCTGCAGGTGTTCCCACATCTGGAAGCTCAGTGACAGCTGTGCCTGGAGCTTTCTCTGGCTCTGGAGAGGGCACCAGAGTTGGCGTTTCTTCTTTAGGTGTTTCTTGCTCTGGAGCTGCTTCTGTAGATCCAGGAAGAGAACATGTTACACCATGACTGCCTTTTGTATATCTTCCAAGGAAGGGAACCTCCCATCTCCATCACTAAAGTCCCAGTTCAAGTCCCAACCCAGGAAGTCCTCCAGACTGCAGGCCACGGGCACTGACCTGTGCGGCTTCGTGCTCCTGCCTAATCCCAGCCTCTGGGAGCTCTTCTCTGTGTGGCCCAGCCACATGCCCTCCCCCTAACACACACCACCCACTCCTCCTCCTGTGTCTCCACCTCAGTGGGCTCAGGTGCTCCCACTGTGAGGGAGATGTTGGGCCTGGTTTGGCAAGTCTGGGACTGGAAAGTTGAGCTCTATGGAGGCCAAAAGCATGATCAGTTTGGGAAATTCTGGTGGCCGATAAAAATTTTGAGGGTACTGGTCCAGCCACATGCCCATGGTGCAGGAGATGGCCCTCTGGAGAGGGATAGGTAGACAGCAGGGTCTGAGGCCTGGCCTTTCATTCCACACGACCCTCCCAGAGCAGCACTCAGAGAGCCTGGGGTCCTGTGCCTGCTGCTCTTGCCCATCCAGAAGCCAGACCTACTCCTTGTCCACCATCAACCTGGCAGTCCTGGCAGAGATGCGCCTGGTCACCTAGGAGGGGCTGGCAGAAAGCCCTCCTAACTGACAGCTCTGGATGAATGAGGGAACCACCTGTCGCCTTCTTCAGGGAAACCTGACATGCTCTCTCAGTGTCCCTGTCCCCTCCCCCTACCCTCCATCCCAAATGTCAACTCCATGAGGACAGGGAAGGCTGGTGTCCATTCTGTTCATGTCACTCATTGGCACACAGTAGGTGCTCCAGGAATAGCTGACCAATGAGCAAACAAAGAAAATCCGTTTGCACCTCTGGCTTCCCAGAGACCTCCTAACACCTCAGACTTTGGCTCCTGCACGTAGATGCTGCCTGTGGGGTTCTTCTCCTCCCATTGACATTTACCTCCCATAGGTAGAGAGCAACAGCCACGCTGCCACTGAAGAGGTTCTACCAGATTAGTGAGCAAGGTCCCTGGATAGGGGTGCAGGCAGGGCTGGGATTAGGAGCAGAAGGGTATGAATTTTCTGAGGGGCTCACTCTGTCCACTGCCCTCCCCACTCGCCCACACCACCCATATCCACATGCACAGCTCTCTGACTCGTGTCCTTTTTTCTAGGCGAAGCCCTCAGACCTCCGCGCTCTTGCAGAAATCCCACCATGAGTGAGATACAGGGTTCTGCCAGCACCTTGAATTCACACTCCCCATACTCCGCTCCAGACTCTGACCCAAAACTGACTCACGTTTTCTGCTTGGAACAGAGGTTCACCTTCCTCTTCACAATATGGGAAGATGCAGCCATAGGTAGAGGAGGCCAGGAGGACGTCACATTGGCTGTCCTGTGGACACTATGGGCCTGTGCAGCCTAATGTGACTGAATCGCTCCCGACTAGAAGGAAGTTCTGTAGTAGTGCAGGCTTGGGGTCGGCTCTGTGCACTGGATTATGGTCAGTGCCTAGAGATGTGTCTGTACCTGGCAGACTTCTCATATATTTGCTGAATGAGTGAGCCCAAACCAGCCCCTCTCCAATAGCTGGGTGAGCCTGGGCCCCATTGATCACCCCTGGGGTTTCTGCTCTGGCTTCACCCAGGACAGGGACCCATAATGAAATTTCCAATCTCTTTATGACACGAGAAAAGTGCTTAGCCCTGGACCCTGAAGAGAATCACAAATGTGGCCAAGACTTGGTCAATAGCAAGAGAAAATGACCAATTGGCTCAAACACACCCTCTCCAGCAGACCTCCACTGTCCAGAGGCTCCCCACTGAGACCCTACAATAACCCTATTGGGCCTCATTTCTCCCCATGTTCCCAGGAACCAACACTCAGAGACCTGAAGATTCACAGCAAACAGTTGACCAATGACCACTGTGCTGTGCAGGGGCAGGGGCTCACCTGGTACATGGCTGGTCCCTTACCTGTTGTAGAAAATGCTCTAAAATAACACGGAAAGGTGGGGACAAATGTGGGGTCCCTGCCCAGGAAGGTGGCACTGGTATTTGCCTCGTGTGTTCAATCAGTGAGGCCAGGTGTTTAGTACCACACTGGTCTTTTGCTTTTTCTCTTCTGTTTTGCCTTGTCAGGATGGAGTTTATTGGACACCACGAGAGGGTGGTGTTGGGGCCAGTGGGCTGGTTGGCAGCTGGGCCCAGGGTTGGATGATGGGCCTCTGTGTTCTGTCAGGTGCCCCCCATGGGAGGCCAGCGCTGAGTCAGACACAAAGTGAAGCTGCCTCCCCGGGAAGCAGAGTCCTGGCTTCCAGGAGGGGCAGGTCTTGACAGTCAGAACCTTTCTCAGTGGCGGTTTCTGGGTCCTGAGGGCCATCACCTTCAATGATTGTCCAGCTGAACACTGTCTCCTTGACTCCCCACTCGCCAGAGCGTGTGGGTAATAAGCAGAGCAGCTGGGGGCTCCCTGTGGGCTCCACCAAGTTAGTTTCCAGGTTGTGAGCTCATTCACACTGAAAAGGTTTCCACTTTGTGTTTCCAGAGTGTGTCTCGGTGCTAAACTGAAAAGTGAACAGAAAAGCAGCTAGTCCTTCCTGGGCTTGGCCAGGGCAGGGGAAGGGCAGGGGACGGGCAGCATTGAAGGTGGGATTGGAGCGTCTGAAGATGCGGGGAAGGGGAGAGTGCTTGACCTGGGAGCTTCACGTTGTTCCACTCCACGCCCTCGACGAGGACCCGCAGTGTGTCCTGCCGGTGCTTGGCCCTGCAGATCAGGCAGCTGATGCCCTCCCGGCACTGGCTCTGGTACTCCACGTGCTTGTCCTTGGTTTTCTTGGACAAACACATCACCTTCTGGTTCTCCTTGTCCACAGTCATGGACCTGGAGGGCATGGCTGCAGCCTCACCCCTACTGGGCAGCCTGCTGACCTGCAGAGACTGGGAGGTGCACTTGAGGGTGTTGCTGTCAGTAGCCTGGTCTTTGTTCTCAGAATCTCTCTTCCCGTCTGTGGGCTGCGCTGCTGTCCAGTAATCCACTTGCGGCCCCATCAGCTCAGCGCCAGCACCCTGGCTGGAGGAGGACTCGTCTCCACTCACAGACGGGGAGGACGGAAGGATGTGTGAGGCCTTCTTGTTGCCGCAGACCTGTGTGGCGGGGTGGACGACAGCACGCTTAGAGCCTAAACCGGCTGCATAACCTCAGTGTCCTGATGCGACCCAGAATGGTCCCACAATTCCAGTTCCACCGCCCCTATGAAGGGAATGATGGTCAAGGACTCCTCATTGGGGCTCTTCTGTTTGTAAGTGAGTGTGGCCACCACGATGGGCTGTTGCTGGGCACAATTGGCCCCTGCGACGTAATGTGTGATTCTCAACACCATGCCCAGCCTGTCCTACACAGCCCTCTGGGCCTCCTTGTAGAACAGGTCCCGCCTGGGCAGGTCCTAGAAGAAGTTCTTGT
Source organism: Corynorhinus townsendii (assembly GCA_026230045.1). Classification (NCBI taxonomy): domain Eukaryota; kingdom Metazoa; phylum Chordata; class Mammalia; order Chiroptera; family Vespertilionidae; genus Corynorhinus; species Corynorhinus townsendii. Next base: position 36,996,158 of record JAPDVU010000009.1, read on the forward strand.
AGCGGTAATGCACGGAGCCCAGGTACCTGGCCACAGGAGGGAACCCAGCAGATGACCAGGAAGCACATGTGGCCCAGCAGGGTAAGGGGCGGGAAGTGGGGTGGTTGTAGGACAGCAGCTCTAGGAAGACCCAAAGCACAGTGCTGACGTAGTGCGTTGCCCCCACCACCGGGATCTTCACAGGCTTCAGGGGCTGGGAATTGAGGTGACAGTGTCTCTGAATCCATAAGATGATGGTGCTGATGTCAGCCTGGACTCAGCCTTGGAGCAGGTGCACACCACGGGCAGCATGTGTTGCTGCAGGACTCAGTCGGGAACTGCCCCTGCCAGTCAGAGGCGTTGAGGAGGAGGATGTTCTGGGGCAGCATGCTGTCAGAGATGAGGATGTGGTTCAGCTGGTCATACACCGTCTCCCTGGGGATCTGCAGCTTGCTCAGTGGGCAGGGCAATGCTTGCTGTCCAGGCTGTGGGCCCGCTTGTTCCTGCTATGCCACCTGCCGCTCCTTCACGGATGTGCTCCAGCCCCAGCAGCCTGCCTGCTTCCCCTGGGATCTGGTGGAGGATATGAGGAGAGACTCGGTCTTGGTTTTGCACCCACTGGTTGCTTGGAGCGCGTATTCCCCAGCACGTGGGTTGGACCTAGAGGGTCCTTCTGGAGCTGGCACTGTGGATGCTCTAGCTGTCCATCTGAGAGCTGGGCTGTGACAGGTCTTCCAAGTATGGCCTGAGCCAGGGCTTCGGGGTCCTGAGGACACGCTCATGGGCCACTGTCATGGTTTTCTACTGAGTCATACAGCAGATCCAGGTCCTCCACCTCAGGGACCTGCTCCGAAGACTCCTGCTCTGAGTCCAGGACCTCCTTCCACACTTGCACCCTGCACAGCCATGCCCCAACTTTCTTGTTGGCATCTTGTTTCCTGGTCATGAATGGCGATCTTACTTCTCCTTGGCGCTGCTTTTTGGGCTCCTCAAAGTCGAAGTCCTCCCCGTCTTGGTCCTGCCCGTGCACGGAATCATGGCCAGCCTGCTGTTCCGAGAAGATTTCATTCTCCATAATGAACATATTTTTGGGTTCATTGTTGACCACACATCCCCTCATTGTTATTGGGTTCATTGTTGACTGTTAACATCCTGCACACACCTGAGTGAGAGAAGTACATGTCTGTCATTTCACCTTTTATTCAGCTGTGATTTCTCCTGCTTCCTTATCTATCACCAATGGATTTCATGAACCCTGGACCGCCATGCCACAACTTTCTTGTTGGCATCTTGTTGCCTGGTCATGAATGGCGATCTTACTTCTCCTTGGCGCTGCTTTTTGGGCTCCTCAAAGTCGAAATCCTCCTCCTCTTGGTCCTCCCTGAGCACGGAATCATGGCTGGCCTGCTGTTCCGAGAAGATTTCATTCTCCATCTCGGAGTAATGAACCCTGGACCTGGCCTTGAGGGTGGCCTGCCGGATGCTGACCTCGGGGTTGACGGGCTGGCTGGACAGGGAGGAGATGCTGACCTCAGCCACATGGGCAGATGCCTCCCTGATGGTGCTATGGAGGCTCAGCATCTGGCCACCCTCGAGGAGTCGCTGCATCACCTCAGCCATGTCGATGGTGCCCACGGCGAGTGTCCGGTAACCCAGGATGGTCTGGTTTTTAATGCGCTGCTTCTGCTGTAGCCTGATCTGTAAGTTGTTGCCTTCTTTTTTGAGGGAGTGAGGGTACTGCAGGGAGAAGGTCAGCGCCAGGTCAGGCTTCACATGACCACTAGGTGGCAGCAGCATCTCATCAGACCCAAGATGTTTTTGGAGCCCTGCATTTTCACAGTGATCACTACTGCACTGAGCTCCTTCTCCAGCTTCTTGTAGATCATCAGCTTGGCTAAGGTGAGGCTACACAGCCTTGGTACACAGGCAGGGCTGGAGCATTCCACCTCCTGGGTGGAAAACAAGTTTATGGGCCCCTGTGTGCTGAGTGCGGCGGGCATGCTCTCCAGTCCCGCAGGCGCCAACATAGTGGTCTTATTTCTACCCTGTGTTGGGAGAGGGGGCACATGCCATCAGAGGCAGCTCATAAACTATCTGGTGGGTTGGGGGCTGCAGCTCAGACTGAACCCCCAGGCACTCAATGATTGGTGGCAAGAGGTGGGACAGGAGTGATCTCAGGGACCACATGCTAACCTGGCAGCCTTGCAAACTAGAGACCTAAAGTGACCACAAAGGATGGTCTGAAATTAAAGTGTGTGTGTTTTTCTTTGTTACTAAAAGCAACTTTTGGTGGATAGTGGTGTCCTAGATTGTCATCTTCCCTTAAAAAAGGTCTATCTTTATCTTAAATGAGCCTGTCTATTGTCTTTTTGCATCTATAAGAACATATTTTTGTAATGTCAAAGGCATTTTCCTTTATTCAGACCCCTCAAAGCACAGGCACTGCTCTGCTCTCTGCAGAGACCACACATCCCCTCATTGTTATTGGGTTCATTGTTGACTGTTAACATCCTGCACACACCTGAGTGAGAGAAGTACATGTCTGTCATTTCACCTTTTATCCAGCTGTGATTTCTCCTGCTTCCTTATCTATCACCAATGGATTTCATGAAACCCACACAAGTCTCCACTTTTGATTGTAATGTATAAAACAAGGTGCAAAGCTGCCATTCTCCGGAGCATTATTACCTCATTTGGTTGAGATTTTGCTTCACCGCAATTGTCTACACTTTGGCTCAAATAAACTCAGAAAAATCCTGCACAGGTTTCCATGTTTTCTACATGGACAAGAGAAAAGGTTCTCGGCAGGCAACGTAGACTTGGAGGTGAGTGTTGATGAGACACATTGGTATCTTAGTCATTTCTTAGCAGAACATGGACAGCACCTTCCTGTGTTAATAAGGTCACCCTGGGATTTCTGACAGAACATCCCATTCTAAGATGGGAACACAGAGGCTTTTCCTGGGGTGGGAGGGTCTGGATATTAGGACAATGGGGTGTTCAGGGCAGCACCGTTGACATGACAACAGGAGGGGATCACGTCCAGGTCCCACAGCAGTGAAAAGTTGGGTCGCCAGCCCTGATAACAAGTCCCCCTCCTGGTATGTTGTGCAGCCCAGGGAGGCCCTAGCTCCTGACCGGGAGGGACCACAGGGATGTGATCCTCCGGGCACCAAAACGCAAAGCAACAGACTTGATACCTTGAGCCCCATGTCCTTTGGGGAAAAGCATCCCTACTAATCACAATGATGTGTAACCGTGGGACAAGGTGTATAAGGATTGTCAGGACAACATGGACACGTGGAAATGGGCATTAAAAGGGAAAGTCTGTAGAAAAATGCAAAAAAACACTTGACTGAGCATGACGTGAAATGGTACAAAGTCTCCCTTCTCATATTCCTAACACTTTGTGGGCAGCGACTTTGCATCAGTGAGGGTGGGTTGTGGGGAGTATATGGGCCCCAGATTCCTTTGGCAATTGGACTCTAAGACGGACCTAGGGGCATGAGAAGGCAGCTTCTGGAACCCAGGGCTCTCTTCAACTACATGGGATCCTGGAGTCTGGGTCACCTCAGCACCTGCACTCACCCTGCGGCCGTACTGCACACTGGAGGAGGTATGGGGCACCTGTGCCTCCTGCAGGGGCATAGAGTTGAGGACCCCATCTGTCAGCTCCTCTCTGTTCTCCTGTGTGGAGATCTGTAAAGACAGTTCCCAGTCACCAGGAGGAAAACCTCAGAACCCTGTTTTGCTGGTTCTCTGCCCCTGTGACCCTCCACTCCAGACACACACAGTGTGATGCGCTCAGACCTCCCGTGCGGAGGAAACGGTATGACATCCTGAGGGCTAGGATTCCTATTGGCGAAGATAAGGGACCCCTCTGGAAGCCCATCTCCAGTTACCTGCCCTGCCCTGCCCTGCCCTGCCCTGGAGTGTGATCACAGCAGGACCTCTAGGTGATCCACGGCCCCAAAAGCTGTTCCTGCCACAGGGTTCTCCCTTCAGTTCCCTCTTCCCAACACATGAAGGGGAGGGGAAGTGAGCTGCACAGCGATGGTGCACAAAGGTGGCGTGGCCTGAATGGGTCTGACCCAGGTCACCTTGTGTTACCTGAGGCCATATTTTTGAAAATGGCCAGCAACGTCGGGGACGAGGGTTGAACCAACATCTGCACCATCTGGAAAAGCTCTCACTGGGGGGTCTCAGGAAGCAAGAGCACCAATCTCTGGGAACACAGCAGGAGAACATCTTGCACTGGCAAATGCCTCTTGGCAAGTGAGCTGCCTGTGGGGCTGAACTGGATGTCTGGTTACGGGGGTGCCAAGTTCTATTGGATAGAGACCTGAGTAACTGGGATTGTCTTGCTGAGTCCCCTCATCTCATGACAGCTATGCAAATAGTCCTGTGGGTGCTGTCTGTGGACCTCTCTTCCCCATGAAGCACCTTATCTGTACACACTCCTAGGGGCACCAACACACCCCTCTCCCCAACCCACTAGAAACTCTGGGTGCAAAGTGGTTTACTCTTGGTTTACTCAACTCTGGGTGCAGCCAGGGTCCCAGAGTTGAATAAACCAAACTGACTCAGACTCAACAACTCATTCTTACCTCTTTGGATCCTGGATAAGTCATTGTGCCTGTCAGAGTCCATCTCTCTCCTGCCTGCACAATGGGTTATGCAGCAAGTGCTTCTTAGGGCTGTTCAGGCTCACGTGGCGAGTAGCTGGAAATTAGGAGGAGGACTGTCACATGTAGGTAGTGCCTACAACCTCTTTTTCCTTCCTGTTGTCACCTCCTCTGAGTCTGCTTTTCTTCTACTCCCACCCAAAGATCATCACATCTAGAGTGTGTGTGTGTGTGTGTGTGTGTGTGTGTGTGTGTGTGTGTGTGCCCGCATGCTCCCTTTCTGTATCCCAGAACAAAACAGCCCGCACATAGGGAAGAACACGCAAGAGCTGCCCAGTATGTCAAGATTTCTTATTTCCAGACCAACTCTGTGGGGGAGGTGGGAGCCTTGGCCTGAAAGGTCTGAACATTCCTGAACTCTCAACTCTGAATGTCATCTACCCTGGCCAATCCCTGCCTGACAATGGGCTTCTCTTTCCCACTTATCCAACGAGGGTGTGATTCAGAACTATGTAAGCATGAGCTCAGCATAAGGGGGCCCAGCCCCAGCTTTCTCCACTGTGGGTGGGTTGTGGACAGAGGTGCACCTTTGTGATTCCAGATCTGGGCGCCTTTTCAGACAAATACTGTCTAGGTTGCCAAATGCTCACCATCTCCACCATGCCATCTCCATGTCTGTTCTGTACATGATTCCACCAGCACAGCCTTTTCCAGAGCCCCTGATGGAACGTGGGTGCACCTAGGGCCCCATCTTGAGGACACACAGCTGGGTTTATCTCAGGCTTTGCATTCTGACCATCTGTGATCCTGGGCAAGGCATGGACCTCTCCGGTCATCGGCTCTCTCCTCAGTGACTCCCTGTGGTCCTCACCTTCCTCGTGTGGTATGAATGTGTGCCCTCCCCTTAAGTGTGGGTGTCAGTAGTGACTCCATAGAAGACGGCAAAGGGATCCAACACAACCTCCATGATTTGGTTCTAAAAGTCAGTGCCTGGCCCAGCCAGAGTGGTTGAGCATCATTCTGGGCACTGAAAGTTTGCTGTTAGGTTCCTGGTCAGGGCACATACCTAGGTTGTGGGTATGATCCCTATTCAGGGTGCATACAGGAGGCAACCAATAGATGCTTCTCTCTCACATTGCTGTTTCTCTCTCTCCTTCTCTCTCTCTCTCTCTCTCTCTCTCTCTCTCTCTCTCTCTCTCTCTCTCTCTCATATCAATGTTTTGGGAAAAAATGAATTTAACATTTTAAAACAAATCCATTCCATTTATTTTTTTTAATCTTTATTGTTGAAAGTGTCACATATGTCCTCTTTTTACCCCACTGACCACGTCTAGCTGATCCCTGCCCCCCTCCTCAGGCCTTCACCACCCTATTGACTGTGCCCCTGGGTTATGCATATATGCATAAAAGTTCTTTGGTTGATCTCTTCCCACCCTGAAAAGTTTTTTTAAATGTTGGTGCCTACCCACTAGCTCACTCTGATCTGTTCTCTCTCTCTCAGGCCACACTGAGGAATAAGCCTCTGTGCTGTGAGCTGCTATCTGGAGAGACCCACATGGCCTAGCACTGAATGAGATCAACAGATAGAGAGGAAGTCAGGCCATCCATCCAAACTGAATCCCAAAGTCCCCCCGAGTGAGCTCAGACCCTCAGTGACACAGACCCTGCCTCAGGTGACACCACAGTAGTCCCAGCTGAGCCATGCGGGATTCCTCGTCACAGACGTGTGAATGAATAAGTGTGTGTTGGTTAAGTCTCTACTGTGGGGGAACTCTCAGCAATGGATCACTAGCACGGTCGTCCCACACCAGGTGCTGGCCCTGCCCTCCTATCTCCCTCATTTTTCTCCTCCTAGCTCCCTCCAGTCCCCACCCCCTCATTTCTAACACCCTCTGCCTCCAGTTTCAAGGATGGCTGTGAAACTTAGGAAAGGACCCTGGAAAGTAGAGCCAAACTGGAACGTGTAATTTAAAATAGGAAACAGCATCTATTGAGACCACAGTTCTGAGCTTCCAAGGTAAGAGGACCCTCCATGCGAGGAGGTGGCTTCCCCTACAGGCCCATTGCCAGTGTGCACAAGTGCACTGGCCATCACCACGGACCTCTAGGCTAGACCTGCCCCCTTGATTTCCAGACCTCCATTTAATTTTACAAAGCCTTCATCCACTGCTCTTGTGAAATCAGGGTTAAGAGGGTAGACAAGTATTTATTCAACTTTCTGGTTTAGGAATTGCATCCTAAAGAGCCTGTGTAATGTCCCCGGGATGGGTTCATGTTCTCAGTGCTTACAGTCCTCATGGTCAATGGTAGGACTCATCACACTCCATTAGAATCTGCTTTCTATCCTTGTCAACCAACAGGGCTGAACTCCTTTAGAGCAGAGACCCTGGATGTGGTCCAAAGTTAATGCCTATTTGTCCTGAGACAGTGTAGCTTCTGCCATGGCGGGGCACCATACGAGGCTGTTAGTCCATCCTCACCAGGGTGGTTCAGAGCACAGAAGAGGATTGATGTAAAAGGAGAAGCCAGGCTGTCTCCACAACCTTGTTCAGCCTTGGAGCGTGAGAAAGAATGGCCGCTGGGCTCTGGTGAGACTGAAGAGCCTCAGGAAAAAGCCCAGCTGAACCAGAGCTCAGGGGGCTGAGGGCAGAGAGAGGCTCTGATCCCAGAGGAGATTTGGAAGCGGTGCCTGTGGAGATGAGTGTGGACCCCGGGCCCTGGGACATTCCCTGCCCCCTCTTCAGTGCTGTGGGCCAACAGAGGAGATGCTGAGAATGCTGTTCAGTGCCAGTGGAGCAGGGTGGGGTTTCTGCCCAGGTGCAGGTGGCAGTCAGTTTTCAGGAACAGCTTGCTGCTAGTTAAACCCTACAGCATTCTGCGATGTGGACGCCAGGGGGCGCGTAAGACCAGGCTTTGCCCATGTGCTGGTGGGAGATGTCAAACAAAATGTGGGTTCCAGGGACAGCCCTGACATAAAGGGTCCCTGCCCCAATGCTCATCGGTCAATTTCCCCCAAAGTCCCATTGTGCTGGGCCTCAAGAACATCACATTTGTAGAGCAGATGGCTCCTGAGAGACTAATTATCCCCAATCTATGACTCATAGTAACACCATGGAGGCCCAGAAGAAACGGACTTGCTCAGGCTCTGAAGGATTGTAGAGTTAAATTTTATAGAATCTAAATTAAATTTATGTTTAGGAGTATTTCATTACATTTTCTTTAAAATTGATTATATGTTACTGGATAGTATAAGAAAAATACACAATAAAGTTATAAACATATATATGATAAACACAAATGTTTTAAAACTTCATATAAAGGAGGGGAGGGAGCCCTCTCTGCCATGGCAGCTGACACATGCTGTAGCCCAGGATCTAGGACCACAGGCCTCGCAGGAGCTGAGGTGAGTTGCTCAAATGCTGCAGGTGGTTCCACATCTGGAAATTCGGTGACAGCTGTGCCTGGAGACTGCTCTGGCTCTGGAGAGGGCACGATGTTTGGCATTTCCTCTTCAGGTGTTTCTTGATCTTGCTCTGGAACTGTTTCTGTAGATGCAGGAAGAGAACATGTTACACCATGACTGACTTTTGTGCTCCTTCCAAGGAAGGGAACCTCCCATCTCCATCACCAGTTCAAGCCCATACCCAGGAAGTCTTCCAGACTGCAGGCCATGGGCACTGACCTGAGCAGCTCTGTGCTCCTGCCGAACCCCAGCCTCTGGGAGCTCTTCTCTCTGTGGGCAGCCCCATCCCCTCCCCACTCATCCACACCACCAAATCCACATGCACAACTCTCTCTAACTCCTCCCATGTTTTCTAGGAGAAGCCCTCAGACCTCTGATCTCTTGCAGAAATCCCGCAAGGCATGGGACCCAGGGTGTTGCCAGCTTCTCCAAATCACAGTCCTCATACTCCCCTTAATGCAAAGCCCACTCACCTTTTCTGCCAGTCCAGCAATCCACTTTCTGCTTCACAATGCATGTAGTAGATGCAACGATACTTTGAGGAAGAAGTCACATTGACTGTCCTGTGGATGCTACCTGCCTGTGCAGCCTAGTGTGACTGAATCACTACTGACTAGAAGGAAGCACTGGAGTACAGTCCTGGGGGCAGGGCATTTGCTGAATGAATGAGCCCAAATGAGCCCCATCTCAGATAGCTACCCAGATAGTGACCCTGGGGTCCCCTGCTCACCCCTGGAATTTCTCATCTGGATTCACCCAGGTCAGGGACCCCTAATGGAATCTCCAATGTCTTTATCACAAGAGAAAATAGCTTAGCCTAAGGCCTGAGGAGAATCACAAATAAGGCAGAAACTTCGTTAAGATGAGAAAATGGCCAATTAGGACAACCACAGTCCCCCCAGCACACCTTTCTAGTGTCCAGGCACCCAAAGGATCCCCTGGGAAAGTCCTTACAATAACCCTATGAGGCTGGGCCTCGGTTCTCCCCATGTACAGAGAAACAAACACTCAGAGAGATGCAGTGACCTGAATTCTCACAGCAAACAGGTGGCTGAGTGACCACTGTGCTGTGGAGAGGCAGGGCTCACCTGCTACATGATTGGTCCCACCCACGTTGGTTAGTAGCAACTCTTCTGTATTAACACAGAAGGGTGGGAGGGGATGAAGGTGGGGAAGCTACCCAGGAAGCTGGACACCAAGTATTTGATCAGTGTGTCCAGGTAATGTGCCTGACCAGTCTGCATCTTACAGGTCCTTTTTTCCTCTGTGAGGGTCAAGTTTATTTGTAAGCCAGGTGAGTGGTGCTGGGGCCCTTGGCTGGTTGGCAGCCGAGGCCCAGGGCTGGGATGACTGGCCTCCATATTGGGCTCAGGATGCCCACCCTGGGAGGCCAGCCTTTGGACTCTGGCCATCCAGCTCTGAGTCTGGGCACAGGGTGGAGCCAGCTCCCTGGGAAGCAGAGTCCTGGCTCTAGAAAGAGCAGGTGGAGAAGGTGAGGACAGTTCTCCCTGCGTCAGTCAGGGTCCAGAAAAACAGACTTGCTCAAAGCTCTGAGGGTTTATAGGGTTAAATTTTATAGAATCTAAATTAAGGTTATGCTTAGGAATATTTCATTAAATGTTTTCTACAATACACTCTATGTTACTAAATATCTTAAAAATACAGTAAAATTATAAGCATAGGTAACATGAACACAAAACGTTTAACACTACATCTAAATGGGGGTGGGGGTGCCCTCTCTGCCATGGCAGCTGACACTCGCTGTGGCCCGGGATCTGGCACCACAGGCCTCGCAGGAGCTGGGTGAGTTGTTCAAATGCTGCAGGTGGTTCTTCTGCCTCTTGAAGTTCAGTGAAAGCTGGGCCTGGATCCGGCTCTGGCTCTGGAGAGGCCACTAGGGTGGTGTTGCCTCTGGAGGGTTTTCCTGATGTTGCTCTGGAGCTGGTTCTGCAGATCCAAGAAGAGGACATGTTACCACCCTCACTGCCTTTTGTGTGCCTTCCAAAGGCACACTCACCCACACCACCCCCGGAGGCCTCCTCCTCCTCCTGTCTCGGCCTCAGTGGGATCAGGTGCTCCCGCTGTGACTGGAGGCACTGGGCCTGGTTTGGCAGGTCGGAGACTGGAAAGTTGGCTCTATGGAGGCCAACAGCATCGTCAGGCTGGGAAATTCTGGCAGCGGATCAAAATCCTGAGGATACTGACCCGGGCAGATGCTCAGGATACAGGAGATGGCTCTGGGGAGAGAGATAAGTGGGCAGCAGGGTCTGAGGCCTGGCCTTTCATTCCACACGAACCTCCCAGGGCAGCACTCAGAGAGCCTGGGGTCCTGTGCCTGCTGCTCCTGCCCATCCAGAAGCCAGACCTACTCCTTGTCCACCATCAACCGGGCAGTCCTGGCAGAGATGTGCCTGGTCACCCAGGAGGGGCTGGCAGAAAGCCCTCCTAACTGACAGCTCTGGATCAATGAGGGAACCACCTGTCTCCTTCTTCAGGGGAACCTGACATGCTCTCTCAGTGTCCCTGTCCCCTCCCCCCACCCTCCCTCCCAAATGTCAACTCCATGAGGACAGGGGTACTGGTGTCCACTCTGTCATGTCACACAGAGGTTCTCATTAGCACACAGTAGGTGCTCTGGGAATAGCTGACCAATTAGCAAACAAACAAACGCTATCTCCATCCCTGGCTTCCCAGGGCCTTCCTATCACCTCAAACTTTGGCTCCTGCACCTACGTGCTGCCTAATTCACTAATTGCCCTGCGGGGTTCTTCGCCTGGCACTGAAACTCAACTCCCACAGGGCAGAGTACACTTGCCAAGCTTCCACTGAGGAGGTTCTACCAAATTAGTGAGCAAGGTCCCTGATTAGGGGTACAGACAGACTTGGATTAGGAGTGGACGGGTATGAATTTTTTGAGAGGCTGACTCTGCCACTGAGCTCCCACTGCCTTCCCACACCACCCATATCCACATGCACAGCTCTCTTTGACTCCTTCCCTTTTTTTCTAGGAGAAGCCCTCAGACCTCTGCCCTCTTGCAGAAATCCCACCATGTGTGCGATCCAGGGTTCTGCCAGCACCTTGAATTCACAGTCCCCATACTCCCCTCCTGGCTCTGACCCAAAACTGACTCACGGTTTCTGCTGGAACAGGGGTTCAGCTTCTTCTTCACAATATGCGAAGATGCAGCCATAGGTAGAGGAGGCCAGGAGGACGTCACATCGGCTGTCCTGTGAACACTACGAGCCTGTGCAGCCTAGTGTGACTAAATCGCTCCCGACTAGAAAGAAGCTCTGCAGTGCAGGCTTGGGGTCTGCTCTGTGCACTGGATATGGTCAGTGACTAGAGACGTATCTGTAGCTGGCAGACTTCTCATATATTTGCTGAATGAGTGAGCCCAAACCAGCCCCATCTCAGATAGCTGGGTGAGCCTGGGCCCCACTGCTCACCCCTGGGGTTTCTGCTCTGGCTTCACCCAGGACAGGGATCAATAACAGAATCTCCAGTCTCTTTACGACATGAGAAAAGAGCTTAGCCCAGGGCCCCGAGAAGAATCACATATGAGGAAGAAAAATGACCAACTAGCACAACCACAGCCCCTGCTGCAGACCTATCCACTGTCCAGGCGCCCAGAGAAAGCCTTAGGGGAACACCCTACAGGGTCCCTACAAAAACCCTGTAAGGTTGCTCCTTGATTCAAACACTCAGAGGAATGCAGTGATCTGAGAGTTCACAGCCAGCAAGTGGCCTAATGACCACTGTGCTGTGGAGAGGCGGGTTGCTCACCTTGTCAATAGCTGGTCCAACACATGTGTGGCAGCGAATGTTCTGTGATAACATGAAGAGGTAGGGACGAAGGTGGGTCGCTGCCCAGGAAGGAGGGCACTGGTTTGTCCAGCCCGTGTGCCTGTGGGTCTGCACCATGCAGCTCTTTTTTGTTATTTCGCCCTGTGAGGCGGGACTTCATTGGAAACCATAAGTGGATGGTGCTGGGGCCACTTGGCTGGTTGGCAGCTGGGGTCCAAGGCTGGGCTGGCTGGCCTCCGTGTTGTGCTCCGGATGCCCCAATGGGAGGCCAGCCCTTTGCCTCTGGCAGCCCAGCTCTGAGTCTGAACACAGGCTGGAGCCAGCTCCCAGCGTTAAGCAGAGTCCTGGTTTCCAGGGAGGGCAGGTCTCCAAGGCCAGAACCCTTCTCACTGAAAGTGTTGGGGATCCTGGGCCTAAAACACACCTTCCATGATGCTCCAGCTCAACAGTGCCCACCTGACCTCCCACCTGCCGAAATGTTCCGGTTATTAGACAGAGCATTCGGGGATCCCAGAGGGAGCAACCCCCTTAGGTTCCAGGCTGTGAGCACATTCTAACTTAAAACAGTTTCTCTGTGTTTCCAGGGTCTGTGTCTACAGTAAACCGAACTATTAACAGAAAAGCAGCTGGGCCCTTCTGGGCTTGGCCCAGGCAGGGTGAAGGGCAGGGGGAGGGGCAGGGCTAGAAGGTGGAATTGGAGTGTCCGAAGATGCAGATGGGGAAGTGCTTGACGTGGGAGGGCCACTGGGCTGCCAGCTGGAAGAACGTCACGTCGTTCCACTCCACGCCATCAATGAGAACCCGCTGCCTGTTCTCCTGGTTCTTAGCTGAGCAGACCAAGCGGCCGATGCCCTGGATGCACTGGCTTTTGGACTCCAAGTCCTTGCCCTTGTCTTTCTTGGGCAAAAACATCACCTTCTTTCTCTTCTCCTTGGTGACCACAGTCATGGACATTTTGGGCGTGCCTGCATCCTCACCACTGCTGGGCAGCCTGCTGACCTGGAGAGACCGGAAGGTGCACTGGAGTGTGTTTTTGGTGGTCGGCAGGTCTTCCTTCTCCCCGTTTCTCTTCCTGTTTGTGGGCTGGGCTGCCATCCAGTAATCCACCTGCAGCTCCATCAGCTCAGCACTGACACCCTGGCTGGGGGAAGACAGGCCTCCACTCACTGATGAGGAGGAGGTTGGGTTGTGTGAGGCATCCCTGGCGGTGGACAAAAGCACGTTGGAGCATGAGGGGACCGCATCATCTGTGTCTCCTGATGTGGCTGAAATTGGTTCCACTCTTCCAACTTTCACTGCCCCCACAAAGGGAATGAACTTCTGTGAGGACAGCTTGTCCGGGCTCTTCGGCTTAGAGATGAGCATGGCCTCTGCGATGGGCAGCTGGTGGACACAGTTGGCCCCTGTGATGTACTCTGTGATTCTCGACACTATGTTCTGCACAGCACTCTGGGCCTCCAGGTTGTTGAACATGTCCCGCCAGGCCAGGTCCTGGAAGAGGTTGTTGTAGCGGTAATCCACGGAGCTCAGGTAGCTGGCCACAGGGTGGGAACCCAGCGGGATGACCAGGAAGCGCATGTATGCCAGCCAGTCAGGGTTCTGGTGGGACAGCTGCTCCACAAAGACCCGCAGCACTGTGCTGAAGTAGTGCTGAGCCCCTGCCACCGCGATCTTCACTGGCATCGGGGCCTCGGTATTGCAGTTGCAGTACCTTTGTATCCAGGAGATGATGGAGCTGAAGGCCTCCTGGACATCCACCATGGAGCAGGTGCACACGACGGGCAGCGTGTGCTGCTGCAGGACGTCCGACAGGAACTGCCCCTGCCTGTCAGAGGTGCTGATGAGGATGATGTTCTCGGGCAGACAGTCGTTGGAGATGAGGATGTAGTTCAGTTGATCGTACACAGTCTTCCTGGGGATCTGCAGGTGGCTCTGTGGGACTGGGCAGCGCTCCTTGATCAGGCTGTTGGACGCCTCATTCAGGGACCTGCTCCAGCCCCGACAGGCGGGCTGCTTCCCCTTGGAGCTGCTGGAGGGGAGGACCAGAGACTCAGTCTTGGTGGTGCACCTGCTGGGTGGCAGCTTCTTAGGGAGCATGTCCTGGGCAGAGGTCTCTGCCTCCAGGCTGTCCTCAGGCTGTGCCGGCTGCTCCCCAGGGTTGGCCATGCTGTGGGCCACCCAGTCAGAGCCACTGTCGCTTGACTGGCTTTCAAAGTATGACCTGGGATTGGGCTTGGGCTTGGGGGTGCCTAGGACTCTGTCATCCTCCCCCATATCTGGGCCACTTGACAGGCTTTCAGAGTATGTCATGAGCTCAGGCATGGGAGGGGTTAGGAGACGGTCATCAACCTCCATATCTGAGCTACTGTCGCTGGGGTTCACCAGCCTGTAAAACAGACGAGCCAGGTCCTTGTCCACATCGGGGACTTGCTCCTCAGGGTCCTGCTCTGAGTCCAGGACCTCCTCCGTCATTTGAAACTTGCACAGCCACGCTGCGACTTTCTGCTGGTAGTTCTGTTGCCTGGTCATGGACCTCCTTCTTCCTCTCAGCTTCTCCAGGCCCAAGTCATCCTCGTCCAGGGCATGCCCCTGGGCAGCATTGTAGCTGACCTCCAGCTCAGAGAAGACGATCTCAGAGTCTCCTTCAGAGAAATTACCCCTGGACTCCGCCTTGGTGCTGGCCGGCATGGCACTGTCCAGGTGGTTGATGGGCTGGCTCGATAGGGAGAAGCTCCAGGTCTTGTCCACCATGGTGGCGGGGGTGCTATAGGCCATCAGGTCAGAGACACTGCCACTGAACAGCTTGCCGCCCGGACCCTGGGCCTTCACAGGCCTGTCAGCCAGCCGAAGAGGCTCCTTCTGCCTCCGGTCACTGTGTATGCTCCTCATCTCCGTCTGCCAGCTGGAGTGTGCCAGGCCTTCAAAGTACTGTCTGGTCTTGGTCTTGGTGTTGCTAAGAATGCTGCCATCATCATCCATGTCTAGGCCACCGTCGCTGGGATTCTCAAGGTTGTCATACAAAAGGTCCAGGTCCTCCTGCACCTCGGGAACATGCTCTGTAGGGTCCTGATCTGAGTTTAGCACCGCTTCTGACATGTTGGACCTGGGAAGCAGCACCGTGACTTTCTGCTTCAACTTTCGTTGCATGCATTGCTGCTGCTTCTTGGGCTGCCTCCGGTCAAAGTTATCTTCTTGCAGGTCCTGCCTGGGTGTCGCATTGTAGCTGGCCTCCAGCTCAGAGAAGCTCTCAGATTTCCCCTCGGTGTAGCTATCTGTGGACTTGGCCTTGGGGCTGGCCTGCATGGTGCCGTCCTCGTAGTTGATGGGCTGACTGAACAGGGAGGAGATCCAGATCTCAGCCACCTTGATGGAGGACTCCTGGATGCTGCTGCTGAGGCTCAGCACCTGGCCACCCTCGGGGGGTCGCTGCAGCACCTCGGCCATGTGGATGGCACCTGTGGCCAGTGTCTTGTAGCCCAGGATGATCTGGTTGTTATTGCACTTCCTCTGCTGCAGCATGACCTGTAGCTTGTTGCCTTCTCCCTTGAGGAAGTGGGGGTACTGCAGGGAGAAGGTCAGCGCCAGGTCAGTCTCCACTGGTCCACTGGTGGGCAGCACAATCTCGTGGGATCTCAAGATGCCCTTGGAGCCCTGCATCTGCACTGCTATCACCATGGAGATGAGCTCCTTCTCCAGCTCCTTCAACACCACCAGCTTCTTTAAAGTCAGGCTGCACAACCTCGGCACACAGCTGGGGCTGGAGCAGTCCACCTCCCAGGTAGAGAAGAGGTTCGTGGGCACTGGTGTGTTGAGCAGGGTGGGAGAGTGGGCCAGGCCTGCAGGTGATGAGGAAGCTGCAGCTGCTTGCAGCATACAGGTACTTGATGGTTTCTCCCCCTGTGGTGGGACAGAGGAGGGACATGATTGGTGGCAAGAGGTGGAACACAAGTGATCGAAGGAGAGAGTGGATGAAAACTGGTCACACGCTCGCCTGTGACTAGCACAGGTAAGGCCTGCATGGTGGCCTTTCAAACTCAGAGACCTAAATTAACCACAAAGTTGGCCTAAAATCAAAACGTGTTATCTAAAAGCAGTTTATGCTGTGTGGTCATGTGCTAGCCCAGCATCTTCCCTGACAAACGTCAATCTTTACCTTAACTGAGCCTGTCTATTGTCTTTTGGCATCCACGGTAACACACCTTTGGAATGTTAAAGGAATTTCCCTTTTTCTGGACACCTCCAAGCACAGGCACTGTCCTGTGCTCTGCAGAGACCACAGATCTATCTGATCATTTCTATTGAGTTCATTGCTGACTGCAAACTGGCCTGTTTGCACCTGTATAAGAGAGGCATGTGTCTACCGTTTTGCTTTTTATCTAATCTCAGAGATTTCCCTGCTTTGCTTTCTCCTGCCTCCCTAAGCAATGGATTCCATGTAACCCACATACATCTCCACTTTTTATTATAATGTATAAAATACGATGCAATACTGCCATCTCTGGAGCACTACCTCAATATAGTGAGATTTTGTTTTCCGGCAATTCTTGACAGCTGGGCTCCAATACACTCACAAAAACTCTGTACAGGGTTGTATGCAGCTTACGTTGATATTTACTTGCTTCCTGCGGCAGGATTCCAAAGAATCTCACACAGGACCACCCTGCAGGCCCAGACCCGGTGCTCGAATCTAACAAAGAGCCCTTTGGGCCCACCAGTTCCCTGCCTGTCAGGTGAATTTGGCTAAGTGTTCTCTTGGATCCTTCGCTTGTGGTAGAGAGTCTGACTTTATTTGAGCTGTATTTTTAAATCCTCAAGGTGGAACTAAGGTTAAGGGTTGACAGAACCAAGGCTAAGGAGAGACAAGAGGAAACATGGGTGGCTGGTTTTTAATTCTGGGTTTTCACTTGGATTTGCTTTCTGAGAGTCTGACCAAAAAAACCTTCAGTGTATAAGTGAGAGCTGAACTTGTTCAGCTCCAAAGGGGTACATCCTCCTCTGACCCGAATCTCAGTTGTTCTTAAGCAACTAAGAATCTTTGCGGAGCTGTCAGAGATGATTCCTCACACCAAGCAGGAGCCCCAAAGGGAAATTCCAACTCAACTGGAATTCAACTGACTGGCTCTTCCAGGGGAGAGCCCATGAGGTGTGGTCCACCAACATTCCGAGCCCTTCCTGTGGTTCTTATTTTTATTTATTTATTTATTTATCCTCACTGGAGTATATTATTCCCATGGGCCTAGAGAGAGAGGAAGGGAGGGGGAGATACAGAGAGAGAGAATGAGAGACACATAGATGGGTTGCCTCCCTCACACGCTCCAGTAAGGGCCAGGGATCTGCAACCGAGGTACATGCCCTTTACCTGGACTCAATCCCAGGACCTCTAAGGGCCTGCATTCTACCCACTGAGCCAAAGTGGCTAGAGGCCTTCAGGTTGCCTTTGGTAGCTGGGAGAGTAGCCGAGGCACATGAGAGGGCTGAATGAGAGAGACTCTAGGGGTGTGAGCATCATGGAGCCATAAGCTGCACACTTCGACCCACTCCATAACATCCCTAGGAAATTTGCTCAGACTCTGAAGATATGAAACAACAACAAAAAAACACACCTATCATTAACATGGGAAGTTGTGCTTCCAAGGCTGGGAACTCCCAGACTCCAGCCCTCATTAATATCCCTGATAGGAAGCCTTTTCTTGCAAGTGCTTTACGGAAATGGGAAGATTTAACTTGAAAATATCAACTGAAAAATGGCCAAGGTAAATTGATTTTTTGCAGTAAAAAAAAGAAAACTAGAAAAATGCTGGACCCAAAATGAAAATGATTGAGTAGGACACACATCTTGATTCGGAAATTAGACGCTTCTAAGGAGAAGCACAGACAAATTCTCTTTAAAAAAGAAATAAGAAATTTCAGAGATTATCTCTGAACTCTCCTGAAGCTAATTAATGCTAACACCTCATTCTCCCCCTTCTATAGCATGTCCACTACATCTTTTGCTCTCTGAGCTTTCTTGTCCAGACATGTTCCTTCCCTTCCCTTCTTCCTTCCCCTTCTCCACTACCACTCCCTACTGACTTAAGGGAAAATGAGAATAGGAATTCTACCAGCTCCCTTTGGAGAAAAGCTGCTCTCAGCCAGAGAGGAACCTGCAATCGTTCTGGATTTTCTCTATGGCCCTGATTAGTTCATAAAAAAATTTAACTGTTCGAACATGTAATCCTGGCTATTTTAATCTATCCCAACTAATATACCCTGGTTTCTGGGAGCACAGCAACAGAATTACTAAGTGAGGTTGTAAGAAAATTTCTATATCGAAGTCTGCCACTTTCAGGATGATAGGAAACTGAAATAGGATTTAGAAAAGGTAAACAAACACAAACAAGCTTAGGGTTGCTCCAAGAGTGTTTCCCCTTCTCACTTATAGTTTGGGAGAATTTGAAATTATCATAAAAAAGGGAAGTCACCAAGGCCCCTGTAGATACTGGGGCTACTTTACTTCTTCTTAACCGCACCCAACTAATTGCTTTCTCCATCAGAGTAAACCTTCTGTACAAATGTCTGCTTTTTAATCAAAATCTGTTTCCTTTCAACTAGGGAATGTTATGGGACAACATATATATATGGTTTGCTAATCAAATCTGCCCCAATTCACCTTATATGTGAGGTGTTTTTTTTCTTTTATATGAAATCAGTGATGCTTACATATTCTTTTTCCAAAATAGTTATATATTTAGAATAAATGAACCAGATACTGAACCAAAAGGGAAATTAATGATTTTAAAGGAACCTTCCAGGAGGAAACTGACCTTGAGACTGACCGAACGTTTGCTAATCATCTTTTCTTCATTATTATCTTCCATGAGAGCCTGAGAGATGGCTTCACAGGGGATGCACGCTACTCAGAATGGCCCCAAACAACCCAGAGACATGCAGAGATGCCTCTAACACTTGCTTGCTCTTATGTCTCTCTATAGATGGGGAACCAGCCCACAGTGACTTGAGAGTCCTCTTTTGGGGTACATATTCACCAAATGGGAGAAACCTGACCCTGAGTCCCTCAAGAAACAATCCAACCTTCTTTTTTTACCCCACCTACCTGGTCCCAATATAAAGTGGGTGATAGAGAGGTTTCCCACCATTAATTTCAAGACTATCTAGCAACTAGGACCTGTTTTGCCCTTCCCAAGGGAGATGGACAGAGGTTTCATATACCTTAAAGCCTTTATACCTCTCAGAAGTATGTGCTTTCTGGAAACTAGAAAAATGTACCAGATAGAAAGAAACATTCCAAAAGTGGGTGCATGGATTTGTCAGTCCCTTGTCCCTTGCCAACATTTGGGTGGCAACCCGGTCCCTGAGGTATTGAAAATGACTATCCTTGTTTTACAAATGAAGTCTTCAAGGGGCCAGAGGTTTGGCTCCAGAAACAATTCAAAGCTCACCAAGTCCTTTCACCTTCCCAAACCTCCCCTATTCATTTCAGAGGCTTGTAGATTATTGGCTTTGTGCAACCAAAGTCCCAGAACCTTTGAAGTGGAAATACCTGAGTTCACCAAGACCTCTTGTCTAGGCGATTTTTAAAAATACAAGTCTCTGAAAGATATGTCTTATCCCAATAGAAAAAAACACCTTACCCACCTACACAAATCACTTGAGCTTATTTCAACTATTTCTTTCTAACATAGTTTTAATGACAGTTATTGAATATCTAGATATTTTGAAATAACATGAAATACTGAAATATGGGTTGCTAGACAAATCTTAAGCTCACCTGCTTTGGGGTTTCTTTTTATTACAGAAGGTCTGTAAAATGGATTTGGAGCTGTTGATGTAATGTTTTGTGCTTTGTTGAAGGTGTGATGCTTGAATGTGAGAGCATGATTAAAATATGTTAATCAACGTCAATCTAAGGAATGCTGGTTGGTCACTTTTGTGCTTATCATTGAAAATTAAAGCTCCTAAGAGTTAAAAGTTCCAGTTAAGTTGGAAGAAATTATCTAGTTGTGATAATAGAAGGCTTGAGGTATGGGGAGTCATATTTGAAGGAAAAGGACAAATGCAAGTTTCTCTAGTGATAGTTATTTCTGAATGGGTAAGAAGGTTTGTGGAAGTTGAGGAAAAGTTTGTATAAGGGGGTATAGGCTATAAAATTATGTGAAAGTTTTATATAAAAAATTCTTGCATTTTCTCTGTAAAAATTAGTAGTTCAAATTATGTGTATAGTCTTTATGTGATATGTGTTCATCTATGTGTTATGTGTGGTGAATTTTCAGCCTCCGGATGGCATTACTAGCATATAATCTTTTACTGGCCTAAAAAGATTAAATACTTATGTAAATTAAGGTGAATTCTGTAGTCTGGACAAAATATTTAATATGAAAACTGTTTTTAAGTGTGATTAATGTCTTTTCGAGTTATTACCCTAAGTCTGTGTTTGCTTTACTTTGATTTACAAAAGGTCCTGGCTATAAGCTTTTGTGTATGTGTATTTGCAACCTTCCCAAAGTTTCCATTTTAAGAGACTTTTTGAACAAAAGAATGACTTTGAGTTAATTCCAATGGGCCCTGGAATACCTCAAGGATTTATTCTCTATCCTTATTAAAGGAATGATTTTAAACTAAATTAGGCCTATTTTATATGCTTGAAATTACATGGGAAACTTTGCTAAATTAAAAAATAAAAGTGACTTCTATTTGTGTACAT
Source organism: Corynorhinus townsendii (assembly GCA_026230045.1). Lineage (NCBI taxonomy): Eukaryota > Metazoa > Chordata > Mammalia > Chiroptera > Vespertilionidae > Corynorhinus > Corynorhinus townsendii. Next base: position 37,016,731 of record JAPDVU010000009.1, read on the forward strand.
GTGATTTTCTTAAAATGGATGTTCTAAAGATTTCAACCTGCTGTATGAGGTCTACCAAGATTCAAAGAAAAGTTCAAATAGAAAACTTTCAGGTGTAACAGTAGACTTGTCAGCAACATCAGTCCAGCCAAGAGGGATGGTTGCCTGTGAGGGTGTCTGGGAGTGGGACTCCAGATATTTGTGGCGCGAACATTGGAAGTTTATGAATTTCCAATGCTCCATACAAGAAGCCATGGACAATGTTTTAAAATCGTACATATTATTTGTTGTCTCTATATTGAAATTATGTATTGAATCTAAATATATATGTACTTATATATATATTATATTATTCTCTCTCATTTTACAGTAATTATTATTTTCCAAAAATTATTGTCTTAAAATGATATAGCTTACTAAACAAGCAAAGTTTTTTTTATCAATTGCATTATAATCAAATCTATAACCGTGCCACTTTGTTTTGTCATAAATAGATAGTTATTGTTTTACTCTGATGCATTTTCAAATGTTACATCTTTAGAAAAATCCATGAAAAGGATTCTGACTTATTCTAAATTACAGGTTTTTAAGCAGGGCACATCTTTGAACTGAATGAAGAAGAATAGAACTCTAAGGAATAACTGAACTCATGAAAATACTGGCAAATAATCAGAATAAACAAAAAAATGGGTATCGGACTAAATGAAATGAATATGATTATTGTTCGTATGACTCTGTTTAAAATACTGCTGATTTTTAAATCATTTTGTTTTCCCAATATAAGGAAAACTAAAAGCAGACATTCTACATTACTATCAATGACTCACTAAGAAGGTTATAGGTAATGATAAATTAGCGACATTCATTTCACAGTATTCCCAAGAGACAAAGACTTCAAAGACCAAAACTTACAACCAGGAGATTTTTTATTATTGAGAAAGACATTAATTAAAGACTCTTTCCAACAGTGTTAAAAGGGACGTTACCTTATCAGGTGCGTAACCACCAATGGACATCTGTCTCTGACACTGGCCTCCATCCACCATGGAGATCGAAGACTTTTCAAGGATGAGAAACCACTGGCCATGGGGGCTGACAGCTATCCCAAGAAGTCAACAAGGCCTGGATGCTCACAAATTACTGCTGCTCAAACCTTGTTCTGGTATCACTTCATTGTTATTGATTGAATGTACATCAACTGATTTTATGTTGTTACTACCATCTTTATGGTTTCCTAATGGAAATAATATCTGTCTCCCCAGGTCCCTCCCTTAGTACACATGAAAAGTTGAATTTGGATACCTGCTAATTTTTCCCACCTACTAGACAATGACATTCTGATGATAACAGAAGAGTAGAGTCTTAATTCATCTGGCCAAACAGATCATAAGTACAAGGGACAGTGGATGAAAAAGGAAAACATATAATTAGCTTAATAAACAATTATGATAATACATGTAAAGTGATTTTTGGTTGGCTGGGATGCTTATTCCCCTCAGTCTAGCACTAGACATTTTTTATTCCTAAATGGAGTTACTGCTTTAATACTGTTGCTTTTGTTCCTGCTATGTAAATGTTATACTAGATGCAACATACCAAAACTTAAGACAAGCAATAAAAGGACTCTGCTCATGGTAGCTCAAAATTTAAAATTGATCCAGAATATTTTTTAAAAAGTACATATACGCTCTCATGGCCTCCCATTCACCTGCCTTTTTATTTTGAAGAAAAATTCCACCTCAAATGCCATTTACGTTTATCGTTTTGCCTCATCCCCAATGGTCGATTGTTCAGGAGACAAAACACTAACACTCATCATCAATGCATAATTTGCATTGATTTATGAACAAAAGGAGAATGTGTGGATGAAGAGGGGCCACATGCTAACCTGGCTAGCTCAAGGAACTCCTGCGTGGAGGTCTTGCAAACTCAGAGACCTTAAGTAACTACAAAGGTTGGTCTGAAATTAAAACACTAACTCAAAGGAGCTCATGGTGGGTAGTCATGTCGTAGTCTGGAATCTTCCCTGACAAAGGTCAATCTTTACCTTAACTGAGCCTGTGTACTGCCTTTTTGCATCTATGATAACATATCTTTGGATTATCAAAAGAATTTTCCTTACTTTGGACAACTTAAGCATAGGCACACTCTGTGCTCTGCAGAGATCACAAATCTCCTTGTTGTTATTAAGTTCATTGTCAACTTGAAACTATCCTACATCCACCTTTGGAAAAGAAGTATGTGCCTATCATTTTACTGTTTATCCAATCACAGAAGTTTCCACGCTTTGCTTTCTCCTCTCTCCCTAATCTATCACCCATGGATTTCATGTAACCCACAAAAGGCTGCACTTTGCTTGTAATTTATAACACAAGGCGCAAAATTGTCATTCTCCCGTGCGTTCTCTCAACCCATTGAGATTTTGCTTGCCCGCATTGTCGACACTTTGGTTCAAATAAACACACAAAAATTTTCACAGCTTTGAAAGTTTTTCACATTGATAAGAGAAAAGGTTCTTGGCAGGAAAAGTAGAATTGGAGGTGAGGACTATGAAACACATTAGTATCTTAGGTCATTTTCTTAGCAGAGGACAGATAGCACATGCTTTATTAAGAGTGTCACCGGTGTGATTTCTGACAAAACATCCAAATGTAAGATGAGAACACAGAGGCTCTTCCTGGGGTGGAGGGTCTGGATATTAGGACAAGTGTGGCACCGTTGTCATGGCAACAGAAGGTTATAAGGTCCAGGTCCCATAGCAATGAAGACATGGATCACCGTGATAAGCCATCCCCGTCCTGGTCCAATGTGCAGCCCAGGAAGGCCCCAGCTCCTGACCTGGAGGAGACAGGGACCCAGATCCCTTTGGAAACTGGACACTAGGAGGGATCTCAGGGGAGTAGCAAGGTGCCTTCTGAAACCCGGGTCCCGTTGACTCCCTGAGGTTCTGGAGTTTGCCTCAGCTGGGCACCTACACTCACCCTTAAGTCATGCTGCATACTTGTGGCTATATCAGGTATCTGTGCCTCCTGCAGGGGCATGGAGTTGAGGACCCCATCTGTCAGCTCCTCTCTGTTCTCCTGTGCGGAGCTCTGTAAAGACAGGTCCCAGTCACCAGGGGTAAAACCTCAAAGCCCTGTTTTTGTAGGTTCTCTGCCCCTGTAACCCTCCACTCCAGACATGCACACATTGTGATCTGTTGAGACCTCCACTGGTGAAGAAAATGCATGACAGCCTGAGGGCCCAGAATTTCCACTGGTACAGAGAACAGACCCCTCTGGAAGCCCATCTCCAACTACCTGCCCTGCCCTGCCCTGCCCTGCCCTGCCCTGCCCTGGGGTGTGATCACAGTAAAACCTCTAGGTTATCTGCTGCCCCAAAAACTGTTGCTGCCCCAGGGGTCTCCCTTCAGGTCCCTATTCCCACCACATGAAGGGGAGGGGAAGTGGGCTGCACAGGGATTGCCCACAGAGGAGGCTGGCCTGGCGTGAATGGGTCTGACCCAGGCCACCTTCTCTTACCTGACGGGATCTTCTTGAAAACGGCCAGAGATGTCGGGCACGAGTGTTGAACCGTATACAGAGTCTGGAACAACTCTCACTGCAGGGTCTCCAGGAACCAGAGCCCCGATAACTGGGAACACAACAAGAGAACATCTTGAACTGTCAACCGTCTCTTGCCAAGTGAGTGGCAGTTGGGCTGTTGCTAGAAAGTGGGTGCCTGGTTACGGGGGTTCCGAGTTCTATTAAGAAATGACCTCACTTCCTGGGGTTGCGCCCCCCCCCCCCCGCCCATCTCCCCTCACCTTATAACAGCTATGGATAGTCCTGTGGCCTGTTGACTACTCACCCACCTTCTCCATAGAATGCCAACAGTGTACACAGTGACACCAACACACCCTCTCCACAGGCCCTAGAAGGTCTGGGTGCAGTCAGGGTCTGAGAGTTGAGGAGACAGACCTGGGTTCAAATTCAACCCCTCATTCTTACCTCTTCTTGATCTTGGATAAGTCACTGTACCTGTGAGGACCTGTCTCTCCCCTGCCTGCACAATGGGTTATTGCAGCATGTGCTTCTTAGGGATGTTCAGGTTCATATGAGGAGTATCTATAAAGTAGGAGGAGAAATGTCACTTGTCAGTAATACCTCCAGCCTCTTTTTTCTTCCTATTCTGTGTCTGCTTTTCTTCTAATTCCAGCCAAAGTCATTAGATCTATTGTGTGTGTGTGTGTATCCTAGAACAAAGCACCCCCCTGATCCCAGGATACTGAGGAATAGGCAATCTGTCAGGAGACCAACTCTGTAGGAGAGTTTGGAGCCTTGGCCTGGAAGTCCTGAACATTCCTGAACTCTGGACTCCGAATGCCAGGTACATTGGGCAGCATCTGCCACTCTATTGAGGTCAGTTTCCCAATTTCCTCTGAGGCTGGGTTCAGAACTGCATACTAGTAAGCCTGAACTCAGAAGACAGAGGATCCAGCCCCCTCAACCCTGGATGGGTTGTGACAGAGGTGCACCTCTGTGGGTTCCAAATCTGAGCTCTTTTTCAATTCTGAGGAAATGGCCATCTGGTCTGGTGAGAAAGATGGATGGATAGATGGATGGATGGATAGATAGATAGATAGATAGATAGATAGATAGATAGATAGATAGATAGATGATAGGTAGATTCTAGTTGGAAGGAAATAGGTTTTGATTACAAGTCAGATATTGGTTAAATAGTCCTGCCATTTGTACAGAAGCTTTACTCTGAAGGAGAAGACAATTAGTTGGATGTGGTTAGAAACAAATAAAGTAGCCCCCGTATCTACAGGGTTCTTAGTGGCTTCCCTTTCTATGATCATTTCAAACTGCTCCCAAACTATCAGTGAGAAGGGGAAACACCCTTGGGTCAACCCTATGCTTGTTTTTCTTGGTTTTCTTTTCCTAAATCCTATTTCAGTTTCCTGTAATCTTAACAGTGGACAGACTTCTTTACAGGAATTTTCTTGCAAACCATTTTTAGTAATTGTGTTACATTTGCTGGCAGAAAACAGGAGGTATATTAATTGGCATAGATTGGAAGAGCCAGGATTACATATTCTAACAGTTAAATGTCTTTGTGAATCCATCAGGGTTATTGAGAAAATCAGGAACAATTGCTGGTTCCTCTCTTGCTGAGACAAGCTTTTCTCCAAAGGGAGCTGTTGGAATTCCTATTCTCATTTTCCCGTAAGTCAATAGGGAGTGGTAGTGGAGGGGACTGAAGGGGAAGGAAGAAGGGAGGGGAAAGGGTGAAGGATATAGTGGGGGAGCAAGAGAAAGGGGAAGATGGGGCGTTGACATTCATCAGCTTCAGAAGAGTTCAGGGACAGTCTCTAAAATTTCTAATTCCTTTCTTTTTAAAAAAGAATTTATTTGTGCTTCTCCTTAGAATCTCCTCATTTCCAAATCAAGATATGCTTCCCATTCATTCAGTTTAATGGTAGAGCTGGCATTTTTCTAATTCATATTGCATTCCAAAAAGTTAATTTAGGCATGCAAAGAAAACTGCGTTTTGACCATTTTTAGGTGGCTATCTTCTGTATAACATATCTGAGAACATGCCGGAGAACGCCATACAGGTCTGCGGCAAACAAGGAGGCCTCACACATCCTTCTCTCCTCCCCGAGCCAGGGCATAGGCACCAAGTTGATGGGGCTGCAGGTGGATTATGGCAGTCCAGCCCACAGGCAGGAAGTGAGACACAGAGAAAAGAGACCTGCCTACCACCAAAAATACACTCAAGTGCACCTTTCACTCTCTCCAGGTCAGCAGGCTGCCCAGGAGTGGTGAGGCTGCAGCAACACCCACCATGTCCATGATGGTGGCACCAAGGAAAAGAAAAAGAAGGCACTAGTTTTGCCCAAGAAAACCAAGGACAAGGCCGTGGACTGCAAAAGCCGGTGCACATGGACGGCATAAGCTGCCTGGTCTGCAGGGCCAAACACCAGCAGAACATGCTGCGGGTCCTCATCAAAGGTGTGGTGTGGAAAGATGTGGAGTTCTTCCAGCTGGCAGCCTAAGATGGCGGGACGACTGGTCACTATGATGTGAACAGCAGGAGCTGCCCCCAGCCACAGGCCCCAGGCCAGCCAAGGCGGGTGCCAGTGGGGGCTCCCCTGATCCTCCCACCAGTCACCTGTCAGAGGGAAGTAACCGGCAGCAGCAAGTGGGGTGCGGGGGATTGTCAGGGGAAAAGAGTGTGGGATGGGCAAGCTGGCAGTACCAGGCCAACCAAGGTGAGTGCCAGTGGAGGCCCCTCAATCACCCTGCCAGTTGCCCCACAAGATAGGCCTAGGGACCCTACCCATGCATGAATTTCATGCTCTGGGCTTCTGGTATATACATAATTTTGCTAAGTCTGAAGAGCCTTAAGAATCACCACAGGAAACAAACAAATAAACAAAAAAGAATCATTGTAGGAGAACTTATAACATTGGCCTCTCATTCTCAAGCTTGAACTGATCACTTTTTGAATAACATTTGCTTGGCTGGGACACAGAGGAAAAAGCATGCTGTGTCAAAATATATTCCTAAGAGTTTAGGAAGAGCATGAACCTGGCTCTTCAGATCAGCATCAATGGGTGGGAATGGACCATTGGAAATATTTGCTAGAATAGATAGCAAAGAGACACCTGGAATAAGTGGGTTCACAAACCTTATCATGTCAATTCCATCTCAAAAATGTTAGCCTTTTTATGAGTATTTTTCCACAGACATAAACATCCTCATGCGATGTTAATGGTATTGTATATGAACAGCATGGCTAACAAATTCATGTGACATGATGAAATGTAGCAGAGTGCTGTGATGAAGCCTAAAAAAAAGAGAATGGATCGTCTGTGTACTTTCTTCTGTTGTCATTTGTAAGTAAAATGATAACACGGGTGGGGGAGGGGGGTTAGGTGGGGAGGGGACAGCAAAATATCACTGTAGGTGTACATAGAGCCACATGAATATTTTTATAATTTTTAAAGTGTGAATATTATGTATTAAATGTAAAAGAATAAAATATATGTGGAATAAAATATAATCACCTCCGTTACTACTAAATCTTAAAATGCTGCCATTGCCTGTGTATTTTAAAATAGAACATTAAGGTGACAGTTAGGAGACAGTTGAACTCCTGATTCCATCCCAGTTTTTCCTTCCCCAGAGCTACTTATCATCATCCACTTTGTGCTTGTCCTTAAGTAGGTTTCTATAATTTTACTCGAAAGTTGTGTACACACAAGTTACATATAGTGTTGATTTTGCATTCTTTAAATTTTATTTCAATAGCATCATTCAGAATGTACCTTGAAACTTGCTTCTTCACTCAAATCATGCTTTGAGATTTGTCCACGTTGCTACACATGCTCCAGTCCACTACTTTTACCGCTTTATTAGGTATTTACTATGATTACTTTATTGTCCTGTTGAAGGACATTTAGGTTATCTCCAGTTTTCCACCATCATAAACAATGCTGAAACGGACTTTCTTGTATCCTTCTTCATGGGCACGTGAATGAAGGTTCTCTAGAGTATGTTGCTAAGAATGAATTTCTAGCAGGAAGGCCGTGCACACCTTATGTTTTACTAGTGGGTGCAACTTCACTGGCTGGTTCAGCCATCTCCTCCTCCCAGCTGCTTTGGATACTGGCTGCTCACGGCCCTTGCCCTGCCCAGAGCGGGTAGGTGCTCCCCCTCCACTGCCCTGGGATGTAGGCTCAGCCAGAGGCCATTGATAACTGGCACTGGGTAGGCAAGCCTGGCTCCTTACCTCCAATGGGACTCATTCAATGGGTACAATTCCTGTTCCAGATCCCCTCTCAAGACCAGGCTGAACGTAACGTGCTGAGTCCACATCACTGCTCACCTCCCTCCATCTTCTCCTGAGGTAACTCCTTCACTAAACTCTGTCCCAGTTCCCAGGAGTCACTGCTTCCAGGAAGCCTGGCCCAAGATGACTAATATTGCCAAAGTCTCTCCAAAAGGGCTGCACCAGTGTCCACAGTTAGGAGAGGCTTTAAGGCTGAGAAAGAGGACACCCTTCCAATAGATGAGGTGGGGGAGGGTGAGGGGGAGAGGGCAAAGATGCTGAGATGAAAGACTTTTGTGAATTCCACAGAGTGAAAGCCAGTATGGCTGAAGTGTGGGGAGCAGAAGAAAGAGAAGGACACTGGTTGAGGTCGGAGATGTATGTAGGAGCTGACAAGTAGACCTCATAGGCTAGTTTCCCTTTTTTTTTTTTTTTTGTATTGTAATGGGAAGTTCTTTAAATGCTTTGAACAAGAAATTGATAGGGTTTGATTTAGACTAAGAAAATTCATCTTTGTTTAGGGAGAATGGTTTGGAAAAGGATACAAGAAGCAGGGATTTGAATATCCGGACAGTAAGAAGAGTGGATCATAAAAATTACAGTGTTAGCACAGAAAGTAAGAAACTCTATGGGATTTATAGCACAACACTACATGTATATAAAACACACAAGCATACAAAGACATGGATTATTCAAGCCTACATACCTATTTTTAAGTGGCTACCTTTGTGGAGGGAGAAGCAGGGAATGGATATTAGATGTAATAAAGGACAATAATATTGAGAAGGTATCTTGCAAGGAATGGTGGTGATGAAGTGTCATGAATTGAGGCATATGATTAACTGAGCCCTGCACCAAGAAAAAAAAAAATAGCAACCACCCACTCCCTACCCATTCTTTTCCTTCTCCTTGTGGAAACCCATTTGTAGGATGAGGAACAGACCTAGGTTTCTGAGAGACCTTCCAAATAATCCAACTTTTACCCACTAAGCAGGTTGAACTGGATGGCAGAGACCTTCCTAGTGATTAATGCAGCATCTGAGACAAAGAACCTGAAGGGAAGAGGAAGCAGAACCTCCCTGAAGCCTCATTAGTGAAGACACAGATGGGAGCACTGAGGCAGTCTCATGCCTGACCTGGTGGGTGCTCCTTATGCTCCTTCTCAGCCTAGATCCTCCTTTCCCTGGGGGCTCCATGGAGCTGGGTCTTATGTCTGGGATCAGAGATAATCCAAGTTAACACATCTTGTTATTTCTCCTTTGCACACTATGGTCTGCTCTCAGGAGATCTGGGGACCACACTTCTACCACGTCTGGTAGCTCTGTGCCTAGGTGTCCAGGGCAGGAGTAGACACCCATTAGGTATCAATAAATGCCTCTGGATAAAAAATGATCACTTGAATCCTTGACTGGGGGCAAGGACCTTGATATAACATGAGTCCTTTTTACAACTGAATAAGTATTTCTTTATGTAAGCACAATAATGTATTTTACTCAGTTGTCTATTGATAGATATTGGAGTAATTCCAAGTTTTTATGATGACAATGTTGCCATAAATTTACTAGTACTCATATATTTTATTTTTATCACTGTTGATTGAATTCCTATTATTGTATAGCAAATCACCGAGCTGGGCAAGACACCTTAATCGGCCAGTTAGTTAGGAGTTATCTTTATTGCTCACAGGTTCAGAGCAGATTACCTCTGTCAAATTCTGAACACCCAAAGGAGGAAGTAGTCTCTTTTTATATTCTCTGAGGTCCTTGTGTAAGTTGTTTTTACAGACAATTTGTAACCTTGAGTACATATCATATCTAACAAACCTCTGTCATATCTATACAGACAATTTTCTAACCTTGAGTACATATCCATAAAGACACCTGTAACCTTGGATGAACAAACACTTGGCATGAGAATATGGGAATTATTATTAATATCAGTGCATCAGCCCCTTTAGATGGCTAGCTTGCAAGGTCAGACAGTAAGTTTATCTTTTCTATTCAAGCAAAAAGCAAAGTTATTTTACAGTCTAAAAATAACAGAGTTGACTTACAGAATAAGAGACTAAGAATAACAAGAGTAGTTCAAACAGCAGTTTCAAACAGCAGTTTTTCCAAAGGAGGGACCACTATGCTTCACTATAAAATAAGTTTAAAGAGTGGCATTGTCTCAAAAAGAATGAACATTTTTATTTTTAATATGCTATAAATTAGTTCTCTAAATTGACTGCATAGCATACTTCCATGACTTTCAAGAAATATAAAATTAAATTTACAAAAAACTGGAAGAACAAATGTAAGCAGTTTGATATTTGTTTCAGTGTCTAATCCTATCACAATGATTTCTAGCATAAAAGAAGTTTCTGGGTCTCAAGTATCTGTAATAATTGTCAATATAATTCATGATTGTTACCCTTGCTTCTTGGGGAGATACCTTTCTCAATATTTGTTTTTTAGCTCCAAAAAGTTCCTTTGGCTCTTTCCTTAAGATATCCAGTTAATTAAGAAAACGTGTTTATCTTCACCTTGATTTATCCATAAGGAGTGCTGTGAAAATTAAACATGTTTCACAGATCAGATTGGCAGGGCTGTAAGTTTGCTATGGAAGTTAATGAAGTAGATAAAATAAAAAGCAAGTTTGGCACACACAAAAACCAGCTATGGACCAACTTATTAATAAATATGACTACAAAAGACTAATTAAACATTAGCACATCAACTTCATTAGTTTATACTGGAACACAAGTATGGTTTAATATTAGGAGAGCTTCTAAAAGCTCTACCCCTATGCTCTACCCCTATGTTCACTGCAGCATTATTTACAATAGCCGAGATTCAGAAGTAACCTAGGTGTCCATCAACAGATGCATGGATGAAGATGATGTGCTGCATATGTACAATGGAATATGACTAGACCATAAAAAGGAAGGAAATCTTACTATTTACTACAACATGGGTGGATCTAGACTCTAGATTCTAGAGGGTATTATGCTAAGTGAACTAAGTCAGGCAGTGAAAGACAATTGCCATTGAGTTTTATTCATATGTGGACTCTAAAAACAAAACAAAAACAGACTCATAAAAAAGAGACAAAAGGGATGGTTACCAGAAGAGAGGGTGTGGGGGATGGGTGAAAAGGAGAAGGGAAATATAGTCAATAATATTGTGATAAGTTCTCATGGTGACAGATAGTGATATGAATTGGTGGAGTGATCACATTGTAAGAATAAAATTGTCAAATCACTATATCATACATCTGAAATAATATAACCAATATAAGATTGTGTACCAGCTATACTTAAATAAAAAATAAATTTAAAAATTAAAAAAAGAAATATCTCAGATGCTGTAGGTTTTTGGAAAATTAAACCTAGGAATGAATATTCTAAAATAAAAAACAGCTACACTAATAAAAGAAAAAGATGCAAATTGACTGTACCTTCACGATGCCCACCAGCCAATCAGGAGTGAGTATGCAAATTAACCCAGCAAGGATGGCGAGTTAATTGGCATATGCAGGCACCTAGGGGCCAGGGCGGGGTGGGATGCAGGCATTCCCCAGGACCCCAGCAGCTCAGGGCCTCTGGGCAGTGTGGGAAGGCAGAAAGGCGGCTCCAGGCCAGAGCGAAGGTGGTGCTGGCAGCCAGGGGAAGGAAAGACCATTCTTGCACAAATCTTCATGCATCAGGCCTCTTGTGTCTTTATAAAAGGTAATAAAAAGTGATAGGAGCTGAAAAGGCATCTGATCAAAAATGCAACAGCCATATCCGATTATTAAAGTACTGTTGTCAAATACAAATAGGAAGATAGTTGCTAAATATCTCTCACTTAAAACCCTCTAAAAGGCCTCATTGCACTTGGAATAAATTTTATAGCCTGAACAAGACTCTGCAGGCTCTGGACCCTGTTGGCCTGCACAGCTTCCTGTCTCACACTCTCTTGCCTCCACCCACACTGGCCCTATTTCATTCCTTCAACCCAGTAGCTCTTTCCCACCTTAGGCCTTGGCACACACACCTCTCTGCCTGCAAGGCTCTTCGCTCAGGACTTCATAGGACTGACCTTATTTCTCCTTTCAATCTCACCCAAAAAAGACATCAACATGTGGAAAGTGTTCTCTATATCAGAAAATTAAATGGAGTCTTATTTATATTCTCTCATTTTTTTATTTTTAAAATTTTCATTCCACCTGCATTCGATTTTTAAAAGGAAAAGGCACAATAAATTCTTTTCATCTTAGATTCATTTAAAATGTCTTTGGTAAGATCTGAAATATTGATCTAAAGTTTTCCCCTCAATAATTGACCAGCTGTCCCAGTGCTATTTATTGCCAAAGGGCCCCCATAATGATCCACTCAGTCCCACGTGTGCTCGGTCCTGTTCCTTATGTCGCTGCCCAGCTCCCGTGGCCTGCTCACTCCAGCACCAGGATTGCACTATTTGACAGAGCAAGTCCCCTTCTTATATTCTTTTCAACCATTTCCATATTTGTTTGCATATTTATTTTTAGATAAAATTTGGAACAGTTTTTGTTTCCCCAAAATCCTGTTATGATTTTTACTTTAAATAAGTAAATTTTAGATTAATTCAGGAGAATATGTGCCTTTGCAATATGTTATCTTTGTCTATCCGGAAATTAGTAAGTCCATGCACTTATGATTAAATGGAGAAGTAGAGCATCGGAAGGCCCTGGGCAATTCCTGTTAACATCTTACTGCTTTAGATAGTTTTGTTGATGTCACACTTTGTATTTCCACCTGATGATTGTTTACATACACGTGTATTTATAATAGTAATGGGCCATGTATATTGAATGCTGACCACATGCCAACTCTTTGTGTTAAGAACTTTATTAATGTTATTCTTGCAACTCCTTTTCACATGAAAAAAGCAAATCTTAAAGAGCTCAGCTAACTTGCCTGAGGTTTCAGTGCAAGTGGCAAAGTTCAGACATGAACCCCAGCATCTGAGAGCACAATCTTAACCATTGCATTATATGGTCTGCAGGGAACACCATTGCTTTCGGGTCTATTCACTGTAAATGCTCACTTTACTGAAGTTGCTTTTTAAAAAATATATGTTTTCATTGATTTCAGTGAAGATAGGAGAGGGAGAGAGAGATAGAAACATCACTGATCAGCTGCCTCCTACACGCCCCCTATTAAGGATTGAACCCACAACCTGGGCATGTGCCCTGCCCAGGAATCTAACCTTGACTTCTTGGTTCATAGGTTGACACTCAAACACTGAGCCACGCTGGCCGGGCTGAAGTTACTTTTTATTTCTAATGGCATTTCAGG